>CM070670.1:12521572-14921572 GCA_036346575.1 Dendrocalamus sinicus
CGAGCACCAGGGCTTCGGTATCGGCAGCGGCGGACGCGGGCGTCGACGCAGGCGTGGTGGCCGAAGACGCCGGCGTTCGCGCGGCGACGACCAACCTCGTCACCGGCACCGCGACGATCGCCCGGCACGGCACGCGGACGACCCGCCCAGCTACCGGCGCCGCGGGACGGGCCCACGACCGACCCGCGGTCGAGGGCGTCGGCGGTGCGGCGGCGACCGACCCCGGCGCAGCGGCGGCGACCTCGCCGCCCCTGCGGCAACCCTCGCTGGTGGCGCGGACCGGGTGGTCCGAAGTAGCCACGACGGGGCGACCGGCAGCTCGGGACCTCGCGACGCGGTCGTCCCCGCGCCGATCCGCCCGCTGGGAGCACCGGCGACCCCGCCTGCACCGGCGGTGGAAAGTGCCCTGCTGGCGGCTCTCAACGCATTCCAGCGGGAGCTGGGGGACCTTCGCGGAGCCGTCAGAGATATACAAGAGGCTCGGAGTCAGCCGGCCGCGCCAGCAATCGCGTCCGAACCCGCGCCGGAGAGGGCGGACAGTCGCGAAGCCCACACGTCCAGCCGCGTGCCGCTGCGGCGCGTGGATCCGGAGTCCCCGCTCTCGGCGGGGCTGCAGCAGCGGCATGGCGAAGACTTCAAGTTCCTAGCGCCATCGACTCGTATAAAGCGACACGGACCCCATGAGTTCGTGCGGCGCGATATGAAACCGCGATCGGCCGCGGCGAGACGACGCCACGAAGGCAAAGGACTCCTCTCGCGCTGCAGGAGTGGCGCTCTCTTGGTTTTTACCATAGAGCCGGCTCCATCTACGCGTGGGAACAGCTCGCGTCGCCTCCACAACAACTTCCGGAAACTACGTCGGCCGTCGAGGCGGACCAACTCTTCGCCGTGAAGCAAAACCCGGAGAAACTCGGGATTACTTCAAACGCCGCCAAGATTGGTGTCAAGTGAAGGGCGTCAACGAGACCACCATCGTCAATGCAGCCATCTGGGGCCTTCGTCCGGGCCCGATGGCGAATACAATGCGCGGAAGCCAATCAAGGCGGTGGCGAAGCTCTTGACAAGATGGAAGAATACGCCGAGCGGAGGAAGACGCGCGGCGAAGGCAAGGTGACGACTCCGACACTAACCAGGCCGGAGCCTCGGCAAAAACCGGGGATCCACCGAAGGGCGGCTCTTCAAAAGGAAAGCGTAAGCAGGGGTCGTCCAGGGACGCGCCCGACCGCAGGGATAACCTGCATAAGGAGTCATCGGATTAGCCCAAGCGCGGCCAGCAAAGGTCGAGGCGAAACCGGTACGTCCTCGACATCGAAGGTGGGTCCGACGAGGGCGCTCCAACGGCCGCGGCGCGCGGCGCCCGGCGGGGCCGCGGCCGTGGCGGCGCGCGACGATAAGGGTCGTGGAGACTACGACGACCGGCATCGTGGGCGTGGTGCATAGTCCACGGCGCGGCAATCATGATACCCGAATCGCACCTCCATCGCGGCGCTCGCGGCAGCCGTCGCTTCGGGGCGAGAACCGAGGCGCGCCGCTGCGGTGGCCCACGCCCAATTCCCATACGAGGCCCCCATGCAGTGCAGCGCAGGGATGCGAGTACAGCGCAGGAATGCAACCCCAAGAAGGCACCTTGCGGATCAAGCTCACGTCACAGCAGCCTCGGGAAGGCCTCCTATCGTTGCGGGCCGGGACGCAACCTACCGAGGTCATTAATGTCATATCCGGTGGCTCTGCTGGAGTTCGCCTCGCGCGGCGATGAAGGCCTACGCGCGAAGACTACATCACGTGGCGGTATATCCAGCGCAAGCGCCACCGAATGGGTGCGGCACGAGGTTACATTCACACCGATGGCGCCCAGGTGTGGCCTTCCCTCATCAGGACCCCTTGGTCATCCGGTCACCATCGCGGGTGCGGCGTGGGCGCGCATTGGTGGGCGGGGTAGTTCCGCGAACGTATTGTTTACGCGACCTTCGACGGATGGGGATTCCTCGAAGCCGCCTGGGGCCCTCGGGGATCCCACTGCAGGGCTTTGGAGGACAACCCCTGCGGGCGCTGGGCCAGATCGGCCTTCAAGTCTCCTTCGGTCAAAATGACAATATGCGGACCGAAGAGGCCACCTTCAACGTGGTCGACCTCCCGTATCCCTACAATGCCATTCTAGGGCGCCCTATCCTCAACTCCTTCGGCGCGGTACCACATCATGGCTATTTGTGCATGAAAATCCCGGGCCCCAGGACCATCATCACCATCCGAGGCGACCAGGATATGGCGCGGCGCATCGAGCCAGGCACCAGAGGCCCGCGCCGCGAGGCCCGCCGACGCCCTTAGAGCGGCGCCACAGCGGAGGTCGGGGTCACCCAGGCGCTGCGCGGCCTGCAGACGTCCGGCGACTAGAGGCTGCGGTAGCGTCAAGGTAAACGGTCGATATATCCACCCTTGTAGCGCCGCGCGCAAACGGGATATAATGAAGGTCGCCGTTGCCGTTAATTCTTCTTCGTCACACACGAGCACGCGGTGAGGGCGCGCGCGCGGCTTGGCCAGCGCGCCCCGCGAGATAAACCAAAGACGACGTTCGCGTGTGCACCGCCGTTGCTGTGGTGGGCGGGACGAGTATAAACCAAAGACGACGTTCGCGTGTGCACTCGCCGCTGCGGTGGCGGGGCGAGTATAAACCAAAGCGCGACGTTCGCGTGTGCACTCGCCATTGCCGTGGTGGGCGGATCGAGTATAAACCAAAGACGACGTTCGCGTGTGCACTCGCCGTTGCCAAGGTGGGCGGATCGAGTATAAACCAAAGACGCGCGTTCGCGTGTGCACTCGCCGTTGCTGTGGTGGCGGATCGAGTATAAACCAAAGACGCACGTTCGCGTGTGCACTCGCCGTTGCCAGGGTGGGCGGGACTGAGTATAAACCAAAGACGCACGTTCGCGTGTGCACTCACCGTCGCCAAGGTGACGGGACTGAGTATAAACAAAATACGCACCGGGGGGACGCCCTCGCGTGCGCGAGTCTCCGGACTATAAAGAAGACGTAGCGTCGAGCTTAGCTCCGCACGCAATAGTCTACGGACTTTAAATAAGACGTAGCGTCGAGCCTAGCTCCGCACGCACAAGTCTATAGACTCTAAATAAGACGTAGCGTCGAGCCTAGCTCCGCACGCACAAGTCTCCGGACTATAAAGAAGACGTAGCGTCGAGCCTAGCTCCGCACGCACAAGTCTCCGGACTATAAAGAAGACGTAGCGTCGAGCCTAGCTCCGCACGCAATAGTCCACGGACTCTAAATAAGACGTAGCGTCGAGCGTAGCTCCGCACGCGCGAGTCTCCGGACTATAAAGAAGACGTAGCGTCGAGCCTAGCTCCGCACGCAATAGTCCACGGACTCTAAATAAGGCGTGGCGTCGGCGTGGCTCGCACGCGCGAGTCTCGGACTATAAAGAAGACGTAGCGTCGAGCCTAGCTCCGCACGCAATAGTCCACGGACTCTAAATAAGACGTAGCGTCGAGCGTAGCTCCGCACGCGCGAGTCTCCGGACTATAAAGAAGACGTAGCGTCGAGCCTAGCTCCGCACGCAATAGTCCACGGACTCTAAATAAGGCGTGGCGTCGGCGTAGCTCGCACGCGCGAGTCTCGGACTATAAAGAAGACGTAGTGTCGAGCCTAGCTCGCACGCAATAGTCCACGGACTCTAAATAAGGCGTGGCGTCGGCGTAGCTCGCACGCGCGAGTCTCGGACTATAAAGAAGACGTAGCGTCGAGCCTAGCTCCGCACGCGCGAGTTCACGGACCCTAAATAAGACGTAGCGTCGAGGCCTACCTCCGCACGCGCGAGTCTCCGGACTATAAAGCAAGGCAAACCGCGGAGGTTCGCCTCCGCACATGTCGGTCTGCAGACTGCCCGTTCTACGGAACCACGGCGCGAATACGCCGCCAGCGGCGCATCGGACACGACACACAACTTACGGTGCGGGAGGCACGCTTACGGAAGGGTCACATATACAAAGGTCCGCCAACATCCCGCCGGTCTAAGCGCTACCCCGCTGGTTCGTCATAACGCGCGCCAAAGCGGCACTCGCCGAGGAAGGCGGTTCGCCCAAAAGTCGAGCGAATCTTGGCCCTTCGCCGCGTTGAAGGCGTCGTCGGATTGAAAGGTCGACCGCCGGCCGCCCAGCAAGGAAGCTGCCGGGATATAGGGGAAAATCAGCATGCATGCGAAATGCGCTTTATTAACAAAAACAAGGGGCGGCAAGACAATGCACGCCGCACCTAGCGCGCCGCGCATCGGACTGCGGGTTCCAGCGCCGGAGGGCGGCGCCGCCATCATCGCGTCGAGGACCCGCCCGAAATTGGCGAGGCTCCCGTCCCAGAGCGACTTCGGAGCTCGATCCGTCAGCTTCCGCCCGACGGGACCCGAGATCCGGTCGCGAAGGGCCCAAGGGCACGGCGGCGGCGAGCGGGCGCGCGGACATCACCCGGCCCGCCAGATCATCTCGGTGAGGTCATTCAGCCGGCGACATGCGTACAGCCGCGGTCTTTGAGGAGCGCGCACACCGTGCAGCCGAAGTGTACGCGCGATGGAGTGCCGGCGGCGTCGCCGCGTCGCGCGCGGCGTTGGCGGCATCCCGATCCAGCGGAGCGCCGAGATAACTCCTCCGGACCAAAGGCGTCCGGCACCTCGCCACCAACCCTTGAAGATGGCTCTCAGCGCTTGGATGGCGTCGAGCAACCACCGAGGCGTCGCCCGGCGTCGGTTGCGCTCCGCTAGAACCAAGGCAAGTTCGCCTTTCTCCTTCTCTAGCGCCCGACCGCTCCAGAGCCCGTCCCGCTCGCCGCGAACTTTTCATCGGCGCTGCGGCTGATTCCGCCCGACGCAACAAGCCCGTCGGCGCGCGCCTCGCCGGCGCATTCCGCTTCGGTGGCGGATGCGGCGTCCCTGGCGAGCGGGCGTCGAGGCTTCGCAGCTCCCCTCGGCGGCTCGCGCCTATCCTCGAGCGCTTTTGGCTACGAGCATAGGCGCTGCGGGGCTCGCCCGGACGAGTGTCTGCGAGGGACCGACTTAGCAAACTCGGCTAAACTCAAGCGCGGTCGCATGAGTACTTACCTCATCCCGGACACCTCGGCGTCCTCGGCGCCCCACGCCGTAGGCCGGCAAGACTGCGGTCGGCGCCCCGCCGCCTCATCCACAATCCGCGCCACGCCCTCGGCGTCTCGGCGGCACGAAGTCCGCAGGTTCATGGGCTCGGAGGCCCGGGTTCCGTCGGATGCTCCCCCTCCGGATGAGCAACGCTGCAAAAAGAAGGTGGGTGACCACCCAAGGCATAAAAATCATACACGAGTAAGCTCGCCACCTTACCTTCGGTGGCGCGAGGATGGTTCCGATGCGGACGGAAGCCTCCGCGTTCGGGAGGCCGGTGGCTGCCCCGCGCGATGGGCGGTGTCGTCGGAGGCGGAAGGTGCATATGCGCGCAGGCCTCGGCGCTCGCCATTGGCGTCACAAGCTCGATGCCCGTGGCCACGACAAACCCGCGGTGTCGGTGGAGCTCGTGCGCGCGCATAGACGTTTGGTGGGGCGGCTAGCGCGCCATCGCCCCGCGGCCGTGGTGGGAAGACCGCGGCTTCTACGCCGGCGAAGGTCCCATGGTAGCGATCGTCGAAGGGCCACCTCGGTCCCAGCGCGGCGGCAAGGACAAGACGGCTACGTGCGCCGCGGAGGGTGCCTCGGCACCATCGCGCCGCCGGTGAGCCTCCACCTCGGCATCTCGGTCCGCACGGATCCGCCGCGGTGACTCCAGCGCGGTGGTGAGGCTTCCCCCTCCGGCCGCCGCGGCAAACCCACCGTCGGGGCGCTGCCAAGACACCTCACCTTCGGCGCCTGCGCCACCCAAGCCCGAATCGGCGTACCTCGCAGAATCTGACTCCGCGTCCGTCGCATCCTCTGAAGCACTAGCAGCAGGCGCGGCAAGTGCCCCGCTGCGGCCCCTCTTCCGAGACGAGGCCTTCTTCTTCTTCGCTCCACCATCGGCTGGAGCGACACGGTCCGGCACGGCAAGGCCCAGGACCTCGCACACGCGGTTTAGTCGCCCCAGCCCCGCCTTGGCGACAGCAGACGCGCGCTGCTCGTGCTCCCTAGCGGTGTACAGACCCAGGAACACGCGCGCGGCCTGCTCCGCCTCCTCCAAATTAACCCCTGAAGCAAAGGAGAGCAACATCAGCATACAACGCATTTCGCGTCAGCAAAGGGAGGAGCACAATCGAGGCTTACGGGGACCGGGCGACGCTGGTAGCAAGCAAACCCACGGTGAAACATTGTCATCTCGACGCCTCTCGGCGGCAAGATGCCAGTCATGGGCAAGCGGGGCCACGCCATACATCACATACTCCTCGGCAAGGTCGCGCATATTGAAGCGGGCGGCCATGCCTACAAGCCGTTTGACCCTCCGCTTGTCCTCATCATCGAGCGTTCGGCCGGGCGAAGGCTTGAACGCGATCGGGCGGCCCGTACACGCGAGGCGCTCCGCTCCACACGGTGGTAGAACCACCGCTTCATCCAGAGGACTCCACTTCCGCGAGTCGAGTTCGCAGGAAGAGCTTTGCAAGACGAGCGAGAGTAAAAGAGACGCCGCCAAAGCTCGGCGCGTCCGCCCCTCGGCCCTTCGGTGGCACCGCGCCTCGTGGAGATAGGCAACGGCGGCGGCTGGGCCAGCACGCCCCCGAGCGCAAGGCCCACCAGTACACCACGAGCGGACCACGGCGTTTGGAGTAAGCTGCGCCAGCTCCAGCCCAAAGGTCCGCAGTACGTCGCCCACCACGCTCGTCGCAGGGATCCGGAGCCCCGCGTCGAAAAAGGCAACGAATACGATCGCCTCCGACCTCTCGGGATGTGGTTCCGTCTCGTCGCTGGCGGGCAATCGTACGTCGTGGCGCCCGGACAGCTTCCCCGCGCGCAAGAGCCCTTGGATCGTCTTCTCGGTCACGAGCGAGGGGCCTAGCTCGCCGGAAAACGTGCCTTCCTCCGCCGCCAGCCGCTCCTGGTCAGCCGCCGCCGGGTCGCGCTCTTCGAGCGCGTATTTTACCTCCAACGGTGAGGATCGCTGGCGAATGGCAGGGCCACCAACCGTCGGGCCACGCTCGCTGCTGGAGGCCATCGCTTCCCACGACGAGACTAATACGGCAAAGATAGCGCGAAGGTGGAAAAGGCCGAGCAAACAGGAAAGAGGGCGCAAAGGTGCGGGGACGCTATTACGGGGGGATATTTCAGAGCCGCCTCGCCCGTACCACCGCCATCGAAGCGTCGCAGCGATCGCGTGTAGGACAAAACGCGCGGCGTAAAGGCCCGCCCGCACGCTTCCGTGTAATCGAAAGTAAAGGGTCGCGGAGGTCCGTGCACGAGGCGCGACCGCAGTCGTACAAGCGCCCATACAGCGCGACGCCTCGCAGGCGCCACTCGCTGCACGCCCTGTGTCCCCTTGCCTAGGGAAGACGCGAGCGGCCGCAGACACGCAACCATCCACACCCCGCCGCCCAGCAGTCGTAGGATGCCGCGTGCCCCGGGCGTGTCGGGGCGCGCGATGCGGAACCTAACACCGTCGACCCGAGGACCGCGTGATTCAACGAACCTGTATAGCGCAAGGCCGCATCAAAGAGCCCAAGTCGCGCACAGGTCTAGTTCGACTAGGCGCCAGCTTCGCTGCCACCCGTTCGAAGGGTAGCGGACGGAGCGCGCTCCATTTCGACTAGGCGCCGCCAGCCGCCACCGTTTCGGCGGCGGATGCAGCGCGCGACGTCTACCGACCAGGCGCCGGCCGCGCCGCCCCGCTCGGCGGGTGGGGACGAGCGCGCGTCTGCCGACCAGGCGCGGCTTCCCCGCCACCCGTTCGAAGGGTGGGGACGAGCGCGCGCTGCTCGCCGACTGGCGCCGGCTCGCGCCACCCGTTCGAAGGTAGCGCACGCGGAGCGCGCGTCTACCGACCAGGCGCCCGGCCGCCGCCACCCGTTCGAAGGTGGGGGACGGAGCGCGCGCGTCTGCCGACCAGGCGCCGGCTCGCGCCACCCGCTCGAAGGGTAGCGACGAGCGCGCGCGCCTCTGCCGACTGGCGCACCGCGCGCCACCGTTGAAGGGTAGTGGGCGAGCGCGCGCGTCTCGCCGACCAGGCGCCGCCTTCGCCGCCACCCGTTCGAAGGGTGGGGGCGGAGCGCGCGCGTCTGCCGACCAGGCGCCGGCCGCGCCACCCGTTCGGGTGGGGACGAGCGCGCGCTCATTTCGACCAGGCGCCGGCCGCCGCCACCCGTTCGAGGGTGGACGCGCGGCGCGCTCGTCTGCCGACCAGGCGCCGGCGCGGCGCCACCCGTTCGAGGGTGGAGGACGGAGCGCGCTCTGCCGACAGGCGCCGGTGCGCCGCCACCGTTCGAAGGGTAGCGCCTGAGCGCGCGTCTACGCCGACCAGGCGCCACCGCGCCGCCACCCGTTCGAAGGTAGCGGGCGGAGCGCGCGCGTCTGCCGACCAGGCGCCGGCGCGCGCCACCCGTTGAAGGTAGCGCACGGAGCGCGCGCGTCTGCCGACCAGGCGCCGGCTCGCCGCCACCCGTTCGAAGGGTGGGGGCGAGCGCGACGTCTATTTGGACTGCGCGCCCGGCAGCGCCACGCTCGAAGGTCACGGGCGGAGCGCGCGTCTATTGCCGACCAGGCGCCGGCCGCCGCCACCCGTTGAAGGTAGCGGGCGAGCGCGCGCGTCTGCGCCGACCAGGCGCCGGTGCGCGCCACCCGCTCGAAGGGTAGCCGACGAGCGCGCGTCTGCGCCGACCAGGCGCCGGCCCGCGCCACCCGCTCGAAGGGTGGGGACGGAGCGCGCGTCTTTCGACTGGCGCCGGCCGCGCCACCCGCTCGAAGGGTGGGGACGAGAGCGCGCGTCTCGCCGACAGGCGCCGGCCACGCCACCCGTTCGAAGGGTGGGGACGGGCGCGCGCGTCTATTTCGACAGGCGCCGCGCCGCCGCCGCCACCCGTTGAAGGGTAGCGGGCGGAGCGCGAGCGCTCGCCGCCCGGGCGCCGGCAGCGCCACCCGTTCAAGGGTAGCGGACGAGCACGCGCGCGCGACTGGCGACCAGGCGCCGCCCCGTTCGAAGGCGCTCGGCGGGTGACGCGGCGCGCGTCTACCGACCAGGCGCCCGGCAGCGCCACCCGTTCAAGGGTAGGGGCGGGCGTGCGCGTCTACGCCCGACCAGGCGCCGGCCGCGCCACCCGTTCGAAGGTGGGGGCGAGCGCGCGCATCTACGCCGACCAGGCGCCCGCCGCGCCACCCGTTCGAAGGGTAGCGGACGGAGCGCGCTTCTACTTTGACTAGGCGCGGCCGGCGCCACGCATTGAAGGTGGGGGCGGAGCGCGCGCGTCTGCCGACAAGGCGCGGCCGCGCCACCCGTTCAAGGGTAGGGGATGGGCGCGCGCGTCTCGCCGGCTAGACGCCGGCCGGCCGACGGGCGTCTTGTCTGCGAGATCGCCTCGTTTTCCTTAATAGGCCACCTACAGCGCATCAACATACAAGGTAATTTGGCGGGCTCCTCAGAACACCCACCGTAGGTAGGCACATTAAGAAAGACAAAGCGAACCTCGCGTGGCCTATGACGGCAGCGGTGCGGGGTCGAGAAACATGGTGGTTTGCCGATAACCGCGGCGATCGAGCTCCGGGAAAAATAGACCTCCTTCGTGCATCAACATTCCCCAAGCCGCTCAAAGCATCACCCGAATGTTGATGCACCAGCAGGCCCATTTTAGGAGCAGCTTCTATCACAATATACGCAGAGCAACGCCTCGGCGGTGCCATATATATGCCCCAATCGGCGGGAATCAACCGGCGGAACTCCGACCACGGAAGTCCGCCGCCATATTAATGGTCACGACGCCTCAACGCTCGCACCACGCCAAGCACGCCGCACCACGTGGACGCCGGTAAGTCCGGCGCCGCAATAGCGCGACGTCGCTTCGCCGCGCGATGCCCGGCCCAAGCATCTTTGGATAGGCTTACAGGCCGCGGGACAGAGGGGGCCAAAGGACTCGACGACATGGCTGCGGCCTTGTGAAGCCCTTTACCATGAGAGGCTCCTGTCGTAGGGGTGACCCCCACCTGAACCCAGCAGGCCTGGCAGGAGATTACAAGCCCCAGAATAGGCCATGTGTAATGACATAAACACCCCTAAAGGGGCACTCCAATGTAAGGGCTCTATTGTAAAAGCGCTCCTCATGTGCATATATATATGGCGGTAGGCCATGGGGAGAAGAGGAGGCCATTAAACTTATCTTCATCACTCTCCACTACCACTTCTCTCTCTGTTTGGTCTGTAGCCACAACACTCTCAATTAAGGAATTTGGTGTAATCTGTTTTGTCATTAGATGGCTAGTGAATCAAGGAATGAAACAAAATTGGACTGTGCACTATTTTTTCTGGAAGCATGACAAAAATAAAACTTTAAACTACATGCTTACCAATATCTTTGTTTGAATCCCAATTAAATGAAGAACCAATGAAGTACTGATTCTCAATATAAATAAAATGTTGGGCTGCCGGATAGCATTCACATAAGCTGTATGTATGCTCATATCAATGAGTACATTATTCCCACAAACAAGATTCATTATCCAAAGCGGAAGAAGTGTTAGTCAAAATCACAAAACCAGCAACCACGAATGTAATGTTGCTAGATGGTAACTATATTTCAGTACCTTCATGGTTGCTCCTCGTGGATCCTTAGGAAATCCCTTGGCGAGTTTGAATCAATAGACCAAACACCTAAATATCAAAGTGAGAGGGTTCAATGCACAAAAGTGGAAACAAGTAGAAACTTTGATTCTCCAACTACAGAATACTATAAATACCTGAACATGCCATGTCTCTGGATCATTGTCGCTAAAATATATTGCATCATTAATGCTTATGATATCAAGTATTCTTTCAATCCTAAGAAGTGCATCATCATATGATTTTGCCAACTTTTTAATCCCATGGCGTTTAGATGCCTTTAACATGTAGTCCTAAATGGCATTAATTCCTATACTATACTTGTTAGAACATGTAGTCCTAAATTGAATTAATTCCTTAGTTCACACCGCACGCAGTTATTTAATTCTGTGGTAATATTTTCTTCTTGCGTTTATAGATACAATGAGTTGGATATTTTAATATACTAATCGCAGTATATATTTGTGAGTAGCATGGTGTTTATGCTACTTCGTATACATGTTTGTTTGTAGATTGATAGACATACTTGATTGCCCGAATATAAATGGGGTGCAGGATGGTCCATATATATGAATATATCTCTCTTGATTAGTCTAATCATAGCAATTGAAGACATCTTTGCACACAACTAACTCTAATAATTGGAATTGAAGAAATCAAGCAAGTCATTGGTGGTGAAAGCACAATGAGAGCATTGGTCCCTTAGAAGTCGGAGAATCGCTTCGCGGCGGTGGAGGAACTCGGCATACTCCCGCCCACCATCCGTCTTGTGCACTGCAGCACTGCAGGCCTCCTCGTCACAATCCCTAATCAAACCAACAAGAATGCGAATTAATACCTCACGACCCAAGCTGATCCAAACCAAATGGCGCGCAAAATAAAACAAATACGCGATCTAGCGACGGCATTACCGGATCCACGAGGTAGGAAGTCCTCCCGACAATGCTCTCGAGCACCGACGACTTCCGAACTCGAGGCATTAGAAAACGCAACCAAAGGGTGGCGCCTCGGCGGATCGGGCGCGGGGCGCGAATCGGAAGGTAGGTAGGCGGGAGGTGCATGCGGCCGCCGACAACGGCGACAGAGGAAGCGCCTCCCATAGGAGCCCGCCGCCGCCACCGTGGTCGCCGAGGCGGTGCACGCGCGGCTGGATCCGGTTCACCGGCCCGTCGAGCTCTCCATCGCCGCCATCTCGGCGAGGCCGCGCGTGCCTATTCGCCCGCGGCTCGCGTGACACGATGCGGCGACGCGCCGGCGCGAGCGAAGGAGGTGGCGGTGGAAGTGGGATCTACCGTAGCGAGGAGGGAGGCGCGTGCGGGTGCGGCGGTTGCGTGAGGAGGGAGGGGAGGAGGCGAGGGCGGAGCGGAGGAGTGGGAGAGGAGGAGGTGGCGGCGCGGGGTGGGGAGGAGGAGGCGAGGCGGAGCGGAGGAGCGGGGAAAGAGGAGGCGGCGGCGCGCAGGTGGGGTGGGAGGAGGAGGAGGCGGCGGCGGAGGAGGAGCGGGAAGGAGGAGGCGGCGGAACGGGGAGTGGGGAGGAGGCGGCGGCGGCGGCGCGGGGTAGAGAGGAAGAGGAGAGGCCGGAGCAGCGGAGGAGTGGGGGGAGGAGGAGGCGGCGGTGGCGCGGGGTGGAGAGGAGGAGGCGAGGCCGGAGTGGCGAAGGAGTCGGGGAGGAGGAGGCGGCGCCTGTGCGGGGTGGAGAGGAGGAGGCGAGGCGAGGCGCGAGGAGGGGGGAAGAGGTGACGGCGGGCAGCGGAAGTATCGGTGGGGAGGAGGCGGCGGCGGCGGAAATTGTGGGGAGGAGGCGAGGGCAACTCGGTGGGGATTCGATGGGAGGAGGCAGCGCAGTTTTTTTTTATCCGGATGATGATGTGCATGATCCGAAAGATTTTGGCCTTAGGATCTTCAATGAGTAAGAGAAGAAGCCTTGAGGAGAGATCCAGGCCATTCATTTGTATGAAGTTGGATTATTTTGGTACACAAATCTGGGTGGACTTAGATTAGGCATGACTGTGGAGGTGGTTGAGGGGGTGGATTTAGTAAAGAAAATTTTGGTGTATTATAGAGTAGGGTAGATGATGATACGAAGTTATTGTAGCAGATACTACATATTTTGCACAATTTCATTTAGATCTTTTATGTGAGTGATTAGTCTCTTAACTTCATAACTTCTTATAGTTGTAAGAGTAAATGACTTAGAGTTGTGTTATGCCTTGAGAAAAGATTTGAAAAAATCTTGTATTCTTGTTGGACCTATTCACCCTTCCTCATATTCCTTCCTACAACATCTTATGTTTATAAATACAGCGTCATACTTTACGCTTCTGTTGGCATGCATATCATGATTTGGCACTCAAACTAATTAAATTTAGAGCCGAACGCAAATATTTTACTAGAGTTAGTAAAGTTTCGCTTAGCTACAACATGGAATGAATCCCACAACACAACACATAAGACCCTCAGTTACGTACCATAAGCATCAGAAGTGGTCTCATGATATATTTACCGTACGTTGACTATGTGCTAGCTGATGCATGTTTTCACCTTTCAATTGAACAAACCAACATGTTTTCACACAGATCGAATGGTTTGAACTCAAAACCCAAACTTTCTACTCAGCATTCCAACTTTCAATTGAACAAATCAACAACTTTTTACTCGGAAATCAAACAGTTTCAATTCCCCCAATTTTTAACAGGATTAAGAACCTTTCATACTCCCCGGCTTTCAATTGAATGAAGAAGTTTCTCCCCAAAAAAGTTTCAATTAGATGGAGAAACAATTTCGGCTTTCAAACTTCCAGAGCTTTCAATCAAAATTTCAAAACTTTCAACTCGATGTAACCTCACGGGCAACCCGATGTGACCTCACCAGCGGTGCCCTCGACAGCGTGGGGTAATGCCACGAGACTTCTTGGCCCCCACGGGCTGTAGTTGCGGTGGCTTCTACCACTGTAAGGGGTATATTGCATCGAGCCGTCATGGGCCGGCCTCCATCGTCGTGCTTGTCACCATCTGATCCGGCGTGAGAAGAGATGGGGAGGGGGAGCAGGCAGTCGAGGAAGAGGAGATAGAGGGGCGGCATTGGGTGTGGTAGAGGAGAAGAGGGGATATCGCCGGCGGCGAGGAGGAAGGGATGGGATGAGTTGGTAGGTGAGAGAGGGAGATGGTGGTTGGGATAGATGTAGCATGTGCTCACACGAGTGTTTTTGTGCGGACTATTGCTTTGGTGTGCACATGAGTTAGCATTTTTTTTGGGGAAATATGTATTTGAATCACCGCAAGCATGTATTCAATTTTCTCATTTGTATTTAAATCCATGAGCATTCCATCCATTTTCACCCTAAGCGTGGAAAATAGGGGTAGCAATTTCCTCCACAGGGGTAGGGCCCCATGGGGAATTTCCCCATTGAGGGCGGGAGCAGGGCCCCGCTAGGCTAGCGGGGTAGGGACGGAGTTGTCCTCCCCCGCGAGGCCCCACGAGGATCCGGTAAAAATTAAAACATATTTTTAAATAATATATTATAGTTTTCAAATTTAGGAAATAGTATTATTTTTTGTATATTTAGACTAAAACTTAAATTTGTATGTTAGAATATATATTTTGTAAAAAAGTATGCCTAAATATTTATAATTAATAAATAAAATCATATTATTATTTTTAAAAATATTTTAATCTATTTTTTTAACCTTCCTAAGAATCCTATAGGATGAGTTCCCGCAGAGACCGAGGACGAAGGGCCACGCCCACGTCCTCCGAAAAGGCTGACGGACCGGGGCGGACTGACGAGGATCAGGACGGGGCCGTGGGGGGCCCACCGTGTCGCTACCCCTAGTGGAAGAGCAGGACCAAATTGTAAAATTCGTATTAATTTCGCGTTCCTTCCCTTCCTCTCCGAAAACCCTAACCCTCCCCCTCGTCGCGGCCGATCCAATCCCAAATCCGAACCCCTCCGGCTCCTAATCTCCCGCGCGCCGCCATGCCGGACGTGCAGCCGCTCGTCAGCGACTTCGTACTCAAGCTCAAGCGCCGGTAAGCAGCTCCCGGCCGGTCGGATTCGATGCGGATTCGGGCGTTGCTCCGATATGCTCATGCCTGTGTGTTTGTGTGGGCGCGCAGGAAGATGGAGGGGTCGCACGCCGTGGCGCGGCAGACGGCGGAGCTGCTGAGGTCGGTGGTGTCGCAGCACCGGATGGGCAGCGCCAACCAGGCGGCGGCCCTCGCCGACGCTGTCCGCGCCGTAGGGGAGCAGCTCATCGCCGCCAACCCCATCGGTGCGCCGAAAATCTTCACTCTTTTTTAAGAATTGTGACGCCATCATGTTCCTGTTAAATTCGGATGCTAGTGTCTCAAAAAAATAAATCGGATGCTGGTGGTTGTGTTCGTAACTGTCGTCATGGTTTACTGCTTCAAAGTGTGTCACTGCATTCTCAAAGACAGATAGGAATGAAAATTTAAGGAACGGTACTGTGTTATTGGGGGCATATCTGGTACAAACTAATAGCTAGGTGTAATCATGCAAACCACTTTGGTTTTGGGCAACAATAAAAATTCTGAAAAATTTGAGGAGATCGTTTGTGGAGTTTTGGAGCATCCTTCGAAATTTCAAGTTTCAAAATAAAACTGTGTTAGAAGAAACAAGAAAGAGAAGTTTGCTGTGAGTGCTGAGTAGTAGTTTTTCTGTTTTCCTTTTTCAATTGGTGTGCAAATTGAAGTGCTTTGCATGATTACACCTACCTATTAGTTTGCACTAGATATGCACCCTTACTAATCAGTATATCTAATTATTTATTATTTGTAGTCTGATGCTTTGAGTGCCATTGGATTTACTGATTTAGTTTGCTTCCTGTTCTCACTTGTGAGCTTTTTTATTGCATAGAGCTTTTAATCTATGGTTTGTGTTGCGTGATGGCCGTAGCGTTACTGGATTCAGTTCAATGGAATGAATTGCTGTGCTAGTGAATTTTGTGTGTTCCTCCAAGTGCTAACCCCATCGGTACATATGTTAACTTAGTTTAATCGAAATCTTTTGGAGATAATGCTCTTTCCTTCTGTTTAGTACTTTAGTGTGTCACATATTCACCTAGATAATATCTTGCATAGTATTTTTTCTTTATTCTCAAGCTTAGATGATGCATTATTTGTTTTAAGTGGATGTGATCACTATGGTCGTGACCAGGGAGGGCATGTACTTCACGGAATATCTAAGCTTATTAGGAAATAGATTGGTTGAATTTGAGAATTCTCTTTGTAGCCTATTTTTAGTCCCTGCATCTTATAGGGAAGTATCCAATCTAACTTTTTAAGTGAGTAGCATCTAATAGAAATTGTAGAAAGTTTATCTTGCAACAAATCTACCTAAATCGTATTATTCTGGGCATTGTGTTTTTAGATATGCAGCTGTAGTTTGTTTTATTTTTTCCGAGTGTCATGGTATCTAAATTTGATTGAATATATGGCCAATTTTGTGGCCATCATGTGTTATATGTGTGACATATCAGTGAACTAGATTTAGTTTAATGGAAGTTCTAAGTTGTAACATAGCTTTTGGTCTAAACCATCAGAATAGATATCTGTGTAATTCGCCTATGCCTAGGGCTTCATTTGCCTATTTTATTTAACTAAATATAGAGCCCCTACATTTCCTAAAGACAAAATTAGTAGCGACATAGGCCCAGCAGCAGCAGCACATACATGCAGGGGCAGGACAAGATCAATACTAGTTGCTGACCGGCAAGATGTCCTGGAGGAAATTGGCATCCAAGTTGGAGTCCAGGGAGAAGAAGAATAGGAAGATTGTAGAGTCAGATAGGAATTAGAGTCCATTGGTTACAAGTCTAGGAGAATTAGGAAGTTAGTAATTTGTAAGCTAGTAGGAAAGTATTAGAATTGGAATCCTGAAAGGAGGCAAGCGTATCCTCTACTGCTCTACGTAAGGGCACATTGTATCGCTGTTTCAGGCAAGCAAGAAGAAATGTTTCTCCACTATTTGCTATCTGTCAACCCTTCTAGTTCTCTTCATCCCAATCTATGTCTATCTCCCCCTCCTAACACCCTAATCCCATTCACGGTTCTTATCCTGTTGTAAACAAATGTTCATAACAATGGCCTGCCTGCCAAGAGCACAAGATAGAAAATAATAGTTTTACTTGAAGCTCATATGAACATGAGAGATACAAGTCCAAATGGAGAGATTCTAGCCCTAACATTCGTAGGAAGCTCACTGGTTCTTCCATGGGAGCAGGTTAGCTCAGCTGAAGCATTTCATCAGCTTCCTCCAGGTTTAGGTAGGAAGAGGAAATAACTGATCTTGACATGAGAATATCATTTTCCTGACTTGTTCATTTCGAAGAAGTATAAAGAAAATTATTAAGGCATGTTTATGAATTTGTACTCTCTCTCTCTCTCTCACACACACACAGTGGAATAGATGCAATACTGTGATATATTGTTGGAATTAGTACCATTAGAACTTCCATAGGTGATAGGTGTCAACCTAGATAGTTAACATTTCATCTGTAGATGAAAAAATGGATCATATACCCTCCATTTAGATGGAAATTGAAGATTTACCCTCCTGGCCCACGTGTCAGTGATTTATGATGACCCCACGTGTCATTGAGATGTGGAGGGTAAATCCTCAATTTCCCAACTAAAGGGAGGGTATATGATCCAATCTCCCTCTGTAGTTAGATATCAGTCAGCAAGTTTCATGAGGAATCCAGACATCCAGTTGCTGAATGGTGCTTGGTTGTCATTGTCTCATTGATAAGGATGCTTTCATCATAGCAAATTGTACCCTGACTAGAGGGTGATACTTCTTATTCAGCTTCAACTTCATGTATAGTGGGTAACATGTAGTGTAGCTAGTAGCTAGATGTAATGCATTAATTTGCAGTCATAGAGAATATTTCACCCATCCTTTTCTTAGCTTAATGCTAACCGTCAATCGATGTGGAATCTTTCTCTCTATTTTCTTGCAGAGCTTGCTGTTGGAAACATTGTGAGACGCGTTTTGCATATAATAAAAGAGGAGGATATATCTTCTACAGCAGTTGGTGTTGAAGGTCTTTCTCTAACTGTTGACAGTGATGATGAATATGACAGTGGAGATGATGATCGTCCTACCTTATCCGCTGCTGTTCTTGCTGCCCATGCTAGAAATGCCCTTCGTGCACCTTCATTGCAGACCCTCCTGGAAGATATTCCTGTGAGCACTGCACTTTCACGTTCTGCATCATCAACTGGGGACTCAGATGGAAAAAGTAAATGTATGATCTCATGAATTCTCTTTCAGTACTGATACCCCATCTGAACAGACATTCATGGTTTTTTCTATTTATTTTAGAACCATGTAGTTTTTAAGAAATGATTATACCTGACCGATATATTCTCAAGTTTGTCCCTTTTAGGGCCTATACATTCTCATATATATGTTACTGTTGGCACTGAAATTCTGCAATCTGCATGTTCCACATCAGCAGCTGGAGATAAGAGCTCGAAAACTCGGAAACTAAAGCATGATGTTATTGCTGCCATTGGTGATCTGATTGACGAGATCAATACATGCTATGACCAGATTTCTGAGCAAGCCGTGGAGCTTATTCACCAAAAGTACGATCTTTCTTTGGCCAAATACAGAAACATTATGCCCCGTTCAGAACGGCTTTTACTGATGGCTTTTGGCTGAAACGGGCACTATAACCGCTGATAGATTTTGGCTGAGGCATTCAATTAAAGGAAAATGAAGAAAAAAGAGGGAAAATGAAAAAAACCATTATATCTTTACGGACAATGCAAAGGAAAAAGGAAAAAAAGGCGTGTTAAGAAGCCAATGTGTTCAAAACGGCTTTTGGCTTCTGGAAGCTAAAAGCCATAAGAGAAGAGCCGTTTTGAACGGGGCCAAAGTTTTCAGCTAAAACTAATTGTATCGGTCTTTTTTAGAGATTACTCAAATGATGGAAAACATTTTTGAGCTATTGCATAGGCTAGGGATTCTGGATATATTTCACATGTATGTTCACAAGAAGCATGTGTCCAATGGCAAATGATTAATGATAGTGATGTGGTTTTCCATCCCTTGGAACGTAACAATCCCTCTTTAACTACCTGGGTTTTACATTATCTTCTTCTGTCACAAAAATCAATCAAATGCAGCAAAACATTGTTTTTGCTACTCTCTTTCTTGTTTTCTGCATTTCTCTACCTAAACTGATAATTAAGAAGAAAAGTAGTCTATGCCTATGGCACATCAACACCATTACTATATAATTTTATTCTAGCAAAGTTTCTCAAGTGCTTTTTTTTTTGCAAAGTTTCGAGATTCAAAATTTGCAAACTTTGACCAACAATTAGTCCAACAATATGTAGATTATGCAACACAAAAATGATATAATTGGATTTGTATTTGAAAGCACATTCTTGTGATCATGATTTTGTAGCTACGAATGAAGTATTGTACAAGAAATTAGCAGTCAAACTTGAGATAAGGGGTATGTGCCAGAAAGGTCTCATAAGCAGTGTTCACCTAGGCGCTAGTCAGGCGGTAGACCGGCGCCTAGCGCCTAGGTAGGCTAGACGGCCGTCTAAGTGGGCCAAATCGGCAAGGTGGGCAAGGCGGGAGGGCGCCGCCTAGGGGAACAGTGCTCATAAGTAGTTATTAATAAAAATCGAAGTTGAAGTTGGAGTTACCAAAGTTTGTGGAGTCGGTTTCGATTGATGTATGAATACTCTACGGATAGTTTTTCAAACTTCAACTTTGAAGATCACACCAAGTCAAACCGCACCTTATAAAAATCAATGGAGGGAGTAACTGATAATGCTCTTGAATCTTGATTAATATGAAAATTAGATTCAGAGATCCTTTTTAACCCTAAGGACCATCTGACGTATCTTGCTTGTATTATTCAAATACTAATTGTAGCTAATTAATGTTTTTGGTTGCCACAGTGAAGTAATCCTAACTCTAGGTCGTTCTAGAACCGTGAAGGAGTTCCTGTGTGCCGCAAAAGAGAAGAATCGATCTTTTCGTGTATTTGTTGCTGAAGGTGCTCCAAGGTTTGTGCACTTTGCCAATTTTGTTGTGAACTGATTATTTCTTGTATATAGGATCTACTGGCTTGACTCATTGTTGTAGTTATATGTTTGAATCAGATATCAGGGACATGTTCTTGCAAAAGAGCTTGCTGAGAAAGGCATACAAAGTACAGTTATGACAGATTCGGCAGTTTTTGCTATGATATCCCGAGTTAACATGGTATGTCTGCAGGGTGATTATTATTGTTTAGGTGTCCTTGTTTCTATTACAAATATAACTCCTGATTTATCTTAATAGGTCATAGTTGGAGCGCATGCAATAATGGCAAATGGTGGAGTCATTGCACCAGTAGGGATGAACATGGTTGCACTTGCTGCTCAAAGGCATGCTGTGCCCTTTGTCGTGGTTGCTGGAAGCCATAAGGTTGATTTCTGTATGTTGTGCATTTAATTATGACATCTATGTCCAACTTTTGCATTGTAAGCAACTAAAGAATCACAATATATGCTATTATGCTTTCCTATTATTTTGAAATCATACTATCATAGCATTTTGTCCTTGACTGAATGTTCGACTGACATGCATAGTGTGGTTTCTCTGGGTTCTGATCAAAATTGTGCGCATTATCCTGTTGTTAACCCACTTGTTCCTGTGTCCATATTAAATGGACAAAAGTGGGCTGAAATCAGCCATGATGTGATGCTATCTTTGTCATATCACAAAAATACCACTATAATTGTGCCTTAACCAAATATTTTCTCAGCATTAATTCCAATACAAATATTTGTTGTCGTTTACTGTTCTCTACAAATATTCCGGTTATCTAAGCTCTCAGGACATCACGTTGATACTTGCAGATTCCATAGTCTGGGTTGGGCTTAGATAAACTCAAAATGTATGGTGCATACCTTGCCAAGTGCATTCATTATTCTTGCTCTTCTTTCTAGTTTAACAAGATAAATTTGTATTCAGGAGAAGGATTTTCTTTAGAATATCAAACTAGATAACTGGAGTTATTCATCTCCAGTTGTTACCTAAACGTTGCAATCTCCAGTTGTTACCTAAACTTGCCCTGGTGAGGTTAACCCTGTGGCCTATGACAAATGACAACAACGAGCGGTATTGGACTGCTGAGGTGCCACTTAAATCCTTAATAGAAGGCATTTTTACCTAAAAAAACTATGATTACTTCTGTAAGTAATAATCTAGAGTTGCTTAAAGAGCAAGAGCTGGTGTTTGCTGTTAGAATGTTCATGTCATCTGATATCACTAACAATGATTTGAAGTATAATGTTTATTTCTGAAATTTCCTCTTTTTTTGTTAACTTTTTTGTCTCATGGTAGAAACTTAATATTCTTTCTTCATTTTCACATTGCAGTTGTGTCCTTTGTATCCACACAACCCGGAGGTTTTGCTGAATGAACTTAAATCACCATCTGATTTGCTTGACTTTGGCGAGTTCTCAGATTGCATGAACTTCAGTACTCAGGATGGTACTCCTCTTCTAAATGTTGTTAATCCAACGTTTGACTACGTGCCACCGAAGCTTGTGAGCCTTTTCATCACCGATACGTAAGTCTCTGCATCTATTTTTGGGGTCAACTTAAAAAGAACTAATCTGTGCTGGTGCCGCTTGCTTTAACTGTTGAGTATGGCAGAACACATACACTGTTAACTAAACTGGAGAATATTTGTGCCTTGTGTTCTAGTTTCAGAAATTCTAATGTGATGAAATCATACTTATAACATGATATGTCATTTTGTACAGAGATTATGCATGAAACTTAAATTATACCATGTGACCTTTATGTGTAAAAACTATGGTTAACAATTGATAATTCGAAAATTAGCCCCTAGTTGGAACGCCGGAATGATCCCCCATTCTTGTGAGGATTGAACTCTTTCTTGTGAAATTACTGTGAAATTCCTGATTCTAAAAGGGGCCTTAATGTTGAACTAATTGATACATATGCCAACCATTATTATTCTATCTGCACTCTTTACCCGTAAGTTCAAATCATTCAATTACTTTCCTAACATACTTACCAACAGTGGAGGGCACAGTCCATCATATATGTACCGGCTTATTGCCGAGTATTACTCAGCTGATGATTTGGTAGTGAGGCGGAAGTCAACATCTTGAAAGAACACAAAGCCACACTAGACTACTAGTGTGTTAGCATTCTGAAGGTAGAATCTGGGATCTTGATTAAACCCCAGTGTGATGTCATACTCATCGCAATACTTTGTTTCCCTTGTAGAGTTGGCAAGATGTTGCTCTCTTCAGTGGAATCGGCTGTTTTGCTCTGGAAGTTCAATTCTGTAATTAGTATCAAACTGCAGGAGATCAATGCAGGAACGCTCCTCGCAATAACTCTTAATTATTGCGGCATTTTGAGTGTAGACTGTTGAGGCAATTGGGCGTGATGGTTGGATGAATGAATGAATTGTATAACTAGAGAAGCTACATATGTAATGCAAAAGTGATCTGGTAGTCCAAATTTTGTCCGTTCTAAATCCTAAATGTCACTTCCGTATGACTATTGGTGGTGCATGTTTGGGCTTTTAAAAGCTCAGGTTTATGATTTTTTACTGTAGCGGCTGAAAATGCGCTGTAACTGTTAGTAGTTTTTTTTTAGTATAATTAAATTTAAAAAATTTTAAAAAATAAAAAAGTTATATCATCGTAGATAATTCATAGAAATAAGGAGAAAAAGACAAAAAATAACAAAAAGTCAAGAAAAAACAAAATTAAGAAGTTAATAGATCGAATGAGCAGCGCTAGCCTGAACACTGATAGACTTCACTGAGTATTTTTTGTTATATTATACATATTCCTGGCTTTGGTCGTTGTAGGAGATTCAAACTGCATATGCAAGGGAACATGGGGTTTCCATTAAATATCGTACATCAACTATGTTGTAGTAAATACAAATTGATCATATAAATTGATCTAAGGGTAAATTCTTAGCCTACATGAGAATTTGCACGCGCTAAATGCTTAACTGCTCATTAATAAATCTCTACATTACTCATATGATGCAATCTGGCACCGGTAAGTAGCCTACGAAACATACATAATCTTTACTATTATAAAAAGAGAACTTGGTGGTCACCGATTCGTTCTCCCTTCTCTTTTTTTAGCCGTTCGATCAAAGATCAACTATTCAGAACCGCATGTAGATAGTTCTTCCGCTCCTCGTAGAAATCCCGCAATCGTCGCCTCCTTCTCTCCCCTAAACCCTCGTGTCGCATCTCCTCCTCAGCGTCGCCACCAATTTCGTCCCCGTACAGTAGCATTTGGTCGCGGTCCCTCAATTTCCTCCAGTAGCGTCGCATCTCCTCGTCGTTACCTCCTAATGCATTTGCCCGCCACCTCCTATCCCGATCTGCCTGCCGCCGCCTCCTATCCCGATCTGCCTGCCGCCGCCTCTCAACCTCCACCTCCCGCAACCGCCGCCTCCTTCTCCCCCGAACCCTTTTGTCGTGCCTCCTCCTCAGCGCCACCGCCAATTCCTTCCCCGCGCGGCAACGTCTGGTCGTAGTCTCCCAACTTTCCCTACAGCGTTGCCACCGATTCCATCTGCCATCGCCCCTCCAACCAACGGCACAACGCTCGGCGACAGCGGCCGGTGGATCGGAGAGAATGGTGCTCGGCGACAACGGCTAGTGGATCAGAGAGAATGGCACTAGGCGATGGCGGCGGCTTCCACTTACTACGCCCGCCCATGTGGCTCTCCCCCGTAGCCACCGCCCAGCGGTCGCTCGCCCGGTGAGCTTATCTACCTCCTCCTGCTCTTCGCTTGGAGCCCGTCGCGCTGTCTGGCGATTTTGGTCTCCCAAGCTGGTCGTCGAAGTCGGTGCTGTGGTCGAATGGGGTCGTGGTCCGCCAAAGTCGAGGGGCCATGGTCGAAGTCAAAGCCGTAGTTGAAGGGGGCTGTGGCCGAAGTCAAAGATCCGTGGTTGAAATCGAAACCGTGGTTGAAGGGGCAGTGGTCGAAGTCGAAGTGTCGCGCTCGAAGTCAGGCCGTGCTCAAAGTCGAAGGGTCGTGGTCGAGTTCAAACCATGGTCGAAGGGGACAATGGTCGAAGGGGGCACTGGTTGAAATCGAAGGGCCGTGGACGAAGTAGATCCGCGATCGAAGTCGAAGAGCTGTGGTTGAAGTCAGGCCGTGGTCGAAGTCGAAGGGTCATGGTTGAAGTCCAAACTGTGGTCGTAGTGGCAGTGGTTGAAGTCAAAGGGCTGTGGATGAAGTCGGTCCACGGTCGAAGTCAAAGGGTCGTGGTTGAAGTCCAAGCCGTGGTCGAAGGGGATAGTGGTCAAAGGGGTAGTGGCCGAAGTCGAAGGGCCATGGACGAAGTCGGTCCGCGGTCGAAGTCGAAGGGTCGTGATCGACGTCGGGGCCATGGTCAAAGGGGGTCGTGGTTGACATCAGAGCTGTGGTCGAAGGAGGCTGTGGTTGAGGGGCCGTTGCCGAAGTCGAAGATCCATGGTCGAAGTCGATGCTGTGGTTGAAGGGGGCGGTGGTCGAAGGGGGAAGTGGTCGACGTCAAAGGGCTGTGGTCATCAAAGGGGCAGTGGTTGAAGTCGAAGTCGTGGTTAACGTCGAAGGGCCATGGTCGAAGGGGATAGTGGTCGAGGGGGGTAATGATCGAAGCCAAAGATCCGCGATCGAAGTTGAAGATCAATGGTCAAAGCCATAGTCGAAAGGGGTTGTGGTCGACGTCGAAGAACCATGGTCGAACGGGACAGTGGTCGAAGGGGGAAGTGGTCGATGTCAAAGGGTCATGGTCGTTGAAGGGCCGTAGTTGAAGGGGATAGTGGTCGAAGGGGGAAGTGGTCGAAGTCGCAAATTCATGGTTGAAATCAAAGATCTGTGGTCGAAGGGGGAAGTGGTCAACGCCGAAGGGCTATGGTCGAAGGGAAAAGCGGTTGAAGGGGGCAGTGGTCGATGTCAACGGGGACAATGCTTGAAGTCGAAGGAGGCAGTGCTCGAAGTCGAAGGGAGCAGTGCTCGAAGTCGCGGTCATAGCGCCCGTGGACGTGGTCGTAGCGGTCATGATCGTAGTCGTAGCACCAACCTGGAGAGCACCTGCTGGTTCGTCGACAACCTCCACCACTACGAGTTCCCCTCCAGTTGGACATCCTCGTCGCCTATCCCTAGGTCACCCTGAGATCGAGCTCTCCACCCTCGATGGCAAGACCCACAAGGTGGGCGAAGTCAAAGCCATGGTCGAAGGATCGTGGTTGAAGGGGACAGTGGTTGAAGGAGGCAGTGGTTGAAGTCGGGGCCATGGTCGAAGTCGAGGCCAAGCAGACTGCGCCGGCAATCGGGTGACAGGGCACAAGCATACCGGAGGCCTGTCAACGTACAACTACCAGCGATGGTCAACCGCTCCCGACCTACGATCACGCACGATGGTCGACGTCTTCTAACTTATGATCACGAGGTGTGATTGACGATTTCTAATTTATGACCATGAGCATTGATCGATGCATTTCAATTTACGACCACAAGGTGTGATCGATGTTACGGCTACGAGTGCTGGTTGATGTGTTCCGACTTACAACTACGAGGTATCCTCGATGGCTTCCCTCTTACAACCACGAATAATGGTCGTTGAGTTCTGATGTACGACCATGAGCCATTGTCGAAGGCTCCCGATTTAGGACCATGATCGATCGTCGACCGCTACCAACTTATAACCACCAATGATGGATGATCACTCCCGACCTATGATCACGCTCGATGGTCGATGGCTTTCGACTTACGACGAGGTGTGCTCGAGGGCTCCCGGCCTACGATCACGAGGTGTGGTTGATATCTTCCGACTTATAACCACAAGGTGTGATCGACGGCTTTTGACTTACTTAACCTTACTTAACGAATTTAAAAACTTTTAGAACATGTTTGTATGCATATTTTAAAAATTTTTACCACCTGTGAGTTTTAAACCATATAATATAATAAAATTTTAAAATCCGTACTAACGTATGGGCATTTGACTAGTTACAGATAAAATTAAACTCGTGCGTCGGTCAGAGCACTGGGGCAACTCCATGCGCCTCAGATGGTAATTGGGTCGGCGAGCTGCATGGACGGCAGCATGTCGGGCTCCGGCAAAGCGGGCACCGCCATCGGCGGCAGCGAGAACTGCCCGTACGTGGAGCTCCCGCTGCGTAGCTCCTTCATGGTCACCAGCGCGGCGACGGTGTTCCTGAAGATGCCCTGCTCAGCTGCCGTGGGAACCATCTCGGCTTTCGTGTAAGCTCCTATCATCGCCCACCGATCGCCGGCCGTCGTCGCTGCGGAGGAGGCGAACATGGCCTCCATCGTCGCCTCGCACTCGCGGACGAGCCTCGAGATGAGCTCCGTCGTGAAGAAGGGCTGCTCGAGCACCTTCTCGATGAACGGCAGCCGGAGGAGCCGGCCGGTGCGCTTGTCGTACTTCTTCAGGATCTTGGCCAGCCCTGCAAGTTCATTGATCACCATGCATTCAGCTTTGTTTACTACTGAATGTAATTGTCATTACACCAAACAAGCAAATCTCTGTAGGTTGTGTCCCCTGTTCTATACGTGGTGCTAAGGTTCACTCACAAAAAGTCCACTTTGTTGTGTAAAGAAATTTATTGCAGTTTAATTGTGCACAAAGAAGCTACTCTTGAACATGGGCTGACTAGGTATATTTATATTTCTGCTTTTAAAAGTCAAAGCCAATACGAACGTCCCAGTTTCTGTAAGATACTTCTATCAGCTACTACTTTTCGCTCTCACATATTGTAACGTACTTTGTATTTTATTATATCACAATTTTATGAATCGCATGACAATCTGAATATTGTAGTGCCTTTTGTTGTATCGTCGTTCTTACATAATGCACTACTATTTATCGGCCATTACTATTTAGTAGCCGTTTCAATCAATCATTTCTATCAATCACTATTATTTATTATTTATTAGTCGTAACCAAAAGTCATGAAGGAAAAGCCAGTATAACTAGTCTCTGCGGATGAAGTGTTCAATTTTGGAGAGAATTGCAGTCAAAAGTCAGTGTTACTAGTCCATCAGAAGTTGCTGCACAAACAGGCACAGATGATGCCCACTTGGTTGCGTGCCCACAAAATTCACATATCGGTAGTAGCAAAACATTTTCCTACTACCGAGTATTGATTTTTCCCCTCTTTATGCTCCCCTTTTTTTTCTTGGCGAAAGTGTAGCCTAAATAGTTAATAAATACCTCAATCATGTCAACAATTAACTAGTCATGATTGAGGTCACTCAGTACAAACAAGGAGTACTACAAATAGATCTACCTCTCAAGGTATACTATTATGCTATATGAGCTTTGTGTGCTTCGAAATTCGAAGAATGGTGCAATTTTAGTTTGTAATACTTTTACAATGTGAAAAATTACTTCTATACCAACACGTACTCTACTTCATTGTAAGCCTTATACAGTGGCTTTTAAGGGATCTACATGGAAGGACAAATTTCTAACTTGTACGCACATTGAGATTCCAACGCAAGATGCGCAGGAATTAATCCTGATCTCATAACGATAATGCCTCGTACGAATGACCGTGAGCCAGTCGATTGGAAATCAGTGCTCACGAATCATGATAGAGGCAAATGACGGGCTTAAAGCACTCGGGATTTCTTTGCCTCCATGTAAAGCCGTCCGATCCTCGAGAAAACCACCATAAATCAGCTCAGACAGTGAGTTCTTTTTTGTTATGACTGATAATTTTTTTATTTTAGTATAAATGTTTGTGTAAATAAACTAAATACTGATAAATCGATTTGAAAAATTTATTTCGATAAGTTATTTTAAAAAATAACAGAGAAATCGCCCTATTTATTTATACCAAGAAAAACATAAACCATACGCTCGTGCCATCTTTTTTGGAGGCGGATGAGGCAGGATCCGAGCCCGACACGCCATATGCAGGGGAGCGAAACATAAACAGCCACGAGACAGAGAGAGCGAACAGGACGCTGAATGGAGTATGAACCTGTGTAGTTGACGGCGCTGTAGTTGAGCAGCAGCACCATCTCCCCGTGCAGATCCACCATCTCCTTCCTCACCCTCCTCATCCCCGCCGCGTACTCCGCACCCGACGGCCGCGGCCCGACCTCGCCGGCCACCGTCTTCACCGTCTCCAGCAGCTCCTGCACAATGCATGAACGTACATCCGTTACAAATTGCAATACTACGCGCGCACATTACTACGCGTTACTTACCCTCTGCCGTATGACGAACTCCTCCTCCTGCTCCAAGAAGAAGGCGTTGAACCTGTCGACCTCGTCGTTGAGCAGCCGCACGAAGGCGGCCTCCGGCGCCCTGGAACCGCCCGAGACGAGCCGGACGAGCTTCTTGAGGCGCTTGTACGCCAGGAACTTGTCCCTCCAACCCGGGAGGCTCTCCTCCACCTGCTTCTTCAGCCTCTTCCCAAACTTCATCTCCTCACAATGCTCTCGACTGTACTTTTTTACTTACTCCAACAATCAATCAGTTAATTAGCAATATATGCTTACATATGAATATATACATATGTGGTGATCCTTTGTTGTCAAAAGTGTTTTGGTTTGGCAAATGGCAATTGGTGAGCATTTTCGATTTTATGGAGGGAATTAAGGGAGTGGAAGAGGTGAGAGGGACAAGGCATTGTCATGGAGGAGTGCAAGAAGGGGTCGGTTGAGAATATCTGAAGTATATGCCATGGTTGGCAATTTGGCATATGGAGGGAAGGAAGGCAGAGACGGGAGCCTATTAATTGCTTACTACGCGACTTAACAAGCGTTCCCCATCAATCCAAACGAGTACCATGCACTGTTGTCCTTATGGGCTATGGTGGACTTGCGAAAATATAGGGGCCGCGCAGCACGCGAGAAACAACGCGAGCTATGGGAATGTTTTTTTCTGTGGCTGGTAGTTTTTATCTGTATTTTTTTAACATAACAGTAGAGGCGATAAACGAATGACATATAGGGTTTTAGATTCAGCCGTTTGTAGAATTCACTTTAAGATACCATCTCGTTTTGATGTTTGGCTTTTTATTTTTAAAGAAACTAAGAACCAAAACTAAGATATCATCCCGATCGGTTAGGCTTCAGCTTCTGGTTTCCGGCTTATTTTTCACTATTTATAAATTTCATCTTTTTCTGAACTTTTGCCTTTTGTTGAGCTTTTTTGCCGGTTCTTTTTTCCCCGTATGTGTTTGTATTATACGTAATGGGCTAACATATTTTTTATATTTTCTAATTTTTTTAAATTAAATTATGCTAAATAAGTTTTGTAGTTACAGTATTTTTTTCAACCAACTACAATGTTTTCAGCCATAAGTCACCAAAAAAAAGCTCACCTTATCACAAGAGAACCGACATTGTTCTCATGCGTAGTATAAGCCATGAGCATTAATTTCCGACCAGACGATTATAAAAAATCGTTATTCGGATGTAACTGAAGAACAGAGTGCAGAGTGTACCGTTCCGAGTACTGCAGTGTAAAATACAGTTTCTACTTTGTCGATTGTGGCGTGCACTCGGTCTATGCAAGCAAGGAGAAAATTCTTGGGAGAAGAGTAAAGAGTCAAAAAGAGGACTGAAACAGAAGGGCAAGTAACATATACCAAGCATATTCCATGTCAGGTGTCAGGACACGACCGGAATCTTTGAGCATCCAGAGAGTTTTTTTCTTCCCCATTGATCCACATTGATTATCCTCCCCTTATTCTGTTCATGGAAGGTATGATTCTATGGGAATATGGAATCTTCTATTAGTCCACTGCTGACTTGGCAATAGAAGCTTCTTAACGTCATTCTCTCACTCTTCAACGTTTTCATAGTTTCCCAAAGAAAAACTTATGCAATTGCGACCAGTACCGCGTACTCGGATCATAGTCTCATATTCCTACACAACAGTCGTGTTACCAACAAATTAGTTTATAGACAAGTTCTTTTCAGTTTATAATTTCTCTTGAATAAACAAAGAAAATGGCTTCTTCATTGTCGTTTCGAAATAGTTTATCAGTATAGTCTTTTCGAAGCTACTTATCAGCGTATCGGTATTTTGTTCGTTCACACAAGCACTCACGCTAGAACAAAAAATCATAAGCTACAATCATAAATCATAAACTACAACTAAAAAGAACAATATTGGTGGTATGGATCGACCTCTTGGTCTCACAACCAATGCATAAAACCCATGACATAATATATTCTCTGCACTTTGGAGTGAAGGTCCAGTTTCAGGTTGGCATGTGCACTTTATGTGCCAATTGTTTTCCCCAGGTATGCTATTGTAGTATTTTTATTTCTTGTAAGAATAATATTTATATGTCCTGTTCAGAAATCACAACCTTGCCAAAAAAAAAATCTTTGTATACAAAAATGAGGAATCTAGAGGTTGGGTTGTCAGGGTAGTGCCAAAAGGAAAGGGAGATTGTTTGGGCCATTCTGGGAATCTTGCAAGATTAAGCGCCGGCATACACGGGATGTGAAAAGTTGAGGTGGTTTATGTCACGGGCACGATAACGTGGCCGGAGATTATACCCGTGCGTAGGAATAGTGCCCGGAGCATCGGTCGAGTTGGAACTGGACAGCTCTGTGTTGCAGTAGAGAAGAGAAGCGTAGGAGAAGGACGCTGCGCTAAGACAGGAAGAGGAGAATGAGGTAGGTAAAAACTTCAATTTTCTTATTATTGATCTGATTACTTGACCCTCATTATACAGTGCTAATTACATTTATATTAAGTAGCAAGCCCATAATGGAAACTACTCAAATGCCTTCTACAACTCTATCTCCTATTCTCATCTCACCACTAGTAGTAACCGACTTGGTTACGTAGTATTCTTCTAGTTGTCTTGATCAACAGAAATGAACCCCAGCTTCTTCCCTTGACCTAGACGACGCCGGTATGTAAGGCCCTATCTGGCATCTCTTTGCCCTTCAAGGAACAGCTTGTCCTCAAGCTGTGGTGGCGTTTACTACTGACGAGATACTGTGACGTTTACTAGTGATCTTGAAGACCGTGACCCCCACGTACAGGTGCAGCAATATTGATAACATCTGCGATCACCACATCAGGTGCGGGGGCAACCACGATAGCATTGTGGTAGACTTCCACGATGCGGTTGGCATGACATGCTTCGGTAGGGCCATGATAGCCTTTGGCAATACCGTGATAGGACATGTCATAGTCACAGCACGCGTTGGTAGTACCGCAACTGATCGCGACAGCTATATATGGTTGCCATGGTAGGCTTTGGCAACAATACGACTGCCGCTACAGGACGTGGTAGGGTTGCGGCAGGCATCAACAGAACCGCGGTTGCCACGACATGTTTCGGCAACGCTGTGGCAACTGCTAGGAACAGTGCAACTACCGCCTCTTGTCGCATCTTCTTCTGATTCACGATCTTCTTCAAGGTGGCATGCATGTTGAAGAAGATGGCTGCCATCCTCTTATCGATGTCATTGGTACTAGTAGCCATATTGTTGGCGTTAACCTTTATCTTTGCTAACGACTTGGCAATAGGAACCATAATGGTAGAAGTCATGGGAAATGATCGACTGCTCTGATATCAAGATGTCATGAGCATGATCACACGGCCAGAGATTATACATGTGCGCAGGAATAGCGCCCAGAGCATTGGCCAAGTTGGAACCGGATGGCACTGTGTTGCAACATAGAAGAGACGCACAGGAGAAGGGCATTTCACAAAGACAGGAAGAGGAAAACGACGTAGGTAAGGACTTTTATTTTCTTATTATTGATCTAATTACCAGACCCTCATTATATAGTGCTGATTGCATCTATATTAAGTAGCAAGCCCATAAAGGAAACTACTCAAATACCTTCTACAACTCTATCTCCTATTCTCATCTCACCACAAGCAGTAACCGACTTGGTACGTAGTATTCTTCTGGTTGTCTTGATCAACCGAAATGGACTTCAGCTTCTTTTCTTTACCTAGACGACGCCAGTATGTAAAGCCCCATCTGATAGTTTATGCTTACTAGAGGAATATCCAATGCGGCATGGGTCCCTGGTACATCCTTTACGACTGCTCCCAAGACCTTACGACCACCTTCTGGCCACTACGACCATCTCCTGTAGCTGTACGACCACGTTCAAGAGGCTACGACCACCTCTTATGTCACTACGACCGCTCTGCTGGTTCTCTGACCATGCTGACAGCCGTTACGAGCACGTTGTGATCTCTCTGATCACGCCTCGCTGGTGCACTGAAGTTACAACCACGTTCACCACCTCTGCGCTGCACTCCCTTCAACCACAATCAATCACTGTAGTCGTAGCTCCTTACGACCACGCAGTGATTCTGTCGACCACGTTGAAGGCTCTGTCGACTGCTGTAGTCGTAACGCTCTACGACCACAACTTCTGCTCCATGACCGTGGTCGTAACCCATTTACGACCATGTCTTCAGCATCTGTGGACACCTCCGCTCGTCACCGTGGTCGTAACTCCTTATGATCATAGCTTCTGTTCTATGACCGTGGTCGTAACCCCTTTACGACCATGTCTTTAGCACCCGCGGACACCTCCGCTCGTCACCGTGGTCGTAACTCTTTACGACCATGTCTGCTGCTCCTGCAGATGCCCTCTGCCCGATTGCCGTGGTCGTAACTCCTTTACGACCACACCTGCGATCCCCTGCTTACCGTGGTCGTAAGTTGTTTACGTCCACATCTGAGGACACATGATGGACTCGATAGATTTTCAGAGCCAAACCACTCTTCTCTTTTTATTTCTTTCTCTCAATCACACCGATCACTATGATCACCCTGATCGTCCTCTCTCTCTCTCTTGCCTCTCAATCACACCAATCGCATTGGCTCCTCTCACTCCGCTCTCTCGGTTACATGGCTCTGCCTTTTATACCCTGCTCTACGACTTTGACTCAAACTCGGCTACGACTATGACTCGAACTTGGCTACGACTATGAAGCGGACTCGTATACGACCACGACTAAACTCGTACACGACTCCAACCACTTGTACATAACCACGACTACCGACTATGGTTTCTAAACTGAAAAACAAGATTACAACTCTAACAATCACCTCCTTAATTTTGATTTTCCTTCTTGATCATGCCGATCTGCTCTCTTGCTATTGCTTCTTCCTTGCATGCCTGCCTGGGCTGGAGCACCTGCTCCCACAGCTGTATGTCTAGTCATCTTCCACCTGTAGAACCTGCTCACGCTTCCTCCACTAGTACCAACTCTTTCTTTGTCGTGTTCTCTTGTTTTCGACCACTACGCTCCACGCTGTGCTTCCTCCCTTCACCTTGGGACCCATGCTCCAAGTCTGCGACTGCCTTCTGCTGCACGCGTGAGAGCTCCTCCCAAGCCCCTACTCGCTATGACTATGCCTACTGCATGTGGTCTGAGCCGACCATTCGAGCCATCGCTTCGTTTCTCTCCGCCTGCATGTGCTCGTTAGGACTCAGCTGCATGCATGTGCGCACCTCCTGTGCCACTCGCTACGACCACTGCATGGTCGCTACATGCTCCTTCGGGGTCACTCCTTGTTATGACTACATGCACTCTTGTGCCTTCTGCCCCATCTTGCTTCTTCACTGACTAGGTCTCCCTACTCGTGTCGACTCCATGTGCGCCAAGCTTGCCTCCTAATGCCTCTTCACCTTATTCATCTGTGCCTCTCTCCACCTAAATCTGTTTATAAGTTTTCAAAGGAATCTTGTACAACCGATTTGGAGATCTCTTCGTCTTCATCAACAAATCTCTGTTCTTGTCATACACTTGCAAGAACTCATCCTGCAGCACCACCTTGCACACTCTCTCTGTTATCTTCTCGAGACTAAGTATGTTGTTACATAGACTTGGTATATAATAAATTGCTGTTAACAACTTTTTATCTCCGTTCCTACATTGCAACATCATCATCCCTTTGCCCTTTATCTCCACCGTGGAGCCATTACCAAACTTGACCTTGCCCCAAACCTTTTCGTCGAGCTTGTGGAACATGGAGCGATCTCCCGTCATGTGGTTGCTTGCTTCATTATCCAAGTACTATTAATCCATATGATCATGGTTTCCTTCCTTCGTGCGTAGTTTTGGAACTACATTCCCCTCATTTAGTTCCACCATAACCGACTCCTTTTCAACATATGAGGAAAGAAGTACTAGCTCTTCGTCATCTTCTTCTTGATTTTTTAGCAAGGTTCACCTCCCTATCCTTCTTCTTGCTATTGCAATATAAAGCAAAGTGCCCAAGCTCATTACAGTTGAAGCACTTTTTATTGCTGCGACATCTTATCACGTAGTGCCTATATTTGCTACATTCAAAACACTTGACATGTGACGTATCATGGGACCTCTAACCACCACGTTGCCCAACCTTGTCTCCACGGCCACCCCTGCTGCCTCGGCCACTCTGGCCACCTCGATCGCGTTACCTCCCGCAGTTGTTTGATGAGCCACAATCATCTCTCAGATCTCCCCTTACTAGCAACGCCTGCTCGTTGTGAGATCCCTACTCTTTACACGACTGAAACCCCTTCAGTAACTCCTCATGCGCCTTGAGAGAGCCCGTGATCTCTTTGATCTTCTTCTTGTCCAGATCGGGGAAGTACACAAGTGTTGTGACAATAGGTATGTACTTCTCTAAAAACATGCACATGTACTTCTTCACCGTTACAGATTCCTCCATCTTGTCTCCAAGAGAGATAATATGATTGTACAATGAACTCAGCTTGATCTTGTCTCCAAGAGAGATAATATGATTGTACAATGAACTCAGTTTGCCAGCGAACTCGTCCACTGACTAGGTCTCTCCTATCTTTAGGTTCTCGAACTCGCTTTGCAAATTCTAGAGCCGCACGTCCTTGACACAATCAACTCCTTCGCGCATCGTCTGAAGCACCTCCCATGCTTCCCATGCCATCTCCTAGCCGATGAGCTGATGCATCATCGTATCTGGCACCGCCTGATAGATAAGGGTAAAAGCCGCCTGGTCCACCTTGTCGTCCACCTCCTTCTCCTTCCCCTTTGGATCGACTGCGCCCCAGACTCCCTGGGCGCGCATGTTCGCCTTCATCTTCATTGCCCATATCGAGTAATTGTCATCATCAGGAGAGGGTACTGGAGGGAGATTAGTCCACCCTAAGCCTTTGCCTTGTCACCCATGCTCTGATACCACTTGTTACAGCCTTTATGACTGCTCCCAGGGCCTTACGACCACCTTCTGGCCGCTATGACCACCTCCTGTGGCCGTACGACCACGTTCAAGAGGCTACAACCACCTCTTATGTCGCTACGACCGTTTTGCTGGTTCTTCAATCACGCTGACAGCCGTTACGACCACGTTGTGATCTCTCTGATCATGCCTCGTTGCTCCGACCACGTAGCCATAAACTTCAGCTGAAGTTACAACCATGTTCACCACCTCTATGCTGCACTCCCTTCGACCACGGTCGATTACCGTAGTTGTAGCTCCTTACGACCACACAATGATTCTGTCGACCACGTCGAAGGCTCTGTCGACTGTTGTAGTCGTAATGCTCTACGACCACAGTTTCTACTCCACGACCATGGTCGTAACCCCTTTACAACCACGTCTTCAGCACCAGCGGACACCTCTGCTCATCACTGTGATCGTAACTCCTTACGACCATGTCTGCTGCTCCTGCAGACGCCCTCCGCCCGATCGCCGTGGTTGTAACTCCTTTATGACCACACCTGCGATCCCCTACTCACCGTGGTCGTAAGTCGTTTACATCCACGTATGAGAACACACGATGAACTCGATAGATTTTTAGAGCCAAACCGCTCTTCTCTTCTTTATTTCTTTCTCTTGATCACACCGATCGCTAGATCACCCTAATCGTCCTCTCTCTCTTGCCTCTCGATCACACCGATCGCAGTGGCTCCTCTTGCCCCGCTCTCTCGGTTACATGGATATACCTTTTATACCTTGCTCTACAACTTCGACTCGAACTCGGCTACGACTATGACTCAAATTCGGCTACGACTATGAAGCGGATTCGTATACAACCACAACTAAACTCGTATACAACTCCGATCACTTGTACACGACCACAACTATGATCACGACTACCGACCATGGTTAAGATTACAATTCTAACGGTCCCCTTCATGCTTTGCTTGCTGTGGGCAGTCGAAGATTTGATGTGCAAAAGTCCCCTGTTTGGCCTTTTTCTTTTCCAGAGTTTCATGATTGATGTAAAGATTTGATGCTACTTTTTTTTGTTAAATCCGCAATGTTAATCGGTATTTGTCCGCACCGATAGTTTAATTTCCGTATGTATGGAAAAAATTTTCCGCGTTAGAAACGGTACTAAAATTGTCCATCGACGTAGTTTGCTAAGTACCTTAGCTATGGTTGCTACTGAGGCTACTGGCAATGCATAACTCAGAAGACAAAACAGAAATGATATCTCAATATACCATAAACAACATAAATGAAAAAATAAAACAAAAACACTAAAGCGATGTATTTTCTTTTTACAAACTTTTTTTACTACTCTCCTGGCACAGCAATCCGTTACGCACAGCAACAAGTCTAGTCTCTCCGGTCTCCCCCGGAACATGTCAGAAAAGGAATATATTTGTCGCCCTCCTTTTCCAGGTCACAATTAATGCCCTATTCTTTTCAGTTTATGATTTATAATTTATTGTGTTTTTGAACAAATAAGTAGAATGGATTCTATGTCACATTTTCGAAATAACTTATCAATGTAATTTTTTAAATGACTTATCAATATTTAATTTGTTTATATAAACACTCATTTTAGAAATAAAAACTATCAGTCATAATCATAAATAATGAGAAAAGAGCATGTCCTAAGGCTACGAATATACGGCTCCGCATTGGGTCTAGGATAAACCCAACCACTAAAAAGTAAAAACGTGTCCAAAGCACGTAAAAAAAGGTGGTGCTGATGTCCACTAGAAATTTAGCCCGGAGTTAACCACTGCTTCACATCATCTAATCTTAACAGGATATTCGTTCGGATTAAACCTTGCTCTATGCTAATTCGGAAGTTATTGGATATTCTTGCGTGAGTGCTCCGAGATAATGATGTGGCATCAATTGGGTTTTCGCTTGTCGAGGGGAAGTATTGCCGTCTTACTAGGGCTTGTTTGGAACGTATAGAAATTCCACAGAAAATGTGAATCACGATGAACGTATAGAAATTATGTGCTTTGCCAACAGTTTTTTTAGCCCTTCTGGTGAACTTATTAATTTCCTTTTTTTAGTGGAACTTGTTCATTTCAGTTTTTATTTGTATGGAACTTGCTGTTTTGGATCATTTTTAGGGAACTTGTTCATTTTAGTTGGATACTGCAATCTGATCGTCCTCCAAAAGTGTTGGCTAGTGTTTCTTAAGTTTGTGCCCACTAAATTTGGCCCCAACAAACTAGGTAGTAGCCCATAGTTGATTACAATAATAAAGTGGGACCCTCGGCCCACTACTATCATTGCATTTGCATTATTAGGATAATAAATGTAGCGGATTACCAGCGTCCAGACATACAATACAAACTTTTTATTGTACGCTCCAGTGCAATATCAGTAAATCACTTATGCAAAAATTGTAACCATGTATGCAACAAAATGCATAATAACATTAGGTAAAATCAAGAAAAATATTGAAAAATATTATCTTCTCACAAAATACATAATACATAAATATATAACTTTGCAAAGTGCTAAAACAATATTAGAATTCCCAAACAATAAAAATAGAACCTTACAACACTGCAACATTTGAAAATGATATTTACAACATTTGAAAATACCAATGCAACAAAAAAGAACACTAGAATAACATATCTATGCGAACAAAACAGAATTCTTACTGAAAGAATAGAAAAGACTTATTGCAATGAAGAAAAATACTTGCAGCAACACCTAAGAACAACTACTCTAACAATAGAAATTAAATATTTGCTACAACAACTGAGACCAGTAACAACAATATAATTAGAGGGAAGTATAAGAAGCCCCTACGATTTGGAGAAAAACTCACCGATGATGGTAGAGTTGAAATTATTGACAGAAATTGGAACTCCAGTGTTAAGAGAAGATGGGTAGTACCATCAATGATGAAATCATCAGCAGCAATGGCAGCGATTAATGGTAGCATGGTGCAATTGATGCTTTGGGGGTGGGGAGATTGGCAGGGAGAGATGTGATGTAGGCGCACGTGCTCTCAACCGGTGAGCTCCAGATGCCTATGAGCTTTGGGTGTAAGGGTGTGTTTGGTTGCTGGGATGGGGTGGGATGGAATGGGATGGTTCCTTTGACCAAATCTATCCATGTGTTTGGTTTGAGGGATGGGGTGGGATGGAATGGTCCAAAGTGGGATGAGCCTGTGCAAATTTAGAGAATATTCTCCTTAGATGCTGGACCATGTGGTTCCACTTTTTTTGTGGAACCATCTCATCCCATCCCCATCTCATCCCATCCCACTCCATCCCAGTAATCAAACACATAATAAGTGAACTTGAGAAGGACCCATGGGGAGGGGGATAGGTGTGACTTATGTGTAAGCTTGTTTGGCGGAAAGAGTCAACCATTCGCTTATTTTGAATAAGTATCTACAGAACGGAGACGTGGGCCTATAGTTAGAGCGTACGATGTTCTCGGTGGCTCCGGACGTCCTATACATATCAGTTCCAACAAATGTGTCGCTGGTTTAGAAGAAAAAGCAGATACCTGTAGAAATCCAATGAAAAAAAGGAAGGATGCCCTCTTGGGTCATGCTGGGAACGCAGGATTTTTACCGGATACAGTTTAATTCCCGTAGGATTCGCGTAAAATTTGCATGCTCCAAACTGAGCCTCAAAAGTCAAAAGAAAAAAAAAGCTAAGGAAGGCGTTATTAAAAAAAAGTAAAGACCTTTTGATGAGGACATCGCTAGTAATGCCAAAGTTAGTAATGAGACTTCAATAACAGGACCAATAACAAGAGCACGAGCCAAGAAACTACAATCTCAGGTGAACCTGCTCCTTAATGAACATGTCATTAATTTTAATGAGAATTGTATACTGCATAAAAATAATGTTTTACTTGTGCTCAGGTTTGAAGAGTCAGCGATGGATGGAGATCAACGATATATGGACGTCATCCAAGGAAGCACAAGTCCACGGCATGAATAACGATCGGCCCATGAATAGTGCCCCGCGTGAACAGTGCACGTGAACAGTAAAAGGCCGTGAACAGTGCGCGTGAACAGTAAAAAGCCCATGAACAGTGCCACGAACAGTGCGCGTGCTACAGTGCACATGAATAGTACCACATGGAAAATCTAGTGTTGAATAGCCTTAGGTTGAGACTACATATTGAGGGGTAGACCCCCATTGTAAAGAGAACCACTTTTGATATGAAAAATACTCTTGTTCTTTCTGTTGGCCGAACAACATTGAAGGAATTGGGAGTTAGTCAAAAATCAAGATCGTTCAACCTTTTCGCTAGGAATTGGGAGCGCGATAGAACTTCATCTGGTGGTCGTGAAGTTCAACACGTGTGATTGGGCGAATTATAGAGTGCTAACTCTTGTATTGGCAACGGGGGATCACTACGATTCATCAATTCCACGTGAGTATCTTGATCCTACGTCGAGAAGATCGGGCGACCCCGTATCATCTTGGTATCAGAGCGCGGTTTACTCGGTAGGATTATTTACCCTTATTCTTAGTTTGTTTTACTTCTATTCCTATAGTCCATTAAAACCGAAATTTGCCACAAAAAAAATCCAAACCTTTAGATTAATCTGTTATTTTGCGTGAGTTTAATTAGGTTTTAGTCCATTAGAATTTTTGTTTAGGTGCTGATCGTTGTGTCCCTTTGCGTCGCTTATTCTTTTTGTCCACAAAAAAATACCGATCTACTCTTGTTGTGCTACAGATGCAGAAACAAAATATTACGTGTGCCGCTATACTACCTTGCTGTTCAGATTAAGTTGCTCGCTTGTGCTGCGATTGCTAGTTGTTTTATCTAGTTGATTCGCTTGGTTATATCTCTGAACAGCAGTCTGTGAGCCTCATTCATACTTTTATTCATCAATTGAGACTAGCTATTGAATATTGCATGTAGGGCTGTTCTTGAGTATTTTACACAATTGCTGAAATTTGAACTTGTGAAGGCATCTCAAACAACCATAGTTCGGCCACCTACACAAAAAAAAGAAGAGAAAAAGGCAAGCCGTTTAAAGAAAAAGCCACGAAAAAGAGAAAAAAAAAGAAAGAAGAAAAAAAGAGAGAGAGGTTTGGCCGAATTGGGGTTAGCCAATTCTAATCATAATTTTCAGGTTGTGTAATTTAATCTCTTGAGCAATCTCGTGCCCTTACATTCATATCATTGCAATTGGCTAGCGTCTCTCCTAGTACTTGGTGCAAAACGAGCTATCTAATCTTTACGTTCATTTTGCTTCCAGCTAGCTCATTCCTTTGTTTGCACTAAGTCACATTTATCTTTGCGTGTACGTTCTTATACTTCACTTAAATCTTTTAGATCAGCACTTGGGCAAAATTTCTAGCTTGGATTATTACTTGATCTTACAATATCGTAAAATTCAGATTGTGTAGGATAAACACTTTCATACCAAGCTCCACCAAATAACCATTGTTGTGCAAGTAGTGAACACTCTTAAATTCGCTTGATCATCACTGTGCTGTTGTCACTTCTACCCGGTGTAAGTTTTTATTGGCCTTATTTCACTTCGGAAGGGTAAGAACTTTACTTGGGAAAGAAAATAGTGAGATTGAGTGATTTCCACATATATATATATATATGTATATATATGTTGCATAACTAACCATGACAGGATATTCAACAATTTGATCCTCTTGGTGTGAACAAAATAGGAATGAATCTTCAGTATTTCGTTCCTCATGGTGTGATTCCAAACCCAACAAATTGTCTCTTCCGTTCTATGGAAGTGAAGATCCAGAGGAGTATATTGAGTGGGAATGGCGATTGGAGAAAGAGTTTAGATTTCAGAAGCTTCCCAAAGACCAAGAAGTGATACGAGCCACTATGCAGTTTAAAGACTATGCTTATAGTTGGTGGCAACACTTATCTGGAAAACTATTCATTAGATCTTGGTCAAATTTGAAGGTGATCATGAGAAATGAATTTGTGCCAACCTATTATGAGCGGGAATTGCTTCACCATGTGGAGATCATCACACAAGGGAGTAACACTGTTCAAGATTACTATTATGAGTTGAAGCATGCATTCCGTCGTGCCGGTGTCACCAGTGAATTAAGGGAGAAGGCATATTTCAAACAAGGCTTGAATTATAAGATCGCTGCTGCACTTCAACATAAATATTTTAGTAGCATGCATGATCTTATGAATTGTGCTATTAAGGAGGAGAAGAGACTTATGGAGAGACGTGCATCACAGTTCAATCCATGTCCATACTTTAGCTCTTATGGTTCCACTAGTGTGACACATGAGAAGATGACCGACCATGGGACTTTCCCTTCGGTTAAGAAGACATGTACTGCTGCCCCATTGCTACAAACAATACTTGAGATGCATCAAAACCCATGTGAGAATGAGAGCCACATAGCCAAATTGAGTGAGAGTGTTAAAAAGAGTGAGCTGTGTGATTCCACCATATGTGAGTTTGAGAGCATCCAAATTGAGAGTGCGAGAGATACACCAAAAGAAAAGAGAGAAGTAGAATATAGACAAAGCGAGGGTGATTTTGAAACTAACACTTTAATACCTACTTCTAGTGTTGTTTCTCATATTGTGCAGGTTGAAATTGAAGATGAGGACTTAAACATTCAACAACCGGCATCATTGGAAGTCAAAGATGAGGAGATAACCACGATTGAAGATGAAGTACTTGCTGTCCCGTTGTTACATCATGATGATTTAATACCTACAACACCTACATCAACTGAGGAGAACAACAAAGGTAACAATATTGGTGCTGAAATTAATTGTGAAACGGTGAGAACTTGTGAGAACTCATATGTGCGAATGAAAATTCCATATTCTGAAATTTCTTTGCTCAATTTACATAATGTGGAATTGATTACTCATAAGGAAGTTCTTACTCGAATATCTCCTAGTGATTCTTTGTACTATATCATGTTTGATGATCCTAGAGATACCTAGTGTGGTTGAGGATCTTGCTGAAATTTCATGTTTAAAATCACTAGTTAGTTCCTATGCCTACACATATAAGTTCAATTTGATCGGAGATTATGGTGTAGGTGACAACTTTTATGTTTATCGAATATGCATTACATATGATAAGCTTCCTAAGTTGAAATTGCATATTTTGGACAAACAATCTTTTATACCACGTCATGATCACAATGAGATGAGGTTTAACAATAGTGCTCGCTGTTTAATAAGATTTCTTGTGCCTACTTGTTCCTTTTTCGATGAGCTATCATGTACAAATAATCAGAGTAGCGCAGTTGAAGCAAGGAAGGCACTTAAAATTTTCTCTTCCATATTTGAACCGTTTGATCTGGTTTTACCCATTAATGACTTGTCCACGTACTTCGCAAAGTCGAGGACGACTTTTTCTTATGGGAGGGAGAATGGTGTGAATGAAAACATTGCAACGTATGCATTTGATAGCTGTAGTAGTATCAATTGGTCTGTGCAAAACAGTGAGAATGAGAATGACACAATAATTGATTCATACATATACCATGCATATGTGTTGTTCCTTTTATCTACTACGGTTTCAGATGTTCTTGATATGCTAAGCAAAAGAAGTGTTGATGACAAATATCTATACCATGCATATACGTTGTATTCTTTGCTTAGTACAATTTCAGGCTACCAAAAGCCGAGGACGGCTTTTCTTGAAAAAGGGGAGGATGATGAGGACATCGCTAGTAATGCCAAAGCTAGTAATGAGACTTCAATAACAGGACAAATAACAAGAGCACGAGCCAAGAAACTACAATCTCAGGTGAACCTGCTCCTTAATGAACATATCATTAATTTTAATGAGAATTGTATACTGCCTAAAAATAATGTTTTACTTGTGCTCAGGTTTGAAGAGTCAGCGATGGATGGAGATCAACGATATGTGGACGTCATCCAAGGAAACACAAGTCCACGGCATGAATAATGATCGGCCCATGAATAGCGCCCTGCGTGAACAGTGCATGTGAACAGTAAAAGGCCGTGAACAGTGCGTGTGAACAGTAAAAAGGCCCATGAACAGTGCTGTGAACAGTGCGCGTGCTACAGTGCACGTGAATAGTACCACATGGAAAATCTAGTGTTGAATAGCCTTAGACTGAGACTATATATTGAGGGGTAGACCCCCATTGTAAAGAGAACCACTTTTGATATGAAAAATACTCTTGTTCTTTCTGTTGGCCGAACAACATTGAAGGAATTGGTAGTTAGTCAAAAATCAAGATCGTTCAACCTTTCCGCTGGGAATTGGGCGCGATAGAACTTCATCGGTGGTCGTGAAGTTCAACACGTGTGATTGGGCGAATTATAGAGTGCTAACTCTTGTATTGGCAACGGGGGATCACTACGATTCATCAATTCCACGTGAGTATCTTGATCCTACGTCGAGAAGATCGGGCGACCCCGTATCACCTTTCCCCTAAATTTGTCGGATGAGTATTAAATGATGGGAATAACCTGTCTATAAAATTGATAAAATACAAATTCATAAACCATAAGTCACTTTAGAAAAAAATTTCTACATCATTTTTATGTCGCTCCCTTTTGCTATTCGTAAGTTGTCTTATTTTTCTGGTTAAATATAAGTCGATTTTCCTGGCTAGGGTTAGTTTCGAGTTGGTACGTGCCTTGTTCTGATTTCGATTTAATGCTTACAAAACTGACTTATGCTTAAGGATAAATCAGTTATAATTTGAAAAAAAAACCGTTTATATTATATAGCAATCGAGTAGTAATTAGCAGATAAATGAAATAGTGGTTCACATTATGACCGATCGACCCCTACAGTATTAAAAAAAACCTAACTCACTTAGAAGATTTGTGAATTTTATTGAAGCTCCAAATCTTCATATGTTTGTTATCTTTGTCATTTTTATTAAAAGGTTCTGTTGTAGGGGTAGCCCCACCTAAGCCCAGCCGGCCTGTTTAGAGGGTTGTAAGACCCAGAATGAGACATGTGTAATGACATAAATACCCTTGAAGTGCCAAATGGCTCGACAACATGGCTTCGGCTCGTGAAGCCCTTCACCATGAGAGGCTCCTGTTGTAGGGGTGGCCCCCACCTAAGCCCAGCCGGCCTGCTTAGAGGGTTGTAAGACTCAGAATGGGACATGTGTAATGACATAAATGCCCCTGAAGGGGACGATTGAGTGTAAGGGTACAATTGTAAGGGCACCCCTATGTGGGTATATATACACGGGGTACAGGCTAGGGAAAGAGGGCCCTAGGCCATTGCTCACCTAACTCTCCACTACCATACTCTCTCTCTGTTTAGTCTGTAGCCACAACAGGTTCCTTTTATTTCCACACAACACGGCAAACACGGTATGAAGACAAACCAAAATTCTAGTATAGTAGACTAATAACTTTTAGGACTTGCAAACACGCACGCCATGATAATTTGGTACTTTCTGTTGCAAATATGGATAATATTTTAACCCTAAATTTCACTTGGAAGTAAATATTGTAAATAAATAGTTATACAAATCTAATAACTAACAGTACCAGACAAATCATCATAACTAACAGTACCAAGCAAATCATACTTCAAATATATGCAAGAATAGAATTATATCAGAATCAATCAGTTACATGAATGACTTATAGTAGGATCTGATTGAAAATAGGAAGCAACATATGCTCGATGCAGTGCAGAATGGAGAAAGTAAATGAAACAGCGAAGCAAGCAATCGCACAGATGTGCACTGCCTAGAAACCATATTGTTGCCCTCATGTAAGTTTTCACGGCGATAACGGCTCAAAGATACCGCTCCCTTCCTTCACGGTGCACACGCTGGGAAGAAGAGTCGACAACGTTTAGGTGGCGCAAAACAACAGATAGGTTTACAGTAAGAAAAAAAATAGATGTCGCAGTGATTCGGTAACTGATGCAATTAACCAGCCGTTTATCTACTGATAATTGCCTGTCATCAATACTCAATAAAGTTTTAAATTAAAATGTTTGAATCTCATAAATAAGTCACGTGATTTACCACAAGAAAATATGTGAATACACGCGCTTACGTGCGTGTGTGTTTAGCCAAAACTCTCTTATGCCATGTGTCTCAAGCTTTTAGAGATGATAATAATCTCACCTTATAAACTGATTTTCTCTATCTTATTTAGTAATATGATATTAGACTATACTAGCTTTGGAATTGCAAAAAAATAAGCCACATATTCATATAGATCTAATTGCTAACGCTATCAAAATAAATATTCCCTCGGTTCTGTACGAGTCCATGGAACGACAAATTAATTAGTCACAATGAACGGAGATTAATTAGTCACAATGAGTTTTAATGGCATGCTCCTGGGCATGTACAACACGTCGTCTCGGCCCGTCTCCGTCTTCGCTTTTTTTGCAAAAATCACCTCGGTTTGGCTTGGAGACGGTCGCCCCGTCGCCTCGCGAGGCGACGGCGAGGGCTCGTGCTCCGAGGCCCAAGCGCGGCGAGGAGCAGCGTTGTACGGCTCGTCTTCTCATCTCAACGGCGCACGCGGATCCCGCGCGGGCGCGCGCGGATTCTGGTTTTGGACGCGTGCGGGATGATGTTGCGCGCCAGAATCCACCCCATCTTCCCATATATCCCCGGTGTCCTCACCTTCGCCGTTCTCCCTCATCGCCCGAGATGTCTAGCGCGTCGTCGGCTAGGAAGAGCAAGGACGTGGCCTCAGCTAGGAAGAGCAAGGGCACGTCACCGGCGGCGATGGCGGCCCAAACCCTTGGTCGCGGAATCGGCTCGGCTGCAGCTGCACGCAACCTCGGTCGCGGATGCGGCTTGACGGAGGGGGCAGCTGCGGCGGCGCGCACCCTCGGTCGCGGATGCGGCTCGGCGGAGGGGCGGCTGCGGTGGCGCGCACCCTCAGTCGCCGAAGCTGCTCGGCTGGTGTCGGCAAGGGCGCGGCGACGGTGGCCTCCTCGGCTCCTCCATGATGGATCTGGCGGAGGTGGCTTTCCCGGCGCCGGTGAGGACACCGCTTTCTCTCCTGTTTCATTCTTATCAATTTAATCGTTTGCAGGAATGGCCTTTCATGTGCCTTGCGAATTGAGTGAGAATTATCTATCTACTTTGCCTTGATTACTGTATTCCCCTGATTACTGTGCTCACTGAACTCAAATCGGGCAAAGTATACTCAATCCCTATTAAAACTAGGTTTATCTCAGCCCCTGTTTTTCCTAATTCATGTTCAAAGTGAAGTAGTCTGTGATTCATGACTTAATGTTTACTCAAATCGGGCACTGCAGCTTTGTTTTCAGGCCAAAATTTTCAGAGCTTCAGTGTCCAAAACTGAGTTTCAGGCCATTAGTTTCAAAACTTCAGTGTCCAAAACTGAGTTTCAGGCTGTAATTATCAGAGTTTTCAGAGTTTATAGCTTCCATAGACTGATAGAAGTTGGGTTATCTTAGTTTGTGAGAGTATAGAAAAAATTGTCAGTTATTGTAGCGGCCAAAATAAGCATGCAGTATTACAATTCATAGTGTCTAATGTGATGTGCAGTCCATAACTAGTTCTATTATCAACCTACTATTTAGAATTGCAGTACTACAATTTAGAATTGCAGCTTAGTAAATATTCAAAATTTTAGTTCAGAGCAAATATGTAGGTTAATACTTGGACTGAATCCTAGTTGCTTGTTGCTTTATCAGGTCCCCAGTGAACAGATACTTGACTTTCTCTGGATGGCAGCTACAAACGTGTTGTTTCAGTGAGAATCTTGAGAAACTTTCCAAGAACGATTTTTGGGTCCGATCTCAGCTATCTTCTTGTCATTTCTGTTGTCCAACAGCCAAAGCTTTGCCTATTTTGTGCATGCTGTTTCTTGATTGACTCCAAACAGAGATCATGGATGCGTGTATGTTTGTACTAGCTGAACCAAAGAATTGGATCCTTTTTTTTCCTGCATGTGAAGTGGAACTAAATTGATAGCTGCAAAAATTTTGTAATTATATTTATCTTATTTATTCTTGATCTGTTTTGTATTCAGAAGCAACAAAATAGTATACAAGGATCTTATTTTTTACTTAATCATGGCTGCATATATGCATTAAACACTTTGCAGACAGTTAAACAGACAGTCTATTGTACAAGTTGTCTGTTCAGTCGTCTATGTGTGAGGTGGAATGAACTTGCAGACGTCAACCTATCTATGGGTTGTACATGCAAGTATTGAGAAGCAGTAGACTAGCTAGCAGTAAAACATGTGCGCAACAGCTAGCTCCATATATTCCTTCTCGAAATTAAACGTTACAGTAGGGAAAAAATAAAAAATAAAAGACGATTCTGGACAGTAGATTTGTAGAAGCTTTCAGTTGGGAGTTTTTGGTACATATGACACATTTTAAACCCATATTTACAAGAATATCAGTATACATGTGATAATAATAAAAAATGTCCGTTTTGTAGTTCAATCACCGGGCGACGACACCGTGGAGCTGACACCTGGTAGCTGGAGCCCTATGGCCATGCGGTAGGGACCAGTCGCCAGGCCACCATGCGGCCAAGCCCCTGCCGCCCGGCCACCAGGCTTTAGGTTGCCTGCCGCTCGGCCACTATGTCCAGGTAATTAGCATTTATAATTAATTAGTTTAATTGCATGATTAGAAAATTTAATATACATTGCTTGTAGAATTTTTTAGGTATAGCAAATGAGCACAAAAACTTAAGAAATTTTTTGGAGCTTCCCAATGCATCGTAATTCATTGTGTAATTTGCTTGTAATTTTTTTCCGTTATGAATTTTACTCAGAAATTCATTTACATAAACTATTTGTAAATTTTTTAATATAGAAAATGAGATTGAAAAATTATAGCAGTGGACTTGATGGTCTATTTTTTTTATTCAATTACGCCAAAAGTACATATAGTAGTACAAAAAATGCATGGCATGAGATATAGCAGTACAAAAGTGCATCACACAGGATACGATATGGCTCACTCATCTAAGCTACTACTATCTCCTCACCGCGTCTGTCCCTGCATGCATGGCCTTGTCTTCCGTTAAGCATGTGTTGTGGGGTATGACAGCTGGTCTGGAGCGTGTGTGTCAGATCGGAGGAGGTATGGAGACTGTTCTGTCTGTTGAGTAGCCAACGGTGGTCTAGTAGGCTGAGGTAGAGTAGACAGTATCTGGTGGTAAGTGTCGATGTGCTCCTGCTGAGACATGCTGAATTGGGGGCCGTTAGCGATGAAGTCGTGAATGATGGACTCTAGAAATCCCCATTGTGTGGAGGAGCCTTGGCCTTCACCGTACGGTGTGGCTACGACGTCGGAGGACCTCTGCCCATCGAAGTCTCTAAATCCTGCATACAGTGTGAACGATGAGCTCTGCCCTGTGTACATTACAAACCCTAGCATTGTGTACCGCTCACTGGAAGTAGCCGGAGGCCCGTATTGTCATCGGTGGACTGGCCGTCACCCCCACGTTGAATTGAAGACTGCAAGATGGAACGATGTTAGTCATAATAAATATTTCAGATGTAGAATACGAACCTTGTACCTCCCGTATGTGCAGCGAAGATGACCGATGGGTAGGGTGTGCCGAGGGTAAAGTGATGCATCTCGACGACGGACCTGTGGCGGGAGAACACCATGATGTGAGCGAAACATAAGGCATAATAGAAAAACAAAATGTAGGTTTGTACATAAGTTACCTCCTCATCGATATGGCCTGCGGATGATCGATGGGTAGTACTATGATGCCGACCAGGACGCCGGCCAGAGTCGATAGGTCACGATGGCCTGCCGGACTTGCTACATCACGATGGACTTATGGGTGAGCATGGTGTCTCCACTGGGTGCCCGATGCGCATGGCGTGGTCTGTCGATCGGCTGTAGCTCAAGTTGTCCATTAGTTTTCTGGCTTGCGATAGGATGTAATTGAAAGTTTTTTGTAGAGCCGATGGTGTGTCTAGGCTGCTCATGGAGGTTTCAGACCTGCTTGCGATGCGCTCTGCCCGCTCCAAGTAAAGTGACATACCAATCAGGTTCAGTAACGAGTAGTATGAATTTCATAAATGAAATGATCAGACTTTGCAACTGTCTTGCAGTGTCATGGCGCCATGAAGCACTGTGGCGATCAAACAAGCGTTGTAGACTATCGTCGTGCATGACCTACTCTGGGCAATCTGGTGGAGGAATGGTGAGTCTGCCATGCGACCGGTGTACATACCACTGTAGGTACTTTCCGTACATCCGAATGTCATACGGGTGCTGCTCCATTACGACATCTAACTGTGCCATGTCCGTCTATGTTGTCGCCCACTCTTATTGCAATAGTTGCCAGTCCATACCATGCCGACACGCCCTTGATTGCCTGCATTTGCAAAATCATCGATGTTACAAAAGAAGATATATGAAGTGTAAATATTACTCGGATGGAGTTTGACACACAAGTGTACAGCTCGCGGCAGGAGCCTACCGTTTGGATGGGGCACGACCTAGTACAAACTGAACTATCACATTACGCGCTGCGGCGCATAAGCCTCCACCATGTATGAGAACACCAGATGGCATGTCATCACCCACAACTCTGCGTCCTAGAGGCATTGCATGGACAGACCATGTGGCGCTATACTCAGCATGAACTCTGGAGTCCATAGAGCCCAGGTGATGTTGTTGTCGTGTAATGACTCAAACTCGTTTTGCCACAACAAGTAGCACCTCACTGGTCTGCCCTTGGCCTAGCGCAGATGAGCACCAGTCCACCGAAAGCTCATAGTGGGCATGTCTATTTGGTCAACGAACTCGGTGAATGAGTGCATTGGCTTCTGCAAGGCTGGATGCCTGATAAGGAAGGAAGTGCTCACAACTCCACAGCTATAGGAGCACGTAGCAGATGGCCAGGTTGGGGGTACCACTAGTGCCACGCTGGCAAGCATCACACAACCCCCGATATGTGGTGCATAGGACGACTGATGCCCATCTGTACTAAGGCATCGCCCTAACCACCGCGTCAGCCAAAGACTCAGCGAGCCGGATGAACTCGTGGTTCCTAATATTGCCGTGTGCGGATGGAAACATGCTCCAACCAAAGAGCTAAACAAGGTACGAGATGAGGTACGTCCTGACGATCTCATCCGATGCATCCTGCGGGCATACACTGAAATGCTTCAGCCAAGTGCGAGGGACGCCACGAGCACCCTCTCGGATAGCCAGGCCGAACCGATATGCCAGCTTGTCCCTCTAGTCCGCAGGTGGAGGGGCTAGAACAAGTGCGTCACCCTGAAGAGGGAGACCGGTAAAGAACAAGACGTCCTGCAGAGTGACCATTATCTCATCCCACCGAAAGTGAAATGTGTGTGTCTCGGACCTCCAGCTGTCCACCAGCGCTGAAAGCAGCTGCCATCCAAGGTGAACTGGCCTTCGATGGAGACTAGCCTCGCAAAGGGCAACAAGCCCGTGGCACGCAGAATTGGGACATAGCAATCGTTCAGCTCCCAATCATCCCTCCATCCTGCAGCTTGAAGGGTGAAGGGCCATCCGTGTCAGCCATGGTCTGCAACTGGCACCAGTGATGCTCATCATAGAACTCTTCAAGAAACTTCAGTAAAGACATACCTTCCAATAAATGGGATAGACAAAATATTAGTGTGCAAATTAATAATGACAATAAAATACAACTAATACAAACATATATGTATATACATATATACGTACAAACATACAAACATACATGCATAGGTACATACATATATATACATATTAATGTATATATACATGTATATACATATATACATGAATATGTATCTTTACTATTATAAAAATGTGAGTTGGTGGTCATCGGTCTGTTCTCCCTTCTCTTTTCTCAGCTGTCCGATTAAAGATCAGCCATCCAAATTTGCAGGTAGGTAGTTCTTTGCTCTTTGCTTGGAGCCCGTTGCGCTATCTGGCGATTTTGGTCTCCCAAGATGGTCGTCGAAGTCAGTGCCATGGCCGAATGGGGCTGTGGTCGAGGGGCCATGGTCGAAGTCGAGGGGCCGTGGTCGAAGTCGAAACTGTGGTTGAAGGGGGCCGTGGCCGAAGTCAAAGATTCCTGGTCGTAGTCGAAGCCATGGTCGAAGGGGCGGTGGTCGAAGTCGAAGGGCCATGGTCGAAGTCAGGCTATGGTCGAAGTAGAAGGGCCGTGGTTGAAGTCCAAGCTGTGGTCGAAGGGGACAGTGGTCAAAGGTGGCAGTGGTTGAAGTCGAAGGGCCGTGGACGAAGTCGGTCCACGGTCGAAGTCAAGGGGCTATGGTCGATGTCGGGCCATGGTCGAAGTCGAAAGGTCATGGTCGAAGTCCAAACCATGGTCAAAGGGGACAGTGGTCGAAGTCGAAGGGCCGTGGACAAAGTCGGTCCATGGTCGAAGTCGAAGGGTCGTGGTTGAAGTCTGTCGGGACTCGGAGCAGCAACTCCAGATCCCTCTGTGTTAATCGCACTATCCCAGGAAAAGCTAGTGCACACAGTGATCACAAAGACAAATATCATGTGTAATGACAAACTTTATTTAACTAATATGAGCCTGATGGCCAAAGTTTACAATAATAGCAAAATGAGACAGCGGAAGAAAAACATAAAGCAGCAGCCCATCCAGCCTTCCCACAAGGCGAATGCCTGTAAGACGTGGCCTAGTCGTAATCCTCACCAAAGTCGTCGAAAGCTTCCTCTGGAAAGAGTTAGATAGAGCAACATGAGTACAAAAGGTACTCCACAAGTTACACCAGGAATTTAACAGAATTGATGCATGCATATGGAATATCAAAGGAAGGCATAATATGGTTAATTTGCATAAAAGGCAACATTGGAATAAATAACATAAAGTAAGTTCAAAAGCTGAATTTGATACAGTATGTAAAAACAACATTGTAATCAAAATAAATAATGTTAGTGCAGGTCCATCCCCTACACTAACCTAACCACGGGCATCCCACCCGGACCATCTTTTCCAAAACGAACTCGTATGGATTCCATCCATCCATACGGTTTTCAAAATCTCTCATGGATTCCATCCATCCATAAGTTTTTCAAAATCTCTAATGGATTCAATCCATCCATAAGGTTTTCATAAACCGTTTTCAAAAGCAAAGTCTAATCCGTGAAAACCTTCACTCAACTTGTCCATAACCGTGGGCATGGCTATCTGTAACATCCTGATTTTCTGGAGTTTTTAAAGCCCAATTTTCAAAAATTAAATTCCTGGAATTTTCTGGAATTAATTAAAGCTTAAATGGAATTTTTATGAATTAAAAGGATTTAATATGCTTAAGTCAAACATTAACATTTGCCAAAAGTTTTTTTTTATTTGAGTTCCTTGTGTCCCAAGGTTTTTTCGGGAATTTTCTGGGATTTTTCTGGATTTATTTGCTATTTTCTAGAGCTCAAAAAGAATTATTTGAATTTCTGGAAAAGAAAAGAAAAAAAAACCTAAACCGGCCGGTGGGCGAAACCCACCGAACCGCCCGGTCCGCCGACCGCCCAGCCCGCACCCCACCTTGCCACGCGCGTCGTCGATCCGCGCTCGCGCGCCTTGAGCGCCGATGGCCGACACGTGTCGGCCATCGGCGCCCTCTCGCCGCGCGCCATCTCGGCGCTCCTCTCCGTGCGGCCGGCGGTGGGGCCCACTGTCGGGCGTATCCGCCGGGACTCGGCGTCGCGCCACGTCGGCCCTCGCGCCGTCGGGTATTTATTGCGCGCCGCCGCCTCGGTTCGCGTCCTCGCCGCGCGCGCCGCCGTCCCTCGCCGCGACGCCGCCGCGTCTGCCGTCGGCCGGATCCGCCGCGCCGCCGCGATCGCCGTCGCGCCTCGCTATCGCCGCCGGTGAGCCCCGCCGCGCCGGCTACCTCGCGCGCGACGCCGCCGCCGTCTGCCGTCGGCGAATCCGCCGCCGTCCGAACCCCACCGCCGCGCGCGCGCGCCTTCGCCTTAGTCACCGGCCGTCGCCGCGCGCCGCCGCCGGCCGCCGCCGCCGCGCGCGCGCGCCGCCAGTGACGCCGCGCCCGTCGCCTCGGTCCCCACGCGCCGCGGCGCCAGCGCGCACGCGCCGCCACGCGTCGGCCATCGGCCGACTCCGCCTCGCGCCGCCTCATCCCGCCGCCCATCGGATTTGGCGAAGGCCCGGATCGCGCCGCGTGGATGACCTCGGCCGTCCGATCGTCGCCGCCGCTGCGCCGAGAGCGCGCGCGTCGGCCTACCCACGTGGCAAAGCCACGTCAGCCCTAGTCCACGTGGCGCCACGTGGCGGTGCCACGTCGGCCGAAACCGCCCGAGTGCCACGTCACCGCCACGTGTCAAATTTTCCGATTTCTGGGATTTTCCTGAAATTGATTTTCAAGAGCCCGTTCTCCCTCGTCCTAGCTCCGATTGACCCCGTTCTTTTTTCTAAATTCATTTAAATTTGAGCTCTACCTTTTGGTTCAGGTTTGAAAGTTTTTAGAGTTCATTTGAATTTTATTTGAATTTATTTGGTCTCTTTGTTTCGTTTTTCTCTCGTTAGATCACGCGTTCGAGGGAGCCGCCGTCAGATTTGAAGATCAAGAGCCGTCAACTGAGCAAGGCCAAGGCAAGTCGTGTCCTTTGATCATGTTGAACCCAGTTTGCAATCTATTATTTAATTATTTTGCTTTAAATTATAATGCATCGCTAATTTTATTCAAACCCTTGTATTGGTAGTTAATGACCAAATTGATTATTTCCTCCTTGATAATTTGAATGCCATGATGCCATTGTCACCATAGGTTGGGAAACTTAGTAGTGATGCTATGTTACTATCACATTGGGGTGGTACGATTAGTGTGCTTAGCCATGCCTTTATTAACGTTTGGGTTCATCATCGCATGTGATCAATTAATTTGACTTAATGAGATATTGAATTGTGGTTGGTGCCACTGTTTTAAAATTTGTGCCGTGACGTTGGTGCGTCATTGGTGGTGGTTTCACAAAATTGGTTTTCACTCGGGCGAGTGATCGTGCAGTAAAGGGGGAAGTGTTGGAGCACTTCGTGGGATGTGGTAGTCTCGCCCGAGAACACATAAGGACTTAACTTTGTGCGCCATTGATCTGAGTCTTACCGTGCAAACCACATGTCTGGTATGGGACAGACCTGGCTGATTAATTTGGGAGGTTTCAAATTTCAATCTCATTGGGATGAACATGGTTCTTGATTTCCATGAGGCGCAAGAGGGTGTGATGCGAAACCTAGCGGGCGGGATTGGGTTGGAATTGAACATTGTAAAGGCCTTGTTGTGATTTCCTTAGCGAGGCTAATCACATCGTGTGGATACTGATTGTGCAACCTCTGCGAGTGTAAAACTATTCGAATAGCGCGTCCTCGGTCTTGGACAATGCTCGGTGATTTCACACGAGGTATAGTTACTCTTGGAAAGCTTGTAGCTAGTCGGTGGATGGTTAATTCACTTTGTTGGTTTGGTTTGTGGATGGGAGGTCCATAAGTGGTTTACCTTAAATTCCTTTGATTATTCATTATTGCTTTATTTACAATTCGCCTTCAATCTATTTATGATAATTTCAAATCTGTTTATGCAAATTAACCCTTATGACCTTCCATTGGTAAGCTTTGCATACTATATTGCATCATTTGTTACAAGCGGCTTCTTGAGTACCAATGTACTCACGGCTTTACGCCTATGTTGCTCGGTTGAGGAAGAGGAGAGCTATCGGCAGGAGGTTCGGGAGGAGAGTACTTGGCGACTATGCGTTCTAGGCCGCTCCCCACTCGATTGCCGTGGGCATGTCGATTAGCCACTACGTTTATTTTGGAGTTTCATTTGCTAAGTTTTGTTAAGCCCTATGGCTATTGAGATTGTAAGCTTGACCATAAGGTCTCACTTTTGGATATTGTTTAATAATTTGAGTTTCCTTTGTTTAATATCGTGATTGTGGTGATGATTACCTCTATGTTTGACTGTGTGCACTAGCGTGATCCTGGACTAGTGCAGTATACACAGAGAGACCGGATTTGCATATTCGGGTCTCGACAAAGATGGTATCAGAGCCAGGTTGACTGCAGGACGAAGCCCTAGTTAGAGTGGTCGAATTAGAACAAATTTCAAAACCTATTTTCTAAATCAAATCAACTAAATTTGAAGAATAGTAATATCTATACTTTCTCATCTTCTCTATAGAAATTCTGTTCCTTGCCCCGTTCTCTCACGATTTATTTTCGTAAATTTTATGCTAATCTTCCCTTGTAAAATGCATTAGATGTCTCAAGCTTCATTCAACCAGGCGGGAGGTTGGAGAGCCCTTCTCCATGTTCTGCTGCGAAGCCTCGGGTTGAGGAGATTGCCCGTCTACCTCACCAAGGATGAGCAAGATAAAGGGCAACGTATTGGAAGCATCACCGGTTGTACTTCACCACGAGTCGGCAGCGGGTTCTACATCATAGTTTCAAGGGCACCGGATCTCACGAAGGATGTTCCGCACAAGCACCGCACACACGAGCCATCAAGCGACTTTGTAAATTATACAAGATCAACATGGCTAGACTCGTTCGGAGTTTCAAGAAGCAATGTGAAGTCACCCTCGGTTGCGAGCGATCGGGAGGAGCCTCAACCGCGATCGCGGTACCTCTACCAGCGCCTACACCGCCGAGCCGGAGGTGGGACGACGCATCACCGGAGATCGTCGGCGTACCTTCGGCGCTTCACCCCGTCCCGCCGAGAGAGCGACGCTGCCAAAGATCGCCGCCGATCCGCAACTCGTGGGTCTTCTATAGTGACGCAGAGGATGAGGATAGCGGACCCTATCTGTCGAGCTCGAGTGGGAGCCACTAGATTAATAATACGAGTAGAGCGTTGGATTTTTTCTTGCGATTGTTTGGGATGTGAGCTGTAAATCTTGCTTTTAAAAGCATTATATTGCAATCATGTCCATCTTTTAATGGAGTTATTCTTTGCGGTTTCGTTGTTAGCCTTTTGGGCTAAGTGTTTGCTTAGTTTAGGTTGCCATTAGCTTATTCCCCTTAGGCAGTTTACGCTTACCTCTGCTTTTCCCTCTTACCTATTGAGCCTTCAGAAGTCAGTTCTCAGCAATTGGTCTTTCTTTTCAGAGCAGCAGCAAGATGGTTGAAACCAGGAACTCCGCAGGTCGTGAGCAGACAAACCAGAACCCAGGGAGCAGTTCCACTCGGCCACCCGGCGATTCCGCGACCACGGACCCGCTCTCGATCGGTTCTGATGGCGGACTCGAGATGATGCAAGCAATGATGCAGAATATGAACAATATGGCTCAACGTCAGCAACCAGGGGTAGCGGCACCTCGGGCCGCCCACCGGCGGTCCGCTGCGAGTTTATGAGGGCGAGGCCGCCTACCTACTCTAGTTCTTGAGAACCCTTGGAGGCGACGGCTGGATCCGTTCGGTAGGAAAAAGCTGAACTTGGCGGTGCAGACAGGAGAGAGTCTTGTATGCGGCACACCGGCTAGAGGACTGCAGAGAGTGGTGGGAGAACTCTTGTGACGCCCACGAGGACGAGCAGCATTTCTTGGGATGAGTTCTACACGACTTTCCGTCACGCCCATGTCCTAGATGGGGTAATGGACATGAAGAAGGAGGAGTTCCGTGAGTTGCGCGAGAAGAACATGTCGGTGAGTGAATACCTCAATAAATTCACTCGGCTAGCTCGCTCACGCGCTGAGGATGTAGCCACAGATGAGGCTCGTCGAAGAGGTTCGGAAAGGCTTGAACCCGTGGATTGAAGGTGCAGGTCGTGGGGCGCGATTATGCCGGCTTTCAGCGAGATGGTGGATAAGGTCATCCTAATTGAGGGCGATCGCGCGAGCTCGAGGAGTCTCGCAAGAGGAGGATGGCTCGGCGAGGGATTCTGATCTCACGAGCTCAGAGGCGGCGTTTCAGCACCTACCGGCCCGCTCGAGTGCCTCAAAGAAGCAGCAGCGGTCGATCTTCAGACACGGCCCAGCGCCACGTCCCAGCGATGTGCGAGACTGGTGGATCCGGTGGTCGGCGGCAAAGAACGCCAATCCAGCGGCGTCGTTACTTGCTACAAGTGTCATGAGCAGGACACTATGCTAGCAAATGCCCCCAGGCGTGGCCCCACTCGGTTCGCCGACTTGGGAGCCACACCGGGGCGGACACCTACTCCGGGAGCGGGCGTGGAGCACCCGAGCGCCAGTCGGGCAGCGGGACTCGCGGTGGTGAGAGGTCAGGTGAACCACGTCACTGCAGAGGAGGCCCAGGCAGCACCAGATGTCGTGATCGGTAAGTTCTTAGTCCATACAGCACCTGCCACAGTTTTGTTTGATTCTGGAGCTTCCCATTCGTTTGTTTCTCGGAGTTTTGCTTTAAAGCATCAGTTGAAAATTGTTACTCTGGGATCTATTCATTTGATCCAATCCCCCGGTGCGGAGTTGAGCACCAACCTAGGCTGTCCCGGAGTTCAGATGGTCATCCAGGGAGTTGAGTTCAGAGCGGACTTGATTGTCTTGGATATCCAGTCCCTAGACGTGATCTTGGGTATGGATTGGCTCAAGAAGCACCAAGCAGTTTTATATTGTGGGAGCAGAGCAGTGACTTTGACCAGCTCCGATGGGAAGAAAGTACAGTTTTCAGCTAGCATGAATCGGCGAACAGTCATGGTTTGCGGATCAAGGGAATTCAGTTGGAGGATGTGCCAATTGCGTGGAGTACCCCGATGTGTTTCGGATGATCTTCGAGGATGCCACCAGGCGAAGTTGAGTTTCGATCGAGTTGGTACGGTGCACGCTCCGATTTCCAAAAGACCCTACGGATGCCGGCAAATGAGTTAGCGAGAACTCAAGAAGCGATTCAAGAGCTTTTGGACAAAGGTTATGTCGAGCCCGATTCATCCCGTGGGAGCGCCGATTTGTTTGTGAAAAGAAGGATGGCAGCGGCGCATGTGCGTGGACTATCGAGCACTTAATGAGGTCACTATCAAGAACAAGTACCGTTACCGGGATCGATGATTTGTTTGATCAGCTCAAGGGAGCAGAGTTTTCTCCAAGATTGACTTGAGGTCGAGTTACCATCGATGAGGATTCGACGGAGGACATACCTAAGGCGGCGTTTCGACTCGTTACGGTTTGTGCGAGTTCACGGTGATGTCTTTTGGTTTGACCAATGCTCCACCTATTTTATGTACACGATGAATAAGGTGTTCATGGAGTATTTGGATAAGTTTGTCGTTGTGTTTATTGACGACATTCTAATCTACTCTAGGGATGAGAAAGAGCATGAGGAACACACGAGGATGGTATTGCAGAAATTAAGGGACCACCAGTTGTATGCCAAGTTTAGCAAATGTGAGTTTTGGATGAAGGAAGTCGCCTTCCTAGGCCATGTGATGTCCATGAGAGGAGTTGTTGTTGATCCGGGAAGGTCAAGGATGTTTTGGGTGGCGGTCACCTTCTTGGTGACCCAGTCAAGAGTTTTCTAGGTATGGCGGTTACTACCGTCGTTTCATCGAGGATTTTCCGGTGTAGCCAAGCCACTTACTCAATTGCTCAAAAGGAAAAGAAATTTGTTTGGGCCTTGAGTGCGAGAAAAGCTTTGAAGTTGAAGGAGAGTTTGACCACGGCCCAGTGCTAGTGTTGCGATTTAAACAAGGATTTTGAGATTTATTGCGATGCCTCACGCAGGGTTTGGGTTGTGTTCGATGCAGGAAAGAGAGTGGTAGCGTATGCCTCGCGCCAGTTGAGACCGCATGAGGAGAATTACCCTACTCATGACTTGGAGCTAGCAGCCGTAGTGCATGCTTTGAAGATTTGGAGGCACTATCTCTTGGGTAATAGATGTGAGATTTACACAGATCACAAGAGTTTGAAATACATTTTCACCCAGTCCGAGCTTAACCTCAGGCAGAGGAGGTGGTTGGAGTTGATAAAGGATTACGATGTCGGAATCCATTATCACCCAGGGAAGGCCAATGTGGTCGCAGATGCTCTGAGCAGAAAGGTTTATTGTAATTCAGTGATGGTTCGGGAGAGTCAGCCAGCTTTGCATGAGGAATTCCAAAGGCTCAGTTTGGAATTGGTTGAGGAAGGATTTTTGGCAGCAATGGAGTTGCAGCCCACTTTGGACGGTCAGATTCGTCAGGCTCAGACGGATGATGAGGCATTTCAGCGTATCAAAAAGAATATGAGTGAAGGAAAAGAGTGGGATTTTCAGAGGATGCCCAAAGAACCCCGTGGTTCAAGCGGCGTTTGTGTGTGCCCAATAAGAAGGAGCTAAAGGATCATTGCTAAAAGAAGCTCATGAGTCATTGTATTCGATACACCCTGGCGGTACCAAGATGTACGGGACATTAAAGAAAAATATTGGTGGCCTAGCATGAAGCATGAGATCGCGAGTATGTGGCACTTTGTGATGTCTGTCGAGGGTTAAGGCGAGCATCGAGGCCGCGAGTTTGCTCCACCGTTGAAAATCCACGAGTGGAAATGGGAAGAGATTGGTATGGACTTCATAGTTGGTCCGCCTAAGACCAAAGAAGGCTATGATTCGATTTGGGTCATCGTGGACCGATTGACCAAGGTTGCTCACTTCATTCCAATAAAGACAACCTACACGGTGTGATTGGCGAGTTGTATATGTCAGGATCGTCGGTTGCATGGAGTGCCCAAGAAAATAGTGTCGATCGCGGATCCCGATTCACTTCGGTTTGGGGTAGTTTCCATGAGGCTATGGGAACGCTTTGAATTTGATACCGCATATCATCCCGAGACGGATGGTCGACAGGCGAGTCAATCAGATTCTTGAGGATATGTTGAGAGCATGTGTGCTAGACCATGGTCCTAAGTGGGATAGTTGCTTGCCTTTGCGAGTTTTCCTACAACAATAGTTATCGAGCAAGTTTGCGAGATGTCACCATTTGAAGCACTCTATGGCAGAAATGCAGGACCCTCTCAATTGGAAAGAGACAGGGAAGGTCGGTGTTTGGTCAGTTGTTTAAAAGAGGTGAGGACAAGGTCCGTTTGATTCAAGAGAGGTTGAGGACGCCTGTGCCGGCAAAAGAGCTATGCGGATACGGACGCGAGAGTGAGTTTTGAGCCGATGATTTTGTGTACCTCGAATCACACCTTTCAAAGGAGTTAAGCGATTTCAAATGAAGGAAAGCTAGCACCAAGGTATGTGGGGCCATACAAGATTTTGAAGCGCGGGGAGAGGTTGCTTATCAATTGGAGCTACTGCGTCCTTGATGGGGTACATGATGTCTTCCATGTGTCACGGTGAAGAAGTGCTTGAAGTGCAGAGGAGGTGTGCGATTGAGGCCATTGATCTTGGGAGGATCTGTCCTACAAAGAGCGTCTGTCAAGATCTTGGGCGTGTCGAGCGAGTCACCGGAATAAAGTTGTTCGCTTTGCAAAGTTCGGTGGAGCAACCACTCGAGGAGGAAGCCACACAGGGCGCGAAGAGGATCTCAAAGCGAGTTTAGAACCTATTCTAGTAGTGAGCCGGATCTCGGGGTGAGATCCGTTAAGGGTAAGGTTTGTAACATCCTGATTTTCTGGAGTTTTTAAAGCCCAATTTTCAAAAATTAAATTCCTGGAATTTTCTGGAATTAATTAAAGCTTAAATGGAATTTTTATGAATTAAAAGGATTTAATATGCTTAAGTCAAACATTAACATTTGCCAAAAGTTTTTTTTATTTGAGTTCCTTGTGTCCCAAGGTTTTTTTCGGGAATTTTCTGGGATTTTTCTGGATTTATTTGCTATTTTCTAGAGCTCAAAAAGAATTATTTGAATTTCTGGAAAAAGAAAAGAAAAAGAAAACCCTAAACCGGCCAGTGGGCCGAAACCCACCGAACCGGCCCGGTCCGACCGCCGGCCCAGCCCGCACCCCGCCTTGCCACGCGTCAGCGATCCGCCCGCTCCCGCGCCCGCCTTGAGCCGCCCGATGACCGACACGTGTCGGCCATCCGGGGCGCCCCTCTCGCCCGCGCGCCATCTCGGCCGCTCCTCTCCGTGTGCGGCGGCGGTGGGGCCCACGATCGAGGCCGTATCCGCCGGGACTCGGCGTCGCGCCACGTCGGCCCTCGCGCCGTCGGGGTATTGTGCGCGCCGCCGCCTCGGTTCGCGTCCTCGCGCGCGCGCGCCGCCCCTCGCCGCGACGCCGCCGCCGTCTGCCGTCGGCGGATCGCCGCCGCCGCGATCGCCGTCGCGCGCCTATCGCCGCCGGTGAGCCGCCGCCCGCCGGCTACCTCGCCGCGACGCCGCCGCCGTCTGCCGTCGGCGAATCCGCCGCCGCCCCGAACCCCACCGCCGTGCGCGCCGCGCGCCTCGCCTTAGTCACCGGCCGTCGCCGTCGCGCCGCCGCCACCCGCCGCCGCCGCGCGCCGCGCCGCCGCCGACGCCGCGCCGCCGTCGCCTCGGTCCCGCGCCGCGGCGGCAGCGCGGCAACGCGCCGCCGCCGCGTCGGCCATCGGCCGACTCCGCCTCCGCGCGCGCCTCATCCCGCCGCCCATCCGGATCGGCGAAGGCCCGGATCGCGCGCGTGGATGACCTCGCCGTCCGATCGTCGCCGCCGCTGCGCCGAGCGCGCGCGTCGGCCTACCCACGTGGCAAAGCCACGTCAGCCCTAGTCCACGTGGCGCCACGTGGCGGTGCCACGTCGGCGAAACCGACCCGGGTGCCACGTCACCGCCACGTGTCAAATTTTCCGATTCTTGGGATTTTCCTGAAATTGATTTTCAAGAGCCCGTTCTCCTCGTCCTAGCTCCGATTGACCCGTTCTTTTTCTAAATTCATTTAAATTTGAGCTCTACCTTTTGGTTCAGGTTTGAAAGTTTTTAGAGTTCATTTGAATTTTATTTGAATTTATTTGGTCTCTTTGTTTCGTTTTCTCTCGTTAGATCACGCGTTCGAGGAGCGCGTCGATTTGAAGATCAAGAGCCGTCAATCGAGCAAGGCCAAGGCAAGTCGTGTCCTTTGATCATGTTGAACCCAGTTTGCAATCTATTATTTAATTATTTTGCTTTAAATTATAATGCATCGCTAATTTTATTCAAACCCTTGTATTGGTAGTTAATGACCAAATTGATTATTTCCTCCTTGATAATTTGAATGCCATGATGCCATTGTCACCATAGGTTGGGAAACTTAGTAGTGATGCTATGTTACTATCACATTGGGGTGGTACGATTAGTGTGCTTAGCCATGCCTTTATTAACGTTTGGGTTCATCATCGCATGTGATCAATTAATTTGACTTAATGAGATATTGAATTGTGGTTGGTGCCACTGTTTTAAAATTTGTGCCGTGGCGTTGGTGCGTCATTGGTGGTGGTTTCACAAAATTGGTTTTCACTCGGGCGAGTGATCGTGCGATAAAGGGGAAGTGTTGGAGCACTTCGTGGGATGTAGTAGTCTCGCCGAGAACACATAAGGACTTAACTTTGTGCGCCATTGATCGAGTCTTACGTGCAAACCACATGTGCGGTATGGGACAGACACTGGCTGATTAATTTGGGAGGTTTCAAATTTCAATCTCATTGGGATGAACATGGTTGCTGATTTCCATGAGGCGCAAGGGGTGTGATGAAACCCTAGCGGGCGGGATTGGGTTGGAATTGAACATTGTAAAGGCCTTGTTGTGATTTCCTTAGCGCGAGGCTAATCACATCGTGTGGGTACAGTTGTGCAACCTCTGCGAGTGTAAAACTATTCGAATAGCGCGTCCTCGGTCTTGGACAATGCTCGGTGATTTCACACGAGGTATAGTTACTCTTGGAAAGCTTGTAGCTAGTCGGTGGATGGTTAATTCACTGTTGGTTTGGTTTGTGGATGGGAGGTCCATAAGTGGTTTACCTTAAATTCCTTTGATTATTCATTATTGCTTTATTTACAATTCGCCTTCAATCTATTTATGATAATTTCAAATCTGTTTATGCAAATTAACCCTTCTGACCTTCCATTGGTAAGCTTTGCATACTATATTGCATCATTTGTTACAAGCGGCTTCTTTGAGTACCAATGTACTCACGGCTTTACGCCTATGTTGCTCGGTTGAGGAAGAGGAGAGCTATCGGCAGGAGGTTCCGGGAGGAGAGTACTTGGCGACTATGCGTTCTAGGCTTCGCTCCCACTCGATTGCCGTGGGCATGTCGATTAGCCACTACGTTTATTTTGGAGTTTCATTGCTAAGTTTTGTTAAGCCCCTATGGCTATTGAGATTGTAAGCTTGACCATAAGGTCTCACTTTTGGATATTGTTTAATAATTTGAGTTTCCTTTGTTTAATATCGTGATTGTGGTGATGATTACCTCTATGTTTGACTGTGTGCACTAGCGTGATCCTGGACTAGTGCAGTATACACAGAGAGACCGGATTTGCATATTCGGGTCTCGACAAAGATGGGGCTATCCAAGATAGGTTATACACTCTGCAGAGCTTGTACAACTTTACCCACAAGACATGATCATCCCTTTTTGCCACCGGATTAACACACTTCCTTAGGTGTGCGGCCGAGGAGATCATGACAAGGCCTTTACAATGATTTGTTGTCAACATAATCACGCCGCCACTAAGGTTTCACCACAACATGAATCCACATGTTGGAGCCCCCTCTTGTGCCATGTGAGGCTTCTCACGGCCTACGCCGCGCTCACATTCAGCCTATAGCGAGATTAAGTTGGAACTTCACAAATTATTCAGCCAGGTCTGTCCCATACCAGACTTGTGGTAGTACGATAGGGCTTTGCAATAGTAGTTCACAGATCAGTCCTTAACTTGACTTAGGCCTAACCACTTACCTCTTGTGCCTGGAAATATTTTCATAAACAATCTTGACTCACCAAAGTCAAGGATACACAATAAAAAGTTATCATTTTATGTGAAAGATTAACCCAATCCATATCATTAAAAGCATGGCTAAGCAACTATACCAAATTTCTAGTTAGTGCTATTTTACTAACTAGGTTTTATCTAGGGTTGACAAGGTATATTGATATCCAAGGTCAAATTTGGCTGTCCAAAGGAATTGGGTATAACTAGAGCACAAAACTGAATTTAAACTAACTTGGATAAAGTTATGCATGCAATAATAATTTAAAATCAACATAAATAATTTAAAGTAGTAGGTTCAACATGGTCAAGGGTGTAACTTGCCTTACTCGAAGACCTGGTGCGAATCGGCGACGTCGTTCGCTCCGGAAACCTCGTACTCTACGCGTGAAGAGCCAAACAAACAAAATTCAAAAATTGAGAACGGCTCAAATCGGAGTTAAAATGAGAAAGTTAGGGCTTCCGGAAGATTAAAAGGAGGGAAAAATGGAAAAAGCTGATTTTCGGGAATTATTTTTGTACTGAAAAAGGATATTTATGACATCAGTGCAATTTGAATTTTTGGGCGGGATTTAATTTTAAACCGAAATGCTGACGTGGCGGAGGGATGACGTGGTCGGCCACGTGGCTGCCACTCGGCCGCCACGTGGGCGAGGTCGACCGACGTGGCCGAGGGCACGGGCGGTGGCGCATGGGACAGCACGCTCGCCGGAGCGCTCGCGCTCGGCGGTGGACGGCGAGGGGCGGCGGGGGTGGAGGGCGGCGGCGGGGACTCAGTCTTACCCGGCGTCGGACTTGGTTGGCCGGAGGGAGGCGGCGGCAGAGGAGAGAAGAGCGGCGGCGGCTCGGCTCGCGGGCGGCGACTCCAGCGGCGGGGAGCTCGGGTGAGAAGGGAGAGAGGGGCGGTGGAGGGAGGTGTTGCAGATGGAGGCCTCCCCGGGGGGGTTTATAGTGGAACCGTGGCGGGTGAGTGGCATGGCTGCCTTAATGGCGGCGTGGTGGGGAGAAGCCCGAAGCGACGCCATTAATGGGCGGCGGGGTGCGGCGGCGAGAGAGGAGCCCAAGGGGGCGGCCATCGGGAAGAGGGCGCGGCGGGTTGGAGCTTGGGCGCGCAATAATGGCGGCGGCGGCGAGAGGTGGAAATGCGCGCAGGGAAGGGCCTTAATGGCCGGCGCAAGGGTGGCGGGGGTGCGGCGAGGGGAGGGGGGCCCGAGGAGGCTTTTTCGGGAGAGGAGCCGACCGGTTGAAGCGGGGAAGGTGGTGGTTGGCGGTTGGGGAGAGAGAGGAAGGAGGGCGGAAGAAGGAGAGGTTGAAGAAGCTTCTTACAGGTGGGACCGGCATGTCGGTGAGAGGAGGGGGATGAAGGGGTATGCGGCCGGATGAGTGACATGTGGCAAGGGAATGAAATTAAGGCTGTTGGATGAAGTGAAGGGGTAAGTGACTTTGGACGGCTAGGATTAGATCAAGGAAAGAAGTGGATTGAATCTGAGAGCGTCACCTGGCAGCTTGGGATAAATTTGGTTTTAATTTTCGGATTAGTTTTTAAGAAAATACTAGAAACTTATAATTGCTTAGAAAATAGTAAATAGTGTCTAACAATTCATAGAAAATTCCTGGAACTATTTTAGACTTAGAAAAAAATATTTTTAATTCAATTTTGGCTTTTAAAATTTTTATAAAATATTTTTTTCACTTTTAAAATTGATTTTTTAATTTCAACAAAATTCTCAAAATTTCTATAATAGTTCTTAGACTTACTAAAAATATTTCCAACTTAAATTTGGTTTTTTGATTTAAAAAAATACCCTTTTATCTTTGAAATTAATTTTAAAATACTAGAAAATTCTATAAAATATTGGGGAGCTTTGGAAAAAATAAAATAAACTCTTTTTGGCTTCCATAAAATATATAAAATATTTGTTTCTTGCTTTTAGGCTTCAAAATAAAATCTATAGAACTCCGAATAAATCCCAAAAAAGCACATAAAAGTCAAATAAAAACCACATGCTTTTAAATACTTAATTTAAAATTGGGTTTTGCCAAAAGTTTTCAAATACCTTTTTGTTTAATCATAATTTTATGTTTTTAGTTAAATTACTTTTAACAAAAGCCTTTTTCCAAAGCTGAAAACAGACAAATAAAATCTTCAAAATTTAAGCAACCAAAGAACACTTATTTTTATTTTTAAATTAAATTAATTTTATTTTTTTTTGTAATAACAGCTGGGCTGTTATAAAGTCCAAGCCGTGGTCGAATGGGACAATGGTTAAAGGGGCAGTGGTCGAAGTCGAAGGGCTGTGGACGAAGTTGGTTTGCGGTCAAAGTGGAAGGGCCGTGGTCGATGTCGGGGCTATGGTCGAAGGGGGGCATGGTTGACATTGGGGCTGCGGTCAAAGGGGGCTATGGTTGAGGGGCCATGGCCGAAGTCGAAGATCTGTGGTCAAATTTGATACCGTGATTGAAGGGGGCATTGAAGGGGAAGTGGTCGACGTCGAATGGCCATGGTCATCGAATGGGACAATGGTCGAAGTCAAAGCCGTGATCGACGTCGAAGGGTCATGGTCGAAGGGGATAGTGGTTGACTCGAAGGGCTGTGGTCGAAGGGGACAGTGGTTGAAGGGGATAGTGGTCAAAGGGGGAAGTGGTCGACGTCAAAGTGTCGTGGTCGTCGAAGTGCTATGGTCGAAGTGGACAGTGGTCGAAGGGGGCAGTGGCCGAAGTAGAAGATCCATGGTCAAAGACGAAGCCGTGGTCGAAGGGGGTTGTGGTCAAAGGGGGTCGTGGTCGAAAGGGGAAGTAGTCGACATCGAAGGGCTATGGTCGAAGGGGACAGTAGTCGAAGGGGTAAGTGGTCACTTCGAAGGGCTGTTGTCGAAGTCGCAGAACTATGGTTGAAGTCGAAGATCTGTGGTCGAAAGGGCCATGGTTGAAGGGGGAAGTGATCGAAGTCTAAGTGCTGTGGTCGAAGGGGATAGTGGTTGAAGGGGGCATTGGTCATAGTTGAAGATCCGTGGTCGAAGTCGAAGCCGTGGTGGTCGTGGTCGTCGAAGGGCCGTGGTCAAAGGGGATAGTGGTCGAGGGGGCAGTGGTCGTAGTTGAACGGGGCCACAAGGTTGACGGCAAGACTCACAAGGTCTCGTACTCTCGATGGATTGTAACATGCTTTTGACTACGATGTGTGATCGACGGCTTCCGATTTACGACCACAAGCGCTAGTTGATGTGTTCCAACTTACGACCACGAGGTGTGGTCGATGTCTTCCGACTTACGATCAGGAGCGCTGGTCGAAGTTGAAGCCATGGTCTAAGGGGGCACAGTCGAAGGGGGCAGTGGTCGAAGTTGAAGGGGGCAATGGTCGAAGTCGATGCTGTGGACGAAGTCGGGGCCGTGGTCGATATCGAAGGGTCGTGGTCGAAGTTAGGGCCAAGCAGGCTGGCGCCGGCAGTCGGGCAACAGGGCACAAGCGCACTGGAGGCCTACCAACGTACAACCACCAGCGATGGTCGACCGCTCCCGACCTATGATCATGCGCGATGGTCGACAGCTTCTAACTTATGACCACGAGGTGTGATCGAAGGCTTCTAATTTATGACCATGAGCACTGGTCGATGTGTTTCGACTTACGACCACGAGGTGTGGTCAATGTCTTCCAACTTACGACCACGAGCGCTGGTCGATGTGTTCCAACTTACGACCATGAGGTATCCTCGATGACTTCTGACTTACGACCATGAACGATGGTCGTCGGCTTTTGATGTACGACCATGAGCTATTGTCGAAGGCTCCCAATTTAGTACCACGATCAATCTTCGACCACTGTCAACTTACAACCACCAGCGATGGTCCACCACTCCCGCCCTACGACCATGTGCGATGGTCGACGGCTTCCGACTTATGACGACGAGGTGTGCTTGAGGGCTCCCGACCTACGACCGCGAGGTGTGGTTGATGTCTTCTGACTTATGACCATGAGGTGTGATTGATGGCTTTCGACTTACTTGACGGATTTAAAAACTTTTAGAACATATTTGTATGCATATTCTAAAATTTTTTACCATCCGTGAGTTTTAAAACATGTAGTATGATAAATCTTAAAAATCCGTACGCACAAGCATTTAACTAGTATACATACATATATATATACATGTATATATATGTATATGTACGTATGTACTTGTACATATACGTGTATATATACATATGTGTATACATATACATACGCACATACATATATATGTATATATATTAATATATATATATATACATGTATATATATATGTATATATATAATGGTAGTACAATACTACAAATTAAAAATTATGATGAAATAAATAATTACATAAATACACACACATATGTATGTATGCACACACATATGTATTACACAGAGAGTATCTGCTAATATGACTGCTAACCGGTTGTGAAGAATTGCGAGACTACGAGAGCGACTGCGAGAGAGATTGTGAAAGAGACTGCGAGACCAACTGCGAGAGAGTATCTGCTAATATGACTGCTAACGAAGCACCAATAATGGTAGGAGTGCAGAACACGTGGGGGGACAGACGCGATGCAACCTCCTTTTCGGTGGTCTGTTCTCTCATCTCGTGTGCACAAGCACTCATTTTCCAAACCAGCCAAATGACCTTCGGCCCACTGCATTCGTTCGCATGCATAATAAACTAACAAAAAACACCAAATGGCCACCCCTGCAACACGGTGCCAAAATTTGCTGCCCGGCCACCGTACGACAGGTGATTAGAGAAGGGTAATTAGTGGTAATTAGGGGAATGGTGGCGGTAATGGAGCCTGCCGCCCCATGGCCGTGCGGCAGGCTCCTGGCCGCACGATGGTCGGGCGGTAGGGGCTTGGCCGCATGGTGGCCAGGCAACAGGTCCCTACCGCATGGCCATAGGGCTCTAGCTGCCAGGTGTCAGCTCTACAGCGTCGCAGCTTGGTGACTGGATGGCAAAACAGATATTTTTGTTATTGTCATGTGCATACTGATATTTTTTTGTAAATGCGGGTTCAAAATATGCCATATGTGCCAAAAACTCTTTGGTCGGCTACGCCGATCTCAGAATGTGTAGGTGAGGAGCCAAGTGTAAGTCATGTAAGGGAACACTCAAAACTGTATTGCTAAAGTATGAAATATAGTATAAGTGGCCTCCAGTGGCGGACCCAGGATTTGAATCCAGGGTATGCCTAACTAAAAAATTATTATCCAATGTTGGTATAATCTAATACAAATAACAGGATCAGACGGCTGTTCATCTAAAGCTGAAATTGGTGGTGGTGGAGCACAAGATGCAATCTTTTTTGCTTCATGTTTCTGAAAAAGCAATGCAATGCTTCCGTTCTTCTTCTTCATGCCTCTCAAGTCTCAATTCAGTGCTAATATGTGTTGTAGATCTAAAAAAACAAATGATCCTATTAACCATTTAGCATGTAAAATATTTAGATTTTAGTCTAACAATGCAAGACTATAGCCCAAATTAACTTGACCATGACTAAAATCTAAAATCTAAATTATTAGTCTAAAATCTAAAGTCTAAATTACTAAATTGATAAAAAAAACAAGTAGAGAAAAATTACCCTTAAGCACCCGGCTCCTTTTTCCTCATTTCCTCATTTCCCCGGGACCGGGCACTTGGCCGGCGGTTGGGCGCTTGGCGATCCCTCTCTCGATCTCTCGGCCTCTCCGCTCTCCTAGTCCTCCCTCCGTCCCTCGCCGCAGGCCCGCAGCTCCTCGGCGCCTCCCTATGCTCTCTCGGCCTCTCGCTCTCCCGACTCCTCCTCCTCGGCCGCGCCGGTGCGCCCGCTCAGACTCCTCCCTCCCTTGTGGGCGCGGTCACTGTAACATCCTGAAAATTTGAATTTGAAAATGTGAAGCTTTTGAATTATTTATGCAATCTGTTTTATTTGAATTTGGAGTTTATTGGCTTTTGTAAATATAAAGGAATTTCCAAGGTAGAAAGATCACATAAAATAACAAAGAATGAAAAGATGATCCATAAATAATAAAGGAAAAAGGGTAAATAAGCATGAAGTAACTTCCCTAGAAATTTTGGTAAGCCAAATAAAAATGTTAAGAAATCCAAGTTCATGTGTATATATATGTATGCATACAACTATGTATAGCAAGGGAATCAAATAAATTAAATACCAACCATAGCTGAAGATATTTTTGATAAGTCCAGAAGATCCTCATGAGCTTCTGTGAATTTTTCTGCAATTTTTGGAACTGGTTTCATATTTTTCTGAGGTTTATTCAATTATCTGGGCATTTCTAAAAATCCTTAGAAATAAGAAGAAGAAAACCCTCTCGGGCCGCCACCTGGCCGGTTCCGATCAGCGCCACGCAGCCCCGCCCGCGCCATCCGTCCACCGCCTGCGCGTGGGCCACGCCCGCGCCTTGCTGCTGCCGCGCGCCCCATGCGCCAGGACTCCGCGCTCGCTGCGCGGTGGGCCGCACCCTCGCGTGCAGCGGCTCGCTGCCGCCTGGGCCCGTCCCCTCGCGCGCAACGTCTCTGCCGGTGGACCGCGTCCACTCTCTCTCGCGTTCTCCCTCTGCCGGTGGACCCTCGCCCGCGCGCGTCTTCTTCCTCCCTCCTTCTTCTCCACGCGGCCGCGCCCCTCGCGCCCGTTCTCTCTCGCAATGGCCGCAGCTAATCCGCTCTCCCTCTCTCACCTCGCGGGCAAATTAAAAAGGACAGCACAGGAAGGGGGGAAGCACCTCTCCCGCCCTCTCTCTCTCCTACCAGATCCCGGCGAGATCTCGTCCATTCCCCCTCGCCGGTGTGAACAGGGCAGCGGCCACATGTCGACCTCGCCGCACCTCTTTCCGGCTATAAAAAGCCCCTCCTGGGATTCGCACTCGCGTCGCAACACTCCCTACTCCCTTTCCCCGCGAGCAATTGAACTCTAACGCCCTCAAACCCCGCCCACGCCCTCGTCTTCCCCACGGCCGGCGACCAAGCCGTCACCGATTCGGCCGTCCCGAACCCTCCTCGCTCCCAGAGCTGCGTAGAAGCCAGGCGAAGCCAACCCCCTCCCTCACCGGGCCTCCCATTGCGTGAGCTTCGCCGGCGACGACCGCATCCCCGAGCCGCCGCCGCCGCCAGCCCTCTCCGGTCACCGTCGCCCTCGGCCGCCTACACCAGAAGACTCACCTTCACGCGGAGTTTACATATCACGAAGCTCCTGAGGCTCCCGACCACCGCTCGCCGCCGGCCACCGTCGCTCCCGACTTCCTCTTCCCGGCCCCCTCGGCGAGCTGACTCAAAAGGATTTGTTGCCCTTATATGGTAAGCATCGCTCGGGCGACCGAGTGGCTTTCAGCGTTAATCTCTTCTCCCCCTCCGCTCCCGCGGCGCGCGTTCGAGCCCCGCTCCGCGCCTGCGGTCGAGCATTTCTTTTAAAATGCATCCCTGACAGCCGGGTCCCACCTGCCAGTGACTCAGCACCGCCATGACCACTGACAAGAGGGTCCCACATGTCAGTGACCGAGCACGCTGACACACGGGCCCCACTGGCCATAGAGACAAGGAAAGTAGTAAAAGAAAAGAATAAAAATTAAAATATGACGTATGGGACCCACATGTCAGAGATTTCATATTTTCCAGAATTAATTCAAACTGAGAACTTCAAATAATCATAACTTATACATTTTAACTCCAAATTGAATGAGACAAATTTCTAAATTTATGTAAAAACAGGATCTATCCAATGAAACTGAAATCATAATTTTTAGAGCTCGTTTGGGTTCTTGGTGATATTTTGTTGATTTGGTGTTTTCTTTTTATCCAAATTTTCGCGCACGATTAAAATAGCTTACGAGGCTCAAGAAGAGGAAATCGAAGCCGCAGCACTAGAAGACCCGGATAATCAAGGACCCGATCACTGTAACCCAGGCGAGTCAATACTTTGATCATGTTGAACCTACATTTCTGCAAATTACTTTGTTTTAAATTAACAAATTGCATTGCTGTTATTTTATGCAAATGCATGCTAAATTTGATATTCTAGTTATATGCCGTTGTTTACCTTGAATAATATTACCCCCTCCTTTGAGTATTTGAATGTGTGAACCTTGTCGCCCTAGCAAAAATATAATAGTAACATTTGAAAATAAGTCGTAACCATATGCCATGCTTAGCATTGAATAGGAATCCGGGGCAAGAAATTGCCCCGAGCATCACATTTATTCATGAGAAAATTTGTTCGGGCAGTCATGGTGGTAATGACTGATAAATGATGGATATGATTATCGTATGTTTCCAAAAACCCCAACATGCTTTAAAATCAAGGCGGATGGGTTCGATGGTGTGAGAGTGTGGTGCAGTGGATGCACAGTGTGGTGCGATGGAGGCACAAAGTGGATTAGTGGTAGACCGCCCGGATACCAATAAGGACCGAATCTTGTCATGTCAACAGGTGCACGACAAGTACAACCACAAGTCTGTAAATTACAACTTGGCTTAGTAGAATTACGGACCACGAAAGTCATCCTTCCGGAGGCGGTGTGAGGATGTGCAAGCGGCGATGCGTGGCGGCTTGAATGGGACACCGGTGGGGTGAAGTTCTGCGTGGCGGGCTAGCGGGGTGGGAGCCACTGCTAGACGCTCGTAGGAGAACATCCCGCACAACGTATGGGACCCATCGCAAGTGGGAGCGACCCATAGGGTGAAATGATGGAAGGGCGAGGTACTTTGAGCAGTTCTTGTGATGGTCCGCTCAACCACATGACTAAGGAATTGTGTGGGGCAACGAGTTGATTGTCTCTTGTGGTGAAAGTGTACAAACTCGCAGAGTCAAAACTATTCGAATAGCCGTGCCCACGGTCAAGGGCGGACATGGGATCTTAGCTGGATATAGTTCTATTTGAAATGCTTTATGAAATGGGAATGGAAAAGTGGAAGGCGATGGACCGCCAGTTTGGAATTGTCCCGTGTCGCCCCATGGTAAGTTAAGCGGCTATAACGCTGAAAGATGGTGTGATGCCATGGTAATAGTGTGCATATGAGGTAATGCTTTAAGTACGGAAAATCATGTTAATATCCCTTGAACATTATGCTTTTGTTCAAAGCTGCTAGGTCTCGGAAATTTTATGTATTATATTTCAAATAGTGGCATTTCTATTCTTACGAAATAAAATATGGGTGGAATAAACAGGTCATGAGTAAAAGAGAGGAATGTTTGTAGAGTACATATAAAGGCATTGGTGGATTCATGTCGATCTTGAATAGGAAATGATAGTGTGGGTTCTGGAGGAACTAAATTGGTGAAGTCTAGCCGAATAATAGGCTAGATAGAGGATTTAAATGATTTTTGGAGATTTAGGAATTGCACATATAAATATTGGATTATGATACTGATAAATAAATTCTTGGGAGATGTCAATATTAGAATTAATAGATTCAGTTACTAGATGAATCAAATGAATTTTCGAGGATTTGGTGGAATATTACAAGTATTGGATTATAATTCTTGATTAATGATATTCTTGGTGGATATATAATAGTAATTGTTAATCCTTGGAAGATGTTGTTAATATAGGGAATTAATAGGAGTTGATCAATTACTAGAGGAACGAATTAAATTTCTGAGGAGATTAGAGGAGTCATTAGTGGATTATAATCTTGGTAAATTGAATTTTTGGTGGATGTATATCTGAGGATTAGCTAGTGATAGATAATAGAAAAATGAGATGGATTATTGGATTATGGGTTGAAATCAATGACAAAAAGGATTGAATACAAAGTATGATCGGTGGATTAAATAAATGATGATACTTGCTGTTTGGAGTTTTAGACAGCAATCAGTAAATAGAATACATTTTCGGGGATTAAGTCGATTTTGGGTAATTGTAGTGTGGAGTTAGGTAGTAATAATAAAACTTTGATTAATTAAGAATAATAATGCCGCTAAAAGCAAAATTTTGGCAAATAAAATAACCCGAGCCTTTTCTTTGTTATGCCATGCATACTATTTATTTGCATTCTGTGTATTGGCTCGCGGAGCACGGGGTCGGAGTGCTCATGCTCGCTTTTGCGACAAATTCAGAAGCGGGAATCAGATCACTGCGCTTCAACAATACTTTTGGATCACGATGACGAAGAAGATGAAGATGTCAAGGGCTAGGTCGCGAACCTCCAGTTGGCTGCCTGTGGGCATGTCCTGAAGGTCCCACCTGTGTGCTTCGTTCTTCCGCTGCTGCAATTTATTGATTTCGGCCTAATCGGCCCATGAGTAAGTCTACTATTATATTTACATTTCCGCATGATATGTACTTTGATATTCAGAACTGTATCTGTGTGCACTATCTACGGATCCAGGGAATAGTGCAATTAAACACAGTAGATTCCGGATTGTAAAATCTGGGTCTGACAGGCATGGTATCAGAGCATATCGACTGCAGGTCGTGACCTAGTTAGCCTGGGTATTAGTTCATAATTAGAGCTATTTTCCAATATCTATTTTCACAAGTATAAGTTATATTGCTTATTCTCATCTCTCTTAGATGATTCTCTCTCATCTAAATGCTGCCTTAGCCATTTTTACCTCTAGAGCTCTCTTACCCCGAATTCAGAACAATGACACAAGAATGTCGCTGATACCAATCAAATTACCCCAAATACTTCCCTCTTCTTTCTATTAATTTAAAAGGGAAGGTTTTTGCTCCTCTTATCGTACCTTACTCCGAAAATTTAAGACTAGGATCGTCGAAGATGGTCAAGAAGTTAAGGTGGTCTCATTCTCAACGGACTATGCAGATAAACCCTATGCCCCTTATATGTGTTTTCCCCGAGTAGACGTTGTACTGTCGCCAGATTTCCATTTGGGCCCTGTACACTGCCTTCTTGCCCTTGGGCATCTTATTTCGCGGTCACAGGAAAAGATTGTTTTAAAAGAACTTGCAAGATTTGTGTGCCACCCCAGCTTCTCGGGTGTGCTCTTTTAAAATTTAGGATGGGTTTGGATTACCTGATTCCCACGACTCAATCCTCACCTCATGCTATTCCCTCTCACCTCTTGCTGAAAACCCCATCGGAAGCAAGGAGCTACATAGCCAAATCAAGGCAATCAAAGATGAGTGAAGAGTTCATGACTTTCCAACTAAAAGCCTCGGTGACACTGGACCAAGACTCGAGACTCGCCATGCTAACATTCTCTCCTTACCACCCAGAGGAACCATAGATCAAACCGCCGCTAAATAAACACTATAACAAGGAACGCGTTGATGACATGAAGAAGAAAGACATTGTGCATAATAATGCTCCGTGAACTACTCCAACTGCCAAGACGACCATCAACCTGGTGAATATCCTATGAGCAAGGCCACATATTCTCTCTGTGAAAGACAAGACCACCAAACTGAAGATTGCTTCTAAGACCTATGACTGACCAAGCAGCTGAAGTGCCACGGATGAGTTTCCACGTCGCCACAAGACCCATCATACCTGGAGTTAGAAGAGATAAATAATGACTAGTGATACCCATTTTAAGGGGGGTAGCACTAAGATACAAAATGTCAAAGAACTACCATGATGCATGTGTTGGAGGTGCGATAACCAAGACTCAGAGCTAATTGAACCGGTACAAGAAGACTTGCAAGACCAGAAGCCTTACAGTGATAAGGATAAAAGACCACCACATAGATATATCCATAGTTATCTCTGCAACCCTAAGGTCCTCTACCCCTAGGACACAGACAATTGCTACCCACCTATCAACATGAAATTCTACAACCGTATGTCCAATAGATAATGCAACTACTCTATTCCATGATGACGTGAAGGCAACACTGCTGAAGGGCAAGTACTTGGAAGACTACGACCTATCCAGGAAAACAAGGTTTCTCTCTTTCCTTTGACCTCTCCAAGTTCTAACCCCCATTGTGCAGATTTTCCTCTCTCTGTGGAGCTAAAGGACTATACGTCGGGCAACACCCCAAAACCCATTGCTAACCCATATAACCCACCTCCAATCTTTCTACTCTACCGGAATCTCGGGGTCGAGATTCATTTAAGGGGGGTAGGTTTGTAACATCCTGAAAATTTGAGTAATGGAGCCTGCCGCCCCATGGCCGTGCGGCAGGCTCCTGGCCGCACGATGGTCGGGCGGTAGGGGCTTGGCCGCATGGTGGCCAGGCAACAGGTCCCTACCGCATGGCCATAGGGCTCTAGCTGCCAGGTGTCAGCTCTACAGCGTCGCAGCTTGGTGACTGGATGGCAAAACAGATATTTTTGTTATTGTCATGTGCATACTGATATTTTTTTGTAAATGCGGGTTCAAAATATGCCATATGTGCCAAAAACTCTTTGGTCGGCTACGCCGATCTCAGAATGTGTAGGTGAGGAGCTAAGTGTAAGTCATGTAAGGGAACACTCAAAACTGTATTGCTAAAGTATGAAATATAGTATAAGTGGCCTCCAGTGGCGGACCCAGGATTTGAATCCAGGGTATGCCTAACTAAAAAAATTATTATCCAATGTTGGTATAATCTAATACAAATAACAGGATCAGACGGTTGTTCATCTAAAGCTGAAATTGGTGGTGGTGGAGCACAAGATGCAATCTTTTTTGCTTCATGTTTCTGAAAAAGCAATGCAATGCTTCCGTTCTTCTTCTTCATGCCTCTCAAGTCTCAATTCAGTGCTAATATGTGTTGTAGATCTAAAAAAACAAATGATCCTATTAACCATTTAGCATGTAAAATATTTAGATTTTAGTCTAACAATGCAAGACTATAGCCCAAATTAACGCAGACCGCAGCTAAAATCTAAAATCTAAATTATTAGTCTAAAATCTAAAGTCTAAATTACTAAATTGATAAAAAAAACAAGTAGAGAAAAATTACCCTTAAGCACCCGGCTCCTTTTTCCTCATTTCCTCATTTCCCCGGGACCGGCACTTGGAGCCAGCGGTTGGCCGTGGCGATCCCTCTCTCAGTCTCTCGGCCTCTCCGCTCTCCCTAGTCCCTCCCTCCGTCCCTCGCCGCAGGCCCGCAGCTCCCTCAGCGCCTCCCTCTGCTCTCTCGGCCTCTCCGCTCTCCCGACTCCTCCCTCCCGCCGGCCGCCGCCGGGTGCGCCCCGCTCCGACTCCTCCCTCCCGCCGCCGGGCGCCGGGTCACCTGTAACATCCTGAAAATTTGAATTTGAAAATGTGAAGCTTTTTGAATTATTTATGCAATCTGTTTTATTTGAATTTGGAGTTTATTGGCTTTTTGTAAATATAAAGGAATTTCCAAGGTAGAAAGATCACATAAAATAACAAAGAATCTGAAAAGATGATCCATAAATAATAAAGGAAAAAGGGTAAATAAGCATGAAGTAACTTCCCTAGAAATTTTGGTAAGCCAAATAAAAATGTTAAGAAATCCAAGTTCATGTGTATATATATGTATGCATACAACTATGTATAGCAAGGGAATCAAATGAATTAAATACCAACCATAGCTGAAGATATTTTTGATAAGTCCAGAAGATCCTCATGAGCTTCTGTGAATTTTTCTGGAATTTTTGGAACTGGTTTCATATTTTTCTGAGGTTTATTCAATTATCTGGGCATTTCTAAAAATCCTTAGAAATAAGAAGAAGAAAACCCTCTCGGGCCGCCACCTGGCCGGTTCCGATCAGCGCCACGCAGCCCCCGCCCGCGCCATCCGTCCGCCCACCTCTGCGCCGTGGGCCACACCCCGCGCTTGCCGCTGCTGCCCCATGCGCCAGACTCGCGCTGCTGCGCGATGGGCGCACCCTCGCGTCGCGGCGGCTCGCCGCCGCTGGGCCCGTCCTCGCGCGCAACGTCTCGCCGGTGGACCGCGTCCACTCTCTCGCGTTCTCCTCTGCCGGTGGACCCTCGCCGCGCGTCTTCTTCCTCCTCCTTCTTCTCCACGCGCGCGCCCTCGCGCCGTTCTCTCTCGCAATGGCCGCAGCTAATCCGCTCTCCTCTCTCACCTCGCGGGCAAATTAAAAAGGACAGCACAGGAAGGGGGGAAGCACCTCTCCCGCCCTCTCTCTCTCCTACCAGATCCCGGCGAGATCTCGTCCATTCCCCCTCGCCGGTGTGAACAGGGCAGCGGCCACATGTCGACCTCGCCGCACCTCCTTCCGGCTATAAAAGCCCCTCACGGGATTCGCACTCGCGCCGCAACACTCCCTACTCCCTTTCCCGCGAGCAATTGAACTCTAACGCCTCAAACCCCGCCCACGCCTCGTCTTCCCACGGCGGCGACCAAGCCGCCACCGATTCCGCCGTCCCGAACCTCCTCGCTCCCGAGCTGCGTAGAAGCGGCGAAGCCAACCCCTCCTCACCGGGCCTCCCATCGCGTGAGCTTCGCGGCGACGACCGCATCCCGGCGCCGCGTCGCCGCCGCCGACCCTCTCGGTCACCGTCGCCTCGGCGCCTACACGTAAGACTCACCTTCACGCGGAGTTTACATATCACGGCTCCGAGGCTCCGACCACCGCCGCCGCCGGCCGCCGTCGCTCGACTTCCTCTTCCGGCCCCTGCGAGCCGACTCAAAAGGATTTGTTGCCCTTATATGGTAAGCATCGCTCGGGCGATCGAGTGGCTTTCAGCGTTAATCTCTTCTCCCCTCCGCTCCGCGCGCGTTCGAGCCCGCTCGCGCTGTGGTCGAGCATTTCTTTTAAATGCATCCTCGGCAGTGGGTCCCACTGCGGTGACTCAAGACCGCCATGACCAGCGACAAGAGGGTCCCACATGTCGATGACCGAGCACGCCGACACACGGGCCCCACCGCCATAGAGACAAGGAAAGTAGTAAAAGAAAAGAATAAAAATTAAAATATGACGTATGGGACCCACATGTCAGAGATTTCATATTTTCCAGAATTAATTCAAACTGAGAACTTCAAATAATCATAACTTATACATTTTAACTCCAAATTGAATGAGACAAATTTCTAAATTTATGTAAAAACAGGATCTATCCAATGAAACTGAAATCATAATTTTTAGAGCTCGTTTGAGTTCTTGGTGATATTTTGTTGATTTGGTGTTTTCTTTTTATCCAAATTTTCGCGCACGATTAAAATAGCTTACGAGGCTCAAGAAGAGGAAATCGAAGCCGCAGCACTAGAAGACCCGGATAATCAAGGACCCGATCACTGTAACCCAGGCGAGTCAATACTTTGATCATGTTGAACCTACATTTCTGCAAATTACTTTGTTTTAAATTAACAAATTGCATTGCTGTTATTTTATGCAAATGCATGCTAAATTTGATATTCTAGTTATATGCCGTTGTTTACCTTGAATAATATTACCCCCTCCTTTGAGTATTTGAATGTGTGAACCTTGTCGCCCTAGCAAAAATATAATAGTAACATTTCGAAAATAAGTCCGTAACCATATGCCATGCTTAGCATTGAATAGGAATCCGGGGCAAGAAATTGCCCGAGCATCACATTTATTCATGAGAAAATTTGTTCGGCAATCATGGTGGTAATGACTGATAAATGATGGATATGATTATCGTATATTTCAAAAAACCCCAACATGCTTTAAAATCTGGGCGGATGGGTTCGATGGTGTGAGAGTGTGGTGCAGTGGATGCACAGTGTGGTGCAGTGGAGGCACAAAGTGGATTAGTGGTAGACCGCCCAGATACCAATAAGGACCGAATCTTGTCATGTCAACAGGTGTACGACAAGTACAACCACAAGTCTGTAAATTACAACTTGGCTTAGTAGAATTACGGACCACGAAAGTCATCCTTCCAGGAGGCGGTGTGAGGATGTGCAAGCGGCAGTCTGTGTGACGGCTTGAATGGGACACCCGGTGGGGTGAAGTTCTACTGTGGCGGGCTAGCAGGGGTGGGGAGCCAGCTGCTAGACGTTCAGAAGGAGAACATCCCGCACAACGATGGGACCCATCGCAAGTGGGAACGACCCATAGGGTGAAATGATGGAAGGCGAGGTACTTTGAGCAGTTCTTGTGATGGTCCGCTCAACCACATGACTAAGGAATTGTGTGGGGCAACGAGTTGATTGTCTCTTGTGGTGAAAGTGTACAAACTCGCGAGTCAAAACTATTCGAATAGCCGTGCCCACGGTCAAGGGCGGACATGGGATCTTAACTGGATATAGTTCTATTTCGAAATGCTTTATGAAATGGGAATGGAAAAGTGGAAGGGCGATGGACTGCCCTGGTTTGGAATTGTCCTGGGTGTCGTCCCAGTGGTAAGTTAAGCGGCTATAACGCTGAAAGATGGTGTGATGCCATGGTAATAGTGTGCATATGAGGTAATGCTTTAAGTACGGAAAATCATGTTAATATCCCTTGAACATTATGCTTTTGTTCAAAACTGCTAGGTCTCAGGAAATTTTATGTATTATATTTCAAATAGTGGCATTTCTATTCTTACGAAATAAAATATGGGTGGAATAAACAGGGTCGCGAGTAAAAGAGAGGAATGTTTGTAGAGTACATATAAAGGCATTGGTGGATTCATGTCGATCTTGAATAGGAAATGATAGTGTGGGTTCGGAGGAACTAAATTGGTGAAGTCTAGCGAATAATAGGCTAGATAGAGGATTTAAATGATTTTTGGAGATTTAGGAATTGCACATATAAATATTGGATTATGATCTTGATAAATAAATTCTTGGGAGATGTCAATATTAGAATTAATAGATTCGATTACTAGATGAATCAAATGAATTTTCGAGGATTTGGTGGAATATTACAAGTATTGGATTATAATTCTTGATTAATGATATTCTTGGTGGATATATAATAGTAATTGTTAATCCTTGGAAGATGTTGTTAATATAGGGAATTAATAGGAGTTGATCAATTACTAGAGGAACAATTAAATTTACGAGGAGATTAGAGGAGTCATTAGTGGATTATAATCTTGGTAAATTGAATTTTTGGTGGATGTATATCGAGGATTAGCTAGTGATAGATAATAGAAAAATGAGATGGATTATTGGATTATGGGTTGAAATCAATGACAAAAGGATTGAATACAAAGTATGATCGGTGGATTAAATAAATGATGATACTTGCTGTTTGGAGTTTTAGACAGCAATCAGTAAATAGAATACATTTTCGGGGATTAAGTCGATTTTGGGTAATTGTAGTGTGGAGTTAGGTAGTAATAATAAAACTTTGATTAATTAAGAATAATAATGCCGCTAAAAGCAAAATTTTGGCAAATAAAATAACCCGAGCCTTTCCTTTGTTATGCCATGCATACTATTTATTTGCATTCTGTGTATTGGCTCGCGGAGCACGGGGTCGGAGTGCTCATGCTCGCTGCGACAAATTCGAAGCGGAATCGGATCAACTGCGCTTCAACAATACTTTTGGATCACGATGACGAAGAAGATGAAGATGTCAAGGGCTAGGTCGCGAACCTCCGGTTGGTGCTGTGGGCATGTCTGAAGGTCCCACTGTGTGCCGTTCTTCATTGCTGTAATTTATTGATTTCGCCTAATCGGCCCATGAGTAAGTCTACTATTATATTTACATTTCCGCATGATATGTACTTTGATATTGAATGTATCTGTGTGCACTATCTACTGATTCAGGGAATAGTGCAATTAAACATGATAGATTCCGGATTGTAAAATCTGGGTCTGACATCACCCCGCTCCGACTCCTCCCTCCCGCCAGCCGCTGCCGGGTCGCCGCGGCCGCGCCGCCGCCAGTCGCCGGTCGCCCGATGCCCAGATCTGGTTTTGTGTGTTTGTGATTTGTGAATGTTTCTCCTCTCTCCTGGCAGACTGGCTCTGGATCTGTAGCCGAGATTTTTTGGGTTAGGGCACGGGTGTTTTTGGGCCAAGTTGCACTATTGCAGGGTAGTCATAGGTCTATATAGACTACCTGCTGGGCCCGCCCCTGGTGGCCTCCACTCTTATGTTAGGGCATCAAAAGTGTTTAGAGTCTCTAAACTGGGACGCATAGGCAGTTTAAGTCTAGCGTAATTTTTGGTAGTGTATAAAGGCTACTACTATTTTTAAGATGGAGCCCACAACTCTAATTAAAAAAGTAGAAAATTTACCTTCTCCAACTACCATATATCTTAATCTCTACTCCAACTACCATCCATTTCAACTAACAGGTGAGGCCATGCGATTTTTTTATTACCTAGAGACCGCCTCCAGGCTAGATCAACGCCAGGCAAATTTGCTTGGAGGCTGTTGTGCGCAGTGTTTGGAAGCAACCTCCAAGACCTCCTCCCTCTTCTTAGTAGCCAAAAATGGTCACATTGGGCAAGCTCTTACAGTAAGCCCTGGTTACAGAAGAGAGGGGACGAAAGAGGAAGTTACATAAATATTCTTAGTCCTAGTACAATCTCGAGGGTAATCTCGTCTTTTTCTAGTCAGGTGAGGGTCACCAGCTCTGGACCCACATGATGATGCCATCTCTATTAGGCGCAAGTCCGTATTCAAATCTAGGCCCAGGTTTGAACCCGAGTTAGCTTCGTACATCGTCATCGTTGTCGTACGTGGTCGACGTTGATCACTAGTTCACCATGAGACCGAGCTTGGGTTCGAGAACAGGGTGGTGTGACGCGATGTTGGTTATGCTGTCTGTGTGTGCCTACATCGGCTCCTTTTTGAATTAGGACCCATTCATATTATCTTTTGGTTTTAGTCTTTTACTTTGGCTTATGAATAATAATATCTTGTAGAGAAACTTAGAGGGAGAGACACTCACATGCGATTTTGACTGATATAATGAAGTCGCTACAGTGTGCATTACAATCGACTAGTAGACCCTATTTTGAAAAGACACACTATTTAAAAAGCTGGTACAGTAGAAAAATGTCTTTTAAGGGCATGTTTGGCAGAGCTCCACCAGCTCCAGATCCACCAAAAACAGCTCCACTCCACGAATTTTTACCCAAACGCTCCAGCTCCACGAAATCTGGATCCACCAAAATATTAGATCTAGCTCCAGATTCATGAAATCCATGGAGCACCTCAAGGGGTGCTCCACGAAAACTTGTTTCGTATCTACTCGTGGAGTTAGGTGGTAATTACCCACCAATGCCACTGGTTACACACCTCATCCCAACCATTTTTTTTGTGAATAAATATGAACAAAACACGTGTGCTATATGAAAAAAAATATATATCATACAACCCCAAGGGCAAAACAGGCCATTCCCACCAAAAACTCAGTTTCGTGGATCTGGAGCTGCTGTGGAAGCCAAACAGTTTGTTCAGCTCCATGGTGGGATCCCAGATTCACGGTGGAGCTGCTCCATGGTGAATCTGCTGCTCCAGATTCACTTTTTCAGTGGTGGAGCTCTGCCAAACAGACCCTAAAAACCAATACAAAACGGTGGAGCTGCTCCATGGTGAGGGAGCGCGAGGATCTTTCTCCCAACAAAAAGTCAGGCCTGAGTAATTGCATTTCTTTTTTACAAATGGGAGGTATATTTTTTTTTCATATGAACTACTTATTTTGATCTATAATATGCCTGAGCCTCACAAAGCCTATCCAGATTTAACCAAATCCCCGCTGCTCTCCTTCTCCGGCTAACCGACGATGTTGGGCAGGCCGAGAGACCCATCCCCTTGTATAGCAGTAGGTTTTAGGTTCCCTTTTTCTTTTGTATACAGATAGAGCTTCTCCCCAAGTGCATTGCCGTCCATGTCTCCGTTTTCTTCATGGCGGCACCGCCCAAGGTGCTCCTCCCTCTACTAGTGTCTCTCCTGTTGGAGTCTTGGCTTACACGCCTTCTCTTCCGTTGAGCTGCCCTCTTGTAGCACTCATCATGATAAAAGTACAAATGTGGCACATCACTGCCCAGATTCAAATTCATGGCCGATCTCCTGGGGTTTACAGCTTCTGCTTCTGCTCCAATCTGTTCCCCTCCACCTCCAACTCCGGCTAGACCGGATCCGACGGATGCCCAAGTCAGTGACAACTGTCCGACACCTCTACTTGAGCAATGTCATGAAACGAACCGAAATTTCGCAAAATTTGAAATTTCTTTTTGAAATTGATTCTTGTGTTTTCCCTGGCCAATTCTCCTCTAAATCCAAGCTAATTTAGCCCCAAAACCCCTGCCAAATCACCACACTAACTCAATTCCGCGTTGCCACTGTTCATCATCAAGATTTTTTCGCCGCCACCGATATTTCTTCGCTGCCCGAGCTATCTCCAGCGCCCTCCCGCACCTTCTCGCGTTCTCCCTTCACTGCCACCTCTGCACTGCCTGGCAACAACTGCACACCCAGCCCTGACACGCCCTAGCCCCCCTTGCCACGCATCGAGCTGCTTGTCGTGCGCCGCCACCGTCCCTGCCCTTCTCGCGATTTCTCCTCACAGCCGACCTGACTCGCCTGGCAATTTCTGACCGCCACCACTCTGCGCCCAAGACAGCTGCATTCCCACTGCTAGCTTGACTTGCCGACCCTTCTCGCCCCCCCCCCCATGTGCCGCCGCCATTGATCTTTTACCCCCTTCTCGGTGCCGAACCGACTCCAAGCGCCTATAAAAGCCACGGACCACTCCAAACTTCTCCACACACCTTAGTGAAGCCCCGGACCCGTCCAATTGGTCCCTCGTCATCCCCATCTATGGCAATCACCGAGGAACTTCAAAGTGAGCCAAACTTTGATTCCCATTGTACAATTGATTACTTTCCAATTGCTCGCATTTGTAGCTTCCCCTTGCTCCCTAAAACCTCCCCGACCTATCGCCCAAGCTCGCCGAACCCTCTTCCTCTTGGCCACCGAAGCTCGCCGCCTGACCTTGGTGCCTCACCGTGGCCAGCCTCGCACGGTCCTCCCCAGCCCAAAAAGTCGCTCCCTCGAGCTTGCCCTAACCCCAGGGATGCTCAAACACCAAAGCCTCGACTCCCTTAACCCTAGGAACTCGCCGTTGCCATCAAAAACCGCCCCGAGCCTTTGAGCTCGCCGCCAGCGAACGCCGCCTCCCCGGCCGTCGCCAACCCCAAAAATGGGTTCTCGGCATCCCCAAAAGTTCGTCCATGGCCTTCTTCTCTGTCGCAGTTCACCGTAGCACTTCCAATCGCCGCCGCACCGTTCCTCTGTTTTTAGGCGCGCGTGCGGGCAAGAGGAGGAAGAAGCTCCTGTTCATCTGGGCTGCACAGTGATGGACCAAAACGCCCGAGCAAGCCGAGCCGCGAAGTCACTGTGCACCACTGTAGCGACCAGATCTCAGCCCGAAACAGTAACCGGACGCACCATGAATAGTACCAGATCTAGGCGACCGAACCCGTGATGAATAGTAGAATCCGCAGTGAATAGTGTCAGCCCGATAAGGAATAGGAGCCAGACCCGTTAGCAATTTCAAAGCCCAAAAATACAAATTTATAGCCATTTTGACCATTTCGAGTCCACCAATCCATTTTCCTACTCCGTTTCACCATCCCAAACACCAAAAAAATATCTAAAACCCTATTTTATTTGAATTTCTTTAATTTTCTTTTTATTTGTTTTCTTTCTTCATCACTCAGTCTTTTGAGTTCGGAATTGATTTGTTTTTCTCCCTTTTTGTGTTAGCTCCCGATGTTAATTTCCAAGAAAACCAAGAAGAAGAAGGGCAAGCTCAAGGGCAAGAAGGGTACGAACTTGTTGAAATAATAAATCCGCACGGCAAGTCACATGTCTTTGACATATTGAACCTACATTTCTTTAATTATTTATTTATTAGTATTTTCATTACATTATTTGTGCACTGTTATTTTATGAACAAAGATTATTTAGAATGACATGTTACTAGTTAATGTCCTACACCTGAAAAGCCCTGTTTAATTTGATGGCCATATTCACCTTGACAAAACTTAGTAATATTAAAATTATTATTAATGTAATCACCGTAGGTTAGGAAACTCAACAATCTTTTACTACTAAGAGTACTTGGCATTTTGCCGATAGAATTTTAAAAGTGAATCTAGGATAAGGAGATATCACGGGGTGCCACGAGATGGCTTAAGCTCATGATCTTATCCTAGGGTGGAGGCATGGTATGAAATGGTGGCAGTGCCGCGGGCACTGAACATGGGTTTGTGAATGGAAATTACCTCGGTGAAAAATATAAGAACTAGACCCTTATGCTAAGTAAAGGACATAGCAACCGCTCAACCACAAGCGTTGACTTGTCAAATCTAGTTTAGTAGCTGCTCAAATTGATTGGATATCTACGTACATAATGGTATGATATACTGTTCCATAAAAAGGGAATAGCTGGCGTTGGGTTGTGGTATGGAAATAGTAAAACCATATTAAACAACGGTAGGCTCCGCTCTGTCAGGCCGCCGTATCCCGGACAGAGGGTCCGTAGTCTATTGGGTAGAGGCTATATAAAGAGATAAGCAGTGAAAGGACCTTGTTTTCTCAACTTAGTCATAAGGGTTGAGGAATCTTGTAGGTAAAGTTGGGCAACTCTACAGAGTCATTTATAAATGGTATTCGAATACACCGTGCTTCTGGTATATGAACCTATGTTTAATGGGTGATTCCAATAGCAAGGCATAAGTAGATTTGGAATGGTTTTAGAAATGTAGAAGTATGTTAATCAAGTTTGGAAACCTCCCCAATACCTTAAGAAGTTTATGATTTGTTATTTCACGTTTAAAAGCCAATGTGTTTGTAAACAAAATTGCATCCACATAAAATAATAAATTGCTTTACCCCATTCTATGGTAATCTTTTGCATATAGTTAAATAGTTTTTCCCGTGTGACTTGTTGAGTACGGTTGATTGTACTCATACTTGCTAAAATCATTAACAGAAAACGCTTGTTAAGAAAATGAAGAAGTTTATCAAGACGACGTCGAACTCTACGACGTAGACATTGCCTAGTGTTAGGGTTTATTCTACACTCAGACTTGCCTATGGAGTTTCTTTTGGTAATGTAACTTTGGGCTGTATGTCCCTTTGTGTAAACCTTGGCTGCTAAGTCTTACATCTGTAATAAAGTTTGGTTTTTATGCTTAAGCTTGCTTTGGTAATGGTGTACACTCATCTACAGTACTCGCAGTTGAACAGTCCTGGACAGTTGCGAGGATTTTCTAACAGCCCCAGAAATAGGGGTGTTACATGTCAACTGTCACCAAGAAGGTTAGTGGTTAACACCAGCTGCCACCAAAATCTCCGCAAATGGGATCTTTGCTCAGTCGCAAGAGTTTAGGCTTTTGGTTGAACTACCTATTATATGTAACTTAATATGGTATTAGTGCCAAGAAGTTTTGGATTTAAGACTTGGCTGACGTAGTTAGAAAAATAATTGCAGCCCACTTTTATTCTACGTATTAGACCTAATGGAGTCCATACGTGAGAGAGTGTTGAAATATAAGTAAATTACCTATATATCTTTATTAATTTAGACTTTTTGATGAACCAGCTAATGTATACAACTCAATAGAAGTGATGCTACAAAGAAGGCCTAGCCTCGGTTAATCTCTCCTCTGGATAGTCAAGGGCTTATGTGTAATTTCTATTTGATATTTGGGCTTTTATGCTATGGTTGTTACTGTGTACTATTTATAGGAGTGATAGAACAGAGGTTATATCCTTAAAAAAACCAAGCCTAATGACCGAGGTTGCCGGTTTTCCTAACTCTTTCGTTAACTTCATGTACATGCACACGGACAGGATCACGAGAAGAATTGCGAACGACAATTGAATCACGGGAATTTTGCAACACAAGATCGACCATATATTCAACTCTAGGAGCAGTCAACGTCACGTTCGTTTTGGATTTTCAGTTGGCTTTTAGTTTTAATTTTTATCAATCGGTACTATTTATATATCAAACCTATTAGTCATAGTTAAAAATTATTAACTACAGTAAAGAAAACAGGACCGACATGTGCCAAGACAAGGTGAATTATCTCTAGCTTAGATATATTTATGTATTAATCATCTCGTCGCACGCTAGGTATCTTGTGAAGCCGTCACGACTGACAAAAGAGCTAGCTGTGCCATGTCATTAGCTGACTCGACTTTTAAAGGCCAGACACCTTATGCAGGACCTACAAATAGCTTTAGCTTTTGAATTCTAGATTGTGACTTTTTAATTTTATCTTTTTGGGTTTTTTCTTTTATTCTTTTGTATTGTCCGTAGTGATATAATCTTTTTTATTTTTTAAATTTAATTACATAAAAAATTAACAACAGTTATAATATATTTTTAGATGTTATAGTAAAAAAGTTAAAAATCTAAGCTTATAAATCCTTTAGAGCACTAGCATGTACTCTTCTCGACCGTTAAGTTACTAAATTAAACCTATCCACATAACACGTCATTAGAGAGTAGGACAGTGACAGTTCATTGCAGTGTACCAGAAGGCAAGCACTCTCTGTTGGGCTTGCAAGTTTTTGATCATTCGATTTCTTTTTTCTCTTTTCTGCCAAGTTTGTTGCTGCATGCAGACGAAGTATTACACGCTTCTGTCACTGCTGCGTGGTCACAAGGATCTTCCCCGGCAACTAAGGAGAAGCTAGGCAAACTTTCTTTCTTTTGTACGTAGTGCCTAATTAACTTCCATGTAGCGTGATTTGCCCTTGCCAATTAGCACAAAAGATTAGGATAGTGTTCTGCTTGTGATGTGCCCAACTGTTAGCTAGGTCTATAAAGTTTTCGTTGAGAGGATTGGGGAGTTTGTTAGAGCATGTATATCTAGGACATGGATTATTAAGAGGCTGTCAGAAAAAAATGCGGTGACGCGGCAAGTAACCCATACAAAAAAATATTCTGCTCTATCTGTCTACTTAACCATATATATGCTAACAATTCTAGTGATCAATATTGGAGTTAGCAAGAAAGCAATTAAACATGCCCTGCTCTTTGGCCATGCATGCGATGTGTAAAATAAAGAAAAACAGAAGACTCACGCCTCCATGTCGGACATGCATGTGATAGTGATGTGCCCAAGAGGCAATCATAAATAATTCGATTTTATAGGCCAAAAGGGATATTGCTCCACATGGGATTAGGATTTTCTAATGGGCCTACAACGTGGAAGCCCATTAGCATGCTCTATAAATATGTGGAGGCGGGGCTGCTGATGAAAGAGACTATTGTGTTGAAAACCCTGGCGCCACCTCCTCTTGGCCGTATCCCGAAACCCTAGCCGGGCGCACGGTGCTAGCACACCAGCGCACGGCGTTCCATCCCGGATGTGTAGACTTCGGTAGAGGCGCTGCTGTGACTGCGGCGCTAAGCGGGACGATCACGAGGAGGAGACGGTTGGACGGAGAACGTTCGACTACTACTGCTACATCGATGCGCGCTTCGTTGAATCGGTTGCATCAACGATACTTCCGCTGCACTGCGCATCTAGTGGTAACAATCTGCGATCTCTTACTTGCATGGCTTCCTGGTTTACGCGGTAGAAAATTTTATTCTGCGCTAGCGTAGCGTACGCGTGTTCCTACAGTGGTATCAGAGCCATCCTATGTAGTTTTTGATCTGGATTGGTCGCATATGGTTGATATGTTGGTTGTAGTGGATGCGATCTATTACTGTTCTTATGCTAGGTTCATGTGATGGATCTTTCGGTGCACAGGTTGATTAGATCAATCGGTCATAAGGGGTTGAAATAGGTATGAGTTGATAGCATCATGTGGCCAAAAAGATTAGTTCGTGCTCCTTCTTTGATGTACGCGCGAATTGCCCCTACCGGTTGGAATCACCATCGGGGCTAACTGCGCACACAGTCAATAGATCGAGCCAACAGATCGAGGTCTTGTGTTGCGGTCTCCTCAAGTATACCGATCGCGATGATCAATGTGATTGATCTAATGAAAATTGAGACATTTTGAATGGCTTGGATTTGGGTTGATTTGATCGACCCGATGAGATTTTCATAGCGATTTCATAGATGCGATCTATGTAATTCCGTGAGGTTTTACATAGATTGTAACGGCGGTTGATTTTGGGACCGCCGTTGCGTACGCGCATAGATTGTTATACAAACACATTCATGTCAGGGCGGTAGAATGCGTTCTACGCTTAACTTGTTTTTGCAGGGAATGATGTGAATGGTATGTCATAGATGTATATGTGATGCATGTGTGTTTTGGCGGCCTGTGTGTCGTATTAATCACAGCTGGGTTGAGGCTGTTATTTAATTGTATAACGACCTGCGTGTCGACTTGTGATGCTTGCGCTCCTCATGTAATTCATTTGCTAGCTATTAGTTGTAATAGTTTAGTTCTTTACCATGGAGGCTTCAAGTATGATGACAAAGAGGATAGAAAGTGTGGCGAAGGACATCACCGTGGAACCATGGCGATGGCGACCACTACGATTCAAAGGCCATACCATTCACAGTATAATGTGATTATATGCATATGATGTTTATTTCCTGTCATACTATTCTTTCATGCCATACCTGTAGAGGATATATTTTTCATGACAGAATAGCTTCCCTCAGAAAAATTAAGAATTTATTTGATGCCCTTCCAATTGTTGCGCCTATAAAAATTACGATCATTGTTTGGTAGGTCTGCCAAAGCAGAGTACCATCAACTATCTTGATCTAATAGGGTGGATGTTGGACATCCACTTGCATAGTGTTGGTTTACTTGACAAGGCTATCAAATTGGATTTGGGCCTTGGGGCATGGTGTTGGGAGCCGGGGCATTGGATGCCACCCAACAAACAAGAGTCATATAAGATGTGATTAGCAAGCGTTGCTTACCTACGTCACTAGGTTTCTAGCGGTGATGCCAAAGCTCACTAGGGTTTAATGAAATATGGATCTTGACTCACTATATGTTATTAGAGGGTATTTGATTTTAAACATATATTGAAATATCTTTTGTTAAATTGTTTAATGGAAGTATTCACATAAACATAGCGCTGAATTTTCGCATATATTTTATGTTGTAGACAATGCCGCCATCTACTTCCTCCACACCCAGTTTTAATCTGCGATCTATTCTTGAGAAAGAAAAATTAAATGGAACAAACTTCATTGATTGGTATCGCAACTTGAGAATCGTTCTCAAGCAAGAAAAGAAGGAATATGTTCTAGAGGGTCCATATCCAGATGAACCAGCTGAAGATGCTACTCGTGCTCAAAAGAATGAGTATGACAAACATTGTAATGACTCACTGGATGTTAGCTGTCTCATGCTTGCCACCATGACCTCTGAGCTTCAGAAGCAATATGAGAACACGGATGCCTACAATATGATTATGGGTCTTAAAGGCATGTTTGAGAACCAGGTAAGGACTGAAAGGTACAACACCTCTAAGTCATTATTTGCGTGCAAGTTAGCTGAAGGAAATCCGGTCAGCCCTCATGTGATCAAGATGATTGGTTACATTGAGAGTTTGGAAAAACTTGGTTTTCCCCTTAGCCAAGAGTTGGCTACTGATGTGATTCTCCAGTCACTCCCTCCGAGCTTTGAGCTAGTCATTTTGAATTTTCATATGAATGGCATGGAGAAGTCAATGACCGAGTTGCATGGGATGCTTAAGTCAGCAGAGGAGAGCATTAAGAAAAGCTCCAATCATGTGATGATGCTTCAGAAGACTACCAAATTCAAAAAGAAGAAGAATAAGGCTTTGAGCAAAGGAAAGGGCACGGGTAAAACTCAAGATGAGATCTCGAGTGTCAAATCTAAGCTTCAGAAGCTCAAGATTGGTGCTGCACCTGAAACCATTTGCTATCATTGCCAAGGGACTGGACATTGGAAAAGAAACTACAAGAAGTACTTGGCAGAACTGGAAAAGAAGAAAGGAAGTAAGACTTCTAGTTCAGGTATAAATGTTATAGAAATAAATCTTGCTACATCTCATGTTAGTTCTTGGGTATTTGATACCGGATCGGTTGCTCATATTTGCAATTCGATGCAGGGGCTGACAAGGAGTAAGAGTTTGGCAAGAGGCGAGGTCGATCTTCCCGTTGGCAATGGAGCAAGAGTTGCTGCGTTAGCTATCGGCACTTTACCATTATCTTTACCCTCAAGATTAGTTTTGGAATTAAATAATTGTTATTATGTTCCTGCCTTAAGCAAAAACATTATTTCTGCTTCATGTTTGGGAGCAGAAGGTTATGAGTTCAGAATAAAGAACAATTGTTGTTCAATTTATTTGAATGATATGCTTTATGGTCTTGCTCCATTGATAAATGGATTGTATGTTTTAAATCTTGAGGATGTGCCTATCTATAACATTAATGCTAAGAGGCTTCGGCCTCATGATTTGAATCCCACTTATATCTGGCATTGTCGTTTGGGTCACATAAATGATAAGCGCATGATGAAGCTCCATAAAGATGGCCTTCTAAACTCATTTGATTTTGAATCATTTGAAACATGTGAGTCTTGTTTACTTGGCAAAATGACTAAGACACCTTTCACTGATGTAGGTGAGAGGGCAAATGACTTGTTGGCCTTAGTACATTCAGATGTATGTGGACCAATGAGTTCAACTGCCAGAGGTAGTTTTCAGTACTTCATAACCTTTACCGATGACTTTAGTAGATATGGATACATCTACCTAATGAGGCATAAGTCTGAATCATTTGAAAAGTTCAAGGAATTTCAGAATGAGGTACAAAATCAACTTGGCAAGACAATTAAAACCTTGCGTCAGATCGTGGAGGTGAATATTTGAGCCATGAGTTTGGTGATCATCTAAAGCAATGCGGAATTGTTCCACAGCTGACTCCGCCAGGAACATCTCAATGGAATGGGGTGTCTGAACGACGGAATCGGACCTTGTTGGACATGGTTCGGTCAATGATGAGCCAATCTGATCTGCCATTGTCTTTTTGGGGGTATACTTTAGAAACAGCTGCGTTCACATTAAATAGGGTTCCATCAAAAGCTGTAGAGAAGACACCATATGAGATATGGACTGGGAAGCGTCCCGGGTTGTCTTTTCTCAAAATATGGGGATGTGAAGTATATGTAAAACGTTTGACGTCTGACATGCTCACACCTAAATCTGATAAATGCTTCTTCGTGGGGTATCCTAAGGAAACTAAAGGATATTATTTTTATAAAAGGGATGGGAACAAAGGTATTGAAATGGTTCAATATGCAAGATTCCAATAAAGGTTTCTTGCCTATGTCACATGGCATTAGTCTTAGCAAGACTCAGTGTGCTTCAACACTTGATGAGCAAAAGATGATGAGTGCGATTCCGTATGCCTCAGCCATCGGATCCATCATGTATGCTATGCTTTGTACACGCTCAGATGTTTCATATGCTCTAAGTGTTACGAGCAGGTATCAATCTAGCCCCGGTCTAGCTCACTGGGTGGCTGTAAAGAATATTCTTAAGTACTTTAGAAGGACTAAGGATATGTTCCTTATTTTTGGAGGTGAAGAAGAGCTCGTTGTAAAAGGTTACACCGATGTTAGTTTCCAAACTGATAAAGATGATAGCAGATCGCAGTCTGGTTTTGTGTTCTGCCTCAATGGAGGGGTAGTGAGCTGGAAAAGTTCCAAGCAAGAGACGGTAGCTGATTCGACAACTGAGGCCGAGTATATTGCAAGGAAGCTGTTTGGATCAGAAAATTTATTTTTGAGTTGGGTGTGATCCCTAGTGTGTCCAGTCCAGTGGATCTCTATTGTGATAATAGTGGAGCCATTGCGCAAGCAAAGGAGCCTAGGTCACACCAAAAGTCCAAACATATACTTCGGCGCTATCACCTTATCCGTGAGATCAGTGATAGAGGTGAAGTGAAGATTTGCAAGGTGCACACGGATTTGAATGTTGCTGATCCGTTGACAAAGCCTCTCCCACAAACAAAGCATGAGGCACACACGAGTGCAATGAGTATTAGATACTTACATGATTGACTCTAGTGTGAGTGGGAGATAATTGCATCAAGTCTATGTTTATGAAATTTTGAATAAGGTGTTATTTGGTTCCTTGAATAATGATTGTATGCATTGATTGGCAAGTATGTGACTTGTTCGTGAAACTCTTTGTTTTATTTAATGTTATTCTAAAGATCCCTAGTCTTATGTCATTACGTGGGACAACAATGATTTATGGACTAGCACATGTATTGATTGATAATCATGTTTCACGGATCATGGATATAGGAATATCAAATCAATAATGTGGACACATGTTAAAGAACATGGTGTTGGATTGACCCACTCCGAGACGTTGCTGGGATTGTTATGTTAATATGTGCCATCAAGCGATCTCGAGTGGTATACCTACTGGATCCTTCGACCTAAAATCGTCATTGTTTCTCACTATGTGTAGTGGTGCGTTTTGGGCTGCCAAACACTACTCCGTAACTGGGTAGCTATAAAAGTGGTCTTCAGGTGTATCATGAAACATGGAATCGGATGTGAGCGGATTAAGATAGAATTTGCCCCTCCTACATAACAGGAGAGATATCTCTGGGCCCCTCGATGTGGTTGGATTAGGGAAGTGCATGGCCATGCCAAAGTGATTAAAGAGTTAATCACAATGTGACTAAAGGGTTAGTCATGAGTTGTAATCCACCACAAGATCGAGTGAATGGTTGAGCTATCACCAAGGGTGGCACGAATCTCGCCTTAAGTTCGACTGGTATCGTGTGGCAAAGGGATCCAAGTGTGTGTATATCAAGGATTAGCTGATATGATCTTTATGTGTATTCGGGAGTCAATATGCCCTTCTAGGTGCCACTATTGACTTATGGCTTGAAAAGGGTTTTTGGGTCATGGCTGTCTACACATGAACCTAACGGGTCACACACTAAAGGGGTTGGAATTGGAAAGCTTGCCTATATGATTGTCTCTAGTGCAAGTGGGAGATTGTTAGTGATGTGCCCAAGAGGCAATCATAAATAATTCGGTTTTATAGGCCAAAAGGGATATTGATCCATATGGGATTAGAGTTTTCTAATAGGCCTACAACGTGGAAGCCCATTAGCATGCTCTATAAATATGTGGAGGCGGGGCTGCAGGTGAAAGAGACTATTGTGTTGAAAACCCTGGCCGCCACCTCCCCTCGGTCGTATCCCGAAACCCTAGCCGGGCGCACGGTGCTAGCACACCAGCGCACGGCGTTCCATCCCGGACGTGTGGACTTCGGTAGAGGCGCTGATGTGACTGCGGCGCTAAGCAGGACGATCACGAGGAGGAGACGGTTGGACGGAGAACGTTCGACTACTACTACTACATCGACGCGCGCCGTTGAATCGGGCCGCATCAACGATACTTCGCGCGCTGGCGTCTAGTGGTAACAATCTGCGATCTCTTACTTGCATAGCTTCCTGGTTTACGCGGTAGAAAATTTTATTCTGCGCTAGCGTAGCGTACGCGTGTTCCTACAGCATGGCTATCACGTGATAACTTAGTGGCTGTAATTGCCCATTCTCAAGTCAATTGTCTAGCTCGAAATTCTTTTTTTAAAAAATAAATTGAAAAAAGATGAATTGTTTTGCGAAAGAACCTTTGTACCCATAAAAAGGCAGAATTTGTGCTTGTGGAAATTCTCCAGCGAGCGTAGCTGAAAACAAAGATGAAAGATTTTGCCAAAAATGCGCGGTAGAATTTGTTGGTTCTCAGATACAAGATATCAAATGGGATAAGATAATAAATAATTGGACATTTACTATGATTTTTACTCTATTTATTTGTTTTTCCATTGCAAATGTTTTTCTTTCCATGCATACATCAGTGACATATATTCAAATTGTGTAACTGATGTTTCTTACGCTGAAGGTCAGATCAAATTAAGTAATCTGGATGTGCATCCAAAAGCGATGCCATTTCATTAATTTGCAGGTCAATCGAGTGGTTGATCGATTGCGCATGAAAGCTCACATCATCAATTAACTAGCCTCATAGGCGCGGCGTCACGCCGCGCCAGCCACCGTGTGTACCAAAGTAAAAGAGACGATAATTCGTGAGAAGTTTTTTAAAAAAAATCGAGGGCACATGTGTATTTTCGGAAAAGCCAAATGTCAAATTTAGAAAACCGCGTGAGGAGCTTTTTTAAAAAAATCGAGGGCGCATATGTATTTTCGAAAAAGTCAAAGGTTTTTTCGTAAAAAATCGAGGACCTGTACGTAACTAAATGAGGACCCGAATGTAATTTAGAAAACTGTGGGGCGCTATCCTGCAAAGTATACAAAAGTGGAGGGGTGTTTTCAGAAAAAGCGCTTTCAAAAAAACCGGCAGGGGCCTTTTCGCGAGAATCAAGGACCTTTACATAATTTCAGAAAAATAGAGGGGCTTTTTCGCATAAGAGATCGGCCGACCGTACGAAGATTCCCCCGCCACGCGCGGCGGAGAGCGCGCAGGGCGACGCGGCGGGCTCTCGCGTGGGAATCCCGGGAGTATCTGGTATGATTCAGTGGAAATCTACCGTAGCGCAGGAAAATGATCACGCGTTTTGACGAATAGGATGGAGAAAAATGAGACCTCAAATACATGGAATATTAGGGCCTGATCTTTTCGGCTGCGGCTTTTGGCTAAAATTTTTGAATTTTTGTTGTTTACGGTACAGATTACGGAGAGACAGATACTCACTTGCGATTTTGACTGGTACAGATGTTGGGCTTTTAACGTGTAGATCGTTTAACTTATAGACCCCGTCTTGAGAAAATACTCCATTTGAAAGTTAAGTATTGTAGTAAAAGCCAAAAGCCACCAGCTTTTGACTTAAAGAACAGGCCCTTAAACGTGGGGAATGCCTGGGCAATAGATGCATCCATGTGGATTTGGGTTTTCCTTGAGCTGACGTGTTACGTGCGTGAACAGCGCTCCTACCTAGCACAATGTAGCACTACTGAACAGTGCAGTTCACCAGCGCACTTAATGAGCGTTAAACACAACCGGTTAACACTAATAGTAATTTGTAGGACCGGACAGGCAACAAAAGGGGGTGAATGGTGCCTTCAAAATCTCCGCAAGTATCCACTTAACCCTTTTTATCCAATAGCTACTGAGCTATGAAGAACCTCACTGGAAAACTGAGAAGACAGACTGAACAGAGCAAGGAAAACTGAGTTGGTAGGAATCTGACAGCGTTGTCGAAACTTACCACATGGTCGCAAGTCTCAACAACGTGGTCGTGAGCTGACAGAGTGGTCGTCAATCCGACTACCAAATGGAAGTACAACGTGATTGATGATCAACTACCATACAAACAATACCATAGTCGAAAACTAACCGTTCATTGGAAATCAGCCCAGTTGGAAGTTCAACGTGGTCGGAAATCACTACCGAATAGAAGTCACTGTAATCGATAACCACCAAGATCAGAACCAACGTGATCGAAATTAGTGCAGTCAGAACCTAACATAGTTGTAACCAACATGGTCATAAGCCAACGAGTGGTCGAACAACCAACGTGGTCGAAACCAGTCAGCAACGTGGTCGTAAGTCAATGAGATGGTCAAACAACCAACGTAGTCAAAACCAGACTACAACCCAAAAGATCAATGTGGTCGTAAAACCTACGTGGTCGTAAGCCAACAGGTGGTCGAACAACCGACGTGGTTGTTCAACCACCTGTTGGCTTACGGTTGAAAACACATGAAGCAATTGAAAGACCAAATGTGATGAAAGACAGAGCGATACTATTTGAGACTCGACCATGGTTGAAACCAATGTGATCGTAAAGGCGATCAAGACTTCAAACAGTAACCATCGTGACTGTTTCAGATCTAAAAAAACCCAAATATCTTGTAGCGACTAAATGCTTGAACGAGGTCGAACAGCAAAGCGATGCGGTCGGAAACTTGACCGTGGTCATAAAACTGGCTGCAGTCATAACTAAGATGGAAGAACAGAGGAAAACAGAAAGTGCACGATCACCAGATCCAAACTCCACAGAACTTTTGCTTCAAATATCAGCTGGCCATAAAACTTTGTATACAACAAGATTAAGGTCTTAAGAGGTTGCTCTAATCTTTAATTGAAAACTTAGCAACCAAATCGAGAGCTTTCTGAGATTTTACCAAGAATGGCCAAAACCAAATCCAAGAGAATGAAAAGACAATCAGAATCGCTCGTGGGTTAAGGGTAGCCAAGATGGCTTGGAGTACAATCCCACACATCACTACGATTCAGAACAACATCAAGATCTAGCCAAGAACACCTTCAGATCAAGAAGGGAGAGGAACAGAATGAAGAACGCAGAGGAACAACCAAATCGAGCTGAGCAAACTCAATCACAAGAGATACACAAAACTCATAGACGAAGACTGATGTATTGCTTAGATGCTTTGTTTCACAGCTACTCCCCTCGGGAGGACCAGGCTCTAACCTCAGAGCCGCCACACAATCTCTAACCTAACAACCATAGAGGGAGGAAGAGCTACCTACCACCAAACCAACTCACGATCTGCCTCTAGCCTCAACTAACTCTTGCCTCCACTCCCCTTTTATAGGCTTAAAAATGAACTTTAGACCTTAATGGATCCAACCATTAGTCCACACTGGAGATAACCCGTTTACCCCATCTAACACTGGGATTTACTCATGTACACTTCTCAAAGCAGCTTCCATGTGGCCCCAATGACTTGTCATCAAGCCTCTCATGGGTCCGGATCCCACCGAACCGTCCTCGTTTGCAAACGACCAAGTCACCCAGCATTCTTGACTGTCTAGACCTCGACTCCTCCCTAAGCCTAGTCTCGGTCCACCTCGCGATTGCCTATCATGTCCATCTCCACTAGCTCCTGCTCCGGTTCCTCGTTGTCCCGACTTGCAACCACCTCACCAGCCTCGATCATCTTCGGGGTCTCCCTGACCGTTCTTGACCTCAACACCTCCCTGTGCCTAGTCCCGGTCCTCCTACGTCTCACCATGACCTAACTTCGAAGTCCTGCAACCAACACAAATAAGCAAACCATCACATAGCACTGCACAATACACAAAGATCATCCATTAGTATAATCAGAATGTATCCAACAGAACAATCTCAGCAAACCACTGCTCTAAAATAACCTACGAGTACTCTAAAGCACAAGATGTGAGGTACTGTAGCCCTTGAAGTCCCATCAGTCGTCTAGGACCACTCAGCAAGTCGTTACAACCATCACATAGGTCGCTACAAGCATGAAACAGTTGCTACGACCATCGCTCAAAGCAGCCATGACTTTAGTAGATCTGGTCACTACGACTTACGAGTACTCGGATGCAAAAGAAACGAGGTATTCGTAGCCCAGAAGGTCCTTCCAGCAACCTACAACCACACACAACACCGCTACGACCATGTAGCAGACGCTACGACGATCAAGTGCATAGGCACACATAATGCTATGATTATCGCTCACAATCAGGTAGATCTACGACCATGCATTAGTTGCTACGACTTATGACTATCGAACACAAGCAGTTGGTCGCTACGACTTACGGTCACACAAACAGAGTGCTTTCACCATCGCTCATAGCCAGTAGAGTCTACGACCATCGACCACGACAAGTAGAATCTACGACCATCGACCACGGCCAGTTAGATCTACGACCATCAACCACGGCCAGTCAGATCTACGACCATCGACCACGGCCAGTCAGATCTACGACTATCGATGACGGCCAGTTTGAACTACGATTATCGACCACGGCCAGTCAGATCTACGACTACCGAGTCGTAAACTTGACTGCCGACCACAAAGTTGTAAAATCGACTACAAACCTCAAAGTCGTAAAATCGACTGCCGACCTCAAAATCGTAAACGCTACTGCCGATCATAGAGACACACAACATGGTCATAAAGAGCAAGTCGTAAAAGCACTTACGACCACCAAGTCGTATCAGCATCTATGACTACCAAGTCGTAATGGCACCTATGACCACCTAGTCATAATTGCGCCTACGACCACCAAGTCGTAACAGCACCTACGACCACCAATTCGTAAGGGTGACTGCCGACTACGAAGTCGTAGAATCGACTGCCAAACACCAAGTCGTAGAATCGACTGCGACCACCAAGTCATAAAGATCTCTACCGATCACTAAGTCGTAAAAGGCACTGCCGACCATCAAGTTGAATGAACAAAAGTAGGGCTGGATAACGAGCTGGCTCGGCTCGGCTCGGCTCGGCTCGATCCGCTCGGATGAGATAACGAGTGGCTCGGTGGCTCGTTATAACTAACGAGCTAAAAAGCCAGCTCGGCTCGGCTCGACAAAAAGCTCGAGTTAGCTCGTTTGGCTCGTGAGCCAGGGCAAAAAAATATCTCCATCATATATTCATCCATGGAAGTTTGGCTCGTTAGGCTCGTTTGGCTCGTTAGGCTCGTTTGGCTCGTTTGGGTACAATAGAGTACAAATTAATACATGCATGGCTCGTTTGGGTACAATAGAGTACAAATTTACACATTAACACATGCAATAGAGTACAAATTAGGTCCATGGAAGCAGCATATGCATATCTAAATTCCTGGAAGCATGGCTCGTTTGGCTCGTGAGCGGCTCGCGAGCTGGCTCGAGTTGGCTCGTTATAGCTAACGAGCTAAAATCTTGGCTCGGCTCGGCTCGTTATCCTAACGAGCCGAGCCGAGCCGAGCCGAGCCAGCCACGAGCCGAGCGAGCTAACGAGCTTCGAGTTTTTCGTCCAGCCCTAAACAAAAGTCGTAGAGTGAACAACAGTGGTCGTAGAAAGCAAACTTCTGCGCAGACCTCAAAAACTAAACTCAACCTTAACACAAACTCTAGAGCAGAAGTTAATTACTCATCACAACTATGGGGTGATCTCCACATGGTCTCACATAATTAATTAGTGCTAATTAAATCATTAAACTAATAGTACTCCATTTAATCCTAATTGCATTTAATTAGCACTAATCATTTAATACTAATTAAGTATGCACAAAAAATTATTTTACTCGCGTTAACTAAACTAATATTATTCCATTTAATCCTAATCACATTTCATTAGCACTAATCATTCAATGCTAATTATGTGTGCACAATAATTTGTTGTGCTGACATTAATGTGGCATAAAAATTCGCCACTAGAATACATTCCATATTGCGCAACAAAACAATGTCAAGACATGTGTTTTTTCCTATGCTGTCCATCTCCGCCTAGCCACGGGCCATCTGACCTTTCGAGCTACAGCGGCACGGCGGATAACATATGTCGCCTACCATACCTTTTGAGTTAGGAAAAGGGTTCATTTAAAAAAAACGAGTGATCGGGGTCTATTTTTGAAGAAAAAAGTCACTACATGGTTATATATATAAATAGCCTTCTCTTTTGCTTTGATCTATGTAATAGCTAGCATGGCATTGCGCTGCACTTCCGTCGCTAGTGTTTTGATATATGGAGGGATTAGGTCCAAGCATTGAGGGTGTATCCACCTCATACGAGAAAGATCAATGTTCCAATATTCAAAATAAGAAATTTACTATCCGGTCAAAGTTCACGTGCAGAGGAAAAAAGGGTGAACATGACACATGTCAAAATATTATTGGAAGGAGAGCAGATAAATAAAACGTGCACAAATGCTTGTTATTTTCACATATTTCTCTTCGCCTTCTCGCTGGTACCTAGACCTCAACTAGTGAGCATCACCCGTAGGGTAAATTCTCAACCCTAGGTTCACCATGGCTAAGTGAGTTTAGAGGCTTGAGCGATAAGGAATTTATGTGTTCAGCTGTTTGTTGATCTAGTGAATGCTATATATATAGGCGGCATTCCAACCCACGTGGACTTCCAGCTTCTGATTTTCAAAAGCCGAAAGCCAATTGAAATGGGTGGGCTTTTCTGGTTGCTTCTGAGAAACCGTTTTTCGTGGAAACTGTAGCTACTTTCAACTGAATAGATAAGGGCGAGCACTGACAGCTTCGTGCGCATGCTCGCTTTCTTGCCACCTTTCCCCACTCCGCGCTCTCACTCTCTCGCCCACTGCCCTACACTCCCAATCCGGCTGCACCCGCCGGCGTCTGTCACCACATAGGCTCGCCGTCGCCTGTGGCCTCCACCTCTCCGGATCCGCGAGGGATTTCATCCCCTTTATCATCCGTAGCCTCCACCTCTCTAGATATGTCGCTCCCATCGTCGTCGTCGCCCTCCTTGCCTTTGACTAACCTGTCTCCACTGGATTTGGTCAAGACACTCTCACATTGCGTTGTTGTGTGCCTCAGTGGCCTCTAGTCCCACCAGATCCAGCGAATCCATCTTGATGCCGTCATCTTTGGGTTGGTCACCTATTTCTGCTCTAGTTCCAGCTGGAGCACTAGGGTACGTATGGTGCACGAGGAGTGTTGTTGTTTTCATGTTTGCCCTTTTGTATTATGGGTTGTTCGGTTCTTGCTTCTGATTTGTTGAAGATGTCATTTGCGATAGCTTTGTTTGCTCATTTGGCATTTTTCACTCGACATGTCTAAGTGCATTGTTTGTTCATTTCTTGCTTGGATTTGCTTCTTCCGCATTGGCACTAGGTGTAGATGGACAAGATCGTGGCTACCTAGGGAGTGGAGTCTACGCTCATTTTCTTGGAGATTTGCATAGACGAGGTCACCGCACATAACTGGCCATTTGGGTGTCTCAATACGAAGGGTTATGACAACATTTGCTAGAAATTTGCCAAGCGCACCAGCCGAACAAACATGTGAAAGCAAATGAAGAATAAGTGGGATAGCCTCAAATAGGATTATGCCGCATGGAAGACCTTGAAGCAGCATGCGTCTGGCCTTGGTATCGATCCAGAGACTGGTTCCATCGCTACTGATGACTAGTGGTGGGTATAGGCAGCCGCTGTGAGTGTGATGTGTTACGTTTATGTATTGTTACATGCATTTGCTCTGCAATGTACCATCGCTCAGTTCTCTCTTGCCCATTTTTTTGGTTTTTGCAGGGGAATGTCGCAGTGCTCATGTTCATGAATGGTCCCCTTGGTCCCCTTCAAAATAAGGACATGACAGACGTTGTGTTTAACACTTCTGTTAGATCAAGGAGGCCGACTAGAGGGGGGATGTAAATACGCGGTCTAAAAAATTTTCTCTAATTAATTATCAGTTTCTATTTAGCTAAACCAAGCAAATAATATGGAAGCTTAACTCAAAAAGGTTTAGCACAAATAACGTCTAAAACAACTGGATTCATCTAAGTGCACAAACAAGTTAAAGCATATGTCAAGGTTTACAATCCTAAAATGACAAGCAATCAATTTAATTTTATGAATGTAAATTGAGCACAAGAAAAACAAACCATACTTGACATGGTTGCCTTTTACCATGGTGTTCGGAGACTTGCCGGTTTTCCCTAGTCCACATTGAGATTAGCCTAAACGAATTGGACTGGCTCCACGAATTAAGTTGAAACATCTCAATCCACTAGTGGTAGCTCTTTCCTGCTCCAGGTAGGTGAGCTCTAACCTTCACAAATTTGCTGGGTCTTCTCACAACCTTCTTTGAGAATATCACCACGCATGATGCCTCCAACACCGTCTAGGAGTCGGCAAACTCCAAGAGTAATAAGTCTAGCCCCTCGCTTAACTCTCACGATGTGCAACGAGTGCACAAGCTCGAGTGGATGCACAATCCACCTCTAGATGCTACACATACAATCTAGAGCCTTCCTTCTTACTCACAAGGTGAGGAGGACCTCACACTAACTCAAAAGAGTGAAATGGAATGCCAAAAATTATACTCCAACCGGACACAAGGGGGTATATATATCCCACACCTCAAAACTAGCCGTTGGGATAGAAAAATAGGATTTCTAGAAGTACCACAAGCAAATGACTAGTACTTCCACTCCCTTTAGAAATGGTCAGAAAACTAGACATTGCAGACAAATCCGATAGCTATGACCACATTGGTTTCGACCACTTAGATCTCGACCATGTCAGCCATGTCAATTTTTGTCCACGTCAATCTTCGATCACATTGATCTCTGACCACCATGTCGATCTTCGACCATGTTGAATCAATCACGTCAGCTCGACTACATAGATTTCGACCACACAGGTCTCGACCACATCGGTTTTGATCACATCGATTCGACCATACTGATTTTGATCACATAGATCTCGACCATGTCGGATCCAACCATCTTAGTTCGACCACGATGGTCTTTGATCACACCGATCTCGATTATGTCGATTTTGACCACGTTGGTTTCAACCACTTCGATCTTCGACCATATCTATCTTTGACCACACAGATCATCTACCATGTCGATCTTTGACCTCGTTGGTTTGACTACGTTGGATTCGACCATGCTGGTTCCCAACCACATTGATCTTTAACTATCAACAGACCTGGTAGATTTGTGATTACTACACCAGTAGTTCTGACTAGTGGTAGTACCGCATAATACACTGTAGTAGTAGTTTTGATTTCCCTAAGAGTGCATATACTACAATAGATTTTGCAAAACACATTTGTAAACTACAGTATCATGCACACAAGGATTATCCATGGTTTTCAACAAGTTGCAAAACACATTTACACGCTTTTAGAATCATAACACAAGGTCTATATATATGAGCTTCAATCATTTGCAAAACACATTTACAAATGTAAGCCTCATACTACAAAGAATGAAAATATGGACTTCAAACACTTGCAAAACACATTTGCAATGTATAGTCCCATGTTACAAGGATTCAACACATGAGATTCAACTATTTGGAAAATACATTCACAAATATAAGCCTCATGCCAAGGAGAGCTAGAAGATGTGAGGTTAAGCTATCAATACATGATGAGATTTAAGCTACTATACATGACCCCTCATAATAGTACCAAAACCTATACTAGCAACTATACGTGACCCCTCATAATAGTATGATAACCTATACTAGCAACCCGGTCTTCTAACTAAACACCAAGACCGATAAAAACTAGGAACACATCCTTAGCCCTGGCTAGCCAAACCTTTGGCTTAAGTAATAATCTTGACATGCATCAACTCATGATGCATCTATTACTTCAACTCCATTAACACATGATGGGTCTTCACTTGACTTGATGATCAACACATGATCATCTTCTCTTGGATATGCATCAACTCATGATGCATCTTCTTCTTGATGGCCTTCAACACATGATGCCATCTTTCATCTTGACTTGATGACGTTCAACCCATGAAGTTATCCCAAGTCTTCCTTATTTGTGGAACCTAAATTATTCATCCAACTCGTGGAAATGTTAGTCCACAAAACAATTATCACCAATTACCAAACTTCACCATTAACACATAATAAAGGGACTAGATTCTACAATCTTCTCTTTTTGGTAATTCATGATAATCTCAACAAATAATAAGATAGAAATTGAATTGCGAGCATACAATATGTATATAACAATTGTATACTCTAAGATAAACTTTTAAAGCAAAGCTTACTTATTCGATTATCATTAATCATTCAACCATTAACATAGCTGAACTCTAACAGGTTAACATCCTAGAATTAGTATATGATACACTACTACATCGTTCTGAGCTAAAACTAATTAACTAGACTATCTCTACTACTTAAAAGGAGTTGATGGTGCTGATTCACCACCACTCCTGACGGTAGTTCATCTGCCTCCTAAAACCAACGAATCCACGCCATACATCGCCAATTTAGGCGTCCAAAACCCACAGGCACCGCACCCTCACACCAAGTCACACCCACGCTCCTCCGCTACCCTACTCCCCCACAACTATCACGGCTGCCTCCCTCACCTGCAGATAGCCTCTGCCTCGATCCCCCACAATTCCCATCTCCCCTCTCCCTCCTCATGGGCCGCCGGACATCTCCCTACCGTCGTCGCCCCATCTCCCTTTACGACAGGGCGATTCTGGTTCAAGAAGGTGGCCGGACTGGTGGGAACTGTGAGGTAGCATGGCGCTTGGTGATGGTGGCTAGTGGATCTGGAAGAAAGGTGCTTGGCGATGGCAGTCAGTGGATCCAAGAGGCTGGTGGATCCAGGAGAAGGGCGCTTGGCAATGGTGGCTGGTGGATATGAGAGTTGTCGCTTGGCGGTGGTGGTTGGTGGAACTGGAAGGCGGCGAACGGTGGCGGCCAGTGCATCCAGGAGATGGGCGCTCGACGACGGCTACCATTGGATCTGGGATCAGGCACTCGACGATGAGAGCACGGGTGACAACAAGAGCGAGGGCAATGCAGCGGTGAGACATTTTGCCTAGGTCCGCAATTCCTCTTCGGTGCTTCTCCCAGCATCTCTAGTCTTCCAAATCCAATCCTTAACAAATGCAGGCAGTGGCGGCGGCTCCCCGGGCAGAGCGGCTTGCATCTTCGTTGTTTCTCTTCGGTGCTTCTCCCCTCATCTCTCGTCTTCCAACCTCCTCACACCCCCGATTCCTCCACCCCTCCCATCAGTCATCCAACCCCTCAGAAGGTGGACGAGCGGCTCCAATCAATTACGACGGTGGAGTGCAGAGAGGAGAGCGAAGGGAGCATACCAGGGTGAAGACAATAGTGGTGGCTGTGGTTTAGGGCTTGAGGAGAAGTGGCAGCGGTGGATAGCGACAAGGTAGGAGGGAGGTCTAGATAGGAAAAGCAACATCGCGGGGCCTATGTTGAATGGCACGGAATGACAAGAGTTGTGGCGGTGCCCCCCTCGAGTAGTATCGGCGAGGCCAAGCTCTGCAGTAGAGGAAGTGCGGTGGTTGATTGGTAGCTGTGGCATCTGAACATCATCGCCGATTACTGGGCGAGTAGGCTTCCAGTGAGTGGAGAGGAGTTGCAACCAAAGTTGAGTAGCAAGGAGCCGGGAGTGATTCCCAGATCTTAAAATCCCTATTTTAGTTTTTTTTCCATTGACGTAGATTGGATGTCTCAAGTCTGATTCTCTTGGTGTAATTGGAAATCCCAAAACACACTTAGAATTCAGAAACTAAACTAGATTGAAAATTTTGTTAATTTGTAATTTGCTCTCTCAGTATTGAATTATTGAACTAGAGGCAGTCGTTCTCTTTAACAACTATGACGAATTCTAGGGATGGGTGCGACTTCTGGTGGCAGCAGAAGTTTCTTGTGGTGGTGGTGGTGCATGGCTAATGAGGTGGTGAAGGCACGCAACAACAACAATAGAAGCAACAAAAGTTTTCTCTCTACTTCACTACTTCTTCTCTTTCTTTTTAATTCTTAGGAAAAATTGATCATTTACCCCCATCTTACTTGTGGTTTCAATCATTTGGGACTAAGTTTCATGTAATTGCTCAAATGCCCCATCTTACATATGCCCTTTGAACATTCTTCTGCGAATTTTAGGGCTTCATATTGTACGATCTCGCTTTAGGGAGATTGTTGGTGTTAGGGAGGATCAGGCTGTGTTCATGGGAAACCCCCAGTAGTTTTTTCATTTTGCCTATATTAATCTCTACCCATTGCCTAGGAAATTATTTCTTGATTTCAAGTGATCTGTTCCTACCATTGGAGCAAAATAGGCAACAAGGAATCACCTAATTGCTTTATTGTAATACAGATCAATGGATTGGTGGTTGCAGCTATAATCTCATTTGCATGTTCAACCTACTGAGGTAATTAACAATTTTATTTTTAACTTAGTTCAATTCTATTTTTAACTTAGCGATGTTTTACTCAATATCTAAGATCAGGGGCTAGTATATATGGAGCCAACAATTGAATTAGTCTTGTAATTGTGCCCTTCTATTTCTCTGCACAATGTGACATAATATCTTCTGTTTGCTTTTGAAGGGGATGTTTCAAAGCAATAGCTTGAGCATCCAGTAAGTATTTCCACATCACTTAGTTTTTTAAGCATTTATAGCTTGATGCCATTGTTCAATTAGAGACATTTTTTTGGTTCAATTTGCCATGAGATTTGCCACTATCTGAATACGAATCCAGTCAGTATTCCATAAGTAGCACATTGAAAGAAAGATGATAATTTCTACTATAAAAGTGCCTAAATGCTAAATGTTTAGACTTTAGAGTAAATAAATATGGATGCCCTTAAACTGACCCCATTGGATAATGTTGTATACGTTGAACTAAAAGTCTAAAACCATGCACCTCTATTGCTTAATTACATATATTATTGCTTAATTACATATATAATTGCACCAGATTGTGGATTTGTGAAAATTCATTGGGTTTATTTCTTCACCTGTGTTAAGGTTCCCTCTAGTGTACACTAATATGCTTTAACGAGTGTTTATGCAGCTGAGTGTGATGTGTAGTTAGAAAACGAGGAGGAGGGGAGGAGGAGATGGTAGAAATGCTCAAGAGCAAGGGGAAGCTGTCCAGTGTCCTGCACAAGGGTTTCAAACCCAACAATTGGTTAGTCACTCAGTCGCCACCAGTTTCGAGATCATTTTGGATGTGTTTTCCCTTTTTTTACCTGGTGGAGAGGTGAAGAAGGGAAAAAATGTTTGTTTTTGTGATGCTGCAAAAAAGATGACGCTGTGGATGGTGATGGTGTGGATCAAGCTGCTACAAAACTAGAAGGAGGTGCAGGTGCGCCAGATACACCACGAGGTCGCATAGTTGCTCGACACCAACTAGGACCAGACCCGCAACATTATACGTCTGGCTCCCAACACCTGAATATCTCCTTCCTCACTCCCATGGGTTTATTTCATTTCATCCCACCATTGTTTGACTCCATGGGTTGGAAATAGCGTGTGATGGTATAGTCCACCCGATTGATTGTAGGATTGGATTGACCATAGAATTGGGTACTCAGTTTACATGGACACGAAGGCTGGAAACATTCTGGCTTCAAACGGAATATTCAGTAGTTGTTCAACTGTAGTGTAATGTAATCTTTTATATGTGAAAATGGGTGAATTGGCTATAATTTGAAAGGTAATCATATCATCTTGCTGCTTGAGACAAGTGATGGTTATTGGTTATCAATTGTTGGATATGTTGACGCCTTATTACATTCTGAACTGGAACAACTATAAATGACCTATTACTTGTTAGAGATAAATATTGTATGTGTTCCTTGGGTCTATTGGACTATATGCTTGTAACCGCAATGGCAGCCTGGTTTTATGCCAATACCATTTGTTCAATGCGGTCACTTTCTGAGGATGCATGCTTTTGCTCATGAACATACGTATATTATCTTCTCTATTAAACTCTGATGTTCCATGGGAGCATTGTATTCTTATGTGATGGAGGTGTGTGACTTTGTCCCTTGGTCGATACAGGGCCAATATGACTATCATTGCAAATGTCTGTGTCAAGTGTGTCTGGTTGTACACAAGCGTCTTGATATACGACTGTCCAAGTAGGCACCTCTGTTGGGTTATAAGCTATAAAATGACCAGTTTCTTGTGACTTTTGATGAAAATTACACTCAAATAGTCCTAATGAGTCTTAATGGCACTTTGTCACCAAGAGGCTTATTTATTTTGTTTTTGCTCTATTTTTTTCTTTCAATAGGTTGAACATGTCATAAAAGAAGAGAAGTTCATGCAAGCATATGACTTAATTGTACTGTGAACTTTTCGTTGCATGCTTGTCCATTATTGACTCACAGAAGTAACACAAGTTTTCTTTCTTGTGTTTAAGCCTTTACTTGATGATCCATGTCTTTATCAAATGTTTGAAATTGCTTCATTGTCACAGAGATAATAGAAACACACTTTGTTAGTTGAACAACTATCACTTATATCTCATATTGGGATGACTTATTTAGTTGATATAGTAAGAGGTATTTTTCCCATTATCAGCAAACCATAGGGCGGTTTCTTTGATCATAGGAGTTGCTTTTCCTAGAGAGCACATCATGATTTAGCCTGGCTTTTTCCAAGCTTCTGAAACTGCTCCTTATCTAGATAGTGTCTTTTTATTGGGCAATTTGGAAATTAAATCCACTATGGCATTTTGGGAGCAACCAATCCTCTTGGATAAAATAGTGACATCCTCATTGTCTCTTTCTTGTTCAATCTCCCCTGGTTTAGCTCATAGTAAGTTTTATAAACTCAATTCTACTATATCTAAACAGGCCCATGTGTGGTTTGGATTCAAATGTTGCCATGTTTTAAAAGGACATTACCAAATTCATCTAATCCATCCAAATATGTAGTTATTGTTTGCCATACGGAAAGAAAGGTTCTTTCTTGCTGAAATTGTATAATCAATGTGTTTGACCGAACGTTTTGCAAAAGGGACTTGTTGAAAAGGTTGTTGGGCGTACATTCGATTTTTTTTTGTCTTGGAAAGTCCTAAAAATGTCTTCCTTAAGGTTTTGATTTTTCTCAATTTTCTGATATCTTTTATGCTCCAATTCTCATTTTCAAAATTTTTGTGCATTCCAGGATCTTACGCTCCTTTTTTACCTTGAGAAAACAAAGGTTTATGCACCTTGGTGTGATGACTGTGAAGCGATAAGTAAAAATATTGAGAAGTTGGCCAATATTTTAATGGTTTGGACAATCTTAATTTTGCACGCATAGATGCTTTTGTGAATGAGCATCCCAAATTGCAGGTAAGTCAATCTTTGCATTTTTGTATAATAGGGGCATCGAATAATGTATATATTTTCTGGCACGTTCATGCATTATCCATTGGAGTGTAGTCTTCTTTAACGAGTATTGGAATTATGTGTTTAAGTTACTTATCAAAGAATATTTATATACTTTTGAGATTCTTTGTAATACTCGATGGTGTGATGGTGTATTGCAGCAGGATCCTAACAATGAGAGCTCTACATGGTAGTGCAGTATGATTGTTTATATCCTAATAATGATGTGAGCTACAGAGGAGCTTCGCTGGGCACCGTGGTGGAGCCGAGGGCATGGTGTTGGTCGAGTTGGTCACGGTGGCTCGATATGTTAGAATAGTAGGATTCTTTTTATCCGTCGCAACGCACGGGCATGTAATTAGTATACTAATAACATTCACACGCCCCATGCTGAAGACCGCTCTGCTATGGGCCTAAATTTTCCCATGCTCACACCTTAGCTGTAGTACTTAGGGCCTGTTCGTATTGAATTTTGCTGATGGTTTAATTTTTAGCTATGGTTGATGAATAGTAATGCATTATGTAAGAAAGATAGTGTAACGAAAGGCACTATAACATTCAGACAGTCATCTGGCTAATGAAATTGTGATATATATAATAAAATACAAAGTGCGTTACAACATGTGACACCACAAAATAGCGGCTAATGAATAGTAGTAGCTAATAGAAGCGACTTATAGAAATTGAGGCATTTGTATTGACTTTGGTTTTTGGAAGCAGAAACCAAAGCCAATATAAACAAACTCTTAGTAACTAGTAGTCACTGCCTTTTTCGGCTCTTAAGGTTGATATAGTATTTTTTTCTATTATGTTTTGATCTGACTGATGATAGATCTCTATATACGTGGATGTAAAACTGATTAACCGGCTTACCGAAATACTCGAAGCAAAATAAAGAGGTTAGTCTGAAAAAAGTCAGTCTGCAGTTTGTAAGATTCAACAAAAGGGAGTGTTGAGCATCACCCAGATGTTTTCTTCCTAATTATTATCTAAATTTGTGTTCTTTGGATTAGAGATCAAAGGGCTTCTTGTTTTTGAAGGGGAGAGATTTTTTCAAGAGGAAGGAGGTAGAATTCAGGAGGGAGAATTCATGACCATTGAATCTCTAATTCAATTATCATAAATCTAAATAATAGTTAGAAAGAAAACATTTAGATAATATTTAACAAAACCATCAACAAAATCCACCGCTTCCCCAGTCTCAACTTGTGTTTTATGGGTGAGGCTGGCATAAAAGCTCGCCAAACATATCCGGGCAAACACCCGCCAATCGAGGCGTGCCGCGCCGAAAACGGATAGCCGTGCGCACCGCACAAGCGGACCACCGAATCCAGCCGAAATGCCCCGCGCGCACGGCCAAAACGCGCACGTTTGTTCTCCGCCGAACCAACGACCCGCGCTTGCCCCACCGCCCACCGCTCCGCTAAACAAAACCGGAGGAGCCGACACGACGTCCACGTGGCCCCAACAGCGCACCAATCATCTCGGCCGTGTGCTTTGTGACCGTAAAATACGCCGCTGCCGCGCGCTGTCCAACCAAACCAACGTGCGGCCGCCTCCACCTCCACCGCTTTCGCCTCGCGAGCTCATCCAGATCCCACGTTTTCTTCGTGCCGAGCCCAACCCCAACCGCGCTTTGGCCCCACGAGGAGACGCAGACGCAGACGCTCGCTTCGCCTTCGCCTCTACTCCCGTAGTAGCCTATAAAGCCCAACCGCGACGACCATCCAGCCGAACGGACAGCAAAAACCAACGTGCGTACGCAGGCTGAGAGATACCCCGTAGAAACACAAGAAATTTAGTTGCTTGTTTGAGCGCGATGGCAGCGGCGGATAGCGGGAGCCGGCGGCGGTTCACCGTGGCGTGCGGCGTGCTAAGCCGCTGCGTCAAGGCCGAGGTGGCCGGGAAGATGGTGGCAGCTCATCCAGCGGCGGCGACGGCGGCATCCACGATGCTTCTCATGCCGGGCGCCGACGTCGGAGAAGAGGCCGAGGGGACGCCGGCGGGCGGGAACGGGCAGGCGCAGGCCCAGCTGACGATTATGTACGGCGGGCGGGTGCTGGTGTTCGACGACTTCCCGGCGGACAGGGCGGCCGAGCTGGTGCGTGTCGCCGGCGCCGCCGGGCAGGACGTGGCAGGCGCTGGGTTCGCCGACCTGCCCGTGGCGAGGAAGGCGTCGCTCCAGCGGTTTATGGAGAAGAGGCGGGAAAGGCTCGGTGCGCGGGCACCCTACGCCGGCCGGCCGTCGTCACCGGCGGCAGCAGCCAAGAAGGGGAATGAGGAGAAAGTCGCGGAGGCGGAGTGTTGGCTCGGGCTGGGGACCCCAGGAGGATGCGCGGCGCGGTGATACGCCTTGTCATTTCAACGCCGTCGCCGCCATGGACTGACTTCCAATTTCCATCTTTTCGTGTGAGCAACGTTGCGATTCTTTCGGCTTGGCTTCACGACTGGCCAATTTACTGACGTGTATAGAAAATAACGATAGTTTAGATGCAGAAACTTACAATGGAAATTGGTAAAATTGCGTTGGTGGTCTTCTTTGAACAATCGTGCTGTGTTGGCGACTGTGTAACTTATCTCTCTCTGAATAAAAGCTGTTTCTGACTTTTTATAATCTTCGAATGCAAAACTTTTTTATAGTCTCGAATACAAGATTTGATCATGGTTTTTAATGTTAATATACTAGGCATCAAATCAACATGAAATTAGTAAACATTAGTATTAATTATATAAGTTATATCTATGTTCGAATATATAAAAGTGAGAACGCTCTAACAGTTGTTGAATCAAAAAGAAAAGGAAAATTACAAAAAGGCAAAAGCTACTATTTCTTTTGACAAAATATATTTTGAGCTTGGTGCTATAATACTTATAGTTGAGTAGTGATTCTATACTTTTCATTGCTATATACATATTCAAATCTTAAAGCACCAACCAAGAGGTAAGTAATTTCAATCCACCCTTGAAAGTGTTATAATATTTGTGCAATTCACTATTTAGAAGAGTATAGAATCACCTCTACTTTGGTGCCGAACCCGATGTTTTTTTTTCGTTCTGCATGATTGCACATAAGTATGGTTTCGGTAGCGGACCCAGAAAATATTTGGACTGGGGATGGCTTGGTGAATATAGAAAATACAAGGACTCAATTGTAAAAATGGAGGACCGTCAATTGATTTCACAACGATCTAGCACCTAAACCAAAATGAATTTCACGATTGCGCACGTTAGCTATCTCCCGTAGTAGTGATCATGTAAGTTCAGCAAACTTTGTGGCTGTTATAACGCTCCATGGATCAATATACTTTTTTTTTAATTTTTCCATCAGTTTTTCTTGTGTGATTTTTGTTCTGTAAAAAGGCACCTCGAGTCATATATATTTGTACAACTCCCTTGTCTTCTTTTTCAGGAAGACGTAAGTCTTTCTTATTTGCTTGGCAGCCATCGTTTTTTATGGATATAATCTTCAGAGAGGCGCTTCTGTATATCACTATTTCAAAGTTACATGATATTAAAGCATGAATGAAGGGTGGACGATGATTATTTATCTCTTCCCTAGCTTTTAAGATTTGTGCAACTTTTATTGACGAAAGATGCATAGAAGCGCTACTCTTCCATTATTTGTGAAATTGCAAATATGTCCCCATCATTTTTCTTCAAAATTGTTAATCTAATATTTCTAGAAAGCACTCGAGCTTTTTGCGAAATTGGCAAGGAGTCCCTGCTTTCAGCAGAAAAACCTTCAGATTTTCATAATTGCAAAAGCTCATGTTTTCCGAAAAAAAAAACTATGTACTTCCAAATACTCTATTGTGCACATCCCCTGTTCTTTTCACAAAAAAGAAAAATAACTCCAGTTTTTTTGGTAACTGGAAAAAATGGTGCCTCTTTTCTCCTGACTTGTTTCGCACGTTAGCATCAACGTGCGGTGAGCCACAGTGGAAATTTTGAAGTTGTGCGGTCACCGAGATAGAGCGTAGGCTGATGCCTTACGGCTTATAGTTTAAATATTTGAATTTTGACTGTTCACAAGAGGTAATACGTATAGGAAGATAGTCGCATGCGATTTTTACCGGTACAGGTGAATTCAGTACAATTTTTACTATAATCTTTCTATTGACCCCGTCTTAAAAACACACCGTTTAAAAGCTAGTTACTGTAGACAGTACGAGCACAAATTAGACCTTTAATTTATTCTTCTATTTTAAACTATTAATTGTATTTGTATGATAAGCACGTAAACTTCTTTCACCAATTTTTTTTTAAAAAAACACTTATTCCACCATCTACTGCTCATCATACAAGTGGAAATGAAAAAAGTGCAAGAGAAAAAGGTTGAAAAACGTTTTATAACTAGATGCTATTTGTACAACAAAACACTCAATCCAAACAGGTACGGGTTTAAGACAACCACGTAAGTCTGAGGGCTAAACTGAAAATCCCATAATCACCGGTTGGGTAATATTATACACACTATGGTAGTTTTTTTCGATTACGGCTGATAGCTTTTGGGCTTAGCGCGAACGCTTGTATGAATGAATCGAATATAAATAAGCTGGCAAACTGATTTGCAAAGACTATCCTAATAAACCGCTTCGAAACGATACAAAGAAGCCATCATGTTTGTTCGAAGAAAGTCATTAGTCATAAATTAAAAAGAACTATGCCTATGTATATGCATTGAAATCTACGTAACAGCTTCGTGCCACTCTTTTAGTTAGTAACAGTTCAATGAGCAAAGTTGACTAATATTATACACAATATATACACACACTACTATAAAAGAACGAGTTGGGGGTTGTACGTCTATTCTCCTCCAACCGCTTTATTTTCTTAGCTTTTCACCATTCTCCACTTTCCACCGATCAAAGCAACTCTCTTCTATAGCACAATTCTCTATACATTCAATAAGTTTTGTTGCAATGCATGCGTACGTAACTAGTATACATACATACTGTAGCGCTGCTCCCAATAGTCCCTATTAGTGCACTCAATTAGCGTTAAACGCACCGAATTGGTGTTAAATGCACTGATTAGCGTTAACGGTAATTGATTAGTGCTAATACTGCTATTGTAGCTCTGTTCCCCATTAATTACTGCACTTAATTAACGTTAAACACACTCTTAGTACTAATTGTAATTAAAACACACTCTTAGTACTAATTGTAATTAATTAGTTCACAGGATAAAATTCAAAATTTATAAGTGAGCATTTGTTGTCCGAATAAGCTAAAAATTTTATACAAAATTTTCACTCAAACCGCTAACATACCATAGAAATTTGCCGCTTGAATCCATTAATTAGCGCACTTAATTAACATTAAACGCATTGATTAACACTAATAGTAATTAATTAGTTCTAATTAAAGCATTGTGCAACAAGTCTTTTATGAGATAAAATTCAAAATTTACAAGTGAGCATTTGTTGCTCGAATGAGCTAAAATTTTCATACAAAATTTTCACTCGAACTGCTAATATACCATAGAAATTTGCCGCTTGAATCCATTAATTGCGCACTTAAGAAAAACATTAAACGCGATGATTAGCACTAATAGTAATTAATTAGTTTTAATTAAAGCACTGTATAACAAGTCTTTTAGTGGATAAAATTCAAATTTTATAAGCGAGTATTTATTATCTGAATAAGCTAAAAATTCATACAAAATTTTCACTCCTGCTGCTAACGTACCATACAAATTTGCTACTTGAATCCATCAATTAGCGCACTTAATTAATGTTAAACGCGGCCCCAGCAGCGCATCAATCATCTCGGCCTTGTGCGTTTGACCGTAAAATACGCCGCTGCCGCGCGCTGTCCAACCAAACCAACAAACCAACGTGCGGCCGCCTCCACCTCCACCGCTTTCGCCTCGCGAGCTCATCCAGATCCCACGTTTTCTTCGTGCCGAGCCCAACCCCATCCGCGCTTTGGCCCCGCGAGGAGACGCAGACGCTGACGCTGACGCTCTGCCTTCGCCTCTGCTCCCGTAGTAGCCTATAAAGCCCAACCGCGACGACCATCCAGCCGAACGGACAACAAAAACCAACGTGCGTACGCAGACTGAGAGATACCCCGTAGAAACGCAAGAAATTTAGTGGCTTGTTTGAGCGCGATGGCAGCGGCGGATAGTGGAAGCCGGCGGCGGTTCGCCGTGGCGTGCGGCGTGCTAAGCCGCCGCGTCAAGGCCGAGGTGGCCGGGAAGATGGCGGCAGCTCATCCAGCGGCGGCGACGGCGGCATCCACGATGCTTCTCATGCCGGGCGCCGACGTCGGAGAAGAGGCCGAGGGGACGCCGGCGGGCGGGAACGGGCAGGCGCAGGCCCAGCTGACGATCATGTACGGCGGGCGGGTGCTGGTGTTCGACGACTTCCCGGCGGACAGGGCGGCCGAGCTGGTGCGTGTCGCCGGCGCCGCCGGGCAGGACGTGGCAGGCGCTGGGTTCGCCGACCTGCCCGTGGCGAGGAAGGCGTCGCTCCAGCGGTTTATGGAGAAGAGGCGGGAAAGGCTCGGTGCGCGGGCACCCTACGCCGGCCGGCAGTCGTCACCGGCGGCGGCCGCCAAGAAGGGGAAGGAGGAGAAGGTCGCGGAGGCGGAGTGTTGGCTTGGGCTGGGGACCCCAGGAGGATGCGCGGCGCGGTGATACGCCTTGTCATTTCAACGCCGTCACCGCCGTGGACCGACTTCCAATTTCCATCTTTCCGTGTGAGCAACAGAGCAACGTTGCGATTCTTTCGGCTTGGCTTCACGACTGGCCAATTTACTGACGTGTATAGAAAATAACGATAGTACGTTTAGATGTAGTAATTTACGATGGAAATTGGTAAAATTGCGTTGGTGGTCTTCTTTGTACAATCACGCTGTGTTGGCGACTGTGTAAATTATATACTCATCTGTCTCTGTATATAAGCTGTTTCTGACTTTTTATTGGGTGTGTGTTTATTGGTTGTTGTTTTGGCTTATAATTTTTGAATTCTGGTTGTTCGTGAGTGATAGCACGCAGAGAAAACTAGTTGTATATAATTTTAATCGGTATAGTTAAATTTGGTATAGTATATACTACTTTCTACTTGTAGACTCCACATTAAAATGATGTAACATTTAAAAGCTAATTACTATAGTAGAAAATGATAAACCAAAACTTGAGCTTGACCAAGCCCATCCATAATTTGGAATGCAAGACTTCTTTTTTATAATATCGAATGCAAGGCTTTGATCGTGGTCTTTTATTATAATATACTAGGAATCAAATCTACACGAAACATTTTAAAATAAATTTCGAATGTAATTCTGAGTGTAGCACACGTTAGTATTAAATATCAACTTCAAGTTATATCCGTGTTCGATACATAAAAGTGAGAACGCTCTAACAATAGTTGAATAAAAAAGAACATAAAAACTACACAAAGGCAAAAGCTACTATTTCTTTTGACAAAATTTAATTTTGAACTTGGTGCTATAATACTCATAGGTTATATGTATCCTAAACTTATTTTTTTATAAAAAAAATAGTTTTACTTCGGTGCCGAACCTGATGTTTTTTTCCCGTTTTGCATGATTGCACGTATCTATTGGTTGGGTAGCGGACCCTGAAAATTTTTGGAGTGGGGGTGGCTTGGGGAATATAAAAATAACAAGGTCTCAGTTGTAAATTGGAGGACCGTAAATGGATTTCACATCGATTTGGCGCCTAAACCAAAATGAATTTCACGATTGCACATGTTAGTGATCATGTAAGGTCAGCAAACAAACTCCCCCCTTCTCTACCATTGACCAGCGACCAGCTTTGAGATGTCAACCGCCTAACAGATGCTTCCGTATTGAATATATCCATTAGCGGCTAAACCAACCGATGGAAATTATTAAAATACAAATTAATTACCAAAATTAGTGGAACCACTAACTTGCAATTAGAGAACGTGTATGATGTTTGTTGCATTGTGCATGGAAGTATCAGAGATATGACATTTTGGTACAGCGTCCTTCGGAATATATATTGCTTCTTTTTGAACCGAGTAATACCTTTTATGATGACTAATCATCATACCTAAGCAGCAGTATCAAGCGAAGAAGTATATACAGCTTTGCAACGAAAAAGTATATACTGCTCGAGTGCTTAGGAAAGGAAGAAGTTGCTTTTAGATACGTGCAAATGCAATGATATAATATATTAGGATGAAAAGTTTTAATCATAGATGGAATATATATATTGAAAGCACTGCATGTTTTGGCCGTGATACAATATGGCCCTGCTGAGGCGACGTTTACCAGAATCCTCAACACTATATATAGCTACTCAACAAGAATAAACGGATGGTCTCTCCTGTTTTCCCCTTAATGGAAAGAGCTCCTGCCAGTTTCTTCTTCAAAGAAAAAAAAAACAGGAAATGGATGGTAAACACGGACGGATGACCTTCACACACGAACCGCAGCCACCGGTGCGCGGACAGGCCATAGGTACAACCTACACCTCTTCTTCTCGATGGACCATGATGCTGCACGAGTGCTTCGCTGATTTCGAAGCAGTTGATACTACTTCCTGACTAGCATATATCTCACACTGTGTTCTTAACAATCTAGACACGCAATTCTATCTCTTCCATAAATTAAGAGACCTAACCCTTTCGAACACATAATCTATTCAAATTCTCAATCTTCTCAGATATGCACTCCATCCACAACTCCTCACCCAACATGTGACGAATCCTGCAGGACAGCACCTCTTGTTTCTCTACCACACACCATTGACTCCCGTGTCGAAGCCTCCAGGACCGCACCTCCTGTAGTTTCTTCACGCATCATCACTACTCACGTCGATGCCTCCTAGACTGCACTTCCCGTAGCTTCTCTACGAATCACCACCTTGTGTGGCATCCTCGATCGCCTGGACCTCATATTTCTCAATCCTAGTCCCGGTCCACCTCGTCACCAGCCATGATCATCTCCACGCCCACCTGCACATCAAAGACCAAACAACATTTTCTCGGCACAAGTTCTCCATAACTTGACTATCATCAACACACACACGTATAACTCCAACCTCAACCAACCATCAATACTAACCAGGTCGTCCATGACCATAAATTACATTGCTTTCCATAAATCAACATTAAACCACTCAATACGATTGCTAGCTCAACGAGTACTCAAAGACAACAAGTACTCGGGGATTACCTTCGCTTCGCTCAAAATACTCGGGAATAACAAGCATCGCTACCAATCACCGACCATCGCTGCACCATCAACCACCGAGTATCACACAGACTACCATCCACGAGTACTGAGTCCTTCTGACTACCGATTACTGATCACCAACCACTATGCACCAGCCAGTCATATCGCTGGCCTAACATGAGTACTCGAAGTACCCAAAGATAGCAAGAATTGAAGCACTCAAACCGACCATGAAGTCTATGAGTACCAACCGTGAAGTCTATGTCAATCGATCTCAAAAGTCTTATACTACCGATCGTGAGGTCCACGACAACTGATCGAAAAGCCTAATACAATGATAGCAGACTGCAAAGTCTACGAGTACCGATCACAAAGTCTACGATTATTGAGTACCAAACAGTAAAGTCTACGACTGTCGAGTACCAACCAGTAAAGTCTACGACTATCGAGTACCAACCAGTAAAGTCTACGACTATCGAGTACCGACTAGTAAAGTCTACGACCATCAACTAGTTACTATAACTATGACCATAGACAAGGTACAATAGCTACGACCATCGAAAAGTACTGTAACTTACCATCTTCGACCAGGTATGGTCGTTCCGTTGTATTCGATGTTCCGTGGTTGAAATGTCGTGATTGAAGAATGACAAAGATGAAATACCATGGTCGGATTGCCGTAGTCAAAGCTTGACGTGGTCGAAATGACATAGTCACAATGTCGTGATTGAAACTAGACTAATTGAAGTCCAACGTTGTCGAAGTATGACATGGTCGAAGTTGGACGTGATCGGAGTCTACCGTGGTCACAAATTGTTGTTCGGGCTTGCCGTTCGATCCATCCATCACAAGGCCGATCAGACCACCGTCCGTGGTTGAAACGCAGACATGGTCATTTTACCAATATAAAAACACTTGAATAAGAGAATTTGCGAAAGGAACATACCATAGCCAAAAGAGCATAGACCACTCAGAAAACTCCCCCTCAACACCAGAGAGAGCATAGACCATAGCAGAGAGCACCAGAAAGCTTAGAAATAGCTCAGAAAACTTCAAAAAATTCTCCCCCTTTCTTCTAATTTCTCAAAACTCTCCCTCTTTGGCAATGTAATCATCAAGAACTTCAGAGAGAGAATAATTCTAAGAAGAAGCAATGAGAGTGAACATCCAAAAACTTTGTAGATTACCCAAGTTACATTGTATTGATTTAAGAGTATGTCCAAGTCATCCGAGTAGAGCTCCCAAGATCATATAAAGTCATATACCACGAAGCAAGTCTAAATAGGCATTTACCATGATTAAGCATATTGGATTAATGATAGACATCTTGACCATAACTAAATCGATCTGTAAAGAGTACAAAGGGATATCACACCTAAAACAGTAAGCCTAAAAGTGATGCAAGCTTTAAATATAGTCGAACTAGCTGTCTCATACAACAATCTATTGCTCTACACTCTATTTTAAGCATGTGCCATGCTTGTAGCATACTTCTTTTCATTATGCTATCTTTGTAGCAAACTTCATTTAAATGGTGGCATGCTTGAAGCATACTTCTTTTCATTCGAGCACGTTTTGTACTTTTTTTTGTTTAACCATGGCATGCTTGAAGTATACATCTTTTCAATCTTCTCTTTCTTATCATTTTTTAATTTTATCATAACATGCCAACTTGAGTGAATATAAATAGATTACAATATGAAACATACGAGTCTCATGACCAAGATTTTAAGAGAGGACTCATAATCAAGCTAATTCTTTTCAATGAACACCACAAGGTGCTATCTACAATCAATCTAGTCAAAGTCTTCAGCGACGTCATGTTTTAGTTCAAGTACAACAAACTAATTACAACTTGTTTTGACTATGACTACATAGTAAATAAGTAACTATGACAAAGCCAGCTCTACTATTGTTGGACCGAAATGGCGACAGAGGGGGGGGGTGAATGTCGACTTTAAAAACTTGCCCCCAACAGTATCTACTTAAGATTTTTCTGACCAAAAGCTATAGAAGCTGTGATGAAAAATAACTTAAGCACACTAGAGATTCTACCAGACCACAAACACAAAGGAACATCAAATACACCATAAAACTTCCACAAGAGAATTCTTCTCCGAAACCTACAAGACTATGAGGAAGACATCCAAAGATCACTGGAAACCTCAAAAACTCAGAGGAGAAACCAAGGCACAAAACAACACTGGAAAAACACTGCTCATTGCAGGAGGCCGGTCCGACCGCTCGGGCTGGGCCGGTCTGACCGCCCATCCTAGGCCTGTCTGACCGCCTTCTACAAACCGGTCTGACCGGTTGGCCTGATGACTGAACCTGAGATCGAAAACTGAAATCCATGAACCTCGAAAAGTGAGAGATTCAATAGAATTGATTCATCCCTGCTGTTATCCTTTGGCCAAGAGAACATACAATTGTTCTAAATAGCATAGGGGCCTCAAACAGCAAGAGGAAACAAAAAGAAAGCAAGAATTTTAGATTTTGTCCAAGAAGTGGGAAAAAGCACTGAGCAACAACAAAACTCAAATTCCCATCTTGTCTTTGATCCTTTGGCCATGAAACTTTGGGGATAGCTAATTAATAGCCTCTGGACTTTTCATGCCAAGTTTCAAGCCATCTCAAATAGGGAAACAAGATCTGCACCAAACCCTAGAAATGAAAAACAAGAACAGAGAAACCCAAAATGCAAAATCTGAGATTAAAAGCAATTTGCTCTTGGGAAAAATCGATCAAATGATCTTGAGGCATCATCCCAACATAGAGCAATCCATTTTACACCTCCTGGGCAAGAAACAACGCAAAAACGAAAATCTCATAAATCAACCACAGAGAGCATCGAAGGCAAAACAGGAGCACGAGAGATAAAATTCAGAACTTCATTCCAAATCAAATGAGGATTACAGATGAGTCCCCATACGCATGGACATTAGAACCAGGGATGATTACAAGGAGTTTCAACTCATCCTCTCCCTCTCCCAAGCCAAGACCTCACTCACACTACATGTTTCTTGGAAGAACACACACAGAGAGGGGATGAACGAGGGAGACACACCCTGCTGCCCTCAACTACTCTTCAACAACTAAAGCTCAAAGCAAAACAACCTCTCCAAAGGTTCTTTTGACTCAAGCAAACCCTAACTCTCTCCCAAAGCCATGGGAATGCATGCAGTCACTCACTCCTATTTATAGCCCTTGGCTAACGGGTCTCCAACCCGTTACGCCCGCTAACTCTGAACGGAATCGCTTCCACCTGTGCAGCCTTGCGCTTTTACCGAAACACCCCTCGTGCACCTTCCGGGAAGCTTCCGCGTTCCTTGTCGTCCAAGCCTCGCAACCACCTCGAGTCTCCGCCGCCTTCGACACCTCCGACCGTTCTAACCTCGACACCGCCTGTGTCTAGTCCGGTCACCCCGTGTCTCGCCACGACTCCGCCTCGACGTCCTGCAGCCATCACAGACAAGAAACACATCAAATAGCACCGCTCGACACATGAAAGCATAAATAACATCAATAAACCAAACACAGGCACGAAATTGCCCAAACGACCAATCGGGAGACATAATATGCAATAAGACCGTTTAATCAACCCGACTGCGCCAAATGCCAACCTGGCACAAATCACTCAAACCAAACTCAATCTTTGCAACAAACTTGTCAATTACTCATCATAAACATGTGGTCACCTCCACATGGTCTCTCAACTATACATCATTTAATTTGAAAGAATTGGACTTGATGTATGATTTGACAAGTATAATAAACAAAGCTTCCGAAATTGTACGCACAAAGCTCCACCTCAGAATAATCCCGAAGAAAGCAACACACCCAACTCACTTCTCAACCGAGCACAAAGAGAAGAATCAAGTAGTTAAGAGAACAACTCGAGTATCAAAGCACAAGGGGTATTGGAGTTATACCTGCTGCGAAGAATTCTCTTATTTAACTCACCGATCACTTGTTCAGGGGGATGACTTCGTTGAATATATCAAGGAGCCTATGAAGTGGTGGTAGGAGTGGTCGTAGATGTAGCCGAAGACCTCATGAGTGGTCATAGGAATACCACTTGAAGGAATGATCGTAGAGGTTGTTGTAGGTATCATAGAGTGACCCAGAAATTCCTTGTTGTCATCGTCTGAGTCATAGAAAATGTCTTCGAGTGTGTCATGCTACCTGTATACATTAGTACTTGTAGAACAATATCACCTTTTCTACATGGTCTAATTAGAAGATAAAACTCTTGGAAGCCATCAAAGGGAGTGAAGGACCACCAAGTATTCCAGTCAACCAATGATGTAAAAGACTGAAATCCAATCCAGCACATGTTCTTCATCCTTTTTAGCTGGTCTTACATCAAATGAAACATCAGTATCACAATACTGGGGTTAGTAAAATAAGATTTAGGAATCAAATACTGAGATACTCGACGAATAGGAGCAACATCATACATTGTCAAAGATTTAAGTGAAGTGTTAGCATCTGACAAATTTTGATCAGGCGGTCGTTGAGAAGCTCGTTCGACAACGGGGCAGTCTGACCTCCTCGGCAGAGCTGGTCTAACCGCCGATCGGTCAGATCGCATGGACATCCCTGGTCGAAAACGATCCAACTACTTAGATAAAGCCGGTCTAACCCCTAACTGGTCTAAACTAGCAGAAAACGCTAGTAAAAAACAATCTGACTTCCTGCGTAAAGCTAGTCTGACTGGTCTGACTGTTGACTAGTCTGATTGAGTGGAAAATACTAGTTGAATCTCTGGTCATTGAAGCACTGGTCGAAGCGTTGAACTGACCACACTGTTCCAACCATGAGAAAAAGCCGATCTAACCAGTTCTATTGCAAAAACTCCCGACCCTGCAGAATGATGATTAGAGAGAGCAAAGTGACAACCTGTAGAAGATTGTTTAAAGAGAGCAAAGAGACAATAAGCTTGCAAATTTGTAGAAGACTGGTTAGAAGTAGCAGAGTGTGAACCTACAGATGATCAGTTAAAGGAAGCAAAGCAAAAGTTGGGAGTTTGCACAGTCTCCGCTTGAGAACGTTTCCTTAATCTGTCTCTCTTTTCTTTCTTAGCTTTTCAAAAGCAAAATTGAACCACATGACCATTTATACCACAATGAGTGCATTAATACTTGACTTGATGAGAAGCTATATCTGATGACTTCATAACACTCATTTTGGTAGAGGGATCCTTTGCTATACCAGCAGATTTAAACACAATTGGTTTTGGCTCAGAGTTTACTTCAATCTTTCCTGGTTCAAGAAGCTTAACAATCTTAGGAGGATTATTCTTGGCATGCTTAACAAAATTAAATCCTAGAGCACGATTCTTCACACTTATTTTTGATTTGTCTAGGATCATATGCAGATTGTTCTTGCCTAATGAAAATCTCTCTAAGTGGTCTTAAGATACTCATTTTCTTTAGCCAATGTGAGACATGGTGTGTACTTAACAGATTCATTAGTAAGACCCTTAGAAGCACTAGACTAAGATGACTTTCCTTTTTCAGTAAACTCCTTCAACTACTTAGAGCATCAATTTCAATATTTAACATAGAACAGTTAGAGCAAGAAAGAGTTTCATGGTAAAGTATTTGTTGAATAGATTACTAAGATGAATTAAGTCTACCTTGGAGCAAATCACACTTAGAGCAATCTTTAGAAGAATTAAACTTGAGCTTTTCAATTTCATCATTAGCCAGTTTTAATTTTCTACACAAGAGTCATGTGCAAATTTTAATTCATCAAATTTATCAATTACATCACTAAGTTGAACTAGATTCGATGCATTAATTAATCTAGCGGTTTCTAACTCAGAATGTAATACTTGACAAGACTCACATGATTCATTACCAAGAATAGCAGCTCTAAGTCTATCAATTTCAAAAGTTAAGCTTTCAACAAGACAATTATTTTCTTTTAGTTTATTTTTCATCTTTTTCAATTCAATTGCAAGTTTAATTAAATCATCCTCAAGCTGATCATATGACGGTCTTACCTCATCTAGATCATTGTAGTCATCTTCACTGTTGTTGCTTGCCATGAAGCATATGCCCATGAAATCGTCAATGCTCCTCTTCTTGCCTTGGCATCATCATCATCATCATCATCATCATCATCATCATCATCATCATCATCATCACAACTCTCAAAATTCACATCACTCAAGTCAAGTCGCTCGATGGCTGAGTGTAACATCCTAAATTTCAAGTGTATAAAAATATGGAACTTCTAAAACTTTTTCTTGAATTTTGTTGGCATTTAAATTTCTTCTGAAGGTTTATTTGAAATCTCTTGAGTTTTGTGCATATATATATATTGATAAATAGTATCCAAGTAAATAACCGGGAATAATTTTAAAATGCAAGTAATGAGCCTAACAACAACAATAATAAACTAATGGAAATTAAATTTGAAATTCAATCTACCAAGATAAAGAAAAGCTGTGGCCAAAAGAATAGTGAAAGATCGCATTTGAATAACTAAACTGAGAATTCAAAATTGTGAACATCATGCAAAATTAGAAATTACTAAATCCTAGTGTGAATTAAAATCTAAATTAAAAATCCAAATTCCAAAATTATGCCTAAGCCTTTCTCTTTTTCCTCTCTTTCATTTCCTTCATTTCCTTCTCTCTATTACATGTGGGCCCCCAACCCTTTTCCTTTTCTCTCTTCCTCCCTCTCTCTTTCCTCTACCGCTGGGCCCGAATGCCCCGCCTCCTTCCCATTTCTCCTTCTCCCTCCTCCCAATCATGTTCTTCTCGCCGACTATGCTCGCCTCGCTTTGCCTGACCGCCTGGCCCCCGCTCTCCCTGTTCACATGTTTCCCTCGCGTTAGTCACGTCGCCATCCCCTCACCATCATCCGTTGCCACTCGTTCCTCGCCACCACCTCACAAACTCCACTGGTTGCTACCTGCTGCACCCCTGCTGCTGACGACCGCTGCAGTACCATCATCGTGTCATGCGCAGCGACCGCCATCTTGTCGCCCTGCTCGACACCCCAGTTAAGCCGCCATCGCCTACATCTTTCTGACCATCGCATCTACCTCGTCTCACGTGCTCCTAACATCGTCACCATGCCGGCATCACCAGGCAATCCCGCCCATGCCCTACAGCCATGCACGTCGCCCTCCATCAGCCACAGCGCCCCCCACGTCGCAAGCGCATCCGCGTCCATGCCCTGCTCTCGTCGCGTCGCCATTGTGTCGTGTCAGCCATCACATCATCTATCCTCACCCATTCCCTACCATGGCCACCTTGTCATCCGAGCTCTGATCGAAGACAACGCCGTCACCCATTCCACGTGGTCACCGCCATAAATTATGCGCATGAGCTCCTGCACTTTCTCACCCCGTCACCATCACCTTGCCCTGCGATGCCCAAGCCTGAGCGCCCATGCCCTGCTTCCATCAAAGTTGGCCCACACCGCTAGAACCTCCCACGACCTATAAATAGGAGAACAAACCATCAATGTGATCACCACATTCCACTAGCACTCCGTCTCCAGTGAATCGCTCTGCTGTTGGCCATAGACCGCTGTCGCGTCGCCCTACTTAGCACCCCGGTTAAGCCACCATCACCCACAGTTTACTGCCGCCGTCGCCCACATCTTTCTGCCTCATTGCATCCACCTCATCTCACGCGCTCCTGACATTGTCACTGTGCCGGCATCACCAGACAACCCCATCCATGCCCTGCAGCCGCGCACATCATCCTACACTTCTGTCAGCCACAGTGCCCCCCACGTCGCAAGCGCGTCCGCGTCCGTGCCCTGCTCTCGTCGCGTCGACCATCACCTCCTCTATCCTCACCCATACCCTGCCATGGCCACCTCGTCACCCGAGCTCTGATCGAAGACCACACCATCACCCATTCCGCACGGTCACCACCATAAATTATGCGCACAAGCTCCTGCTCTTTCTCACCCCATCGCCATCACCTTGCCCTGCGATGCCCGAGCCCGAGCGCCCATGCAGCTGGCCCACGCTGCTAGAACCTCCCACGACCTATAAATAGGAGAGCAAACCACTAATGTGATTGCCACATTCCACTAGCACTCTGTCTCCAGTGAATCACTCTGCCGTTGGCCATAGGCCGCTGAAGAGAGCTTTCGTCTCCAACTTCAGCCACGGCCCGATCCATCGCCTCGGTGAGCTACAACTCGATTCCTCTAGCATAGAGCATAACTAGCCCTCACTAATGCTTCCTCTGTCGTTTGATTGAAGCAAGAGGCACCATGGATCATCGCCAACGTGCTCTATCCCTCGCCGCCGCCGCTCTCCGTTGCTGGAGCTCCTCGTTGCTTCCCAGCCTATATGGCCTGTGTGGTAAGCATCCTGGCACCTCTCGTATGCTCATGTCTCCTTCCCATTCTTCTCCCATTGCTCCGGCCACCGTCACCCCGTGGTCACCCTACGCTCAGCCAACTGTCGCTGCCGTCTGCCCCCTCGCCGCTGCCTTGGCCGCAGCGTCACCCCTGTGACCTTGCCGACTCCCCCACAACCCATTTCACCGGCCACCACCACCCTATACTAGCTTACACTGTGCAGCCGTGGTCAAAATAGCCACTACAGTAGAAGTCGTAAGGCTTAACAGTGGTCGTAGAGTTACTATAGCAGCCATGGTCGATAGATCCATGGTTGTAAAGTAGACATGGTCGTGAAATAGCCATTTACGACCACTCATAGTCGTTTACGACCACTCATAGTTGTTTACGACCACTTAATGTCTTTTACGAGCGCTCCACTTAATGTCTTCTACGACCACCCCATATTTGTTTACGATCACTCAAAGTCGTTTACTACCACTCAATGTCTTTTACGATCGCTCCACTCAATGTCTTGTACGACCACCCCATAGTCGTTTACGACCACTCAAAGTCATTTACGACCACTCAATGTCTTTTACGACCACTCCACTCAGTGTCTTTTATGAACCCTCAAAGTCGTTTACGACCACACGGTCAAACTTACGACCACGTAGTCGAGCTTATGACCACGCAGTCAAACTTATGACTACGAAGTCGTTTACGACCACACAGTCGAACTTACGACCATGTAGTCGAGCTTACGACCATGCAGTCGAACTTACGACTATGAAGTCGTTTATGACCACGAAGTCAAGCTTACGACTATGAAGTCATTTATGACCACACAGACGAGCTTACGACTATGAAGTCGTTTACGACTACTCGGAGCTTAAGACCACATAACGCCTCTGACCACACTCAACTCCAACTTACGACCACGACCAATCTGCCGTCGGTCCTCCCTCAGCACCAACCAGGCCTGAGCTAACACCTCCCTTAGCCTCCTCATCTCCTCGCCCACCCGATCATGGCTGCTCGAGCACCGACCACGATGTTTCACCACCGACCATGTTGTAATCTTGACCCCTCTGACCAGACACAAATTACTGTGTCTTTCAACCATATTCAAATTATTGTAGCTTGTAACTGCCAACATAGCTTTTTGACTACACTATAGAGCTTCCGACCGCTCTTGTCCCCGACCACTCTTGCCTTCCGACCACTGCAAAGCATCCGACCTCTGCAGATCTTTCGAGCACGTATAGCTTTTGACTACGGTGAAAATTTCTGATTTTTCATTCCCTTAAATTTAAACTTCTAGAAGCCCGTCCTTCTTCATCCTAACTCCGATTTAGCTTGTTCAAATTCCTAATTCATTAAAAATTCTAATCTATCCATTTCTACTCTCCTTTTAATATTTGGAGTTTATTTGAATTTATTTGGATTTAGTTAGCACGTAATTAGAAATCGGTGCCCTGAAGCATCCATGGATAAAGTGAGATCAAGATCCAGATAAAGATGAAGACCAAACACTTAAGACCATCGAATGAGAAAGTTTTGAGTGAGCTTAAGACTGCGGTAAACCGCGCCAGGCGAGTCATTACTTTGATCATGTTGAACCTACATTTTCTACAAATTATTTCTGTTTTAAAATTATTAAATTGCATGCCGTTATTTCATATGCCAATTATGTTTGTTTTATGAATTCTAGTTACATACCCATTATTTAACTTGTTAGTATTGCACTCCCTTGGAATATTTGAATATATGAGCCTTGTCACCCAAGCAAAAATTATAATGATAAAACTTTCAAAAGTAAGTCTATGATTATACGCTATGTTTAGTACTGCTTAGATATTCGAGGCACCAAAATGACCTAATTAATCATGAGAAACTGGTTTGGGAAGTCATGGTGGAAATGACTGGTATATTTTGGCATGATTATTTTATGCTCCCAAAAACCTCAAATTGCTTATCTATCTGGGCGGATGGTTTGGGGGTATGGTGCAGCGGTGCACGAGAGTGTGGTTAGTGGCAACACCTCCCAGATAACCCTAAAAACTGAATCTTGTTATGACTTCCTGTGTAAGACAAGTACAACCACAAGTCTGTAAATTACAACTTGGCTTAGTAGATTTACTAGACCCTGAAATTTATCTCATCAGTGGAGGAGGTGAGGTAGTGCAAGTGGCTGTCTGTGTGACAACTTGAATGGGACACTCGTTGAGGGTGAAGTTTACCGCGACGTGCTAGATAGTGTGGGCAGTCTAGCTGCTAGCCGCATAGGGGTAGAACATCCCGCACAACTTAATTATAGGATCTGCCGCAAGCGGGAGAAACCCATATGGGTGAGATGATGGAAGGGACGAGGTAGAACATCCCGCACAACATATAGATGAAATATTATCCAAGTAAATAACTGGGAATAATTTTAAAATGCAAGTGATGAGACTAAAAAAATAATAATAAACTAATGGAAATAAAATTTAAAATTCAATCTACCAAGATAAAGAAAAGCAGTGGCCAAAAGAATAGTGAAAGCTCACATTTAAATAACTAAACTGAGAATTTAAAATTGTGATCATCATGCAAAATTAGAAATTAGTAAATCCTAGTGTGAATTAAAATCTAAATTAAAAATCCAAATTCCAAAATTATGCCTAAGCCTTTCTCTTTTTCCTCTCTTTCTTTTCCTTCATTTCCTTCTCTCTATTACATGTGGGCCCCTAGCCCTTTTCCTTTTCTCTCTTCCTCCCTCTCTCTTTCCTCTGCCGCTAGGCCCAAATGCCCTGCCTCCTTCCCCTTTCTTCCTCGCCCTCCTCCCAATCTTGTTCTTCTCGCTGACCACTCTCGCCACGCTCCGCCTGACCGCCTGGCCCCGCTCTCCCTATTCACACGTTTCCCTCGTGTCAGTCGCGTCGCCATCCCCTCACCATCATCCGTCGCCACTCGTTCATCGCCGCCACCTTGCGAACTCCGCTGGTCGCCTCCTGCCCACGCCCACGCTACTGACGACGCCCACAGCGACTGTCGTCGTGTCGGCCTACTCGGCACCCCGGTTAAGCCGCCGTCACCCACAGTTTCCTACCGCCGTCGCCCACATCTTTTTGCCCTATTGCATCCGCCTCGTCTCACGCGCTCCTGACATCGTCGCTGTGTCGGCATCACCAGGCAATCCTGCCCATGCCCTGCAGCCACGCACATCGCCCTGCACCTCCGTCAGCCACAGTGCCCCCACGTCGCAAGCGCGTCCGCGTTCGCGGCCGCGCCTTGCTCTCGTTGCATCGCCATCGTGTCCCATCGGCCATCACCTCCTTTATCCTCACCCATACCGTGCCATGGCCACCTTGTCATCTGAGCTCTGATTGAAGACCACATCGTCACCCATTCCACGCGGTCAGTGCCATAAATTATGTGCACGAGCTCCTGCTCTATCTCACCCCATCGCCATCACCTTGCCCTACGATGCCCAAGCCCGAGCGCCCATGCCCTACTTCCATCAAAGCCGGCCTACGCCACTAGAACCTCTCACGACCTATAAATAGGAGAGGAAACCACCAATGTGATCGCCACATTCCACTAGTACTCCGTCTCTAGTGAATCGCTCTGCCATTGGCCATAGGCCGTCGAAGAGAGCTTTTGTCTCCAACTCCGGCCATGGCCCGATCCATCGCCTCGGTGAGCTACAACTCGATTCCTCTAGCCTAGAGCATTAGTAGCCCTCACTAATGCTTCCTTCGTCGTTTGATTGAAGCAAGAGGCACCATGGATCATCGCCAATGTGCTCTATCCCTCGCCGCCGCCGGTCTCCATCGCTGGATCTCCTCGCTGCTTCCCAGCCTACATGGCCTGTGTGGTAAGTATCCTGGCACCTCTCATATGCTCATGTCTCCCTCCTGTTCTTCTGCCATTATTTCGGCCACCGTCGCCCCATGGTCACCCTACGCTCAGCCAGCTATCGCTGCCGTCTGCCCCCCACGCCGCCGCCTTAGTTGCAGTGTCACCCTTGTGACCTTGCTGACTCCCCCACAACCCATTTCACCGGCCGCCACCGCCCTGCACTGGCTTACACTGTGCAGCCGTGGTCGAAGCCACAGATACCGTTGTCGAAATAGCTACTACCATAGAAGTCGTAAGGCTTAACAGTGGTCGTAGAGTTACTATAGCAACCATGGTCGATAGATCCATGGTTGTAAAACAGACATGGTCGTGAAGTAGCCATTTACGACCACTCATAGTCGTTTACGACCACTCAATGTCTTTTATGACCACTCAATGTTTTTTACGACCGCTCCACTCAATGTCTTTTACGACCACCCCATAGTCGTTTATGACCACTCAAAGTCGTTTATGACCACTCAATGTCTTTTATGACCGCTCCACTCAATGTCTTTTACGACTACCCCATAGTCGTTTACGACCATTTAAAGTCATTTACGACCCTTGAATGTCTTTTACGACCACTCCACTCAATGTCTTTTATGAACACTCGAAGTCATTTATGACCACGCAGTCGAACTTATGACCACGTAGTCGAACTTATGATCATGTAGTCAAACTTACGACTACGAAGTCGTTTATGACCACGTAGTCGAACTTACGACCATGTAGTCAAACTTATGACCACGCAGTGGAACTTACGACTACGAAGTCATTTACGACCACAAAGTCAAGCTTACGACTATGAAGTCATTTATGACCACACAGACGAGCTTACGACTACGAAGTCGTTTACGACCATTCGGAGCTTAAGACCACATAGCGCCTCCGACCACACTCAACTCCAACTTAGGACCACGACCAATCTACCATCGGTCCTCCCTCAGCACCGACCAGGCCTGAGCTAATGCCTCCTTTGGCCTCCTCATATCCTCGGCCATCTATTTTACCACGTGCCAAGCATATCTCCTCATCTCCTCAAAAATCCAAGCACATACTTCGGCATTTTCACCTCATTCGTGAGATTATTGATAGAGGTGATGTTAAGATATGCAAAGTGCACACGGATTTAAATATTGCTGATCCGTTGACAAAGCCTCTTCCACAACTAAAGCATGAGGCACACACAAGAGCTATGGGTATTAGATACTTACATGATTGACTCTAATGCAAGTGGGAGCTTGTTAGTGATATGCCCTAGAAGCAATCATGGAGATGATTATATCACTTCTATGTTTATGAATACATCTATAAAATGCTATTTTGTCCCTTGGATAAATATCTTTTATATTGATCAACAAGTATATGACTTGTTCATGAAACTCTTTATTCATGTTTTGATGTTATTCTAAATTATCCCTGATCTTATATCATTATGTAGGACGATTATGATTTATAGATCAGCACACTATTGGTTGATGATTATGTTTCATGGATCATGGATATGAGATATCAAATCAATAATGCGGACATGTGTTAGAGAACATGATGTTGGATTGACCCATCATGAGATACTGCGAGAATTGTTATATTCTTAAGTGTCATCAGTTGGTCTCATACATAGTGTATGTGAGATCCTTAGACCTGAGATCGTCATTGTTTTCTACATATGTAATAGTTTGCTTAGGGGTTACCAAACACTACTCCGTAGTTGGGTGTTAATAAAGGTAGCTTTCGGGTTTGCTGTGAAACATGTGGAGGAATATGAGCGATCAAGAAGGAATTTGCCCCTCCTATATAACAGGAGAGATATCTCTGGGGCCCCTCGATGTGGTTGGATTAAGAAAGTGCATGGACATGCCAAATGTGGTTGAGAAATCAATCGCAACTGAGCAATCCACTACAGGTTCGAGTGAAGGATCGAGCTATCATAGTATGGCATGTTTCTCGCCTTGAGTTCGATCTGGTATCATGAGGCAAAGAGATCAATACATAAACACTATATAGGTTCATCCGATATGATCTTTATGTATGTTTGGGAGTCCTTATGTCCTGCTAGGGACTGCTACTAACTTGTGGGCCGGAAAGGAGTTTTTGGCCCATGGCCAAATACATATGAACCTACAAGGTCACACACATAATGGGTTGGAACAATAATAGGTCGGATGATAGTTTCTGAGTAGGATTCGATCTCTACTTGTATCGGGTATGGATCCGATTGGAGGCTATAAAAGGAGAGGTGCGGGGGCCAAGGGAGGTATCCCAAAACACACCCGTTGAAATCCTAGCTGCCACCTCTTGTATCCCCTGTTGCGCACGCTGGTGCTAGCACATTGATGCACGGTGCTCCATCCCTGATAGGTCACCATCGCTATGGGAGCAGCACACTTAACCCTAAAATTTTTACCCAACCAGCCACCGAGTCTCTTTCTTTCCTTTCTTGGGTGACTTCCCATCCTTCCTAGCCCTTATTCCTTACACCCAGGACACTGTTCATCTTCTAGCCCGATCGATCAGGAGACCGAGAGTTCGTTTCTTTCTCTCTCTTACCTCCCATGACAACTTCCAATCCGGACCTTACCTCAATGTCTTCCCAAAAGGAAAGTTGCACCAAATCACACAAGGAATTCATCCCATCCGACCTCTTTGCATTTTGTTCATCCGTTTGCCTTTTATCCCTTATTTTTCGAAATAGACTCTAAACTGAAATCCACGAATTGGAGTCAGTTTCTATCTCTTCCAAGCCTATAAATATGACCTCTTAACCCCTCTAAACCTGTCCCAAGCCATGCCAAGTCCTCAAAGCCCAGAATGCCGTCGGCATGGAGGCCCTTTGGTCCCAAAATTGCTCATCACGTTCCGAGCTATCTGGTGAGATTTTTCGTGATTCTTTCATGTCAAATCATGTTCCCATATACCATCTACCTTCTTGCAAACTTAATTTGGTTTTGGTGTAGCCAATCTCCCGGAATCGACTTTTCCCCAATCTAGGCCAAGATCGCTTCCCGACGTCGATTCATCATCTCCGATAAGCTTTAGCTCATGCCATCACCTCTTTTAGACTTGCCTCACCGCATTCTATGCCGTGCTTCCTTCGTTTTCCCCAAAAACACTCCACAAATTTACGCCTCCAACACCTCGCCATGGCCGCCAATGACATCTCGTGTCCCCATCTATCTGGTGATGTTTTCCCTAATCTGTTCGCGTCATATCGTGCCAAACCATCCAAGTAGATACCCTCTAAGTGGATTTAGATTTCGTTCACCGAGCACCAAGATATTAAGTTTTTCTTTTTCCTTACCGACGTCGTTGAAACGTCGTTTGAGTCATCTCCGATGGGTTTTCGGCCGAGCCAACAATTTTCCTAGCTTTGCCATGCCGCGTTCTAGCCCGTGCTCACCCTACTTCTCCATGTTCTATGCGCGGGTTTTATTCATCTCTCCTACACATGTCGTTGTAGCCACCTGTGCCGTCACCATTCTCCGTTTGGCGTGCCGTCGCTTCCTATGTGTGCTTTGGGTCCCTAGCAACCCATTTTGCTAGTTAGATTCACCTCCCATGCCTCCTCTCGTCGGCGCTAGCCTTTTCTCCAAAACTTTAGATCGCTCGTTCTCCTTCGTCCTAGCTCTGATTGATCCAATTCCTTTTCCTAAATTCATGTAAAATTGAGATCTATCTTTTGGTTCTAGTTTTGTAGTTTTTGAAGTTTATTTGAATTTATTTTTGTGATTCATTTTATTTTCTTTCGTTAGATCACGCCTTCGAAGGAGCTGAAGCAAGATTTGAAAATCAAGAATTCTTAACTGAGCGAGGCCAAGGCAAGTCGTGTCCTTTGATTATGTTAAACCTAGTTTTTAAATTTATTATGTATTACTTTGTTTTAAGTTATCATGCATCGCTACTTTATTATAAAACCTTTGTATTGGTAGTTATAGTCCAAATCGATTAATTCCTCCTTGATAATTTGAAAGCCATGATTCTATTGTCACCATAGGATGGAAAATTATTTAGTGATGCAATGCTAGTTGTCACATGGGTTGCACGTTAGAATTGCTTAGCCATGCTTGTAGTACGTTGGGTCTATCATTACATGTGTTAACTAATCTTGACTTAATGATATACTAGAACGTGGTGGTCAGCCACAGTTATAAAATTTGAGTACCATGACATGGGTAGTGTCATTGGTGTTAGTTATATAAAATTGGTTTTCACTCGGGCGAATGATCGTGTAGTAAAGGGGTGTAGGTTGCACATGGGATGTGGATGCTTCGCCTAGGTAAATATAAGGACTTAACTTTGTGCGCCATTAATCTGAGCCCTACCGTACAACCACATGTCCAGTATGGGATGGACCTGACTGATTAATTTGTGATGTTTTAATTTTGGTTCCGCCATTGGAATGTTAGTGGGTGTCTTATACATTCCATGGGGTGCAAGAGGGGGCAATTATCGACTAGGGGGTTACCCTACTCGACGGTGAAATCTTAGCAAGGTGGAACTGGGTTGAGATTGAGTATTGTAAAGGCCTTGTCATGATTTCTCCGTCGCACACCAAAGGAAGTGTGTTAATTGCGTGGCAATATGAGAATATCATGTCGTGGGTAAAGTTGTACAATCTCTGCAGAGTGTAAAACTATTCGAATAGCCGTGTCCTCGGTCATAGACAATGCTCAGTGATTTCACACGAGGGGTAGAGTTTTCATAAAAACCTGGTTGGGTTAAGTTAGGATGTGAATGGTTAGTTCACTAGTGGTTCATTTCATGAATCTTGGTTCATGGGTGATTCATTGGGGTGAATGGTTAGTTCACTTGTGGTTGGTCTCAATTCCATTGATTACTTATTTATTATATTTATTGTATTTACTTTAAATTGTTGCTTTCTGCAAAATTAACCTTTCAGCCATCCGTTGGTAAGCCTTGCATACTATACTGCATTCTTTGTTACAAATGACTTGCTGAGTACTTTATGTACTCACGGCTTCATCCATATTTGCTCAGCTGAGGAAGAAGGACCAGATCAGCAGGAGCTACTAGACGGAGGATACTTCGATGACTTCGCGGATTAGGACTTTGCTCCCCAGTCGATTGCCTGTGGGCATATCGAGTGGCTACTATGCTTATTTCTTTTTTCCGCTGCTAATTTCTTTAAGCCTTTTAGGCTATTAATTGTAAGCTTGGCCATAAGGTTGCACTCTGATAATTATTAATAATATTTGAGTTTTTTCTTAGTAAATTTATGATATGTTCGATATTTCATCTTTGTTTATACTGTGTGCACTAGCGTGATCCTGGACTAGCGTGGAATACACAGAAGAGTCCAGATTTGCATATTCGGGTCTCTACAACACACTTAATGAGCTGGAACGATAAGGGGTCAGATGATAGATTCTGAGTAGGATTCGATCTCTACTCGTATCAGATATGGATCCGATTGGAGGCTATAAAAGAAGAGGTGTGGGGGTTGAGGGAGGTATCCCAAAACACACCCGTCGAAACAATAGCCGCCACCTCTCGTATCCCCTGTCGTGCATGCCGGTGCTAGCACATCGACGCACGGTGTTCCATCCCTGGACGTGTGGACTTCGGTAGAGGCGCTGCTGCGACTGTGGCGCTGATCAGGACGATCACGAGGAGAAGACGGTTGGACGGAGGACGTTCGACTACTACCACAACACCGACGCGCTCTTCGTTGAATCGGCTGCTTCAACCCTACTTCCGCTGCACTGCGTGCCTAGTGGTAATGATCTATGATCTCTTACTCGCATGGCTTCCTAGTTTACACGGTAGAAAAATTTTAATCTGCGCTAGTGTAGCCTACCCTTATCCCAATAGTGGTATCAAAGCCATCCTGTGTAGTTTTTTATCTGGATTGGTCGCATATAGTTGATATGTGGTGGTAGTAGATTGGATCTATTACTGGTCTAATATGGTAGCTTAGATCGGTTCATGTTTTTTGATTGGTTTAGGCATTGGTTTACAAGATCAATTGGTTTCGGTGACAGTAGATGGGTTCGGAGGAGGTATGGATTGATCGCACCAAGTTGTTGTTCTTCCTGGAAACCTCCCACGCCAATCAATATGATTGATCAATGGAAAATCAGGTCGATCAGATTGGTTCAAAATTGCGTCAATGTGATTAATCTGATGAAATTTCCAAAAGGCGATTTCGCCACACTTTCACTCCCAGCGGGACCGCCGTGCTAGGTAATCGTACAGTGCATCATAGGTATTATGTGTTCATATCGCACGATGGAATTGGATTCTGCACATAACTCGTTTTGCAGGTTTGTGTGAATACTATGGCCCATTGTGTATGTGATGCATGTATGAGTTTTTCATGGCCTGCGTGTCATGTTAATTGATGGCCATGGGCTACATATTATTGTATAACGGCCTACGTGTCGACTTGTGATGCTTAATTTTTCATATGTAATTCATTGTTAGCTATTAGGGGTAATAGCTAATTAGATGGATATAGTGAACTCATGCATTGGTGGGTCGGTAAACAGGAAGCATGGTGATGAAAGATTGCCGTGCTAAGGGCCATACTATTTCACAATTTGATATGATTTAATTGTGAATATCTTTAAGTTCCTTTTATGATATTATTCATGTTATTACTATCTTGGGTGATTTTAACATGTAGGATAGTATCCCTCTAGAAAAATTAGGTAGAACATGATGCCCTTTTAATAGTTGCACCTATCAAGATTTTGATCATTAACTGGTAGATCTACTAAAGTAGGGTGCCATTAATTATCTTCTTTAATTTTATGATTTACATATATTATTTCACTTTCTTTCTTTCTTTCTTTCATTGACTGATTAGCTCTTCTTTAATTTTATGATTTTCACTTCTTCTCCTCCTTGTCGTCGTTTTCATTAATTTCATGCTTGTTGTTAACCTTCTCCTCAAGGAGAACTAACTTCTCTTCAGGTTTAATTTTATGATATTCTAGTATCACAGATGGTTTTATAATAAAAACCGTCTGTGATACGTTTCCCGCCTTGCAATCCCTCAAAATTTCATATTTTCCCGCTTAAGTCCGAGTATGGTTTAGTTTTGAGACACCTTCAGTAAAACGGGCATAACTTTTGCATACGGTGTCCGTTTTCGACGTTCTTGTACTCGTTGGAAAGCTAACGACGAGCCCAATCCAAAAAAATGACTGGCTTATGCCAGTCGCTCTCCAAGACCCTGAAAATCGGCCATCTTTGGACCTAAACCTGCGTTGCAAGTTTTTGATTTCTGTTTTTGCCCTTTTTCTTGGTTTTATTTTCAGAATTTGGATTTTTCTTCAACTGAAAAGTTGTAGATCTTGTAGAAACCTTTCAAATGAGTATATATAAGCTATATAAACCATTGCTATTTTATCTTTTCAGACTAGTTGTTTATATTGCATCGGTATATAAAATTTATGCGCCAATTCACATACGGTTCTATATATAGAACCATCTGTGATATTCATTCATCACAGACAGTTCTACATATAGAACCGTCTGTGATAATCTGACCGCTGGGCCCGTCGATCCTCCTCAACCCAATCTTAGCCAATAGAAATCCACCAATCCTCAGCCCCACGAATCGTAGCTCCGCCTTTCCGTTCCCGCGCCAAAAATTTCGAATTCCGGTCCGCCTCTCCCTCCCTCTCCCTCCCCTATAAATATAACCAAAATCCAGCCTCTTTGCTGGTCTCCTCTTCCTTACTGTCCTCCTCCTTGTTGTCCTCTTCCTTGTTGTTCTCCTCCTCCTTGCAGACGACGCAGAAGCATCTAGCTCGTGCCAACCGGGCAGACGCTCAATCAACGCCAACGATGGTAGTCGTCAAAGACATTCAGCTCATGCGTTGCATCAAGGGCGAGAAGGCATAGAGGATACTTGCTTGTTGTGTAACCTGCTCGTTGTTCTTGTTGTGTAACCTGCTCGTTGTTCTTGTTGTGTAACCTGCTCGTTGTTCTTGTTGTGTAACCTGCTCGTTGTTCTTGTTGTGTAACCTACTTGTTGTTTTGGGATATTGTAATGGTAGACTCTAATCTTAATAAAAAAATGGATACTTTATGTTTGTGAAATGAATTGAGATGTGAATTGGATGTATACATGTACATATTGATCTGCTTGTTTCAGATGGCATGGCTAGCATTTCCTGAGGCTAGCCAATAAACAGAAATAGGTTTAGGAATAGAAGGGAATATCACAGATGGTTTTTAACTAAAAACCGTCTGTGATAGTTATAATCACATACGGTTTTTAGTTAAAAATCGTCTGTGATTTTATAAATATCACAGACGATTTTTAGTTAAAAACCGTCTGTGATAACTATATATCACAGACGGTTTTTAACTAAAAACCATCTGTGATATTTGCACCATGACGGTTCAAAACCGCTCGTGATGACCTCGTATTATCATCGACCCATAAATTCGCATTTATCTACAAAACCGCTCGTGATGATGTTTTTGAACCGTCTGTGATGACCTTTTCTGTAGTAGTGCACCTTCATAACTTTGCTGTGCCTGAGCTTTTAACCTTGCTTAATTTGATTAGGAATATCTTGTTCCAAACTTGCAATACTTGCCTTCGTCCGCTTCTAAATCAAAGGGGATTCTTGCCTTCCAAACAAAAGAAAAAGAAGAAAAGAGGATTCCGATGGGATTAAACTATTCCGATGGGATTAAGGTATGCATGGCATGGCATCCATAAAATGGTGTGCATTGTTCGATAATCGATGGCACTGTTGAATCGTGTAGTATATGATAAAGATGAATAGTCTGTCGACCGACATCCGCGCATGCCTATGCATATATCCATGTGTTTGCATGCTGCCCCTATGTACTACTTTCTCCGTCCGTACATGTAGGTCATTTTTGTGTCTTTACGGTCTTTAACACAAAACTTTGACTATAATTTATTATCATAATATAGTAACAAAAATAATAAAAAATATGTATTATAAAAGAATTTTGCAAGAGAAATCCTAAGATATTATTTTTATATAGTCAATTTATATATTTTAATATATATTGATGGTTAAATCATGAAAGACTTGACTATATAGAACTCACGTTAACCTATATTTCTAGAGAGAGGAAGTAGTAATTAAACTCCATGCACGTCGCACATATACAACGGAATGGACTTGCTAGCTGTTCTCTGCTAGGATTAACCTCGAGAGCGTGAGGTATTTCAACAGGACTTGGCTATGGGGCAATGAGAAATAAAGCTTATGCTCGACCAGTTGGAGAGAGAGAAGGTGTAACTGCTTCTTTAAGGAGAGAGAAGGTGTAATTGTTCCTTTAACTAGCTTTGCTGAGCCAAGGGGTAAGCTTTGTTGCTTAGTAAGTCGGCGCGCATCGTGCTCCAATACTTGCCTTGGCTCTCGGCTGGCTAAATCAAGGGGAAGTGACAAGTGAGAGCCTCTCAAGGCCCGGAATAAAGCATGGTACGTACACATAAAATAAAGATAGATGGAACAGCATTCCCGCGTATATCTGCGATGGCACTGTTGAATTGTTTACCAAGCAAAGAATGACCATAACCCGTTTTTTGCAGGTTTATGTGAATAGTATGACTTATTATGTATGTAATGTATGTAAAAGTTTTTTATAGCCTGCGTGTCATATTAATTTATAGCCATAGGCTACATATTATTGTATCACGGCCTACGTGTCGACTTGTGATGCTTGATTTTCATATGTACTAATTAGATGGATATGGTGAACTCAAGCATTGATGGCTCGGTGGATAGGAAACATGGTGATGAAAGATTGCCGTGCTAAGGACCATACTATATCACAATTTAATATGATTTAATTGTGAATATCTTTATGTTCCTTTTATGCTATTATTTATGTTATTATTATCTTGGGTGATTTTAACATGATAGGATAATATCTCTCTAGCAAAATTAGGTAGAACTTGATGCCCTTCCGATAGTTGCACCTCTTAAAATTTTGATCATTAACTGGTAGGTCTACCAAAGTAGGGTGCCATTAATTATCTCAATAAGATAAGAAAAAGTGTTGGACACTTCATGCATAATATTGGTTTATCCTAACTAGGCTATCAAAAATGGTTTTAGGTCTAGGGGCATAGTGTTGAGGCCGGGACATATGGATGTCCCTCAACAAATAAGAGTTACATGTGATGTAGTTAGCAATGGTTGCTTACCTACGTCGCTAGGTTTCTAGCAGTGATGCCAAAGCTCACTAGGATTTAGTGAAATCTGGATCTTGATTCACTATATGTTATTAGAGGGTATTTGATTTTTAAACATGTAGTGGGAGTATCTTTTGTTAAATTGTTTAATGGGAGATTTCACATAAACATAGTGCTGGATTTTTGCATATACTTTTTATGTTGTAGACAATGCCACCATCTACTTCTCCACACCCAGTTTTAACCTGTGATTTATTCTTGAGAACGAAAAATTAAATGGAACAAACTTCATTGATTGGTATCGCAATTTGAGAATTGTTCTCAAGCAAGAAAAGAAGGAATATGTTCTAGAGGTTCCATATCCAAATGAATCAGCTGAAGATGCTACTCGTGCTCAAAAGAGTGAGTATGAGAAACATTGCAATAACTCACTGGATGTTAGCTGTCTCATGCTTGCCACCATGACCTCTGAGCTTAAGAAGCAATATGAGAACACAGATACCTACAATATGATTGTGGGTCTTAAAGGCATGTTTGAGAACCAGGCAAGGGCTGAAAGGTACAACACCTCTAAGTCATTATTTGTGTGCAAGTTAGCTGAAGGGAGTCCGGTCAGCCTTCATGTGATCAAGGTGATTGGATACATTGAGAGCTTGGAAAATCTTGGTTTTCCCCTTAGCCAAGAGTTAGCTACTGATGTGATTCTCCAATCGCTCCCTCTAAGCTTTAAGTCAGTCATTTTGAACTTTCATATGAATGACATAGAGAAGTCAATGACCGAGTTGCATAGGATGCTTAAGTCAGCCGAGGAGAGCATTAAGAAAAGTTCTAATCATGTGATGATGGTACAGAAGACTACCAACTTCAAAAAGAAGAATCATAATGCTTTGAGCAAAAGAAAGGGCACGGGCAAATTAAAAATCAAGATGATACCGGATCGGTTGCTCATATTTGCAATTCCATGCAGGGGCTAACAAGAGTAGGAGTTTGGCAAGCGACGAGGTCGACCTTCGCATAGGCAATGGAGTAAGAGTTGCTGCGTTAGCTGTCGGCACTTTACCATTATCTTTACCCTCGGAATTAGTTTTGGAATTAAATAATTGCTATTATGTTCTTGTCTTAAGCAAAAACATTATTTCTGCTTCATGTTTGGGAGCAGAAGGTTATGAGTTCAGAATAAAGAACAATTGTTGTTCAATTTATTTGAATGATATGCTTTATGGTCATACTCCATTGATAAATGGATTATATGTTTTAAATCTTGAGGATGTGCCTGTCTATGACATTAATACTAAGAGGGTTCGGCCTAATGATTTGAATCCCACTTATATTTGGCATTGTCGTTAGGGTCACACAAATGAGAAGTGCATGGTGAAGCTCCATAAAGATGGTCTTTTAAACTCATTTGATTTTGAATCATTTGAAACATGCGAGTCTTGTTTACTTAGCAAAATGACTAAAATACCTTTCACTGATATAGGTGAGAGGGCAAATGACTTGTTGGCCTTAGTACATTTGAATGTATGTGAACCAATGAGTTCAACAGTCAGAGGTGGTTTTCAGTACTTCATAACTTTTACTGATGATTTTAGTAGATATGGATACATCTACCTAATGAGACATAAGTCTGAATCATTTAAAAAGTTCAAGGAATTTCAAAATGAGGTACAAAATCAACTTGGCAACACAATTAAAATCCTATGATCAGATTATAGAGGTGAATATTTGAGCCATGAGTTTGGTTATCATCTAAAGCAATGTGGAATTGTTCCACAACTAACTCCGCTGGGAACACCTCAATGGAATGGGGTGTTTGAATGACGGAATCAGACCAATCTGATCTGTCATTGTCTTTTTGAGGGTATCCTCTAGAAACAGTTGTGTTGACATTAAACAGGGTTCCATCAAAAGATGTAAAGAAGACACCATATGAGATATGGACTGGGAAGCGTCCCGGGTTGTCTTTTCTCAAAATATGGGGATGTGAAGCATATGTAAAACGTTTGACGTCTGACAAGCTCACACCTAAATCTGATAAATGCTTCTTTATGGGGTATCCTAAGGAAATTAAAGGATATTAGTTTTATAAAAGGGATGGGAACAAAGTGTTTGTTGCCCGAAATGGTGTCTTTTTGGAGAAAGAGTTTCTCTCAAAAGGAGTTAGTGGGAGCCCAGTGTGACTTGAAGAAATTCGAGAGACATCAAAAAATATTTTAGCTCCTGCTGAAACACTACAGAGTGTATACAAGATGCTGTAAAACCTGTGGAAGAGGCGCCAGCCCCACGTAGGTCTAAAAGGCCACGTCAATTGCCAATAAGGTATTGACATGATATTTTATTTTTGGACAATGATGAGCCTAAGACTTATGAAGAAGCGATGATGGGCCTGGACTCCGAGAAATGGCGTGATGCCATGAGATCTGAAATTCAATCCATGTATGATAATCAAGTTTGGAACTTGGTTGATCCACCCAATGGTGTAAAAACCATTGAGTGCAAGTGGGTTTTTAAGCAAAAGATGGACATGGATGGAAATGTTCATATCCATAAGGCACGATTGGTGGTGAAGGGTTTCAAACAAAATCAAGGTGTTGACTACGATGCAACCTTCTCGCCCGTCGCAATGCTTAAGTCCATCCGGATCATTCTAGCTATTGCTGCATATTTCGATTATGAGATATGGCAGATGGATGTCAAAACAGCTTTTCTAAATGGAAACCAAAGTGAGGATGTGTACATGACACAACCTGAGGGTTTTGTCGATCCACAAAATGCTAGAAAGATATGCAAGCTTCAGAGATCTATCTATGGACTGAAGCAAGCTTCTCGGAGTTGGAACATTCATTTTGATGAGGTAATCAAAGGGTTGGCTTCATAAAGAACGAAGAAGAGCCTTGTGTTTACAAAAGGGCTAGTGGGAGCGCACTTGTCTTTCTGATCCTATATGTTGATGATATATTATTGATCGGAAATGATATTTCTATGCTTGAATCTGTTAAGTCTTCATTAAGAAATAGTTTCTCTATGAAAGATTTAGGAGAGGCAGCATATATTTTGGGCATAAAGATCTATAGAGATAGAACTAAAAGGCTAATTGGATTAAGCCAAAACACGTACATTGACAAATTGTTGAAGCAGTTCAACATGCAAGATTCCAAGAAGGGTTTCTTGCCCATGTCACATGGTATTAGTCTTAGCAAGACTCCATATCCTTTGACACCAGATGAGCGAGACTGGATGAGTAAGATTCCATATGCTTCCGCCATTGGGTCTATCACGTATGCCATGCTTTGTACATGCCAGATGTGTCATATGCTCTAAGTGTTACGAGCAGATAACAGTCTGATCCAGGTGAAAGTCCTAGATAGCTGTAAAGAATATTCTGAAATACTTGAGAAATACTAGAGATGCGTTCCTTGTTTATGGAGGAAAGGAAGAGCTAGTCGTAAATGGTTACACTGATGCTTGCTTCCAAACCGATAAAGATGATTTTTGATCGCAGTCTGGGTTTGTGTTTTGTCTTAATGGAGGAGTAGTAAGCTGGAAAAATTCTAAGCAAGAGACGGTTGCTGATTCTACAACAGAGGCTGAGTACATTGCGGCTTTCGAAGCTGCAAAGGAGGCTGTTTGGATAAAGAAGTTCATCTCTGAGCTAGGTGTGGTCTCTAGTGCTTCTAGTCCGATGAATCTCTATTGTGATAATAGTGGAGCTATTGCACAAGCCAAGAAGCCTAGATTGCATAAAAAATCTAAGCACATACTTTGGCGTTTTCACCACATTCGTGAGATTATTGATAGAGGTGATGTTAAGATATGCAAAGTGCACACGGATTTAAATATTATTGATCCGTTGACAAAGCCTCTTCCACAACCAAAGCATGAGGCGCACGCAAGAGGTATGGGTATTAGATACTTACATGATTGACTCTAGTACAAGTGGGAGATTGTTAGTGATATGCTCTAGAGGCATTCATGGAGATGATTGTATCACTTTTATTTTTATGAATACATCTATAAAATGTTATTTTGTCCCTTGAATAAATATCTTTTATATTGATCAACAAGTTTGTGACTTGTTCGTAAAACTCTTTATTCATATTTTGATGTTATTCTAAATTATCCTTGATCTTATATCATTATGTGGGACGATTATAATTTATAGATCAGCACATGTATTGGTTGATGATTATGTTTCATGGATTATGGATATGAGATATCAAATCAATAATGTGGACATGTGTTAGAGAACATGATGTTGAATTGACCCATCATGAGATACTACGAGAATTGTTATATTCTTTAGTGTCATCAGTTGGTCTCACATATAGTGTATGTGGGATCCTTAAACCTGAGGTCGTCATTATTTCCTACATGTGTAATAGTTTGCTTAGGGGTTACCAAACACTACTTCATAATTGGGTGGTAATAAAGGTAGCTTTCAGGTTTGTTGTGAAACATGCGGAGGAATATGAGCGATCAAGAAGGAATTTGCCCCTCCTATATAACAGGAGAGATATCTCTGGGCCCCTCGATGTGGTTGGATTAAGAAAGTGCATGGCCATGCCAAATGTGGTTGAGGAGTCAATCGCAACTGAGTAATCCACTACAGGTTCGAGTGAAGGATGGAGCTATCATAGGATGGCACGTTTCTCACCTTGAGTTTGATCTAGTATCATGAGGCAAAGGGATCAGTACATAAGCACTATATATGTTCGTCCGATATGATCATTATGTGTGTTTGGGAGTCCTTATGTCCAACTAGGGACTGCTACTGACTTATGGGCCGGAAAGGAGTTTTCGGCCCATGGCCAAGTACATATGAACCTACAGGGTCACACACTTAACGGGCTGGAACGATAAGGGGTCGGATGATAGTTTCTGAGTAGGATTCTATCGCTTCTCGTATCGGATATGGATCCGATTATAGGCTATAAAAGGAGAGGTGCGGGGGCTGAGGGAGGTATCTCAAAACACACCCGTCAAAACCCTAGCCGCCACCTCTCGTATCCCCTGTCGTGCACGCCGGTGCTAGCACATCGACGCACGGTGCTCCATCCCTTGACGTGTGGACATCAGTAGATGCGCTACTGCGACTGCGGCGCTGATCGGGACGATCACGAGGAGGAGACAGTTGAACGGAGGATGTTCGACTACTACCGCAACACCGACACGCTCTTCATTGAATCGGCTGCTTCAACCCTACTTCCGCTGCACTGCGCGTCTAGTGGTAATGATTTATGATCTCTTACTCGCATGGCTTCCTGGTTTACGTGGTAGAAAAATTTTAATCTGTGCTAGTGTAGCCTATCCGTATCCCAACACGCCCGCTGCGGCAGGGGGATCGGCGGGGGCGGTGCCTTCGGGACACATGTAGGACCACATCATCGCGGAGTGGTGACAGAGGGAGAAGATTAACTAGAGGTTCATCGAGCTCTCCAACGTCATCCCCTGACTCAAGAAGGTTCACATATATTTCACTTTCTTTGTTCTTTCTTTCTTTGATTGATTATCTCTTCTTTAATTTTATGATTTTCACTACTCATCCTCTTCTTCTTCTTTAATTTTATGATTTACGTATATTATTTCACTTTCTTTCTTTCTTTGATTGAGTGATTAGTTCTTTTTTAATTTTATGATTTTCACTTCTTCTCCTCCTCCTCCTTGTCGTCGTCTTCTTTAATTTCATGCTTGTTGTTAACCTTCTTATCAAAGAGAGCTAGCTTCTCTTTGGATTTATTAATCTCTCTCTCCCTCTTTATTTTTACTAGTATAAAGTTACCACTGAGGGAGGTGAAGCTCAAGCCTTACTAAGCTCCCTCGGTGTGTACGCCCCTGCATGCAGATAGAGAACATGCAAGTTCCAAGCAGGATGGGAGACTTATTCTAAGAATATCTGTACATGTATGCAGCCTGAGTACTCTCTGAGAATAGGGTGCACGAGAACAATCGATGCATGACCACCTTCATAGCTTTGCCGTGCCTGAGCTTTTAACCTTGCTTAATTTGATTAGGAATATCTTGTTCCAAACTTGCAATACTTGCCTTCGTCCGCTTCTAAATCAAAGGGGATTCTTGCCTTCCAAACAAAAGAAAAAGAAGAAAAGAGGATTCCGATGGGATTAAACTATTCCGATGAGATTAAGGTATGCATGGCATGGCATCCATAAAATGGTGCGCATTGTTCGATGGCACTTTTGAATTGTGTAGTATATGATAAAGATGATAGTCTGTCGATCGACATCCGCGCATGCCTATACATATATCCATGTGTTTGCATGCTGCCCCTATGTACTACTTCCTCCATCCGTACATATAGGTTATTTTTGTATCTTTACGGTCTTTAACACAAAACTTTGACTATAATTTATTATCATAATATAGTAACAAAAATAATAAAAAATATGTATTATAAAAGAATTTTGCAAGAGAAATCCTAAGATATTATTTTTATATAGTCAATTTATATATTTTAATATATATTGATGGTTAAATCATGAAAGACTTGACTATATAGAACTCACGTTAACCTATATTTCTAGAGAGAGGAAGTAGTAATTAAACTCCATGCACGTCGCACATATACAACGGAATGGACTTGCTAGCTGTTCTCTGCTAGGATTAACCTCGAGAGCGTGAGGTATTTCAACAGGACTTGGCTATGGGGCAATGAGAAATAAAGCTTATGCTCGACCAGTTGGAGAGAGAGAAGGTGTAACTGCTTCTTTAAGGAGAGAGAAGGTGTAATTGTTCCTTTAACTAGCTTTGCTGAGCCAAGGGGTAAGCTTTGTTGCTTAGTAAGTAGGCGCGCATCGTGCTCCAATACTTGCCTTGGCTCTCGGCTGGCTAAATCAAGGGGAAGTGACAAGTAAGAGCCTCTCAAGGCCCGGCGTTTACTGTTCTTATGGGGGCAAGGAATAAAGCATGGTATGTACACATAAAATAACAGTTTTGCTATTGCACAGGCGACTGAAATTTTTTTATGTTTCAGTCACTTGAAATTGCACTCTCAATGAACTAAAATTGCAACCCCCTCCAAAAAAACAGCTGCAACTTTAGGTGATTCAGAGTGCAACTTCAGGTGACCTGATATTACACTCTCAATCAACTAAAATTGCAGCCCCCTCTAAAAAACATGTGCAACTTCAGGTGATTCAAAGTGCAACTTTAGGTGACTGAAAGATAAAAAAATTTCAGTCGCCTGTGCAATAGTCTATCCCATAAAATAAAGATAGATGGAACAGTATTCCCGCGTGTATCTTGTTGATTAATATTGCCGACATCCATGCATATGCCTATATATATGCATGTCTATTTGTTTGCATGCATGCCATAGCAATTAAGCGCGCACCATGCACGCATACACAAGGATGGGCTTGTCCTTCGATAGGATTAGCTTCGATGGTTTGAAGAACGTCAACAAGACATGGTGCGACCAACTGGCTCATCAGTCTAACTCCACAGGGAGCTCGACGGAGCATTTCCAGAAAGATGAGATTATGGACAGGGCGATGGCGTTCACGGTGGTGCTCATGGCGCTCCTCGGCTCCACCCTCTTCGGTGCTGGCCTCGTGCGCCAATTCGTCGGCCGGTACACCCTTTACCTGCCCTTTCTCCCTGGTCGGTACAACCTTTACCCCATGATGCGCATTTTGCTGCACTCCACCTTCGTCCTGTTCCTTCCTCTCCTGTCCTACGTTTTCTCCCACACTCAACGTCAGGGTCAGGAGAGGGAACTTGGCCTGGTTATCATGTGGATGCTCCTCATAGAGCTCATCCGCAAGAAGGTGCACGTGATGGTGCTGCCGGCCGATGGCTCCTCCTTCTCGAGGGGCATAGGCCGGTTCACGCTGATGGATTACTCCGACGAAGTTACTCGCCTGTTGTGGGTCGGCTACCTCATCTACTCCAAAATTGGAGCTCGCGACCATCATCGGTTGGTGGCCATGTTTGTCGTCCTCTGGTCTCTGATCTTGGTGAAGCTGGTGCAGAGGGTGGTCAGCACATGGCTGGCCAGCCGCTCCTGGCTTACAGCTAGGAACCCTCTTCTTATTGCAGGCTACATGCAGCATGTCTTAGATGAGGAGGTGGAGGTGAACTACTCGAGCACTGCTGCTTCCGCCGCCATCGACATGACCAACTGCAAGTACGCGGTGATGGGCGAGGAGATCCTTGTGCTCGACAAGGAAAAGAGGCAAACGAGGGAAAAGGCGCCGCTCAAGATAGCGACCACCCATGGATATGGCTACGGCGTGGGAAGGCGCGTCCCTTGCCACCCGAATGAACACGAGAAGCAGCACGTCCCTTATTGCGACCAAAATGAACAGAAGCACGTCCATCTCCTCATTGACCCCAAGAAGATGGGTACGCTGGTCACTGTAGGAGATATATGGAACCTACCCAGCAAGTGCCCAAAGCTCTTCTCCGATAGAAGGCGGCAGCACCTTGAGAACTTATGCTTATCTTTCTCTCTTTTTAAGATGCTGCGGCGTCGTTTCGAGCACTACCCCATGGCGGAGGTTGGCTCCGTCATGGCACGCAAGCTAATGCTCAAGGGGGTGCTCACCCTCGAGGGCGAGAACCCCAACGACAAAGCCCATAGGCCCTTCCAAGTTCTTCAGCTAGAGCTCAACTTCCTCGAGAACTACTACCAGGATGCTGCCCCTGTGGTTATGTCCCAACCTATCCTTTTCTTCTCCAACTTTGCCTTGTCCATGCTCTTTGGTTTGATATACCTCGCCGCCTTCTTGGCGATACTAATCGACGACAAAGATGCTGCATACCTATATTGCTTAGCCATGGGCTGGGCCAGCGACCTCCGAAAATTTCGATCCCTCTACATCACCATCACCATGCTTCTTGTGGTCACCCTCATTGCCATTGAAACTACTGAGTTCTGGACCTTATATGTTTTCTCCGAATGGAATACAGTTCGCCTGCTATGCTCATACGAACAGTGTGGGCCTCTGCGCAGGCGAATCTATTACTGCCTCATTTCAGCACGCTTTTGGGTATCCTGTGTAGTTCGGTGTCTAGTCAAAAATTTTCTAAGGCGGCGTCACACCGACATCAAGATCAAACAGGTATCCATTGTTAACGCCTGCGGGCCATTTGACAAATTTTCTGCAAGGGTGTCTCAGGTGACACTAGCACCTAAAGCCAAGGAAGCAATTGTCGAGTCCTTGAAGAACATCGATGCGAACACTGGCTGCATCAGCCTGCCAGTGCTGCGGCTGCTGCCACACATGAGTGGCCTTCACAGCTGTGGGAAAACTTCTACCGAGATCATCATGGCATTTCACCTGGCAACGGAGCTCTTTGGGATCGTCCCTGATGTCAAGTGCCAGAAGAATTTGCAAGACGACGACCCAAAGGCTGTTGCAACTGCGCTATCAAGGTACTCATGTACCTGGTGGCGCACACACCAGATTTGCTGCCTGATGACGAGACATGGGTGTCTGACAGGTACAAGGATATGAGGAGCTGCCTAGAGCATGTGTCGAAGCAATGCTGCGGCACAATGTGCACACCAAGCCATTGCTGCAGGAAAACAATTGTAGACAAGATTCTCAGAAAGAAGAAGGACCTGAAAGACCCAACGACACGGGATGGTGTGAAACTGTTCGAGCAAATGAAAGCAGAAAGCAGTGAGGCTGATGTATGGAAGAATCTGGAGGAGTTCTGGGTCCAGTTGCTCATCTACTTGGCCCCGTCCAACGATGTGCGAGGCCATGCCAAGGCATTGGCCTCCTCGGGTGGCGACCTCATCACTTGCCTCTGGGCCTTCTGCACTCATGCAGGCATTACTCGTCAGCCACTTGAGCAGCACACTGCCGGCGAGCAAAATGCCTGGTACCTACTACCTAGCTAGTACTATTAAATTATGGTTAATAAAGCCATGTGCTGAATGGCGTGGCATGTTGTGTGCTTGTATCTTTGTTTGTGTGTCTGTGTGCCTTATTTTATGTGTGCTCATTGTGGTATCGTATTGTTGGGCTTTATTTGGTTTTTCAATGATGTAATGACATTATATCGAGGAATGGTTGAGGATATCCTATAATGTCGAAGCTAAGCTCCCCTTGTAATTACACCGGCAAATGAAAGGTTGTAACACCCCGCCCATTCTCTGGGTCAAGATGCTACCACCTCTGCATACTCTTACCAATTTCATCAATACTAGAAGAATTTGAAACCAACACTAGATTTATTTATATTGCTGCGTTCGGATTCATCATAGCATTTCTAGTGATTACTCTAGCCTAACAAAGCTAAAGTACACTGACAAAAGTGGTACAAAAGTACTGCTAGTTTGTGCCGGTTATTCATGTGCTACTCCCGCCCCGAACATGGCGTCCTCAACGATCACCTAAAAAATAAATAACAAAGCCAGGGTGAGCCCAAGGACTCAGCAAGTACATAATAGAACGATAAATATTAACACAACATGAAAACAATTTAACCCAACCAACATACTTTGCATACATAACCATGCTCGTACCACCATTCCCAAGGCTCCACATTGATCGTACATACTCCACATGCATTTCATATTCCACATTGCCAAATCACGTATGCAATGCAATGCATCTCTACTGTACATGCACATTTGCTCACCATAATGCGAATACCGGTATCGCAAAGTGAACACCCGTCGATGTTCACCCATCATCTGGGCCCACCCATCTCGGCACGGGGTCCCCTCCACTCCCGTGGAGGCCTACCGAAGTAAGTCTTACTCAAGAGCACTCCGGATTAGTCCGCTAGCTTTACTCGTAACTAGGGACTTTCTCACCGCCCTCACTCTTGAGTGCACATAATGCAAATGCATATGCCATTGCCATTACTATGGTCATCATAAACATCATGTCATGAAATCATCGCATTTCCACATCAACATTAGCACATCATGTAAACATCGCATGTTCATTATCTCTACGATCTACCGCTCTACCATGCACTTGCCTGTTAACCAAACGGAGCGGAGCGATGTGCGGATGGCGTCGACTCGGGACCTCCACCTGGACAAGCAAACAATCCGATTTAACGCATCATACGAAACCAGAGATTAAATGGGCGACGACGATACTATATGCATAACTGGTTCGGGCATAAAACGCGCGGGCTTTCAGGGGTCTGCCGCGCGGCACCAAAACCCCCAAATTTTCTATTTTTTCCCTTTTCTTTTCTTTTCTTTTTCTCCCCTTTTCTTTTCTTTTCTCTTCTCTTCTTTTCCTTTCTCTCTTTTCTTTTTTTTCCTTCTTTCCCTTCCATTCTTACCCGGCCGGCTCCCTTCCTCCCCTTTTTTTCTTACCCAGCCGGCCCCCTCTTTTCTTCCTCACCTACCCCTCTCTCTCTCTCCTCATTTCCACTCGGCCGAAACGGCCTCGGCCTCCTCCTCCTCCGCCGGGGGCGGCGCGGCGGCGCACGGCCGGCCCAGCGCCACCGGCGGCCCTCCGTCGCCCCGCCTCCTCCTCTCCCACCCACTCTCTCTCGCGCTCGAGCTGCGCTCGCGCACCCCGGCGCGCGGCAGCGTGCGGCCCGGCAGTGTCGCCGGCCCAGGCTCCCCGCCGCCGGCCTCGGGCTCTTCGCCGCCGTCCCCGCCTCTGGCTTCCCCTCTCCCTCTCTTTCTCTTGCGCGGGCACCCCTCCTGCGGCGCGACGGCGCGCGGGCAGCAAGGCTCACCGCCTCCGGCCTCCCTCCTCTCGCCTCCCCGTGCCCCGATCCGGCGGCACCTCCTCCAAATATGGCAGATCCGGGCGGTTCCCCTGCTACCCTATGTGCAGGTTTGCAATTGATTGGAGAGGGAGTACCTTGGGCTGGCCGAAGATGGTGTGGCTATGAGGGGCTTGTTCAGCGGAGAGGAGGAGAAGAGTATTGTGGGCTGAGCTGTGGCAGAGGTGAAACCGGGGGGGTGTTGCCTTCTGCTGGACGCATGGCACAGGTGGCTCACATGCACGCTAGGGCAAGCATGCAGCTTGCCACCTCCCTCTGGCAGAAGCAAAAGGCAGGTGAGGTGTCCTGCTAGCTGGCATTTTTTTCTGGTATTACAAAGGTGGTCCATGGAGTACCTTAAAAGTTTTTTTAAAAAAAAAAACCATATCAAGTTGCTGACTGCTCATGTTGCCACGTTGTTTAATTCCCTCTCTTAGTAAATATACATGTCGTTGAAAACATCACCAAGGTATCAAATCTGCAACTATGACCATTTTTTCTATCCACTCTATCATTTATGTTTTATTTGTTTTGGATATTAACATTGTCTCTAATGCATGCTTTAATATATGTTTCCAAAACTTACCGGGGGTCGCCGGAGGGGGTCGGCAGCGTGCGGCGGTGGCGGCGGGCTCGGGAAGCGCTTGACGTTGGCGATAGAGAGGTGGCGGGGAACTCGGTAGAGGGCGCGGTCAGCTTCACGGTGTCCCGGGGAGGGTGTAGGAGCGAGGAATTGGAGTTTGACGGCTTGACTCGGTGGATTGCTCGGTGGCCGGTCTTGGGGAAGATGAGGGGCACCGGCGAGCTACGGGCGGCGGAAGTTCGATTCGGCTCAGTGGGAGGGAGTAGAGAGCTCGGGGAAGGGTTTCACGGGCTCGACGGTTCTTATAAGCGCACGGACGATGCTAGCCTCGGGACGGCGCCCGTGCAGTCACATCCGTGAGCGGCGGAAGCAGCGGCGGGTGCAGGCGGCCGATCCTGCAGAGGGTTCGGGGTGGGACACTTCGCTGCCAACTGCAGCTTTTGCGCCACGCACGTGCCAGGCGCAGGAGGCTTGCGCCATGCGGCCGGGTAGTGCGACCGGGTGGAGGGAAAGTTGCAGGCGGTGGCGCCGTACCGGGGGCGGGGAATGGAACCAGGGGCGGTGGTGGTTTCGCAGGCGCCCCCCACCAGGTGACGGGACGGCTCGGGCAGGGCGACGGCGGCTGGCGAGGGCATGGGCACCACGGGGAGGAAGAGCAGGCGCAGAGCAGAAAGGAGCCGGGAGGAGGGAGAAGGAGCCGCACGCGAGCTGAGCGGGACCGCTGGCCAGTGGGAGGGGGCGAGGGCCCGCAGGGTAGTGACGGAGGGGAGGCGCGTACGGGAGGAGAGGTGGAGCTGGGCCGGGCTGTTTCGGCCGGCCTGGCTTCGCCCCCTTTTTTATTATTATTTTTATTTGTTGTGTATTTTTGTATATAGCATTTGTATTTTATTCATTTTTGCTAGCTCACAAAATTTTCATATTCATATCTCCTTATCACTAGATTAATCCTTGCATGTGCAAAATTTTGATATACATATATATATATATGTATATATTTACATATATATTCACGTATGTTGGTATCCATATGCTTGCACCTATTGTTATTCTTGTTATTATTTTCAAGATAGCATTTTATGGTTTAAGTCAAATTTCTCCCTTCCTTTTATGGATTATCGTTTCAGATTCTTATTTTAAATCTTACTTCTCTATTGTTTAAACAGGTTTGTTTTCTTCTTGTTCCTTTTAACCTTTGGAACCTTAACCAAATTTCAGGAAAAACACCATAAAATCCAAATTCAAATAAAATATATTACAAATATAATTCAAAAAGCTTCACATTTTCAAAATCAAATTTTTGGGATGTTACAAGATCAAAACCCCCAAAATCACCCTTTTTAATCAAAATCGAGCAAACTCAAGAAATTGTAAAGAACAAGTATCTAGATAGATAAGATCTAGTCTCCAAGAGATACCTCTATCACTTACATGTTTTTGGCACCAAGCAAGATCAAGAGGGGAAAAACACTTGTAAGACCATGTGGTGGCAACCTCATAAGAGTAATGAGTATTTAACATTGCTTATGCCTTGCTTTCATTGCTTGAGTTTAATTTTAGGAAATTGCATTCTAGCCTATTGCTTTCTAAAACTAGCAGTTAGACTGGCTCTGGTGTGGCGGGCTAACCGACCGTTGCACGGTAGTGAGACTGGTGAGCAGTAGTACCGGTACTTTGTTGGCGGTATTTATTTTCCAAAAAAAGTCTTTTGGGAGTTTTTGCTCTGAGACCTGTTGCGGTAGTTCTAGCATTGAAAATATGGTATGACCAAAGTGAAGCGGTTTTATAGGCTATGGCTTGGCGATCTGACTGATGTGGTTAGGGCGGTTTGACTGGCTTAGTGGTTACGGTCAGACCAGCCCCTGTTGCTGAGTGGCATTGAGTTGGTTTGATTTTGAGTTGTGAGTCATGGCGGTGACCATGCAGTGTTAGTCATGAGGTTTTTATGCAAGTGTGAGTCGTAAGTATGTCCATGAATGTGTTTTACTAATTGAAAGTCAAGTGTATGCCTTTTGTGTTTAGATTAATTTCTTGTTCTTTAGTGTGTAGTTGCTTTGATAATTGTTGTGACCAGTGGCAAGACTAAGCTTTGGTGGCCGTGAGGTGTCGTGTAAGTCCAGGTGGAGCATCATTTCAAGCCAAGAAGTACGGAAGAAAGACAATGATCATCTAAGTTATCTTTGCTAGGACAAATAGAAAATTCTAGAGCTGAAATTATTGATATCACAGCTAGTCCATATTCTAGTTGCTTAAGAGCTAGTGATATTTCTAAAACTAGTGTTTTCACATGCTTGAATTGTGATGAATTGGAAAAGAAACTAGCTATGCAAACTCAAAATTGGTCTAATTCAGTTTTGAATATTCATGTCCTCATTGTGAGTCTATAGAAGAAAAATTAAAAATAATTAACTAGTGAGCTTAATCTTGGTAGATCTGAACTTTGTGATACTTGCCCTAAACTCACTTCTAAAATTGAAGTTTCACCAAAATCTTGTAAGACAAACATGATAAAGAAAATCTTACATCTGTTCGTACTTCAAATGTTGATTCTATTACTCCAATAGCTTGTACATTTTGTGCTAAAATTGGAAAAGATTTGAAAGATATGGATAAAGCATTTAGAATTAAATCTGATGAACAGTTGCGTAAAGTCAAGAATGTATCTTGTGTATCATGTGAGGCTTTGAATCTAGAGGTGACTGTGCATAAGGAAAGATACGCTAGAGCCATTAAGAGTGAATCCTATGAGCCATGTGTCACCATAGCCAAAGAAAATGATTATTTACATAAAACCCTTGAGAGGTTCTCTATTGGGAAAAAGAACTTAAACCTGATTCTACATCAATCCATTGTCAGCAAAGCCAAGAGATATTTTGGGTTCAACTACTATGAGCATTCCAACAGTCATCCTCCTAAGGTAGTGAGCATAGTTAAGAGTGAGAAGACAGAGGCTACCCCTCCTAAGCCTGCTAAGATGTTGTTCAAGTTTGCAGGATTTGCCCAAAACCCTTCAAATAATGTTGGTGCTTATACTTCATCAAGTACGACTGAAAGCATCTAGACCCTTAAAAATAATTTTAGTAATTAATGACAATAATAATTAAATGAACTAACTTATTTATTAAGATGATAAATGGTTTAGTCCTGAAGTTTGATGGCATCATGGAAAAAGACATACAGAAGTGATCAAAGAGTGACGTGGATCAAGATAAAGCACAAGACAAAAGTAAATTATAGTTTAAGGACCTCTTTATAGCCTTTTACTGGTCCAGTGTTTGGATGAAAAGATCAGGTTTGTAGATTAGTGCCTTACTATAAAGAGGGATCGTAGCTAGTTGCTTGAAGCTTAACTTATGTTACTTTGATCAATTAAATGTCCATGCATGCATTTGAATTTCATTTGGAACTCTCTCTGATTTTCCTTGAAAAAATGGTACGACCGGAAGTCTTTGACGATAGTACCGCTGCACTGGTACTACCAGTTGATACATGCCCGTGGCTAATTTCCAGAGGGGTACTTTTTTGACATTCATTGAAATGTGGTACTACGCATGTGTTGCGCAAAAGTACCACAAAGTGGTATGACCGCATGTTGTTGGCGGTACTACTAGATTTCAGTAGTACCGAAATCTAGTTGGTGGTAGTTAATTTCTAGAGATGTATGTTTTGGAGAATTTTCTCTCCTCTAGAAATCGAAGCTACCATAGCTTTGGTGTGGTACTACCAGACCCTGTAAGGGTGGTTCTATCGATATTTAAAGTAACAACTATTTCTACGCATTTAATAAACCTCAAATAGCCGTTGAAAAGTGGGTGTGGTAGTATCGGTCACCACATGGCGGTAGTACCGCAATTCCTGATTTTTTTAGAGATTTTGACTCAATGATCATCCTAGTGGGTAGAGGCTATAAATACCTCCCCACCAGCAACAAGGGCTCTCTTCTTGACCTTGTTGAATACCCTTGAACTCCTTGTGCACTCTCTACTACTCATTTGCTCTAATTTCACATTTTGAGGTAGTTGAGAGCATTCAAGTGCATTGCATTATTAGTTGATCTTTGAGGCACTTCAAAACCTTTAAGCAAGCACTGTGATTTATTACTCTTTGTGGTTGCTGGCACCTAGACGGCTTGAAGGAAGTTTGCACGATGATCTCTTGAAAGAAGATTATAAAGAGACCTAGCACCATTTGTGAGTGATGTGGTGCTCGCCATCTTTGGAATGGAGGAAGAGCAGCCATAGTGGACTTGAGATTTTGAGGCTTAATTCGTGGATGCAGTTGAATTCATTTGGACTTACCATAACGTGGACTAGTGAATATCGATAAGTCTTCGATACCAAAATAAAAACATCATGTGTTTCCATTGTGGTTTACTCTCTTGTCTTTACTTTCTGTATGTAAATTTCTAACAATTGAATTGTGTAGTTAGAAGTGTATCTAGTCCTATGGCCACTTAATTAATTTCTAAGCTATGTCCAGAAAAGCAGATCATGAGTAGCTTTCAACGAGAGGGGCTATTGTGAGTAGTTTTTGATTTGGATTTTGCCTTTGATCTTCTCTCACAGATGAGACGGCCAAGTGGGAGAAGATCACCTACGTTGGGATCGTGACGTGCACCCTCCCGGCAGCGTACACCCTCTCCAAGGGGCGCCCCCACCACGAGGAGCCGCCGGTGAGATCTCGTCCTTGGTATATTCATATACACATATCTGTCCATCGACCATTGATAATTGATACATTGAAACAATTTGTATAGTGGTTGATATACAAATGCAAATATAGTGGCTGATATACAATTGTATACAAATGCAACATACCTAGTTTTAATAAATATAATTTTATGCCTGATATATTCATGTTATGCACACAGAACTATTTCATGGCAGACCATGAATGGATGTATAGTGGCTGACAGCGTGGTAAAGCTCCCTTAAATGAATGGATTGAACAAACTACACAGTTCTTAGATCATGCATGCTCAAATCCTAGGATAGTTGAAGGTGACACCATTAAGTGTCCATGTGCAATGTGCAGGAAGTATTTTAGGCACAACAGGCATATTGTAGAGTTGCACTTAAGTAAATATGGGTTTAGGTCAAACTATCAAACATGGATGACACATGATGAACATGACCCTTCAATAGTTCACAAGAAAATCAATGAATGTAATCGGATGGACAATCTGTTGATTGACGTAGGTGGTGACCATCCACCGGGAATCGATGAGGAGCTGTAACATCCCAAATTTTTAGGTTCAAAAATGTGAACTTTTTGAAGCTTTTCTTGCATTTTGCTGGCATTCAGATTTGTTTTGAATATTTAATTGAAGATCATTTGAGTTTTGTGTCATGCAAGAAAACATATTAAGAAACAAACACTAGTGATGTTATAAAAGGAAAAGTTCAAATAATAGAGAACAAGAATTTAAAATACAAATCTGAAAAGATGATCCATAAAATGATGGGATGGCCTGAATCTAGAACATAAGATTTCATTTCTGGAGATAATGGAACAATAGAAGCAAATAAAAGAAATACAGATACATATGGATAATACATATAAATGTATCTACAAAATTGTGACATGCAAATGCATATGTTGAGAAATAATATCCAAGTAATAATAATAATAGTGTTAATAAAAGATATGGGAATAATATAAGACAATAAATTATGAATTTAAAAACCAATTTTAAATTACACTTTAATCCAAACTAAAATTAAAATTTTAAACTCAGACCGAGGATGAAAATAATTGGAAACTAAAATTAAAACAATATTTAAATTTACCATCCAAATGAGTTGAGTTGAGCCCTTGATTTCAAATCAAGATTTAAAATTTAAATATTAAATTCTGGCAAAAATCCAAACTTTGGTTACTGGGCATTTGCTTCCCTCTCTTTTTTTTCTTTTTCTCCATCCCTATCTCCCTATGCCATGCGGGCCCCTCTCCTCTTCTTTTTCTTCTTTCCCCTCCTCCCTCTCTCTTCTTTCACTGCAAGCCGGGCCCGGTGTGCGTCACCTCCTTTCTCCTCCTCTCCGTCTTCGCTGCATCCCATCACCGCGTCGCCGTCGCCCTGCGCCTCATCCGCCCTGTCTCCTCTATCGCCACCCACTCCCGCACGTCCCCGCCTATGCCGCACGTCACCCGTCACCCCGTCGGGTCACCTCGCCTTGTTGGTCGTGCATCATCGTGTCCCCACGCCTCTGCAGAGCAACTGCTCCCCTCGCCATCATGCTGACCGGCGCCATGCCCTGCCAACTGTCGCCATCGTCGTGCGCTCCAATCCCCCCCCCCGCGCGAGCAGTCGGCTATAAGATCCTCGCCGCCCCCCATTGCTTCCCCTGGCTTTTCCCCCTTTCCCCTGCCTTCTTCCGCGCAAGCCCAAAGCCCGACCACCGCCGGCCCACCTCGGCCCCTCTCCGGCCTCGCTGCTGCTCCCGGTGGGTTCCCCGTGCCTTCCTCCAGCTCACGCCCACCCGAACCTCCTTCTCCTTCCCCTCCGGCGCCGCTGCCCCAAACTCACCTCACCGCCGGCCGCCTCGTGCAGCCGCCCGTCCGTCTCGCCGCCGCTCCGACCACCGCGCTTCCACCCCAAGCTACCTCTTGCTCCGGGCAACCCATTTTACCAAGCACCACCGCCTCCCCGGCCGCCCCTCACAGCGCCGCCTTCCGCCATGGCCGCCCGAGCCTGTCCTCTGTTCTGGCTGTCCACCCTTAGCTCATCTACCTTCATTCCTTCGGTAAGGCAGGTAATACCCCGTGCCCACTTGGCTAGACTGAGCACGCTAACAGTCAGTCGCCAGAGGTCCTGCGTTCGAACCCCTCTCCCGCCGTATTTAGGTCCTGTTTGGCACAGCTCTAGCTTCGAGATCTATGCTGGATCTGTAATTTGTTGACTAAATTAAAATAATTTAAATATTTTTATTTAATATATAATATAAATGAAACGAGTCATGTAAATGCACTTAACATGCCTGCAACTCTAGATCCAGGATTTCCTAGAGCTACAGATGACCAGCTCTAGGAAATCTACAGATTTCCTAGAGCTAGAGCTCTGCCAAACGAGGCCTTAGAGTAGAATTTTTACTCTTTTGCTGAGCGGCCCAATGGGGGGAAACCAAGGGAAAAATTGGAGAATTAATGTAGAAAAGATGATAAAAATTAATTAAGAGATAAGTGAGCTTCTTAAATGCCTAATCATGGATTAATCTTCATATGTTAGTAAATAAAAAGCTTTGAAATATTTATTTTAAATCCTTAGTGGCTAAAGGTTTAGGAGGAAAGTGGTGCAGAATTGTACTTCCATGAACTGATGGCTTAGCAAATGAGGGTGGTCTAAGGAATAAAACCTAAGCCATTGTATATTATTGAATATTATAGGATTGACCATAGAATGATTTAGACCTTAATCATTATTTCTATGCCCTAAGCAATCAAGAGAACCATTTTTGACTATTAAATGATTTGGGTATAAAGCCACTAGTATTTGGACTAGTTATCACATATGAATAATTAATGTGATTTGCCTAAATGAAGTAAAAGGCTGAATATTAGTTAAGGGCAATAATAAAGAAAATCTCTTTTGGCTAAATGTTCAAATTCAATAAGGGCTACCATTAGTTATAATTAAAATCTATGCCCAATATTCAACATGCCTTCATTAAATAAATTTAGCCGTAGATTTTGCTAAAATAGCAAATATTGAAATATAACCTTATATACCAAGATTTGACCCGATAACTAAGTTTAAACTAAAATTAGGGATAAAGATAAGCCTAATGGTAGCTAAAGTAAATCCAAGATAATAAAAGTGACATTAATTAAATTAAAATGATAGTTTTAAATGAATAACGATAATGAACATAAATTTATATAACACGCTAGGACCCGTATAAATAGACCCTAATTCAAATTAAACTTAGCCTAGCAATAAAAGGAGGTACATAAAATATCACACCACAGGTTGCTATAAACTCAGACTCTAAGACTAAATTGGTAAGCTAAAGATTTTATACATCGCGTATATAATGTATGCCCTGGATGTTAGTACTCGACAAAATACACCAATTCATAGGTTTAACCTAACTCATGGAACTTCCTTAATAAATATAAAAATAATAAAAGAAGTTATTAATAAAAAGGTCGAGTTGTCATATTCTGCCATCAGCTATACCTAGCTATCCTTGAATGCTAAACCAAAAATAATCTCATGGATATACCTTTATCATGACCCATCCTTGATCTCCATTTTGACAAGTTTCCGTGCCATTCCCCACTTCCCTCCAATCACTGTGACACCGACAATACTCCGCATCCAATCAACCTTGTCTCAAATTACCTAATTAATCATAATGGAAATTAATCAAGTTCAATTGGGTTATTTGGATTTAGTTGGATCTCTTGAGTTATTTGCTTTTATTTGGATTTAGCTGTCTATCACGTAATTAGAAATTGGAAGCTCTGAAGATTCAATGGAACACGCGAGACCAAGATCGAGGTGAAGATCAAGACCAGAAGTTCAAAACTAATGAACGAGAAAGCTTTGCGTGAGCTCAAGACCGCGGTAAATCGCGCAAGGCGAGTCAATACTTTGATCATGTTGAACCTACATTTTCTGCAAATTACTTTTGTTTAAATTATCAAATTGCATGCTGTTATTTTATATGCAAATACATGTTTAATTTAGAATTTTAGTTAAATGCCTATTATCTAACTTGATTAATATTGCCCCTCCTTTGGAATATTTGAATATGAGAACCTTGTCGCCCTAGGAAAATTATAATAGTAACCTTTTGAAAATAAGTCCATAATTATATGCCATGCTTAGTTTTGTTTAGATACTTGTGGGAGTAAGAATGTCCAAGCATCACTTTAATCATGAGAAAATGTGGTTGGGCAGTCATGGTGGTAATGACTGGTGTATGTTAGATATGGTTATTTTATACTCCCAAAAATCTCAAATTGCTTATTTGTCTGGGCGGATGGTTCGGGGGTATGGTGCAGGTGTGCACGAGAGTGTGGTTTGTTGTAGAACTGCCCAGATAACCCTAAGGACTGAATCTTGTCATGACCTCATGTGTAAAACAAGTACAACCACAAGTCTGTAAAGTACAACATGGCCTAATAGATTTACCGGACCCTGAAAGTCATCATCATCAGTGAAGGAGGTGAGGTAGTGCAAGTGGCGCCCTGTGTGGCAGGCTTGAATGGGACATCCGCGGAGGGTGAGGTTCTGCTGTGGCGTGCTAGTAGTGGGGTAGCCAACTGCTAGGCGTTCAGAAGGAGAACATCTTGCACAACCTATGAGACCTGCCGCAAGTGGAACAAGCTCATAGAGGTGAGATGATGGAAGGGGCGAGGTACTTTGAATGGTTACTATGATGGTTTGCTCAACCACATGACTAAGGAATCGTGTGGGGCAACGAGAAAACTGTCTCTTGTGGGTAAAGTGTGCAAACTCTGCAGAATCAAAACTATTCGAATAGCCGTGCCCACAGTCAAGGGTGGACATGGGAACTTAATCAGATATAGTTCTATTTCAAAAACTTTGTGGGTGGGAATGGAAAAGTGGAGGGTAGTGGAAACCCCGGATTTGTGTTGCCCTGGGTGTCATCCCAGTGATAGTGTAAGCGGTTATAACGCTGAAGGTCTAGCATATGGTGCAGAGACCATGTAATGATGGATGGAATCTGGATCGATATTATTATTGCATTCTCTTACACATTATGTTTTTGTTGCTAGGTCTCAGAAAATTTTTATGGATTATATTTTAAAATAATAATAATACTTCCCACAAAGTAAAATGTTAGGAAGAGTAAATAGAGTTGTAAGAAAAGAAGATGGTTGTTGAGGTAAACATATAAAGATGTTGGTGGATTCACATCGATCATAAAAAGGATACAATAGTGTGGATCCTAGAGAAATAAATTGGTGGAGCCTAAATGAATATATAGGCTAGATAGACGATTTGAATGAATTTTTGGAGAATTAGGAGGTACAAAGGTAATTGCTGGATTACAACACTGATAACTAATATAAATTCTTGGGAGATGGTGGTGATAATAGGATTAATAGAATCTCATCGATTACTGGGTGGTTCAATTGAATCTTTGGAATTTGGAGGAATGATAACAATTACTGGAGTATAATCTTGATCAATGATAATCTTGGTGGATGTATACTAAGGAATCGTAGATTTGATCACTGATATTCTTGGTGGAGGTATACTAGTGAACTAGTTAGAGTTAAATAAGAGAGATTATTGGAAGATTAAATTATGGTTTTGGATCAATAACAAAAGGATTGAATTATTAGAAAGTCCTGATACAAATGATGTTGGTGGATTTAAAAGTAATTACGTTAGAGGATCAATAAAATTCAGAAGTGAAGAGTTGATGAATAGTTATTACAAAATTGGATTATTAGGAATTAATAACACAAAAGATATTGGTGGATTAGATAAACGATGTCGCTAGCTGTTCGGAGTTTTAGACAGCACTTGATCGACAAATTATATAAATTATGATACTCACTGTTTGGAGATTGAGGCAACAATTGGTCGGTGAATTGCATAATTGATTATATTCGTTGTTTGAAGTTTTAGACAGCAATCAATTTAGAAAGTATGTGCTTGATGGATTACATGAATAATGTCGCTCGCTGTTTGGAGTCTTAGACAGCGATCAATAAATAAAGTGTATTTTGGTGGATTATGTCAATTATGGTAATCACTAGGTGGAGTTTAGGCAGCAACAATGACACTGTGATTAAATAATAATAATGCTACTAAAAGCGATCTTTGGCAAATAAAATAACCCGAGCCTCTCCTTTGATAAGCCATGCATACTATTTATTTGCATCCTGTGTATTGGCTCGTGGAGCACGGTGGTTTGTGCTCGCACTCGCTTTCACCACATATCCAGAGTCAGAAATCAGATCATTACGCCTCAGCAATACTTGTGGGTCATGATGGCGAAGAAGATGAAGATGTCAAGAGCTAGGTCGCGAACCTCCAGTTGGCTGCCTGTTGGCATGTCCTGAAGGTCCCACCTGTGTGCTTCGTTTCCGCTGCTGCATTTTGTTGATTTTGGCCCAATTGGCCCGTGAGTAAGTTTACTATTATATTTTACGCTTCCGCATGATATGTACTTTGATATTCAGAACTGTAATCTGTGAGCACTATCTACTGATCCAGGGAATAATGCGGTGGAATCACAGAGGATGCCGGATTTAATATCTGGGATCCTGACAGGAGCCAACGGCCTCTGCCCAGGCTTTCTATAGAATGGTCGCTAGTGCTGACGAACTAGTCCATGAGAACACGACACACTCAAGTCTGTCTGCTGTCGCTCGTTTGCTAGCTATGAAGTCACAATACAATATGTCAATTGCACATATGACGATGTATTACAAATAATTCATGAAGTTTTGCCTCTGGAGTCTAAGTTGTCCGAGGACTTCTACCGTTCAAAAAAGTTGTTAGAGGGTCTCGGAATGCCATATGTAAAAATTGATGTGTGTTATAATAACTGCATGCTTTACTGGAAAGATAATGAGCATAAAGACAAGTGTGACTTATGTGATACCTCTCGCTACGAGGTAGGCCATAATAAAGTCCCACGTAAAGTATTACGGTACCTACCCATTATAGATAGACTACAAAGGTTGTATGCACACGAGGAGACATCAAAACTAATGTGGTCACATAGTCAGTCAATGTCTGGTAAGATGGTGCACCCATGTGATGGGGAAGCTTGGCAACAATTTGACGAGGACTTCCCAAACTTTGTAAGTGATCCTAGAAATGTACGCCTTGCTATAGCAACAGATGGTTTCACACCATTTAGTTTGGGTGCTGCTCCTTACTCATGTTGGCCAGTGTTTGTGGCTCCATTAAATATTTCGCCGGGCATGCTCTTGAAGTCGGAGTACATATTCCTTGGCCTTGTTATCCCCGGCCCTGAACATCCTAGGAAAAAAATAAATATTCTAATGCAACCTTTAGTTGACGAACTTATCAAGTTGTGGGAGGGGGTACAAATATGGAATGCTTCACTTAAGCAAAACTTTACAATGCGGAGAGGAAGTAGTACTTGAGGACACAAGGTAATGCATTTCGAAAGAACACAGTAGTACTTGAGGAGGCACCAAGGCATTTAACGGGAGAGGAAGTTGAAGCCCAAATAGACAAGTTTGTAGGTGATACGAAAAACTTTGGTAAACTTCACCATTGGACCCACAAAAGCTGCTTTTGGCAACTTCCATACTTCAATAAATTAAAGCTTCGACACAAGATTGATGTGATGCACAATGAGAAAAATGTAGCTGAAACTATATGGAACACATGCTTTGACATACCTGATAAGACCAAGGATAATGTGAAGGCCAGACAGGTTCTGGATATGTTCTGATTACCACTTGATAGGAACAGGGTTCCGATCTTCCAACAGGTTCTGGATATGTTCGATTTGGCGGAGGCGCGACACAAATCGATCCGGCTTCCGAATAACTTTTTCCGAACCCCGCAATCGCAGCACCACGTCTCCTCAGGTTGTCAATCGTGCGCAGCCCGGTTGACCTCGCCAAGAAGGCTAATCCTCGCCTGCGAATTGAAGAACACAAGCAAGAACAAGGAAGAACACAACTGAATTGCAGATGTATTGATTTAGCACTCGAAAGTTGGGGTCTCACAAACCGATGAACGGCGAAACTGTTCAAAACAGATTAATCTAAGCAAAACCCAAACCCTAATGGTAGGGGTGGCGGCTGGATATAAAGGAGTGAGGGGCGTGCAAAACCCTGGATGCGCCCTAATGGGCTCCAACACGATACAAAGCCGAACGGCCCAAAAGACGGTGATGCAGCACCCTGACAGAATCTGAACGCCCACTTATTTCGATGATTTCCATTGACGCAGAAGGAATTTTGACATGGGACCAGAGCCATTGGAAAGGTTGTCTTCTAAGCTTTCCATCCATATGTAGAACGTCCAAAATGGAGCCCGGATGCAATCTGGGCGCCGGTTTTAATGCGGCCCGGTCCTGGACTCCGAATTGGATTCGAAGTCGGCTTGAGTTGGCCCTCCAACATGATTCAACCGCCCTTGCTGTACTTGTGCATCTCGTAGTCCTTCTCCAAGTACTTCCAGGTCCTCTCCGTGGTTTCTAATCATAATTAAATCATTAGGTAGCAATCGATTCTCAAATGAACAAAAAAGAAGTACTTAGGAACGAGCTCACCTGTAAATTCAATTGTCGGGCGTGAGCTCTAGTGATTGGTCCTTGAATGTCAAGTGGAGGAGTGTTGTGTGTATCCGAAGAAGTGATGTCCTCATCAAGATTTAGCTGAGATTTGTCACCGTCCTTCACTGCACTTGGAGCTGAAGAACAATGGGAAGTGGCACAAGCCTAGGGCACCTTTTTGCATCAATAATAATGACAAGACAACCATCCTTAGTGGTTTCAAACATTGAAGTTTCCTGATGGATATGCATCCAATATTAGGCGAGGCGTTAACCTTCCACAAAGGAAGATATTTGGCCTCAAAAGTCATGACTTCCATATATTCATGGAACGTTTGCTACCAGTTGCATTCCGTGGCTTCCTTCCTGAAAATATATGGCTATGTTGGCTGAGCTCAGTTTTTTCTATAGGAAGTTGTGTGCTAAAGAGATTAGCAAGGATGACATAACCTCACTAGAACAAAATGTTGCAGTGCTTCTATGCAAACTAGAGAAAATATTTCCTCCTGGGTTCTTTAATCCTATGCAACATCTAATCATACATCTTCCTTATGAGGCTACGCCGTGGAACACCTACACAAGCACAGGTAATATCATTTAATACCTACAATTACTGCCTTGTGTACAAACAAAATTCCCTACGAACTATTATTTTGCCTTGTTCTAGAGTTCAACTTCAAGTGGTACTTTCCACCTATCACCTTTGTCATACGAAGGACCATTTGTACTATATAACTAATCATTTTTGGTGTGTCAGACTGTCAACAAGTAGTACAGCAGTGAGCGAGTAGACTCATGTTGAATGTTCTAAACATGGGCATGATCTGAATCTCATTTACTTATAGTTGATGGTAAGGTGGCAAATGACTTCTCTACTAGTTAGTACACCCATACTTGTGAGTTGTTTACGAGGCTAAACTAATCTTGAGTATATGCCAACCTGCAGCTAGCAAAAGCAATAGCATATATAGCTACCTTCTTTGCACAATTTTTTGTTGAATTAACAAGAACACTTAGATCTTCACATGCATTTCTGGGATGATTACGTATAGTCATGTGGATTTCTCTATCCATTTTTTGTTGCTATGGTTTTTTGTGTAGTTATGAAAATTAGCTACCGTGCATGTTGTACAAGACATGATATTGTGGGATGTGTATTTAATATAGGACTGTGATAATTCAAACAACATTACAAGCCATTACAGCTTCTTCAACTTAAGTTGACATAATGTTTTCACCTTGCAGCAAGGAACTGAGACTGGGCTTGGGACTGGATCCTCTCATGTGGGCTCACAACCGGATGACGGTGCTGTCGATGGTAACGTTGATGTAAACGACAGGGACAACTGCAGTAGCGACATTGATGGTGACAACAACCATGCTGTCATGTGATTTTCAGTGATTTCTTATAGTTCTTTTGACTAGCTGAACTTGAATGTAATGGAAATGGAGACTTTTGTATGTGGTACTTGATTTTAGATGTCTTTTGGATGGATGAACCAATCTGGAGGTGAAGTTTATGAATTGGTATGCTTATGTGAATATGAATCAATCTATGGATTGTTTATGAAAACCGAACTTTTTATATGTTTGTTCAATTATATGTTTCTTGATTGATGCAAGGATGGTGTTGTGATTAATTTGATTATATGATGCACGGATGTGTAACATTTATATATCAATGCTTATCTTGTAAGTTATCTGCTAATTCATTGTGGCTGAAAAAAATATGTTATAAGAATGCAAAATTTTCAGCCATAGGAAATCAATTTTGCTCACGGTTCAAACCGTCAGCCTATATTTTCTTGACGGTAACATAAACAGTCAATGAAATAAATTTTGCTGACGGTTTGACCCTCAGGAAAATATATTTTTTCTGGCGGGTCTGATTAATTTTCCTGACAGCTTGGCCCCTCAGAAAGATCCATTTTTCTTGCGGGTCAGGCTATTGTATTGACGGTGACTGCACCGTCAGTAAAATGTATTTTGCTGACAGTTTGGCCCAAGAGGAAAATTCATTTTTCTCTCATGGGTAGTACCGTCAGGTTAAATGATTTGCCTGACGGTTTTGCCCCTCAGGAAAATGCATTTTTCTGTGACAGGTAAAACCGTCAGGTTAAATTTCCTTGACGGGTATCCGTCAGCCAAATTTAATTTTCCTTTCCAGCCAGCCCTGAGGGGTTTTGCCTGACGGGAACCCATCAGGAAAATTTAACTTGACGGTTTTTTGTATTTTCCTGACGGTTTTGAACCGTGAGGGATGATCCGTTTCCTAGTAGTGAGGTCTTCTACAACGTATTCCGCCACCAACCGATGTCCTTTGGCCGAGCTGTCTATATCATTGAGTCTGCCTCGACGCATTCTATGTCGTGCTTCCATCGCCATCACCTGAAAATCCCTGAGTCCTTGTCGACCTTGTCGAGCCACAACACTAAACTGTTTCTTCGCGTACACTGCTTTTTCAGTGAGTTATTTGCTTTTTGTTCATGTCATATCATGTCCTAGCCTCTAAGCAACATATCTACTATTTTTATTTAATTTTTCGTTAAGTCAATCGACAGAAATTGAGCTTTTCGTGGAAACGGCCATTTTTGACTTCCCGACGATGATTCGTCACCTCCGTTGAGTTTTAGCCTATGCCATCACCTTTGTAAGACTTGTCTCATTGTGTTCTACGCTGTGCTTCCTTCGTTTCCTCCAAAAACCATCCACAAATTTTTGCCTCCAACACCTAGCCATAGCCACCTAGGGCATCTCGCATTCCCATCTAACCGATGATGTTTTCACCAATCCATTCATTCTAAATGTGCCAAACTATTCCAGATAGCTACCTTCCAAGTGGTTTTAGATTCGCTTCATCGAGCACCAAGATATCAAATTTTTCCTTTTTCTCAACTGTCGTCGTTCAAACGTCGATTGTATAGTCTCTGATGAATTTCAGCTTAGCCAATAATTTACCTAGCTTCATGATACCGTGTTCTACCCACGCTCACCCTACATCTTCACATTCCATACCTGGGTACTATCTCTCTCTAACCTGTCGTTGTCGCTACCACGCCATCACTGCCGTTTTTCTCTCACCGCCGGTGATTGCCGCCGTTCCTCGCTGCTATACCCATGTCACCACCTTTGCCTCGTTGCTGAGGTTCCATTTTTCCATTTGCCAGCCATCTCACATCCTACCTCACCAACACCTCCACCGTGTTTTTTTATCATTTCATGTGATATCCAAAACTTCCAGATACTCGTTCTCCCTCATACGAACTCTGAATCCGTTGATTCTTTCTCCTAGAATTCATCTAAAATCATAATCTATCCCTCAATATATATTTTATGATTTTTGGATTTTATTTGAATTTATTTCTTTGGTTTTTTGCGTGTAGATTACGACGATTCCGGAGAATATGATTTCGACGAATCGCACCAGGACTTCGAGCAAGGCAAGTTACACCTTTGATCATATTGCTCCCAGTAATTTAAATTATTTATGTTATTTTTAAATTATTATGCATGCGTACTTTTATTCAAATTAGTTCAAATCTAATTATTTAAACTTTAGTTATACCAAATTTCCTTTGTATGTGGCCAAATTTGACATTGAACATCAACATGCCTTGTCACCTTAGATAAAACTCTAGTTAATACACTAGTATGGACTAGAGAAATTTTGTATCAAATATTTAGACCTGCTTAGACATAAATTTATTTTGGGATAACTTTTTCACATAAAATGATAAGTCTTTGAAATGTATTCTTGACTTTGGTGAGTCAAGAAGGTATATGAACTATTTCAAAATAAAATATAAAAACTTGGTTTAGACTTAAGCAAATGGTTAGGTGGTGGGTGCTTGCTGGCATGTATTGTTGTTTGGTGACACAATGTTGATTGTCAGACACAAGGGGTATGTGGTTGGTGCCTAAGTCAAGTTAAGGACCGATATGTGAGCTACTACTATACAGCCTTTTTCGTACTACCACAAGGCTGGAATGGGACAGTCCTGGCTATCTAATTTACAGGTCCCAACTTGAGTCCCGCTGGAGGTTGAAAGTGAGCGTGGCGTAGGCCATGAGAAGTCTCACTCGGCTCAAGAGGGGGTCTCGGTTTGGTGCATTTCTTACCGGGATGAAACCTTAGTGTTGGCTTGGCCAGATTGAAGGCTTTGCATTGTAAAGGCCTTGTCATGATCTCCTCGCCACACACCAAAGGAAATGTGTTTATCCGGTGGCAATATGGGATGATCATATCTTGTGGGTAAAGCTATACAATCTCTACAAAGTGTATCATCTATCCTGGATAGCCGTGCCCACCGTCATGGGCAAGCTGAGTAAAGTTTTTCATGGATTAGACTTTGTTTTCAAAATGGTTTACAAAAAATGTATGGATGGATGGAATCCATATGAGATCTTTTTGGAAAATATGGTCCGGGTGGGATGCCCGTGGTTAGGTCAGTGTTTGGTTGGAGCTGACACTAACGATATTATTTTGTTAAAATATTGTTTCTATTTATTGTATCAAATTTAGCTTTTGAATCTACTTACAATATTTACTTCAATTCTGCTTTTTGCTCAATTAACCGTTCTATGCCTTTCTTTGTCAATCCTTATGCATGCATTGACTCTGTTAAACCTCCTGGTGTAACTTGTAGAGTACTTTATGTACTCACGTTGCTCAATTCATCATTTTTCAGAGGACGGCTTCAACTTCGTGAGGATTAGAACGTATAGGCCGCGTCTTATTGTCGTTTGCCTGTGGGCAGGCTTAGTGGGCTTCTTCCACTTCAGTTTTATCTTCCGCTGCTTATATTTAATTTTGGTTTATGTGCCATTGATGTAAACTTTGGCTATCAGACCCATATTCAATTAAATAAAGTTGGTCATTATGCATGATATTTATCTTTGTTATCCACCGTGTGCACTAGCTAATCCTGGACTAGTGCGATTAATACAAATGGTTCCAGAGTTGTTGCTCCGGGATCCGACAATCGCATACTTAATTACTGAATTAATTTTTTCAGTATCATGTAAATTCTCCAAACCCATTAGGAATTATATAGAGTAGGAGAGAGCTTGAGCAGAGAGAGAAGAGCGGCGTCGGCGTAGATAGGGAGTCAATGCGTAATGGGGCAGAGGAAAGGAAGTGGTGTTGGTGCAAATGAGGAGGGGTTGAGATAGATAAAGGGGAAGAATATGAACTCGGTATGGCACTTGTATAATCATAAGTGGTGTTTTATGATGTAACAAAAGTTGGCTAACAAAACTTGGTTCGTGAGATCAATCATATGAAGCTTATTTGATGTGTTTAGTTCAAGAGTTTAAACATCCTCAAATTATCTAGAGAATAGAGAATCTTATGATAATATGTTCATGCTTGTTAGAATTTATTTTTCTTGTGAAGATGTCATCTGCACATCCTCCATCATTGTCACCTCATGCGTCTGATGCGTCGTCCTCTAAAAAATCCAAGCGCAATGGAAAAGGAATATCAAAAAGGTTCAAGGGCCGATTTACCATCACGGATGTCGATGCATCTAGGACCCCTCTCAATCCTCGTCGAGCACCGTCTGTATTCTGAAGAATGGTTAGAATAGTTGCACGGGAATGGGTTGGCATCACCCACGATTCATGGAAGGAGTTGACCAAATTAAAGCTTATAAAGATGCGCTGGTGACAAAAATTTTCTAATCGTTTGAGATTCCGGAAGAACACCAGGCCTCCGTGTGACGACACGCGTTGCTAGTGGCGTGCAAAGCATTGAAGAATTTCAAGAGCACGCTCATCAAGCAATACGTGGAGAAGGATCTGACACCCTTCCAGAAGTATCCATTCATGGAATGGTACTAGCAAGATTTTGTGGTGAAGAAGACAACAAATGATTTTAGGAGTGAAAGTGCAGCTCACAGGGCCCTTCAGGCAAAAAAACACGCACCCCTACAAACTTGGCACTACTGGATATATGGGTAAAATCTCACAATGGAGGAAGGAGGATGAGTAGATAATCCTATGGGAGGCCTCCCCACTATTTGCTGGGATCCTTGATGAGCATGCCTGAAACTGGACAAGAGCGAGGTCATCTACCGTGCTTGGGGCCCATCTCCTTTCCAAGCCCCACAGACGAGGAAGTGTTCCAACATCTGGTAAGATATCGAACTACCTAGTTTATAATTACTCCATAACTTTATAGAAAGTGAAATAACAAGTTGGGTTCTTGTAGGAATCACTGAGAGCATAATCTTCCCAAAGTTCATTCTAGGCAGTCAGAGAGAGAGAGAGTATACTTCTTCGTGGCCCTAGGAAACATGATAGGCCTTGGTCTTTATGTTCCATGAAAACAGGGATTCTCAGAGGACTCCAAAGCGTACTAGAGTAGGAAAAGAGCCAAAGCCGAGCATGATGCATGGCTATAAGAGGAGATTTGTGAATCCCTTAGAAAGGAGATCACTTATGTCATCAGAGATGAGATGCGATGATATAAAGAGATCATTAGGAAAGGATTAGGGGAAATCAGTTGCAAGCCCCTACCGCTACTGTGCTAGCCAATCCCCCAACCGTTGGAGTAGCTGCGCATCCAACCCTACCTCAGAAAGCGATGACATATTTTCTATCGATGACATCTTGATAATAATTATTATCCCTGGAGTGCTCGATACATTGATAGGCCTGTTGGAGTAGCTAATTTTATATCGTTATGTAGGTGGCTATGAAGTGCAAACTCCAAGTGAGATATGCCTCCGTTACCCTGGACGTTGTTTGGGGCCAAGCGCATCCATCCGGTGCTAGGGTCTTAGTGCACGGTATAAATCTAACGTTGGGTTTCGCAAAGGTGAATGTGGATATGCTCATGCCAATTATGAGGTCGTCCCACTACAGATGCCCTCAAACAACGAGGTCATAACTCTACGGCAAGCTATTGGAATATTCATCAAGTGGCCTAAAAGGGACATCTGCCTAGAGCTACTTGCACCGGTGTCAACTTCACAGGAAAGTCCTGCAACAGTGCTAAATCCATGGGAGCTATTTGCACTGAAGCTACCTACACCAAAGTTACTTGCACTAGTGTCAACTTCACAGGAAAGTCCCGTAATAGTGCTAAATCCACGAGAGCTATCTGCACCAGAGCTACTTGCACTAGAGTTACCTGCACCGATGCAGCAAGGGCACGGTGCATCAGGTGCATCTACACCTCGTGCCTGATCGACTCCCGTGAAGTTGACCTCTAAATAGCGAGGTAGCAAGGGCAAACTAAACAAGCCCAATGATATCCCCTTCTTGTTGTTGGCCCAGAAATTCGTGCTACATGAGCCGTTGGTCATTCCGGTAAAGCGCCTTCAAATCCTAGGATTGGCTTACCAAAAATTGCATGCATGGTACTTGGAACAGGCTAACAAGATGGATGGACAATGGAGTGTCAATGTCAAGTGTAAACCACATCATTTTCACCACGAGGTACAAGACTATGTCTTCACGGTGACCTTCGAGGACTTGTTCTTACTCTTCAACCTTAACACCCTCAACGTCTCACTCATGCGATGCTGGACACCGTAAGTGTGTACAATCATGGTCTATATTTATGTAAAACTAATAAATATCATATATAACTCCTTGCTATTGTGTGTGCATATATGTACATGATTTCTGATGTTAGATCAAGGAAATTATCGATAGGTTTCATTAATCCACACTTGGTCTCCATGCAAAAGCATCCAGGAGGATGCATCCTTCGTTGAGAGTTACATGATGATGTCATTGCTGGATCACCACTACAAGGATTTTATACTTTTGCCCTGCAACTAAGGGTAAGTACTGTACTAGTGGCTATACTTATTGAATTGTACTTTATAAGCAACATGAACTTAGATTTAATGACCATGAAGACATACATGTGTAGGCTCCACTAGATTCTACTTGTAATTATACCAAAATAGAATAAGATAATATACCTTGGTTCCCTAAAGAGGGCCAAACATGACTGCACAATTATCTGACAATTAACTAACTAGTAAACACAGTTCCTCAATAGATAAATCTATTATAGTCTTTCCTTTCTTTACAATGGCTAAGGTTAACTTTTTGGAATCACGTAGGTCGTTCATCGCGTACGTTGCTACTGGAGGGACATCCAAGAGAGGGATCAGCACCCTACAACATGATCTAGATTTCTCGGTACTCGCTAGTACATATTAATCCTATATAATACTTTGCAGTAATGCCTCTCGAACTAACCAATTCTATATCTGCAATGCCACCAACAGTCACCAGGCAACACCTGTGGATACTATGTTCACCACAACATATGCAACTACTCCTTGGTTCCGCGATGACCAATGATCCTCAGGTTTATCAATCTTGTAATAATTATTTCATACTTACCAATTTATATATATGCACGACTTTAATCTTCCTAGCGACAGGTTGCGATCATCGCTACAACTGCATTGGAATAGGCCGAGCTGAAATACATTCAAGGATAGTTTGCATCATATCCATCACTTGTGCGTACTTAGCACAGAACAAGATCAAGAAAGAAAGAGAAGAGATCAAAACCAACAAGAACAAGAGCAAATTAACCAAATCAAGGAGACTCCATGAGTGATAAAAAACGTTGATCTAATGCTACTTGAGAATGAAAGTTTTATAGCCACTCCACTTGGAGGACAAAAGAGTACACCATAACACTCACACTTCTCAAACCCTAACCCTAGAATACTTGGCTAGAATGATGGATGGTTGAATGGTTAACTTATAAGTCTCTATCCTAACCCGCTAAATAGATGAGGTAACCAGCCCACTCTAACCCTAATGGAGACTATCCACTTGCACATAAGGAGGAAACCTGTTAATCCTCACACAACACGAGTTTTACTCACATACTAAACTCATGCACACTTTTCAAAGCATATGAGCTCCACGCTTTTCAAAGCATATGAGCTCGAATTCTCTATGTCCGTAGTCTTTGATCCAACTTGCTCTTCCATCTGTTCCTTGATCTGAACAGCTTTCCCAAGCACCGCGGTTTGAATCCAAGATAATTTTCGGTATTTGACCGTCTTACCAAACTACCATTCCTTGACCTTGTCTTCATCTTCCTTGCAAGCAATCACCATGCTTACCACGTGCAAGTGCATCACTAGCTTGTCACGCACCGGCAAGTCTCTCCCGTTTCGGTTCCACCGGACTATGCATCATTTGGACCGACCAAGCTATATGGTGTAACCCGTCGCTTAAACCATCCTTCAACATTTCTCGGTTTTCTTATACCATGTTTGAGGTCAACCATCTCACTTGATACCTTGATCGTTCTGGGGCTCGACTGTAGCTTCATTTTTTTTTTGCCATTGACTCTGATTGACTCTAACCCTCCCTGCACATCAAAAGACCTAAAAATCATTTTCGGACACAAGTTCTTCATAACTTGATCCATACTAGTCAAAACATGCTTCATACAATACATATGCACAGACCTAGGTTAAAACAATCCAAACCACAACCAAAATTTCTAAAATACCAAATCTTTGCCGAAGCAACTCACTGGCCGGTCAAACCACTGGTTCAAGCCGACCTAACCGCTGACCACTACAGGTCAGACTACTAGTGCTGACTGACCTGACCGGTAGCCGGTTTGACTGCCACCATAGGCCAGTCGAACCGCTAGGTCTGAAATAGTTTCTGAAAAACTATAAAATTTGCAAAATTCAAATTCTAACTCCACACAAATGTCAATGATTCATAACAAATCAACCTGGACCACTTACATGGTCTCTCATATACACTTCCTTGAATCATGTATGTTTTCCCACTTGTAAAGCACCAAAGCAGTCAAGCTAACTTTCTTTGTGCGTAGCGTTTTCATTGCTTACGAAGATAGGCACGCAACATATTCTAATACACATGCTTTTGGTCCCGGCCGGCTGAATAAATCAAATTAACGACATGCATGCAGAAGTAAGCCTTGCTCTTCCCAGGAAGGCAGGAACAAGAAGTGTCTGATTGATTCGTAGGTAGGAAAGGAATGTCAAGGAATAACTAATGGATTATTACATGTGTATGATTTTGTCATGAATGCATATGTATACACGGATCTATTTATACACGCAGATAGAGAACATGCAAGTTCCAAGCAGGATGGGAGACTTACTCTAAGAATATCTGTACTGACCTATGTCAAAATAATCCAAACCATGACCAAATTTCCCAAAATATCAAATCTCTGTTGAAGCAACTCACTAGTCGGTCAAACCGGTTGGCCCAAGCTAGCCTGTATGACCGCTACCGGTCAGACCGCTAGCACCGACCGATCTGACTGCCTCTTTGGATTAGTCTGACTGCTAGGTCTGCAATAATTTCTTAAAAAACTACAAATTTTGTAAAATTTAAGATCTAACTACACACAAATGTCAATAGTTACATGTCTCTCAGACACACTTCCTTGAATCCTGTATTTTTTTTTCCCACTTGTAAAGAACCAAAGCAGTAAAGCTAACTTTCTTTCTAAGTAGCTAGCTTTTACATTGCTTACGAAGACAGGCACGCATCGTATTCTAATACACATGCCTTTGGTCCCGGCGGCGGAATAAATCAAATAAAGGACATGCACGCAGAAGTAAGCCCTGCTCTTCCCAGGAAAGGACAAGTGTGTGATTATTTCGTATGTACGAAAGGAATGTCAAGGAATAACTAATGGATCATCACCTGTATTATTTTGTCATGAATGCATATGTATACACGGATCTATATATACCAGCAGGTAGAGAGCACGCAAGTTCCAAGCAGGATGGGAGACTAGTTGTAAGAATATCTGTACATGTATTATGTATACATGCATGGAGCCTGAGTACTCTCTGAGAATAGGGTGCACGAGAACAGGTCACTACTAGAAAATGGATCATCTTTCACGGGCTTTAATTTTCCTGACGGGCCCGTATGGAACATGAGGGATATCATTTTTTGTGACGGGCCCACGTATCACCGTCACAAAAATACATTTTCCTGTCGGGCTTAAGCAAACCGTGAGGATAATTGAAGATAAGCCCGTGAGGCTTTTCCAGCCCGTGAGGCTTCTGAATCCAGCCCGACCGCGCCCGCTAATTTTGTGCACCGCGCCGACTGAAAACCCTAAGTTTTTCCCCAAATTTCGCAGCTGCTGCGCGCGTCCTCCTCGCCATCCCCTCACCCGCCTCCTCTCCGCCTCATCCCCTCGCCCGCCTCCTCTCCGCCCCATCCCCTCGCCCGCTGCCCCGCCTCCCCAGGTCCGCCCCGCCGCCCGCCTCCCCAGATCCTCCCCGACGCCCCAGCTCCGCCGCCGCGCGCCCCCATCGATCTGCTCTCATCCTCCCCATCCCCTCGCCCGCCTCCTCCGCCCCAAATTTTCGCAGCCGCCACCTCCTCCCCATCCCCTTGCCCGCCTCCTCCGGCCCAAATTTTCGCAGCCGCCGCCTCCTTCCCATCCCCTCGCCCGCCTCCTCTTCCCCAACCCCTCGCCCGCCTCCTCCTCCCCATCCCCTCGCCCCGCCGCCCCAGGTCCGCCCCGCCTCCCTAGGTCCGCCTCCTCCGCCCCATCCCTAGGCCCGACCCCGCCCCCGCGATTCCCCATCCGGCCTCGCCGCCTCAGTGCCCCCGATCCCCCAAAATCCCTAACCCTAGCAGCGGAGAAGCCCACGACCGACGAGGCGACGAGCTGACGACCCACGGTGGGCGGGGCGGCGGGCTCTAGCAGTCCAGCTCCGGTGGCCGCCTTCCGCCCTCCGGGCTCCAGCCTCCGGCGCCGCGCCAGCCCTCTGCTCCCGCTCCGCCTCCGTGCCGGCCCTCCGATAGCTCCGCCCTCCGCTTCAGCCCCGATGCAGCTCTGCATCGGAAGACGTATTGCGGAGAGAACCTTGTGAGGCCCCTTTTCTGGTTTTCTTGGCTAAAATCTTCGATTTCGTGCTCCAATTGCACGAGCTCACGCACAAATTCCCCACTGGTAGCTCCACTCTGTCAATTTGGTTGGGATTTTCCCGTCCTCAGGCGCCCCCCCTCTCAAGTTTCAGCAATATTGGGGCGTGATTTGTTTGCCGGATGGGAGTTCTTGCAATGAAGTATGCTATAGGTATGGAATTGAACTGTGCTTACAACTAATTCTTTGTTGAATATGCGTTTGTGTGGATGGCATATTGGCATCGTCTCATATGATCTTAGGTAAACTCACCTAGTTTATATGAAAACCTAGATAAGAGTTTGATGGATGTGAGACCACTTAGCTGCAAAGAAGTGAGCTTTGTTAAAAATCAATGTCAGTTGCCAATGTGTACTCAGTAGGTTAGTTCCAATTCCAAGTCCAGCTCCAGTTGTGAACCTATGTGAGTAACAATTTTCTGCATTGCTTATTGAGTATCATGTTCTTCATAACATTTTGAATGAAGCATTTGTTGATATTTGACCACGTATATGTTGTTCATCCCGCTGCAGGTCGGATGTCCGGTTATGATGTGGTCATGCAAAGCTGGGAAATGGTATGCGACGTGGATTATGAGTTCCCGCTAAACATTGATCTAAAAAGGGCACACGTGGTCATATGATTTCAATAATCATTCCTATGCTCCAGTACCAACTCTTGCTTCTCTTTTATTTTTTGCAGACTATGTGAGGGTGGTGAACTATTGGATCGGATTTTGGCAAAGTAAGATAAGATATATCCTCCATTTCTTGTTTCATGTATATTTTTCTCTCCCTGTGTCAAAGGTTGCTAGATTTTGTGCTGTCTTTTAGTTCCAATAAATTTTAGCTTGATGTTTTGCTGTCAGTATTGTTTAGTACAAGGACCATTACTTATTGGCATCTCCCTCTTGACAGGAAAAACAGCCGTTATAGTGAGAAAGATGCTGTAGTTGTAGCGCGGCAGATGCTCAAAGTGGCGGCTGAGTGCCACCTGTGTGAGCTAGTTCACCGAGATATGAAGCCTGAGGTAGAAATTGAACATTTTCAATGTCTTGGCACTTAGTTATATGCTTATGCGCATCTTTGTTATATGCTTCTAGTTGTTACATCTTTGTGCTTCCATGTAAAATGTGCTTGGTGAGAGTGACCAGCTTCTGCCTAGTGTTGTCAATATGCTGACACAATGGAGAAGTAGTGTTATCTGCATTTTTTACTGCATAACGTGGCAGTGTTATGGCCTGTTAACCATGTGTCAATGTTAGGCAATATGGTGGTGCTAATTTTAAAACGTTAGGACAATATTTGGTCAAGCTGTCCTTAAGTAATTTCTTTACTAGTTGCCTGTTTATTTGATGTAATGCAGTTTTTCAGTTTTACAGTGCCCACTGTCTTCAATCTACTACCTACCACCATTTTTGTTGTAATGTGAAATATCTTTGTGCATTTAAATCAGCATAGACATAATGATAATGCTATGGTGTACTTGATCTTCTTCATCCTGTTGACTTATGATTAGGTTCTAAGGAACAAGCCTGATTTTCATAAGAGGCCTTTGCCAAGCATCAGTCCAAGTGCTAAAGATTTTATTAAAAGGTCACTAGTGAAGAACCCAAGGGCAAGATTAACTGCTGCTCAAGCTCTCTGTAAGTTCCAAGATAGTGTCAGTAATTTAATAGCCATGATGCTCAGTTTTGCTATTTAACCTAAATGCACAGATCAATCTGCATGCTTCAGAAACAACTGTGAATATGAAAAGGCAGACTATTCTGCCTTATATCATAAATTTTAGATAATACATAGAGATTCTAAAGTGTTTATGAAGCAGTTGCCTTAACTTAGCAGTCTCCATCAATTGTTATACAGTAGCTTGGTGGTCATATCATCACTGCATTACATTGGAATAGAAGATGGCGCATCGGTTGCCTATATCCATGTGGCTTCAAGAAGAATTTAAATGACATTTTAACTGTCATGTAGTGCTAGTTATACTATAGCTAAACAATGTCAATTGAAATGTGAACATTGGACTTGGAATGTCTGAATTATGTGTCTTCGACTGTTTAATGGGCTACACCAAGCAATGTAATACCTTGAAGATGTATCAATATTTTTGGGAAGATCAGTAATTGAAAACCCTAAACTATATATCTTGTGTAGCTCCAATTACTTTAGATTGAGTAATTAAGCTCATCACCTCGTGCATATATATGGGTCTTGGACATATGTATTTCTCTTCGACATGTTTTGCTTTATGAATAAGTTTGACACCTTCATAATGCAGACCTTGTTGAATAAAAACGTTTCCCAAAATTGTAATATGCTTTCAGAGAATGATATATAGCAAGCATTGGTTGCCCAGATTTTGAACCAGATTGTAATATCTTTAATACAATGTCTTAAAGGTGTGGAGAAGTCAAACTAGTTTAACAAAATCTTTCTACATTAGTTTTCTATTTGGCAATCTTTACGAAATCTATTTACGACATATGCAGGTGCAATTTGTCTACTGGAGGAGGAAGAAGGTCCCCAACATCAAGTACTTGGTGCTATCACTCGAGGCATTGCATCAGCTGCACATCTTCATATTTGTACTTGGTTTGGTTCATATTGTTTTCTATGCTACAGCAATATTACTTGGTGTAGCGAAGGTATATCTGTAAAGATAACTTTTTGCTACATATGACCATGTTTGTGGATGATAAATTTCTGCTACATATGACCATGTTTGTGGATGATAAATTTCTGATACATATTATATGTTTGTTTAATTATATGTTTCTTGATCGATGCAACGATGGTGTTGTGATTTAGATATCAATGCTTATCTCGTAAGTTGTTCGCTAATTCATTGTCAGTTGAACAAATCTGTTATAATTAGCATGTTAGTAGTTTCTGCCAATTTTGCTGACGATTCAAACCATCAGCCTATATTTTCTTCACGGTAACACAAACAGTCAATGAAATCAATTTTCCTGACGGTGACTGAATCGTCAGTAAAATGTATTTTCCTGACGGTTTTGGCCCCTGAGAAAAAAGTCATTTTTCCTGTCGGTTAGTACCGTCAGTTTAATTTTTTTCCCTGACGGTTTGGCCAAACCGTCAGGTTAAATTTCCCTGACGGGCCAAACCGTCAGGTTAAAGTTCCCTGACGGGCACCCGTCAGCCAAATTTAATTTTCCTTGCTAGCCAGCCCTGAGGGGTTTTGCCTGACGGGAACCCGTCAGGAAAATTAAACCTGACGGTTTTTTGTATTTTTCTGACAGTTTTGAACCATGAGGGATGATCTGTTTCCTAGTAGTGGGTCCATGCATGCTCACCTTTATAGCTTTGCTGTGCCTGATCTTTTAACCTTCCTTAATTTGCTTAGGAATATCTTGTTCCGAACTTCCAATACTTGCCTTCGGCCGCTTGTAAATCAAAGGGGATTCTTGCCTTCCAAAAAAAAAAAAAAAAAAAAGGGGGGATTCCGATGGGATTAAAGTATGCATGGCATGGCATCCATACAATGATAAATTATATGCATTGTTCGATGGCACTGTTGAATTGTGTAGTATAAGCAAAGAATGATCAGGTACCTTGTTGACGAATAGTCTGTCGATCAACATCCGTGCATGCCTATTCATATACCCATGTGTTTGCATGCTGCCCATATGTACTAGTAATTAAGCTCCATGCACGTACGCACACGTACAACGGAATGGGCTTGCTGTCCTCTGCTAGGATTAGCCTCGAGAGCGTGAAGTATTTCAACAGGACGTGGTTATGGGCAATGAGCAATAGAGCTTATGCTCGACTAGTTGGAGAGAGAAGGTGTAACTGTTCGAGTGGCGGATCCAGGAAAAATTTTTGGAGAGGCTAAAGTACCTTCAGCTCGACCTTAACCTCTTCTACATTATACATCCATGACTAAAAATTTAGGGGGGCTCCAAAGGTCCGGTAACGGTAGGGGGGCTCGAGCCCCCCGCCCCACCGCTGGATCCGCCGCTGATTACTGTTCCTTTAATAAGGAGGAGGTGTAAGTGTTGCTTTAACTAGCTTTGCTGTGCCAAGGGGTAAGCTTTTTTGCTTAGGAAGTAGGCGCGCATCGTGTTCCAATACTTGCCTTGGTTCTCTGCTTGCTAAGGGTCCATTTGTATTAGTTTTTATTGATAGATTTTGACTGTGTCTGATAAATAGTAGTAGCTGATAGAAACGAATTTTGGCTGTGGCTGATGAACAGTAGTTGTTGAGTGCATTATATAAGAAAGAGAGCAAATGACGGTACAACGAAAGATGCTACAATATTCGGACCACCATGCGACTTACGGAATTATGACATTATAAAATACAAAGTACGTTACAACATGCGAGAAGTGTCTTATAAAATCTAAGATGTTTATATTGACTTTAGCTTTTAGAAATAGAAAGCAGAAACCAAAGCTAATACGGAACATGGCCTAAATCGGGGCCGGGGGGGAGTGGGCAAAGGAATAAATCATGGTACGTACACATAAAATAAAGATAGATGGAACAACATTCCTGCATCTGTCTGCGATGGCACTGTTGAATTGTTTACTAAGCAAAGAATGGCCAGGTATCTTGTTGATTAATATTGCCGATATCCATGCATATGCCTATATATATGCATGTCTATTTGTTTGCATGCATGCCATAGCAATTAAGTGCGCACCATGCACGCATACACGAGGATGGGCTTGTCCTTTGATAGGATTATCCTCGAGGGTTTGAAGAACATCAACAAGACATGGTGCGACAAACTGGGTGAGTCTTACAACAAACCGAGCCCAACGCCGCTGTCCCAGAAAGATGAGCTTATGGACAGGGCGATGGTGTTCACGGTGGTGCTCATGGCGCTCCTCGGCTCCACCCTCTTGGCTGCTGGCTTCGTGCGCCAATTCGTCGGCCGGTACACCCTTCACCTGCCCTTTCTCCATGGTCGGTACAACCTTTACCCCATCATGCGCATTTTGCTGCACTCCACCTTCTCCCTGTACCTTCCTCTCCAGTCCTACGTGCTCTCCCGTACTCAATGTCAAGGTCAGGGTCAGGAGAGGGAACTTCTCCTGATCATTATGTGGATGCTCCTCATAGATCTCATCCGCAAGAAGGTGCACGTGATGGTGCTGCCGGCCGATGGCTCCTCCTTCTCGAGGGGCATAGGCCGGTTCACGCTGATGGATTACTCCGACGAAGCGACTCGCCTGTTGTGGGTCGGCTACCTCATCTACTCCAACATGCGAGGTCGCGACCATCATCTGTTGGAGGCCATGTTTGTCGTCCTCTGGTCTCTGAGCTTGGTGAAGCTGGTGCAGAGGGTGGTCAGCACATGGTTGGCCAGCCGCTCCTGGCTTACAGCTAGGAACCCTCTTCTTATTGCAGGCTACATGCAGCATGTCTTAGATGAGGAGGTGGAGGTGAACTACTCGAGCGCTGCTGCTTCCGCCGCCATCGACATGACCAACTGCAACTACGCGGTGATGGGGGAGGAGACCCTTGTGCCCGACGACGAAAAGAGGCAAACGAGGGAAAAGGCGCCGCTCAAGATAGCGACCACCCATGGATATGGCTACGGCGTGGGAAGGCGCGTCCCTTGCCACCCGAATGAACACGAGAAGCAGCACGTCCCTTATTGCGACCAAAATGAACAGAAGCACGTCCATCTCCTCATTGACCCCAAGAAGGAGATGAATGGGCTCGTCACTGTAGGAGATATATGGAACCTACCCAGCAAGCACCCAAAGCTCTTCTCCGATAGAAGGCGGCAGTACCTTGAGAACTTATGCTTGTCTTTCTCTCTTTTCAAGATGCTGCGGCGCCGGTTCGAGCACTACCGTACCCCATGGTGGAGGTTGGCTCCGTCATGGCACGCAAGCTAATGCTCAAGGGCATGTTCACCCTCGAGGGCGACAAGACAACCCCAACGACAAAGCCCATAGGCCCTTCCAAGTTCTTCAGCTAGAGCTCAACTTCGTCGAGAACTACTACCAGGATGTTGCCCCTGTGGTGATGTCCCAACCTATCCTTTTCTTCTCCAACTTTGCCTTGTCCATGCTCTTTGTTGCGATATACCTCGCTGCCACCTTGGCGATACTGATCAACACCAAAGATGCTGAATACCTATATTGCATAGCCATGGGCTGGGCCAGCGACCTCAGAAAAATTCCATCCCTCTACCTCACCATCACCATGGCTCTTGTGGTCACCCTCATTGCCATTGAAGCTACTGAGTTCTGGACCTTATATGTTTTCTCCGATTGGAATACAGTTCGCCTGCTATGCTCATACGAACAGTGTGGGCCTCTGCGCAGGCGAATCTATTACTGCCTCATTTCAGCATGCTTTTGGGTATCCTGTGTGGTTCAGTATCTAGTCAAAAATTTTCTAAGGCGGCGTCACACCGACATCAAGATCAAACAGGTATCCATTGTTAACGCCTGCGGGCCATTGGACAAATTTTCTGCAAGGGTGTCTCAGGTGACACTAGCACCTAAAGCCAAGGAAGCAATTGTCGATTCCTTGAAGAACATCGATCCGAACACTGGCTGCATCAGCCTGCCAGTGCTGCGGCTGCTGCCACACATGAGTGGCCTTCACAGCTGTGGGAAAACTTCTACCGAGATCATCATGGCATTTCACCTGGCGACGGAGCTCTTTGGGATCGTCACTGATGTCAAGTGCCAGAAGAATTTGCAAGACGACGACCCAAAGGCTGTTGCAACTGCGCTATCAAGGTACTGCATGTACCTGGTGGCGCACACACCAGATTTGCTACCTGATGAGTGATGACGAGACATGGGTGTCTGACAGGTACGAGGATATGAGGAGCTGCCTAGAGCATGTGTCGGAGCAATGCTGCGGCACAATGTGCACGCCAAGCCATTGCTGCAGGAAAACAATTGTAGACAAGATTCTCAGAAAGAAGAAGGATCTGAAAGACCCAACGACACGGGATGGTGTGAAGCTATTCGAGCAAATGAAAGCAGAAAGCAGTGAGGCTGATGTATGCAAGAATCTGAAGGAGTTCTGGGTCCAGTTGCTCATCTACTTGGCCCCGTCCAACGATGTGCGAGGCCATGCCAAGGCATTGGCCTCGTCGGGCGGCGACCTCATCACTTGCCTCTGGGCCTTCTGCACCCATGCAGGCATTACTCGTCAGCCACTTGAGCAGCACACTGCCGGCGAGCAAAATGCCTGGTACCTACTACCTAGCTAGTACTATTATATTATGGTTAATAAAGCCATGTGCTGAATGGCGTGGCATGTTGTGTGCTTGTATCTTTGTTTGTGTGTCTGTGTGCCTTATTTTATGTGTGCTCATTGTGGTATCGTATTGTTGGGCTTTATTCGGCTTTTCAATGATGTAATGACATTATATCGAGGAATGGTTGAGGATATCCTATAATGTCGAAGCCAAGCTCCCCTTGTAATTACACCGGCAAATGAAAGGTTATAACACCCCGCCCACTCTCTTGGTCAAGATGCTACCACCTCTGCATACTCTTACCAATTTCATCAATACTAGAAGAATTTGAAACCAACACTAGATTTATTTATATTGCTGCGTTCGGATTCATCATAGCATTTCTAGTGATTACTCTAGCCTAACAAAGCTAAAGTACACTGACAAAAGTGGTACAAAAGTACTGCTACTTTGTGCCGGTTATTCATGTGCTACTCCCGCCCTGAACATGGCATCCTCAACGATCACCTAAAAAAATAAAAAACTAAGCCAGGGTGAGCCCAAGGACTCAACAAGTACATAATAGAACGATAAATATTAACACAACATGAAAATAATTTAACCCAACCAACATACTCTACATACATAACCATGTTCGTACCACCATTCCCAAGGCTCCACATTGATCGTACATACTCCACATGCATTTCATATTCCACATTGCCAAACCATGTATGCAATGCAATGCATCTCTGCTGTACATGCACATTTGCTCACCATAATGTGAATACCGGTATCGCAGAGTGAACACCCGTCGATGTTCACCCATCATCTGGGCCCGCCCATCTCGGCACGGGGTCCCCTCCACTCCCGTGGAGGCCTACTGAAGTAGGTCTTACTCAAGAGCACTCCGGATTAGTCCGCTAGCTTTACTCGTAACTAGGGACTTTCTCACCGCCCTCACTCTTGAGTGCACATAATGCAAATGCATATGCCATTGCCATTACTATAATCATCCATAAACATCATGTCATGAAATCATCGCATTTCCACATCAACATTAGCACATCATGTAAACATCGCATGTTCATAATCTCTACGATCTACCGCTCTACCATGCACTTGCCTGTTAACCAAACGGAGCGGAGCGACGTGCGGATGGCGTCGACTCGGGACCTCCACCTGGACAAGCAAACAATCCGATTTAACGCATCATACGAAACCAGAGATTAAATGGGCGACGACGATACTATATGCATAAACTGGTTCGGGCATAAAACGCGCGGGCTTTCAGGGGTCTGCCGCGCAGCACCAAAACCCCCAAATTTTCTATTTTTCCCTTTTCTTTTCTTTTCTTTTCTTTTCTTTTTCTCCTCTTTTCTTTTCTCTTCTCTTCTTTTCCTTTCTCTCTTTTCTTTTTTTTCCTTCTTTCCCTTCCCTTCTTACCCGGCCGGCTCCCTTCCTCCCCTTTTTTTCTTACCCAGCTGGCCCCCTCTTTTCTTCCTCACCTACCCCTCTCTCTCTCCTCATTTCCACTCGGCCGAAACGGCCTCGGCCTCCTCCTCCTCCTCCTCCTCCGCCCGGGGCAGCGCGGCGGTGCACGGCTGGCCCGGCGTCACTGGCGGCCCTCCCGTCGCCCCCCTGCCTCCTCCTCTCCCACCCCTCTCTCTCTCTCCCTCATGCTCGAGCTGCGCTGCGCACCTCGCTGGCGCTGGCGTGCGGCCCGGCTTGGTGTCGCCGGCCCGGGCTCCCGCCGCCGGCCTCGGGCTCTCCGCCGCCGTCCCCGCCTCCGGCTTCCCCTCTCCCTCTCTTTCTCTTGCGCGGGCACCCCTCCGGCGGTGCGACGGCGCGCGGGTGGCAAGGCTCACCGCCGCCGGCCTCCCTCCTCTCACCTCCCCGAGCCCCGATCCGGCGGCACCTCCTCAAAATATGGCAGATCCGGGTGGTTCCCCTGCTACCCTATGTGCAGGTTTGCAATTGATTGGAGAGGGAGTACCTTGGGCTGGCCGAAGATGGTGTGGCTATGAGGGGCTTGTTCAGTGGAGAAGAGGAGAAGAGTATTGTGGGCTGAGCTGTGGCAGAGGTGATGAAACCGGGGGGGGTGTTGCCTTCTGCTGGACGCATGGCACTGGTGGCTCACATGCACGCTAGGGCAAGCATGCAGCTTGCCACCCCCCTCTGGCAGAAGCAAAAGGTAGGTGAGGTGTCCTGCTAGCTGGCATTTTTTTTCTGGTATTACAAAGGTGGTCCGTGGAGTACCTTAAAAGTTTTTTTTAAAAAAACCATATCAAGTTGCTGACTGCTCATGTTGCCACGTTGTTTAATTCCCTCTCTTAATAAATATACATGTCGTTGGAAACATCACCAAGGTATCAAATCTGCAACTATGACCATTTTTTCTATCCACTCTATCATTTATGTTTTATTTGTTTTGGATATTAACATTGTCTCTAATGCATGCTTTAATATATGTTTCCAAAACTTACCGGGGCTCGCCGGAGGGAGTCGGCAGCGTGCGGCGGCGGTGGGCTCGGGAAGCGCTTGACGTCGGCGACGGAGAGGTGGCGGGGAACTCGGCAGAGGGCGCGGTCGGCTTCACGGTGTCCCGGGGAGGGTGTAGGAGCGAGGAATTGGAGTTTAACAGCTTGACTCGGTGGATTGCTCGGTGGCCGGTCTTGGGGAAGATGAGGGGCACCGGCGAGCTACGGGCGGCGGAAGTTCGATTCGGCTCAGTGGGAGGGAGTAGAGAGCTCGGGGAAGGGTTTCACGGGCTCGACGGTTCTTATAAGCGCACGGGCGATGCTAGCCTCGGGATGGCGCCCGTGCAGTCACGTCCGTGAGCGGCGGAAGCAGCGGCGGGTGCAGGCGGCCGATCCTGCAGAGGGTTCGGGGCGAGACACTTCGCTGCCGGCTGCAGCTTTTGCGCCACGCACACGCCGGGCGCAGGAGGCTTGCTCCACGCGGCCGGGCAGTGCGACCGGGCGGAGGGAAAGCTGCAGGTGGTGGCGCCGTACCGGGGGCGGGGAATGGAACCAGGGGCGGTGGTGGTTTCGCAGGCGCCCCCCACCGGGTGACGGGACGGCTCGGGCAGGGCAACGGCGGCTGGCGAGGGCATGGGCGCCACGGGGAGGAAGAGCAGGCGCGGAGCAGAAAGGAGCCGGGAGGAGGGAGAAGGAGCCGCACGCGAGCTGAGCGGGACCGCTGGAGGCGTGTACGGGAGGAGAGGTGGAGCTGGGCCGGGCCGTTTCGGCCGGCCTGGCTTTGCCCCCTTTTTTATTATTATTTGTTGTGTATTTTTGTATATAGCATTTGTATTTTATTCATTTTTGCTAGCTCACAAAATTTTCATATTCGTATCTCCTTATCACTGGATTAATCCTTGCATGTGCAAAATTTCGATATACGTATATATATATATATATGTATATATTTACATATATATTCACGTATGTTGGTATCCATATGCTTGCTCCAATTGTTATTCTTGTTATTATTTTCAAGATGGCATTTTATGGTTTAAGTCAAATTTCTCCCTTCCTTTTATGGATCATCTTTTCAGATTCGTATTTTCAATCTTACTTCTCTATTGTTTAAACAGGTTTGTTTTCTTCTTGTTCCTTTTAACCTTTGGAACCTTAACCAAATTTCAGGAAAAACACCATAAAATCCAAATTCAAATAAAATATATTACAAATATAATTCAAAAAGCTTCACATTTTCAAAATCAAATTTTTGGGATGTTACAAGATCAAAACCCCCAAAATCACCCTTTTTAATCAAAATCGAGCAAACTCAAGAAATTGCAAAGAACAAGTATCTAGATAGATAAGATCTAGTCTCCAAGAGATATCTCTATCACTTACATGTTTTTGGCACCAAGCAAGATCAAGAGGGGAGAAAAAAACACTTGTAAGACCATGTGGTGGCAACCTCATAAGAGTAATGAGTATTTAACATTCTTATGCTTTGCTTTCATTGCTTGAGTTTAATTTTAAGAAATTGCATTCTAGCCTATTGCTTTCTAAAACTAGCAGTTAGGCTGGCTCTAGTGTGGCGGGCTAACCGACCGTTGCACGGTAGTGAGACTGGTGAGCAGTAGTACCGGTACTTTGTTGGCGGTATTTATTTTCCAAAAAAAGTCTTTTGGGAGTTTTTGCTCTGAGACCTGTTGCGGTAGTTCTAGCATTGAAAATATGGTATGACCAAAGTGAAGCGGTTTTATAGGCTATGGCTTGGCGATCTGACTGATGTGGTTAGGGCGGTTTGACTGGCTTAGTGGTTACGGTCAGACCAGCCCCTGTTGCTGAGTGGCATTGAGTTGGTTTGATTTTGAGTTGTGAGTCATGGCGGTGACCATGCAGTGTTAGTCATGAGGTTTTTATGCAAGTGTGAGTCGTAAGTATGTCCATGAATGTGTTTTACTAATTGAAAGTCAAGTGTATGCCTTTTGTGTTTAGATTAATTTCTTGTTCTTTAGTGTGTAGTTGCTTTGATAATTGTTGTGACCAGTGGCAAGACTAAGATTTGGTGGCCGTGAGGTGTCGTGTAAGTCCAGGTGGAGCATCATTTCAAGCCAAGAAGTACGGAAGAAAGACAAGTCATCTTTGCTAGGACAAATAGAAAATTCTAGAGCTGAAATTATTGATATCACAGCTAGTCCATATTCTAGTTGCTTAAGAGCTAGTGATATTTCTAAAACTAGTGTTTTCACATGCTTGAATTGTGATGAATTGGAAAAGAAACTAGCTATGCAAACTGAAAATTGGTCTAATTCAGTCTTGAATATTCATGTCCTCATTGTGAGTCTATAGAAGAAAAATTAAAAATAATTAACTAGTGAGCTTAATCTTGGTAGATCTGAACTTTGTGATACTTGCCCTAAACTCACTTCTAAAATTGAAGTTTCACCAAAATCTTGTAAGACAAACATGATAAAGAAAATCTTACATCTGTTCGTACTTCAAATGTTGATTCTATTACTCCAATAGCTTGTACATTTTGTGCTAAAATTGGAAAAGATTTGGATGATATGAATAAAGCATTTAGAATTAAATTTGATGAACAGTTGCATAAAGTCAAGAATGTATCTTGTGTATCATGTGAGGCTTTGAATCTAGAGGTGACTGTGCATAAGGAAAGATACGCTAGAGCCATTAAGAGTGAATCCTATGAGCCATGTGTCACCATAGCCAAAGAAAATGATTATTTACATAAAACCCTTGAGAGGTTCTCTATTGGGAAAAAGAACTTAAACCTGATTCTACATCAATCCATTGTCAGCAAAGCCAAGAGATATTTTGGGTTCAACTACTATGAGCATTCCAACAGTCATCCTCCTAAGGTAGTGAGCATAGTTAAGAGTGAGAAGACAGAGGCTACCCCTCCTAAGCCTGCTAAGATGTTGTTCAAGTTTGCAGGATTTGCCCAAAACCCTTCAAATAATGTTGGTGCTTATACTTCATCAAGTACGACTGAAAGCATCTAGACCTTTAAAAATAATTTTAGTAATTAATGACAATAATAATTAAATGAACTAACTTATTTATTAAGATGATAAATGGTTTAGTCCTGAAGTTTGATGGCATCATGGAAAAAGACATACAAAAGTGATCAAAGAGTGACGTGGATCAAGATAAAGCACAAGACAAAAGTAAATTATAGTTTAAGGACCTCTTTATAGCCTTTTACCGGTCCAGTGTTTGGATGAAAAGATCAGGTTTGTAGATTAGTGCCTTACTATAAAGAGGGGTCGTAGCTAGTTGCTTGAAGCTTAACTTATGTTACTTTGATCAATTAAATGTCCATGCATGCATTTGAATTTCATTTGGAACTCTCTCTGATTTTCCTTGAAAAAACAGTACGACCGGAAGTCTTTGACGATAGTACCGCTGCACTGGTACTACCAGTTGATACATACCCGTGGCTAATTTCCAGAGGGGTACTTTTTTGACATTCATTGAAATGGTACTACGCATGTGTTGCGCAACAGTACCACAAAGTGGTATGACCGCATGTTGTTGGCGGTACTACTAGATTTCAGTAGTACCGAGAAATCTAGTTGGTGGTAGTTAATCTCTAGAGATGTATGTTTTGGAGAATTTTCTCTCCTCTAGAAATCGAAGCTACCATAGCTTTGGTGTGGTACTACCACACGATTGGTACTACCAGACCCTGTAAGGGTGGTTCTATCGATATTTAAAGTAACAGCTATTTCTACACATTTAATAAACCTCAAATAGCCGTTGAAAAGTGGGTGTGGTAGTATCGGTCACCACATGGCGGTAGTACCGCAATTCCTGATTTTTAGAGATTTTGACTCAATGATCATCCTGGTGGGTAGAGGCTATAAATACCTCCCCACCAGCAACAAGGGCTCTCTTCTTGACCTTGTTGAATACCCTTGAGCTCCTTGTGCACTCTCTACTACTCATTTGCTCTAATTTCACATTTTGAGGTAGTTGAGAACATTCAAGTGCATTGCATTATTAGTTGATCTTTGAGGCACTTCAAAAACCTTTAAGCAAGCACTGTGATTTATTACTCTTTGTGGTTGCTGGCACCTAGACGGCTTGAAGGAAGTTTGCACGGTGATCTCTTGAAAGAAGATTATAAAGAGACCTAGCACCATTTGTGAGTGATGTGGTGCTCGCCATCTTTGGAATGGAGGAAGAGCAGCCATAGTGGACTTGAGATTTTGAGGCTTAATTCATGGATGCAGTTGAATTCATTTGGACTTACCATAACGTGGACTAGTGAATATCGATAAGTCTTCGATACCAAAATAAAAACATCATGTGTTTCCATTGTGGTTTACTCTCTTGTCTTTACTTTCTGTATGTAAATTTCTAACAATTGAATTGTGTAGTTAGAAGTGTATCTAGTATTGACATTGCTTGTGATGGCTCAATGAAACATAGAAGATTGAGGCTTTAATTACGCAAAAGGTTTTGAGTAAGCTCATACTTGCTAAAATTCATATTTTAGCCAAAATAATTTAAGAAACTTCTTATTCACCCATCTCTAGTCGGTTATTCTAGATCCTACAATGACTCCTCAAAAGTTCAAATACTATTGCACCTTTTGTGAAAAGGATGTCAATATCGTAGAGTTCGGGTTTAGGCAATCCAAGAAACTATGTCGTGATCGTACTAGAACCTTAAGGAGCTTTTAGGATAAGTCCCATCTATCTAGTACCCTAGAGTTGCCTATAGACCTCACTTTATAGATGGGTTCTTTGATTCTTTTGATGGTTTTACAAAGCAACGTGGTTCTAAGTCCCAATAGGGTGGATTAAGATCCAGAGTTTCCCATAGATAGGATTTTCGTCATTTTAGTCCATGACGAGGATTTGGTTGGCGTCTTGGTAGCTCTAGGATGCATTTCCATGCTAACCCTTACTTTGGAGCTTCTTTTGCAGATTGTGTCTCTCATAATGGATACCTCGTTATTATTTCACTAATCCTCGTACTAAGGCACAGACTCCTTCTATCTATTTGATGTCAGTTTTTTAGGTGAGGACGAGATTATGTGGACCATGCAAGCTTCTTTTGACCTCCTATCTCACTTTGGGCATCTGGTGATAGATTTCGCTTTTTAGGATGCAGCTTGCTCCAACTTCAACTACGTCGACTACATCACTCCATCAAGCAGTGTGATGTAGATTCTTTCTTGATCTTTGTCAATTCACTGCTTTCATATTCAGTATAGCATAGCATTTAGGAGTGTTAGGGTTTTTAGGTCAGTTGAGTGCGTTGCACAGTGGCCAGCCCGATGAGCGATAGTACTGATACTTTGTTGGCGGTAGCTATTCTTCAAAGAGGGTCTTTTGGGAGTTTTTTTTGTCTAAGATCTATTGCGGTAGTATCAGCATGGGAAATGCGGTATCTTCTGAGTGGAGCGGTCTGACCGGCTATGGCTTGGCGGTCTGACCAGTGTGGTTAGGGCGGTTTGACTGGCTTGGTGGCCATGGTCAGACCAGCCCCTGTTGTCGAGTGGTGCTAAGTTCGTTTGGTTTTGGTTGTGAGTCATGGTTGTGACAATGCAATGTTAGTCATAGGGTTTTCATGCTAGTGTGTGTCATGGGTATGTCCATGCATGTGTTTTACTAATTGAGAGTCAAGTGCATGTCATTTGTGCTTGGATCAATTTCTTATTATTTGGTGTGTAGGTGTTTTGATGATTGTTGTGGCCAGCAGCAAGACTGAGGCTTGGTAGCCATGGGGTATCATGTAAGTTCAGGTGGAGCATCTTCTCAAACCGAGAAGTACAGGAGAAAGACAAGGGTCGTGAAGTGGTAGTGTGTGCATATGGTGTGCAAATTGGGCTTATGGCTTCAAGTGGTGATGTTCCTCGGAGTAGACGTACTATCTTAGTGACAAAGCATTCGGCATCATGTACTATGGTGTAATGCAATGTGCCATAGAACTTTGGCATTTCAAGTGGCGACGATCACGATGCAGGCATATGATCTTGGCGACGAGGTATTGGGCATCGCATCTTCGTGAAGACCAATGCGTCGCAATTGAAAAAATTGTCCAATGCCGGGTGGATTGGCAATTTGCAAAACCGCGACTTTGGTTTAAGTGATTTAGATCACGTCTTTGTGGATTGAATGTCTTATCGGGTTTATAGAGCCTTGTGGAAGTCCACTCTGGAAAGCGTGCAAGTAAGTATAATGTAAAACCGTTTGTGCATGGGTTACTGTGTTTCCCTTATTATAAGTGATCTGATCCACTAAGTAGTGGTTGGTTGTTAGAGTTAAGTGTAAGATGAAAGCCTCTACTATACAAGTCTTATGTAAATTGGGAGATATATTAAATCTAGGGTTAGGGTTAGTGTTTCCTTGTGTTAGAGTTTTTATGTGTGTGTGCGCGCTTTAAACTTAGTGCTCTACTATTCTAAAGGAATAGCTGTAAAATTTGCCCGAAAGAACACCTAAACACACGCAAGAACGCCTGGAAGAAGATGAACACACGAGAGCTTTTGTTGCTGTAACAACCGCAGCTTTTCTGACTCATTCTTCTCTCTTATTCAGTCTCTTAACAACCCAACTTATACAGAGACTAATCGGACTCTACGTCGAGCAACAGAAATCAACAAATCGACGCTTATCCAAATAAATAAACTGACAAACACAAATCTCCTAACAGAACTATTCAGCTGAAGCACAACGGTGCACAGCAACTTGCATGTCCGTTCTGACCGAGCCGCATACGCCGGTCTAACCGGGCCGCACGCCGACGACCCATACTGATGTATGTGTGGCTCAACTAATACAAGACTAAACTAAGATATTAGTCAAGATTATTTCCACGTCTCTGAACTGAGGTATGTGAATTTTTTGGTAAACTGGCTGACTTGGTGTACGTTACAATATTAATGACGACGACAACGACTGTACGTTACAAGATAACAAGATGCATCATTCCTAGTGCGTTTGTAAATCAAAGATAGTTCTAGTGCAAGGCTAAACTCACACACAACATAGCACAGCATGGGATCTGCCTCAAACGTCAAATTCAGACTCAAATATATTGACCGTTTAACTCACTGAACATAGTTGCCGCTCTCGCCAAAGTGACGGAATGCACGCTCGTCGCCTCCATGCGGGTGCGTGCCGCGAACGCCAAGCAGGCGCACGTCTGGTCTATATACTTCTGCGCGGGTGCTGGAGTTGGCGTTGGTGAGCTTGTGCCTTGCTCGCTGAAATTTTGGTCTAACTGCAATCCAACTCCTAATCCGATCATTATTGGATTCGGAGTAGGAGGTTAATTACTGCATGCTGACTGCAAACCAACTCCTAATCCGATCATTATTGGATTCAGAGTAGGAGGTTAACTACTTCATGCTGAATCAGTTCTGTCATTAAATTAAATACAGGCCACCCGTAACGCGCACGCCGAAGACGGTAAGAATCCATGGAGGGATGGGCGGCACACTGGCGCCAACGAGAACTACAAGAGAAGCGACAGCAGCGTTCTGATCATCAACCTGCGGCGGCGAAGCGGCCATGCTGCCATCCCCGATGACGTCGTGGAGGAGGTGCTCCTCCGCCTCCCGGTGTGGTCTCTCTTCCACTTCAAAGCCGTCTGCAAGGCATGGCGCGCCGCCATCGCCGACCCCCGCTTCGTGCGCCACCACGCAGAGCTGTCATCCAACATGCGGCGGCAGTCCATGCTCGTCCTGCCGCGATAGAAGGTGAAGCCTGCGTACGTACCGGATGCCCGGCGTCGGTTTTTTCAGCTACCCTGGGCACGGCGCCTTCGCTGAGCTCGTGCCTCGTGTACGAGAAGTTTTCGTCCATGGGCGTCATCGTGTGGTCGCGCCCCTTGCACTGCGATGGCCTGGTCGTCATCCCGGCGTAATGCACACAGATATTCGTGTGCAACCCAGCGACGCGTTAGTTCGTCGTGTTGCCCGGCGGTACACCGGAGCGGGGCTGCTTTCACTTGCAAAAGCTCGGCTTCGGCCTCAACCCTTGGATGGGCAAGCACAAGGCAGTGAGGTGCTACTACCACCACTGCCGCACTGCGACGAGGTCGTGACGGAGTACAGCATTGGGTGCGAGGTCTTCACCATCGGCTAGACACAGTGGAAGTCGGTCGTCGACCCACCGAGCACCGTCCGGTCCAGGACGCCGACCATCGACCATCCTGCAAAGGCGCCATCTACTTTTGTGCCATCCTCTCCCCAGCCTCACCAAAAGGCATCGCCCGGTTCACAGAGCGGTGCCAAGAAGATCTCACGACGTTGCCTTGAGGTGCGAGATCCATATCTCCTATATCAACCTGAATCTTCAGTGGCAGTGCCCGTCGTTGGGAGGCCTCCAACAGCGGCGGTGGCTGGGAAGTAGTGGCATAGGTGATGCCAAAGGAGAGTAGGGTAGCGTTGCGATACCTCATCCTCACGCGAACGAACTACACCTAGTGGGCTCTTTTCATAAGAGTCAATCTCTAGGCTTAGGGAGTCTATGAGGCGATCAAACTGGGGGCACGGAGTACCGGCTCAATAGAATGGCACTAGAGGCCATACTCCAGTGGATGCTGGCAACACTGGCAGTGAGCGACAGCGCAAACAGGCCTAGGACATCGCAAAATCCATGCACATGGGCGTGGAACGTGTCCGGTAGGCGAAGGCACAAGTTCACGCAGGTGGTGATCCATCAAGCAACTGATCGATCTACAGGCCTTGTCCGTAGAAGAGTTGGTGGATCAGCTCAAGTCTGTGGAGGAGAGGTACGATGTGGATATGGCAGCCGTCGATGGTGGTCGTGATGCCAACGGTCGTCTTCTCCTCACGTAGGAGGAGTGGCTGGCACACATCAAGAAGTGAGAGCAAGGAGACTCCTCTTCGGGCAAAGACAGGAACGATGACAAGAAAGGCCGTGGCCATGGGAAACAAGGCGGGCAAGGTCCTTCCCACGACGGCAAGGAGATTGCTAGGTCCATCAGAAGCCGTGACAAGTCCAGGCTAAAGTGTTACAATTGTGGGAACTTTGGGCACTTCTCTCTGGACTGCCGCAAGCCACGACGAGTGTGTAAGGAACAGGCGCATCTCATTCAGGTGCAGGATAACGAGCCCATGCTGTTGATGGCCCAGGTGGTACGTTGGAGGAAGCCACACATGGCACACCCATTGATGTTGCACTAGACGGGGTGTATGCGCGTGGCGCACTCACTAATGTTGCGCTGGACGAGGTGCATGCGCAAGTGCACCTTAGCTAGGAGGAAGATGAACACAACGGCACCTAGTACCTAGACACGGGTGTGTCCAACACATGTCTAGGTACAAGGCTGTGTTTAATGAGCTAGACGTTGGCGTAAAGGGGACCGTGAAGTTTGGTAATGGCTTCATTGTCGAGATATGTGGGCGAGGGACCGTGTTGTTAACATGCCACACCAAAGAGCATCATGCACTCACCAGGGTGTACTATATCCCATGGCTGTGGAGCAATATTATTAGTATCAGACAGCTTGACGAGAACAGCTGTCGGATGTTGATTGAAAACAGCATGATATGGCTTCGTGATTAGCAGTGACACCTACTATCTAAAGTAAAACACTCTAGGAACCTCTTGTATGTGCTTGATCTGAGGTTAACATAGTCGATGTGTCTGGTGGTGAGTTGCAGGGAAGAAGTGTGGTGCTGGCATGCGCACTACAGCCATCTGAATTTTCAGTCCCTGCAATGGCTCATGCACGATGAGATGGTTTGTGGGCTGCCATATATCGATTAGGTGAATCGAGTATGTGATGCCTTCCTGGTCGGGAAGCAACAACATGCTTCATTCCCACAGAAGGCGAGTTACCGTGCACAGGACCAGCTTGAGCTGGTGCATGGTGATTTGTGCAAACTCGTCTGCCAGTGACACCAGGAGGGAAAATGGTACTTTCTTCTCCTGGTGGATGATTTCAGTCGCTACATGTGGCTAATACTCCTGACATCAAAAGACGAGGCGCCGGCAGCCATCAAGCGCTTCCAAGCTTGCGCCGAACTGGAGGTAGCATGCAAGCTACGAATGTTGTGCTCTGATCATGGTAGTGAATTCACATCCATGGAATTTGGTGAGTACTATGCAAACCTTGGTGTCAAGTGGTAGCTTACAGCGCCATACTCGCCTCAACAGAACGGCGTCATGTCACACCGGAACCAAGTAGTTAGCATGGCACATAGCCTAATGAAGGCAAAAGACGTATTGGCAAGGTTTTGGGGTGAGACTATCACGATGGCAGTCTACCTCCTCAACCATGCACCAACACAAAGTGCACACGACAAGATGCATTATGAGGCGTGGTACAGGCAGTGCCCAAACGTGCACTATTTATGCATGTTTGGGTGTGTGGCGCACATGAAGGTGGTGAAGCCAAACATGAAGAAACTTGATGACAGAATTGTGTCCATGGTCTTCTTCGGCTATGAACTGGGGTCCAAGGTGTACCGGCTCCACGATCCTGTGGGCAAGCACATTCACATATCGCACGATGTAGTGTTCGACGAAGAAGCGAAGTGGAATTGGGGCACACCAGAAGCTGGCGATCCACTGCATGCTTCTGGTGAAATCTTCTCCATGGAATACATTTATTCTCAGGTGACAGGTATGGATGAACAAGTGCACAAAAGCCTGGGGGTGACACGGCAGGGATGTCGACTACTCTGGGGCTAGCACCCAGCCCAGGGTCACCAACCCTGGCCTCTTCTCCAGCTACACTAGCTCCTGCTGCACCTACCGGAGTGGGGTTCATGTCACCACCCACTGATGTGAAACAACCATCAGATGAAGCCCCGCGTGGGTATCACACCATGGTGGATCTCTATGGCAACACCAATGAGGTCATGGCCGAGTACAACGGACTTTGTTTCCTAGCAACAGAGGAGCCAGTGACCTTTGCCGAAGTTGAGCAGCACAAGTGTTGGCACCTATCCATGCTAGAGGAGATGAGGTCTATTATTGAGAATGGCACGTGGGAGCTGTGCGACCTACCTCCTAGACATCAGTCGATCAATCTCAAGTGGGTGTACAAGATTAAGGACTCACAGGGAACCGTGGTGAAGCATAAGGCACGCCTTGTCCCTAAGGGTACATGTAGTGCTAAGGTGTACACTATGAGGAAGTCTTTGCGCCTGTCGCCCAGATGGAGTCTGTGTGCCTACTGATTGCACTTGCGGCTCATAAGGGTTGGTAGGTGCACCACACGGATATTAAAACGGCATTCCTCAATGGCTACCTCAAGAAGGAGGTGTACATTGTGCAACCACCTGGTTTCATCGACGACGATAACGAGCTCAAGGTGATTAGGTTCCGAAAAGCTCTATACGGTCTCCATCAGGCACCAAGATCGTGAAACGCTAAACCTGACAACATCTTATAGTCCCTTAGGTTTGAGCGAAGCCCGTCAGAGCATGATATGGCTTCTATTCTCTAAGGGAGTGCCTAAATATTGAAACATTTTTTTAGGAACCTCGAATTATTCCCATCCTAAGAAAGTAATTATCAGTTATGGCAGAAGATTTCGAGGGACCCAAGATTTCTTGCAAGGGTGAAGGACCAATACATTTCTAAGATACTTGTGGATAAATACCTGTAAGCTAACTACTCATAATTTTGGTGGAAGCATTCAGCGAATTCAAGAAGTGTGCAAGACTTGTGAAATGACTGAAACCTAGTATAGAGTAACACTTACTTAGTTGCTTTTCAATTGTACAGAAATTCAACATATTTGGAAAAGGTTACACTTTCCCCGCTACTCTAAAAAGGATGATAGTTCAAGGGTGACTATCAATGAATATCTTGAACTTACCTATACTCCTTTGAATGATCCTAAAGACTTGGCTACATTGTAGCACCAGCTTTGGCATATTGGAAGGCAAGGGGTTAGTGAGTAGTGGCGCCTCGAAATGTAATTCCAAAGATTAAAAAACCACAGAATGCTAGATTTGGTGAAGGAGATTTGCATGTCTTAAAATGCACCAGTATCTTTGTCAGTTGTCAGTGCTTTTTTTGAGGACTATCCAGTAGCTTCACTACTATAAAAGCCTAATATTAGACACCACATCAGAGATGGTTCCCCAAAACCGTATGTGAAGATGTAATATAACAGATAGTTCTTATTCAGAACCGTTTATGAATTATCATAGACAGTTCAGATTAAAAACCATATGTGATGTCAATTATTACAGACAGCTTTTAAATAGAACCGTTTGTATTTTGTATTTTGTCATATGAACTACAGAAGCTATTGATCGATCAGCTAGAATAGACAAGTGTGACCAATCACTTTTACAAAAGACACATTCAAGTCAAATTTACTACAAAAGTCTAAAAAAGAATTCCTAGATCTTGGTCTTTTGAGCTTTATATGATTCCTCTTCTACTTTTGGAGTAGGAGGATTAGTGTATGAGTTCTCGAATGCTGTGAAGATTGTCCTTGCCCTCTCCACTTCCTCCTCTAGCCTGGGCAAATCATTAGCCTATCTCATAATCTCAAAAAGGATACCATGACAAGCCTCCTCAGAATCAGCCACTTTTGCTTGATCAGCAAGGTTATTCATATGTCTCTCCGCTGCCGCAAGAGCTTTTTTCACTTTGCGCACATTGAAGAGAAGAACAAGGCTGAGGGAGGTTTACCTTTCCCCAGTGGCAAGGAGACACCTCTATTGATGGCGAATGATGAGGTCCAGCTGATGGATGGAAGCGACTCAAGGAAGGAGAGCAAGGCATGAGCGGAGGAGTTGCTCCAGACGTAAGTTGTTGGCCACCTGTGTAAGGTTGCGGCTGAACAATTCATGATGGATAGATGAGAGTAAGGGGATCAAAAGAATACTAGATGCCATTTGAGAAATCTAGTGAAGAAGATAAGGGAGAGGATAGTTTAGAAGAGATTGAATTTGTGGTATCAAGGAATTGTACACCGCGCTGCAGATAAAGCCAATCGTGTGGAAGTTTAAGCATCACTTGCATCGGAATATTAACAAGCGGGAGTAGGACACGTATTTTTAAGCGTTATCATAGACGGTTCATATTCCAAACCTTCTCTAATTGCATTATCACAGACAATTAATATAAAAAAACCGTCTCTGATATATGCATTATCACAAACGGTTTGTATAACAAACCGTCTATAGTAATGCCACAACACCGATCCGTGGCATCTCTCTTAGGATTTTGATCTCACCTGTCCATTCTCTCTGCATCTAGTGGCAGGCACTAGTTCCTCCCACCTCTCGCCCCTTATTAATTACTCCCCCTCTCCCTTTTCCCCAATTTCACTCTAAGATGCGTGAGTTCTACCGGCTGCTCCTAGTTCATCCACTTCTAGCTTGTTCCTCAATGATGCCGACTACCACCGTGAGCTAATGCTCCGTTGTGACACCAAGGTTCACTCACAAGACACTCTTGTCGTAAGTGTCTTAAGATTGTCTTGTGTAGTGTCATCGTCGTGACACAAAGGTGGCACTACCACCACCTCTCCTTCATTGCAAGGCACCGCAGAAGCAGCTGGCTACCAAGACAGTGCTCAAATCGATGTCAAGGACATCCAGCTCATGCGTTGTTAGGATCTCTCATTCTTCTATGTTTTTGCCATGGGTTCGTAGGCTTAAGATGTGTTCTTTCCATGTTTAAGAGTTGAGTCCGTAGGATTAGGAATTGTATTCTTATCATGTTCTTGCTATATAAGATGGGTAACCTGCTCGTTATCTTGTGATGCTGTAATGGTGGATTCTAATGAAATGTGCTGTTATATTTGCTTATTTTTAAATGGCATAGCTAACATTTTTGAGACTAGTAAAAAAATTTAGATATAAAATGAACTATCACAAACGATTTTGTGGTGTAAATTGCCTATGAAGGACTATCACAGACGGTTCTATATTACAACCGTCTGTGATACTCACCCATCACAGATGGTTGGTGGTTAGAACCATCTCTGATGTTAGAGTATCACAAACAGTTTTTATTTTGACCCGTCTGTGATGTTACAGTATCACAATGGTTCTAGTTACAAATCGACTGTATTGTATTTATCACAGACGGCTCACAAACCATCTGTGATAATCTTCGATTATCACTGACCTATAAATTCAGACCTTTCGAAAAAGCATATGTGATGATAGTTCTAAATCATCTATGATGACTCTTTTTATAGTAGTGCTTGTTAGCCATCTATGATAATCTCCGATTATCACTGACCTATAAAATCAGACCGTTCAAAAAAGCATCTGTGATGATAGTTCTAAATCATCTATGATGACTCTTTTTATAGTAGTGCTTGTTTATTAATCATCAAGAGAACAGTCAGGATGAATTCAAGGGATAAGGAAGTCTGGTGTCTCGTTCGCCTCGCTTGAGCAAAAACTACTTCAAACTGAGGATATATCACTGGCAATGATGCTCGAGATCTCTGGCTTGTAGGTGTCTCTCTCATATTCCACATATTCAGTGCTTGTTAATTGCTATAGCTACCCTGGCCTGCTCCATGTTGTGCTTGTTTTTACGTCAGTTTCCCATGCATAGCACCTCTTCAATTGATTAATGAACTGCGTGTTCACTGACTTGGGAAATTTTGGCATGGTTGAGCTAGGTAACCAGTGACGTAGGGTGGAGGATATATGTGCCATAATTCTCTTCCTCAAAATTTCACGATACTCAATCCAACCAATCATTTTGCAGCTAAACAAACCGTGAAAAACACAAAATTTAAATGAACGATGTGATCAGGGTATTTAGGAAGAACAGGTTCTTCAAGTTAAATATCGTCAAGAATTCGTGACTATTATATAGAAACATATTTATGTTAGAAGATTTTTCTATGAGGTTCTCTTGTTCCTTTCATTAAGCATAATGATGTGAATCGGGCTTTGAGTTCTTATGTGCAACGCCAAGTAGTTTCGTTTTCTCGATCTGATAGGTGTATTGTTGGAACTGGATTGGAACGCCAAACAACTCTAGATTCAGATAGCTGAACCCAAGGAAAAGATCATTTCTACTGATAGTCACAAGATCATTTTATCAAGCAGTGGGAAGATTATAAGTATTTCTTTAGTTGCCATCGGCACTCTAACAAAAAATACTTGTATGCACCAAAAACCTCAGGTTTCATGGGCATAAATTCATTAAAAAGGACAAATTTTAGCTGCTATAGGAGACATTTGAAATGGCTTTGGCTTCTGGTTTTGAATCAAACATCCGATTGTGAGAAGCGGCCTTGATTGGATCGTGCTCCTCCGCCGCCACATGCTCTGCCACCGCCACGTGATCTGCCACTACCCTGACACCTCCGTCCCAACAGCACCACCATGCACTCTGCCCACATCAGCAGTGGCATCGCAGGCTGGCTCCGCTACACACTGCCCGTCCTACCGATCCCAGTGTCTTGAGCATGAGCCGACACAAATGGCGCAGATTACTGAGAGACGATGATGCAGTGTCTATTGAAATAGGGAGAGGGCTAGTGGCACCAGCGATGGAGCGCTGCTTGGAGCTCATTTGCGGTAGCTAGGGTTTGGGATGAAGCGCTTCGACATCATTAGGAGATGGGAGGAGACAAGGAGAAACAACGCGGAGTGTGGAAGCGAAGAGAGGAGATGGAGAGGAGAGAGATATTGGGGTGGTGGGGTGGCAGTGGGGACGCGTTGGAAATGTGAGGTAAGTGAGGTGGGGAGAAGTAGGTAATAATGAAATTGATTAGTTGCATAATGGTGGTGGCAGCGAGCAAACGGCGGTAGTGAGGAACAAGAAGGTGGTGCTGAGGAGGTACATGACCGCGGGGTGCCCCACGGCGGACGACATGGAGGTCATCGCCTACACCATCCGGTTGTGCGTGCCACCGGGATCGGCGGCCATTATGGTTAAGAACCTGTACCTATCTTGTGACCCTTGGATCCATGGCCGCATGACCAAGCACGATGACGATGCCGACGTGCCGGCAGAATACTTCATCCTAGGAGACGTACTGTTAGACCATGTGGCTAGGTCTAGGATATTTTGGTGATGAATAATTGACAATGGTTAATTTATGATTAATAATTGATGATGTTGTTTACTGTTACTTGAGGTGTGTTGTGTGTGTGTAGACTAATGTTGGTTAAGTTGGGACAAACTTGTGCCAAAAAAAGATTCTTTGGTATTTATATGTGCATGTTGAGCATGGAGGCGATCATAGTTGGTGATGAGGTGAACCGGGACTAGGATGGGAGATCTAAGGTTCAGACGGTCAAGGAGGTCACGAGATGGTAGGGCTTATGCTTGAGGCGCATGGAGATTAGATATGGATGATGTGTGTTGGAGCTACGGAGGTGCGGTCAGGTTTTTTACAGCAATCAGGGGCTAACTGCAAGAGGTAGTTGGTTTATACCGAGACTTGAGATTAATAAAAAGAGGATCTCGGTTTTGGGATTCCATGCAGAGTCTTTGTTGGCTTTTTGGGTTGATCCCATGACTACATGATTGGAGGCTTTTTGATGGCTGGGTGCAGATGTGAAGTTTAGAGAAAAAGGTGTTTGCTTTTGTGATTTTTCTTGTGCTTCTAATCAATGCATGTAGGTGATTAGGTGAGCTCTGGCCGAGACATGGATTTGGGGATAAAGAAGTGATGGCGGCATGCATGTCGAGTGTATGGCCGATGGTTTTCATATTGAGCGGCTGCATGCATGTAAATTTTTTTTTACTGAGAGTTCGCCAGGAACTAAGGGCAGCGTTGTCTTTTGGTCCTCGATTTCCATGGCAGCACGTTGTCTCGACGGGCTTGTTCTGTGCATGACCAAAGCCGAAGGCGACGGCGTTGTTTCTTTGCTCGCCTCGATCGCCGTGCGAGAGACAGCGTCGTGCGCGCCATCACATCAATTAGCCGAAGTCGTTTGTTGCCGTAGCTCGTCGTTCCATTTCGCCGTCCGCACGACGTCTTTTTCTTTGATCTAGGAGAAGCAAACACTGCTACAGTACCGACAATAATACTCTAGCTATAGTATTCGAGGTAAAAAAATTATATATTCTATACTGTTTTGTTTTTGTTGTCTTTATAGGTTTAGGTGACTTCCACATCATGTTACAATCATTCACCTCCCTCTGATTACCATCGACGATCCTATAAATGGTATCAGAGCAAGTTATAATGACATTAGATCGGGATCGGTTTTCAAGTAAGCTACTGTTGTAGGGGTGGCCCCCACCTAAGCCCAATAGGCCTGTTAATGGAGTGTAAGGCCCAGAATAGGACATGTATAGTGAGATAGGTACCCCTGAGGGAAGTACTCATGTGTAAGGGTATAATTGTAAAAGCACTCCCCATGTGGATGTATATATGTAAGACATACGCCATGGGGAAAGGGGCTAAGCCATTCACTTACTCAACTCTCCACTACCACACACTCTCTCTGTTTGGTCTGTAACCACAACAGTTGGCGCCGTCCGTGGGGAGGACAAGAACAAGCCTCCAGATCTGAAACAGGATGGCACCAAAGAAAGCTTCATCGTCGGCGGCGAAGAAGAAGAGGGCGGAAGCGGCGAAGTCTCGCGTCAGCACTAGGGCTTCGGCTTTAGCAGCCGCAGGTACGAGCGGTGGTGCAGGTGCGACCGGGAACCCCGCCATCGACGTGACGACCAACCCCGCCATCGACGTGACGACCAACACCGCCACAGACGCAACGCCCAACCCCGCCACTGACGCAACGCCCAACCCTGCCACCGACGCGACGACCAACCCCGCCAGCGACACAACGCACAACCCCACCAGCACTGCCCCGATGACCAACCCCGGCGATGGCAACGCAGGCGCATCCGTTTTTCCACCCGGCGCAGAAGCGGTGAATGGCCCTAGCGGCGACGCGAACCTCGTCACCGGCTCCAGGGTCCTCCAGGACAACGCGGCGGGCAGCCTGGGTGCGCAGGCCGTGGTCACCACCATGCCGATAGCACCGCCAAGCGCACCGACGGCCCCGGCGCTCCGTCCCCTACCCTTCGAAGTGGTGGCAGCGGAGCTGGCGCCTAGTCGAAGTAGACGCGTGAGCGCTCCGTCCCCTACCCTTCGAAGTGCCTCTGGTGTTTCTCGCTCGCGGGTGTGCTCGCGTGGGAACCAGCCTCCGTGCGCGCGGGCGGTGAAATTGCGTGTGCTACGTCTTATTTAGAGTTCGTATACTGCGCGTGGAGGCGAGCCTCCGCGCATTGCGGGCGGTGAAATTGCATGCGGAGGCGAACCTCGATGCTACGCCTTATTTATACTCCGTAGAGTGCGTGCGGAGGCGGACCTCGGCGCTACGTCTTATTTATACTCCGTAGAGTGCGTGCGGAGGCGAGCCTCCGCGCGTTGCAGGTGGTGAAATTGCGTGCGGAGGCGAACCTCGGCGCTACGTCTTATTTATGCTCCGTAGAGTGCGTGCGGAGGCGGTCCTCGACGCTACGTCTTATTTAGAGTCCGTAGACTGCGCACGGAGGCGGCCTCCGTGCGTTGCGGGCGGTGAAATTGCGTGCGGAGGCGAATCTCGACGCTACGTCTTATTTATACTCCGTAGAGTGCGTGCGGAGTCGTCCCCCCGCTCGTCTTGGTTTATACTCATACCCATATATTTGACAGAGAGTGCGCGCGCGAACGCGTGTCTTTGTTTATACTCATGCCCGTATCTTTGATGGAGAGTGCGCGCGTGAATGCGTGTCTTTGTTTATACTCATGCCCGTATCTTTGACAGAGAGTGTGCGTGCGAACGCGTGTCTTTGTTGCGAAGAACAAAAATTTGTGCAAACGGTGAACTTTATTAAATTCCCATTTGCGCGGGTGAGCAATTACAAAAGAGGGGGGATACCGGCCACTAACCGCTATGAGAACGGGGCGACCGCTGACGAGTCGCTGCTGCCGGGGCCACCTTGTGCGCGAGGAACGCGAGACGCTCTCGGGGGCCGCCCGAGGGCTTCGCATCTGAACACCCGGCTTAGGTGCCTTGGCGAGCCGCATGGCATGGACCTCTGGCGCCGAGCCATGTCCTGGTCACCATGAACGATGATGACGGCCCGCGGTCCGGGAAGCTTCATGCACAGGAAGCCGTGATGCGGGACTGCCCCGAGAGTATTTAGGAGCGGCCGCCCTAATATGGCGTTGTAGGGGTATGCAATGTCGACTACGTCGAAGATGGCGTCTTCGCTCCTCACGTTGTCGTTTTGGCTGAAGGAGACTTGGAGGCATATCTGGCCCAAGGCGCGCAAAGGCTGCCCTCCAAATCCTTGCAGCGGGATGCCTGACGGGCCCAATCGACTCCGAGGGATCCCCATTTGGTCGAAGGCCGCAGCGAACAGGATGTTCGTGGAGCTTCCTCCATCGACCAGGACGCGCCTGACTTCGCAACCGGCTATAAGGACCCAGACGACCAAAGGGTCTTGGTGGGGAAACTCCACGCCCTCGGCGTCAGCGGGCGTGAATGTGACTTCGTGTTGCGCCCATTCCGGCGGCGCCTGCGCCAGGTATGCCGCGACGTGGTACAGCCTCCTCATGTAAGCCTTCCGTTGCCGTGCCGAGGCGAACTCCAGCGAGGAGCCTCCAGAAATGACGTTGATAATCCTGCGCTGGGCTCCTTCCGGGGCTTGCAACTGTAGGAGGCCCTCCCGAGGTTGTTGCACATGTGCCTGAATTCGCAGGAGGCCTTCCTGGGGCTGTATTCCTTGGTCCTGGGGGTGTTGGACGTGGGCCACAACGGGCATGTGTGTATCCGGGTTTTTGTCCCTGGCGACGCTCTGCCGTAGCGCTGCGATAGTGGCGCAAGCACGCGTGTCATGGTTGCCTCGGCCATGGATTTCGCACCACTGCCTGTTGTGCTGGTCGCCGTACTCTTCGCGGGTTCTGTCGTCGCGACCCCGGCCACGTCCCCTCCTCGGCCTCGGCGCCCTCTGCCCCCGCGGCCTGCGGAGGCGTTGTCTTCGGAGCCGCCCTCGATGTCAAAGACGTAACGAGGTTTCCTGGACTTACGTTGGTTGCGCTTGGGCCTATCGCCTGGTTGGTCATTGTGTTGGGGGTCCTTGCGCTCGGAGGCGACCTTCGGCTACTCTTGCTTGCGCTTGCCCTTCGAAGAGCCCCGCTTCGGCGAGCCTTCGCTCTTTGCCAAGCCTTCCGCCTTGTTGGTGTCGGAGTCATCACCGTGTCGCCTCCGCGCGTCCTCCTCCGCTCTGGCGTACTCTTCCATCTTGTCGAAGAGCTTCATGACCGTCTTAATGGGCTTGCGCGCGTTGTATTTGGCCATTGGTCCCGGTCGGAGGCCTTGTATTGCTGCGTTGATGACGGTTGTTTTGTTGACATCCTTGACCTGGCAGCGTACTTTCGCGTAGCGCTTGAAGTAGTCTCGGAGCCTTTTCTCGGGTTTTTGCTTTACTGCGAAGAGCTGGTCCGCATCGACACGCTCGACGTAGTTTCCTTGAAAGTTGTTGTAGAGACGGTCGCGGATCTGTTCCCACGCGTAGATAGACTGTGGTTCAATGGTGAAGAACCAGGACAGCGCCACCCCTTGTAACGCGAGAGGAAGTCCTTTTGCCTTCATGGTGTCGTCTCCGCCAGCGGCTTCGATAGCGGTCTCATACACGCGCACGAACTCCCGCGGGTCGAAGTCGCCTTTGTAGGCCTCGATGACGCTCGGAAACTTGAAATCTTCAGGCCATGCCGCCTGCTGGAGGCCCACAGAGAGCAGGGACTCCGAGTCTACGCGCCGTAGTGGGACGCGACTAGACGTAGGGGTGTCGTGGCTATCCGCCCTCTCCAGAGCGGGTTCGGATGCCACCGCCTCGAAGGGTAGGGGACGGAGCGCTCGCGCGTCTACCTCGACTAGGTGCCAGCTCCGTAGCCACCACTTCAAAGGGTAGGGGACGGAGCGCTCGCGCGTCTACTTCGACTAGGCGCCAGCTCCGCTGCCACCGCTTCGAAGGGTAGGGGACGGAGCGCTCGCGCGTCTACTTCGACTAGGCGCCAACTCCGCTGCCACCACTGCGAAGGATGGGGGGACGGAGCGCTTGCGCGTCTGCTTCAACTAGATGCCAGCTCCACCGCCGCCGCTTCGAAGAGATATCGGACTGACCGTGTGTGCGGTTATTGCAACTACGCGTCTACCTCGATCACACTGCCCCCGCAAGGCGCAAATCATCGCATACGGGCGTGCGTAGTAACCCTCCGAGTTTACCGTGGGACAGCGTAGCCGGAGGGCGGCGATGCACTTCGCAGGATCTAATCAAGACCGTTCTTTGCATTCGCTAAGGAGGCTTACAAAGGCGCACAACACCTCCGGCACACCAGACCGCTACTCGGTAGGCTCATCCTTAACTCGAAGACGCCCGACCCGCCCAAAAATCCAACGCTTCCTCGGCCCTTTGCCAGCGCCGAAGACGCCGTCGGGTTGCAAGGTCGGAGATTAGCAGCCGGCCCCGGCTGTGCAGCTGCTCGGGACAAGGGGGCAGGAATCAGAACAGCGGGAAATAACTCCGTACTTTACCAACAAAAAAAAGAGAGACAACCCGGGCTTCGGTTACAACGCACACCAACACGCGACAACCCCCCGTCACACCTGTGGGTTCACGGTGTCCTCTGGGGCCGCGGCGCCATCCTCGTCGCGCCGGGGGACCTCATCCAGAAATTGGCCAAGGTTTCCCTCGCCGTGCAGTTGTTCCGCAGCTCGACTATGGCTGCGGCCTCGCCGCAATATTCCCATATCCGCTCATGGAAGAACTTCACAGCGCGGCATACGGCTCGCACGGCGCTGGACATTACCCCGCCCCCGGCGGGCATCTCCAGTCGCGGATCGACTAGCCCCGCAACGTGTTCACAACCGCGGTGTCGCAGGAGCGCGCATGTCAGACACGACGCCACGTAGGCGTAGTGATTGCCGAAGATCGCCGCGGCGCCGCGTGCAACGCCGGCCGCTTCCCCAATCCACCGGAGTGACCGCGACAGGTCCTCGGGCCCGAAGGAGCGCACCGGCACTTCAGCGACAAGCCCCTTAAGGGTATCTTCCAGGGCCAGCATGGCGTCCCAGGCGGCTACCGAAGCGTTGCCCAAGGCTCGATCTCGCTCCGCGAGAGAGGCTGCAAGCTCGCTGTTTTTCCCCCTCTAGAGCAGCGATTTGTTGCAGAAGGTCGTCCCGCTCTTCAACAGCCTCTTGCCGCACCGCTTCCGCGGCCGATGCTCGCGCTGCAGCATCGAGCCCATCGGTGCGCGTCCTCATCTCCGCACACTCCAACTCCAGGCGGCGTATGCGAGCATCCTGGGCGGACCGCCCTCCTGCAGCTCCCTGCAGCTCCTCTTCGGCGGCCTGCAGCCTACTCCGTATCGCTGTTCCCTCGCGAACGTGAGCACTTCGCAGGGCCTGGGCCAGCACGAGTGTCTGTGCGGCGCAGGAATTAGCAAACGCTAAACGGCTACAAGTGGTCTAAAAGACAGACGCTTACCCTCACTCCCGACACCTCCAATGCATCTCCAAGGCGCCTTGACCCGTAGGTCTGCAACACCTGTTGACCGATGCTGGCGGCCGCGTCCTCCGCAATCCCGCGCCATGCCCTCAGAGCATCCAACGGAGGGACGAAGTCCGCCGGGCACGGCCGCGCGACACCTGTGTCGCCAGCACCAGGACCCCCGCGCTCAAGGAACGGTTCCTCCTCCGGGATAAGTGCCGCTGCAAAGAGGAATTACACATGTCACGAGGTGTACCAAAAAAACTGTCGAAGGAGTACCGTCACAGCCTACCTTCGGTGGCGGACGGGGGGCTTCGCGGAGACGCCTCCCTGGCCGCGGGCGGGACCGTTTCTACTTCAGCCCCAACGGACGGCGTTGTCTCGCAAGGTCTGGGGACCTCCGAGTCGGGACCTCGCGCCAGCCGATCCTGCGTCACGATCACCATGGCCCGGGGGGCCGGGAGGGCGCGGGGTGGAGGGACCTCGGTGCCCGCAGCGGAGTCCCACAGGCTCCCAACACCGGTCGCCACCACGAACCCTCGCGAAGACGACAGGCGTGGCCGCTTCGCTGGAGAAGGTACCGCCGCGATACGTCCACAGAGCCGGCGGCAGAAGAACACTCGCGAAGGGGTCTCCACAGCTACAACGACACGGCCGGGCTTCGCTTCACGACCTCGCGGGGACACTTCAGCCTCGGCCGCCGCGGTTAGCGAAGGCTGCGCTCCACACACTCCCCCGGAGGGCAGACCCGCCACAGCCATGGCCGGAGACGAGGACTCCGTGCCGGTGCCGCCGGCCAGCACCACCACCTCGGCGACGATCGCGGGCAGCGAGACCTCCGCGGCGCGCCCTCGCCGGGCGCTTTGCCCTCGCACGCGCCTTCTAAGTCCGAGTCGGCGTGCCGCCAACGAACGACTCCGGGCTCGCCGCGCGGGGAACAGCGGCTACCGCCAGATCGGGCATGGTCGCAGATGCTTCGGTCCTCTTGCGAGATGGCGCCGCCTTCACGGCATCGTCATCCTCATGCTGCTGGTCCGGAGGGGTGCGATCCGGCACAGGAAGCCCTAAGGCCTCACACACGCGGTTTATTCGCCCCAATCCGGCCTTCGCAGTCGCAGCAGCACGCTGCCCATGCTCTCTGCCGGTGTATGGCCCGAGGAACACGCGTGCTCCGCGTCCTCAAGGCGAGTCCCTGCGCCGGACGAAGCACTTTTACACAATGCAACACATACAAACGAAGAGGAAGACATGGTCGAGACTTAAGAAGACCAGTCGGCACGGGCAGCGAGCAAACGGACGGGCGAACGTTATCATCCCGATGTTCACCGGCTGTGAAGCGCCAATCGTGGGAAAGCGGCGTCGCACCGAGCATCATGTACTCCTCGGTGAGGTCGCGCATATTGAAGCTGGCGGCGACCCCCACAAGTCTTCGCGCCCTCAGCCTATCTTCCTGGTCAAGCGTTAAGCCGGAGGCGGTCTTGAATTTAATCGGCCCACCTGCGCACTCAAGGTCGCTGCCTCCTGTCACACGAGGGTAGAACCACCGCCTCGGCCAGTTGACCTCCCACTTCCCTCGGGACGCGTTCGCGGGGAAAAGCTTCCCACATGACGCCCGCAGGACGAAGTTGACGCTGCCAAATTTCGACAGCATACCGTCCTTCCGCTCCTTCGCTTGGCACCGGCTTCATGCGATACGCTGAACAGGACGCCGCTGGGCCAACACCCTCCGAGCGCAGGCCCACCAGACACGGCGAGGCGAGCCACCGCGTTCGGAGTCAATTGTGACAACTCCAGCTTGAAGGTCCGCAGCACGTCCCCAACAATTGCCGCGGACGGGATGCGAAGTCCGGCTTCGAAGTAGGCGACAAAGATGATCGCCTCCGACTTCTCAAGGCGCGGCTCCGTCTCGTCATCGGCGGGCAACCGCACTGCGTGGCGGTCCGATAGCTTCCCCTCTCGCAGCAGTGACCGGATCGTGTCCTCTGTCACGAGCGTGCGGCCCAACTCGCCGGAGTACGGACCCTGACTCTTCGTCGCTGCCCACCACTTGTTTGCCGCCACCGGATCGTGCTCCTCCAGCACGTATTTCACCTCGAGCGGTGAGGCCCGCCTATGGATGGCGTAGCCGCTCACCTGAGTACGTGCGTCGCAAGTCGCCATCAGCATCCACGAGGAACTCGGCGGCAAAAAGGAGCGCAGGAACAGGGCGAGCGAATGCGGGGGGCGACGTGAACAACCAGAAAGCGTGAGGCACAGGCACAACGCCACGGGGGATACTTTAAGGCCCCCCGCCTCCCACCGTGGGTAAGCACAAGCGGCGAGCGACAACCGCTCACCTCCCCACGTGCGAAGCCGAAGCGTCGCGGCGGTGCACGTAGCCAGCATGCAACCATGGTCGTACAGATTCCTGTCACCACACGACGCGTCACTAGCGTCCCACCGCGTGTCGGTCAGCGCAAGGAATAAACGCAGGTCGCGCGACCCAACATAGCCTGCGGCGCGCATCGGCGCGGCTCTTCAGACCCTAAACCACGATAGCCCAAACAGGGCCAACCACCCCCCGACCTTGGCCACACCCGTCCGAAGGGACAACCGCCAATCTGCGCGACAAGGGCAACCGAAGATCGGCAAGACGCGCAACTGCTGGCAGCCGGTCATGCACGTTGGAAGGCGAGTAACCAGCGTGCGGCGCGCCTACAGCGCCGAGCCACGTGCCCCGCCCCTCTGGGGAAGGGGCTTGACCCCTGACGGCCCGTCAACACCCCAAGCATGGCCCGCCGCGTGTGCATCTCGAATGGACAAGCGCGTACAGATATAGCAGCCTGCTTGTGCCATCCCAGGGGTCGGCGCGATTCCCGGAGCCATTAAGACGCACTACCGCAGGGTCGCGCTCACCCAGGGAGTGCATCACCTCCGCCTCGAATGGTAGGGGACGAAGCGCTCACGCGTCTACCTCGACTAGGCGCCAGCTCCGCTGCCACCGCTACGAAGGGTAGGGGACGGAGCGCTCGTGCGTCTACCTCGACTAGGCGCCAGCTTCGCTGCCACCACTTCGAAGGGTAGGGATGGAGCGCTCGCGCATCTCGCCGACCAGGCGCCAGCCCGCGCCACCACTCGAAGGGTTGGGGCGGGAGCGCGCGCGCCTACATCGACCAGGCGCCGGCCCGCTACCACCACTCGAAGGGTAGGGGACGGAGCGCCATACATCGCCGACCAGGCGCCGCCGCCGCGCCACCACTTCGAAGGGTAGGGGACGGAGCCCTCGCGCGTCTCGCCGACCAGGCGCCAGCTCGCGCCACCGCTTTGAAGGGTAGGGGACGGAGCGCCGCGCGTCTCGCCGACCAGGCGCCGGCCCGCCGCCACCACTTCGAAGGGTTGGGGACGGAGCGCCGCGCGTCAACGCCGACCAGGCGCCAGCCCGCCGCCACCACTTCGACGGGTAGGGGACGAGCGCCACGCGTCTGCGCCGACCAGGCGCCAGCCCGCCGCCACCGCTCAAGGGTAGGGGACGAGCGCCGCGCGTCTAATCTCGACCAGGCGCCGGCTCCCGCCGCCACCGCTTCAAGGGTAGGGGACGGAGCGCCGCGCGTCTACTCGACCAGGCGCCGCCCGCCGCCACCGCTTTGAAGGGTTAGGGACATAGCGCTCGCGCGTCTACTTTGACTAGGCGCCAACTCCGCTGCCACCCCTTCGAAGGGTAGGGGACGGAGCGCTCGCGCGTCTACTTCGACTAGGCGCCAACTTCCCTGCCACCACTCCAAAGGATAGGGGGACGGAGCGCTCGCGCGTCTGCTTCGACTAGGCGCCAGCTCCGCTGCCACCACTTCAAAGAACAGGCGACAAAGCGCCCGCGCGCTTACCCCCACGCACGTAGCACCCCCGGACTACCCCGCAAACGCCTGCTCTCCGCGGCTACTATCCTCCAAGGTAGGAGACCAGTGGTTTCGGAACACCACCGCGCTGCTCGCCTTGTAGGCACCGCCTCGGCGGGACGGCATATCCAACGACATCCCCACACACCGCACTGGCGCAGGTTATGTCACGACAAGTTTTGGCTTGTTCTCATAAACAGGCCACCTTCAGTCCATCAATATTCTCTCAAAAGACGGGCTTGATCACAAGCCCCGACTGAAGGTGAGCCTGTCTAAGAGAATAGGGCAAACCTTGCCGTTGTATGCAGAAATTCGGCGCGAGCACAGCAAGTGCGAGCAGTTGCCGTTAACAGACGCTAACCAAGCTCCTGAGAAAAATAGGCCTCCATCAGTACATCAACATCCCCCGAGCCGCGTGGTGCCGCCATGGAATGTGGATGCACTGAAGAGGCCCATTTTAGGGGAGCAGCACCTATCCGAGCATACAATGCAGGTACAATGTTACACCAGCACGCTATATATACCCCATCAATGGGAAAGCCAATCGGCAAATGTCCAACCGGCGATAGCCCAACGTGGCAGCATCGTACCACCACGATGCTCCAGGATCCGTGCCGGGAGAAGGAACGTCGCCACATGGTATCACCGCGCTCCCCTCGAGTCTCACGCCGCGTCAACCAAACCCCGCTGGGTAGGCGGCCAGTCGCTTGTCGTCAAGTGTGCTCGACGCCGGAGACGCGCACGCGCGCGATGACTTACGACCCGCTCCGCCTCTTATGCCGACGCATTTGACTCCGCCAACATCTCCACTCCGGACGACGAACCCGACCCCGCCACGGCAGGACTCTGTGGGTGACGAAGCCTTCGACAAGCTGCCCGACGCCATACCTTCGCAATAAGGCGAACACTACACTTCGAACGTTGAAAAAGCTCACAGGCTGCAGGGACGGAGGGGGCCAAAGGGCTCGGCAACATGGCTTCGGCCCGTGAAGCCCTTCACCATGAGAGGCTCCTGTTGTAGGGGTGGCCCCCACCTAAGCCCAGCAGGCCTGTTAAGGGAGTGTAAGGCCCAGAATAGGACATGTATAGTGACATAGGTACCCCTGAGGGAAGTACTTATGTGTAATGGTATAATTGTAAAAGCACTCCCCATGTGGATGTATATATGTAAGACATAGGCCATGGGGAAAGGGGCTAAGCCATTCACTTACTCAACTCTCCACTACCACACTCTCTCTCTGTTTGGTCTGTAACCACAACAGCTACCATTTTTTGATGTACCAGATTATCTCTATTGGAAATCCTGCATGGAGGTTTTTCTTCAAGCACAAGATAATTCTATCCTGTAAAAAGTTGAAAATGCATATGAAGTGCTTCGGGTTGTTACAATTGAAAATTCCTCTGAAGTTGAAACTAATGCTAAGGCAAGAAATATCTTATTGCAAGATTTAAGTAGAAACGAGTTTGTCAGAATTACTCACCTTAAATCTGCAAATAAAATTTGGACCACTCTAGTAGATTATTATAAAGGATCTAAATCTATTAAAGGTGTACATCAGAATCAATTCAAAAAGGAATATTCTAAATTTGAGATGAAACCTGGAGAATTAGTAGATGCACTTTTTGATCGCTTCAATAAAATTGTTAGTGATTTGCAATCTGTTGATGTCACATATTCTGATTTTGACAATAGTCGTTAAATGTTAAATGCTTTAGATATGCCTATTTGGAATGTGTTAGTCACTACTATTAATCATTCTGTTAACATGAAAGCACTCACTTTGAATGATCCTTATTCCAAGATGAAAACACATGTGATTGATGTTTTGGTCAAGATAAACAAGACTAATTCTTTGAGCTTAGTGACTAACCAAGTTGATAGTTCTTCTATTGTTTCTTTGTCTGCATTGTGCTCTATTTCAGATGAACAATTAGAGGAAATTCCGGAAGAGTAGCTTGTACTTCTTTCCAACAGGGTGACCAAGGCAATTAACAACATCAGATCAAGACGGAGAGGAGCTCTAATCAAATGTTATGAATGTGGTAAGCTAAACCACATTAAGATAAATTGCCCTAAACTGAGGAGTAAGGAGGTCAAAGATGACAAGGCACCAACTTGTCACCCTCAAATCATGATTGATCCAAACAAAAAGCACAATTATCATAGGGCAGTCAACAAATAATTTCAACTCTTGATGAGATTATTTTGAGTGATGATGATTCTGAAAGCGATAATGAGGGCAATGGTAAGAAGGCAAAGGAGGTGGACTTCATAGGGATGTGTTTTATGGCCAATAGTGGGGAGCTTAACAATGATGATCTTTACAGTGATCCTGATGAGGTGAAACCTTCTTATACTGATTTATCTTGTGTTGTGCTTAGATTGACAGAGGAGCTCAAAAAGTATAAAAAGAAAATTAAAAAAATCATGATTTCGTTGTTGAGAGCTTAAATTCTAAAATTAATAAATTTAGAGGCTCTATTCCTGATGATGAATCTTGTAAGTCTTGCTATGTTTTATATTCTGAGTTAGAGACTACTAGAACAATTAATACAACAAACTTGGTTCAACTTAGTAATGTAATTGCTAAACTTGATGAGTTAAAATTGGCACATGACTCTTGTGATGAAAAGTTAAAACGTGCAAATAATAAAATTGAAAAGCTCAAGTCTAATTCTTTCATACGTTTAGAGTCAAGTATTTCAAATGCTCAATTTAAAACTTGCTCTAAATGTGAATTGTTAGAAGCTAGACTTAATTTATCTCAGGAATCAATTCAATAGATGCTTTATCATGAGATATCTTCTTGTTTTAATTGTCCTAAGCTTAACACGGAAATAGAAGTATTGACTAGAAAACTTAATAATTTTGCTAAAAAAGAAAGATTGGCTCAGTCTAGTGCTCCTAAAAATCTTGTGAATGAACTTGTTACATGCACAACTTGTCCCACTCTAGCTAAAGAGAATGAGTACCTGAAAGACACTTTACAAAGATTTTCTTTTGGCAAGAAAATTTTGAATATGATTCTAGACAAGTCAAAAATAAGTGTGAAAAATCGTGGTCTAGAGTTTAATTTTGTTGAGCATGGTAAGAATAACCCTCCTAAGGTTGTTAAGGTCATAGAAAGTGGGTTAATTGAAACAAAAAATGAACCTCATAAAACTATGTTTAAATCTGCTGGTTTTGTGCAAAAATCATCGAATAATATTATAGGTGCTACCTCATCTTCTCAAAAGAATTCTGGTAATGTTAAATTTAAATGCACCTATTGTGGAAGAGATGGACACTCACATGAATTTTGCTTTAGGCGAGCTAAGAAAGAAAAGAAGGAAAAATTGAATGCTTTAAGACAAAAATGTGCAACCTCTTTCGTTCCTAGAACAAATGCGAAAGCTATGTTTTTAGAGAATTTTTATAATGGCTTTAAATCTGCTTCACATGCTAGATTGGAATTTAATTTAAATAATTTATGTTATTTTAGGCTTTTTGATCACTCACAAACACGTGATTTTGGTTCTAACTTTGTTACTCCTGTTCATCGTGTGTCTCAGTACTGGATTCCTAGATCTTACTTCACTAACCCTAGTATTGTGGGACTGATGTTTCCTGTGATATAAGGACAGTTGACAAGGATGGAGAACATGAGCTAGATTGGGTTCCAGTCTTTTACGTCATTGCTTGATTGGAACGCTTGATGGTTATTCATTCTCTTTGATGGATTCCAAGAGATTTCACTTTCTAAGAGACCATGTGAAAAAGGTGATATTGTACTACATCATGTTAGATTCTCAAGTTGCTGATATTCACACAAAACAGCTTGATTCTTCACGTTTTGCTTATTTGCAAAGTGAATTGAGTGTATTACATCTTATAGGATTATTCTGAGGGGGAGCTTATAGTTTAAAATTTCAAAAGCTTTGTTTATTATACGTGTCAAATAAATCAATAAGTCCAACCATTGACATTGAATGAGTTGTAGAGCTCTCTTTATTATATTTACTCATATGCTATGTAGCTTTGATCATGACTAGTTATAATTAATTTGCTATACTTGAACTAAAATATGACATGACGGAATACGTTGACTAGATTGATTATAAATAGTACTCTACGATGTTCATCGAAAAGGATTAGCCCGATTGTGAGTCTTATTTTAAATCTTGGCTATAAGACTCGCATGTTTCATATTGTGATCTTTTTATGATCACTCAATTTGGCTTGTTATAAAAAAAATTAGAAAGAAACAATTGAAAAGATGTATGCTTCAAGCATGCCATGGTACACAAAAAGAAAAAGGCACAAAAAGTACACAAATAAAAAGAAGTATGCTTCAAGCATGCCACCATCTATAACAAGTATGCCACAACCATTACATTATGAAAAAAAAGTATGCTATAAGCATGCTACATGCCTATGAATTGAGTGTGGAGCACCAGGTTATTACATGAGACTGCTAGCTCATCTAGATTTAAACTTTGCTTCACTTTTAGGCTCTTAACTTTTCATTGTGATATCTCATTGTACTCTTTATAATTGGTTTGATCATTGTTGAGATGCCTGTTATTAATATAAATTGCTTAAATCATGCTCAAGACTGGTTTTGACATTGCTATATGATATATGATTTTATATGATCTAGATAGCTCTATTCAAAAATATGGCTTGGTTGCAGTAACTTGGATAATCTACAAAACTTCTTGATTTTTACCCTTATTACTCCTTAGAACTATTCCTTCTTTGAAGTTTCTTGATGATTACATTGCCAAAGGGGGAGAGATTGCAGAAATTAGAGAGAATGGAGAGATATTGGAGAAATTTGCTAAAATTGCTTCTCTTATGTTGAGGGGGAGAGTTTTTTTAATAGATTTGAGATATGTGGCTTAAAATATTTTTTCGGCTTCAGTTCTTCACTTATATCTATTTGAAGCTAATTCATCAAGCAATTTTAAGGTGTTGTCAATGTATTCATCAAGGGGAAGATTGTTAGACTATGTGGGTAGATCTAGGATATTTTGGTGATGAATAATTGACAATGCTTAATTTATGATTAATAATTGATGATGTTGCTTACTGTTACTTGAGGTGTGTTGTGTGTGTGTGGACTGTATTTTTCAAGTTTGGGACAAACTTGTGCCGAAAAATATTCTTTGGTTGCATGTGCAGGTTGAGCATGGAGGCGATCATGGTCAGCGATGAGGTAGACCGGCACTAGGATGGGAGATCCAAGGTTTAGACGGTCAAGGAGGTCACGAGATGGTCGGGCTCATGCTTGGGGCGCATGGAGATCAGAGATGGATAATGCGTGTTGGAGCTACGGAGGTGCGGTCTAGAAGCTACGACACAAGATGGATGATGTATGTTGGAGTTACGGTGGTGCGATCTGGAGGCTACAACATGTAATGAAAGTGAAAACCCTATGTTATGTAAGAGTTTCGGGTCTCTTGAAAAGTAGTGGTCCAAAAGCCTGATTGAAGTAAAAAGGTCCAATTGGATAAGTTGTATTAGAGTTTCTAGTAGATTGAAAAGAGGAAACAAGTTTGTATTAGAGTGAACGGCGTCTGGGCATCGTATAGGATTAGGAGTTGGCCGTGGCTTTTGGAGATAAAAAAGGAGCGTGGTGGCTGGATGTAAAAGCGGTCCAGTTGTGAGGCTTTTTTACGGCGAACAGGGGCTAACTGCAAGAGGTTGTCGGTTTTTGCCGAGACTTGAGATTAATAAAAAAGAGGATATTAGTTTTGGGATTCCATGCATGAGTCTTTGTTGGCTTTTTGTGTTGATCCCATGACTACATGATTGGAGGCTTTTTGATGGCTGGAGTGCAGATGTGAAGTTTAGAGAAAAAGGTGTTTGCTTTGTGATTTTTTGTGTGCTTCTAATCAATGCATGCAGGTGATTAGGTGAGCTCTGGCCGAGACATGGATGGGGATAAAAAAGTGATGGCAGCATGCATGTCGAGTGTATAGCCGATAGTTTTCATATTGACCGGCTGCATGCATGTAAATGTTTTTTGTTGAGAGTTCGCCAGGAACTAAGGGCGGTGTCATCTTTCAGTCCTCGGTTTCCATGGCAGTGCATTGTCTCGACGGGTGTAACATCTTAAATTTTGGGTGTTCGAAATTGTGAACATCTAAATTTTTGTCCAAATCTTATTTGAGTTTTCTCGAGTTTTATGCTGAGCAAATAATAACCGAAAATAATTCTGAAGCATGAATAACAATCATAACAATAAAGGATACAAAATAATTTAAATGCGAGTTTAACCTTTGAATACCTAAATCCAAATTTAATGTATTAAATTAAAACACGGTTTATAAAATAGAGAGAGATAATTAGTTGAATAAATAATTATAGTTTGCAAGGAATTTGAAGTTCTAGAATCCAGCTATCATTCAAAATTCAAAAATAGAAATTCAAATATTAAATCAATTTCTAAGGAAAAATCTCAAAATCTATTCCTTCTTCTTTTTCTTTCTCCTTCTTCCATGTGGGCCCCACCTTTTCTCCACCTTTTTCCCTCTCCTCTCTATCTCTTTCTCTCTTTTTTCTCCCTCCCTGCCAACGGGCCTGGCCTTCTCTGCCCGTTCTTTCTTCTCTCTCTATCGTTTTTCTTCGCTGGCAGCCGTGCGCCCGTGTCATCTTCTTTCTTTCCTCCTCCCCTCTCTCTTCTTCTTCTCCCGTCCCCTCGCGCACATCACTGGCTCCCTGTGCGCGTGTCACCCTAGCCCCGCCTCCCCTATTCTGGCATTACCTCACCTGCGTTCGCGTTGGCACAACGTCAGCCGCCCTGCACCTCCAGTCGCATCCCCTGTCTTCTTCCTCCTCCCTACTTCTTTTCCCCTGGCGCCAACTGCTCCTGTCGTCTCCACACCTGTGCTAGCCACTGCTCCATCGGTCATCACCGTGACGCCACCACGTCATCATCGATGTGCCCCACTTGCATGTCGCGTGAATCCCTGGAGCGCCCACGCACACCGTGCGGCTCACGTCACCCTGCCACGCCGGGCCGTGCCGCTCCCTGTTCTTTCGTCAATGGAAACAGGGCCTCCACAACAACTCTCTCCACTCCTATAAGTAACCACGGTTTTCTCCAATGCCTCTACACCCTCTCCCATCTTCCTCCCCTCTTCTCCCTCTTTTCTTCCCCAAAGCCGTGCTCTAGCCGCTGCCTTCTCTCCGCCGCTCCGGCCGTTTCGGCGAGTTTCATCCACGAGCTAGCGTGTCACGATGTGCTTCCCCTCTCCACTTCTGTGTTCCCCCAAACAATTTGGTGGTCACACCACCAGAGCCCGCCAAACCAGCCGTTTTCCCATTGCCGGCCAAAACCGCCACCGCCACTCCCTCCTCGGCAACCCCCGATTTGATTCCTCACAGTGGGAGCATCTCCTCTGCATACCAGAGCTTGCCCCACTCTCGGCTGATGCCCTCCACCACCCGAGAACACCCCCCCCCCCCCCATGATGACCTCCCCTGCGTCGCCCGTGGCCTCAGCCGCCGGCTCACCTCGGACCTGCTCCGGCTCAGCCAACCACCCGGTGAGTCTCCCTCTACCTTACTCATGCTCATGCGCTCATCGCTTTTCCCTCTCCTCCACTTTGGCGCCGCCGCCCATGCAGCATCCCTACGCCGACCGCTGTATGCCACTACTGCCCACACCCGGAGCTGCTTCGGTCAATGCGCTACCACTCCTAGCTTCCCTATCCTCTGAGCAACCCATTTCAGTGGTCACTGGTGCCACCCTGGCTGCCACTCGTCGGCGACACTATCAGCTATGCGCCGCCTCAAGCCCCTCCTCTGTTCTCCCCTGTTTCAGCCAAACGTCTCCAATGAGCCCTATCTCTCTATGAATAAACCTGACAAGTGGGACCAACTAATAACTAGGCTATTTGATGCATGTATATCACTAGTAGATATGAGTGTATGGCCAGATTTTGAAACCATGTTTAAGAAATAATTAAATGAGAAAAATCCAAAATAAAATATGATGGCATCTAATTTAATTAAATCATATAATTTTGTACAACAAGCCAGACCCACACAAATGGACTTATTTCTATAATTAAATCATACTGAATAATAACTAAGGGTACATAGGATAACGACGAGGTTTAATCCAAAGGGCATCTTTAACTAAAAAACATGTTGGCGCATCTATTAAAATCCTCTGGGTCATCAGTCATTAACATAATCATGCTAAATTGCATTTTAATGAACAAGATAATACTAAGACCACATAAAATAATACATCTCAAATTGCTAGACATATGAATTATAAGAATAATTCGATAAACCAAAAATCTCATACATCGCATATGTAACATGTGCCCATAGCTCTAACCAGACTCGTGGAACTTCCTTGATAAATATAAAATAATAATAATAAAAGAAGTTATTAAACTAAAGACTGAGACATGATATTCTGCCATCAACTATACCTAGCCATCTCCGAGCTCTAAGCGGAAATATTCTTACAAATATTCCTTTATCGTGAACCCTTCTTGGCATGCATCTCAGCGAATTTCTTTCTACTAATCATCGCTTCACTCCAACCCCGTTTGACTCTGTCAATACTCCGTGTCCAATCAACCCAACCTCAAATCGCCCATGTAATCATAATAAAAATTAATCAAGTTCAAATGGATTTATTTGGATCTTTTGAGTTGTTTGCCTTTATTTGGATTCAGTTGTTTAGCGCATAATTAAAAATTAGAGTCCTAAGGAATCAATGGAACAAGCGAAACCAAGATCAAGGTGAAGATAAAGACCAGAAACTCAAGACCAATAAATGAGAAAGCTTTGAGTGAGCTCAAGACCACGGTAAACCACGTATTATTTCATGTGTAAATTATTTTCATTTTTAATTATCAAATTGCATGCTGTTATTTCATTTGCAATATATGTTTGTTTTAATAATTCTAGTTACATGCCTATTATTTAACTCGTTAGTATTATAATCATTTGGAGCACTTGAATATCTAAGCCTTGTCACCCTAGCAAAATTATAATTGTAATCTTTCAAAGATAAGTCTACAATTATGTGCCATGCCTAGTACTGCTTAGATACTCGGGGGCACCAAAATGCCCCAAGCATCACTTTTAATCATGAGAAACTGATTTGGGAAGTCATGAGTGAAAATGGCTGGTGTATTTTGACATGGATATTTTATGCTCCCAAAAACCCCAACTTGCTTAAATATTTGGGCGGATGGTCGGGGGTGTGGTGAAGTGGTGCACGAAAATATGGTTAGTGGTTGAACTGCCCAGGTAACCCTAAGGACGGAATCTTGTGATGACCTCCCAGTGTATAACAGTACAACCACAAGTTGGTAAATTGTAGGCAGGGCTAACTAATTTGCGTTGACCTAGCATGGTTATGTGAAGGTGTGCACACATGCAAAAGGAAGGATGGTCTCATCCCCGCCTCTGCCGTGATGGCTCAAGAGGGTAACTTCTCGAGGAATGGTCGTATCCTACAGAAGAAAGACCTTAGTGGGCGTAACTACACTAGGAAGATGCATTGTAACAGCCTTGTGATGATCTACTCAACCGCATGACTAAGGAATCGTGTGGAGCAACGAGCAGATTATCTCTTGTGTGTAAAGTGTACAACTCTGTAGAGTGAAAACTATTTGAATAGTCGTGCCCACGGTTAAGGGCGGACATGGGAACTTAACCAAATATAGTTCTATTTCAAAAGCTTTGTGTGTGAAATTGAAAAGGTGATGGGCAGTGAAAAGCCCTGATTTGTGTTGCCCCAGTGATAAGGTAAGCGCTTATAACGCTGAAAGGTTAGCATATGGTGCAGAGACCATATAACGGTGGATGGAATCTGGATCGCTATTATTATTGCATTCTTTCATACATTGATAAAATTTGTTTTGGTTACAAAAAAACTACTAGGTCTCAGGGAATTTCTATGTATCATATTTTAAAAGCAATTTATGACAAATAAAATAACCCGAGCCTTCCCTTGATAAGCCATGCATGTATCTATTTGCATCCGGTGTATTGGCTCATGGAGCACGGTGTTTTGTGCTCACCCTCACTCTCTCAATTAATCCAAAATCAGGAATCAGATTGCTATGCTTCAGCACCACACCTGGTCATGACGGTGAAGAAGATGAAGAGGTCAAGAACAAGGTCGCGAACCCTAGTTGGCTGTCTATGGGCACGTCCTGAGGGTCAAGAACAGGGTCAAGACGGTTTGTGATATTAACTGTCTGTATTGTAAGTTATCACAGATGGTGTGGGAGCCATCTGTGATAACCTCCTATTATCACTGACACATAAACACAGACGGTTGAGGAACCGTCTGTGATTACGGTTCTGAACCGTCTGTGATGACCTTTTCTGTAGTATTGACTCTGTTTTAACAGAAGCATAACTAAGGAAATGCGTACATCGCGTGAATTCATTTACCAAGGACACCAGTGTAGTAGGACTATAGTAAAGTGGCAACTTGTGATGGTTGATCTTGATGATCAAGGACTCTGACTGGGTGATGAGAGTGTACTCCTCCCACCCACTTATTCACCACACGAGATCACCGATGTTGAACTCTGGGTGCGACGAGTCAATGACCTTGCCCACACCGAAATTGACCAAGGCTTGATCATATCATCCACATACATACAAGCATGTTTGTTCAAGATCAGTTCTGACTTTTGAGACTATGACAAAATTCACAAAGTTAACTTTGATACATGCACTACTACACAAAACCGTATTACAGATGGTTTAGAAACGTCATCATAGACGGTTTTGTGAGCCGTCTGAATTTATGGATCAGTAATGATACGAGTTCATCACAAACGGCTTTCGAACCGTCTGTGGTGTAAATATCACAAACCGTTTTTAACTAAAACCGTCTGTGATATTAAATATCATAGACTGTTTTTAACTAAAAACCATCTGTTTTTAACAAAGGTTTCGATCATGAGGATAGGTTGTAGGATGACAATCTAGATCAGATGTTATGTGATACAGAAGAAACTATATTGAGAGAGAGTTTGGTAAATTCAAGGACTTGATAGAGGACTTAGAGAAACCTTTGTTCCTGGGCTGCAAGTCGCAATACACAAGGTTGTCATCAGTTCTAGAATTGCTAAAATTGAAGGCAAGCAATGGTTGGTCTGACAAGAGTTTTACAGCATTGTTATGTTTCCTAGCGGACATGCTTCCAAAGGGAAATGTGTTGCCGAGAACCACCTACCAAGCCAAAAAGATTTTTGGCCCATTGCGAATGGAAGTAGAAAGAATACATGTATGTCCGAATGATTGTATCCTGTACCATAAAGAGTATGCTAGCTTACATGTTTGTCCGATGTGCAAAGCATCCCGATACAAGCGTAAACATGACTCCGATGATGAGAAGGGCATCGAGGAGAAGCAAGGACCTCCTGCTAAGGTGTTGTGGTATCTTCCTATAATTCCCCGTTTGAAACGTTTATTTGCAAACCGCAAGGATGCAAGATTGATGTGTTGGCACTGGTAGCAGCGTAAGAAAGATGGAATGATAAAACACGTTGCTGATTCTGCCCACTGGAGGAACATCGATAGGATATTTGTAGATTTCAGTGTGGAACCGAGGAATATAAGGTTTGGGTTGAGTACAGATGGAATGAATCCTTTCGGTAATATGAGCAGCTGACATAGCACCTGGCCCGTGACTGTGTGCATGTACAACCTTCCTCTTTGGCTGTGTATGAAGCGGAAGTATATTTTGATGTCACTACTTATCGAAGGGCCGAAGTAACCTGGGAACGATATTGATGTGTACCTAGCACCATTGGTGGAAGATCTTGAAATACTGTAGAACGAAGGGGTACATTTATAGGATGCGAAAAAACGAGAGAACTTCAATCTACGCGCCATGTTGTTCTGCACCATTAATGATTTTTCTGCCATTAGTAATTTGTCAGGGTTGAGTACAAAAGGAGCCAAAGCGTGTCAGCACTGCTTAGATTATACCGAGAGTGTGTGGTTTAACAACTCGCGCAAAAATGTGTGCATGCGTCACCGTAGCTTTCTTCCAAAGTATCACCCATACCGCAAGATGCAGAAACAATTTTACCGAAACAAGAGGATGATTCAGTACCAAGATCTTTTAGTGGGAAAGAGGTGTATGATATAGTCAAGGATATCAACGTTGTGCTTGGAAAGGGATGTAAATTGAGGACCTCTCGGAAGAACATGTGGAAAAAGAGGTCAATATTTTGGGACTTGCCTTATTGGGAGCACTTAGAAGTTCGCAATTGCATCGATGTCATGTATGTGGAGAAGAATGTATGTGACATTCCTGATAAAACAAAGGATGGTGTCAATGCGAGGCATGACTTGGTCGCTATGAACATCATAACCGAGTTAGCACCGATAGAGACCGATAATGGCCGGACGTACCTTATACCAGCTTGCTACACTCTGTCTAGGTCCAAGAGAACTCAACTGTGCCAGTGCTTACATGGTGTGAAAGTTCCATTCGGTCACTCCGCCAGCATGAAGAAACTTGTTTCCATGGAACATTTGAAATTAGTTGGCATGAAGTCCCATGACTGTCATGTGCTAATGACACAAATGCTACCTATTGCAATTAGAAGTATTTTGCTGAACAAGGTTCGAATGACAATCATATGGCTATGTTATTTCTTTAATGTAATTGCTCAGAAGGTCATTGATCTCGATGGACTAGATGCTCTGCAAACCGAGGTGGTGACAACTCTATGTCATCTAGAGATGTATTTCCCTCCATTATTTTTTGATATCATGGTCCATCTCATTGCCCACCTTGTGAAAGAGATAAAGATATGTGGCCCTGTGTTTCTACGTCATATGTACCCTTTCAAGAGGTACATGGGAATTCTCAAGTCCTATGTATGCAATCGATCTCAACCAGAGGATAGCATCATCGAAGGTTATACAACAGAAGAAGTCATTGAATTCTGCATCGGCTGCATGGCTCAGGTCAAGTGGATAGGTGTACCTCTATCTCGTCACGTGGGGAGGCTAGAGGGTATCGGGATAGAAAGAGCACAGTGCAGAACTCAGGTGTCTGCATAGATGCTTATGATGCGCACGTCAGTACTGCTGGCCCAAGCTCGTACTACGGGCTTGTAGAGTAGATTTGAGAGCTTGACTATGTTATTTTCAAGATTCCTCTATTTCAGTGCCATTGGGTCTAACTCCCACGGGGTATAAAGGTCAACAAGTACGGCGTCACTACCGTGGACCTCAAATGTGTAGGATACGAAGACGAACCATTCGTACTCGCAAGGCAAGTTGCTCAAGTATTTTATGTAACCGACCCGGCAAATACGAAGCGTCATGTAGTTCTTCAGAGATAAAGAAGGATTGTCGAAGTTGAGAATGTTGCGGATGAGGAAGAGTATAATCAATTTGATGAGTTGCCTCCATTCGGAGACGGCATCAGGCTCGAGGAAGAACAAGGCGATGAAATAAGCTATATGTGTGTCGATCATCGTGAAGGGCTCTATTTAAAAGGAAATAGTCAGGTGTAATAAATGATCCCATAAAGTCAGCACCTATTTGGAAATTGTTGCAATGTATAATTAGGGAACTCGGCATGTAATTATGGAACTATATTCCATTGTAATTGTAAATGATTATGGAACTAAGAAATAGTTATATTTATGATTATGCTTGTGTTTTCACATTGCATGCCCAGCATTTATGATTTCTAGATGCAGAACTATCACAGGCGGTTTATCAAAAGAAATAGTCTGTGATGATACATCACAGACGGTTCTATTTATAGAACCGTCTGTGATATGTCGAATATCACAAACGGTTCTATAAATATAACTGTTTGTGATACTCGTTATATCACAGACGATTCTATAAACAGAACCGTCTGTGATACTAAACATATCACAGACGGTTCTATAAATAGAACCGTTTGTGATATAACTTTTACAGACGGTTCTTTTATGGAACCGTCTATGATAGTTTCCCTATATATCGGTTCCATCGAGCGCGATGCCGCTACTTCTAGGTTTTGCTAGATCTGACTGCTCCCTCGCGCGCGATGCCGCCACTCCCTCACGTCGGGCGCCTCTCCCTCCCGACGCCGGCCGCTCCCTCATGACACCTGCCGCTCCCTCCCTCACGCCGGGCGCCTCTCCCTCCTGACATCGGCCGCTCCCTCCTAACGTCGGCCGCTCCCTTTCGACGCCGCCGCTCCCTCCCGACGCCACCTCTGACGACGCCGCCTCTCTCTACCATTGCCGTCCGCCACTCCCTCCAGACGTCGGCTGCCACTCCCTCCCGACGCCGTCCGCCACTCCCTCCCGTCGCCGTCCGCCACTCCCTCCCGTCGCCATCCACCGCTCCTTCCCGACACCGTTCGCCTCTGTCTCAATAGTACTTTATGATATATGCTTCACTTGATGGCTAAGTTTTTACTATTACTGTCATTTGTCAATCTTGTTCTCTGTCTAAATAGTTGGCTAAATTTTTTTATGACCTTTAGAACTTCATGATATATGTTGTACTTGTTAGCTACAAGAGCTATTTGGAATTGTAGTTAGTTTTTTCTTAGAAGGGAGATGGCGTCCACACAGTCGTCGTTGTCTTCAAAGGGACTTGTAGCAATAATATATGCCACATAGACCTTCAAAGGGCATGAAGCAAGCGACACACTCCAAAGTATCCGGTTCAATGATTGAACCGGATATAATGGTGTTTGTCATTTGCTTCATAGAACTTTGTTTTATGACCTTTAGAACTTCATGATATATGCTGCACTTGTTAGCTACAAGATCTATTTGGAATGGCATGTTACTGTTCCAAAGGGACCTTTTAGCAATAATATATGCCACATAGACCTTCAAAGGGCATGAAGCTAACGATACACTCCAGTGTGTCCAGTTCAATGAACTGGATACACTGGTATGTGTCGTTTGCTTCATAGAACTTTGTTTTGTGGCCTTTAGAACTTCATGATATATGCTGCACTTGTTAGCTACAAGGTCTATTTGGAAGGCCCATAGCTCACTGCAGTTAGTTTTTTCTTAGAAGAGAGATAGCGTCCACACAGTCTTCATCATCATCATCTGGGTCTCGTGCTCCCAAGATTGGGAAAACTAAGTGTGGCCGAGGAGTATCGAAAAGGCCAGAGGGCCGAATGACCATCACGGTGGTCTCTCCAGATGGGGTCCCTCTGCAACCGAAGAAAGCAGCGGCATCATTTCGGACTACCTGTGGGATAATTGGAAGGCAACGGGTCCTCATCACCATACCAAGCTAGAAACATTTGGCAAACGATCAGAAAAATCAACTATAGGAGAAAATTACAAATTCGTTTGAGATCCCAGTAGAAGTACAGGGACTCGTGCAACGGCACGCGCTCCTCGTAATGGGAAAAGCATGGAAAAATTTTAAGAGCACTATTGTCATGCAGTACGTGGCCAAGGATCTCACGCCCTTCACGAAGTATCCTTTCGTGTCGCCGGAAACATGGGAGGCCTTTGTGCAGATGAAGACAACGACCAAATTTGAACAACAAAGTGCGGCGCACAAGGTTCTCTAGTCACAAAACACTCACCCTCATAGACTCGGCACCGTTGGGTACGCGGGTAAAATCCCGCAGTGGAGGATGCAGGATGTGGTCGCAATCTGATCGGAAGCCTCCCCGCCATTTGCTGGGATCGCAAATGAGCGCGCTCGAAACTGGTTAAGAGCGAGGTCATCAACCACATCTTCGGGTATCTCTTTCAAAAACCCCGCAGATGAGGAAGTGTCCCAATGCCTGGTAAGATATGTTAAACTACATAGTTGTTAACACCTCTTGAACTTCATGGGTTCAAAAATAACATGATTAATTGCCTCTCGCAGCAATCACTGACTACCGAATCTTCTCGTGGCTCCTTTCAAGAATACAGGGAGAGATATTTACTATCATAGGCCTTGGAAAATAAGAATCACCCAGGTCGCACACGAGGCTTGGCAGTTTACGTATCTTGGAGGCACGGATTTCCATATTACTCCGAGACATATAGGAGTAGGAAGAGATCCAAGGCGTACCGCAATGAACAAATAAAACAGGAGCTTCGTGCTCAACTTGAGGAACAACTATCTGCCTCACTTCAAGAGCAGACTATCTCACTTCGAGGAGAGATAGATTCATTGAGAGAAGAACTAAGATAAGTCCACAACCAATCGCAACCCACCCCTACTACTGCGGTACCCAGTCCCCCTCAACATCGCAGTAGCTGCGCGTTCACACCAATTACTGAATATAGCAACGCCCACTTACCTATCGACGACATCCAGGTAATGTACCTCTTTAGAATGCTACATAGATCTCTTTGGTGGACACCTTAGCTCATCTTGTATCGTTATGTAGGAGCCCATGCCTTTCATCCTCAGAGTCAGGGTTATTAGCTCTATTCCCGTTGACGCTAGGCGGGGGATGGCGTATCCATTACTGTGAGGGACACTGGTGTATGGTATACAAGTAGAGACCAGTTTCATAAAGGTTCAAGTGGACATGATTAATGATGTTTTTAAGACCGTCCCTCTTGAAAAGCCCCCAAACGAAGATATTAAGACATTAGGGGATGCCGTCCACGCATTCATTCAGTGGCCCAAGAGGGACATCGCCCTCGACTTGTCTGTACCACGATCTCCACATCCAGTGGCCCAAGAGGGACATCGCCTTGGACCTGTCACATCAGCTCCGGTGGCTCCACCTCCAGCTCCGGTTCCGAAGCCTGTTGCATCAGCTCCCGCCGAGACGCCACCGAAAACATATCATAAGCGAGGCTCTAAGACTCAAGCGAAGAAAATTAAGGTGCGTCCTGGGCCATGGAAGTTCATTCTAGGAATGTCGTTGGTCCCCGAGTCACAATTGCCCCAGCTTGGTTTGGTTTGCAATACATTGCATACCTGGTACAGGTCCAACATGAAGCCAAACCGGCAGAGTGCATTCACTGTGAAATATACGGAGGTGAATTTCCTCCTCAACTCGGGCTACTTCATCGTGATATTCGAAGACTTATTCTTACTATTCAATCTCGAGGAACTCGACGCCTCACTTCTACGATGCTGGACACCGTAAGTGTACTATACAATGAAGTTCTACATTCACGTTATACCGATAAATGTCATTAATCATTCCTTATGTATAAATACATGATCCAATATGTCCAGCAATGGCGACAACCGGTGGGTTTTCTTGACCCACACTTGGTCTCCGAGCAACCTATCAACGAAAATGCATTCTTCGTGCAAGATTACATAACGAGCGGATTGATTGCTCACAGTGACAAGGAGTACATCATGGTACCCTTCAACCAAGGGTGAGTGCTTCACTAGTTGCCACATAAGTTTCATTTGTACTTTATATGCAGCATAAACTTAGCATTAATCACTATGGCGACACACATGACTAGGTCTCACTGGATTTTGATTGTGATTGTATCAAAGTGGAGCAAGATAATATATCTTGATTCCCTACTTAAGAGCAACCACGACTTTAGTCGTGTGCAAGAAGCAATTAACAGGTAAACACATTTCCTCCATACATAACTCTATTGTAATCTTTCCTTCATTTTCAATGGCCGAGGCTAACTTTTTTGAATCATGTCGTAGGTCGTTTACCGCTTATGTTGCCTTAGGAGGGAGACACAACAAATCCAGTGACACGCTGTGACACAACACGCGATTTCCGGTGCCAGCTACAACACAACAATCCTATATCATACTTTGTTATAATGTCTCTAGAATTGAAAATACCTATATATATAATTCTATTTTTGCAGTGCCACCAGCAGCTACAGGGCTACGTATGTGGATTCTACGTTTACCGCCATATGAAGGAAATCATGGACACTAAGATGAATGATCTGAAGGTTTATGAACCTTCCAATAATTATTATTTTCTGATTATATATATGTGTATATATACACACACACATGCTAATTAATAACTTAACATTGCTCCTATCGACAGCAGGTGGACTTCGAACTCGTCGAAATTCATGAAAACCTCTCCGAATTCTTGCTATCAGAGGTCATAAACAAGTATGGAGAGTTCCACCCCGGCAATGGTGATAATTAGATGTTGAAACATTAGATATGTGTAACGATTGTGCTTAATCAAACAATTTATTCAATTTAATTCATTTGTGAGATCTGTGTAACGATTTTCATTTTATATATATGTGTGTGATCTGTTGGCCATTTGTTTCATTCATCTGTGCTATATACGTGATGTAGCTTGTTTTCAGAGGGCATGGCTAGCATATCTTGAGGCTAGCCGAAAAATAGCAAATAAAATCGTTGTTGAAATAGCTATCACAGACGGTTCGGTGTTGCAAACCGTCATGATATATATATATATATATATATATATATATATATATATATATATATATATATATATATATATATATATATATATATATATATATATATATATATATATATATATATATATATATATATATATATATATATAGAGATTGAAATGGGACACCTAGATGCCCAGACACCTAGGCTCCCCAGTTAGATTGCTTTTAGATACGTGCTAGAGCAATGGTATGTATGGTATGTAATATATTAGGTATGCTAAATCAATCATGGAAGGAAAGTCTTAATCATGGATGGAAAGTCTCAATCACACTAGCACGCATCTAAAAGCAATCCAAAGGTAGGAGACTAGGTGTCCGCACACCTAGGTGCCTCGTTATTTATTATATATATATATATATATATATATATATATATATATATATATATATATATATATATATATATATATATATATATCCTGCATTTGTTTCAAACATCGAGCCGCTGCGATATGAACGATATCATAGACGGTCTTTGTTATTAACTGTCTGTGATATTCGGTATATCCCAGACGGTTTCAAACACTGAGCCGTCTGTGATATACACAATATCATAGATGGTTTTTTATAAAACCGTCTGTGATAGTCGACTATCATAGACGGTTTTTTCTCAAAAACCGTCTGTAATGTAAGTTATCACAGACGGCTTGGGAGCCATCTGTGATAACCACCTATTATCATTGACACATAAACACAGACGGTTCAGGAACCATCTGTGATGACGGTTCCGAACCGTCTGTGATAGGACTGTCTGTAGTAGTGCGTAGATTACCACCATATGAAGTTTCGGTTACATTGTGAGTTACATCCACTTCTTCATGCGTACGTATTCGTGAGTTACGACCACTCCTTGGTCGTGCGTGCGTACTCGTAACAGCTTACGAGTAACCAAAACTTCAACTGCAGACTCGAGCGTATTAGACCACGTTCTCCTCCGCCTGCGACTACGACCACTCTGATACATCTTCGAGTACTCCGAGCACTTGTATTCGGTACTTGCGTTTCCTCCGATCCTCGATTTCGACGGTGACAACTCGAAACAAAAGTGCGAGATAAAACAAATGAGTTCTTTTGGTGGTACTCCAATCGCCGCATCTTTTTGTTGGTTTTCCCCTCTATTGATACACAAGATTACATATTAAACATATATAATATTTTCTACGTATCCGAACATGACTCATATACCTAAATCAACTCTGAAACCTGAAATTCTATTTCTAAATTATCTCATATTCAATTTGATATAGACTCGAAAATGAATTTTGTAGGATTAGTTTCAACTAATTTGGTACGGTGAAGTTATTCAACAGCTGCTTCTAGCTCAGATCTCTGATGACGTGCAGCCAAGACCGGGCTCACTGCATACGCCGGGCTCTTCGAGGTTGGCAAGACCAAGACAGACGAATCCGTCTTCGTGTCGGCTGCGGCGGGCGCCGTCGGCCAGATCATCGGACAGCTTGCCAAGATCGCAGGTTGCTACGTGGTCGGAAGTGCCGGCTCCGACGAGAAGGTCACTCTCCTGAAAAGCAAGTTTGGTTTCGACGACGCGTTCAACTACAAGTAGGAGAAGGATCTCGACGCCGCGCTCAAGCGGTGCCTCGGATCTCGACGGCATCGACGTCTACTTCGACAACGTCGGCGGCGCGGGATGATCTCGCAGTACAACCTGGCGGAGCCCGAGGGCGTACGCAACCGGATGTGCATCATCCCGAAGCGCGTTCGGGTGGAAGGGTTCTGCATTGTCGACCACTTCGGCGTGTACGCGAGGTTCGAGGAGATGGCCGGGTACCTCAGGGAAGGGATGGTGGCCGTCGTGGTGGTCTGGTGGACGTCGTCGAGGGGATCGACGCGCCGGAGGCTCTGATTGGATTGTTCTCGGGGAGGAATGTGGGGAAACAGTTGGTGGCGGTCGCGAGGGAATGAGTTGGATTAAAGGATGCTTTTGTACTCCTTCCATACACAGATGTGGGCATATTCTTTTTAGGTCATGATTTATAACTTTTCTTAAATAAATAAACAGATCGGTTTCTTCGCTGCCGTTTCGAACCGATTTATCATGATAGACTTTTAAAAGCGGTTTATCGGTTTTTAATTCATTCGTACCAACACTTACACTAAAGCCAAAAGCCATAAATCATAACCTAAAAGAACAGACCCATAGGTCACCGTGGGATCTGTTAAGATCTCAAAATTTTAATCATTAATATATAATAAAGTACGTAAGTTAACTAAATGAAAATAATGTTGTTGCATTTGTCTTGTAAAATACTTTTATAATATATTTTTTTATTATTTTTATGATATATTGTGATAAAATATAATCAAAGTCTTGGAGCTGTGAAAAATTAAAAATAACTTACATTTGCGAACAGATGAGCACGGAAAAGGCAATCATTGTGTGGTGCACCTTTTGAAATTACAATTATGATACTTGTGGTTGTCGGCTTGTGGCCACAGGTAAAGGGGCCAGGCCATGGCATCTAATAGCAAATCTATGCAAGATGCTTTTCGGTACAAATTTTGTATGAAAAAGCCCATGTGAAGTGCTTGTGGTCATGTATAATGTTTTTTCTTTGCGACGAAGTCATGTATAAAGTATTGCAAAACCATGACCTTGAATCTCTATCAAATCAACCTGACTTACAAAAAAAACATGGACTCCATATTCCTAACAATTGAATCAAAATTGAAAAATATTAAAACCAACGCGTTTTAGCTTCAAATGTTATTGTTCCAGCATCACCAGGGAAATTAACTAGATACACTGTTCCATTTGGGCATTCTTTGGAGTTCGAACGGCATAACACACATACTATGCTGGAACCGCCACTTGATAATTAAGTCATAGCAATTGAACGGTCAGATACATTGTATAAGTTGGGACTACATATCCAATGCAAGAAAGTTATGTGCACCATCATACAAACTCAACATTAAACGACGATGATTATTCCATTAAGAGTCTAAACAGAGTAATGCAGAATATGTATACACCTCGGCAGAATTACTTTTGCACTATCTTACCAAATTACAAAATAAAATATGACAATTTTATTCGCAATCAAATGAACATACTTATTAATAAGCACAATGGTTATGCAGCAATCACATAAATTTGACAACTTTAATTTAAACAAGAAAAAGAGTAGTTCGGTTGAACAATGTTTCTCCCAATACTGAGCTCCTACAGGCACTATTTCCATCAACTACAATCTACATCAGAAATCCTAGCGAAAAGCTGTCCCTCCATAATAACTGCATCTATAGGCTATAACTTACAAGACACCTAATTTAACCTCATTTACCACCACAAACAAGCAAGGGTAGCGATCTTCGTCGGTGTTTATACCTCACGTTATTGTGTATGTCCAGCACTGAATCAAATAAGTGCAGTTACTGCATGCTACTGGGACCTCCCTTATTGGCACCTTGCAGCTGCTCCATTGGAGAGTTTGCGATGCTGTTGACCGACCCATGGGTCTGTGAGCTCAGCTGCGGGCTAGGAGGCGGACCTGGCGTAGCTACAGGATTGACAATATTGTTATTCACTTGCTGCAGAGTTCCTGAGCTCAATTGCGGGCTCATTGCGGCCATTTGCTGTGGACTTCTTATTTGCTGCTGCTGCATCACCAATGACTGTTGTGAACCAGCAGGTGAGCCTACCTGCGCTGCCTGCTGTAAAGGAGATCCTATTTGTTGTTGTTGTTGCTGCTGCTGCTGGATTTGTTGTTGCTGCTGCTGCTGCTGCTGCTGTAGCTGTTGCAATTGTTGCTGTTGTAGTTGCTGTTGTAGTTGCTGCTGCTGCTGCTGTGGGTTCTGTTGGAGCTGCTGCTGCTGTTGCAACTGCTGCTGGAGCTGCATTTGCTGTTGGGGATTCATCTGAAAATTACCTCCTGGTATCTTTGGTGGGCCCATCGAAGACATCATGGCTCTCTGCAAGGGGCTAAGGTTGCTTCTGTTTAGCGCATGGCTCATCATGGACAAGCTGGCAGAACTAGGAAGGATTGGAGAACTGCTCCCAGGCATTCCAACCATTCCTGTCTGGGGATACATGCTTCCTGCCCTTTGCTGTGCCAACCCCATACGCATCTTGGCAAGAGCAGCAGCATTCATACCTGGACGAAGCCCAGCTGCAGCAAGATTGGATGCCATTCCAAGGTTCATCTGATTGGAATTGTTTCCTAAGCCTGACATCGATCCCACTGGGGAGGACATTGGCCGCACGTTGCCCATTCCCATAACATTCCCAAGACCACTAAGGCCGACTACATTGTTAACCATATTACCCATGTTCACAGCTGAGCCAAGCCCCATCATCACTTTCCTCGACATCTGGCCAGGTTGTTGCTGCTGTGCTTGCAGCATCTGAAACTGCAAGGAAGCAGTAGTAGCCTTGTTGTTACCCATGTGGCTTGAGCCCATTGGAAGATTTGAGCCAGGCCCCAGCATCTGAGATAATGGGCTCGTTGGTAGCAGCTGAGGTCTCTGCATCTGGTTGAGAGGAAGAGATGTCGGTTGCTGAACCTGTGCTTGTGCATTTTGTTGCAACTGTGGCTGCTGCTGTTGTTGCTGCTGAATCAAATTCTGGTCGAGTTGTTGACTCCTTGGAGGCATGGTTGCACCCTGTATATACCCTTGCTGCATTGCTAGGGCCTGGTTATTATTCCCAGATGGAAGCATCCTATTGGCAGGAAGTTGTTGCAATGGGGTTCCAGGTACCAGATTTGCATGGGCTGCAGCATTAAGTTGCTGGCTTATACCTCCCTCTTGTTTCACTTCATTTGCTGTATTGTCTGGTGAAATTCCTGATAGTGCACTGAGGTTACCAGGAGGAGTGCTAAGCACAACTTGATCATCTGCTTTCGTGTGGCCTTCTCGCTCCATCTAGCATCAAGGGTTTAAAAAGTTCAAAATTCAGAACATTGTCTTAGCTATTTAGTTCTATGAGATCTTTAGGGTAATGCAACTTACCCAGGTAACAAGTTGCTTTGCAAGCAAGTCGGCATAGTACTGACAACAACCAATCAAAAAGTTAGCCATGGAAAGAGAATATACACCAAATATTATACCATACTGTTTCAGTTTTTGGTACTTGGTTCTCCACAGGACAATTCAATCAAGAACTAATGCATACCTTGGTGGGCAATATGAGTGTGCGCTCATGTGAGTTCTGATTTTCAAAATCTTCTGGATCTCCATATTGCATTCCCACTGTTCCATCAGGCTTCTCCTTGAAAATGACACGGAATGGTTTTGTAGGACCTGTGGAAAGTATTGCAAATCAGACCAATCAAAGGTTTTATAACTTTTTCTCTTTTGGGGAGAGATTTTGGATGTTGTGTGGAAAACAGACCTTGGTAAGTGCGGTTGGTGCCGACAAAGTTTAGAACCCTAGTCTTAAAGGAATTTATAGTTCCACTCAACATTGAGTTACAAAGAGGTCTTATCTCATCTTTGTAATCCTCAGTATGGAAGCAACTGGAGATAGCTGTCTCAACTTTCTCTCGATTTGCATTGATCATGGGTTTCCTTTGAGGTAAATTGTCAACTTTGTTCTTCTTATTGTGCAGCTGATACCTGAAATAAAATATGCCAAGAACTTCAGCTACAATCATAAACAACCCCATGCACACGAAGATCGTAAAAATTCAGTGGTCGAGAGGTAGAAAGATTCCAAATCTTCTACTATCACTAATCAAGGTTTCAGCTACGAACTGCTCTACAATTGGATCTACATTCAATTAAAACACACATCATGTCAAACATGTGTACAAAGAATTAAAACTCAAGTCAATTATACACTACTTTAATTGTCTTGAATCATAATAACACATGAAGAATAACTGGGGTAAATGGCATTTACTATTCAAAGAAATGCTTTAGAACTGCAAGATTTCTCCAGATTTGATTTTTACTTTGAGTACTCCCTCAAGACACACAAAAAAAAGAGTGCTTTTTCACTTTTCAAATTCAAGAAGATTCAACTTGAACCATTAGATTTTCATACCATATATTTGTAAAAGAAACATAACAAAAGTGTAATATTATGAAAGTATTTTTATGACAAATTTACTCACATAATTTTTATGCCTCCAACCTCGATATTACCGACGATATCATTGGTCAGTTAAAAATATTGAATGCACAAATTATAGGGCACATTTTTTGTGATTGTAGGAAGTAGTTAACAAGTGTATTCACATTGCACAATCATAAATTCCTCACAACATACTCCTACACATAACCCCCAAAACAAAATAAAACTAAAATAAAAGGTCAAAGCAAAACCAAAAAAAATTAGAGAAGATGTTGTGAATGTTAGTTCATACCGATGGGATATAGCATCAATTTTCGCAAATTTCTCAAGGATTGCTTGGTCACCCATAGGTGCAGTCCCAATTGATGGGCTGCTAGCATTTGGTGCAGCATGCATGTTTGAAACACTGGCTGGAGACCCTACACCACTCACAGGTGGTTGAGTCTTGGGGACAGAATTTGTTTTTCTTTTTGAAGGAGCAACAGAAGGCTGCTGCATCCGGTGCATAGAATCACTAGGACTGGAAGCCACAGAGGGGTAACCAACTGCAGCATTGGAATTCACAGCAAACTTATCTTTCTGTGACCCAATTACAGCAGATGTCACAGCAGAACCAAACTGGCCACCCATTGAATTGCTTGATATCTCTCCAGATTTAGAGGACACAGGAGATTGAACCATTTGTCCAGAAGGAACACGAGAGATGGCAGCCAACTTTCTTCTCTGAAGCATTTCTTCTTTCTTCATGTCCTTCTCACCTGAAAACCGAGGATTCTGCCACTGTGCCATATTCTGAAGATTATTTCTTGCTGCTGCTTGCTGTGACAAATGTTGAGTCTGGGATTGCTGCTGATCCAGCACAGAATTTTCAGGTGCCATAGCCTGCAAGGTGTCTTTGGACCTGTCCATGCCATCCATCTGCTCTTGCTTAGCACAATATCTCATACCCTGCTGATTGAAATAAAAGGAAGCCCCTGAATCTTGCATGTTGTTCACCATCGGAGAAGGATATCTCTGGCCACTCAATGTTGGAGCATATTGCATCCCCTTGACATCTAATTGTTGATGCAGTTGTTGGTTCTTCCATTGCATCTCCTGTCCACCAAGGGCAACTGATTGAGACCTTATCTGCTGCTGCTGCTGCTGCATATCATCAATGTTAACTGTTGGTTTTACTCTCTTAGGGTCTTGAAGTGGAGCTTCTTGCATTTCCCTCTTCACAGATAGAAGGCCATTAGCAACGACATTGTCATTGTATGCCATCAAGTTCTGAGAAGACGAAATGCTCGAATTGACTCCAGTAAAATTGACAGGAGGTCCTGCCCCACGATCATTACCAACAGCAGAATAATTGATAGTTTGCTGGATACCAGATTGGGACAACATTGACATTCTAGCTGCATCTTGTGAACCATTAGTTGGTCTAAGTGGCTGAGAGCCGCCTGACATATTTTGGATGGTAATGTTATCAAGGACCTGGTGAGAAGCATTACCACCTGCAATACCCATCTCATCTGCTTTGGCATTCTCGGACACCCTATCAATGCACACCTTTTTACTGTGAGACATGTTATTGGATGTGACAACAACTTCAGGATTTTGCCTCAGCCTCCTCTTTTTACCAATACCAAGGTTCAACTGCAAGAAATGCAAAACGCTTAGTTTGAACACAGGTATAGTTTCCATAGCAGTGTTTGTGCTTTGCATGTGTTTGTACCTTATGAGGAATAGGATCCTGACAAAGTCGATCCAACTTAGGAGTAGGGTCTAAGCAAAGTGCCGGTTGTAGAGCTTTGACAATCCGTGCCTCAGCTTCCTATAAAAAGAAGTACAACATAAAAGCAGATATGGTTCAGAGGAACATATTAGGTTAAGTTGCATTCCAGGTCGCCACTATTTAAAGCAACTGTTCATGTAGGTCCTTGACTCTACATGTATTTTAATTTACCATGTTATTTCATCGTTTTTAGTAAATCAGTGAAGAACCGGTTTGACTAGAAGTAACTAGGTATTAGCCATTTTCTTGACAAAATTAGGTGCACAGTCTCACATAAACAATTTTAAATACAGATATACAAGTGGAAAACCTGGGAGTAGAGCGGCCCAAATGAACAAATTTGGAAGAAAAAAATACAAAGACATGTGAATCCATTTGCCAATAAAATAATATGATACTTTTACCGCAAGAATACTTACCATGAAATCCCTGTAACTCCAGGAATCATCAGATAGCAGTGTAATGTCCCTTACAACATTTTCAAAGGTCATTTGCAGCCATACTTTATTCACAACAGGTAGTCCTAGCTCAGCAGATGGTGCAGGCACTTGATTGGATGCATGCTTACGGTAGTCACGTATCTAGAAAGAATTAGCATGGCTTTTAATGTTATTAAACAAATCACAAAGAGAAGAGGACGAATGAAGTACTTGATAACCAATGTAAGTTGAACTGCTGGAGGAGCAATGCTACCTTAACAAGGCACACCAACACAATGAGCATGAGATGCAACGTGAGTTTTCAAAATATCATTTGATTTGTAGAACCAGCATTAACTTGCTACATTCCTTCTACCCCACAATTATTTGGAACTTGCCGCAGCAAATGGGGGTTGAAGGTTCAAGATGTCAGCCATTTATAGATGCAAAAAAAAGCACCCTAATATAGCATAGGAACTACTTAATACTGTACCATACAGAGATCCATAATTCGTGGTCCACACTCTTCAGGGTCCACATAAGCACTACGGAAAAAAGATCCAAAAGTTGGAAATACATACTCGTTGTTTTAAAAAATTATTGTTAGGAACATGACTTTCCTGGTGGATTGGCATGATATAAGATATGTATGTGAAAAGGCTAATGCTGTTTTCAAATATTATTGTTAGAAAAATGACTTTGCTGTAGATTGGAATTTTCTAGGATATATATGTGAAAAGGCTAGCCAACCTTCTAGTTAAAATATATAATCTCTCCCATATAGAGTAAGACAGGTTAGCTATAACTGAGCAGATATAGAAATGTAGCAATGAGAAATCAAGGTAAGACAAATGAAAATGATTTTCAGCAACATTTAGCATCTTACAGTTTAACTACATATTTGCATGCATATCATGCCTCAACTCTGACAAAATAACTGACCTCACAGATAACTGATCCATTGTAGTACTTGCTTGGTATCTCACCAAGAACATCTCCAGGCAGCCTCCCAGCTTCAATGGCCTGCAGGTGATGAGGCAAAAAAAGCTCATTAAACTGTACTTAAAGTTACATTCATTGTGATCAACATGGTTTAACCATTTCAAGTAATTTTAGCCAGCTGGAAAAGGATACTTTGATCCATTCATTAGGGCAAACAAAAATAGCAGAAATACTTGTGTTGTACACAAACTCATTTAGGGAAATAGTGACACATATATTGCCTGTTATATGAAAATAATCAGTTGACCTCCAACTGCAGTTAGTGGAGAAAACAAAAACTCTTATCAATATATGATCCACAATCCAACACAAGTATATATTTGGATACATGATCTGTTCTTACAATATATCTTGGTTTAAAAACATAGGTTAATTTACTACCTCAAATCCTGAACTGCAAAGACGCACACTATGAATCAAGCAAAAGTAGCTTTGAACAAAAAAAATTGTTTTGAAGTTTACAACGCAATAAGATATTCATGTACATATCATATTTATGACCATTAAAATCTTATTTTCAGAGAACACTTCCAAAATATATATTTAGGCTCTATTTGTCCAAGCTTGAGCTCCAAGCTTCTAAGCTACAGCCAGGCTTCTCAAGTTTATGCACAAGACACATGGTTAAATGAGACAATGGAGACAGAAGAGTTTCAGCACTTGTTGTCATGCATTGTTTGAACAATGTATGAACACACACACACCGTAAGTGAAAATATGATGCTGAACCTAATATGTTTATGACAATAGCACAGGTTAGTGCTTACACAAATGTGTGGGATCAAAAACTACAAGCTAAACTCCTGCATTAGCTGGAACTAAAATGGATATCTTTGCACTACCAAGAAAAAAATGCAAGTTCTCTTCCTTCATATTGGTATTGCCCATGCCATTTACATATCAATGTTCATGACATCAGTCTACACACTGTTAGTCTTCCATGATTAATTCCATCCTCCACAAGTAATCAGACTTGCTAGTATGATCAGTCAATCGGTAGGCATACAGACAAATAGATTTATCCTGTACATTGACCAATACATTGCCACATTTGTAACTGTACAGATTTTTGCATTAAATAAATACCTATGCACGCATCAAGGTCACCAATTAGTTAACACTTTCCCATAGATTATATCCACCGAAAGTCATTTGACCAAATATGAAACTAGCAAAGAATTGTGCAAGCCAGTAATGCTATACTTACAGAGAATAATTTTTCCGATGCCCTATCATAGGGATGCAGTGTTTTTCCATCCTGAATTGTGGGCTGGCAAGGATCCATCTGAACATAAATGTGCTTAGGTCAGAATATTTCATTGCTGAAGGCATTTTTCTCTAGAGCGTCCATACGATGCTTTAGTTTTTGAAATTTATAAAATTTTCTAGTTGGAGAACACACCACTGCTGACTTTGCAATGAGATAACCTCTATCATAGAGACTGAAAGTGAAAGAAACCTCATGCTCTGCAATACAATGTTGAATGCTTAGTACAAAGGTGGATACACACAAATTAGCATGAAATAAATATTATCTCTGACAATACCTGGCGAAATCACCCTAGAACATGTTGGTGAAATCGTAATGCCATTGGCATCAGTAGCTCTCTCAACAATACCATCCTACATAAAGAAAGCAGGTGAACATTTCATCGTATAGAGGGCAAGCGCTTCTGAAGGCAAGAAGATTACACATTAAAACCATGCTAACAAAAACCCCAAAAAACAGACAGAAAAAAATCACAGAAAGGAGGCCCTTCCTATGGAACCAAGTTAAGCCAAGTAAACAGCAGGGATCAAGATTTAAACTGGATACTCTCCAGTGGAAGTGTAACATTCTGGGTACGTTGATCCCACACCAACACTTAACTTTTATCCTTGCTTCACCTAAAAGGGTTAACCCAATTGGTGTGGATGATTCCCCACAAACATCATATGTTACTCCAACGTTATTACAACTAACCAATGTGGGACTTATCCCACCAATACTAGGCCAAAATAGGTCAGGGTGTTATCAAACAATCCGAACACCAAAACCCTTAAAAAAAAAGAATACCTCCGACACTACAACTCAAACAATCTTCGCACTCGACAAAGTTGTGTTGAGACGGAATGGGGCTTTTTGCTTGCTTTATGGTGAATACGTTCAGATTCAAACCCTCCCAAACTACACCAAGATCCTCAAGTCCAGTGAATATCAATGATCAACAATATTAGGCCGAAGCAGAACAAATAAACGAAGATTGAATTATCTGGTCTCTGCCCTATCAGAGTGCTATGTAGCCACAATTCGCCAAATTTGAACAAAGAACCCCCCAAACATCCTCTAAATCCACCAGTCCAGAGCCCAAGCTGCCGCGCAGAAGCACCCAAAGAAACATGAAAAAGTTTTGATTTTTCCACTACCTACCGTGAACTCGACGAGCATACAAACCCAATCCACAACCAAAGGGCTCCCCAAAATACAATCTTTAAACGCGCAATTGCACTAAAGAATTAAGCCATTCCAAACGGCACCGCAATTGGGTTCAGAAATCCTCCACGCAGGACCAAGAGCAAAAGCTTTCGAGTCGAAATCGCCGGAAAAAGTCGACATTTCCGCAAGCACCACCCGCGGGATCACCCAAACGGCCGCAAATTCGCCACGAGAAACCCCAAAATAGCAGCAAAAAATCGAATTTCCCCTCTTCCACGCACAAAGCTCCCACCTTTGCGCGCCCAGATCGCCGGCGCCACCGCCTCGACCATCCCGCGACCAAACCCAACCCAGCAAGCAACAGAAAGAGCGCCTCACCTCGCGTTTCGCCTCCGGCCCTGATCCATCCTTCTCGCCAGCGCCCGGCTTCTTCTTCCCCGCCTCCGCCGCGGCCGCGCGCGCGGTGGGGTGCACGCGGACGCCGACCTTCGATAGCTTGAACGAGATCCCCATCTCGGCGGGTCCGTCGCTCGCGCCGAGGAGCTAGGCCTGTCCTGCGGCCTCTGCCGCCGTCTCCCTCGCCGCCGTCGCCGACGTGCTCGTGCGAGCGACAAGAGGGCGAGGGGGGAGAGAGGGGAAAGAGAGTTACGAGGTGAGCTCGGTGTATGGGGACACGGATGTATGGCTCTGGCAGGAAGAGCACCAGTCTGTGACATGTGGGGCCAAGGAGGCGTGGGCATTGGCGGCGGCGTCTGTTGGTGTACGAGGCGGAGTGGTGGGTTGGGTCCACGGTAGGAGAGGTGTTCGGCTCTGCACAGGTCTCGCTTGCGTCGGTGGACTTGGCTCACGGGGGTCAGGGTCCCTGCGACAAGCTGGCGACTCTTCGATGGGTTGCATGGGCAATTAATCGGTACGGCCTGTAGTGACGTCCGATCGGAATTGAACGGTCCAGATGAACTCGGCTGGTATTCTTCTATATTTGGCGTGTGGTTGTGGAGTAACGTTAGCGAGTGTCAAAACTGTGTAAGTGTGTGCTAATTGTCATGCGACTGCTTGAGAGTTTCACGAGAATTTTACAGGGAATGTGTTGTGCCGTTCATACGTGATCGGATAGTAAATTTAAAGGCAACATCGATAGGATACGAAGAACGTCGAAAATATAGATGGACTTAAAGAAAAGCATACGAATATCCAAGTGTATTTAATATGAATATCTAGAGTTATAAAAATACACCCTCTTATTACAAGGGTCCTATTTATAAAAGGGAAGAAAGAGGTGAGCTAAAGTGTATTGATATTGTACATATGTACAAAGCGGGAGTTTATATCGGATGGCTTCACTGAGCTCACTCCACTTCCTTCTCTCACTCTCTTCCTTCCCTCCTCTTCATCTCCTGCACAGAAGGTGACCCCATGAGGGATGACCACGAGCCCAGCCACCCCGTCCCCGGATCTAGCCATCGCCATCGATTTCCTCTCAGCCGTTCTCGGGCGTGGTGCGACGCTACCAAATCCGTCCGCCACCAGATCCGGCCACCGCCATTAATTTTCTCTTCGAGCGCGGTGCCGCCAGATCCGGAGCGACGACGACTAGATCTCCAAGTCTGTGCTCACCACGGTTTCCACGCCGCCCGCCACCACCGCCTGCCATAGGAGGTAGGTGTTATTTTTAGTTGCAACATTTTGATTTCACTTGTGTAATATTTTTGATTTCATACGTGCAATATTGATATTCTTATCAATTTTTTGTTGCATACATGGCCGAGAAATGTTGCATAAATGGATAAAAAAGGTTGTGACCGACCGTACAACCACGGCCGCTACGACCATGGTCACTTCGTCCACGACTGTTACAACCACGGCCACTACGATCACTGCTACTACGACCACGGCAATGGTTGAACTGACCGTGGTCGTGGCAGCCATGGTCCTAGTAGTACTAGACGTAGTCAAAGTTTCTAACACTTCCGCGGCCTCGTCGCTGACTTCACACTCCGAATGCCCATCGTCGCTGACAACGGCTACGGCCTCATGCACGATACCATCCTCATGTTGGCCTCTCTGGATACCTCCACATGAGCTAATTCTAATAAAAGACGGGGCAAATCATCAATTATCCCTTTTTGGTTTCATGAATGCAACATTTTGATTTTATGTGTATAATATTTTGATTTCATGCATGCAACATTGATATTCTTATCTTCTTTTTTTGTTGCATATTTGCCCGAGAAATATTGCATAGATGGCAACCGTACGGAGCTAGCTCCCAGATCGGTCATTCAGGCACTAGCAACTCCCTGAGTTAAATTATAAGTTTGCCCTCAGGGCCTAACTTTCCCCTAAGGGTATCTACATCGTATGCCCCATGCAGGTCCCATCATGTTCGAGACTCCTGGGTTGATTCGTGACTAGCACCGGACCTCCTCTGAGGGTCTGGGTTGGCTAGTGGACTTTGCTAAGATTGGTCATGTGAACCTCATCAAGGTTGGTTTCACGGACTTCACCGAGGTTGGTCTGTGGACTTGGCCTAGGGTAGACTTCCTTACGGGTGTCGTCGTTCTGAGGTAGTTGTGAGCCTGAGATAGTGCGAGGACCTTTCCCCAACAGTAGTCCATCGTTGATCCAGGAGGTTGTCAATCGCCTGCCTGGGCCAGCGCACTGATCTATAGAAGGGGTCAACGCACAGCTTTAGGCTTATGATTCCTCCAGTAGCCTACAATGAGTTGACAAGATATTAAGATACCTTAGCATTTGAGCGACCTTAAGGTGGTAGTTCACCACCTGTTGCCCATTGGGGGCGAATCTACTCGCCAATGTCGGGTCACCTAGTGGGTTCAGCTCGTGCTGAGGACAAGTCTTCGTGGGACACCTGGCATAGACTAGGCCCGTAGGGGCATGCACTTCAAGGAGTATCGCCAGTTGGAGATCATCTCAGGTTACCATGCAGGTAAGCTGGTTGGGCACTATTCTATGGACCGAGTGCACCCACGGCCCAGGGGTCTGGTGGACTCGGTCCACCGTAGTCCACCCTTAGCCTATAAATACTTTTGCCAATCGGTCGCTCCTCAAGACCACTAGCATCCATTCCCCCCAAATCTTGCTTCAATGACCCGATCCCATGCTCAGCCGGCTCAAGTCCTCTCCCAGGCCATCTGGGCTCCCAGCCTTCCCATGGACGCTCTAGGTACCGAGGCCATCTCCGGGGCGTCGAGTCTCTAGGCGGACACTCCCGGCACAGCCTTGCCTATGGCCGAGCCACTCCCACTGTGCCGCCTTGCCTAAGGTTAGGCCTCTCCCATTAAGAGCCTATTACACCGATCATATAACCATAAAAAGACATTGAAGATAACCATCTTGTTGCTGCAGAGATTTGGTATATAATATATGTCTGTTAGTAGTCTTTGTTCGCCTCCCTTGAATTGGAATAGAACTGTACCTTTTCCTTTGATTTTGACGGTGGAGTCATCACCAAATTTGACATTGCCTTGAACGGACTCATCTAGTTCATGGAACTTTCCCTTGTCACCAGTCATGTGGTAGCTAGCTCTATTATCAAAGTACCACACATTTGAGCTGAACTTAGATTCCCTATCTACCCATAGCTTTGGCAAGATATTTTCTTCATGCAGCAAGATCATTCTTCATGACTCTTCAACTGTTGCCAGTAACAAAAACAGCTCTTCTTCCCATGTGTCTGCGAGATGCGCCTCCTCACCCTAGGGCTCACCTTTGCATTCCGAGGCATAATTGCCATATTTCTCACAGTTGAAGAATTTGATGTAACTCTCATCGCGGCCTATCTAGGACCCACGACCAGCACCAACTTCCTAGTTGTAGCGGCCTATCTAGGACCCATGACCAGCACCACCTTCCTAGTGTGTTATGGTAATGCCACCTCGGCCAACCCTGCCTCGACCATGGCCTCGCCAATTACCCCTTCTATGCCCATGTTAATCTCCTCCAAAATTCATTCCTTCCCCTTTGGAGGTGGACACTGGCTCTTTGGAGTTGATTTTCTGTCGTGCCTTCCACTCGGTATGAGTGAGTAGCAGTTGGCCATCAGTGGTGTTGTTGGTCCGCCGGTTGAGTCATTCTTCATATGCCTTTAGCTGACCGATTGCCTCCTCAAATGGCATTACATCAAGATCTGAGTATTGCTCAATTGATGCCACCAATTGTAGGAACTTTTTGGGTACTGAGTCAAGAAGCTTCTTTACTAGTGTAGCATCCCCAGGGTGCCGCCGAGGGTGCTGTACTTTGCTACCATGACACTCAAATTTTCGGTGAATTCATCAATCGTCTCACCATCTTTCACGCAAGTTGAGTCGAACTCGCTCTTCAAAGTTTGCAACCGAGCCTTCTTCACTCGGTCAACACCTAGATATCGAGTTTTTAGACCATCCATACCTCCTTTGCCGATTTCTTCTTTGCGATCTGTAGAAGGACATCTTCTGGGACGGCTTGGAAGATGAACACTCGTGCCGCTTAATTCTTCTTCTCATCTACGGCCACTCTGACCGCAAGTTCTACTGCCTCCCAACATCGGGATTTATGCGGCACCCCACCGCCATCCCTTGTAACCTGCTGAACGGAGAGAGCCATCGCCAGGTACCACAAATAGCTCGAATGTGCGGAGGCTCTGATACCACGTATTAGCTTTACTCGAGGATCGCATGCCTGGATCGCTCCCTAGGAGAGCTTAGTTATGACCACGTTCTCCTCTCACACTCGTAGCTTCGACCACATTGTAGTTATGACCACGTTGAACGCTCGTACTCGTAGCTTCGATCATGCTAAAGTTACGACCATGTTCTGCTCATACTCATAGCTTCGGCTATGCTGAAGTTATGACCACATTAAGCGCTCGTACTCATAGCTTCAACCACGCTGAAGTTACGACCATGTTCTGCTCGTACTCGTAGCTTCGACCACGCTGAAGTTACGACCACGTTCAGTGCCTGTACTCGTAGCTTTGACCACGCTGAAGTTACGACCACGTTCTGCTCGTACTCGTAGCTTCGACCACGCTTCCACGGCGCAACTTTGATTGCGATACCTCTGCAAAATGACAATAAGCAATCACGAGACAATGAAGTTTGTGGTGCAATTCTACACACATTTTTTTTGGGTTTTCTCTTATCTATTTAAACTAGGATTACAACTAAAAACGAAAAAACTACCACCATATCCAAACTGTCTTAGGAAAGGAACTGAAACTAAGTCTTCTAGCTAGACTTGAAAATGAACCAGACTCAGCACAGACTTGTGTAGGACATGGACAAACACTAAGTCTAGATTAATTCCAGCACAGAGGCAGGCCCGGCCCTTGGGGGGGCGAGCGGGGCGGCCGCCCCGGGCCCCCCATGTACAGGGGCCCCCATGGCCCATATACATTGTATATATACAATCCATGTACGGTATATACTTAATACTCTATCCGAATATCCGATCCCGGGCGGGCCGACTCGTGATCTCGTCTTCTTTCAAGTTTCAATCTTCGTCGTCTAGGGCAGACGGGCAGTAGGGCGGCGCCAGCACCATCACGACTCACGCACGCGGCACGCCGCGCGGCCCGCGCCGACGCCGAGGGTGCCTGTGGCCGTCTCTCCGGACTCCGCCGCGCCGCTACGTCCCCGGTAATCCGCAATTCCGCACTCCGTCCGACCGTCCGCAGTAGAGCAGCCATCGCAGTTCGGGCGTTCGGCAGTTCCATTGCATGCATGCAGGTATCGGGACTTTACTGAATACTGACGACGTGTCTCAACTCTCACCGAACGTGCACACAAGAAATTCAATATTGAGTTGTACCTCTCCATTGCTTTGATGCTCATGCAGATCACATGCAGTCAATCAGTCATGCTGTCGTAGTGTACTAGTACTGTAACTAGTGTTATGCACATATCATATATTCATATATACGATTCTCCTCCAGCCGCGGAATTCCCAAACCAACAGGTCTACATCTACATCACTTTATCATTGCTTCTTATAGTTTGCTTATGAGAAATTTTTTAATCAATAATTAGTGCTTTGTAGTTACTAATTATACTATTGTTCTTTAAATTTTCAGTACCATGTCATCTAGGAAATATGCATCCGGCAGTGAAAAAAGAAAAAAAAGGAAACGAATAGATGTTAGAAGAAATTTTTAAGGTAATATCTATAAATTCTTTGATATGAATTTTTCTTTAATACAGAACGCATTTTAAGTGTTTGTTGGTAAAATTAGATATATATATATATGTGTGTATGTATGTAGATTTATATTTAGATATTTATATTAGGGCCCCTATTTCTAGTTTCGCCCCGGGCCCCTAAAATCCCAGGACCGGCCCTGCACAGAGGTCCCTATGTAGAAGACCCAGACCTCCTCCAGGGGTCTCGCCTACCGTCAGCCGGGGCTCCCTTTGCTTCCACTCGTGCCCCCCCCTCTGGGTCTCGCTTGCTGTCGTCTAGACCCCCTTCGAGGGCCTCGCGAGTTGCTATGGATCCCGCCGGATTTTGAACTGCCCTAGCTCCACTCAGGGCTTCGTCCGTTACCATCCGGACCACTCCCCTTGGGGGGTCTTGCTTATCTCCACCAAAGGTGCCACTTAGAATGCTGTCGAGGACACCTTCACCCTGGCTCTGAACCATTTGGACTCCACTCGGGGCTTCGTCTGTTGCCATCTGGACCCCCCTGGGGGCCTTGCTTGTCGCCACCGAAGATACCGCTCAGACCACCACCGAGGACACCTTTGCCTTGGCCCTAAACAGTCTAGAGTCCATCCAAGATTCCGTCACTTAATCCCCCAGACTTCCTCCAGATGTTCTTTTCCCTGCTACCCAAACCGACCTCAGGGAAGCTGCCCGTTGTCTCCCGGATGACTCTCAAGAGTCGCACAACTTGATGCCCGGACTGCACTAAGGACCCACTCTTTTGGCACTTGGACTGCTCCCAAGAGTTACACAACTTGATGCCCAGAGTGCATCGAGGACCCCTATTTTTGGTGCCCAGGCTGCACCCGTGATGAGGCCACTCGGAGCTCCTCTGGAGCTTGGGTGCCCAAACCACCTCCACACCCCTTCAGTCGAGTTTGGCTCATTGGATCGCCTTCTAAGCTTGTGCGCCCAGACTCCTCGGTTAATCTGCAACCCGAAGTGCTTTCACACCAAGCCCTCACCTAGTTTGAGTTGCGTCCACGCCAGCTTCCTGTCCAGACCACCTTCACAGCGTTGAGCCTCCAGACTTCAGCATGACTTCGAACGAAGCGGCGTCTCCCACCGGCGCCTCTGCCAAGCGGGGTAGGGTGGCTATCGCCTGGAAGGATGTCGTGAAGGCAAAGGCAGTCGCTGAAGGAGCAGAAACCACGAAGAAGGTCATAAAGTTCTCCCACTACTTGGAAGGGGCATGAGCATTTAGGTCATATCTCCATGTAAAAAATTATAAGGCTTGTGTCAGAAGGAATTTTAGATCCCCTGGATTACATAGATTTTAACATTGTGTTAATTGTATTAAGGGAAAATAAACAAACATTAGGAAGTTAAGTGCTAATAGAGCTTCAGATGTCTTACAACAGGTACATACAGATATCTACGGCCCATTCCCTATGGCTTCTTGGAATGGCCAGAGGTATTTTATCACGTTCATAGACGACTTCTCGCGGTATGGTTATATTTATCTTATCCATGAGAAATCACAGTACCTGGATGTGTTCAAAAAATTTAAGGCTGAAGTGGAAAACCAACTTGGCAAAAGGATTAAAGCTATTCGATCTGGCCGTGGTGGAGAATACTATGTCAAATATGATGGATCAAGTGAACAACGTCCAGGACCCTTTGCTAAATTCCTAGAGGAATGTGGGATCATCCCTCAGTATACCATGCTGGGATCTCCTAGCATGAATGGTGTTGCTGAGAGGCAAAATAGGACTCTTAAGGATATGGTGAGGAATATGATTAGTCATTCTACCTTACCAGAGTCTCTCTAGGGAGAAGCATTAAAAACTGTAGCTTATTTACTCAATAGAGTAAATAAGCGACTAACAGAACCCCGTACAAACAATGGATAGGAAAGAAATCTAGCATCAGGCATGTACGTACATGGGGGCGTCCATTTGAAGCAAGGTCATACATGCCTAATGAGAGAAATTGGACTCAAGAAATGTTAGTAGCTATTTTGTTAGTTATTCTGAAAGATCTAGGGGTTACAAATTCTATGATCCTACTACTAAATCAATTTTTAAAACAGGAAATGCCTGATTTTTTGGGGATGTTGAGTTTGAAGGGGGGATATGATTAGGAACATTACTTTTGAAAAAGTTCCTGAAGGGGATTTATTTTCTTTGATTATTCCCAATAATGATCGGGATTAGATTATTTTACCTAGTATTATTGAAGAAAATGCAGATCAAAATAATATCCATGAGGTCCCTCCACATAATGATGTTCTTACAGAAGAACAAACTCATCAACCTCAAGAACCAATGCCATTAAGGCGATCTACTAGAGAAATAAGAAGTGCAATCTATGATGATTACATTATCTTCCTTCAGGAAAATGAGGCCTTCGGTGAAATTTTGGGAGAAGATCTCATCAATCTCCAAAATGCCCTACAAAGCCCCAATTCAGTTAATTGGATCAATGCCATGAATGAAGAGTTAAAATCCATGAAGGACAATGACGTTTGGGATCTTGTCCTATTGCCAGAAGGAAAGAAACCCATTGGTTGCAAATGGATATTTAAGACCAAACGGGATTCAAAAGGCAATGTGAAAGATCAAGCTGCGATTAAATTGTTTAATGGGGAGATTGAAAGATCAAGACCTGATTAAATTGGTTTTGGTGTTAATGACAAATACCATTATGAGATGTTGATATTAATGACAAATTCTTTTATAATGTTTTGGTGATAATGACAAATGCATATATGAGACTAATATGTTTGTTTGAGTTTATTTATACTTAGTCTCAATTGGATGAAAAGGTGAAATCAAAGAGGTATGCATTTGAAATCGCTTTCTCATTTACAAATGCATTCCTTAGATCCAAAATATAGATTGAACTCCTCAAATAGTTCAAATGAATATGTGCATATGTCTTTGTTTATACTCATACTCGTGTCTTTGACGGAGAGTGCGTGCGCGGACGCGTGTCTTTGTTTATACTCATACCTGTGTCGTTGACGAAGAGTGCGCGCGTGGACGCGTGTCTTTGTTTATACTCATACCCGTGTTGTTGACGGAAAGTGCGCGCGCGAACGCGTGTCTTTGTTGCGGGAAACAAGAAAAATTTGTGCAAACGGTGAACTTTATTAAATTCCCGTTTGCGCGGGTGAACGGTTACAAAAAAGGGGGAGATATCGACCACTAACCGCTTTTAGGACGGGGGCGACCGGTGACGAGGAGCTGCTGCTGGGACAACTCGTGCACGGGGAGTGCGGGACGCTCTCCGGGGGCGCCCGGGGGCTCCGCATCTGCACACCCAGCCTAGGTGCCTTGGCGAGCCGCGTGGCATGGACCCCTGGCGCCAAGCTCTATGCGCCGAGCCATGCCCTGGTTGCCATGGACGATGATGATGACCCGCGGTCCGGGAAGCTTCATGCATAGGAAGCCGTGGTGCGGAACTGCCTCGAGAGTGTTTAGGAGCGGCCGCCCCAATATGGCGTTGTAGGGGTATGCAATGTCGACCACGTCAAAGATGGCGTCTTCACTCCTCACGTTGTCACTTTAGCCAAAGGAGACTTGGAGGCATATCTGGCCCAAAGCGCGCAAAGGCTGCCCTCCAAAGCCTTGCAACGGGATGCCTAAAGGGCCCAACCGACTCCGAGGGATCCCCATCTGGTCGAAGGCAGCGGCGAACAGGATGTTTGCGGAGCTTCCTCCATCGACCAGGACGCGCCTGACCTCGCATCCTGCTACGAGGACCCGGACGACCAGAGGGTCTTGGTGGGGGAACTCCACGCCTTCTGCGTCAGCGGGCGTGAATGTGACTTCGTGTTGTGCCCACTCCGGCGGCGCCTGCGCTGGGTATGCCGTGACATGGTGCAGCCTCCTTGCGTAGGCCTTCCGTTGTCGCGTCGAGGCGAACTCCAACGAGGAGCCTCCGGAAATAACGTTTATGACCCTGAGCTGAGCCTCCGAGGTTGCTGCACATGGGCCTGAATTCGCAGGAGGCCTTCCTGGGGCTGCATTCCTTGGTCTTGGGGGTGTTGGACGTGGGCCACGATGGGCGCGCGTGCCTCCAGGTTTTTGTCCCTGGCGACGCTCTGCCGGAGCGCTGCGATAGTAGCGCAAGCACGCGTGTCATGGTTGCCTCGGCCGTGGACTTCGCACCACTGCCCGTGGTGCTGGTCGTTGTACTCTTTGCGGGTTCTGTCGTTGCGACCCCGCCCACACTCCCGTCCACGGCCTCGGCGCCCTCTGCCTCCGCGACCTGCGGAGGCGTTATCTTCGGAGCCACCCTCGATGTCAAAGACATAACGAGATTTCCTGGACTTGCGTTGGTCGCGCTTGGGCCTATCGCCTGACGAGTCATTGTGTTGGGAATCTTTGCGTTCGGAGCGCCTTCGATCGCTTCCCGCTATGCTTGCCTTTCGAGGAGCCCCGCTTCGCGAGCCGTTCTTTGCCGAGCCTTCCGCCTTGTTGGTGTCGAAGACATCGCCGTGTCGCCGCCGCGCGCCCTCTTCCGCTCGCGCATTTACATCTTGTCAAGAGCCGCGACCGTCTTAATGGGCTTGCGCGCGCTATACTCGCCATCGGTCCCGGCGGAGGCCTTGTATCGCTGCGTTGATGACGGTTGTTTCGTTGACGCCCTGACACCGCAACGCACTTTCACGGCGCTTGAAGTAATCCGCAGCCTCTCCTCGTGTTTTGCTTGACTGCGAAGAGCTGGTCCGCATCGACACGCTCGACGTAATTTCCCTGGAAGTTGTTGTAGAGTCGATCGCGGATATGTTCCCACGCGTAGATGAACTATGGTTCGATGGTGAAGAACCAGGATAGCGCCACCCCTTGTAACGCGAGAGGGAGTCCTTTTGCCTTCGTGGTATCGTCTCCGTCAACGGCTTTGATAGTGGTCTCATGCACGCGCACGAATTCTCGCGGGTCGGAGTCACCCTTGTACGCCTCGATGACGCTCGGGAACTTGAAGTCCTCAGGCCACACCGCCTGCTGCAGGCTCGCGGAGAGTGGGGACTCCGGATCCACACGCCGAAGCGGACGCGGCCGATGTGGGGCGTCGCGCTATCCGCCTCTCTCGAGAGGGTTCCGATGCCACCACCGGGGGGCGTGTTGGCTCTGGGCCTCTTGCTTGTCTCACACAGCTCCGCGGAGGTCTGTCAGCTCCCGCTGAAACGCGCTGAGGGCCGCCAACAGGGCGGTCTCCACCGCGACGTGGCTGGGTCGCGCGCGCCAGCCGGCGCGACGCAGACGGCGGTGACCACGGCTTGCGCGCCCAGCTGCCCACCGCGTTGTCTCCGAGGACCTCGAGCTGGTGACGAGGCCCACGTCGTCGCCGGGACCGCTCACCGCTCCTGCGTCGGGTGGGAAAGTGGACGTGCCTGGGTTGCCACCGCTGGGGTTGCTCGTCGGGGCGGTGGTGGCGGGGTCTGGCGTCGTGTCGCTGGTGGCGGGGTTGTTCGTCGCGGCGGTGGCGGGGTTGTTCGTCGCGGCGATGGCGGGGTTGGGCGTCGCGTCGTGAACGCCGGTGCTCACAGTCGTCACACTTGCATCGCCACCCGTACCTGCAGCTGCTAAAGCCGAAGCCCTGGTATTGACGCGAGATTTCGCCGCTTCCGCCTTCTTCTTCTTCGCCGCCGATGATGAAGCTTTCTTTGGTGCCATCCTCCTTCGGACCTAGAGGCTTGCTCTTGTCCTCCCCACGGACGGCGCCAACTGTTGTGGTTACAGACCAAACAGAGAGAGAGAGTATGGTAGTGGAGAGTTAGGTGAGTAATGGCGTAGGGTTTCTTCCCATGGCCTGTGCTGTATATATAAGTCCACATGAGGAGTACTTTTACCGTTATACCCTTACATCTTGAGTGTTCCCCTTAGGGGCACTTATGTCATTATACATGCTCCATTTTGGGCCTTACATTCCTCTAACAGGCCTGCTGGGCTTAGGTGGGGGCCACCCCTACAACAGCAATCATCTGCGAGTTGGTAATATCTGAAGTAAAAAAATAATTTTACACAGCACACACCAAGTATATATTACAGAATAAGGAATGAATTATATTCATTCCTTATTCTATAAGATATACTTGGTGTGTGCTATGTAAAATTATTTTTTCTACTTTAGATATCACCATCCTACACTAAGGAACCACCTGTTACTATTACTAATCACCATCTTGGTTTTCAATATCTTCTCTATGCCCTGGAAGCAATACATGTATATTTCATAGTAACACTAACATACGTAGTCTTACACACCCCACAATTTAAATGAGGTAGAGACCTGGAAGCAGTACATATATATTTCATAGTAACACTAATATATGTAGTCTTACACACACCCCACAATTTAAATGAGGTAGAGACAAAGTTAGATCTTATATCACACTTGTGCTTCAAAGGGCATAAAACGATCATGCACTGGATCTAGTGTGTGATGTACATCATACCCTTTGAAGCCCAAGAGTGATCTGGAGAGCTAAAGACAAAGTCAGATCCCATATCACACTTGGGCATAAAAAAGCATGAAGCAAATCACACATTGGATCTAGTGTGTGATTTGCTTCATGACTTTTAAAACCCAGGTGCGATATGTGATCCGACTTTGTCTCTAGCTAATTTAAATTGTAAGGTGTGCAAAATTATATATGTTAATGTTACTATAAAATATACATGTATTGCTTCATCCAGTGAATGGGGAAGATATGGATAAACAAAAATGGTGATTAGTAATATCATAGAAAATGTTTTGTTTATTAGCCGTCTGTGATACGTAGATACCATAGACGCTTATATTTAAAAGTCATCTGTAATACGTAAACATCACAGACGATTATTTTTGAAAACCGTCTGTGATAAGTACACATCACAGACGGTTATTTTAAAAACCGTTTGTGCTGTTACCACTTACAGACGGTTTGAAAATCGTCTGTGATGACCACATGCCATTACTAATTTATAAATTCAAACGGCTTGTGAAACCATCTGTGATAACGATTTTAAACCGTCTGTGATGATCTTTTCTGTGGTAGTGGTAATGTGCTTCAATAATATTACAACTTTGCCGTTGTTAGACCGTACTTGGTAAAAAAAAATTAAGGAAAAATAGGTATATGATAGCCAGGCATATCTTTATCTTGCATTGTCCACTTGCAATTGTGTTACTAAAATGGAGCGCGCAAAAATGGATCCCGGTTTTATTACCCTTAAACGCCGTTTGATCCCAGTCCATCTAACGATCCAAGACCTAGAACATTCCTTCCTATATGTCTCCTACATGTTTGGCCTCGGCGCTTGCCTATCTGCCCCACCCCTGATTTCACGATCAGTGATCCTTCGTCTCTCCTGATTTTGCTACCACCCCCACCCTGGTGCCATGGGTTATGAGTACCTCCCGTCTTATCTCATAACACCTTATACTTTTCTCTATCGATTCATTCATATTAATTTTTACTAATATATTTTAATTTTAGTTTATAAATAATAATAGCTTTAGAGAAGATGTACGGAGAGACACCTATGATTTTATCCAACATAAATGAAGTCACCAAAGTTTCTACTATAACAATCTAATAGACTTCATTAAAAAGACAATTCGTTTGAAATATAGATACTATACAAAAATTATTTATTTTAGAAAAACTACAAACAGAAACCAATATAAATAATACCATCACCTGTATCTCCATTGCCTCAGCGCATCCCGCACCCTTCTCCACCCTGCTTTCCTCTGCAACGGCCGTCGCAACCCACGACCGACAGTACCACCGACAGCACAATCAACCCCATCATCACTACGGGGTACATTACTCCGAATATTTGTGTCAGTTTTCATATATAGATTAGTTTCATCTTGGATCCATCTCAATGTTTTTTACCTCGTAAACCAAGAAAATTTCATATACAAGTCGAAAAAATCAGATCCGCATCAAACTAAAAATCTGAAACCCTTTGATTGTCTAGTTTAGCGCTTTCATGGGACTAAGGTTAATTCTAGGAACTGACTTGGGGAGTAAATAGATACATAGGATTGGGACTAGGGTTAATTCGGGTATTTTCTTTTCGCAACTACACGCTTTTCCCTAATTTTTGTAAAACCCAGATGGAGAACCTGCCCTAAATACGCCTACTTGCTTACAACACGTAAACCCGACAGTACGTCTTTGTTGTGTGAACACTTGGCTCGTAACCAGATCCCAAAGAATATTCATGCCTTCCACCATGGCGCACACACAAACACAACAAGCTTGAGCCGATCACGGGGAGGTTCTCTCTGATCTTCCCCATATCCGTATGCCACATAGAATCCCAACGAACTGGACTCGAACTCGTGCAGCAATAAGTAGCAAGTTTGTTCTTTTTAACTACGGCTTATACCTTTTTAACTATTTATGAGAGAGAAAATATAGAGTTACAAAAACTCACATGCGATTTTGAATGATATAAATAAAGTCGCTACAATGTATACTGCAATCAACTTGTAGACTATTTCTTAAAAAAAATACTTCATTTAAAAGCTTGTTACTATAGAAAAGCAAAAAATAGCTTTTAAAAACCGAAAAGAAGATGCCCGAAATAGAGGGGCGAAATCCCGTGTGAAAAGATCCGTGTGCTCCCAACCAAAAGAACTCTCCTTGATATATAGCATGGGTTCGACCCGGTCTTGGCTCTAACTTATCTTTTTTTATACAATAACTAACTTTCAAACGGTGCATTGTTTGATGACGAATCTATCAATTGATTTTAGTAGACATTGTCTCGAATTCAGCTATACCGACCAAAATTATATACGATTGTTTCCCTCTTCGTACTGTCTCTCATAAACAATTAGAATTTATACACTAGAAATCAAAAGTCACAGTAAAAAAACTCACCCATGATCCCCTCTTATAAATTCAAGGGGTGAGGGAGTCCGATTCCTAAACAAATATCCTTTTCTCTCCTTGTCGCCTCGGGCCACCGCTAACTCTCATCTTCGGCCTCCTTACTCTCTCATCTCCGGTAGAGATTTCACTTGTGTTGTTGAGAGAATTCTCTCTCGTATATATAGAATTCTTTCTTGGTAGGTGGCTAAGCTCGAGTGTTGGGAGTGTTTTGCTGCTTCGGTTCTCGTGTGCTATCTAGCTGGTTGTTGTCGCATGTTAGCTCATCTGGCACGACAATGGCGGTGGTGAGCGACAGCTGGTGGTGCAGAAGTCAAAGCTCTAGGAGACGCAACCTCGAATATTCTTGCGGCATGCATTCGTGAGTTGGCTTATTTATTATTACTATAATAGGCTAATCTGTTTTTTCTATTTTTTTATTTTAATTATATTAAAAAGCTACCATCAATACAGTACAAAATAAATTAATTATAGTACAAAATTTATTTTAATCATACTGGACGTCCCTAAGTTGTTAATTGTGTTCTTAAGTTAATAGACGACGACGATGATTCTATGGGTGCAAAGCTTGGGTTGGCATGTGAATTTATTGCGCTGGGTGTGCCGTGTGTGCCTCGCCTGTTTTCCAAGACTAATTATATGCCCGTGCGTTGCTACGGAACCATAAAACTAACACTAAAATAGCATATTATTGTAGTTAATCCTTTTTCACATCTGAAAAGCTAACTACTGGTTCAATAATCACTCATCAAGACAGTTTAAAAGGGAAGAAATAATACCAGTGACGCAATAATCTCACAAATCGGAACATACAACAAACACTAAACTTTACACAACGGAATACTAAACCATACAGTAAATAATATTTTTCTTTGTTAGAGCCACCAACATGAAGAGCAAAGAACCTTCTTTTCTGTTCTTATTCTCTCTTCCTCCTGGACACACATGGCGATCAAATCACTCATGCTCCATTTTTCTTTCTGAGTATTGTAATTAATCTTAAAAGTCATGTACTCAGAAGGAAAAGAGGTCATAATAAAATGGACAAGGAAACCATCAGATATTGCCAAGTCCATGCCCTTGAGTTTTTCTGCCATATCGGTCATCATCATGATATGCTCTATTTATGCTGCCGGACCCGTCATACTTAGTGGTTAAGAGCCTCTGAATCAAAATACTGGCATAAACTTTAGTGGAGCTTTTAAATTCCTCCTCGATTGAAGCCAAGTATTCCTTAGCATTTTCAGAATCGGGGATTGCTCCCCTAATCCCGACTGAAATAGAGGTCTTCATAATTATTAGTGATAAGCGGTTAGACCGCTCCCACTTTTCAGCATAAGCCTCATAAATTTTCTTTTTCTCATCATAGTTCTCCTCACCTTCGGTGGGAGGAATGGGAACGGCTACCCTTAAGGCATATTCAAGGTCCAAAACACCAAGGACAACATGAATTCGTTCTTTCCACGTGGGAAAATTGCTCCCCGTGAGCTGCTCAACGTTATCAATTGTGGCGGCAACGTTTGATGCATTAAGTGATAAATTTCAAAATACAGGGCAAAGATTAGAAATATCATAAAGATATATTGCATGTAATTAACCCTACGTTGGTCTGATTAATAACATGCAAACTACAGCTCTAATTCATATCACCGTTGGGCAGAAATGAAAAAGAACTTAATAATTTTATATGGCAACACATGATTACAAACAACGTTGGTCAGAATGTAATCATATGCATACATAATGCCAAAAACATAAAAAAACTCCAATTAAAATATCTCGTTGGTTCCATTTTAATTAGAGACAAAACATAATAATATGGCGACATATGATTATAAACAACGTTGGTCAGAATATAACCATATGTATACATAATGCCAAAATTAATCATAAAATCTCAAATTAAAATATCCCATTGGTTCAATTTTAATCAGAGATTATACATAATAATATGGTAATGATACATGAAATTTTTGGTCACTGAAAAATAATTAATAACAGTGCACAAAATGGAGACTTAAAGCATAAACAAATGCACTGAAAATAATAATAATATCGCATGCTTGGCCCTTAAAGAAAACAGCCCAAAACCAAAAATGCCCAGTAGAAAAACTCCCGACGCAGGCGCCCAAAACGCCGCCCAAAATCCCGAACAATGCGCATGGGCTAAAATGCCGCACGGCCAACCTTATGCGTGCGCGGCCCTCAAAGGTGCGCGTGCAGAGGGCCAAAACTCATTGGGCGCGCGGCCCACAACACACGCAGGCGTGGCCCTGAGATCCCACGCATGCACTGCGCCGTCGGATCTTGATCCGACAGCTGCAAAAATCGGCCGGCCCATAAGCTATTCGGCCCGCAAAAAAATGGCCATCGGATGAGATCGGACGACCGATAACTTACGTGCGGTGGGGATGAAACCCGGAAACCCTAACCCTAGCCCCATTTGTGCCCGCCTCCTTGCGAAAAACCGAGAGGAGAGAGGCAGCGCAAGGCGCTGAGCGGCGGCGGCCTACTCCGCGCGAGCGTCGGTGCAGCGACGCGCGCGGAGCGGTGGCTCCGCGCAGCACGGCGACGGCGGCAGCGGCGGCGCACGCTGCGTTCATGAGGAGGCGGCGCGCCGCGTGGAGCGAGACGCGCGCGCGGCGGCGCGACGGCGGCCGAAGCTCGCGAACGGCGGCGTCGGCTGGAGCAAGCGAGGCCTCGCAGAAGCGGCGCGCAAGACATGGCGGCGCATGCGACGGCAGCGGGCGGCGGCATGAAGGCCGGAGAGCAGCACCGGCGGCGCAAAGCGGCGACGCCCGCTCGGAGCAGCGCACAACTACGGCGGCGGGCTCCATCGGTGGCGCCCGAAAGCCGTATGTTCCGCCTCCTTTTTTTTTGTTCTTCCCATCACCGATCCAAGATTTTGTTCGTTTGATTTTGGGGATTTAGGGTTCGAGAAATCTTGACATTGGGGATCTACAGGAGGGAGGGTAGGGGCGAGGCGCGCGCGCGGAGGAGGAGGAGGAGGAGGCGAGGGCGGCGCGGCGGCGGAGGAGGGAGGGCGGAAGAAATGAGGTGGGAGGAGGCACCGACGGATTCGGTGGGGAGGCAGCGGCGCGCGCAAGACGGGTTTCGGGGTGGGCCCACACATCAGTCAGTATAGACAAGGAAGTGTAGGATGCACTATCACCTTGAACTCCTCCTTTTAAGGAGTAGAGATGGACGACCCACGCGTGGAAGGTCTATGGGCCCTGCAGCCCACGTCGCGCTTTATCTCTCCTATCTTGTGCCCTCGATCTTGTTGGATGAAGTAATCCTGCGCCAGTTTTCAGTTAGCCATTATGGCATTATGTTTCGATTTTGGCCAGATTCTCACTTTAGTTTTCGTTTCCTATTTTTACCGCCATGATTCAGCTGAGATCATGTTTTTCAGTTTCGGTTACAGTTATGGTGTTCAGTTTCCAGCTTTTAGAGCGAGACTCTGAATGTGTTGTTCGTGGCTGAAGATTGCACCTCAAACATAGTTTTTGTTTTCTATAAAAGGAAGAAGAAAACGCTGCAGTAAGTGAACGCAGCACCAAAAACTTCTGTGTTCCATCTTGTGTATGCATTCCATTTGACGCGAGAGCTAGAGACTTGAGAGATTCGCAAAGGGCGGCTGTCAATTGGTATCAGAGCAAAATGTCGGCTCCCGCCTTTGCCATAGGCCACTCCCGTACACCGCAAAGACACGGCCGTGGACGCTCGCCGTCTCCACTGATGCGCCGCCCGCATCGACGCGATGGCGGCCAGCGTGAACTCGTTGTCCAGCGGGTCGTGAAGGAGAGTAGTGGCTCCATCTCCTACCCCACGCTCACACGCTCAAATTACTCTGATTGGCCAGTGTTGATGCGAGTCAACCTGCAGGCTCAAGGCCTGTGGGATGCCGTCGACACCGGTGATGTGCCATACCAGGAAGATTGCCAGGCCCTTTCGGTGATCTTGCGCGCGGTGCCTCTGGAAATGCTCCGGCCGCTCGCCGAGAAGGACAACGCCAAAGAAGCCTGGGACGCCCTCAAGGCGATGAGGGTTGGGCGGATCGAGTGCGTGAATCCAAGGCGCAGAAGCTACGCCAGACATTTGAGTCCATGCGATTCAAAAATGGCGAGCGCGTGGAGGACTTCAGTCTCCGGCTCCAGGGTGTCGTCAGCGACCTTCGCCTCCTTGGGGAGGAGTTGTCAGAGGAGAAGGTGGTCCGCAAGCTACTACGTGTTGTTCCCCGCAGGTATCGCCAAATCGCCTTGTCAATTGAAACCTTGGTTGACCTCAGCACTCTATCCATCGAGGACTCATCGCGGCTCCACGCCGAGGACCGTGGAGAGTCGGACGATGAGGAAGGAGACCAGGTTCTACTCACAGAGAAGGAATGGTCGTCGTATAACACCAAGGCGAACAGCGAGAACACGTCACGCTCACGCCAGCGCGGCTGGCACAGCCGCGGGCGTGATGGGGGAGATGGGGAACCAAAGTCTGGGCCATCCCAGGCTGCGTGCCACGACATCTCCAAGGACAAATGCCGCTATTGCGGCAAACTGGGCCACTGGGCCAAGGAGTGCCGAAAGGCAAAGCGGGATCGTGAGAAGTTGGCTCAGGCGAATCTTCTCCAAGCCGAACTAGAGCAGGCTGAGGGCGAAGATGAGCCCACGTTGTTAATGGCTCAGGTCTGTGACCTCTCTCCCACCATCAACATCGAACCAGCAGGCGCCAAACTCGTTACAAACGAGGAGCACGCCCTTGTCACTCTCCGCGACGAGGGAGAACCAGTCGATCCAGAATGGATCCTGGACACCGGCGCATCGAATCATATGACGGGCGCGCAGAACGCATTCTCCGAACTCGACACCGCGCGGCGCGGTTCCGCTGTTCGCGACGCCGCGAGTCCACATCGAGGTGCAGCATCGTGTCTTCACTGCAAGAACGGCGATCATCGCGCGCCACCGGCGTCTACTACATCCGCGCCTCGCAGCAACAACATCGGCCTCGCCACCGGACGAATCTCGCTGCAAGACGGAGATCGAGAATGGTGTCCTCACACTGCGCGACCCCCAACGCCGGCTGCTGTGCCAGGTTCGGCGGACCGCCGGACGTCTCTATGTGCTCAACGTCAACATTGCACAGCCCGTTTGCCTCGCGGCGAGGGGCATAGAGGAGGCCTGGACATGGCATGCACGTTTCGGCCACCTCAACTTTGATTCGCTTCGCATGCTCGCTTGGCGCGGGATGGCGCGAGGCCTGCCGGAGCTTGAGCGCATAAATCAGGTTTGTGACAGCTGCTTGATCGGCAAGCAGACGCGAACACCGTTCCCTGCCGCGGTGGTGTACCATGCGTCGGAGCACCTCGATCTCATCCACGGCGATATATGCGGGCCCATCACGCCGGCAACCCATGGCGGCAAGAGGTACTTCCTGTTGTTGATCGATGATCTAACCCGCTACATGTGGCTCTTTCTGCTGGCAGTGAAAAGTGATGCTCCTGCAACCATCAAGCGCTTCGAGGCCGGCGTCGAGGTCGAGACCGGCCGCAAGCTACGTGTTCTTCGCACTGACCACGGAGGTTAATTCACCTCCGTGGAGTTCGGCCTCTACTGCGCCGAGCAGGGGATTGGGCGCCACCTCACCGCGTCCTACTCACCGCAACAGAACGACGTCGTGGAACATCGCAACCAGACTATGGTGGCCATGGCGCGGTGCATGATGAAGGCGAAGGACATGCCCGGCGAATTCTGGGGGGAAGTAGTAACGACGGCGGTCTACATCCTCAACCGATCGCCCACGAAGAGCGTCCCCGACAAGACTCCATACGAGGCATGGCATGGTCGAACACCTATCGTGCATCATCTCCGCACATTCGGGTGCGTGGCGCACGTGAAGGTGGTGAAGCCACACGTGAAGAAGTTGGAGGATCGTAGCAAGACCATGGTGTTCCTCGGCTACGAGCCCGGCAGCAAGGCCTACCGCGTCTACGACCCCGCCGCCAAGCGCGTGTGGGTCACACGCGACGTGGTGTTTGACGAAATGAGGAAGTGGAACTTGGGGGAGCATGAGTCAGGTACGGGCGCATCGATTGATTCATTATTCACGGTCTATTATGAGGTGCAGCCCATCGACGCCAACACTGCTTCACCAAGCCCAACGCCTTCCGGTGCGTTGCCGTCGGAATCAGTGGCATTTCCCTTTGAGCCGCCGAGTCCACAGGTGGAATTCGTGTCGCCCCCCACAGCGGACCCAAACCTCGATGACGATTTCGGCTCTCCACGGCGTTACCGCAGCATCGCCAACATCAACGCCACCTCTAAGTCGGTGGAGCTTGAATCGGACGAGCTCTACCTCCTCGCTACCGAGAAACCAAGTAGTTTCGCAGAGGCGGAGCGCGACGTGAACTGGCGCGGCTGCTCGCCGAAGTACATCGACACCCGGAGGATTTGCATCAAGGAGACTGTCACAAGGCGTCAGGATTAGGGGGAGATTTGTTGGATGAAGTAATCCTGCGCCAGTTTTCAATTAGCCATTATGGCATTACGTTTCAGTTTTTCAGTTTTAGTTCTCAGCTTCAGTTTTCAGTTTCCTATTTTTTACTGCCATGATTCAGCTGAGATCATGTTTTTCAGTTTCGGTTACAGTTATGGTGTTCAGTTTCCAGCTTTTAGAGCGAGACTCTGAATGTGTTGTTCGTGGCTGAAGATTGCACCTCAAACATTGGTGAGCGCAGCACCAAAAACTTCTGTGTTCCATCTTGTGTATGCATTCCATTTGACGCGAGAGCTAGAGACTTGAGAGATTCGCAAAGGGCGGCTGTCAGATCTCTCTCCTGTCTTGTCTAGTCTCTCTCTCTTACGCAAGCAAGCCGACACGGAAATGGAGATTAGGGCTTTCTTTCTTCGGATGTGGATTGTTCCCGCTAGTTGGATGTCAAACTCTTCACTCATGCCAAGTCCTTTTCAAGAACAGATTCTTGGAGATTAGCTTCATTTGAGCTCGTTTATCTCTCGTCTTGTGTAGTCATGCAATGGAAATTAGTTTCAGTCCGTAAACAACCGATGACCATAGGAGGGAGTTGTCATCTGATAGGATCCTCGGGTGCTCGTAGCTACCATGACATCGTTCAATTCGATGGTTGGATGTTGTGTGATTAGGTCCATAATGCTCAAGTCAAGATATTTTTTTAGCAATCTAATGGCTTTTACACGTTGATCTCTCGTTGTCACATATGTCTTGTTGATTTGTTGGGAAGATCCTGTTTTAGGCGAGATGTTTTTAAGCAACTAGCTGATTTGCCCGTATAATTACATAGTTATATATCATGATACATTTCTCTTCCGTATACAACTCTACCGTCTATGATTGAAATACAATTTTATTTGCTATATAACTCTAATACACATGTATGATTAATTTGCATCATTATAATCTAGTTCTACCAAAATAAGTGGTGAAGATGGTTCTCTTTTTCTTGATTAATATGAGAATTTCTAGAGTTTTTTAAGATTATTGTAGGATTTACTTGCCCTCATAACAAAGGTTGCGTCTTAAATCTCACTAGTTATTTTTATTTATACTAGCTGAATACCCATGCGTTGCTACGGATTAAAAAAATTTTAGAACATATTTGTATGCATGTTCTAAAATTTTTTTACCATCTGTTAATTTCAGAACATGTAATATCTAAGGGTAGCTACGACCACATTGATGGTAGATACGACTACTGTGGCTACGACCACTGACTTTGACCACTGGCCACGACCATTGACTACGACCACTGTCTTCTACCACTGGCTATGCCCGCTTGCTACGACCACTGGCTTCGACCGCTAGCTACGACTACAGTCTTCGACCACTGGCTAGGACCACTGGATATGACCACCGTCTTCGACTGCGCCTTGTCGACCACTTCACTGACCAAGGCTTGTCGACCATAACACCTCGACTGCATTTCTGACCACACAGGTCTTTCAGCACTAACTGTTGACTGTAGCTACGACTATTGATCACTGTAGCTACAACTATCGACCAATGTAGCTACGACCATTGACCACTGTAGCTACGACCATTGACCATCGACCACAGCACAATTTGACTAACGACTATTACAGTACTCCTTTGAGTACATACCAACTGAGTCATTGTGGCTTCGACCACTCCTTCGACCATGGCATCAACCACAGCTCGACCACGCCTTTGACCATGGCATCAAACACGGCTTATCGACTACAGCTTGTCGACCGGTCCGGAGTCTCCGACTTCGGCTCTTCAACTCCTACACATACTTGGACACACCGACTATGACTATCAGCCATCGACCACTGCACAGTTTAACTAACGACTATGACAGTACTCCTCCAAGTACGAACTGAGTCACTGTGGCTTCGACCACAACATCAACCATGCCTTCGACCACGGCATCGACCACGGCTTGTCGACCATACCTTCGACTAGTCCAAATTCTCCGGCCGCTCTTCGACTCCAGGTCTTCAACTCTACACATACTCGGACACACTGAGTACTCGACTACGACCACGCAGTACTCGAACACGTGGAGTACTCAACTACGACGATGCAGTACTCGAACACACTGAGTACATTTGGCTATGACTACTGTGGCTACGACAACGCAGTACTTGACTACGACCATGTAGTACTCGAACTCACCGAGTACTTCGACCACGCATCAACCATGCCTTCGATCATGGCTTCAACCACGCATCGATCATGCCTTCAACCACAACCAGTGCACATGTCTGCTACAGCGACCGCCGACTACTATAGCAACAGGCCACACACGTCTGCTACAACATACCGCTCCTTCGACCACCGATTCAGCGGCGCCTTGTCGATCACATCACCGAGCAAGGCTTGTCGACCACATCATCGTGACTGTATCTCCGACCACACAGGTCTTCCAGCACCAACTGTTGACTGTAGCTATGACCATTGACCACTGTAGCTACGACTACTGACTATCGATCGCTGTAGCTACGACTACCAACCATCGACCACTGTAGCTACAACTACCAACCATCAACCACTGTAGCTACAACTATCAATCATTGACCACTGCATAGTTTGACTAACGAGTAGCAATGGTTGTAGCGGCTATGGTTGTAACGGCCGTGGTCGAAGTGAACATGGTCGTAGCGACCATGGTCATAGCGTTTGTGGTTGTAGCAGCTGTGGTCGTAACAACCATGGTCAAAGTCATAGTAGCAGTGGTTGAAGTTCCTAACACTTCTGCAGCCTCGTTGCCGACCTCACACTTCACATGCCCACCATCGCCGGTGATGGCTGCAGCCTCGCGCACGACACCATCCTCATGCGAGCCTCTCTAGGTACCTCTACATAAGCATGTGGACGCAGGCGTTTCTATCGATGAGCTTCTCTAACATTGGTGGCAGCAGTGGCGGAGACGGACTAGGTCAGCCATGGCCAGAGTAAGAAGAAAGAAGAAAAGAAGAGGAGGGAGGAGGAAGATAAGGGCAAAATTGTTAAAAGGGCAAATGATTAATGGTTCAGTGAAAGACGGGGCAAATCATCAACTATGGGGCGAATGAGTTGTTGGCAAACAAAGAAGGGGCAAATCATCAAATATCTCTTCTCAATTTAGGTACTGTAATATATACAAATGTGCTACTTTGCATTTCAACCTTTGAGTTACCTGTATTTATCATCCAATGTAATGATTTATAGCAAAAATAGTAAAATACAAAAATAGAAATCTAATTTGGTGTATCTTCTTTGTGTACTCTTTTCATAGTCATAATATCATTTTACAATGTAAATTGATCCAAGTAACAAATCCCCTTGATCAGTTACAATCACTACTTTAAAAAGAAGTCCAATACGGTTCAGTTTTGGAAAATGGAATGGTTTTGAACTATTCGGATACCATCTCTTGATTTTAGATTTGAAATGTTATGGTACAAATATGGGGCCTGTTTGATATAGTTGCAGCTTATGGCTTTTGGCTGAAATTTTTGAATTTTCGCTATTAATGCTTAAAGATTCCTTAGTTGAAAAAAAATAGTATAAGAGTGCTACTATTGTGCTAATATTCTTACGGTTGTTGTAGCACCTTAGCTTCAGAATATGTAGTCACTTAACATTTGTATTCAACTAAAGAAATCAACTACTTCTTATCGCAATTCTAGAATGTTTGGTCAGGTAGTCAGGCTAAGTAACCATCAAGAGATTGCAACTGATTCCACAAAGTTGGAGTAAACTCTCAAGAGTCAAAGTCCAATGGGCATTGCATAATTGCATATCTCATTTGAAGTAGGTTGAAACTCGATTTAATACACAAATTAAGGACATGTTAATGCGATGCCCATGACAGTAGTAACTATGTATGAATGCAATTTGATTCTCTATATGGATTGGTAACAAAACCATGAGCAACACTAATCATAACAGCTTTTGAAAAAAATATGAAACTAGCGTAAGAAAACTACAAAGGTAAGGTAAAGCGGATCAATACCAAGAGCAACAAAGCAAATTCAAGCCCCAAGGGAAAGACCAATTCAAGATTGCACTTCGCTGTAGCTACGCCCCGTCCAAGATGTGGCACCCATCGTCCAGGGCTCAAGCATCGCCTCTCAGGTGCTCGACAACATTGTTGAAATCGAGAGCAGAAGCAGGGGTCATGAAAATGGATCATCGTGTTAGTGCCTTTGATAGTAGAAGCGACAATGCCCCAAGGTGTTCGATGAAATTGCTAAACCGGAAGAGGATGTGGGCCCGTACTTGCGTGGCCATGCCCCGGTGATTCCAACCAACGAACTACACAGCCAAAAGATCAAGGACTCCAACATCCGAACACCCCCAAATTTGTCAAATAAAATATAAGCATCCAAACTCAAACATCATAGAAAGAACCATACTGAAACACAACCTAAGCATCAAATGCTACCACAAAAAAGCACAGGTGAAGCTCAAAAGGATTTGAACCTCCCACACATAAACTCCTCTGGACCCTCCAAAACACCATGAAATAGAGATAAAGCGAGGTTAAAGACCAAAACAAGGACTGTGAAGGGTGGAGGGAAGGGGAGGCAGTGGCGGAGCCGAGGAGAGGGAGGGAGGGAGCGGCGGCGCTTGTGGAGACAGAGAGATCAAAGAGGAAGAGCAAGAGTTAGTAGGAAGCGGAAAGGGTCAGGGAGTTGGATAGAAAGTGGAGGGGAGGGGTGGTTAGACCCTGAGAGAGAGGAGGGGAGAGAGACGAATGGCTTGTATCGGATTCAGAGATCACACCTGCAGCAAAGAAGATGCTAAGACGGCCAACTCTACCCACCTGAGGTGAAGAACATGACATGATCTGCCGTCGTCGGCCACAAGGAAAACGATCAAAGGCGATTAGATCTGGATTGCACAACTTAGTCCGCTCCTTTTCCCGAGCTTAGTCTGCTCCTTCTCCCGAGGCCGGCTCCGATGTGAGGCCGCCCTTTGGCTCGCCATGGCCATTGGCATCGCGCCCAGTGGCCGAATCTTGCCACCGTTGACACTACTGAGATCTTGCCACCGCCGCTACCGCTGTTGCCACCAACTTACGACAATGGAAGGGAGGATGGGTGTTGCGCTAGGGTTTCACAAGAGGGGGCAAGCGCATGGGCTTGTCGGCATGGAGACGCAAGAGGAGGTGGAGCACACGCTTGCGTGGGAGATGTGGCGAGGGGTTCGCTTGTGGTATGCGGAGGTGATTTAGGATCACGCATGGGAGGGGGCGAGGAAAGGAATGCATTAGGGAGGAGGGAGGGATCTGGGTGGGGAAGCTGGTTGCGATTCCTAGTTTTCGAGGTAAACTGCCATTGTGAGTAGTGGGGCTGGCTACGCGAGTACGAAGGGATGGCTCAGATCCATGGTGATTAGATCAGATGGCTGCAAAGAGATGATGGAGAATGCACCGACTACCACCAACTCATATTTTTAAGGAGAAAATATATGGCTTATTCTTTTTGACTGAGGCTTATGACTTTTGGTTGCAACTTGTGGTTTTTAGGTTGTTTGTGTGAGAGATTACAGAGTAACAGAAAGTCACGTGCGGTTTTTGGCTATATAAATGAAGTCGGTATAGTATGTACTACAATTAACTAGTAGATCCCATCTTGAAAAGACATCCTGTTTAAAAGCTAGTTACTGTAAAAAAAAGTCAAAATCATAAACCAAAAGCTGAAAAAGAACAAAGCTATAGATTGCAGCTTGTTTCATTTTATGCATCAACTCATATTTATCTACTTCGTCATGTGCAGATGTTTTACCTTACCGGAAGAGACAAGTGCAAGAAAACATGAAGAGTGCTAAAAATTGACCGTACGGAGCTCACTAAGCTGAACATCATGGAGGATCCTACCCAGTACATGGAGTCCGAATGCGAGGAATTGCTTCGGCGGATACATGACGGGAACAGGGCAACCGGTGGGCTGAAAGTCGTCATGAAATGCTATGGATGCCAATGCCAGTTTTTTTGGATGATTTATAACATTTGCTCTATCTTTTGATTATTCAGGTTTCGTGAAGTTCCTCGACCCATACTACATGCTGCTGATTACGAGGTGAAAGAAGATAGGCACGATTTGTGGGCGTGTTGTTTATGCCGTTGACAGGAGCGAAATCATCACAACCCCAGCTCCTAATATCATGCCCAATGTGGCTAATTATAAAGATGAAAACAGGTCCTTTTATTTATTCTACATGTAAATGTAGTGCATTTGTTTATTTTACAAATAAAGTTGCCTCATACTCTCTGTAATTCCATTGCATTTTAACCAAAAAAAAAAACGTATCAAGTGTGCAGAATTTTCTTTCTTTTGCACTTGCCACTTGGGCATGCATGTCAAGTTTTGGTAATCATTTGTCATGTTGCAGGGTCCATTCTTTTCTAGTTGAAAACAAGCGAGTTCTTCAACGCCAATGTTGCATTAATACGACTAGCAGATTTACCTGTGCAGTTGCATAGCTATGTATTATGATATAGTTGTCATTGATATACAACAACTCTACTTTCTATAATTGCAATATAATTGTATTTGTTATATCTCTAATATCTATATATAATTAATCTACACCATTATAATTTGATCCTATCAAAATTAGTTATTAAGATATTTCTCTTTTTCTTTCGATTAATGTGAGAATTTCTAGTTTTTTTTCTTTTTATGATTATTGTAGGAATTTTTTACCCTCAAAACGAATGAGACGTCTTGAATATCACCAATTGTTTTTATTTATATAGATATTGATCCTTCTGTTTATATTTATTGTTGGCTAGACGAGTCCATAAGTGTTCTCAGCGATAGCTCTATGTAATTCACATACATGTCATCATACCATTGCAATTCTTGCAGCTGTGAGGTTGCTCTCTATAAGACGTTCTTAATTATGGTCCGAGGTGCATATGAATGTTTCAGGTTTCTTCGGTCTTTTTTTTAAAAAAAAATTTATTGGCATTCATTTAGTATTGGTGTAATATGAAGCATGTAATATCTTTTGTAAATGCTTCTTGTTCATATAATTTACAGAAATTCATGTTTGTTATTTCCCTTTTTTGTTGGTGATGTCGGTACAAAAGGCTTCTTCGCTTTGTGAACCTCTCGAAGGACTTCTTCTTTGGTTACTCATACAAGATTATGCACTCCCTTCAGAAGAACATAACTGACAGGAATACATGGGAGTCTGAGTACGAGACAACATTTGTGTGGAACGAATTTCTCACCCGAGGAATCCGGTAACATCTCAAATATCCTATTTGGACTGTTGCCTTAGTCCATGGATTTTTTAGACAGGCACACCATCTTGTAAAAAAATTGTAGTTATTTGATATCCAGATTTAATTTCTAATTAAACTAGCAGATTTAACCGCGAAGTTGCGCAGCTAGATATTATGATATAATTGTTTTTGATATATAACTCTACTTTGTATAACTGAAATACAATTGTATTTGTTATATAATTCTATATTTATATCTGATTAATCTGCACCGTTATAATCTGGCCCCATTAGAATAAGTGGTGGAGATCTTTCTCTTTTTCTTTCGATTTAATGTGAGAATTTCTAGAATTTTTTTCCGGATTATTGTGGGATGAATGAGATACCTTGAATATCACCAATTGTTTTTATTTATACAGATTGTTTACACTCATCACTATTCAATGCTATTGCCTATTCATCTTCGACAAATTGCATACATAGCTGCAGTTTGACTGATAGGAAAGCATGAAATCTATTATTGCAGAAGCTTTTAACATGTTGGTTCTATCAGTTTGAACCACTTTTCCTAACTTGCAACGTTTGCTCGTAAATATCAGATAACTCTAAGTGCCTTCGGTTAATTTTTCCTTAACGTTTGCTTGTGCATTGCAATGTTTTGTAGGGATATATGTTACTGACCGTGCTGCTAATTTTAGCTAGAAGAACGCTTAGTGTTATGTGTGCGATTACTGTTCATGTGAACAATGCGAGGTTACTATTCATATGAACAGTACGTGGCTCCTGTTCACACACAGCATCGATTTGGTTTGATTAGTTTTTCCGATTTGATTGAATTAGTTTCATTATAGATGAGATTAGATTTGTTAGGATAATCTATTTTCATAATATTATAGAAAAGTTATTTAGAGGTCAACCCATCCAGTCTATATAAGAATGAGAGTGTATCTTATTTTTATTAAGCAAGAAGAAGAAAGAAACAATAATTCATCCCCATCTATATATATATCTTCCTCCTCTAAAGTCTCCCCAATCAAACCGATGCTGTCCGGCTATTCTCCTGACGGTGTTTACCCCGTAATGATATAAGAATTATTATATTTGGTATCAAAGTCAATACCATGGCTTCTGCTATTGAAAATTTCAAGGCCATAAGGGCCACCCTCCATGAGATAAGAGTCAACGTAGACGACATGAAAGCTATCTTGGTAAACATAGAGGCTATGGTGGTCAAGCTGATAGAAAAGGAGGAGAAGAAGGCGCAAGCAACTGCTGTTATGTGATTTGTGTCGGCACCACCGACACCACCTCCACTACCATCGACAACATTTCTCTCAACCTTGTTGCTTGTGGTCATGCTAATAGCACCCTCACCAAGGAAGAAGAAGGTCTTTGTCCAGCAGCCATCCTCTCCACACGGGGGCCAACACCGTACCTTGGAGGTGTGGAACACGGCGAGTGACGTGTGGGAGGTCGCGATATCGTCGTATCCCTCACCTATCCATTGCATTTGGTGGCAGAAAGGATAGTAGCACTACCCTACGCTCGTTGTCTTCATTGGTGGCGTCTTCGTCAACGTCAGGCAGCGTTAAGGTTCTTCTGCCTTCGCTATCAACCGTCATCGGCTACCTACTATATACTGGTGCAAGACGTCACGACCGCTCTTCTCGGTGGGGCTTCCAAGGGTTGCTGCCATGGCCATCACCACAGCTCAAGGATGAACTATCGCGAAGGGAGGGAAAAGATGTCATGTACGCAGTTACTGTTCACGTGAACAATGCGCGGTTACTGTTCATGTGAACAGTATGTGGGTCCTATTCATGTGCAGCACCGATTTGGTTTGATTAGTTTTTCGATTTAATTGGATTGGTTTCCTTGTAGATAAGATTAGATTTGTTAGGATAATCTATTTTCATAATATTAGAGATAAGTAACTTAGGGGTCAAGTCATCCAGTCTATATAAGGGAGTGTATCTTATTTTTATTAAGCAAGAAAAAGAAAGAAACAAGAGTTCATCTCCATCTATGTCTATCTTCCTCCTCTAAAGTCTCTCCCCAATCAAACCGCCGCCGCCCGGCTGTCCTTCTGACGGTGTTTACCATGTAATGATTTAAGGATCATTACACTTAGCACTATTCCAGTCTGCAAAAAAATTGTACATTCTGAAATGCACTTGTTGATATGTTCTATCTATTAGTGTGTTTTCTTAATGCAAAGAACTATATGGGAGGTGCTTCATGGCTCATTCAGGAGAAACTGTCGGTATCTGGGAAGGATCTCTGGTTGACGGTTATAGCTAGGCGCTCACGCCATTTTGCTGGGCCCAGGTTTGTATAAAATGTATTACAAATTATTACTAACGCATGTTAGAGAGGGACATACTAAAATTGTCAATCTCAGTGTGTATTAATCCCATACTGATAATTCCGATTCCTTCATTTTGAAATATAGGTTCTTGAAACGAGGTGTCAATGAGAAGAGTATGGTTGCCAATGATGTCGAGACGGAGCAGATTGTGTTAGAAGACACCCAAGATGAAATGCCACCCAATATAACATCCATTGTGCAAAACAGAGGATCGATACCTCTTTTCTGGTCTCAAGAAACTTCAAAACTTCCTATTAAGCCGGATATCATGTGTAAGTGCCTAAATCTTATTCTTGACTCGACTGCAAGTCTACTGGAAACCATTTTTTTACACCAGATATTCTGATACTCCTATTACCTCAGTAAAACCAGACAATGGCAACAAAGCTGTTCGCCTCCATTTTGAAAACCTCATGACGAGATATGGAAACCCAATAATCGTATTGAACTTGATCAAGGTATGTTTATATAATTTGCACTTTGAAAGTGCATTTTAACGTCCAGCTTAATTTTCGCTAATTTTACAATTTATCGAATAATTTCCCTGCTTAGTAATCCTATGCTCATCATTATTTATCCACATACTTGTTTTTGGATTAATTCCTGGTATAATTTTTTTCAGGTTATTGAGAAGAAGCCTCGTGAGTCTTTGCTCCGTGCAGAATATGCAAAAGCCATTGAGCACATAAATAAGGGGCTATCGATGAAGACAACTTAATGTTTTTTCATTTGGACATAAAGAATTATCCCCGGAGATGATCTTTTATATTCCCTAAGGTCTTTCTCAATTTGGCTTTTCTGTTGGGGTCGATCATTGCAACAAGTTCTTCTAATGCCTCGATATGTTATTTGCAGCTGTGAGGTGCTTCCATATCTGATCATGGTGGGAGCAGCTGCATTTGCTCAAACAGACATCCTCCATTGCCAGCTAACTCCAACATCAAAACCAAGGTAGCTTTCAGGCCTGTACATGTACTAACAATGTCTTAAAGCCTAAAATAACATTTAGAAAACTCAAAAAAATATTTTTAATTTGATAAATCTACCTCGGAAAGTAGCTGTCTTGGCAGCCCTTTTTGTACACTGATATCACCTTGAATGACATTTTTTATGTTCTTATAGCCACCTTCTACATGTATTACAGTGAACAAAGTGACATTACCAGCTCAAGTGAAAACACTAGTTCCATGGACCCTAATTTCGGGTCAATGGAGGTGGTTCCTCTTTCACTACAAATGGGAGTGCTCAGGACAAACTGCCTAGACTGTTTGGACCGCACAAACGGGGTCCAATTCGCGTATGGTTTAGTTGCTTTCAGGCATCAACTTCACGCGCTGGGGCTTATTCAGGTGCCTGAGATTGGTATAGATGATCCTTTATCTCACTCGTTGATGGATTTCTATGAAGCAATGGGGGATGCATTGGCTATTTAGTACACTGGCTCTGCTGCTCAAAACAAGGTATGCACTACATAATAGTTCACATGTTGTTCTGAGCTATATGTAAGGTGCTCATTTGGCAGTTACATAATTGCATTTTTCGTTGTGGATCCAGCTGAATCAGTAAATTAGTAATCCTGAACTTGTGTTGTCAAATTGCTGTTCTGAATTGTGTAACTTGGACAACACATTTTCTCCCAAACAGCTACTCCAAGTAACCTAAGTGTCTCATGTTTCTTGATCCTGCAATAGGTGTTTTGGAAGCAAAGGGGCCAATGGAACGTAATATCCCAATGGCACGAGCTCATGCGGAACATCCAACGCTTTGTGAGCAATGCCTATATGGACAGCGAAAAGCAGAATGCTCTAAATGTGTTAAAGTGCCATTTTGTTATATCAGTTAAGTATCTTCCCTTGGAATAACCAAAACAATGGGAAATTGTTGATGTTTGCCTTCCACTTTAGGTTTTTGGCTCACTTCCAACCCCAAGAAGGAAGGCCTCCACTGTGGCGGTTGGGCTTGGCTAACATCCGCACAAGGCAAGGAACTCTTAATAATGAAGAATATGAAAGGAACTTAATAAGTGCTGTTCACTTCTCATCAAACAACAATCACTGATTGGAGAGTAAAACAATCTCTCACCAAAGAAAAATCACTGATTGGAAATTACTTTTTAGCTTTCACTGATTGGAGAGTAAAACAATTAAAGTATATGTCCTTTTAGCTTGTTATATTGGTTTCTGAAATTACCTTGATATCAACAGATCATTCAACAAGTCCTTCTCGTCTGGCCACATCCGTCCTGGGAAAGCTATAAAAATCTATGCAGCAAACAGACAAATACTTCCAGGGATACTGGAACAGGATGATTCTAGAGAACATTCTGACTGTGAGTCAGAAATCTCCGTTCCTCAAGCTGTACCAAGCTGCACCAGGTCTGTATTCCCCAAGGTGATGAGAAAATTATAAGAAGAACATATTCCGAGCTAACCTCGCATATTTTTAATGTTCAGTGGGAACTCCAGAACAATGCAGGGGGCACACCTTTCTGCAGAGGGGAAGACTGATTTGAATGGATCAGTTTATCAAGAATTATGTTCTTCAAACTTTATGGACCTTGATAAGCGATCATCTTCACTAAATTCTTGTGAAGAGTTCGCGAGGTGAGTTGCACTACTGCTAAAATTTGTGTTAGATCTTATTTCAACACCAAATTTGACCGACAAAGCGTTCTTGTGAGATAAGGACCCAGTTGGCCCTGCTAGGCTTAGAATTCAGTTTATGGGGTCCATGCTTTCGTAGCTATTTGTAAATAATGCATAGAAAAATAGAGACTAAATTTTTATATGGAAAACCTTACGAAAAAATCATGGACGCTCGAAGAAAATTCACTATAATGAGAGCATATTATAATGAAACGTTTGTTCTTTCTATAGACTACTGTAGTACATATATAAAATGAGAGAAAAGAGTTCCACACAAAGAGAAAATCGAATCAGAGTCGATTGCTATAAATTGATATTACATCTAATACAACCCGCATATGGCTCTGACACCTGTCATGCCACGTCTGGTATAAGGCAATGAATTGTCCTACACATACACGATACATATTCAGATCAATTTCAACAATTTCCACCTTGAACCGAATCCCCTCCAATAGTCGAAATATGTGATAAACTCTTTCAATAAAATCAACACGTACACCTTATGCGCCGAATGTCCAAAGGACTAGTGAGTAATACCAGCTAAGTCTGAACAAAACTCACACTTAGTGGCAGGAACTGACTTTGTTAACATATTGGCTGGATTATCATGGATACTTATCTTGCTGACTTTAAAATCACCTTGAGTAATGATACTTCGAATATAGTGATACCTGATATCAATGTGCTTTGTTCTCTTATGTAATATTGGATCTTTTGTAAGGAAAATAGCAATTTGACTATCATAAAATATTGTAGTACAAGATGTACTTTCACAAATCTCACTAAATAAACCTCTTAGCCAAATGACTTCTTTGTAAGCTTCAGAAATAATCATATACTCAGCTTCTATAGTAGACAAGGCATGGATAGCTTACAAACTTGTTTTCCAACTAACGGCACACTCTCCAACAGTGAACACATAACCAATAAGCAATCTTTTCTCCAAATCTCCAGCAAAATCAAAATCCACATAACCAACAAGTCCATCTTAGTCTTTCTAAATTGTACATAAGCATTAGATGTGCTCTTCAAATATCTAAAAATCCATTAAACTGTTTTCCAATGCTCTTTTCTAAGATTAGCCATGTATCTACTAACCACACTTAATGATTGAGATAAATCAGGGTGAAAACATACCATGGCATATATAAGTGAACCAACTGCACTGGCATATAGAACTCTAGACATGTACTCAACTTCATCATTTGATTGTGGGCATGACACTGAAGAAAGTCTAAAATATGCAGCTAAGGGAGTACTCACCGGTTTGGCCTTATGCATATTGAAATGACGAATAATTTTATTAATATATCCTTTTTAACTTAGGTATAATTTTTCAAATTGTATGTCTCTGATGATTTCTATACCAAGAATCTTCTTTGCTGCATCAAGATTTTTCATCTCAAATTCACTACTTAATTGTGCCTTCAACTTTGAAATTCAATCTTATCTTTTGCAGCAATATATATATATATATATATATATATATATATATATATATATATATATATATATATATATATATATATATATATATATATATATATATATATATATATATATATATATATATATATATATATATATATATATATATATATCATCAACATATAGAAGTAAATAAATAGTTGAACCATTAACATTCTTTAAATAAATATGCCTATCATAATCGAATCTTTTAAAATCCTAAGATATCATAAAGGAATCAAATCTCTTATACTATTGTCTCGGTGACTGCTTCAAACCATAAAGAGATTTCTTTAATTTGTAAGCAAAATTCTCTTTTCTCATAACGACAAAACCTTTCGGTTACTCCATAAAAATGTTTTATTCTAATTTCCCATGTAAGAACGCAATTTTCATGTTCAATTGTCCAAATTCTCAATTACGCATAGCCACAATGCTGAGTAAAGTGCGAATAGAACTATACTTTACAATAGGGAAAAAGACATATGTGAAATCAATATATGAAATTTGGTTGTATCCTTTAGCAACTAGCTTTGCTTTGTATCTAACATCTTCAATTGGTGAAACGTCTTCTTTCTTCTTGAAGATCCATTTGCAGCGAATAGACTTCTTCTCAATTAGCAACTTGACCAGTTCCTAAGTGCTATTCTTATCAAGAGATTCTATCTCATCATGTATGGCAGTCATCCATCTTTCTGAATCACCAAAAGAGGTAGCATCTCAATTTCTTCTAGCATATTTAAATAATAAGCCACATCATTAACTTCTGGCATATTTAAATCTGCCTCTGTATCTGCTTTTGTTTTTGCCTCTTGAATCGTCGTTTGAACCCTTCTCAAATGGCCTACTACGGACAAACAAACCTTCTACATGTATACTTAAATTTTCACCAGAAACCATAAGTTTTATCTTTTCTTTAGCATACAATGCTTCATAAATTTCACTAAGAGTAAGAATATCTCAGTTATATAGAATAGTATCTCTAAAAGTAGAGTATGAACTAGACAACGAACATATGAACATAAGACCTTATCATATTTTACCTCCATAGATCTAAGGTTTGCAACAATTTTGTTGAAAGCTGTCAGGTGATTCAATAATGAGGCTCCCTCCGCCATCTTACGATAATAATGCTTTTACTTTAGATGCATCTTGCTGGTCAGATCCTTGGTCATGCAAATCTGCTCCAGCTTCAGCCATATTGCAGCGGTGGATGTCTCCTTCATAACCTTCAGTAGAATATTATTTGATAGATAAAAATAAGTTTAAGATAAGGTTTTACGACCTTTATGTTGATTCTCATCAGCGGACAATGTCGCTGACATCTTGTCAATCCTCAAAAGTGCATCATTCAAATTAAACTATGATAAAACAACTCATATCTTGACTTGCCATAGAGAAAAGCTTGTGTCGTGATCTAACAATGGAAGATTATATTTTAGAGTCGCTATACGGAAGAAAGCCAAAATTTACTGGTACGAACTTGTATATGCCTAGCAAAAAATCTCACAATTGGAATTACGCTACCTGTGTGCACGTAACAATTTTTGGTAAGAAATTCCAGACGCAGGCCAACCGACGCTGATTTCCATGCCGATTTTCTTCTCTCTCCTGTGCTTGCTCCTCTCCGTGAACTTTGCTGCGTCGCTTGTCGTGATGCTTCGGTCTTCTCTCTCCTGGAGGCTCGCTGCCGTGTGGGACGCCCGCCTGTCGCGCGGCCGCTCGGGTCTTGCGCGCCGATCGATGCCGCTGAAATCAAGGTACGCTACTTGCTATTGAGGCCGTGCGCTCGCCGACCGAGGTGACTGTTTCGGATTCGCAGAACAATTTTTTTGTCCTTCCGATTGGATCTGCTCTGCGCGAGACGCACTAGACGACGGCTTCTGATCCGACGAATTTTCTCTCCCCAATCTCCCGAATCCTAATATCCTACGGTCTGATACAACTTATTACAAATAATATATAAAAAATAGAGACAAGTGATATAAATTCTTATATAAAAATCTTTGCGAAGAAAACTACAGATACCCGAAAGCAAATCACTAAAATGCAGTGGCGGATATAGAACAAAAAATGACACAGAAGCCTTATGTTTCATGTATATACTTATCAACGCATCCATCTAGAGGTATAATCGGAGCGGATACGGACGGATATCACTTATTCTGTATCCTATTCTATTTTTTTCCTCAAAGTAGGAGTCGGACACAGATAATCCCGGAGATACCCATTTTTCCGTTCCGTATTTATTCCATAAGCGTTTAGATAGTCAGTCGGATAAAATTTGTTCGTTTCTTTTGCACTCCTACCCAGGATATTAGATAGTGGAGTACAATCAGAGCGAGGCTTGATTGACACCTTTAAATATAAATTTCATCCGGTATCGTGCTTACATTTGCTTATATATCTCTACCACTGCTCTAATTGTAGTAATTTTTTGTTGATACCAGGGAACGGAAAAAATTCCACTGTTACACAAAAAAAATCCGATCTCCAAGCTCCGTGAATTTTATGACTCTTTTGCGCAATGGGTATCTAATGGGCGTGGCATGCTTTGCCACTAATTAACAGCAAAGCTTTGATCCCGACATCCCTGTACAAAGGGCAAAGGCTTGCTTTCTGAAAGTGCTGGAGAAGCTTGAGGATGAGCTGCATTCGCATATATATCGCAACTCTAATTCAGAGTTTGATATAACAAATGGCGGTGAGGATGGGGTCAGCGGAAGGCGTCAATCCCTTCAGCTCAACTGATGTGTGCTCGGTAGATCAGCAGAAGCATAGTCTGGTTAGGCATCAGGAACTCAAAATGTTGTTGAACTTAACCATTGTTCATAGAATAAACCGGTGACCGTATGAGATTCTTGTATCGGCTTAGCTTAGTTGGTTTCTCCCCCAAAAAAAAAGAAAAAGAATGGAAAGGGAGGGACCAAATCTGTTGTAAATACCAAATACCTCCTCTGTGGCTAGAGCCTAGAAATAGCAATCCTGTGAGCATTGCTGCTGCTGCTGTATTGTACAGATATGCTCAATCTCATTGTATTCTGATTCCTCAAAAAAAATCTCATTATATTCTTAATCCCCATTGTTATTCGTGCGTATTTCATGTGCCCTTCAACACCTGGGTTGGATTCAAGCAAGCTGTAAATTCGGTTCGACATAGTTTTCCTCCGCTTAGGTGGTGCTCAAACTAGCTTAGAGCTTAAGTTTCTGGATATGGCATTTGGCTTATGGCACCATTAGTTACGGGCTTGGAGGAGGGCGGTGAAAAGCCCCAAATTTTCAAACCAAAATTTTCTTTGGTTTTTGCTGGGTTTGAGTGAATTTTGGAAACTTTCCCTTTTTGGAAAGTTCCTCAGAATCCGCTTTCCTCTTCTGGCCGGGTGCCTCCCCCTTCCCGCTGGCGCCCTCCCCTTTTTCGCCTTCCTCTTTCCCCGGCGCCTTCCCCGCTCCCTCTCCCCGCTGGCGCCTTTCTCCCTCCCCACTTCCTCCCTTGCGCACGCGCTAGCGCTGCGCGCTGCGCTCTCGCCCGAGCCGCGCCTCGCTCCCCTGGTTTGCCCCGCGCTCAAGTCACCCCGACGCCTCCTCCCCTTGGTCCCACCTGCCAGTCGCCGTCTCCTCCCTCTCCCGCGCACGGACGCGCCTCGTCCATGCCCGAAGCTCACCTGCTCCCCTCTCCCGTCGCCTCGCCATTACTCCTGTGTAGAGCAATCACCACCTCCCCTCCACTCCGAAGCGACGCCCGTCCTCTCCCTGCCCACTCCTGTTGACCCCGGCGCCGTGCCCGTGCCTTCTCCCCCACGGATCCTTCTCCCTCCGCCCGGGCATAAAAGCCGCCCCTCCGCTCCTCGTTTCTCCTTTACTTCCCAAACCTCCCCAACACTCCCATTCACTTCCTGCCACTCTCAAGCCTCTCCCTGAGCTGCCGATTGAAGCCGCATTGCCCCAATCACCGCCGCCGCTCTCCCCTGCGCCGGTGACCCCCATAAGCTGCTCTCTCTTCCCCCTTGCTCATTTCTCGATTGCATTCGCCCAGAGCTCCTCTGCTACCCCCTGACCATCGTGGTGCACTTGCCTGGCCAGGAGGAGCCCCGAGGAGTCCCAGCATCGAAGCACCCCGCCGGCAGAACCCCCTCTCCGTGGCTAGCTTTCCAGAGGGTTTCCTCGTCGACTCCGCCACTGCATTTGTGAGCCCCAAGCTCCCCCGTCCGTGAAATTGCACCCCAATTGGATGGATTGCCACCGGAGAGCTCTAGCGCCGCCGTGGAGCCAATTTCTCCCCTTCTGGTTCCCACCTTCACCGTTGATCCCCTCTTCTCCCAAGCCCCAAAAATGAGTTTCCCTTGTCAAACTCTACCCAATGGTCCCCTCTCTGGCCGGCGAAGTCCCCGCAGTCGCCAGATAGCAGGAGCGCCGCTCCTCTGCCTCTTTGTCGCGAGCGCACGGCGGGAGGTAGAAGACGAGGGACGTGGCCCCTCCTCCGCCGTCCGATCCTCCCGTTACCATATAGTGTCGGCCGTCCGATTTCACCTTACCGCTTCGCCCGCCCTCCCCTCTCCTTTGCCGTCCGATCCTTCCCCCCAGCCCATCCTGGCCGTCCACCTGATCCACGCGTCGGCCAGCCGAGCAGTGTGGGCGCGCGCGTGCGTGGGCCAAATCCTCAGCCTGCCTCGCCGCTCTACGCATGCGCGTGGGTTGCATGGACCGCGCGGGCTGTTCGGGTGCGCAGGCTGAATTTCGGGCCAAGCCGCACTGTAGCCCGAAGGCCGGCCCAACACTGTGCTAAATCTTTTTTCCAGAGATTTAGTCTTTTCTAAAATCCAAATAAATCCTAGAAAATCACAGAAAATCCCAAAAATTCCCAAATTTCACCACTTTGCTCCATTTAATGTCCTGAACCCATTTTTGACCTCCATTTCCCCAATTTCATCCCATAAAAATTCTAAAAATTCCAATTTGAATCCTTTTGCACTTTACTCCTTTTTAAATAGATTATTTTTCCTCGCTTGATTAGAATCAAGCCGGACTTATGTTATTTTATGTGTTTACGCTAGTTTCGGAGATTTTGGAGGCTTCGGTGCAGACCCGGGATCAGGGAGGTTCTACGTTCGAGATCGCCGAGATCGTCTAGATTCACGTCAAGTCGCAAAACCTTGATCATGTTGTATCCCATGTTATTTAATTATGTGATTGTGCTATTTGCATTATGCTAGTTGTGAAATGCTAGTTTAAATTAAAATAAAATGTTTAGAATGATTTGTTATGTAGATTAACCTACCACCGAAAAACGCCCTGTTGAACTTGTGACCCCGCCTTTGTAACCCTAGAATTACCTTAAGTAGTATGATCACATGTAGGCTATCTATATCACATGTAAAGGCTTCTTACTACTAAGGTTGTGGCCGTGGGCCGGTAGATTTCAAAACTTGAAGTTAGGGTAAGGTGGTATGGGACACCGAACCCTAGGGTTGCAGTGCAAGCATGCACAAGTTAGGGTGAGAGTGTTGTGGGAAACTGCGAGACAGTCTTCGCCCACCGCTTACCCTGGGTTGGAGGTTGCAGACCTTGTGAAAATATAAGGACTAGACCCTTGTGCCGAGCAAATGACATAGTACCCGCTCAACCACAGGTGTTGACTTGTCAACCCTGGTTTAGTATCTGCTCAACCTAAGTGAAGCCCTGCATTGGGACTCGGTATGGATGGTGAATCCAGACTAAGACAACTATAGGTTCCCTCAACTCGGGCCCGGCGTTCCGTGGTGGCCAACGGATACCCGAGATTGTGTAGATTCTGCACCTATCGGGTGGAGTGTATATCGAGGGTTGAGCAGCGAAAAGACTCGGTTCCTTAACTCAGTCATGAGGGTTAAGGGTGCGTGTGGGTAAAGTTGAGCAACTCTGCAGAGTCAAAATAAAAGGTATTCGAATACGCCATGCTCCCGGTCAATGGAGCTGTGTCACTTGGGTGATTCCAGCTGCGAAGTTTAAGTAGTTTTTGTAAATGATTTAACTGGAACTAGTTGATTAATGATCTTTTTATGAAAACCCCTAATGTTAAGGAGTAGTTGTATCTCTTTTGAGTTTTTGAAGGCGTTTGCAAGAAAAACTGCATCCACTCAAAGTTAATAAAACAAGTATACTCCCTTCCGTGTTGTTCCGTGCAAGTAGCTAAGTTAGGGTTTCCCATTGTGACTTGCTGAGCTGGTTAGCTCACGGCTTGCTAATCCCCTTCAGAAGATCAAGACGTTGGTGAGGGTCTCCCCGTTGAGGAAGCCCTCGAAGAGTTCTTCTTCGACGAGGACCCGTGGCTTTAGGTCTTCGCCGCGCTCAAGCTGTTCTTGGAGTCTTTTGTAATGTATATACTTTGGGTTTGCACGCCCCGCTGCAGAAAAATGGGTTGTTAAACCTTATGAGAAATATATGCTAGACTTTTATTGTAAGTATGTAATGGTATACTCTTGTGCGAGACTCCATAACTGTTCATGTGTGAATAGTTGTGGAATGCCGTGTCCGTAGACGCCCCTGGAAACGGGGGCGTTACAGGCGGCGGGCGGCAGAGGCAGAGGGCGAAGGAGAAGAAGGTGGGCGATGACATCGGCGGGGAGGAGGAGGCAGGAGGCGATGTTGTTGAGGGAGGGGTTCGTGGGAGGGTCTCATCAGCAGCTAGCAACGATGGGAGGAGGTAGTGGGAGGCGATAGCGGCAGGGGAGGGGCTTGTTGGCGGCATGTGGGTTGGCAGCGGGGATGAGGGAGACAGGAGGTGGTGCTAGGGTTGTGGTGTGGAGGCTTGGGTGGAGAGTTTATATGGTAGTGAGGGGATACATCTAGACAATTGGATGAAGATCTGATGGCCAAAAAATCTGACTGATTTGAACCGAATGATGGGTAGACATTCCTTTCTTTTTGGTGTTTCTAGTAGAAATCATTAGGATGAAATGTACCAAAGATCATCCTAATTTCTAACCTTCAGATCTGTGCTGTGATTCATGCTTAGTGTCGACATCTTCTTTTTCTCCAGCAAGATTAAGGACGACATCCACTAGGACCTCAACGTTAGGTTTTTGGTGGATGATGATGGGCTAGGGGTGGTGAGGTGGTGGTGGCGCTGTTGGCCGTGGGGATAAAGGCCAGAGGGACGGCCATGGGTGGCAAATTAGGTGTTGGGAAGGGGGTCGGTGGATCCAATAGTGGTGAGCCGTCAGAGACAAGAAAGAAGTCAGCCAACTAAGATGACAAATAGCAGAGAAGGGGATGTAGGCTATGTTGGCCACTTTTTTATTCGAAAAAACAATTTATGTATGTGTTTGGGAGGCGTAATTTCTCACTTCATGTTAAAGTTTGTGGGTCTGTAGTCACATATCACCTTTTATCTTTAGTTCATGCTAGAATTCATGCACCTACAATGAAATGGGTTCATCCACCCAAAAGAAACGGATATACAATGTGGTGTAGAAGTAAACTAGTAATGTCGTTAGTTGGTAATGTATGCAAAAGAGGCACCTACCAGTGGGGCAAGAGAAGGTGATAGCGGTGAGTCTTAGTCTATAATAACACAAATCTTTCAAAGTAGGGGCATATATATCTAGTGCTAAGGGGCTTTTTTAGTGCTAAAACTCTCCAGAGCCATCCAATTTAGTCCGTGTGGCTTAGATCAAGGAGGGTGGGAGGCCCTCAACTCACTTAATCCATCTTGCGGAAAACCCTACGTGCTTTTTTTCACAAAAAACTCCTCCCTCCAATACCCCTTTCCCTCTCAATCCCTCCAGTCTCCACCCATGCCTCCCTCTCGGCCTCTCTCTCCCTCTCACCAGTGGCTAGGATTAGGGTTAGGCGCCGCCACTACCCTCCACTACCACGTCACCGTCCTCCAACCTTGCGTCGCCCCCTTCCCCCGCACTGCCACTGCCCTCCTTAGCGCCAGGTTTAGGCCAACGATGCCGCCTTGACCGCTGCGGTACAAGAAATTGCAAGAACAAATCACAAGAATTTCCGACTATGGATGAAGAGAGGAGTGGAGAGGAAGGAAGATGAGCGTCGGTGAGGTGGACAAAGATGGCAACTGTCGGATCTGGTCTCCCTGCCACCACACGTACCGTTAGATCTGATCTCCTCGCCGATAATTATGTCTCCCTATCGTCGGCAACCATGCCACCAGGGTTCCACCGCCCCTCGTCGTTGGCTCCCCGGGGCTCTGCCGTGGCTGAAAGAGAGAGAGAAAGAGAGTGTGAGGGGAGGAGGATTGAGAGAAGACAATGGTTGCGAGAGTGGAGTGCGTTGGCGCGTGGATTGGAGGCGGCAGTGCTAGGGTATTAGGGGACATGAACGAGTGTCGACGTTGGGAGTGAGGTGGAGGCGCGATGGGGGGAGGAAGGGAGAAGGAGGCAGGGAGGGGGAGGGGGTTGTGAACAGGTGGAGTGCACGTTAGATTATTTGTGAAAACATGTAAGTAAGAAGAGGTGTTCCACTAGTCTCAATCTAGACCGTCTGAGCCAAATCCGATGACCAAGATTGCCATTAGCATTGAATGGTTCATTACCATTAGATACACTCCTTTAAAAAAAAAGAGCACGAGGGCCAAATAAACTAGTGGCACAAAAGTTCATTGGAGGAGATAAGGTTCCTACGTTGTTTCACTTGCATCCATAGTATGGTGGATTATGATGAGGTGTGCAATGGAATGCAATTTATTTGCACTAACTTTTTTTGGTTCTGTTCTATTTTTTAATTATAACTATTAGTCTAATATAAATAGTGATTATTAAGAGAAATAAAAAATCATAGCCGTCGGTCGCTCGGTAATTTTACATTCTATGCATTTTACCCCGCCTTCGCTATAGTTCCTTCATCCTCTATATCCGTCTATTCTGCAATCATGCTGTGGCCGCGTAACAAGGCATTGAACGTGTAGCGAACTAGCAAGCACTTTGTGATGTAATAGCCATACAAGAGACCCAGAGATGTTCGTACCCACTACGTCCAGTTGGCCAGAGCCCGACGCTAAGATCTACTGCCTAACTTATGGAGTTAGAAGCTCGACACCGAGGTCTCACACAACAGCAGCCGCTGCGCTCGCGGCCCCTAGCCCCGTCGCTCCTCCATCCAAAGCCACCGCCGGTCGGATCTGAAGCCGCACTACCTCTTCCCAAGCCGCACCGGTCGGATCTAGAGCTTCAGCCTCCTCCATCCTCTTCCCGAGCCGCATCCATCCCTAACTGCACCGGTCGTCTCCGGATCTAGCCGATCTGGTGGCTCTTGGCATGGTGGTGGACAGAGGCGCAGAGGAGATGGGAGGAGGCAGCGTGCTGATTTGATGGTGATGGCGCAAAGGAGGAGCTAGTGCGGAGGGAGACCAGAGGGAGGTGATGGGGAGAGGAGGCGCCGGGTGGAGGGAGGAGGCGCCGGATAGGGGAGGTGACGGGGGGAGGCGCTGGGCGGGGAGAGGAGGCGTCAGGAGGTGGGAGGAGAGGAGTTGGGAGAGAGAGGAGTCGGGTGGCTGGCAGCTAGGATTAGAAGAAGTGTCTTTTTGCAATTAAGTCCTTAGAGTTCCTGAAAATTACAAACAGACCTCTCTTTTAATGGATTTCTACTAATTTAGACCTCCTAAGACATGATTATTTGGATAATTTGTGCTATTATGTTGCATGGTTATTTAATTTTTGGTCATATAAGGTATTATTTATCGTCTAACTACTATCGTTTAACTGTCGCCATGGCGAGCGCCTAGTCGACAAGGTGTCCAGGCGCCTCGGCCTCGCCGCGACTTGCCGGAGCACCGTGACAACCTTGGCTATGCATCAGTTTACTGATATCTCTATCGCAAAATACTAGGCGCCATTTGATTTGTATGGTCTCCAAAATTAAACTTTGACCGTAGATTTATGGTATTATTGATAAATATAGATTTATAATCGTATGATGGTATTTTCAAGCGCGGGTCTAATGTTATCAATTTTATCACCAAACGTGTACACTAATGAACTAATTGTTGATATAATTTACAAAGCCTGACGCTCAAAATGCATTGATGCCATATAAAAAGATCAGGAGGGAAGGAGGGAGGTAGTGCACGCTATTATGGTTTTAAAATCCACAACATTTTCTTTGATAAAGTTTACCTCAGCACCCATTCAATCTTGTCAGACAGCTTGAGTGCTTTATAAGGAATCCTTTGCATATATGGCACTGTAGCGCAGGCGATAGCTTCCCCCGTCCCTTCGCCTCCCACCCCCCGTCCCTTCTCCTCCCACCCCCCGTCCGGAATCTCGCCTTCTCGCCGTCGCCGGAGCGCACCACCGGTCGCCGGTGGCCGCAAGGAGGGCGGCGGCGGGACCTTTTTCCCCCTCTTGGGCCACTCCCCTCAGTCGGCAGAGGGTAGCTCCCCCGCTTTCCCGGATCCCGCCTCCTCGCCGTCGCCGGAGCGCTCCCTGGCAGCGGCTCCCCTCGCCGGCGGCGGATCCGGCGGCCTGGTGGCCGGATCTGGCATCTCTCGGCCCAGTTCTGCGGGGTGGAGAGGCGGCGGGCGGCCTGGGGCGTGTCTTCGCTGTGGATGCTGGAGGCGAGCTCCTAGGGCGCGAGCGTGCGGAGGCGGCCTCGGGCGCGTCTGCGGTGTCTTGGTGGTTCGTGCGTGTTGGCGCCCTTGGAGGGATAGGCCGAGCGGAGGCGGCGATGGCGGCATCGCGCGCGCGCGCAGTGGGTTGGGTTGGCGGCGGCTTCGGGTCGCCACGGCGGCAAGGCACGGGCTCGGTGCCGCGCGCGGCGGGTGCAACAGGGTGGTCGGCGGTGGCTTCGGGCGGCTCCGTTGGTGCCGGTGCGGCGTCGCCTGTGGGGAAGGCTGAGCGGCAGCGAGCGTGTCTTCGATTGGCTGCGGCGTCGCCGGTGGGTCGCCTTGTCGATGGCGGCTTCCTCTGCTGTGACGTTTCAGTGCTTGTCCTGTCGTGCGGCAGGCGGTTCGACTATTGGGTTCCTGAGGCATCCCGCGGCGGCCGGAGTAGGCGAAGCTGGCATTGGTGCTGGGAGTCAGGCGCTGCAGCGTTTAGTCCTCGAGCCATGGTGCGGCGTTAGCTCGAGCAGGAGGCCATGGCGCGACGTTGTCGCATTGTGATTGATATAGGATTGTTCCGTGGTTCGTGCTCTTAGATCTGCTCAGTGGTGGCGCGTAGGCGCCAAGTAGTGGTTTCTTCGAAGGCGAGCATTGCAGGAAGCGGCTCTTTGTGGAGTTCATGGGTGGCTTTGCCATGGCCTTGAGGCGTGCAGACCCCTGTGTGTTGGTGGCGGTCTTTTTTGTGTGTGGGTAGTACGTGGGGTCTTTGTGGAAGTCTTTGGCGAAAGCTTTGCCGGTGTTCTTACCGGTTTCGACAACGATGACGCCTTAGGGCGCCATTTTCCTTCCTGAAGGAGTTGTCATGGCACTTCATAGGCTCATGTATGTTGATTTCCGGGTGAAAGCCTTGCCTCGGTGAGGCGGGCGGCGTCGGCGATCCTAGTCGCCTACTTGGAGGCGTCGCCTCGGAGGTCCTTCTCCACGCAAAGTAGACCGAAGTTTGGATGGCGCAGTCGGTTGAGGATATGGACTTGTTTGAGAGCAAGGACGAAGAAGAAGTTCTGAAGCTTAGTCTTTCTAGCTTTTTTCATAGTCCTTAAGAGATCTTTTTTGTTGTTTTTAGCTCCTCAGTTTTGAGGATTTGAGCCTAAGAGCTCGTGTATCTTTTGGCTGTGTATATCCCGTGTGGATATAGAGGCCGGATTTTATATCCTTTATCTAAAAAATGGCACTGTAGCGCTGCTTTTTTTCAGTTTTGGCTCTGTAGCATTTATTTTTGCAAATCTAGCTCTTTTCCCGAGCTCGGCATCCACAGTAGGCGACATGTCTGATGCTGTGCTCTCCTAGCTCGATAGAAGGATGTGTCCGCGAGAGGGCGCTCGAGCTTGGCACAGTAGCGACGTGTACGGTAGGTGGTGGGCCGTGCTGGCCTGCCGTGCTACGGTGGCTGGGTAGAGCTTGCCAACCTACTGCAGCTTGGCAACGCCTGCTAAGAAGCCTAGGATCGACAGCATGTCATGCATCCACATTAATGCCCCACATTAAGGCATCCACATCCACATTAATGCCCCACATCAATGCATCCACAGCCATCTATTGAGCCTGGGCTTCTTGGTAGGCGTTGTCGAGCTCCCTAGCATGGCAGGCCAGCAAGGCCCGTCGTCTGCCACGCACATTGTTATTGTTGCTTATCGTATGCACAATAGGTATGTTACTTACCATAGCTGTTGAGCTCAGAAAGAAAATTAGGTTTACAAAAATAGACGTCATGTCAAAATTGAAAAAGCTTCGCTGCCGTACCATATGTGCGAAGGCCTTCTTTATAAGTGTCCCTGACAGGTGGGTTTCACTTGCCAACTACTCGTGTCGTTTTTTCGGGAGTTCTGCCTTTTTCTTCTTTCTTGACGATGTACGCTCCCTCTCCTCACTGTGGGCGTCCTTCTCACCCCGTTTGGCCCCTAACGAGTCATTGACAGGTGGGCACTACGTAATTTTCTGAGGTCATTATCAGATCAAGGAATCAACCTGTTCACCAGAGATTGACGAACTCAATTCAAGAACTCATGAGTTGTTTAATCCACACTAATTGAAACCGAATTAAAATAGATCTGGAATTCTGGGCCAGAATTGTTAGCTTGAAACGACTTGTCAACTTCAATTCAATCCAAGCAAAACTGATTCCAAGCTAATTCTGAGTGAAGTATGCATCCTTTTTCACACCCACAAGATAATAGCTTCCTATCTTCTTCCAGTCCTGTGTTCAGGGGAAACACGACACTGAGAATCCAATCAACTTGAATTAACAGTCATTAAGGTATAGTACCATCCATACTAATCTGGACATGCTTTGTTATCCATTAGAGGTTAGGAGCTGACCAGCTAGATCAGCTCCTGTCTCCTTTAATACTACACACAAGATCCTTATTACAGAGCAAGCAACCATGGAGATCTACACACACAAACACACAATGTTTACACAGAAGGAAATATCACCAGGAAATTAATCTACTGGGTTCAGCTTGTCAGCTTCCTTTTTCAGTTCTTCCCCATGCTTACGACAGTCTGAAGGCTGCTCCAGTCCATGCCAATGGCGATCCGCAGCGTCCTCTCCCGCCAATCTTCTTCGGTCATCAGTTTGCTGATGAAAACACATCATGGCAAAGACAATGGTCAGTTCTTGCATTCCACTGTTTAGAAGAAAATAGAACTAATTAAGTCTTGAATATGACTTACTTTTCCGTGCTCAATTTTTCCATGTCTTGCCAGGTCAGTCTGGGGCCTTCGTCCAAGCCCTCGCAGATCAACTCGCTATTCTCATCGGTGTAACAGAGGATGCCCATGTTCTCGTCTTCATAAACCTGAAAAGAAAACGATGTTTCAGATTATCACACAATAGTGATGTTTCAGATGCTCACAGGTCACAGCTTGGCAAGAACAAACCTTGTTCACCTTATTGGTGAAGCTGACAGAATTGGAAGCTTTCTTGGATTCAGAACTTGAGCAGCTATCCATGGAGGCTCTGATCAAAGCCTTTGAGCTACTCTTTCTTGGAACTATGATTGGATTAAATGAGTAGCACCTCAAGGAAGCCATGGCTGGGTTGGAGCCCTGGAACCATAGAACAACTAATCATGGAGTTGATGTCATGTAAATGGCCATTAGTGGGATGGTGAATACAGTTGTAAACAGGGATGTTAGGTCAACGAAGGCGTGGCAAAGCACATGATTGGTTGTGCTGTTTAGATTAAGTTTGGCTGCTCAGCTATTGATTTGGAAAATAATGGGCCAAATCCCTTTTCTAATTCCTTAGCACTATTGGATAAAAAATATTCTGCTTTGTTCAGGTCATGACTCATGACAATGACTTCCAACTTGCTTCCTTCCAAGATTCCCCACCTCGGTTTTTACAGCACACCGAAAGAAAAATCGATGAGTTCTCGGTGAAAGGTTCTAATGATAGGATTCTAGGAGAATGGGCTGTAAGAGACCATGAGACAAATTTGTACTGGTTTGGAAGATTTGCAGTTTTGAACTGTAGAAAATTTTGGTAATAGACAAGTAGAGCACGAAAGTCCCAGATAGAAATGATGTACTTGTCAGTTACAAAGCTCGTGTTTTTTTTTCCGGAATTCTAAGTTGTGCTACACAGAGTAAATGCTGGCGACATTTAATCGCGAAATTCTTCCATAAAAGCTTCGTGGAATGCCTTAAAGCGGGAGATGATCAGTGGTATCTTCTCTTCCTGTTGCAGGATTGTGCATCTGAAATGCCATGTGCCAGGTACCTTCAGAATATAAACACAGAAGAAAGGAACAAAATATTAGAATACCGACAGGAAGAGCATGCACTCAACCTTCATACATATATTAACTCCATAGGCCGGCTAATCTTTAAAAAAGTATACAAATCAAGTCCTATATTTCTATTTTACTCTGCAATAAAATAAGTTCTTCCTCCTTTGTTTCTTATTTAGTCAGATCTGTTATGAACCGTTCCAGAGATGAGTAGATAAACATATGTGCATTGTACTCACTTGTCCAAACACAGAACCAGGCACAACAACAATCCCGGTGCTTTCAAGAAGGCGGAGAGCATAGAACACATCTGGCGTGGTGTTCGTTGCCACAGCAGCTGCAATTGCCTTTGGAGGCAATCGAACAGATGGGAATACAAACATTGCCCCTTCAGCCTTGCTGCACGTCACCCCTTCCAGTCTGTTGAATGCGTACACCATGGCCTATAACCAGTGCAACAATGCGATATTCAGATTTAACAATATTGCACTTTTTTTTGGCTGTACACTTTTTATTGCTGTACTATCACAGAATCAGCAATGAAGTCATTGAACTGAAAGTTACAAAAAGGAACCTCTGCACAGTGAGACAAAGATGATAGAATGCCATCTCTTTCTGCCCGATAAGATGTGTATGACTCATCTCCAATCTGACAAAAAAGGAGGCTTATTAAGCTGTATATATAAATTTAGATACGTAAGGAGATACATTTACTGACCTTTGGTGGGTTCATGACTAGGCTCATGAGGATCTGGCCGGAGATGTTGGAGCATGAGCTTAGGGATGCCACTTTGTACACTTGTTTCCTAACTTCAGAATTGAATCCAGTGACCTCCATGTAACCCCCCCTTCTCCCACATTCTCCATAGTACCCTGATGGCAAAGATGAGACATTTAAAGAAATGTCGCATCCATTGATAAAGAAGATATCTGTTGTGTATTATGCTTCATCTTCCAACAGTTCAGACTAATTGGAAGTTGGAGCAAATGATTTATATACAAGACAAGACACTGTGCCAGACATTCCTTATTAATTAAGGACAAAATGCTGTAGTGCCTGGAAATTGGAATAGAAGGCCATTGGACACAGAATGATGGCATGCTAGATGAAGTTTGGTCCTCTGTTCACACTGAAGTAATGGGTTCAACCTAGAGTACACCATTCCTTACATTCGAATGATTGTATTCATGTAACCAATATGCAAATGTGCATCCACAAGATGTCACATCCCAAAATTTGCCTTTTGGAATGAAATTAAATTCAAATTAATTATTTTAAAGTAATTGGATTTTATTTGGATTTTCTGAATTTTCTGGAATTTAAAAACCTATTTAAGGAATTAAAAGTAATTCAAAGTATGAAAATTAATTATCAACAGTAGTTGGAAATAACTTTATTAAGTCCAAAATATCTCCAGGAGCTTCTGTGAATTTTTCTGGAATTTTTGGAGGTATTTTCATATTTTTCTGAGGCTTAAATAATTTTCTAGCCTTTTCTGAAATTAGAAATCAAATTCTGAAAAATAAAAATCTCCCTCTCCTCCAGCCGACGCGTGGACGGCCCAGACCGCCACGCCGCGCTCGGCTGATCCAGCCGCACCTCCTCTCCTCGCCGCCGGGCCCGCCCACCAGCCCGCCTTCCCTTCTCTTCGCTCGACGCGTGGTCGGCCGGATGCGCGCCACGCCACCGCACTCGCCCATCCGGCCGTCCCTTCCACTTAACCGCGCCACCGCTCGATCTTTTCCGAGCGCGTGGCGCCATCCGCGCCACCCGCCCGCTCTCTCTCTCTCTCTCTACGCGGGACCCACTGTCGGATCCGTCTTTCGCGAGAGCTCCTTTCCTTCTTTCTTCCCCTTTCCTTTTCGCCGGCCGACCGAATCGGGTCGATCCCGCCTTCCTTCCTCTCCTCTGCGGATTTGGAAACCCGGACGCCACCGCGACCAAGTCCCCGATCTTCCGCGCTCCCTTCCTTCTACGCCCCTCTTTCCTTTCCTCCCCAAACCTTCCTTCTCGGCCGCAAGAACGGCGAGCTATTGCGCGCCCTCGCTCCCCCTCACCCTATAATGCCCCCATCGGCCGCTTTCTCCCGCACCGCATCCCGCAAGACTCCACCGCAGCCTTCCGAGCCCTCTAGAGCCCCAAAGATCGTGCCTCCGTCCCTCCGAGCTCCGCCCAACTCCGCGAGCTTTCGCCGCTCGATCATCCCAGAGGCCGTCGTCGCCTCCCGAGCTTCCTCGTGCAGCGGCGAACCTCCCGACCCTCGGCCACCTCTCCCGCCGGCCGAACGCCATCGCGCCGGAGGACCCGAGCCAGCTCCGCCGTCCTCGTCGCCGCCGTCCTCGTTCGCCCCAAGCCTCGCCGACCCCTCCAACCGGATCCTCCGCTCGGGTTTGCATTTCACGAACTACCCGAGCACCTCCGGCCTCTCGCCGCCGCTGCGTCGCCTCCGATCATCTCTCGCCGGGCCACCGAAGGTACCCTCAAGAGGTTACCTACCCTTATTGGGTAGGCAACGCCTCCCGCTCCCAGCTAGCGCGCTCACTCGTAACTCCCTCGCGCGTTCGAGCCTCCGGCTCGCGCGCGAGGTTGAGTTTTCGCTTATTTTCCGGTGACAAGTGGGTCCCACGTCGCCACGGCCGCCGGCTCTGCGCTGCCATCGCCGCTGGGCCACACCCTCGAGTGGTCTATGACAAGTGGGCCCAAGACCGATGGGTCCCACGTGTCGAGATTGACTCATTGGGCTCATCGTCGATGGGTCCCACATGTCGATGACCGCCGATGGTTACTGTTCATGGGCCCCACCTGTCAATCTCTCAGATTAAAATAAAGAAATTAAAATTTAATATTCCAGTGGGCCCCACCTGTCGAAATTTGGGAATTTTAGATTTATTCAAATCTGAGATTTTCAAATGGGCATAACTTTCTCATTTTAACTCCAAATTCAGCCATTCAAATTTCTAAATTCATCTAAAATCATGATCTATCCAACCATGGCCTCTATTTGAATTTTTGAGTTTGTTTGAGTTTTCATTTGAATTTATTTGTTTTGTGGCTTTTCTCTCGTACGTAGAATCCAACGTTGAAGAAGACCTTCCACTCCTCAACAAGAAGACCTAGAGCCCCTGCAAGAAGGCAAGTCTCCTTTGATCATCTTGAACCTATGATTTTGAAATGTTTTAATTATTTTAAATTATGTGCATTGCTATTTATATAAAATATTAGTTCAAATCTTAAGGGTTAGTTAAACCAACCTTGTTATACCCTCCATTGAAATTGAATGCCATGTATCTTTGTCACCCTAGAATTTCATTTGTCTCAATAATGAGATTATTACTGAATCTTTGTGAATAGTGGAATGGTAGTATAATGCTTAGTCTCGCTATTTAATACCTTTGAAATCTTGCAAATGGGAAATTATGAATTATTGTAATACTCTGTGTTTATGAAAATTAGTGGTAATTGGAGTTGCCACTTTGTTCTTTTAAAATAAACTAAAATGTGAAAATTGGTTTAGATTAGGGTGGATGGTTAGTTTGGATTGGTGCAGGAAGCACGAGATCATGTAATGTGTGTGTTCCACCCTAGTCAATTAAGGACCGACGCTTGTGTTTGTCCAAACTGAGCATTAACCGTACAACCACAAGTCTATATGGGTACGACCTAGCTGACTAACTTACGATAGTCTAGTTTAGGTGCCACCAGTGGAAAGTGGGTGCCAGGGATGGACTGGTTATCCACAGTGAGGGACAGATTTACTGTACTCATATGGCGCAAGAGGGGGCTTCGGTTCGGGCGGTTAGCCTACTGCAGTGAAACCTCGTGGTGGTATCTAGCTAGATTAGAGTAAGGTAAAGGCTTTGTGATATTTTATCTGGGTCTCATGCCAAAGAAAGCGTGTTGACTTTTAGGATAAATTATCTCTTGTGGGTAAAGTTGTACAATCTCTGCAGAGTGTAAAACTATTCGAATAGCCGTGCCCACGGTCAAGGGCGGGCAAGGAATGCATTCACATGGTAGATTTCTGGTTTTGTTTTAAGATCAAAAGTTTTGTATTCGAGAGTGGAGGAACTCTTGGAAGGAATCTGGCATTGGAGCAGAGAGGGTGGATGTAACATGCAGATTAAACTTGTTCAAGTTGTTAGCTAGTGATGGTAGATGGAACCTTCACTAGAGAGTAAATGATAAATTCTGTTAAAACAAATACTTGTTAAAGTGATGCCTTTAAAAATAATTAGAAGTAATTGAAGTTTAAAATGTTGCTTTGTGCAAAAGAACCATATAGCCTTCCTTTGTTAAGCCCTGCATCTATGCATTTTTCCTAAGACTTATGAGTACTTTATGTACTCACATGCTACACTTAAAAATAAACCTCAGAGGAACATGAAGCTCAAGAAGGTGATTACAACTATCGCTTCGCTTTGTGGTGTGACGGATTCTTCCGGAGGACTAGGTCGCGCTTCCCACCAATCGCTCGTGGCATATTGATGGGTCTACCTCGAGTTTATTTTTGCTTCATTGTGTTTGGATTGTGCGAGGTCTTGAAACCTCATTTGTAATAATGAGACCTTGTGGTCGATACTCTAAATATTGTAATAAATCGTCGATGGTGATGTTTTCCATTCTGTTTAACTGTGTGCACTAGCTTTGATCTGGGACTAGTGCAGTAATACACAGAGGGTCCGGGTTTGAGAATCCGGGGGCCCGACACAAGAACTTTGTTGTGTTCGTATTACTTGATGAGTTTCAAATCAATGTTAAAAGAAACCTTGCTCATAAGTGCATGTAGCAAGAGAGTTTTTTTTTTGGCGAGTAAGTTATAAGAGAGTTGCATAAAACTTGAGAAGGAACATGGATAAAAGGAAGCAACCAATGTCATACCATTAGAAACCGAATGGAATGATGTTAAAGATATATCTCCTTCGCCATACCCCATGGACCGTGCTATCTTCTTGAAAGAGTTAAATTTCTTTTCATATGTGTAAATGTTTTCTTGGTAAACCTTGCAAATAGGTTAAGAAAGGATATACCGGGTTATATTTACAAAAGGCAAGCAAATTTAAAATAATTCTGATTACGGAAGATACAACAACCTCACCTCATCTGCTAGAAGAACTAGGTCTTCATTCCTGCAGAATTCCACTATTGCACGCTGGTTTTCCTCCGCAAGAACCTATGCAGAACTCAAATCACATTTGAACTCATAGAAATTTATGGAAATAGCACAAGCCAATGATTGGTAAACACACCTGTCCAGTAGGGTTGCCTGGATTTACCACCACAAGTCCCCTCACAGCAACGCCCTTTAATCGGGCACCATCCAGCTGCTTCTTCAGATCCGAGATGCTCACTCCCCAACCTCCAGATTCGTCAAGGTAATATGGTACCTGCGAAAGCAGGTATGTTCTTGCTTACATCAGACCAGCACAATACGGTAAACTATTAATTGTTGTGGATTTATTTCTAGTTGGTAAATGCAGCACATACAAGGGTTGCACCACGAAGAACTATAGAATTTGTGTACAAAGAGTGTGATGGGATTGGACAAAGGATGCCGTCTTTTTCGTCCCGTATCAATAAGTGCATCATCATGTGAACCTGTATGGAAATTGAGTAACACAATGATCTCCATTGTCAAGGATCTCATCAGAACAGATGGCAGATATCAAGAATTTTCATCTTAGATATTTAGTGAGATGTTCCTGTTATCATGGCCTATTGGGTGCTTTGTGTCAGTCATATATTAGTGCCATTGTGCCAAGGGCTAAAGTGCAAAAGGAAAAGTAATCAGAGCAAAGAGCCAGATTTGGTATTCCACTCGTCGAGAATCAGTTTTTCCAACCTACTACCACCATATTTTTCTTCTCTCCACAGGGTATCAAGGCCTATTTGAGGCTTTGTGAGTTGTGACTGTCCTTATTGCTTCTTCCAAGCCACAACTTCCACAAAATCGTTAAACAGCATATAAGAATAGTATTGTCGGGATGTCTAACAGAGGAACAAAATATCCCCAATTATCATTCAAAGTGCTCTGCATAAGACGGTGGATAGAGGAAGTGATCTGTGTATGGTGGATTAAATAGTACCGGTGGGGAAGCTCCATCTGTCAGGAAAATGTCATCCGCATAACATGGGAAACCGTCACGAGATGCTATTCCAGCAGCAATTGCATCACGCAATCCTTCAGTACCCTAGCAGCCAATATAGTCAAGTTTTTTTTTAACGAAAGCTCATTTCTGTATTTGTCAGAAGATGTTCTGGAATCATGATCTTACCTGACAGTGACTGTATCCTCCTGTTGCTCTCCCAGGAATGAGGTCTAGAATCTCCCGAGCCCTCGCTATTGCATCAGTGCTGCAACATCAGCAATCAGTAATCACATACAACTCTGTATCTTGCCCGTAAATATCATCATGATGCATGAAGTTTACCTGAATATGGAACTAGTTACACTCTGGTCAAGAAGATAGGGGTAATCACACAATGCAAGAACCTGGAACATAAGAAAACATCATAATATCAGATCATGAAGAAAAGTGAAATGGTTAGTACAATCCTAGGGAACAATCACCCACCTCCCGGAAAAACTTATTTGGCTGTTGTCCCAGGGACTGTGGATTGCTGAGGCTGCAATTGATTATCTACTTAAAGAAAGAGCAAAGACAACCACAATAAAAAAAGAACCACTAAATAGAACAAAAATAGATGCGCTAAAACTCTAAAAGTCAGGAAAGTTCTAGTGGATAGATGAGATTCTCATGAACACACCTCATCGAAAGGGTGTGAACCTGGATTTGTTCCTAGCTCTTCTTGCATGCGCTGAGACCAAGAAAGAGAAGAAAAGATCAGTTAATTTGCATGCTGTAGCAAGCCCAAGTAGTACGAAACTTGTAATCTTCAGAAAAGTTCGCAAAGATATGTGCAAAAGAGTGAAAACGAAACAATTCACTAAACGAAACTCTTGGAATGAATATACGATCTGAATTTCATTTGGGTGGCCTTCACTCAATCCATAGCTGTAGTGATAAAGCAAATCAACGGAGTAAAACAAGGAGATACATAACTGTAGCTAATGAGGCCTGCCAGCCTCGCCTGACACTATAGTCTAGAGCGTGCCAACCTTCTCTTTTTCCAATAGGGATTTAAGTGGCCGGTCGCTAAAATTAGGCAATGCTGCATCTTGTGTGCAAAACTCTTAATCTACTCTTATTCAGCTCCAATGGACAAATAATTCGTTCATCAGAGACAATGCCCAATCAGCAATTAATTCGCTCGTCAGTGCCAATGTAATTCACAAATCACACTAAGCCAAAGCGAATGGATATCAAAGGGTCATCTATCAGGCACAATACAAGCTTGGCTCCACAATTCACATGCAATTCAACAAGCACATCGATCGCGTGCGCATTCGTTTGCTGAGCACAATCGAAGAATGGAGTAATAGGGTGACCTTTTACTCTGCACAGTAACATGCAAGCAAAGCTACAAACAAAGCACACACTTCGACATAAACCAATAAACCCTATACCATCCCCCCATTTCTTGGACGTCTTAACCACATGGAAACAGCTTAATGAGTTTCAGATTACCTGCGCGCGGCTGACAATGCCTTCGCCCAGGTGATCCGCGAGCGCCAGCACCTGGCAAATGCGGAGATTAGTATTTGTGGGGAAATAATCGGCACGCAAATGGCACCGGAAACGCATGCGAACGGCGCCGGAAACAAAGAAAGATCCCACCTTTGGGTTGAGGGAGTCCACGGTGAGAGCACAGGCAGAAGCATGAGACATTTGATTTGCCTTTCTTCAGGTTGAGGCCGCCGCCGCCGCCGATGAATCAGGAAGCGGTGAGAGTGATCGAGGAGGCTTTCAGAAGAAGGCACGAGAAAGCCAGCGGACAGTGGAGTACTGGACCCAGCCACACGGCGCTGTGTGGTGTGGTAGGGGAATTTTTGCTCCGCCTTAAGGGACCGTGGCACGTGCTGTGAATTTGTTCTTCCACAGTTGTTGCGAAAAGGAGCAATGCAGGTTTGGAGTTGGAGATCATACTCAAATCCTTCAGGGGAATTTTTGCTCCGCCTTAAGGGACCGTGGCACGTGCTGTGAATTTGTTCTTCCACAGTTGTTGCGAAAAGGAGCAATGCAGGTTTGGAGTTGGAGATCATACTCAAATCCTTCATACCATGCATTCTGATGGTCCCTAAATGAAACAGTACGGTAATGTCGTGATTTTCCTGGACGTTGTCTTGGTAACAACATCTTTACAGCCGAGAGTAGTACGATTGTAGCATTGGTACAACAGCAATTAATGATGTTGCTTCATGATCAGATACAAGATGTTGGCCTAATGCAGCCCAAAATGCACAGTATTCTTGCACTGGTGAATTTTCTTCGCTACTAGAGGATCTATCTCTAGCACCAGGACACTGCTTGGAAGGTAGGATTTCGGCAATATTTTCATATGAAACAATTCAATTTCTTCTTAAATCCTTAGATTTCAGTGATTCAGCGTAATAGAAACACTAATATTTTTTATTTGCTTTAGCAGGAAAGCTCTAGCGCTAACCAATTTTCACCTTCATCAAGTATTACCTCAAACACGCAACCATCCATTAGACCAATCACAAGAAGTAGAGTAAAACAAATGCGACAAGAGGTGAATATTTTCCTTAGCGACTACTTTTGTGCTCGTGAGAATTGATTGCTATATAATGCTTCCATTTCTTGTGTCCTTATATTCGAGGAAAAGGCAATGGATGGAAAAAAAAGCATTGGAGACATAGAAAGCTAGCCACAGAAGATCAACATGATGTGGTCATTGCATATGTTATCATGAATGTGATGTAAGCGCATATGTCATAATAGTCATAGAAGATCATGTAGCCACAGAAGATCAACATGATGGAGTCATCGCATATATCATGATAAATGTGATGTAAGCACTTACATCATTTCTTTCTTGGGCCTCAAGCCATGCAACATTATAAATAGGAGGGCACCCCTCTATATATCACATAAAACATGAAGACTTTGAAATTTCAGAAATTGAACTCCTTCTAAGGCTTAAGTGTGTTAATTCCACCTCCTTAGAATTGGGAAATATATGAAATTCTTGTCTCTGTCATTCTTGCGTTTACCTTCGCGATTGCAAGAACACGTTTACTCCACATGAGTAAGTAGACAAAAGGATCGAACCGTGTGGTTTGCTGAATCAAGTATCATGGGTTGCCATTATAGAGACGGTGGTTGACGGTGTCATTCATCAGGTTACACGGGTCCAGTTACCTCAAATCCTACGTTGTGAACATCGGAGCCACCCCTCTTGGCATTAGCACTAATGTGGGGAGGTGTGTCCCGATCTTCACGACCTTCATTTGCTTGATATCATGGAGCAGACACGTTTAAGCAATTTCAAAAAATCACAAGAACAACGGAGTGGTAACTTAGAAATAATAACCAATCCCAATTAATGGTGAAAATGGCTCACACACAAAGAGAAACAAGTTCTCTACTAATATTCTCAACCATGAACTTATGAATACATAGAGAGGTACCCTCCTATTTATAGTGCTACATGGCTTGTGGTCTAAGAAAGAAATAATATAAGCGCTTGCATCACATTTATGATGACATATGCGATGACCTTATTATGTTGATCTTCTGTGGCTACATGATCTTCTATAGCTATGATGACATATGCACTTATATCATATTCATGATGACATGCCATGACCTCATTAAGATGATCTTCTGTGCCTACACAGTCTTCTATGGCTATAATGAATATATGCTTACGTCTAAAGGACCATGTGAGAAGATCCTGAACCTTGTTATGATGAACCATTGTAATTTTGAAAAGTTTATAAAACTGAAATGCATTTTTTGTTGGTTTACTGTTACATGTATTGAAAGTCGCACATGCATGTAATTGGGTCAGGACTATTGGGCATTTTTGGCCCTGTTAGGCATAGAAATACCAAATATAGCCCCCTGAACGCGCGTAATTCCATTTCTGACCCCCCCTCCTTGAGCGTGGGTCTTTGGCGAGGCAACGCGTGTGCAGTGGTGCGGGCTGGCAGCATGGCACTCAAATCGTGTGGATGGGAGCACATGACAGCAAGATCATGCGGTCCTGGACCGCACCACTTGGCACTATAGCATCATGCGGTCTGGGACCACATGATTCCAGCGAGACATGCGATCCCCGACTGCATGATTCCGGCGTCCCATCGCCCAGCCGAAAGCACCGATCAACCTCAGCTTTTTGCCCAAGTTTTGCATGCGCTGGTGGCACACGCCATATACTGCATGCGGCTTGGTTTGGTGTCCCCCACTCGTGATCAGTTAGTGTGTCCTACGCTTGCAATAAATTGGTTTAGACAACATGTGTTTGGAGCTAGGACAAGCAAGAGAGGGAGTGAAGGGAAGGAAGAAAGGTGTGCAAACATAGAATTTTGAGTTGTTTTCATTTGGAATTAGAAGTTTTTGCAATTGCAAAAGTTGTAAATCACATCGTGAGCTTCAAGAAAAGGTAATTATTGTCCCCGTGCGACTATAAATTTAGCAATGTGATTAGCACGTAATTAGCCAAACTGTCTTTTATGAATGTTGTTGTATGTCAATCTTTGATAAAATGTTTTTTGTGCGAAACCTTCCATATATGAAGCATGGTGTATTATAGTGTAGAGAATCTGTTGTAGTTTGTTTTTTATAAACAAATTTAATTGTATTATTGTAGTCACTACAGGTTGTGTAAGCGTAAAAAAACTAAGTATTTATGTGAGAGTATTTGTAGGTGATAAGAAGAGTAGTCGGATTAGAAACAAAAATGTCACAGTTAGTAGGATTAGAAAAAAGTGGACACAATATGTCGGGTGGTAAAAATAAATTACAAATAAATTTACATCAGTAGAATAAAATTAGAACAAAAAATTGTAATTTAATTTCCATATGAATTCAAAAGTAAGCTCCATAAATAACATATTTAAAACATTAAAAAAAATAGTAATTTGATTTATTTATAGGAATTCGTAAGTAAAATCTCAAAATAAATAAAATTTAGAATAAAAACTGAAGAAAAATTAGTAATTATATTTTTGCATGAATTATAACAAAAATAATACAAATTATGGGTGAAAATAAAAGAAAATTTGTAATTTAATTTTCATATGAATTCCAAAGTAAGATTCGTAAATAAGAGAATTGAAAATAAAATAAAATAAAATTAATAATTTGATTTATATAAGAATTTGTAAGTAAAATCTGTAAATAAATAACTTTTATAATTACAAATAAACAAAAATCACTAATCAAGTTTATAGGTGATACGAAGAACAACGAAATTAACATGTAAATCTTACAATGTGATAGCGTTTGTATGATGGTACGATTGTTGCCTGTTGTGTACTAAAAGAGTTCAGTATGTACTTATGTTAGGTACGCTATGGGTGACATTTAAGACTTATTTGTGTTTTTACGAGAGTGGTCTCGTACGTGACGGGCTGTGTGGGGCGAACATGTTAAATTGTGACTGGACCGTGATCTAGGCATCCAGTCTGAATGCCATGGGCCTATCTGAGCTACGAAGGTGCATGCGTTCGGCGTTTGATCGGGACACCATAAGGAAGAAGTTATAGATCGAGACAGTGTATGCCTCAGTGGTGGGTGCTGTAGGGGAGACTATGTGGCAACTTCTGAAGGTGATCAGTGACTTCATGAGCCAACTACATGGAGGTCGTGTGCGACCCTGCCGCTACGATATATGCCAGGCAAATGTTGTATGTTGACTTCATGGAGAGGATAGAATCATCTGCCATGGGTGGTTCTGGTGGCGATGTTGGCGTTGATGGAGATGAAGTGCCTAGGTTAGTCTCCGGCGCTCATGAAGACGCTGGTGTGGGAGAAGATGTCGGCAAGGAAGTGGGCGATGGAGACCTCAAGAGGTGTATGGAGAATTTTCAGCCGAATAAAAGTGTGGAGTGGTGGTGAGCCACCCGTGTTGATTGGCAGGAGTACCTTACAGACCAGGTGGAAGAACTGGAAGCGAGGAGGAGGAGAATGTTGAAACAGCCAATTCTGGAGAGGACGAAGATGACGAAGCTACAATGAGAGGTGTGTTAGGTGGTGTTGTGACGACCGACGTTGCGTACGTGTCGTCCAGAGTGGACGACATCGCAGCAACATCCTTAGTTCTGCCATAGGCAGAGGAGGCGGAGTGCGGGTTCAATGAGGGCACTCTCATTTTAGAGCAGTGCTTTCCTAACAAGAGTGCTGCTTAGTAGGCTATTGCTAGATATGTTGTCAACATTTGCCGAACGTATCGGGTGCACAAGTCCAATCCAGACACCTACATCGTCAAGTGTATCGATGGGTCCTGTCCTAGCAAGGTTTGTGCGCAGTGGTTCAGGGGCACTGCCACTGACTTTCGGATAATGGTGCTAAAGGATCACAGGTGCGAGTGTGCGGTGCCACTACATAGGCATCGCAACATGCTGTCGTCATATGTGGTGGACCTAGTAAGCCACCTCATGGTGGTAGATGTGTCTGTTTCACTAAAGCTTCTGTTGGTAGATGTAGTGAATATGGTGGGGTTTGAAATCAGCCACAAGAAGGTCTGTCAGGCGAAACAGAAGGTACTACAGCGTATGTTCAGAACATACGAGGAGGCGTATGACCTGGCCCCAAGAATGCTGCATCAAATTATAGAATCAAACCCAGGCACATACATTAATAGGAAAGAGTGGGTTTATCCTACACAGGGCCCGAATTGTTTTATTCTTGACACAGAGTGTTTTGGGCCTTCCGTTAAGCGATAGAAGGGTTCAAGTGGCATTGTCCAGTGCTGACGATGGACGAGACCTTCCTATCTAGCAAGTATAAGGGTACGATCCTCACTATGGTTGCTACTGATGCGAATGACTAGTTACTCCTAGGGGCTTTTGCAATCGTGGAGAATGAGAACACCGATAGACGGTTGTGGTTACTGGCCAATGTGAAGTAGGCTATGGTGGAAGATTGGCAAGATGTGTGTGTCATTTTGGACCACAATGCAGGCTTGTTGTCCACGTTGTGCACGATGTAGAACGGGACGCAGGCCCCTTTCTAGTGGAATGATATGAGGAATTGTTGGTGCATGAGGTATCTCGCGGCGAACTTCCACACAAGGTTCCGTAGTAAGAACCTAATAAAGATATTCAAGAGGCTTTGTATGTAGAACCAAAAGTGAAAGTTCGAGGCCTTGTGCAGACAGCTTGATCAGGAGACTGGCAAGCATGTGCGGCGTCTCGACCAGGTTGAAGTTGGGGATGTGGAGGGAGGCTCCACGAGAGTTGAGGAGTTCATGTAATGGGTTCAATCTAATGCATCTGACTTGGAGATGTGGTCTGTGCTACACGACACTGGTGGGGCAAGGTATGGAATCACGATGACTAACATGTCTGAGGTGTACAACGATGTCTTAAAGGGCATCAAATCCCTATCGATCACGGCAGTCGTGGAGGAGAGTTGGAACTGTTCTATCGGGTACTTTATCAATAGAGCCATGATGGCAAAAAAACATCTAGATGAAGGCAAACATTTCTCTGAGGTAATGCAGGTGTACATAGACAAGAAAATTGAGAAGGCTCATTCCCATATTGCTCATGCCATGGATGGCATAAGGAAGAAGTTCGAGATCCGCCTCAGGCGAAAGTACGTGATGGGTCACACTAGAGGGTATCGCAAGCAAGTCTGCACGATTGCTGAGAAAGGCTCCTGCACTTGCAACAAGCCACAACTTCTACACAACCCATGCTCCCATGTGTACGCAGTACGAAGTGTATAATTCATCCCCAGCCTGCAGAATAAAACAATGATATCTAACTGGATAATTTGGCATTTTCTTTTAGGTAGAAATTTAAAGAATGTCACGATGAGGATAGAAAGAATTTGACCAGTTATATTGGAACATAAGTTCACTGACGCTATTTTGTAAATTTGCTCTCTCACTGGAGCACTGAAGCTAGTAATCTCCATGTAACCTCCTCTTTTGCCGCACTCTCCATAATATCGTAGTGGCAGCAAGAAAACCTTTTTTGATATGCCAATGGCATTGTGAGTAGAAAAATAAGCAAGTGGATCATTGTATCTACCCTTAGAAACAGATTGAAATGAGAGGGAGATCCTCCTTGCCATATCCCATGGATCTTGCTATCTTCTTGAAAGAGTGAAATTTCTTATCGTCAACATAGAGGTTTTCTTCGTATACCTACCAATATATAAATGGTGTTGATGTTACAAATGACACCAAGAAATAGAACTAAGCAGTTCAAAGTTTGCTGTAGTGTTTTGAAAAAGACTACTACTCACCTCATCAGATAGAAGAACAAGGCCCTCATTTTTGCAGAACTTCACTATGTCATATTGGTTTTCCTCAGCAAGAACCTATAAGCAAATGGACAACTTTAATGAATATATAATTTTTTGGGTTATGAATGGCATTCTTCGTCCTTATTTACATCGCTTTGTGCTTGTGCTTTTTGATGATATTTTGATATACAGTAGTTCGTTGGCGGAGCATCTGCGGCATGTCCAAACAGTTCTTTGATCATTTTTTATTTGTAAATCCACAAATCAATAGGCCTATCATTTTTCATGAGGTGGGCTAAATAGCCCCAAGGGTTGACTCTTTCTTTCATTATCTATGACCGGTACATACCGGTACTATATCCTTTCTTCTTCATTTTGCCTATTAGCTTCAACAACACCAGTTATTCCTAAAAAGATCCAAGTGTCTTTTCGGTGCAACAACGGTGGCTTATTTGGACACGTAATTTCTTCCAATGGAGCCGCTATGGATGAAGAAAAAGTTCAAGTAGTACGTGCATGGCCAGAATCACATTCAATTCGTGCTCTTCGTGGATTTCTTGGCTTGGTAGGCTATTATCACAAATTTATTCAAAGGTTTGGCGCTACTGTCGAACCTCTTACGCGTCTTCTAAAAAAGGAAGCATTTTCGTGGACAAATGAGGCCATTCATGCTTTCAAAATGCTGCAAAATGCATTAACTATTGCACCTATTCTCCAACTCCCTGATTTTAGTGCTAATTTTATTGTTGAGTGTGATGCTTCTAGGTCAGGCATTGGAGCGGTACTCCATCAATATAAAGGACCTATTGCCTATCTTAGCCGTGCCATGATGCCAAGACATGCTCACCTCGTAGCTTATGAGCGTGAGTTCATTGGGTTAGTGCAAGCCATCCGCCATTGGTGGCCTTATCTATGGAGCCACAAATTTATGGTTTGTATAGACCATTATAGCCTGAAATTCTTGCTTGACTAACGTCTCTCAATGATTCCACAGCATCATTGGGTCAGCAAGTTATTTGGCTATGATTTTCACATTGAATTCAAGCCGGGGTGTTTGAATGTCGTTGTCGATGCTTTGTCTCATCAGGATGCTACAGGTGGTGTGGCCTGTGCTCTTTCCATGACAAACTTCACCTTTTGAGGATTTTGAGTTTCAAGGCTAATGGTGGCACAGATCTGGCCATACTTTGTAGATCCATGGCACGTGCCTCGTCCTTTATTAGAATCGTGTCCATGTTCCTCATTGATCACCATCCTCCAACCGATCTTGCTAGCTGCTCCTTCGGTTGGACATGAGGGTATTAAGAAGATGTTACACCGTCTTCGTGCTGATTTTCATATCCCACACGACTGCAAATTGGTGGAAGACTTAGTTCACTCTTGTCCCATATGCCAGCGTAACAAGTCTGAACAACTACTTCCAGCAGGCCTTCTACAGCCATTGGAGGTACCGTCTCGTATTTGGGAAGACATTGTTATGGATTTTGTGGAAGGGTTGCCTCATGTCAATGAGAAATCGATTATTCTTATAGTGGTTGACTGCTTTCTAAATACACACATTTTATACCCTTGGTTCATCCTTATACAGTGAGTTCTGTGGCCCGAGTTTTCTTTGATGAGGTGGTGCGGTCACATGGGGTTCCTTGTTCTATTTCCGATGGCCAGACAGAAGTGACCAACAAGATCATTGCAATGTACCTTTGTTGTCTTACTAGGGATCGACCTCGCCAATGGGTCGTTGGCTACCATGAGCTGAATATTGTTACAACACTTCTTTCCAGATTTCTCTCTATGAAACACAATTCAAGGTAGTGTATGGAAGAGACCCTCCGATGCTTCAGCCGTTTAATGCTAAGGCTACTCATCTATAGGCCGCTGATCAACTTCTCTAGGAGTGTGATCAGTTCCTTATTGAGAGGGGTGGAAACGTATCGAATAAAATCGAATAGTCTCAAAAACGAATCCATATTTTTAAAACAAATAAGAATACAGATTCGAATATTCTCAAATACGGATACAAATATTCTCGAATACGAATACGGATATTTTTTAATATGGATTTTCTCGGATACGAATATCGGATAAAATGAATTCCTAGCGGTTTTGCCGATTTTCACTGGTTTTTGACCGGTTACCGGTTTTAAACCGCTAAATTCAAATTTTGAATCACAAAATTCGTACGGATTTTTCATGGGTTCTAGAAACGGATCGAATATGAACACGGATACGAATGTTCTCGAATACGAATACGAATATTTTCGAATACGGATTTTGCTTACCACATTTGCGTTTTCTCAGATATGAATATCGGATAAAACGAATTATCCGTTACCGTTTTCCACCCCTACTTATGGACATCTACGAATGCCTACTTCTTGCCTAGTAGCACCACAAGAAACATTACGACGCCAAGCATAGAATGCTACAGTTTGAGATTGGCCAATGGGTTTGGCTTCATCTTCACCACAGGCAGTCTTTATCCTTAGTAGACCATGTTAACCACAAGTTGGCTCCTTGTTTCTATGGGCCCTATCAGGTTTTTGAATGACTTGGTGATGTAGCGTATCGATTACAGTTACCACATCGAGTCATATTGATGATGTGTTTCATGCCAGCTTGTTTAAACCTTATCATGGCGAACCACCTACGACAACCCCATCTCCACCAGAGCTTCAGAATGGTCGTGTTGCACCTCTTCCGCATCATATCATTTGTGCACAAATTAACAGGGGAGTACATAAAGTACTAGTACAATGAAATAGATTGCCCAATTCCGAGGCCACATGGGAACCAGTGGAACAGTTTCATCATCAATATCCTTCTTTCCAGCTCAAGGACAAGCTATTTGCCGAGGAGGGGAAAGATCTCAGATGGGGAAAGTTCTATACGAGATGTAGACCACAAGGAAAGCTAGATGCCATCAACCAGAATAGCTAGCTGCCGCATCCTTCTTTATATAGTATTATTAGTTGGAAAGATTGGTTTGAGTTCAATTAGGAGATAGAGTTATGTTAGGAAATAAGAGATTGAGTTAGATACCATTGTTAGGAGCATTGTCTATTTAAAAGACGGGAAGTATTGCTATTGAATTAAGTTGAGAGTTACGTACCTTAGAGCAACTCCAAGAGATGGGCTAAAACATCCCCTAAAACAAATTTTGGTGATTAGTGAGAAAAAACCCCCTCCAAAAGATCCCCAAAACCACCACTAAAAATTTTAACACCCCCAATATCTGACCCCACCGGAGCCAAATTTGGCCTCACCCCACGCGTCCCCAATCACTGTTGCCGCGCGCGAGTAGGCGATTCCGCGCTCAATTTTTTTTCCTTCGCGTTGCGTGAGACCTACCTAACAGTTCTACAAGAGCTTACAGAATGAGATTGTAGCTCGACATTCCTCTAAGTCGGGTTAAATTTCAGAACTATGTTGTATGGTCTTCATTTGTTTTCAGATCAGAACAATAATGTTTTAATTTAATTTCAGAACTATGTTATGGTGTCTTTATTTCAGATCAGAACAATAGTGTTTTAATTTAATTTCAGATCAGAACAATGGTGTAGCAGATGTAGCAGATTTAAAATATTTAGGGGACCAATTTTGGGGATGATTGTTGGAGCAAAGGAGTTATATTGATCCCCAACTTTTTGGTATGTCCCCTAAAATGAGATTATAGGGGATCAAATTTAGCCTATCTTTTAGAGTTGCTCTTATGTTTCTCTTGTCTAGTCTTTCTCCTACCCTTGCGCATACTCTCCTCCCTACACTATCTTCCTCTTCCTTCTCCAGATAAAGCATCAGCACGGATCCAACCAGAAGTTTCCGGCCAAAGCCTCCCGTCAATCACCCCTACGATCTACGTTCAGGTTTCGGCCGTGACACCCTCCACCAGACATTCATCTCTATTGTCATGGTGTTTGAAACGTTATAACTCTCAACTCAAGGATCCAAATACAGTAAACCATATATTTTTTGGAAACTACATGGAATTTCCTACAGCTTCTTAGTTGACCAGAAACTCTGGTATTTCATCTAAACCCCCGTTTTCCACCCCAAAGACAGTTCTATTAATTCTGGACAGCAGACTTAGCAGTTTAATATATTGTATTCTACAACAGTAACCACAATGAACTATGTCAATTTTGAAAATTACAGAAAATTATCTATTTTTTTCTCGTTATGCCCAAAAATTAATTCGGTCATCTTCTAGGGCTAATCTACATAATACTGTGACTACATCCAGCAGAGACCAATTCTACATAGCAGCCTTTCCAACCATAATTTCTAAACTATCCAACCAAATTACTTAATCTTGCACTCTATGGAAACTTCAGATGATAACTCTCCGCAATTTTCTTAATATGGGCAAGCCATGAAACACAACATAGCTACGCCAAAACTTAATCACAAAATAGAATAATGATCTTGACAAACGACAGTCCCAAAAACGTACCTTCTGCAACTCCCATCTACGGAAAATTTAACTATTTGCCACCCTTATGACTCGAGTAGCAACAGATTTGCCACCCGGGCCCATTGTCAGTGACTCAGGTGACCCCACATGTAAGTGACAGAGTGAATTGGTCAATCTTAAGAGTGGCAAAAAAATTGAATCTCCCTGGCTTCCTCTTACTCTCCTCTTCTACCTTTCCTTCACCTGGCCGGCGACTTCTCCCTCCTGCTGCTTCCCGGCCCTTCCCCCTCTTAGCCAGCACCCGACAGCACGGCCGGCGCATGGTGGGCGCGAGCGTCGCGTCGCGTGGCGGCTGGCAGTGCCGGTCGGGATGGCATCTAGGGTTTGGCAGCCTCCCCTGCGGCCCCCCACCACCACCAATAAGGCCCAACCCAATCCTATCGAAGTGATCAACTCGGTAAGCCAGGAACTGTTTCCCCCTTACCTCTCGTTTTTCTCGCATCATTTTTCGTGCTCGCGAGTAGGTCCTTACGATGGTTTTGATTAGGGAACATTACAGAATTACTAACGATGCCGGTGCCAACAAGCCGTATTTATCTCCGAAATGCAACAAGAGGCAGACATTTGAGGAAGAATCAAGCAGCAAGAAACTCATGAAAGACACTGTCAGCGTGGCATTCTTGAAGAGCTCGGACGAGGAAATCACCAGGTTACCTCTCAGACAAGCCAAGTCTCAAGAAACGAAAACATCACACACCCAATTCTGATAAATCAGATGGCAAGAAGTTTGTACGGGATAGTGCTACTGCTAGCACACCATTTGTCAGGAATACTGGGAAACAGAAACAATCCATCGCTGATCTTGCTGATCTGGTAGGTAAGGAGAAACTGACTGCAGGAGAAGTCCGCAAACTGTTGAAGCCCGATATGTCAGGCAAGAGCTAACCGATTTCAGATCATGTGAGCAGTTGTAGAAAGCATGACCATATAATATTTTCCCCTTTTCTTGCAAACCTGGGCTAATGCAGCAATTTTGTTTACTTTTTTCCCTCATCTGTTGCAAGCCATGAGCTTTATGATTCTGGAATGGATCTGTTTACTTGTGACACGCGAGATAGTTTTGGTTCAGTAGAATGAGTTTCTGAAAATTCACTTCATCTTATCATCTTCAAGTTTGTGTTGAATCTGGCTTGCTGATAAATCTGTGGAAACAAGTCATCTCAGTTTCTGAAAAAAAAAACTACTGCTCAAATCCATACCGACCTAACCTTTCAGTTCAGCAAGACTTGGTCTCTTGTATTGATCCACCGCAGAATGTACTGTAACATCCCAAATTTCGGGTATTCCAAGATATGAAAATTTTAAAACTTTCTCTTGCAATTTGCTGGCGTTCAAATTCTTTCTGAATATTTATTTGAAATCTTTCTGAGTTTTGAGGCATGCAAATTAATAATCAAGGATAATCTCGAAAAGAAATAACATCATGTAAATAATAAAAATGGAAGATGACATTGCGGATCATGAATTCAAATACTAAAATCTTAGATTTATAAAATGACATCGAAAAGAATATTAAAACATATCTCTAAAAGGTTGAGCTAGAAATTCCTCCTTTTAATTTAATTAACATACGAAACCCAAATTTGGACATCCAAAAATTTATATATACAATTTGTAGCAAAATTTAAATAAAATAAAAATAGAGGACTATTATATTTTGTATCAAGATAATTGAACCAAGACTTGAATTGAAAATCCAAAATTAAATATAAAGCTTAAATAAAAATTTAAATTTTGAATAACATGCAAAACTCCAAAAAAATCAGTAAATCCTAATGCAAACTAAAATTTAAATCAAAAATCCAGAAAATGCTTGAGCCTCTCTTCCTTTTTCTTTCCCATTTCTCTTTTTCTCTCTCACTTACAGTTAGGCCCCACTCTTTGTCTCTTCCCCCTCCCATTTCCTCTCTGGCCGCCGGGCCCCTCTTCCTGCTCTCTTTCTTTTCTCCTTTGCTTTCCACTCTTTCCTCTCTGTGCTGAGCTCCCATTTCTTTTTCCCCCGACTCCTTGGCTGAGCTCGCGCCGCGTCGTCTTTGCCTCGTAAGCTTTGCCTCCATCGCGTCGTTCGGCCACGCGGCGCAAAGCCCTCTGCCACCCAGCGCGCGCAAAGCTGCAGCGCGTGCAATGAGTAGTCACGCGCGAATCGCCCCGTATCTCGCTGCAGCCGGGATTTGGTTTGTCGCCGCCGCCTGACACCGACATGACCACACGGCGGTCGCCTGTGCCAGCCCGCCCCCTCCGGGCCTATAAGTAACCCGGCTCCTCCCATTGCTCTTCCACGCCCCTCTCCTTTTTCCCGTTGAGCCAGTTGAGCACGCCCGAGCGCCGTGGTCACCGCCTCAAGCCGTTCCCGGCCCTCTGGAGAATCTCCGGCCAATCCGGCCGCGTCACTTTGTGCCTCTACTCTTCTTGAACCTCCCCCTTCGTTAAATTGGAGCCCCATCACCGGAAACAACCGTAGTGCCCAATCTCCCCAAAACCGGCCACCACCACCATTATCGCCGCCACTGCCTCCTCGACGTCCCTCGGTCCAATTCCTCCTTGTGGGAGCTTCACCGTGGCGCCCCAGAGCTCCGCCAACTGCCGGCTGAAGCTCCTCGCCACCCCACTTCGCCGGTGCCGCGCGCTCGCCTGTGCCACCATGGATCCTCGTCGCTGGCCCATCTGAGTTCCTCGCCCGCTCGACCGACGCCGTGGTAAGGTTTCCCGGAACCCCCTCCTGCTCCCGCGCACTCGGCTTCCCTCCCCTTCCCCTCTGGCGCTGTCGCCCCCCTTTCCACCCTCCCCGCTGTCCACTCTCCACCGCCGCAGGCCCGCCACCGAGCCTCCTAGCCGGAGCCGTCGCCCCTAGTGGCATCCCCGCCTCGAGGAGGTCCCATTTTAGCGGTCGCTGGTGCCTCCCCGGCCGCACCTCGCCGACGCCGCCGCCGCCTACCCCACACCGCCCCTCCTCTATTTCTGGCCGGCCGGCTCTTCTGTTTTAAACCCCAATCGTTCGCTCATTTCTTCTAGTGACGATCCCCACACTACATCACGAAACACCGAATGCCCACTTGGTTACCAGAGCGCACGCTAACATTCACAGCCTCTCAGGTCCTGGGTTCGAGTCTAGCCGGCTGCAACTCTTACCCACGTTTTTTGTTCCACTTTTGTAGCTCTTTTTAATTAATAAAAATCAAGATAAATTTAGGAATAATCTAGAAAAGCTCATAAATTTAATTAGGTCATAAAACCAGATTGTTTAATATTTAAATGTGGATTAGTTATTATACGTGAATAATTAATACTATTTGAATAATTAACTAAAAGACTAAATACTAATTAAAGACATTAATAAAGAAAAAAAACTTTGGATAAATGACCAAATAAAGATTGCCATTAATTAAAATTAAGATATATGCCCAATATTTAAAATGCTGCCATTATATAAATCCTAATGGTAGATTTTGCCAACTAGCAAATATTGAAACATAACATTGTAAAGCAAGCCTTGCTAGATAAATAAATTTTAATTAAAGCTAAGCCAAATAACAACTAAAATGTAGAGACTTTCTAAGTGATATACATTTAAACATCTGGATATTGACTAAGGGCAGTAATAAAGAAAAAAAAATGGCTTCGGTTAAATATTCAAATTTAGTGAAGATCATAATTGAAAAGAAATTCTAAATAAAGTTAAAGGTTTGGATATTATGTTTATATATGAAATCAAGGCTCTAAATTAAGGACTACCCTTAATTATAATAAAAATCTATGCCCAATACTTAACATGCCTCCATTAAATATATTCTTATGGTAGGCTTTGCTAACTAGCAGATGTTGAAATATGACCTATACCAATCTTTGCCTAGATAGCTAAGTTTACACTAAAATTAGAAATAAAGCTAAGCCTAATAGTAGCTAAAGTATAAGCAAGATAATAATAGTACTATTAATTAGATCTTGTACACTAAATCCTATATCTAACCTAACTCATGGGACTTCATTGACAGATGCAAAAATAATAAAAGAGATTATAAAGGGTCAAGTTATCATATTCCACCACCGGCCTTGCCTCAAATCACATGAAGCACCCATTAACTCATAATAAAACTAAATTTAGTTTATTCGGGTTTATTTGGATCTTTTGAGTCACTTGCTTTTATTTGGATTCAGTCGTTTATCACATAATTAGAAACTGGAGTCCTGAGATTCCACAGAGCAGGCATGGTCAGAGCAAAGTGAAGACAAAGAATAGAAGCTCAAGAGAAAGTATCGTGTGAGCTCAAGTCCGTGGTAAACCGCGCTAGGCGAGTCAATACTTTGATCATGTTGAACCTACATTTTCTGCAAATTACTTTTGTTTAAATTATCAAATTGCATGCTGGTATTTTATATGCAAATACATGATTAATTCAAGATTCTAGTTATATGCCCATTGTTTGTCTTGAATAATATTACACATCCTTTGGAATACTTGAATATGTGAACCTTGTTGTCCTAGCAAAATTATAATGGTAACTTTTTGAAAGTAAATCCGTAATTATACGCCATGCTTCGAACTGCTTAGATACTCAGGGGCGCTGAAATGCCCAAGCATCATTATCATTTTCAATCATGAGAAACTGGTTTGCAAAGTCATGATGGTAATGACTGGTATATGTTGGTATGATTATTTTATGTTCCCAAAAAACCTAACTTCCTTAAATATCTGGGCGGATGGTTCGAGGGTGTGAGTGTGGTTCAGTGGAAGCACAAAGTGGGTAGTGGTAGACCGCCCAAATACCACTAAGTACTGAATCTTGTCATGACCTCCTGTGTAAAACAGTACAACCACAAGTCTGCAAAGTGCGACTTGGCTAAGTTAATTTATCGAAACTCCCGGACTTATCTCACTGGTAGTGGAAGGAAGTGGATACGCAAGAGCAAGGGGAGGCTTAAAGGGAAACCAAGTGGAGGGTGAAGTTTCACAGCTATTCTAGCGTTGCGGGAAGTGGAGCCCGGCTGCGCTAGTAACTGTGGGGAACATCTCGTGCATAGATGGGACCCACCGCAAGTGGGAGCAGCCCATAAGGTGAGATGACAAAAGGGGCTAGATACTTTGAAAAGTCACTGTGATGGTCTGCTCAACCACATGACTAAGGAATTGTGTGGGGCAACGAGTTGATTGTCTCTTGTGGTAAAAGTGTACAAACTCTGCAGAGTCAAAACTATTCGAATAGCCGTGCCCACGGTCAAGGGCGGACATGAGAACTTAACCAGATATAGTTCTATTTCAAAAACTTTGTGGGTGGTATTGGAAAAGTAAAGGGTTGCAGATGGTCCTGGTTTGAATTGTCCTGGGTAACGTCCCAGTGATATTGTAAGCGGTTTTAACACTGAAAGATAAGCATATGGTGCAGATGCCATATAACGGTGGATGGAAATCTGGATCACTATTATGGATATTGCATTTTCTTACACATTATATTTTTGTTCAAAACTGCTAGGTCTAAGGGAATTTCTATGTTTTATATTTTTAAATGATGATAATACTTCTCGCAAAGTAAGATATCATGAAGAATAAATAGAGTCGTGAGTAAAGGAGATGGACGTTTGCGGTAAACATATAAAAATATTGGTGGATTCATGTCGATCATAAAAAGGAAACGATAGTGAGAATTCTGGAAGAAATAAATTGGTGGAGTCTAAATGAATATATAGGCTAGATAGTTGATTTAAATGATTTTTGGAGAATTAGGGAGTGCAACGGTAATTGCTAGATTACAACACTGATAACTAGTTTAAATTCTTGGAAGATGTTGGCGTTAATGGGAGTTATAGGATTTGATCAAATGTTAGATGGATAAATTGAATTTTTGGAAATATTGGAGGAATGATAACAACTATTGGGGTACAATCTTGATCAATGATATTCTTGGTGGATGTATACTAGTGAATCGTAAACTTAATCAATGATATTCTAGGTGGAGGTATACCGGTGAATTAGTTAGAGATAGATAATCACTATAAGAAATCTTATGATAGGTGACGTTTCATTTACGTCATGAAAACTAGAAATTATGTCATGTTTCAACATCTGTGACGTTCACGTGACGAAAATGTATTTTTTCGTCATTGATCTAATGACAATCCTTTTATGACGCTCATTTTCGTCATTGAGTTTATGACGCTCATTTTCGTCATTAACGAGTCCAAGAAATGTCACAAATCATTGAGCTTCGATGACTGTACAATTTCCACGTAGGACACGAAACATGATAATTTTTATCACAGTGTGATGTGGAGCTGACATGGCGGGTTTATTGTGACAATTTTATTCGTCATAAATTGTCTTGTGGCAGGTTATGATCAGTGTTAAATACAACATGCCATCACTATAAAGTTTTCTCATTCAATGTTTCACTGACTTATGGAAAATTTGATAGCATCTACATAGAACATGAAAAAATTAGTGCTAAAAAATGAACAACTTTCCAATGCATGTGTTGTAATTGCACTGAACATGGAAATTTTGATAGCATGGACCTAGAAATTTTGAAAGCATTGACCCAGAAATTTTGACAGCATACACTCATATAAAATAGAGCTATGGTAACACATGGTTGTAACACAAAACAATCTATGTAACACATAATTTGTATGATGAATAAATATGTTACAAGCATGTAGTACAGTAGCATATAGTTGTGTAACAGTTTGCTATCCTTTATGTTGAATAACTTTATTTTCAGATTGTAAATCCACAAGACATAATAAAAAAGATTGCAAAAAATATATGACCAAGAATGTTAGCATATCTTTATCTACTTCATTGTAGTGATACACCCGAAATTTCAATAGCATGTGCATCGATCACCAATGATGTATTAATTTTGGAGTGTACAAATTAAACAAGTTCATATTACCAAATCTGAGAATACACTCTAGACTACATCTTAATCATTACCAAGTATTATAATACACTCCAAAATACAAAGGAGTCTCATGCACAAAGTAAATCATGGAGCACTAATCTCATTTATCAAAGAACTAAAATGGAACTCGTATAATTTTCTTATCTTACCACGACATGGCAATGCGCAATGTAGCTCCTAGAGCCTGTCCTTTGCTGGTACTGAACATTCTCACGGTTAAGTTTGTTTTTCACACACTTGTCCTATAGAAAGACAAACATTAGTATGACAAGTAGCTTAGTTCTATCACACATACAAAAGACACCAGTATATGAGATAACACAGAGCTTAGTTATATACCTTGTGCTTTGGGTTTGACCACATCTCCACTAGTGCTTTCCATTGCTCGTCAGTCATACTCTTCAACGGTGATGTTGTTCTCACTTGGTTTGCTGGTACACCATTAAAGTAAGCCTTCTTTAGCTGGTACCTCATTTGCCGCTGTCCACACTTGAGCAAATCAGCGCATGCATCTTTGACTAGCTTACTCTCTGTGTCTATGGTAAATTGACCCTAATTAAGAGCATGAACACCAGTAAAGAGGCATTAGAACTAAATAGGCCTAATATGGCATGTCTGTTGAGTATGAGCAAGTTCTAGTCTTTATTTATTAATGGTGACTTCAGATATAGTAACAATATAGCTCAGATCTAAAACAATAATTACTAAAATCACATCATTGCAGTGTAGAGTAAGTTTTTTACAGTTGGACTACTTTTTTATAGTTGGATTGCAATTTTCAGAACTAAGACTTGAGAGCAAAGAAAACAATATAGCACAGAAGATAATATGATTCATTTCAGATTTCCCATCTTTAACATGTTAGGAAGTGATGTAGTTAAATTAATGGAAAGAAACAAATGAAACTACTTACTGACTAGAAGTTGACAACTAATAGTTAGCATCTAACTCTTGGAACAGCTAGGAAGAAGTTTTTTATACCAAATTTGCATGTCTAGTTTTCAAGAGTTTTTCTTTTTAGTTACAGAAATAAAATGGCATATACGAGAAATTTATTCATTACAGTACTTCCTGATTTTATCATGGCCCCTAAATCAGCATGCAAGCTTTTGCTCATATAGCAGACAATTTCATGTTTTCAACATAATTAGAAAAGAGACAAAAGAAAATTACTTATATAGATGGCAAGGCAGACAAATTTAAACATAAATTACATTATCACAAAGTGTCAAAATAGGAAAGTAGCGCATTGACATCAGCATACAGCAACGAAGCAACCCATGAACATACAACACTACAGGAAATGATTAAAAATTTAAGACAGTTGCACTATTAGGAAAGATTTGATCTACTTACAGCCACTTTGTCCATATAGTCTTTGAGTTGAGACTTGTCCTTCTTGTAATCCTTCCAATGCGGAAAGATTGGTATGTCTTTGCCTAAGTATAATCCCGCCCTCTGATGCTAGCTTTGCAGCTTGTAGTGGTGCCTCTGGTCTTCTCTTCCCTTCAGTAATATGCACCGGAATCTTAGTGCACAAACCTCGGCTTATCCTATCCAAATCTATTCCCATAGTTCTTCCCCTATTCCATCGATCAATCATGGCATTTGGTTCACCTGACAATCATGAATATTTCAGAGTTATTGGAAATCATAAACTATTTTGATGCAAATATGTAAACCATATTGCTTTGAGAAAGGAGTACAATACTTGCCTTCATTTCTCATTAGGATCTGGTCATCAGGGTTAGGAGATTTAGCAGCGACCAATGCATCTTCTGTGGAACCATCTTTTGGATTTGTAGTTGTACCATCTTCAGTTGAACATTGTTCCCTTGTCCTATGCCTAGTCATTCTAGCTGCTTGATCTTGTTCAACAGTTGCCATCACTCTCTTTAACACTGTGGGACCCGGAGTAGAAGCTTAGGACTTCATGCATTACAAAGATACTAGTCCCAGATCAAAGCTAGTACACACAGATAACGAATAAAACGGTACATTGTCATCCACGATTTAATACAATAATAACTGAAGTTTACATTGGTCATTGCCTTACAAAGGTTCACGAACCTTAAAACGAAAATAAACACAATGGAAGCAAAAGTAATTAATCGACCCATCAATCGCCACGTGCAATTGGTGGGAAACGAGTCCTAAGCATCCGGAAGAATCCACCGTATCCACACTCGACACGTAAGTCGAATTCTCGGCTTGAGCTTCTTCATCCTCTGCTAATGTATTTGTAAAGCAACATGTGAGTACAAAATTGTACTCCGCAAGTCTTGGGAAAGGTGCATAGATGCAAGGCTTCACAAAGGAAGGCTATATGGTTCTTTTGCAAAAATCAGCATTTTATTTCAAATCTACATAATTACTTCAAAGGCCATTTGATAAACATCTTTGTTTTTCATAAATGAAATTAGATAAATAACTTAGTGAAGGTTAAACCACCAACACTAAGATCTCAGGCTATCTGCCAACTTTAAAAACTCAGGTTAAACCACCTGATCTGGTTACACCACCAGATTTAAATCACGAGAGTTATACCACTCCCAAGTTTGACAAACCATTTTATTTTGAAATCAAAACCAAACTTCTACCATGTGAATGCATTCCTTGCCCGCCCTTGACCGTGGGCACGGCTATTCGAATAGTTTATTACTCTGCAGAGTTTGTACACTTTACCCACAAGAGATAAATTATCTTAATAGTCAACATGCTTCCTTTGGCATGAGACCCAGATAAAATATCACAAAGCCTTTCACCTACTCCAGTATAGCTAGATACCACCCGCTAAGGTTTCACCACAACTCGAATCCACGAGTCGGAGCCCCTCTTGCGCCGTATGAGTACGATGAAACCCCGCCCTCACTATGAGTAACCAAGACACCACGGCACTCAATACACCACTGGTGATATCTAAACTACACCTTAATAGGTTAGTTAGCTAGGTCGTACCCATATAGACTTGTGGTTGCACTGTTTTGCTCAGTTTGGACAAACTCAAGCGTCGGTCCTTAAACGACCAGGGTGGTTCATTCACAATTCCAAAATTCTCGTGCTAATCGCACCACCAAACCTTCCATCCACCCTTGTCAACTTTTCCTTTGAACTTCATTTTATTTTCAAATTAACAGTGGTAACATCCATTACCACTTTTCAAACAGATCATTTAACAATGGTAACATCCATTACCAATGTTCAAACAAATCATTCATCAAAACATTTAGTAAACATGCTACTCATTTGAGCATTATTACATTGATTTGCTACGCTAAGCATTTGCTAGTATTTACAAATTCCACAGATGTAATACTAACTCATTATTGAGTCAAAGGGATATCCTAAGTTGACAATGGTACAAGTTAAACAATTTTCAATGGAAGGTATAACAAATTGGGTATTTAACTAAATTTTCTAAATCAAATTATCACTTGATATAACATACGCATGCAATAATTTAAAATAACTACCTAATCATTTTATAATTCATTTGAGCAAGTTGATCAAAGAAAACTTGCAAAACATAGGATCAAAATGATCAAAGGAGACTTGCCTTCCTGTGCTGGGTTGAAGTTTTCCGGGGCTTGCTCTTGAAGTTCCTCAGACAAATCGGTCTCTACACGTAAATCAAGAAATCCAAATAAATAAAATAAAATAAAAATTCAAAAATTGAAACTAAATATACCAATTGAAATATTAGAATTTTAGATGAATTTAGAAATTTGAATGGATCAATTTGGAGCTAAAATGGGCAAGATATGGCTGTTGGAAGTTTGAAATCAGAGAAAAATGGAAAAAGATAATTTCTGGAATTATCTTTTAACTGAAAATGAATTATGACGTCAGCACGGATTTTCTTGGAATTATTTTACAAAAGTAAATTCTAATTATGACGTCAGCAAGGGAATTAAAATAAAAATACGAAGCCGACATGTGGGCCCGGTCTACGGTGGGACCGAGTCCACGGACCATTACAAATGCCGACGTGGCACGCGGAAATGCGACACGTGGCATGACACGTGGCATCCGACGTGGCGCGACATGGCACCGGATCGGGTTTTCTTGACGTGGCGGCCGACGTGGCTACTCGTGGCATGAACGTTAGCCGACACGTCGGCTAGGGCCGACGTGCTCGTGATCGGGCGGGGCGCGTGGCTCGGGCGAGCGCGGCGCGCGGATCGGATGGCCTACGCCGGACACGTGGCGATTCGCCGCGAAACAATCTGGATGAACAGCCAAGATTGACGGCGGTGCGCAGCGATCGTCCGATCTCGGACGCGTGGCGAAGCTCGCCGCGCTGGCGTCGCGCGCGACGCGATGCGCTTGCGGCGACGCGACGCGAGCGGCGAAACCGAGGCGGGCGCGACGCGACGGCCGAGATGAGGACGCGTAGGTGCATCCGAGCCGCCGAGGATGAGCGGTGAGATCGCGCGCGCGGAGGCGGAAACCGACCGATCATCGACGCGTGGTCGGGCTCGCGCGCTGGCGCGCCCGCGGACGCGAGCGCGGCGCGCTGCGCGACGCGCGCGCGCGACCGAGGGACGGCGTGCGGGAGCGTCTCTCGCGCGCGGACCGAGGGGCGGCGCGAACGGAGGGCGCGGCGAGGACTCACCGGCGGCGACCAAATCCCACGGCGGCGACGGTTTGAACAGCGGCGACACGCACGCGAGAGAGGAAGAGAGAGGAGAGTGCGAAGGGGTGAGAGTGGTGGCGGGGCTCGTTTATACACGGCGGAGATGGAAACGGCGCGCGAACCTCGCCGCGAGTTAAGACGGCGGTTTCGGCGCACACGCGGAGTGGGCGTTAAATCGAGGGGTAACGGCGGCGGTTGAATGCGCACGACAAGACGGCTCTCGGGGTTCATGAATGGCGAAGTAACGGACGGGACGGCGGGTCGAGCTCGCAACGGCGCAGAATGGCGGTGACGCCAGAGGAAGAAACGGCCGTGGAGACGGCGGCCGACAGTGGGGACCATCGGCGGTGACCTCACGCAGCCGGCGGTCTCGACAGGTGGGGCTCGCTGTCGGCGCAAAAACAAAAGAAACTCAACCTCGCGCGAGCGGGGCTCGAACGCGCGCCGAGGGAGCGGGGAAGGAAGAGAGCGGCGGTGTAAACCAGTCGGGCGGGGAGGCACTGCCTACCCAATAAGGGTAGGTAATCCCTTTGAGGATTAGCTGCGGGGAAGCCGGCGGATGTACGACACGTGGCGCACGGAGAGGGAGAGGAGGCGGGATGGCGCGGACGGCGGGATCGGTCGGGCGGAGATGGACGGATGTATGGTGACATGTGTCACCGAGGAAGGGTTTTGATATAAAAATTTTTATATATTTCAGAAATCAGTAGGAGGCTTTAAAATAGTCGAAAAATACAAAATAAATTCCAAAAATTGCAGAAAAATTCACATAATTCACGATAATGTTTTGAATATATGAAAAATATTTCCAACCTATTTTGATATTAAATTTTTATTTTTAACAGAACTTTATATTCTGAAAAATCCAAATAACTTGAGATAATTAATTTAAAATTATTTCTTCCAAATAAAGCAAAAATTGAGATGTTACAAACCTACCCCCTTAGAAGGAATCTCACCCAGAGATTCGGAAAGACTGAAAAATAGATCAGAAACTCGCTCAAGATCTTCTTCACGTTCCCGTGTTGCTTCCGATTCGGATGATTATTCCATCGCACCTTGCAAAATTTGATAGTCTTGTTTCTTGTACAGCGCTCGCCTCTTCTAAAATCTTGACAGAAATTTAATACGTCAAGTCTTCTTTTAAATCCACCTCTTCTAAAGGTATTAACTCCTCTGGTACTCTTAAGCACTTCTTCAATCGTGATACATGAAATACATCATGTACATCGACAACCGAGGAGGAAGCTCTAAGCGATAAGCGACTTCACCTCTTCGGCTATAACTAGAAATGGTCCGATATACCTTGGAGCAAGCTTTCCACCGACCTTGAAACGTCGCATCCCTTTTAAAGGTGACACCTTCAAATACACATGATCCTCGTGCGAATTCCAACATTCTCGCGACGATTATCGCATAACTCTTTTGTCCGGTGCGTGCTATTTTTAGTCGGTCTCGTATTAATCGAACTTGCTCTTGGCTAGCTTCAAGACATCGGGTCCGAATACTTGACTTTCTCGATCTCGACCAATATAATGGTGTTCGCATTTCGCCATACAAGGCTTCAAACGGAGACATCTTGAGACTAGGTGTAGCTGTTATTATAGGAAAATTCGCGTAGGGTAAACTTTGATCCCAACTAGCTTTGTTGGCTAAAGCACACGCTCTTAGCATATCTTCCAATATCTCGATTCACTCGCTCGATCCGCCATCTGCTTGAGGATGATAAGCGATCTTGAAATTTAAATTGGTGCCCAAAACTTCATGAAGCTTCGCCAAAATCTTGAGGTAAATTGCGTTCCTCTATCCGATACGATCTTCTTTGGAACTCCATGACATACAATTCTTGACATATAGAGCTCGCCAATCTATCTCCGAATAGGTAGTCTTTACAGTATAAAATGTGCAACCTTTGTTAAGCGATCCACTATAACCTGATTGAATCATACCCGACTTGGTTCTTGGTAGTCCTGTTATGAAATCCATTCCGATTTCCTCCCATTTCCATTCAGTATCTCGCAGAGGTTGCAAAAGACCGGCAGTCGTTGGTGCTCGCTTTAACCCTTTGACATATATCACATAAAGCTACATATTCTGCAATTTCTCATTTCATCTTGGTCCACCAAGAACTTTCCTTTAGATCTTGGTACATCTTTGTACTTAGGGATGAATGGAATATCTGATTCATGAGCTTCCTTTAAAATTAAATCTTTTATTTCCTTTCTCTCCGGTACTAAAATCCTTTTTCCAAACCAAAGAATTCCTTCTTCATCTTCTGAGAATCCAGGTGCTTTGCCTTTCTTCATGTTATCTTTTATTTCTTTAACATACTCATCTTCTTTCTCGATTGCCTTGATCTGATCTTCTAAAGTGGGTTGAACCTTTAATGTAGACAGATTTCCTTCATTTATCACTCCCAAATTGAGGCGCTGAAATTCTTCACGAAGAGTTGACTGACTGTTTTGAATCAACATATTGCTAACATGGATCTTCCGACTTAAAGCATCTGCAACTACATTGGCCTTTCCTGGATGATAGTGTATTCCCACATCATAATCCTTTATCAGTTCAAGCCATCTTCTTTGTCTCAGATTAAGATCGGGTTGAGTGAATATATACTTTAGACTTTTATGATCCGTATATATTTCACACCGATTACTAATTAGATAATGCCTCCACAACTTTAGAGCATGCACTACAGCAGCTAGCTCTAAATCATGAGTGGGGTAATTTTCTTCATGAGGTCTTAACTGCCTTGATGCATAAGCAACAACCTTTCCTTCTTGCATTAGTACACATCCAAGACCTTGTTTTGATGCGTCACAATAAACTTCAAAATCTTTTCTAATATCCGGTAATCGCAGAACTGGTGCTGAAGTTAACCTCTTCTTTAACTCTTGAAAACTATCCTCACAGGATTTACTCCATTCAAATTTCTTCTCTTTCTTTAACAATTTGGGTTAAAGGTCCGCAATCTTGGAAAAGCCTTCAATGAATCGACGATAGTAACCAGCTAAACCAGTAAAACTTCGATCTCGGTTCATTGTCTTGGGTGGAGTCCAATTTAATACATCCTTAACTTTTCCGGGATCTACAGATACTCTTCCGCTGAAATTACGTGTCCCAAAACTCAATTTCCTTTAACCAAAACGCACACTTGCTAAACTTGGCATATAATCGGTGTTCACGAGTCTTTGCAATACTATCCTTAGATGATCCTCATGTTCTTTATCATTTTCGAATAGATAAGAATGTCATCTATAAAGACAACAACAAACTTATCTAAATAATCCATAAATACTTTATTCATCAAATTCATGAAGTATCTTGGGGCATTTGTCGATCGAAAGACATCACCGTATACTCATATAGTCCATATCTTGTGGCGAAAGCTGTCTTTGGTATATCTTCTGGTCTAATCTTCAACTGGTGATATCCTGACCGAAGATCAATCTTAGAGAAGACACTTGATCCTTTGAGTTAATCGAACAAATCGTCGATCCGGGGCAAGGGATACTTATTCTTTATAGTTACTTCATTTAAAGCTCTATAGTCCACGCACATACGCTGACTACCATCCTTCTTGTTTACCAAAAGCACTGGGGCTCCCCAAGGTGAAGAACTTGGTCTAATGAAGCTTTTCTCTTGTAATTCTTGAATCTGCCTCTTGATTTCAGCTAAATCGTCAGCTGACATCCGATAAGGTCTTTTGATATTGAAATTTGTGCAGTACCGCATTTATAACAAATTCAATCTCTCGATCCGTGGCGATCTGGCAATTCCTCGTGGAAAACATCGAGGTATTCGCAAGCTACCGACACATCCTCCAACTTTTTCCCTTTTAAGTGGTTAACATAATGTTCTTCGTTGAGCGCATAAGCGCCTCATGTCTTATCTCGAATTCCGTCGAATTGGTAAGACTAATGGCATGATTGGCACAATCTATCTGTCCTTTATACTTGATCAACCAATCCATACCAAGTATTATATCTATGCATCGAGTCTATTATAATAAGGTTCGCTAGGAACTTTACTCCATTTATAATTATGGTTGCCTTTGGGCTAACCAATTTAGTCCTCAATTCTTTTCCGGAGATTGGACTATCATAGGGTTCTTTAGCAAACAAATATTCCAATTATTTCTTTCAGCAAAAGCTTTTGTTACGAATGAATGTGTAGCTCGAATCAAATAATATTATTCTGGTGATCTGAATTAACCAGAACTTACCCGAACTACGTCGGTGCATCTTCCGCCGCTTCTACGGTGACATGATTGATACGCCCTCTGTTGAATGGTGTGGAGTCGAGGTGTCCGAGGGCTTCACGTCCTTGACCGATGAGTTGGAGCTCTCTTTGGTGTAGGATCCAGTTGAAGCGGACCGGGTTACCGCTGACGCCGTGGGCAATGCTGGCATAGTGTCCCATATTTTTGCAATTGTAGCATTGCACTCCTGCAGCTACATTTCTATTCTCTTTGTTGTTGGGTTGCATTTCCAGTTCTAGGAGTTTGAGGCAAAGGCGAGGTGCAGAAATAGGTGTCCTTGGATGATTATGCACTGGAGGCGGTTGTGCTTGTTGTTGAGTAGGGCGTTGACGGAGGCGCTAGCAAACTGTTGGGCTTGAAACTTCCTTTTCCTAGCATCAAAAGGCGACGCTGGGCATCTTCTTGTACTAAAGCTTTGTTCACGGATGTTGAAAAGTAGGGTAGTCATTGGAGACTAAGCGAACTTTGAGGTTGGGGTCCATTCCTCCCATGAACCTCCGGATCCTTGCGGCATCGATCGCCACATCTTCCGGTGCATATCTTGATAATTGGATAAATTTACTCGGATATGCGGAAACACTAAGGTTTCCTTGTTGTAGCTGATGAAACTCCTTCCTCTTCATTTCCATAATACTCATAGGAATATGAGCAGTACGGAAGGCTTCCAAAAATTCTTCCCATGCAATATTCTGGGCATCTTGATGTGCGGCACAGAGTTATCCCACCAATTAGCAGCAACTCCCTTGAGTTGGTGGGCGGCGAAAGAACCTTCTCATGCTCTGCACATTGAGCCAAATTGAGTTTCCTTTCTATTTCTTTAATCCAATCATCCGCCTCCAAAAGGGTGCAGATCCTGCAAAGGTCGGAGGTCGGGTTCTCATAAATTCCCCAAGTTTAGACTGTGGCTGTTGAACTGGTGCTTGCTGGACTTGTTGGACTTGATTTTGGGCCAAAGCTTGAAGTAGTTGCAACTGCATGGCCATCATTTGTTCCATGTTGGGAGCTTGAGCTGGCGGAGGTGGAATGTTGTCTTCTGGTTGAGCATTAGGTTACTGACTCACGCCGGGTTGTTCCTTGTGTTCACCATCTGAAACGGTTTCCAGGGTTAGCAAAAGGTAAGAGGGAACTAGCATAGATAAGAGGTTAGGGGAAACTAAATAACATCCCAAGCCAACACACAAGAAGAAACCAGCAACCATTTAGGGAAAACTTTATTGAAATCAAGATAATTTTATGAATGGCTGCACCACAAGTGCACATAGGCTTGGTACAGTCCATCCAACACACCAAAATATAATAAAGCGTTCTAAGAACGTGGACAATTATTTGGGTACTACTGACTCAACTAACTACTCATCCTCCACGATGATGCGCTCCTCCGGATCCTCCTCTGAATCAGATAAGTGTCTCTGTCCACAACCACGGCAGTTGTTCGGCGAACGCGACCGTGATCGACTCTGACTAAAATCGGAAAAACCGGAGCGAGATAGCTGGCGTCCTCGGCTAGATCCTCCAATATCAACGTCGGGTGGCGGACTGGAGCGTCGCACACATGTGGCTGTTGGGTGTACTTCAGATGCTGCATTAGCTGCCGTAGAAGAGTCGCAAAAGCTCCCTCGCTCTCGCCATGAGAATGGTGATCCCACGGGGCTGATGACGATGAACCCGCCATCTACAAGTTTGAAAAGAGGAGAGATCAAGTAAAGATTTTTAAATAGTGAAAAGGAGGACAGAAACAAGATACTAAGTAAGAGGAGAGTAGAAGCAAAGAAGCTTATATATTTTTAATATATTCTTTTAAACATAAGTCCTTAAAACTTCCCAAAACCTAGGGTTCGTCCTACTGATCAAGATGGCTCGATACCATACGTGGGACCGGAGTAGAAGCTTAGGACCCCCTGTGCATTACTGATACTAGTCCCGGATCAAAGCTAGTACACACAGATAACCAGAATAAAACGGTACATTGTCATCCACGATTTAATACAATAATAACTGAAGTTTACATTGGTCATTGCCTTACAAAGATTCACAGAACCTTAAAACGAAAATAAACACAGCGGAAGCAAAAAGTAAATTAATCGACCCATCAATCTGCCACAGGCAATTGACTAGGAAACGAGTCCTAAGCATCAGGAAGAATCCACCGTATCCACACTCTACACGTAAGTCGAATTCTCCACTTGAGCTTCTTCATCCTCTGCTAATGTATTTGTAAAGCAACATGTGAGTACAAAATTGTACTCCGCAAGTCTTGGGAAAGGTGCATAGATGCAAGGCTTCACAAAGGAAGGCTATATGGTTCTTTTGCAAAAATCAGCATTTTATTTCAAATCTACATAATTACTTCAAAGGCCATTTGATAAACATCTTTGTTTTTCATAAATGAAATTAGATAAATAACTTAGTGAAGGTTAAACCACCAACACTAAGATCTCGGGCTATCTGCCAACTTTAAAAACTCAAAGTTAAACCACGATCCGTTACACCACCGATTTAAATCACGAGTTATACCACTCCCAAGTTTGACAAACCATTTTATTTTGAAATCAAAATCAAACTTCTACCATGTGAATGCATTCCTTGTTCGCCCTTGACCGTGGGCACGGCTATTCGAATAGTTTATTACTCTGCAGAGTTTGTACACTTTACCCACAAGAGATAAATTATCTTAATAGTCAACATGCTTCCTTTGGCATGAGACCCGGATAAAATATCACAAAGCCTTTCACCTACTCCAAGTATAGCTAGATACCACCCGCTAAGGTTTCACCACAACTCGAATCCACGAGTGGAGCCCTCTTGCGCCGTATGAGTACGAAGAAACCCTGTCCCTCACTATGAGTAACCAGACACCACGGCACTCAATACACCACGGTGATATCTAAACTACACCTTAATAGGTTAGTTAGCTAGGTCGTACCCATATAGACTTGTGGTTGCACTGTTTTGCTCGGTTTGGACAAACTCAAGCGTCGGTCCTTAAGCGACTGTGGTGGTTCATTCACAATTCCAAAATTCTCGTGCTAATCGCACCACCAAACCTTCCATCCACCCTTGTCAACTTTTCCTTTGAACTTCATTTTTATTTTCAAATTAACAGTGGTAACATCCATTACCACTTTTCAAACAGATCATTTAACAATGGTAACATCCATTACCAATGTTCAAACAAATCATTCATCAAAACATTTAGTAAACATGCTACTCATTTGAGCATTATTACATTGATTTGCTACGCTAAGCATTTGCTAGTATTTACAAATTCCACTGATGTAATACTAACTCATTATTGAGTCAAAGGGATATCCTAAGTTGACAATGGTACAAGTTAAACAATTTTCAATGGAAGGTATAACAAATTGGGTATTTAACTAAATTTTCTAAATCAAATTATCACTTGATATAACATACGCATGCAATAATTTAAAATAACTACCTAATCATTTTATAATTCATTTGAGCAAGTTGATCAAAGAAAACTTGCAAAACATAGGATCAAAATGATCAAAGGAGACTTGCCTTCCTGTGCTGGGTTGAAATTTTCCGGGGCTTGCTCTTGAAGTTCCTCGACAAATCGGTCTCTACACGTAAATCAAGAAATCCAAATAAATAAAATAAAATAAAAATTCAAAAATTGAAACTAAATATACCAATTGAAAGATTAGAATTTTAGATGAATTTAGAAATTTGAATGGATCAATTTGGAGCTAAAATGGGCAAGATATGGCTGTTGGAAGTTTGAAATCAGAGAAAAATGGAAAAAGATAATTTCTGGAATTATCTTTTAACTGAAAATGAATTATGACGTCAGCACGGATTTTCTTGGAATTATTTTACAAAAGTAAATTCTAATTATGACGTCAGCAAGGGAATTAAAATAAAAATACAGAAGCCGACATGTGGGCCCGGTCTACGGTGGACCGAGTCCACGGACCATTACAAATGCTGACGTGGCACGCGGAAATGCGACACGTGGCATGACACGTGGCATCCGACGTGGCGCTGACATGGCACCCGGATCGGGTTTTTGCCGCGTGGCGCCGGCGTGGCTACTCGTGGCATGAACGTTCTTTGAACACGTCGGCTAGGTGGCGTGCTGGTGACTGGGCAGGGCTGACGTGGCTCGGGCGGAGCGGCAGCGGCGCGGGATCGGATGGCCTACGCTCGGACACGTGGGCGCATCTGGGCCGCGAAAACAAATCTGGATGAACAGCCAAGATTGGACGGCGGTGCGCAGGCGATCGTCCGATCTCGGACGCGTGGCGAGCTCGCCGCGCGGCGCCTTGCGCCGCGCGCGGCTGCGCGGCGACGCGACGCGAGCGGCGAAACCGAGGCGGGCGCGACGCGACGGCCGAGATGAGGACGCGAGGTGCATCCGAGCCGCCGAGGATGAGCGGTGAGATCGCGCGCGCGGAGGCGGAAACCGACCGATCATCGACGCGTGGTCGGGCTCGCCGCGCTGGCGCGCGCGCGAGCAGCAGCGCGCGGCGGCGGCGCGCGACGCGGCGCGCGACCGAGGACGGCGTGCGGGGCGTCTCCGGCGCGCGGACCGAGGGGCGGCGCGAACGGAGGGCGCGGCGGAGGACTCACCGGCGGCGACCAAATCCACGGCGGCGGCGGTTTGAACGGCGACGACACGCACGCGAGAGAGGAAGAGAGAGGGAGAGTGCGAAGGGGTGAGAGTGGTGGCCGGGGCTCGTTTTATACACGGCGGAGATGGAAACGGCCGCGCGAACCTCGCCGGCGAGTTAAGACGGCGGTTTCCGCGCACACGCGGAGTGGGCGTTAAATCGAGGGGTAACGGCGGCGGTTGAATGCGCACGACAAGACGGCTCTCGGGGTTCATGAATGGCGAGAAACGGACGGGACGAAGGGTCGGAGCTCGGCAGCGCGCAGAATGGCGGTGACGCCAGAGGAAGAAACGGCCGTGGAGACGGCGGCCGACAGTGGGGACCATCGGCGGTGACCTCGCAGACCGGCGGTCTCTGACGGGTGGGGCCCGCTTGTCAGCGCAAAAACAAAAAGAAACTCAACCTCGCGCGCGGAGCAGGGCTCGAACGCGCGCCGAAGGAGCGGGGAAGGAAGAGAGCGGCGGTGTAAACCGATCGGGCGGGAGGCACCGCCTACCCAATAAGGGTAGGTAATCCCTTTGAGGATTAGCTGCGGGGAAGCCGGCGGATGTACGACACGTGGCGCACGGAGAGGGAGGGGAGGCGGGATGGCGCGGACGGCGGGGATCGGTCCGGGCGGAGATGGACGGATGTATGGCTGACATGTGTCAGCCCGAGGAAGGGTTTTGATATAAAAATTTTTTATATATTTCAGAAATCAGTAGGAGGCTTTAAAATAGTCAGAAAAATACAAAATAAATTCCAAAAATTGCAGAAAAATTCACATAATTCACTGATAATGTTTTGAATATATGAAAAATATTTCCAACCTATTTTGATATTAAATTTTTATTTTTAACAGAACTTTATATTCTGAAAAATCCAAATAACTTGAGATAATTAATTTAAAATTATTTCTTCCAAATAAAGCAAAAATTGAGATGTTACAAACACTCTTCTTCCTCCTGAAGGCATGTTGACATTTCTTGTCAAGGTCTTCCTATGTACATTTTTAGAAACCTACATGGCATTATATGCAGAAAAAATAACAGCAAATTAAACATGTTGCACATTGAGCACAAATGAGTAAAAATACTGAAACATTGCAAATACCTTATCAACTACGCCTTGTTCAATGTCCTCGTTACCTTTAGGTTCATACAACGAATCAGAGTCTTCACGAGCACTACCCTTGCTCTTTGCATTTGATTTGTTAAGAATCGAAGTTAATGCACTAATTCCAAGACTCTGCAACACTTGATTGTTCCTCATCATAGTTTGTACCCTCACCTTTTCATATCCACTAGGTACTGCCTCTTTACATGCATAAAAGAAGAAATTAAGTATAAGCAGAACTCATAGCATAAGATTGGGCATAGGCATAGAAAACGATAATCTGAACTGAAACATAGACATAGCAAACTAAATTCAAATTGGCTAGTTTTGACTATCTGCAATGTTTCTTTCACATGCATACGTATGTAGTTTTTCAAAATTTTTATTACATTCAGTTCAGAAATTACTCTTTCTACAGATTCCTAATAAGTGTTCAAGTTCAGAAAACATGCTCATGTCACATGCCTAAGTTTCTGAAAAAAAGACACTAGGATACAAGAACACTCAATCCTAATTACTTCCTGTGAACTCATCATGGGCATTAGAGTGAGGTTTCCTGGTGGCAGATGGAATAAAGAGGAGCCAGTAAAGAGGGGGTGAAGGTTAGCACCTAAAAGATCAGATGGGAGCTGAAAAAATGTGTAATTTCCAGCAAGAACACTTACATGTCTTGTGCTACGAGTTTGAAGCAATCTAGAGTTTATCCTAATTATGAGTTTGAACACGTACATGTCTTGTGCTATGAGAATACTTCAGATTTAGTTTGGGCATATACAAGATTGAAGCATTGGCGTGAAGCTGCATCAAGCAATCTAGCGAGTGAGCAAGTGAGCAGAGCCGATTAATTAAGTTGCCAAACTGCATCCGCAGAGCAGCTGCAGCCCGCCAGGCTCCACATCTTCAAACACCAGGCGCTTCCCATCTTGGCAGTACTCACCTATCGCTGCTGCCACCTTGCCCCGCGCAGGGCTGCCGCCAGGCCCCAAATCGCTAAACACCAGGCGCACTGCTGCCGCAGTGCCCATGCCGGCGTGCCTTGCTGCGCGCCGCTATCGCCCCTGCTGCCCTCAGTCGCGGCAGCACCGTGCCACCCCTGCTGCCCTCAGCCACCGCGGCACCACACGCACGCGCTGCCCACAGATGCCGCGGCACCGCACGCACCGGCTGCCCTCTGCCGCCGCGCGTTCGCCGTCGCCCCTCACTGCCTCGGTCGAGATTGGGAAGAGAGAGCTAGGGAGGCATCTTACCTGCTGGTTTACGCTTGCCGGGAGGCATCTTAGTGTTCGGGCTTCGTCGGCGACGAGAAGAACCAGGGTTGCTGTGGTTTGTGGCGGCTAGGGTTAGGGGTGGTGGTCTGTGGCGACTAGGGTTGGGAGAGGTCGGGATGTGTGAGTTGGGATCAGCTAGGCTCGCTGCCCACACAGGCCACAGCCGCCGCAGCCCCAACGCACGCGCTGCCCACAGGCCACAGCCGCCGCAGCCCCAACACACGCACGCGCTGCGCACAGCCGCCGTGGCACCACATGCCCCCGCTGCGCACAGCCGCCGCGCGTTTGCCGTCGCCGCTCCATGCCTCGATCGAGATTAGGAATTGCCAAATTAGGGAGCAGAGAGAGCTAGGGAATTACCTGCTGGTTTACGCTTGCCAGGAGGCATCTCGGCGTTGGGCTTCATCGGCGACGTACGCTTGCCAGGAGGCATCTTGGCGTTGGGCTTCGTCGGCGACGTACGCTTGCCAGGAGGCATCTCGGGTGGTGTTGTTGTGGTCTGTGATGCTAGGGTTGGGGGAGGTGGTGTTGCTGTGGCGGCTAGGGTTGGGGGATGTGGTGTGGACTGAGTTTGTGGCGGCTAGGGTCGGGGGATGTGGTGTGGACTGAGTTTGTGGCGACTAGGGTTGGGGGAACCAGGAGTAAAGCAATCCCATGACGTGATTTTACCAGAATCACCATGGTGCGTGTGGCATTGTTTTAGCAGCTGTTTGGACAAAACGGTCATTTCACCTTGAAATTTTTGTTGGCCTGTGTGCAAGGCCTCCCGCCAGGCTGAAAGTTTGGCGCCCGCTGCCTCTAATTGTCTTTTCTTTTTGGCATAGGAAAAATAAATAATGTACGGAAATAATTATTAGTGCAAATAAGCAGTATATTCCTACATGAATATATTTTTAATAAAATGAAGATATATATAGTGAAAATAGGTGAAAAGGGTTTAAAATTTTCATATGAAAACATATGTGGTAAAGGCGAAAAAACATATTTCATATTATGCCAAGTTGTATGCAATTACTCCCTATGGTCAAATATATTTGCCACCAAATCTATGAGGCGCATCGGCAACGGGGCCGACGGTGCGTCTGAGATTGGAAGCATGGGTTGGAGATGGAGGTGTTGCATAGGAGTTTGGGATGGAGGTGATGACGGCGGTAAGGGGAGGTCGTTCAGCCGACAGTGTATGGGAGTTAGGTGAAAGCGACGACCGCAAGCGGAGACTGCGGACAAAACATGGCGAATCACACTTTTGATGTAATGTAAACTCTTGAGGTGTTGAACGAAATGAATGCTTGTTGTGAGTTTGAATTTTTAACTTTTGCATGCGCATTCAAAATGTTGAAATTCGAATTCCAACGACCAAATGCACAACCCCAAAGCAAGTGTAATATTTTTAACAAAAGCATTGTCTGTAGATATTTTATTCCAATACTAGTTTATTTATCATTAATTAATATAATTTTTTCAGAAATTTCAGAAATTCAAACCATCTAAAAACAGAACAAATATTTACAATTTTGTTGTGATTAAAAGAAATCGAATTTTTTGTTCAAACTTTCGAAAATGGGTTCTTCAACTCCTCAGGATGATTTATGTAAAATTTCAAAATTTCTAACGCACTGTAGCTTTGTCAAATGGATTTAATAGGACGAAGGAGTAGAAAAATTGGGAAAAACTTAATAAGACATTTACCACGTAGCAGTTCTTTCCCCACTTCTCACTGACAAGGGACCCCATACACCTTCTGGCCCCACCTTGCAGTGAGAATGCCTAGCTCCAATACTAGTTTATTTATCATTAATTATGCAAGGTGAACAGGGTTGTGTTAGTTACATTGAAAAATTGGTGAACTACGTTGTAATTTGTAAGGATGTTTTGGTGAATATTTTTTAAGAATCAATTTCTGGGAATTGTTATCTATGTTCAATCTGAGAATCAAAATCCAACATGTTATAACTGAAATTCAACATGTTCAATCTGGGAATTGCAATGCAATGAACTAGCCTTTTGCAGTATAGTGCACTAGCTTGTGCAATGGACTGAACATGTTGTAATCCAAATTCAAGTCTGCTTTTGACAGCATGCTGTTGGAAAATTTGAAAGCATCTACATAGAACAAAAAAAATAGTTCCCAGAAATGAAGAGCTTTTGCACTGCATACCATTTTTTGGAAATTTTGACAGCATGTGTTGGAAATGCACTAAACATGAAAAAAATTTGACAACATGTGAAACAAACATGGAAATTTTGACTGCATACACCCATAAATTTTGATAGAATGTGCATTACATAAAAAGTTAAAAAAGTCCAGATTACCAAATCTGATAATACACTCCAGATTACATCTCTAACATTACCAAACATAAGAATACAGTCTAGAATAAACTCTAAATTTTGGCAGTTCACTAAATTATTACATCCATGATGAATGAAATTTAGTCCCTATCACTATCATCACCATCATCATCAAGGATTGTTTGACCTTCATTATCACTGACATATTGCCATCCAGTTCCATCTTCATCATCGCTAGACTCAGTTTCTTGAAGTTCCTCTTGCCTTTGTCTATGAAGCTCATGAACTACACTTGCATTGACATGAAGTGAATCTTCATCGGCCGGATGTTCATTCTCCAAATTTTCTTCATTAAGTTGCACTTGAAAACCTACACATGTATCATCTTGGTATGACAGTCCCAAGCCATTGGGTCTTTCATCATTATCGTTTTCAGCCACACTCCATAAGTGTCTATGTGTAAACTTTTGAACAACTCTTCAATTTTCACCATACTTTGTGTCTTTCAAGTAAAATACCTTTGTTGCCTGTGTTGCCAGAATAAAAGGATCATCCTTGTACCAGCAACTGCCATGGTTGATGCTTCTGAAAAATCCATCATCTTTCATTCTAACCCTCTTGCTACAAGTATCAAACCAATCACTCCGAAATAGAACCATTGTCCGGTGACTGTTGAAACTTGAGTTATACTGCAACTGAATTATTTCTTTCAAGCAACCATAAAAATCAATATAATCTCCATTATGTGCACCCTCAACCATGACTCCACAATTCTGTGTTCTTCTATTTTTCTCGCGGTCGGCAGTGTGGTATCGAACACCATTAACAAGACAGGCTGAAAATATTCGAACTCGCAGATCTGGTTCACATGCTAATGCATATAGGTCATCACTGATGTCTTCTTCCTTCACAAAACGCAATGTTGCAACCTGTACGAGTAAATATGCCACGTGGTGAAAACCAATACATATGACCATGCTTTAATGAAAATATGGACTAAAAACTCACGTGCTTCTTAAACCAGGAGGAAAACTGCTTCTCAAGGGTTTTTTTGACATCAAGAATTCCTTCATTCTCTAGCTCTTTCCTGTATATCATGCGAGCAGCCAATTTAAACATTAGAACTAATAATCAATAGGTTAAATAAAAAATTTAAAAGTGAAGAAGGGATAACATACTCTATATATGGCTCAACCTCAGGACAATTATTTAGCACATACCAAACGATTTTGTCATAATCATGTTCGAGATATGTAATCCGCCGGCACCAAGTAGATCAACTCCATCCGGAAAACAGATAGATCACCTTCTCTCAAATCAACACGTTCTCTATTCCTACCCTCCCGATTGTGTCGTGTGTCAACGTCATCAAAGTACCTCGAGCAAGCAGTCAGGCACTCGGTAGCGACATATGCTTCTGCAATGGATCCTTCAGGTCTTGCCATGTTCCTTACAAAACGTTTCAATGTATACAACCTTCTTTCTACTGGGTACATCCATCCATATTGTACTGGGCCTCTAAGGATGGCCTCATTGTAAATGAACAGCCAAGTGCAACATCACATCAAAGAAAGGAGGAAATATCTTCTCAAGCTTGCACAAAATTATTGGGATTTCTGCTTTCATTCTATTCAAAACATCTAACTTCAAAGTTTTTGCACATAATTGCTGAAAGAAATTACCTAATTCAGCAAGTGCCTCATATATGTCCTTATGCATGATTCCAAGAACAGCAGCAGGTAAAATCCTCTGGAGTAGGATATGGCAATCATGAGTTTTTAGTCCTTGGAGGTTGCATCCATCAGCAGTAATACAAGTTGCTAAGTTAGAAGCATATCCATCTGGGAATTTTACACTTCTTAAAAATCACAAAAAGCAAGCTTCTGGGTTTTATTCATTGTATAAGGGGGCGTGTGGAACACTGTATGAATCTCCATCACTCTTCAAGTGCAAATTTTTTCTTATGCCCATATCTTTCAAATCAAGCCTAGCATTAATAGTGTCCTTTGACTTCCCAACAATGCCAAGAAATGTAGCAAGAATGTTGTCACATATATTTTTTTCGATGTGCATTACATCAAGATTATGGCGCAGCTTCAAACTTGTCCAATATGGCAAATCCCACAAACACGACTTTCTCTTCCAACATTGACCTTCTTCTTCCCGCTTTCTCTTTTTGCTTTGAGGATACTTTCCTGGCCTAACATCCTTGACCCTATCCAATTGCTGCATTAGCTCATCTATACTAAATTCCTCTGGCTTGTCAAGGTTTTCGGGCTTTCCATCAAAGTCCTTCTTCATCCTCCATGGATGGTCCCTTGCAAGGAAACGCCGATGGCCAATATAACATATCTGATTCCTTATTCTTCTGGAGCAAGGATTTTTGTCACAACGCACACAAGCATAATAACCTCTTGTGACTCTACCTGACAATGTGCTCAAAGCTGGATAATCATGAATGCACCATATTACTGCAGCATGCAGATCAAACATTGTTCCATTAAATGCATCAAAAGTACGAACACCTTTCGAAAGCTCTAGCAACTCTTCAATGAGTGGCTCCAAGAAGACATCGAAATCCTTTCTAGGGCATTCTGGACCAGGGATGAGTAGGCCCATCATGAAGTTGGATTGCTCCATACATTCCCACGGAGGGAAGTTGTAGGGGATAAGAAATATTGGCCACATGTTGTACGAGGAGCTCATTTTGCCAAATGGATTGAAACCATCCGTAGCAAGGCCAAGTCTGATGTTCCTCGCATCTTTTGCAAACCACCCATATTTTCTATCAAACTCTTTCCATGCCTCACCATCAGCCGGATGGCTGAGCTCATTCTCCACTGGTTTTCTCTTCAACTTGTGCCACTGTGCCGCCTCTGCTATTTTTTTTGAAGCAAACATCCTCTTCAGCCTTGGAATCAATGGAAAATGCCGCAATACCTTCTGAGGAATCTGCTTTCTTCCATCCGCGTCTTTTCATCTTGATGCATCACATACTGGGCATTTATCGTTTTTTGCATACTCCTTCCGAAACAAAACACAATTATTCGGACACACATGGATTGAATCATATCCGAGACCCAATGCACGAATAAGTTTCTTTGCTTCATGGTAAGATGCGGAAGAGAGCAAGCCAGAATGCCGATGATAACAACTTGATGAGTGCGGTAAATGCAACATTGCTGATTCGATAAAATGATTTGATATGAAGTAACTTCACCACAAAAGAAAATCTTGTATAATTTGCACCAGGGTAAAGTTCTTGCTTCATATCTTCTAATATAGCTGCAAACATCGATTTCCCTCCACCTTGATCTTCAGCTGTGTACAACTCCTCTAACATAGCAGGATTTCTATCATCAGGGTTGTTTTCTTCATCTACATTCATGTCAACATCCTCATTGAAGACATTATGTTCATCCAAATTGTCTTCATTTTCATTAATTCTGGCATCCGATGGTTCTCCATGATGTATCCATTTAGTGTAAGTGCTAGCCATCCCATGAATATATAAGTGATCCTCCACATGTCCTTTATGTCGATGAACCCGATTCAAACACTTACGACATGGACAAAGTATCTCTACATTCTCATCAAATCTCTCGGAAACAAAATTCATGAACTCATTGATCCCGTCCAGATGCGCCTTGCTAAATAGCCTACTATTGATCCAACTTCTGTCCATTTGCTGCACATTGAAATAAGACAAGTAGCAAAATATTGAAATAAGTGGTGATATATCCGCAGTGGCGGACGCAATTTTGAACCTAGGTTACTCGGATACGTCGATACTGATATGTCGATACCATGACACACCATTTCACCAAAACATTGATACAATGATACGTGTATATAGATATAAAAATACAAAAATATAGATATTAATTATTTCTTATGAGGAAATGGGCGACATAAGACGAGCATAATAGTATAAATTAAATAACAAATTATAGAGATAATCTATGTTGTCCGGATACCCCGATATGGATACGGATACGCGATACGACAATACCGCGATTCGTCATTTTCCCAAAAATGCCGATACGGCGATACGTATATACGAATACTTGGCAAATGTTAGTTGCTTAATATGATCATAGAAGCCTTGATAGTTGCATCAACATACAAACAATCTGGAAAGTAGAGATGACAACAACTCATGCTGGTCTTGTTCCTGGTCTAGCTCAAACAACAAGTAGTCAGACATAATGTTTAAGATTATATGTAGGTGAATCTGCTTGCATTGATATCCAATCTGATTTTGCTATGTGCTTCACAAATTTCAATGTTTTAGGAACAAACAGAAACGTGGATAAACTGAAGTATGTAGCTAAAGATGTTGCTTGCACGCCATGTGAACATACTAAGCATATATTATGCAAACCATACATGGTACTATGGTAGACTGTATGTAATGTTGTTTTGTCCATCTAAGTTAATATAGATGCATGCTGATCAATTAAGCAAGCTCACCTTGGTATGCTTCATTAATCTCCTGAAATCTGGAGGTTGAATTAATGAATTTTCTTCACCCTGCTTCTTGTCAGGATGCCATTTCTATAGGGAAAGGGGAAATCATCAGTCACTACCATCAAGGCATCAACACAAAACTACAAAAAGTATAATCCTACTAAAAGAAATACAGCAGCAGTTCCATACTTCCATGAGCAGCAAACTAAGTATAAGCCCTAGGCCCAAGTTTCCCTATTGAGATAATTAATAGGATAATTGCCGCTTCAGGTAAACAATTTGAATAGCAGTACCAAACTACACACTTCAAGAATGGGAAAAGGATAGACCAGTGTGTTGGAGCAAACACTGACCAAAGCAAGACGGATATAGCTCGACCTGATTGTCTCCTCCGACGCATGATAATCAACTTCCAATATCTTGTAGTAATCTTGCACGCAAATTGGCCCGTAAGTGCGAGGCAAGAAGTTTACCCAAAAAAAACAACCAAATAACAAATCGAAGCACAAATAGGGGGAAGGAAAGGAAATTGCCTGCAATAGCATTCCACTTACATGATCTACCCCCTAAAAAGTAAAATCAAACCACCTACCGAAATTAAAAAAACGCAGCGAATCGAAGGAGCAGAGGCGGGGGTTTGGTTTCACCTTGGCCTTGGAGAGGAGGGAAACGAAGTCGAAATCTACGGGAACTTCCTCCTGCGGCCGTGTCGCGTCGCCCCCTCGCCGTCCTCGCACTCCCACCACATTCCCTCCCCTCGCCGCCTCGCGGGGATTTTTTCCGCTCCACCGTAGTGCGCCGTAGGATTCTGCTCCCGCCGCGGGTCCGGTTCTCGGAGAATCGATTCCCGAGTTCCTTCCCTAAGATGGACGTGGCATTATGATGGTCGCAGTTGATGCCGAGTTGCCGACGGAGAAGGACGCGTAGGACCGGAGCATGTCGGCGCGCGCCACGCGGTGCTCTGGCTGGGAGCCGCTAGGGTTTCCACTTTCTAGAGAGAGAGAGAGGCGTGAAGGCAACGGAGACTGAGTCGAAGAGCTGGGGCTGCTGGGCTGCGGCGACGGACTTAGCGCAGAGAGAGCGGGGCGCAGGGTGGGAGAAATGGGCCAGCCCACTAAGAGCGGGGCGGGAATAGGCCAGCTTTTCGAAGATGGGTATAGATTGCATAACATATTATACGTATAGATACAAGTATAGGAAAAAGCTTACGTAACTGAGTTGTTAGCCTGGTGGTATGAGCGACGGTGGCTGTCCAACACGTCTTGAGTTCAATTTTTGAGAGTGCATGTTTTTGTCCCTTTTTCTACTGCAGCATGGGCCATTATTTTTTCTCCTGCAGGCCGCTAATGGGCCCTGCAGCCTCGGTCGTGATTTTTTTCATGCAGGCCGGTAATGAGCTGTGGCAGATATCTGACATGTGGGATCCACAAGCACTTTTAAACATGTAAAAAAACTTATCACGAACCAACATTGTCATGAATTTGTGACGCTTGTAGGTTGGCCTCTTGTGACAAAATAGCGTTCGTCATCATATGTCATTGTATTAGTTTATGACGATTTCAAGTTGGTCTTAATGACGAACACCTCATTTTCATCACTAAGCCGCATCGCCACATATCAAACGTCATAAAACGAAATAACGTAATGACGAATACCTCTGTTGTCACGAGGAATTTGTCATAGAAGATCATATATGTTGTAGTGATGGAAAATAAGATTGATTAATGGAAGAGCAAATTATGGTTGTGGACCAATAACAAAAGGATTGGATTGTTAGGAATTTAGAATACAAGAGATATTAGTGGATCTAAAATAAAGGATGACTCTCACTGTTTGGAGTCTTAGGCAGCAATGAGTGTATGATCGGTGGATTAGATAAATGATGTCATTAGCTGTTTGGAGATTTAGGCAGCAATTGTTTGGTGGCTTGTATAATTGACGATGTTCGCTGTTTGGAGTTCTAGACAGCACTCAATATAGCAAGTGTGTGTTCGGTGGATTAATTAAATAATGTCACTCGCTGTTTTGAGTCTTAGACAGCAGTCAATAAAAAAAGTGTATTTTGGTGGATTAAGTCAATTATAGAAATCGCCAGGTGGAGTTGAGGTAACAATAGTAACACTATGATTAAATAATAATAATGTTACTAAAAGCGATTTATAGCAAATAAAATAACCCGAGCCTTTCCTTTGATAAGCCATGCATACTATTTATTTGCATCCTGTGTATTGGCTCGCGGAGCACGGTGGTTTGTGCTCACACTCGCACTCATAACAACTCCAGAATCCGGAATCAGATCATTACGCTTCAGCAATACTTCTGGTTATGATGGATAAGAAGAGGAGGTCATCAAGAGTTAGGTCACGAACCTCCAGTTGGCTGCCTGTGGGCATGTCCTGAAGGTCCCACCTGTGTGCTTCGTTTCCGCTGCTGCATTTTATTGATTTCGGCCTAACCGGTCCATGAGTAAGTTTACTATTATATTTATGCATCCGCATGATATGTGTTTGATGTTCATTTCTGTAATTTGTGAGCACTATCTACTGATCCAGGGAATAGTGCGGTGGAATCATAGAGGATGCCGGATGTTAAAATCCGGGTCCTTACATGTACAAACATGTTTCTGTGCACAAAATTACAAGTTGTTGAATGATCATCAAATGTCGCAAATTATTGCCGACAGAGCTCAGTCCACGACAAGTTCCTGTGAGTTGCAGTTGTATTCTTCTATCGTGCTACCCATGTAGCTATGAATAGATGAACAAAACATCTTGCAACAGATGCAAAAAGGACAAGAACCAAGGATCATGTCACCAGTACAATGTACATACAAACAACATGGAGGCGATACTTTCGGAGCGGTTAGAACGAGACATGTTCATCCATCCATCCAATGCATTTTGCCGTGAAATCTGCAGATTCCCACATGCCCCCTGCACCTGTGTTTGTCGCAACTCTATGGCAAATGTTCAGTTTGTCTCAAAAGATTCACTCGTGAGCTACTAGCCCTTGGTCCCCATGCCCAGCATGTAGGGTACTGTCCAAGATAACTTCTGTCTCATAGTTGTCCGAGTTACAGATACCTACCAAAATAAAAGTGCAAGGGCATCTACCAAAATACAAGAGCAAGGGCATCTTTGTAACGTCCAATTTAATGCCTCCCTCTTTATATTTACTACCGCATCTTCAGTCTTCAGCCTACTGCAGTTGCTGGCTTTGCTGCAGCCTGCTCATCTGCCAACTGCCACTGCCTACCTGAGGCACCGCTGCCAGTGGCTAAATACTTCGTGATTCATTGTACCTTGTCATGGCCTTCTGCTCTTAACTGCAAGTGGTCTTGAGCTTTGGGATGTCTTGCATAGTCCATGAGACGGCCATGACTTGGCTTTCCTTTTGATCGCTTGTGCAGCTTTGATCATCTGTTGGTGATTTTTGGCTGGTAAACATGAAGAAGAAGAGCTGCTACGAGAGGGCTGGTTGCGATCCTCAGCATGGTCTCTCCGGGGTGATCACTCGCTTTCCTTCCTTCAGATTGCAAGAACTCTGTAGATTTACATGGCACTCTTTTTCCTGTCTTTGTTCTTTTTCTTCTTAACTTCAGGTCAAATTTAATTTCATTCAAATCTGAAGTTTGATCCATTCTACTTTAATTTCAGTCAACCGAAGAACCAGCGAAACATCAACAGGGCAACAATGCAGGTCCGCAAGCTGCAAAGAAGAAGTCCTGGAAGAGATACTTGACGTTCCTGTCAAAATTTCAGAACAAGATGAAGCACAAGAAACCTGACATCAGGGTACCAAATGGCTTCAAACAGAAGAAACCAAAGCGCGGCTTACTCCTGTCAAGTCCAATACTCGAAGAATGCAGCAACCTGGTCCACGTCATCCGTCGCACCACCGCAGACTGCTTTGCTGCCGCTGCCGCGGCGGCGTCAGGAGCTGATGAGGATGATCTGCCATACATGCAGCTTGACCAGGTTACCTATGGATTAAAAAGAGAGGCCTTTGGTCCGGTATACTTGGTCACCTAGTGGCCATTTTCAGTTTGGAGTGCTCCCAGATCCAGATGTGCAACTGCAAATTGGTGTTAGGTCAATTATTCCTGGCCATGATCTTGTTAGTTTTAGCATTGCTTGACAACCAGAAGGTCTTCAGAAATGTTGCTACATCATGAAACAATGTGATCTGCTGACTGAATTTAAAGGCACTTCTCAATGCTTCAGGGTTGTTTTCAGTTAGGTTTCTGAGAAAGGCAAGATCGTGTGATTCTTGTACTGACATGTAACTGTTTATTGGTGCAGCTCGTACCTTTTATGCATCCAATGGAAACAAAAAATATTGTGGAAAAAGTACAAAGTGATGCTCGCAAAACTTAAAGCCCCGTTTGGAACAAACGATTTTCGTAGGAATTGTCAAGGAGTCACTTTATTTCCTATAAATTTTTGGGTATTGATAAACATCATCCGGATATTTTCTTTCTAACTATCATCCAGATTTGTGACCGTTGGATTAGAGATTCAAGGGCCACAAATTCTCCCCATCCAAACTACCCTAATCTTGACTGTCACGACGTTACTCTCGTACTGAAGATGTGTAACCTTGTTTAGAGAGAGCAGGTCCAGCTCCATCTTTTTTTTAAGACTAGAATGCGAAGGAAATGGCAAGTTGGGCTGGGCCAGAGATGATCGAGCCCGTTTATTCTTTTGTAAGAGAACAACTACATTAATCTTTTTCCAATAATTCCTTCAGAAGCAAAATAATTGAAATGGATTCTACAACAAGTAGCTAGAACCGGTAGGCTGTGTGTTCGAGGAGTGCATTTTCCAGCCCACGAGCATCAGAAAATGATGCTTATATGGTTAGATAAAGACCATTGACTTCCACCACGATGAGATGATTGGGCATTTTATCTGCCGATTTATAGGTCCTGGGCTTGGCTTTTGCAGGTCTTTTTCATTCTTCCCTCCACGGACGAATCCGACGGGGCTTTGTTAGGCTCTAGCCAATCCTCCCCTATGTAGCACGGACACGCCTCAAAACCGTCATATCCGTGTCCGACACGTGTCGGACACGGATACGACACAGACACGTCTAGGACACGTGTCGGCGACGTATCGGCCGATTTCAGAATTAATTTTAATTATTAAAATTCTCGACATGTGTCAGACACACTAAATATACGAGTCGGACACGGCCTGGACACAGCCGGCCCATAACGCACGCACGGGCGTTGCCCTAACCCTAACCTCCCGCCCCGGATACCGAGCACCTCATTCCCATCGCGCTCACACGCTCGCGCTTCTTCGCTCCTCCACATCAGCCGCTCGCGCCACCGCTTGCTGGCGCCGCCGCCCGCTCCTGCCGGCTCCCGCATCTCGCCATCGCCCCGCTCTCGCCGCCGCCCGCTCCTACACCTCTCTATTGCCGGCTCCCGCACGTCGCCGCAGCCCACCGGCTCCTGCACCTTGCCGCCGCCCGCTCTCGCCAGCTCCCGCACCTTGCCGCCGCCTACTCCCGCACCTCGCCACTGCCCGCCGGCTCCTGCACCTCACAGCCGCTCATCGGCTTTCTCCCTTGCGCCGCAGACTTTCTCCCGCACGCCGCCGACGTCCCTGCTCCACCGAGGTATCATCTCTCTGCTTCTCTGTTTTAGCATTTAGGGTTGAGATGCAGACTGCAGTAAGCCAGCAATATATATTTAGGCATTTAGCAAACTTGTGCTTGATTGCTTGTTTCATCATTCTAGAAAAATGGAAGACGCTAATTCTAGTGCTAGAGAGGAAATTACACTTTACAAATTACAAGTTTACAATTTACATTATTTCAATTTAATAAGCACGTGGAAACATAGAAAATAATACATATATATATATATATAATTTATTTATTATTTAAATATATATAGCCGTGTCGCCGTATCGGTATTTTTGGGAAAATAGCGAATTCCCGTGTCGGTGTCGTGTCGTGTCGTGTCGACGTATCCATGTCCGTGCATCATAGATCCTCCCCCACCCCTCACCCCGTCGCGCGCCATGGACGGATGTCTGCGCTGCAAACGCCATGGATCGATGGAGGCATGGAGCAGAAACTTGGAGAGGAGACGAAAATGGGTCAGCCCAGGGCCCAGGTCCATAGACAAGGCCCAAGTACCACATAATTCTCATATCCAAATCCAATCCACCTAGGGATCAGAAATGGTAAAGAATAATCTATTTTTATCCAATATTCGTAACTGAGAAAACACGAATGTGGTAAGTAAAATCCATATTTGAGAATATTCCTATTCGTATTCAAGAATGTTCACATCCGTATTTGAGAATGTTCGTATTCGTATTTGAACATGTTCGTATTCGTATTCAAGGCTATTCGATCCATTTCCATCCCTAGGGATGATTATAGGAAGCAATTTTATGATGAATCAAAGTTCACAAGTAAGAAGTGAAAATTACTTTACATAATTTACAACTCTATGCGCTACACTGCTAACTCGTGTAGACGTATAGTCATGTTACATAAATTTGTTCTACCAAGATTTGTTATAAAAATTTTAAGATATTCGCATTCAACCGAATTAAGTACATATTCAATTTGAATTCATATTTATTACGATATTTGATTCGTATTCATATTCGAGAATGTTCGAATTTGTATTTGCTTTAAAAATATGGATTTGTATTTGTATTCATTTTAAAAATATGGATTTATATTCATATTTGAGACTATTTGATTTGTATTCAATACGTTTCTCTCCCTAAATTTACCCCGCCCCACCTCACATGCAAAATTCCAAATCCTCACATCCAAATTCCAAATCACTAGCTCAAGGAGAGGGGAGTCAAGAGTGTGATGCACATGAGAGCTAAGTGGGCCGACAGGCAACAATGGGCTAACAGTCGTGCAAGGGATCTAAGGTGGTTCTGTGAGGAGGTGCGTACGTGACAGCTGGATCTGAGGTGACAAAGGGGATTAGGGGAGGACAGAAGAACCAAGGAGGACACTGAGCCGGCCTGCGGGTGCGCGGGGATCTAAGGTGGAGGGGATTAGGGGAGGAGACAAAGGTGGGGTAGAGAAGGGGCTAGCCGTTGGGGAGCTGTGGAAGTGTTGATTTGGGGACGGATGTGGGGTAGGCGGGCAGCAAGCTATCAAGCAGAGACTGCAGAGTAAGACTATAGCGCAGGAGTCAATAGAGAGGAGATTAAGCAGATAGGCATTTGAGGTTTGCTTTGAACCTTTGGTAATTTATCTCTTCTCTCTCGACTCTTATCTTTGTTCTTAAATCCCTTGACTCTTTACTCCTGTTGTTGTATAGTAATATAGTTTAGTTATATTTTGTCTAGTGATGATTGGTGAAATTGTTATTTGGTAATTGTCTAATTGACAATTTTTTATAAAGTGATAAAATTTAAAAAAATTTCATAGATTTAAAATAATGGAGAAACAAACTTTGCGTAACTATTTTATAAGTAATTTAGTAGTACCCCAACCGATGAGAGCACAAGTCAACCGAAGAGACTTTGACTAGAATTTAATCCTACTAAAAGTTATTACCGATCCGGCGCATCGCTTCTCTCTCTCTCTTTTGCTTTGTTTCTCTTCTATTCATATATGAATTTGGATTGCACAAGAATATAATACTATGTTTATCCTAATTTAAGTTAGTCCTTTGAACCTCATCTCTAATTTTATGCTGGTTTCGCCACTGATTCCCTCCATCTATCAACAATCATCACTAATAATTTGCTGGATTCAGGGTTCTAATTCACTAATTTGTTTTGATGATCCTAAGTCGGTTTTCAAGATTTTCATGAAAAATGCTATTTTAATATATTAATTTTAGAGGCATGTTTAAAATGAGAAAATTTCACAGAAAACCGTTCAATTCAAGGATGAATTCGGGGAAATTTTTGTGCTCCAAACGGGGGCTTGGAAATTCTCGTGAACTTTCACTCCAAAAGGTGATGAAGACCAACTCAAAAATTACTTGGCTCCAGCTACCAAAAGATCCGATTAGTGGTTAATCGTCACTTGGTGGCAACTGTCCATTTGACTAATCGTATACCATCTTCTGCTCTCCGAATCATGTAGAGGGGGAAACAGTCACTACTACAGAAAGCCTAATAGTAGACGCCAAATCACAGACAGTTTCGTGAAACCGTCTGTGATGTACACTATTACAAACGGTTGTAATTTGGAGGCCATCTATGGTATTTGTGGCGGGAAAAAAGAGTATCACAGACGGTCGGTCTATATTAAGAACCGTCTGTGATAATCCCAGATTGTCAAGAGCACACTTGTCAAGAAATACGTGGAGACGGACGAAACGCCTTTTCATAAATACTCATTCCTGGAACCACAATGGGAAGAGTTCAAGGCGACGAAGATGTCCGAGGATTTCAAAAGTACAAGTACGGCGCACAAGGCCCTCCAGGCAAAAAACACACACCCCCACAGACTTGGCACAGCTGGCTATGCGGGTAAAATTCGCATGATGGAGGAAGGAGGATGACTGGCGGTGCACAGGACATCGCCCGCTATTTTCCAATATCCGGATGAGCGCTCGAAATTGGATTAGAGCAAGGTCATCTACAACGACATCGGGGGCGTCTCCTTTGAAACCCTGCGGACGAGTAAGTGTCCCAATACGGTAAGATATCGATCGAACTATGTAGCTTGTAATTACTCCACAACTTCGTACGAATTGAAATGACATGTCGTTCTTTGGCAGGAAGAGCTGAGTTTTGAATCTACCCTAGGATCATTCCAGGGAACAATGGAGAATGATATGCTCTCCGTGGCCCTGGGAAACAAGGAGCACCCGGGTCGTACGAGAGGCCTTGGCCTTTACGTTCCTTGGAAACATGATTTCCAAGATGACTCCGGAATGTATCGGCGTAGGAAGAGAAGCAAAGCCGAGCGTGACGAACAGCTACGAGAAGAGATCAAGACATCTCTTAGAGAGGAGCTACTAGGTGAGCTGGCTGATGTAATCAGAGATGAGGTGCGGAAACAAACAGAAAGTCAGCAGGCCGCTACTGCCGCTCCTGTGCTAGCTAGCCCGCACAACCTTCCGAGTAGTTGCGCGTCCAATCCGACGCAAACCCAGGCCAAATTTCCTGTGGACGACATCCTGGTAATAATTATTATCTCTCGAATGCTTGCTCCATTCATAGGCCTATTCGAGTAGCTAATTTTGTATCGTTATGTAGGAGCCTACGAAGTGCAGGCTCCAAGTGAGATATGGCTCCATTCCTTATCTGTTGCTTGGGGCCGGGCATATTAAATGCAGTATCAGGGCTATGGTGCACGGTCAAGTTTTAGCGCTAGGCTTCGCAAAAGTTAATGTGGATGGTGTGCATGTCAATTTTGAGGTGGTCCCGCTACCGAAGCCCCCCAACGACGAGATCGTGACTCTAGGACAGACCATTGGAACATTCATCCAGTGGCCCAAAAGCGATATCTCCCTGGAGGCTTCTTCACCGGTGGCAGGACCAGAGCAACATGCACTGGTGCCATCTCCATTACAAGACCAGTCAGTTCCACCACCGGTAACTGCACCGGTGCCATCTCCATTACAAGATCAATCGGTTCCACCACCGGTAACTGCACCGGTGCCATCTCCATTACAAGACCAATCGGTTCCACCACCGGTAACTGCACCGGTGCTATCTCCACGAGTGCTATTCTCGCCAGAGCAACTTGCACCGCTGCTACCTTCAAAGTCGACTGCCGTGAAGTCGACCTATAGCCGGCGGCAAGGCGGCAAGGGCAAAGCAAAGAAGACCAATGATGATATACCGTACCTACCTTTGGCCCGTAAATTCGTGCTTGGCGAGCCGTTGCTCGAGCAAAAAGCCCTCCAACGCCTAGCATATAGTTGCATACAATTGCACACATGGTATATGCAGCAGTCCAATAAGCTAGAGGGAGAACGGACCTTAAGTATCACTGTTAAATTCACGTCGGATGATTTACACCACAGTCTTCAAGAGTGTATGTTCGTGGTCACCTTTGAGGATTTATTCGATCTGTTCACGCTCAACGCTCTCGACGTCTCAATCATTCGATGCTGGACACTGTAAGTGTGTACAATCACAGTCTCCGTTCATGTCATACCGATAAATGTCATATCTAATTTGTTACTTTCGTGTGTATATATATAGACACATGCTGACTAAAGCTAGATTATCCAACTCATCGGCTGGTTTCTTGGACTCACAGTTGGTCGCCAAGAATACCATCAACCAGGATACATCCCTCGTCGAGAGGTATATTACAGCAGGACTGATGGGTTGCCTCAAAAAGGAATATGTACTTATGCCCTTCCATCAGAACTTTCATTGGATTTTAATAGTAATTGTACCAAAATGGAACAAGGTATATTAGCTTGATTCCCTAAGTAGGAATAAAATAGACTTCACAGTTGTCAGCCAAGTAATCGATAGGTAAGTACATATTCTCCATACATACCTATATTGTACTCTTTCTTTCCTTCCGAATGACTAAGGTTAACTTTTTCGAATTACGTAGGGCATTCGCGATGTACATTGAAATGAGAGGTGTCTCGAAGCGCGGGGCCAAAGGCCTGCTGACACATGCTCGAGATTTTAAGGTATTCGCTATTTCACATTAATTAATCCTATGCAACAGCTTCTTGAACTAATACATTCCATTTTTTGCAGTGCCACCAGCAGCAGCCGGGCAACACATGTGGATACTACGTTTGCCAACATATGGAACTACTCCTCGATTCCTCGAGGATCACCAATTCCAAGGTTTGTCAATCTTCCCATAATTACTTCATACTTATCACGTTACATATATACGCACATTGATATTCCTATCGGCGATTGTGTACATCCGTCAACTTCATTGAAACAACTTGATCTTGGATGGATTCGAGCGAGTTGGCGTATTTTTTTCGACTCAAGTCATAAAGCGGAAGGCGGTTCCACTCCGCACCATAGATGCATAATCAACGAACCTTTTTAAGTGCAAATGCGGTGTAGATCTTTTGTAATTGTGTATTTGTTAATGGATATTTTATTTCAATTCAATTAATTGATTTGCGAAATGGATGCTTTATGTTTGTGATCAAATGAAGTGCGTTGTCAATTGGATGTTTTATGTCCATCAAATGAATTGAGATGTGAAATGTATCGAAATGAAATGAGATGTGTGAATTGTATGTTTTATGTCCGTGATTATCGCTTGTTTGAGAGGGCATGGCTAGCATTTCCTGAGGCTAGCCAATAAACAGAAATAGATTTAGATTTTGGAGGAAGGAATATCACAGACGGTTTTTAAATAAAAACCGTTTGTGATAATCAGATATCATAGACGATTTTTACTTAAAAACCGTATGTGATATGTGATAATCACAGACGGTTTTTAATGCAAAACCGTCTGTGATATCTGATAATCACAGACGGTTTTAAAACCGTCTGTGATAACCTTGGATTATCACTGACCCATAAATTCAGACGGTTCAGAAAACCATCTGTGATGACGTTTCTGAACCGTCTGTAATATGGTTTTTTTGTAGTAGTGGGTGAAGTTAGCGAAATAGGACGGTGATGATTAACCACTAATCGGTGACACGTAATCACATAATATGCTGGCTAATACATATGTGCGATTCGTGCGTAGGCGATTCCATCCTCTTCTAAATAGTGAATTGCATAAATATTAAAGCACTTTTAAGAATAAATTAAGACTATTTACTTTTTAGTTGATGTTTTAAAATTTATACACGTCTATGAGAATGAGAAGTATGAAATCACTACTCATGCCATAAATCAAAAGAAACTGAGGTGTGTACTACGATGCACGCCACCAACATGATATCGGCCATGCCTGCCTAATGATCCCCTTGTATTTCATTCCTTGCAAGCGTGAGCTAGTCAGCTCGTACAAATCAAGACAGCCTAATCGAAGCTTTATGTCAAAGACAAGGGATAAAGATCAAGGACATGACATGGAGCCTCTTTATTTGGGAGCATCTTTGACCTCATGTCTCAAAATTAACAGGCGTTGGTAATTAGTTGATCTCAAATTAACGAATTAAGGCACTGTTGGCACTTGATTTAATTGGTATGCGTGTCATGGACTAGCTAGCTGGAGAAGGCCACATGTTTGCAGAAATTAGAACGTAAAATGGTCGCGATGCAATCTTTGTAGATTTGTTAAGTAAATGTGCACCTGAAAAGTTGGGGAAAATGTGTCTCTAGATACACTTGTTGTAGCAAATGTTCAGCATTTGCAGCACAATAAGTTATACAACAAATAAATTGTAATATTTAGTGTAGGAAGGCACACACTTCTGCTTTTCAATAATTTGCATATGTAGTTCAATCTCACTTAGTAGCACTTTGTAAAAAGCTCAAAAAAGCATTACCCACTCCATAGTTCGGTGGTTGGGGAGTTTTTTCTCAAGTGAAGGACCAACCTTGTGATGGTTACTGCTTCGATCCAAGCCACAAGGACGATTATGACAGTCATATGTACATAATTGCTACTTTACCACATTTTTTAGAGACTCATCAAGCCCTTAGAGCATATGCAATGATACGATATTAACATATGCTACGATGCGATGTCAACTATCTATAAATATTGCTATATTAGACATAAGATAATATGGAGGAGAAAAAAAGTATAGAGAATTGAGCTGTCTCTTATGTAATAGTTGACTATAGCATAAGAAAGAAGATACATTGTATCATAGAGGAGTTGTCTATAAAGACATGTAAAAAAGGCAAACTATTATAGTAGCTGTCTTTAGTACTATTTATAAATAACATAGAGTGGTACTATAACAATAGTTATCTATATCATTATACATGCTCTTAGTAGGTAACCCCACTCCAACGCTTTGGAATACTAAGTATATTGAAGATGGGGGATTCTTCGGCAAGGGAAGCGTGCCACATCAGCGTTTATGCGAAAACCCCCCTGCATTTTGCGAAACAACGTAGAGGTCCTCTGTTCTCGCAAACAGGTCCCTGCATCTCGCAAACAGGTACCTGCCAGGTTTTTTTCCCGAAAGCACCCTCCACTTCACCGGTAGCACCCCGCGGTTTCCAAAATTATGTATAGGTCATTGTTTAGTTACGTACAGGTCCTTGTAGGTCCGTGGTTTTTTTGCGAAAAAGCCCTTTGGTTTTTCCGAAATTACGCATGCGTTCTTGATTTTTTTAAGAAACTCCTCACGAATTATCTTCTCTTTTACTTTGGTCCACACGGTAGCTAGCGCGGCGTGACACCGCGCTTACGTAGCTAGTGTATATGATGATAACTAGCTTTAAAAGAGCATTGTATCCTTAAGCCCCGTTTATAACGTTGGAATTCTCCGGCTCCTGAACTTCGAAATTGAACTATTTCCTAGCCGTTAAGTTCTTGCGAAATTTTTGTGAATTTCTCACGTTTCAAATTAATAGGGTCTTAAGCTAGATTCAGAAGTTTAATTTGAGGATGAGTGATTCCTTGCTACCAATGGAGTTGCTTGCATGCATGGCCTTCTTGAAAGATCAAATCGATCGATCACAAAGAGAGTGTTTTACATGCCAAATGTTCGATCGCAAATAACATCAAATTTTGAGAAAATACTGCATGCCATGTGATGGCATTGACGAGATGCTTGGCGTTTCATGGATTGCCCTAGCTAGGTGGAGCAGGTTGTGTCTTGCCACAAAAGGTATTTGGAATCTTCGATTAGGTTGTCCTTGTATTGCTGTTAGTTCTAATGTTGCTATCTTTCGCGTTAAAGAAGGAACTAGCCAATTGATTGAACGGTTGAAAGATGTCAATTGGTTGAATGATCTAATGTTCACAAGCATCTTTTTCATTAGCATGCATGTGCTGATCAAGGAGATTTGGAATTTTGGATCCCTTGGGTTCGGCCCTAGTGGAGTTGGTAGAGTTCATTCGATCTTATATGTCCATTTCACTCAATTTCATCGGATTCAATGATCCAAACAAGATGGATTTTTTAAAAACATAAAAGCTTAAATTTAGAAATGATGCACATCCATTGTAGAACTGATTCTAGATAATTATGATTCTGGGTGATGGAGCACAGAGGTGCACAAGTGTGAGGTTCCTGGTTTGATCTCCACCTTGGCATGGGTGAAAACACCCGTTTAAAAGCGAATGCGAGGAGCGCTTCTGCGCTCCATTGTTCCCTCTATAGTCAATTGTACAAAATTTAAAGCGATATTGTGACTGGTGGATTTTTTCAAAAGGAAAAAGTTTAAATTTAGAAATGATGCATCCTTTATAGAAATAGAACCTAGATAATATGTAATTCCGGGGTTGTGGAGAGCAGGATGTCTGCATGCAAAAGAGGATGAAGGTTCGATCTCCACACATGAAGTAGTGAAAGTACTCTAGTTAAAAGAAAAAATGGTTGTGAAGGAGCACATCATTGCTCCCTCAATAGTAAATTGCACAAAATTTAAAATAAAGGAATGTCTATATAACATTCGACTATTTTTGAGAACAAAATCAGTCAGATTGATCTGCAGTGTTAGATGGAGATCCAACGGATCCACCCATACAAGCCCCCCTCCAAAAAAATGATCTGGGACGTTGGATCTCCATCTAACGGCTCAAAATATGACTAGTTTTGTTCTCAAAAATAGTCGAATGTTCTTAAAATAATATTGTTACGAGTAGTGGAGTCACTACCAGAAAACAAACATTCCCTTACGGCCTCGAAGTATCCTGACGGACCGCAAACATTCACCAGAATTAGTAACTTTGTGATAAGAATAATAGCGGGTAGCTACAAATAGGCATTTCATATACTTTAAAGAGTAAATTGTGTTGCGTGTCACCCAAATTGTTTAGTTGGTTCAAGTAGATCACTTAACTCGTTTAAGTGTGTTACTCTAGGTCATTAGCATACCAACCCGGGTGTGACAAATAATATGACATGCTAACTTGTTCCACCATGGCATGGGGCACACATCGACACAAAAAAGTACACATTTAGGAGCGAAAAAAGCACAAATTTAGTCACCCTCCCCTTGTAGCCCCTGCGTGCCATCGACGCTAGAGCCCTTTATCACTATTGTTGACTTTGCCCAGTCATAATTCCTTACTACCAGTAACAGTCATCATCGTAGGATCTAGACATCATATGCCACTACCCTTGCGATTGCCTCAATCATCACAGCTCACAGGGGTTTTGAATTAGTGAGAAAATTGTGAAAGGCCAAAATACTAGTGGATTAGTTCAAATTACAATGGCTACGCTTGTCGTCATATGCACTCATATGCATCCTATGCCATGGTGGCATGAGTCAATGTAACATTCATTGGTCGTAGTTTGACCGATGTACTAATAACTTAGAGTGACATGCTTAAACTAATTCAATGATCTAGATACTCAGTTTGGAAGTTCAGTGACATACTTGAATTAGTTGGCCAAGTTCAATGACCCATAGTGCAACTTGTTCTACTTTTGTAAAATCGAGTATGGCTAGGCAGAGGGGGTGAATGCCCCTTTCAAAATCTTACCCCCAATATCATCAACAACATGCAATGAAAACACAAACACTCAAACGCACCAAAGCAAAGAGCCAAAAAAGACAAAACTCCAAAAATGCAATGTCTCACCGGTCTGACCTCTTAGAGTGGGCAGTCAGATCTCTACGTGGGGGCGATCAAACTTCTCACTCAGAACAGAAAAAACAGCACAATTTTAAAATCAAGAATTCATGTAACTTTTGATATGTTGATCCAATGACTTTAAACTTAGCATACACCTTCTCTAAGATGTTACGAACCTATTCAAATTAATGATCAATAGAATCGTTGTCAAAGTTCTGACATTTTTATTTGAAGTAAGGTTGCACCAAAACTAAGTAAAAAAAAGGAAAATCTTTGTAACATCCCAAAATTTTCTTTCTGTAAACATTTAATTTTAAATTAATTATTTTAAAGTATTTGAATTTTATTTGAATTTTCTGTGATTTTCTGAGTTTTATTTGGAGATATCTAAATTTTATTTCAAAATCTAAATCAAATTTAATCCTCAACCTCTCTACTCGGCCATCACGTGTCACTCCCTGATTCAATCCATCCCCACCTGGTTTAATCTCAGCCACCCGCCTTCGCTTACCCCTTCGTTTTAATCCGATGGCCCAGATTTCTCTTTCGCCTCGTGTCATTCATCCACTCCTTCCTCCTCTTCCCTCTCGCCGACAGCCCAACCCCGCCTATTAGCTTCTTCTTTCTTCTTGCCTTCTTCAACCTTCCACCGCCACCATTAATGCCCCGCCTGTGCTCTTAAATTTGGCTGTTTCTTCTCGTTAGCCCAAGCATTTGCTACAATTGAAAGCCTAATCACTCCCGCATTCAACCTCCACCATTTCCCCACATTAAACCCCGCTTATCTCCCTCTTTACTCGTTTTTGCGCCAACCTTAACTTTGGTGTGACCGATAGCCGTTCGTCGCCTCCACCTTCGCCAGACCCGTGCGCGCATCCCCGCCCCTCCACCGAGTGAATCCACCGCCGAAGAGCCCTGCCGCCAACGCCCTCACTTCGCCACCCCTGCATCCTCGTCGCTGGCTACCATCGAGAATTTCCGAGTGTCGTGCTAAGGTGCACTTAACTCCCCGTGTCTTCCTCCCTCTCGCGTACCCTCGCCGACCCCAGCAGCGTCGCCATTCACTAATGCCCTCAGTCTCCGTGCACCACCTCAACAGCCGTGAGCTACACAAGCGCTACGCCAACTGCGTGTCATCTCAGCCTTCTCCCCGGTTTATGGACCTAGTCCACAAAAGCCGGTCTCACCTGTCAATGAATAAAACCCTTTTTCTGTTGAAAAATAATTCGGCCAGAAAATCAAAATCTTTGCTAACATCACCCTGACATATAAATCCCTTTTCCCATAGAAAAATAATTCCTCTGAAAATAATTTCCCTTGATGACATCATAATCTGATTTTTCAGTTCAAGAATAATTCCAGAAAAATCAGTTTATTCTTTTTCTCTCCTCTCAAACTTCCAACGCTTGTATTTCTTCATTTTAACTCCGAATGAGTCCATTCAAATTTCTAAATTCATCTAAAATTATAATCTATTCATTTCTATCCTATTTTAAAATTTTTGGAGTTTTTGAATTTATTTGGATCAAATTAAAGCTTAGAAAGTAAAAATATTTTAAATGATTAAAATATACTTCAAATAAATATGAAATTATTTTATTTAATATTTCGGGTTCCAAGGATTTTGGTGGAATTTTTCTAGATTGTTTCAAATTTATTTTATTTTTTTCAGAAAAACAATTATTATTTTATTATTATTTTCTCTCTCCCCCACCATTCATCCTCTTCCATGGAAACGTTCTCCAGAGTGAGCCGTGCGCGCAGCGCCATGAATAAGATTTTGAAACTTCTAGAACTCGAGATTTTCTCAACCATTTCTTGCGCAACAAAATGCATTTGAATCCTCTCATCAAGAGCTTTCCATTCATAGCCTTAGCCCTCAATTTCATGCACCAATTTCGCGGGAATATGCAATACCACCGAAAGACATTCCCTCGTGGATCTCCCCATCCGGCCCACCTCCACGCCTATAAAAGGGAGCACCGGGTGCCTCTCCTCATCCTCACCAAGCCTCTGAAATCTCAAGGCCTCTCTCCCCTTCTCCTCGCCGCAATCGGCATTTTTCTCTCGCCAACAAAACGGCGTTCTTCGGCCGATTGTGCCTCCTACAGTGGAGCTCTGCCACATTTGGTCACACCATTAGTTTCGTCTTTGCGCATTCTACGTGGTGCTCCCCTCGCCTTCGCCGAAGCTTCACCGGAACATCGCCGGAGCACCGTGGCCAAATTGCGCCGTCGCTTCTCTCCTCGCTGCGAGCCGACCGTACATGTTCCGCCATAACTGAGGTGAGCATTGTGTTCCCTACATTCTCCTCTTCGTTTTGCCGCAAACCTCACCCGCTAACTCCTCTCCGTTTGCCCGGAACACCGATGTCAACCCGATGGTCACCAAAAGTCTTCTTCACCGTGTTTCGCCACCATCTGATGTCCTTTGGCCGAACCGCTTGCACCGTTGAGTTTGCCTTGATGCGTTCTATATCGTGCTTCCATCGTCATCACCTAAAGATCCCCCAAGTCCTCGTCGACCTTGTCAGGCCCAGACACTAAAACTGTACCTTGACGCGTACACCCTTTTTGGTAAGCGCTTCAATTTTTGTTCGCGTCATATTGTGTCCTAGACTCTAAGAAATTTTTCTACCATTTTGTTTAATTTTTTGTGGAGCCACAATTATCAGGAATTGAGCTTTCCGCGAAAATGGCCGTTTGTGATTCCCGACGTCGATTCGTCGCCTCCGGTAAGCCTTAGCCCATGCCGTAATTTTTCTTACACTTGCCTCGCCGCGTTCTACGCCGTGCTTCCTTTCTTTTTTCCAAAAAGCCTCCACAAAATTTCGCCTCCGACACCTCGCCATGGCCGCCAATGGCATCTCGTGTCCCCATCTATCCGGTGGTGTTTTCCCCCAATCCGTTCGTGTCATATCATGCCAAACCATCCCAGGTAGCTACTTTTCAAATGGTTTTGGATTCGCTCCACCGAGCACCAAGATATCAAATTTTTCCTATTTCTCCACTGTCGTCATTCAAATGTCGATTGTATCGTCCACGATTAATTTTCAGCTTAGCCAATAATTTTTCTAAGTTCACTATGCCATGTACTACCCCACGCTCATCTTACATCTCCACGTTCCATACCCGATACTATCTCTCTCCAACCTGCTGTTGTCGCAACCATGCAGTCGGTGCCGTTTTTCACTCACTGCCGGTGATTGCCGCCATTCCTCGTCGCCGTACCCATGTCACCACCTTCGCCTCATTGCCAGCATTTCATTTTGCCCATTCGCCAGCCACCTTGTAGCCAATCGACACCGTACTATTCAAAAAGTAATTCTCGTATTTTGTTATCATTTCATGTGATGTCTAAAACTTCTAGATATTCGATCTCCCTCATACGAACTCCGAATCCGTTGATTCTTTCTCCTAAATTCATCTAAAATCATAATCTATCCGTCATTATATATTTTATAATTTTTTGATTTTAATTGGGTTTTATTTGAATTTATTTTGTTTGGTTCTTCGCGTGTAGACTACGACTAATCCGGAGAGTTCGATTTTGACGATTCGCAACATCAAGTCTCCGAGCAAGGCAAGTCTCCTTTGATCATCTTGAACCTAAGATTTTGAAATGTTTTACTTATTTTAAATTATGTGCATTGCTATTTATATACAAGATTAGTTCAAATCTTAAGGTAATAGTTAATCCAACCTTGTTATGCCCTCACTTGAAGTTGATTGCCATGTACCTTTGCAACCCTAGAAATTCCTTTGACTCGGTAATGAGAGTAATATATTTAATTGTTGATATTAGAATGGTAGAACAATGCTTAGCCATGCTATTGAATACCTCATAAATCTTGCAAATGGGACATTATGAATTATTGTAATACCCTTATTTTTATAAACTTAGTGGTAATTGGAGTTGCCACTGTTCTTTTAAAATAAAATGAAATGTGGAAATGGGTTTAGATTAGGGTGGATGGTTGGTTTGGATTGGTGCAGGAAGCACGAGATCTTGTAAAGTGTATGTTCCACCCTAGTCAATTAAGGACCGACGCTTGTGTTTGTTCAGATTGAGCATTAACTATACAACCACAAGTCTATACGGGTACGACATAGCTGACTAACTTATGATAGTCTAGTTTAGGTGCCACTAGTGGAAAGTGGGTGCCAGGGATGGACTGGTTATTCACAGTGAGGGACAGGATTTCTTGTACTCATATGGCGCAAGAGGGGCTTGGTTGGGCGGTTAGCCTACCTGCGGTGAAACCTCAGCGGGTGGTATCTAGCTAAATTAGAGTAAGGTAAAGGCTTTGTGATATTTTATCTGGGTCTCATGCCAAAAGAAGCGTGTTGACTTCTAGGATAATTTATCTCTTGTGGGTAAAGTTGTACAACCTTTACAGAGTGTAAAACTATTCGAATATCCGTGCCCACGGTCAAGGGCGGGCAAGGAATGCATTCACATGGTAGATTTCTGGTTTTGGTTTTAAAATCAAAGTTTTTGTATTCCGAGAGTGGAGGGAACTCTTGGAAGGAAATCCTGGCAGTTGGAGCCAGAGCGGGTGGATGGAACCCACAGTTTTAAACTTGACCAATTGTAATTGGTTGGCTAGTGTTGGTAGATGGAACCTTCACTAGAAAGCTGATGATAGTTTCTGCTAAAACATTTACTTTATTAAATTGATGCCTTCGAAAATAATTAGAAGTAATTGAATGAAAATGTTGCTTTGTGCAAAAGAACCATATAGCCTTCCTTTGTCAAGCCTTGCATCTATTGCATTTTTCCCAAGACTTGCGGAGTACTTTATGTACTCACATGCTACACTCAAAAATAATATTCAGAAGAGTATGAAGCTCAAGAAGGCGACTACGACTTCTTCGCGGGTGGATTCGACGAAGGATTCCAGGAGTTCTAGGTCGCGCTTCCCCAGTCAATTGCCTATGGCGTATTGATGGGTCTTCACCGAAGTTTATCTTTGCTTCATTGTGTTTCGTGTGTGCGAGGTCTTGAAACCTCAACTGTAATAATGAGACCTTTCGATCTGTACTCTTTAATATTGTAATAAAGCGTTGCTGGTTATGTATTCATTTCTATTTAACTGTGTGCACTAGTTTTGATCTGGGACTGGTGCAGTAATACACAAAGGGTCCGGGTTCGGAAATTCGGGGTCCCGACAACCTTGATCTACTCTTGTTCGTGAGTCATTGATGATCTAGATGACCTTGAATAGGTTCTTATATGTCATAATAAGTTATATCATAAGATAGATTTAATCCAAATCCTAAAATCATCTCTCTCTTAAGAAAAACCCTAAAATCACCTTTCTTTTGAGAAAAACCCTAAAGTCACTTTTGTCTTGAGAAAAACCGGGCAAATCCAAGAACCATCCCTAGAACGTGTCTAGATAGATGTGATCTGATCTCCAAGAGATATCTCCACCTCTTACATGTCCTTGACAATAGAAAGGACCAAGAAGAGAGATATCCAAATAAGAAAGCCAAACAAATCAAAAGCATAAAGAGAAATCCATGACACAACTCATTTGAGTAAATTTTGGATGTTCATTTCACTTGAAGATGACTGTTTTATAACCACTCCCTCTAGAGAATAGAGTTTTAAACCTAGAGCACACACACAAGACTCCAACATAGTGAAACCATAACCCTAATATCTCAAGTCATACATCTCTATCAACACAAGGGCTTATATAGTGGAGGCTCCTCATCTCTCACTTAACCCTAACACTAGCCACTTCTTAGTGGATCACACCACTTACAAATGGGAAAACCGAATAACATACACACAAACAGGTTTACATTCCCAAACTTGCACATTTTTCAAAACACAACCTCTACAAGGCTCCAATAAGACAATCCAACTATAAAGACATGACCTATACCATTTAGGCTAGTGTTGCGATTTTACAAACCGTCACTTCACCTGTATTGGATAATTTCCCAAATTGCCACCCACCGGTCTTCACGAAGATACAATGCCCAACGCTAGGGATGAAAAGTGGATACATATTATTCGGTTACCATATTCGATAGGATGCAAATATGGTATATATTTTTTCCATCCAATTAGCAATGCTATCCTATTCGTATTCGTATTTGAATTCGCATAAAAAATATGGATGCGAATATGGTATGGGCTTTTACCATCCGAAATGTTATTTTATCTAGACTATTCATATTCTTATTCGAGAAAACAATACACATGCTTTATTACAATACAACTAATTAATTGGACATATTTTTTTAATTGAACATAAATTCATGTTTCTTTAGGTGAAGTAAATGAATTAGAATCACTGAGGGTGATTATACAAGGATAAAATATTATTAATGTCTTTATACTACATAAGTTATGAGAATATCTGGATCTGATCAAATTGAGTAGATATTCGATTCAAATTCATATTCGTTACAATATTCGATTCATATTCGTATTCGAGAATATTTGGATTCATATTTGTATTTGAGAATATTCGGATTCACATTCGTATCCATTTACAAATATGAATATGATTGTGGTTTGGGCACTATTCAATCCGTATCTGATCCATTTTCACCCTAGCCAAGATCGAACGCCTGCACCGAGGTTGTCACTACTTGAAACGTCTGAGTCCTACAGCACACTACATCACATCATAGTCCATGATACCCAATTACTTACCTCCAAATTGTACATCTACTCTGATAACCATCACCAGTGGGCTCAGCGTGCAATGCGCGATCTTCTTGTTTTGCATCAACAACATCTGTATCTGCCTGTCCAGTGGGCTTAGCGTGCGGTGTGCGATATTCCCGTTCTGCCTCTGCAACATCGGCCATCGCGTCCTCTTCATGAACCACGTGCTGCACGCCCGAGCTGCTCCCACCAACCGAACGATAGCCGTCAGCAGGGCCTCGTGTGACTCCCTTCGGACATGCTTGCACGAGTAACATGCACTATTATCCACGTTGCCGGTAGCTTTCCACAAAGCCCTTCCATGTAATTGTGCACATCAGTCTCCTCAATTCCCATCGAATGTGCGTGGCAGACTGACCCCAAAACCTATCTAGGACAACACTGCAAACCTCGAGGGTCCAATGAGGAGCTGCTTGTGAGCCATTGCAGAACATCTCCAATTAGAGCATTCTCCACGTCCGGGTATACCAAACTGACTTGCAGGAAACCACTCAAATCAACACCGTATAGACCTTCACGAATCATACCAACACTGTAATGCACTTTTAATCTTGTGGGCTCGGACATGACTGCTTTCTGAATGCAAATATTACCATTTGTTAACATACATTCACAAAATATGTGCTAAATCAATAAGTAGCAACATGTTGCCTATGTTCGGATGAGAACAAGGAAAAATGAGACTATTACCTTCACACGAAGATCTTCTCTCCTTATCAATGAGCTTCCTTCATCTTTCTCTCTTACCTCACTAGCTCCCTCCTCTTCTTTTCTCCCTTTCCCAAGCTCCTCTGCTCCCCCTCACTCTCTCTTCTTCTCCCCTTCCCCCTCTCACGACCTTCTCCCTGTCTTCACTTTCCCTCTCCTTCTTTCCTTTTTTTCTTCTCTCAAGCTCCTCTCGTTCTCTTCCGAGAGAAATGGTGAAAGAGATCATGATGTCGGGTGTGCCTTTTATACACAACCCTTTCGTCATCAAATGGTTGAGCGACTAGGAGCTAAGTCGCCTAACTGTTGAGCAACTAGTACTAGTCGCTCAATCGGTGGATGACTCAGACATTTGACGTGTAACCGTTAGGCGACTAGTCTAAGTCGCTCAACGGTGAAGTGACAGAAAATTATTAATATAAAATAAAAAAGATAAATTACTGTAATTCAAAATAAAAAAATAAATTATTAAAAAAATTCTCCCACCACGGCACCCCTCACGGCCCACGTGCAGTAGATAGATCACCGACCGATTGGTCCTGATCATCTTGATACTGTACTGGACGTCCACGCATTGCTTTCAAGTCACACGACATGGACCGTACACTCCCACGGTGGCTGCGGTGTGTTTGACACCACTGTGTGCGTGGGCCCGGATCGCCAGTGATAACTGACAAGCGGTACGTACTACCTTCATTACTTTGCCTAGCTCTCGTGTGGTTGCGTAGTATTACTGGACTAGTTGCTGTGTCGCGCGGCATATTCTTTCGAATTTTTGATGTACTAGCAGCGTAGGCGCGGCGACACGCCGCGCCAGCCACCGTGTGCACCGAAGTAAAAGAGGCGATAATTTGTGAGGAGTTTTTTAAAAAAAATCGAGGGCACATGCGTATTTTCGAAAAAGGTAAAGGGTTTTTTCGTAAAAATTGAGGACCCGTATGTAATGAAATGAGGACCCGTACGCAATTTAGAAAACCGCGGGGCGCCATCCTGCAAACTGGAGGGGGTTTTTCAGAAAAATCTGCCGTAAAAAAACCCACCAGGGACCTCTTTGCGAGGAAAAAGGACCTCTTTGCGAGGAAAATGGACATATACGTAATTTCCGAAAACCACGAGGAAACTCCCTCCCCCGGCCGTACCGAAATCCCCCGCCACGCGCCGGCCGGAGCGCGCGGGCGGGGGGACGTGGCCGAGCGGGGGCTCGCACATTCCCCCTGCTATAATGGGGTTCTTGATTTAGCACAGTTTGTAATGGTGATTATAAAAATAGTTATATGTTTGTTATATTGATAAAAATATTATTTTTACTGTTCGTGAACGGGTGGCAACGTGGAGGGCTGACGCGTAGACCCCTACCATCCCGTCACCGGACGACAGGCTCCTATCGCCCCATCACCACATGACCGGTGTCCTACCACCCCAACTGGCCAACCTGCCGCCCCACCCACTGCTTGGCGTCCTATGGTTAGACGGCATGTGATTAAGACCTGCCCTATTTTTTTATATATATTATTTATTTAAATTTTAAATATAGCAAATAGACTCAAAAACTTACAAAATTTTATGTGCAGCCTCTCGACACAACGTATTTGACTGTGTAATATTTTGGTAATTTTATCCACTGTGAATGTTTGTCAAAAATTTATACACTTTTGATATTTGTAGGAGTTGTTACATATAGTAAACAAGCTCTAAAAATTACAAAATTTTATGTGAAGCTTTCTAACAAAATCATAGTAATTATGTATTTTTTTTGATAATTTCATATTCTCCAAACTTACCATATGAATTTATGTTAATTTAATCGTGAAATTAACAATGCTCCAACATCTTTTGCAGTGCCGCCCTCACCAGCCCGGACACACCACCAGCTATGCAGAATGCTTTGAAACACATCCTAAATCAAGCCAAAAAAATAGTGCACAACCTGAGCTACGGCCGTTCAATGGATCACGTTGTGTACATCAGGGCACCATACTCACCCGCCAGGTTATCGCTACCTAGCGAGTTCGGTCAGCCATCGCAATCTACCAAGTCTGCTCGATGTCGTAGTACTAGCCTCTAATCATCCGCGGGTCGTATCGATGAGGAGTTAACTTACGTACAATCTACGTTTTGTTTTCCTGTTAAGGCTTACGTTCCGCTATCATCATGGCATTCTCCTACTGCAGGGCTATCATCAAGATGTATCACTTTTGACGTCCGCACCACCTACACATAGTATCGCTCCCCGTCATTCATCTTCGCTGCACATCCGAGAGGTACGAGGTTCGAATTGTACATCAAAATATTTATTGGGACTAACATCATTTCATCTTGCAACCTCCAATTTAACGTGGGGGTGACGTCGAATCCACCGATAACGATACATGCCTCCCGGATGCTTCCAGGGAGCAGTACACAGCATCAGGGTTTGCAGCGTATGTGGGGCAAAGCTCAACATTCACACCATACCTAGGTTTTGAAGATTTCAGTGGGCAGAGCTTGTTCAGCTTCGCTGCCATGTCGTACAGTCAAGACGAGAGCTCCTTCGCACCACGAGAGAGAATTCTAGAGTCATTCGTTCATAACATTATTGTTGGCAGCTCGCAGTTTGGCATATCTCAACTAGAGAACATCGACGTTTACTGGACCTAATCTACTGTACCTCCGCCTACTGGACCACCACCGGTCACTCGACAAACGGACCAGTCTCCATACCTCCTTCAAACCGAGACGCAACCTCGGGACCAACTGACGTACCCCACGGGACATGCTCGTGCTCAAAGGAAGACAATGCCACGCACGGAGAGGCAGACATGGCAAGGAGATAGCAGTAGCTCAGATGGGTGAGCCATATTGCATCCCGTGCGACATGTTGTTTATATTATTACATGTACTTCATAAATATTTGTAATATATGAAATTAAAAAAATAGAGGTCACTCGCTGCAAAATATGCCCGAGCATCGTTAATTTCATGATTAAATTAACATGGAAAATTCGGGTTATATAAAATTCTCAGAAAATTAGACAATCACTATGGCTCACAAAATTTTTTGTAATTTTTGGAGCTCATTTCCTATATGTAACAACTCCTACAAATATCAAAATTGTATGAATTTTTGAGCAACATTCATAGTGGATAAAATTACTAAAACATTATAAGTCAAGTACGTTATGTCGAGAGGTTGCACATAAAATTTTATAATTTTTTTAGCCCATTTGCCATACTAAAAAATTCAAACGAACAATATGCAAAAAAATACGATAGGGTGATTAAGTCGACTAATCACCTACCGTCCAGCCATAGGACGATATGCAGTGGGTGGGGCAATAGGGGCCTACACATCAGCTCCCCCCGTGTTGCCACCCGCTCTTGGGTGGCAAAAATGACATTTTTGTCAATATGGCAGACATATGGCTATTTTTATAAATACCATTGCAAACAATATCAAATATGTCAAAAACTCTCTTCTTTCCAACCGTATTCATGCCCGTACCCGTACCATATTATTTATTAGGACATATATAATAGTCTATCTTTTAAGATTATTTTTAAGATTTCTATCTCATCTAAAAATAGCACTAAAGACAACCCCTCCAATAGTAAATTATTTCTCTAACTATTTTATACTATTTTCACCATAACTTTCTATATCACGCTTTCTCACTATTTGCGTTAGTTTGCGGGCGCAGGTCGTCTCTTGTATAAGAGAAAACACATTATCTCTCCCCACCTTCTCTCTTCTCTATATAAAATTTTACTCATTTAATATAGTTAAAAGACAGTTAAGATAATACTATTGAAGATACTGTTAACCTTAACAATTAGCAACGTATATGGTCTCAAAAAGAAAAGGAAAAATAGCAACGCATAAGGACATGCAGTGTAGTCTGTTTGCATAGGTACTACTCGTGGTGGCCCTCGTTGGGTGGATAAACCAAACATGTAAGCAACAAATTTTGAGGAGCTAGTAATTTTGATGAGAGACCAACTTTAATTAGTGCTTGTACCTAACTATGAGCTTAACGTAAATATAATTTGTATAATAAACTAGAACATGCAATTTAATAATTAAAATCAACATAAGTTGTATTAAAAAAATTATGTGGAAAATGATGAGATTATTAACTTATCTTGCTCACAAGCTGTTTGGTCTTAAGAGTCTTCGCTTGGCTCGAATTGATGTTCTTCTTGGGCTTCGTAATTTAACCAAGCAATCGCGACAAGAATTGAATAAATACCAGACAATACAAATAAATTGAAATGAAAATGAAAATTAGCTCCAAAATTCATTATTTAACATGAAATAGAAATATCTTGATTTTATATGAATTTAGAAATAAATTTAATTTGATTTGAACTTAAAACAAGTGAGAACAGGCCATCCAAAATTTAAATTAAGGAAAATCTTAAAAATAAATAGAGGAGGGAGACTGTCTCACTGACAGCTGGGCCCCATGATTCTTAATTCTTTTATGATATATTTCCTTATGAAAAATTAATTTCGATGTTGACAGGTGGGGCAAACTAGGTATTAACTTAGTTCTTGAATTATTTTTCTTAAGGAAACTTTAATAGTGACTGACAAGTGGGACCCTTAGTATTTTTAATTTCTTTTCAATTTATTTTCCTTAAAGAAAAAGAAAGAGTGACTACCAGGTGGACCTAGGTATAATGAAGGATCCGCATGTCAGTGACTCATGACTTTAAACTGGCTTTAATTATATTTCTAATGATCTCGGGCCATATGTCAGTGGTTAATTAGTTTAAACTAATAATAATCATTAACTCTAATTAATGATGGTCTTAATTAACCACCAAGCTACAATGCTCCTTCTTTGATGACAGAGGAGGCGCTCATTATTGTGGTCGTCGCCGGTGAGGTAGGCAACGACGAGTGCTAGCAACCCCCAAAATGGATTGTGGGGACCATAGCGGTCCTATGGGTGGCGACAGCGTGATCAGCGATGGTGCAACGACGTGGGGCAGTGGTGAGGCTCGGCCCGCATGGCGGCCATGGCTCCGGCGGTGTAGCTAGCAATTAAAACGGGTTTAAGAGTATCTACGAGGTACGAGGAGCTCACCAGAGAAGTCAGCGAGGCTCCGGGGAGATGTGAGGTGGTTTGGCGTCAGGGATTTGAGATGGCACGGGGGAGGATTACAACACCGATGATCTAGGGATGGTGATGACCTCAATTGACAACAGAGGTGGTATGAGAAAAGGCATAAGGGTGCTCTTACTAGAAGGAACTGGATTGGGGGGTTATCAGAGAGGTGACGCCGGTGAAAAGGGCTATTTCGGCTAGCGAAGAGGAAGAAGACGGCTCATGTGAGCTTTTGTGGGCAAGAGCTCAATTTAGCAGAGGGAAATGGAGATGGTGGGTGTGGTGTAGGGACCCAGATATTAACATCCGGATTCCTCTGTGATTCCACCGCACTATTGTAACATCCCAATTTTTGCTTTATTTGGAAGAAATAATTTTAAATCAATTATCTCAATTTATTTGGATTTTTCAGAATATAAAGTTCTGTTTAAAAATAAAAATTTAATATTAAAATAGGTTGGAAATATTTTTCATATGTTCAAAACATTATCGATGAATTATGTGAATTTTTCTGCAATTTTGGAATTTATTTGGTACTTTTCGACTATTTTAAAGCCTCCTATTGATTTCTGAAATCTATAAAGATTTAAATTCTAAATCCTCCCGCCGCCACGTGGCGCCCATCCGTCCGTCCATCCCGCGCCGGTTCTATCCTCGCCGTCCGCGCCCATCCCGCCTTCCTCTCTCTCAGACGACACATCGCGCATCCGCGCTCCCGCCCACGCCCGCGTTCATCCGAGCCGCCCGCTTCCACTCGATGCACCGGATGGCCCAGATCAGATCAGCCTTGTTTGATTTAATCTTCGCCGTTCCTCATCACTTACCCCTTCGCCTCCATCCGAGCGGCCCGATCTCATCCCCTTGCCACCCGTCGCCCATCCGTTCGATCGCCGTCTCCTCTCCTCTCTCTCTCTCACTGACAGGTGGGTCCCACCTGTCAGGTCCGTCGTTTCCGCGACAGTTTTGTCTCTGCGCGTGCGTCGCCATTACCGCCGCCGAGCTCGCCCGTTCGTTTTCCCGGCCGTTTCGCGTCGCCATTAAAGACCCCCGAGCACCGTTCGTCGTGCGCCATTAACCGTAGCCGTTTCTTCTCGGAGTGACGCCCGTTTCGCCGCCGCCGGAAACTACCGTTTTAACTCGCCGCTAACGAGCGCGGCGTTTCTTCCTCCGCCGCGTATAAAACCGACCCCGGCCACCCTCTCACCCCTTTGCGCTCTCCTCTCTCTCCGCTTCGCGCGCGTGTCTCGCCGCTCAAACCGTCGTCGCTGTTCAAACCGTCGCCGTCGGTGAGTCTCGCCGCACCCTCGGTGCGCGCGCGCCGCCTCGGTTCGCGCGCCCGACCGCGCCCGCACGCCGCTCCTCGGTCGCGACGCGCGCGTCGTCGCGCCGCGCGCAGCCTTCGCGTTCGCGACGCCCGGCGACACTTCGTCCACGCGTCGGCGATCGGCGAGTCCCGCCTCCACACCGTCTCATCTCCGCGGCCATTCTCCGACGGCGGGATGTGTCCACGCGTCCCCATCGCGGCCGTCCAACTCGTGCGTCCGCGCGCGTTCGGCGTCGCGCGACGCCTCGCGGGCGAGCCGAGCCACGCGCGTCGGCCATTGCGCGGCACCCGCGTCTCGCCGCGCCATCACCGCCGCTCATCGGATCGAGCCAGCGCTCGGGATCTCGCCACACGTCTCAACCCCGACCGTCCATTTCTCGCCACCGCGGCGCGAAGTCGCCGGCTCGGTAGAGCCACGTCGATACGGCGGCGTGTTATGCTGCGTGGCGAACGCGTGTCCGCCACGTCGGCGCCACGTCACCAAAACCGCCGCGCCCCACGTCGCATCGCCACGCGTCGACATGCCACGTGTCGGTTTGGTGCGCCATGTCGGCAATTTTGTGGGTCCGTGGACTTGGTCCACCGTGGTCGGCCCCACATGTCGACCTCGTAATTTATTTTTAATTCCCTTGCTGACGTCATAATTAGAATTTACTTTTGTAAATTAATTCCCAGAAAATCCATGCTGACGTCATAATTCATTTTCGGTATAAATTTAATTCCAGAAATTCTCTTTTCCTTTTTCTTGATTCTAAATCTTCCAACACCATATCTTGCTCATTTTAAATCCAAATTGATCCATTCAAATTTCTAAATTCATCTAAAATTCTAATCTTTCAATTGGTATATTTAGTTTCAATTTTTGAGTTTTTATTTTATTTTATTTATTTGGATTTCTTGATTTACGTGTAGAGACCGATTTGTCAGAGGAACTTCAAGAGCAAGCCCCGGAAAATTTCAACCCAGCATAGGAAGGCAAGTCTCCTTTGATCATTTTGATCCTATGTTTTGCAAGTTTTCTTTGATCAACTTGCTCAAATGAATTATAAAATGATTAGGTAGTTATTTTAAATTATTGCATGCGTATGTTATATCAAGTGATAATTTGATTTAGAAAATTTAGTTAAATACCCAATTTGTTATACCTTCCATTGAAAATTGTTTAACTTGTACCATTGTCAACTTAGGATATCCCTTTGACTCAATAATGAGTTAGTATTACATCCGTGGAATTTGTAAATACTAGCAAATGCTTAGCGTAGCAAATCAATGTAATAATGCTCAAATGAGTAGCATGTTTACTAAATGTTTTGATGAATGATTTGTTTGAACATTGGTAATGGATGTTACCATTGTTAAATGATCTGTTTGAAAAGTGGTAATGGATGTTACCATTGTTAATTTGAAAATAAAAATGAAGTTCAAAGGAAAAGTTGACAAGGGTGGATGGAAGGTTTGGTGGTGCGATTAGCACGAGAATTTTTGGAATTGTGAATGAACCACCACAGTCGTTTAAGGACCGACGCTTGTGTTTGTCCAAACCGAGCAAAACAGTGCAACCACAAGTCTATATGGGTGCGACCTAGCTAACTAACCTATTAAGGTGTAGTTTAGATATCACCAGTGGTGTATTGAGTGCCGTGGTGTCTGGTTACTCATAGTGAGGGACAGGGTTTCATCTTGTACTCATACGGCGCAGAGAGGGCTCGACTCGTGGATTCGAGTTGTGGTGAAACCTTAGCGGGTGGTATCTAGCTATCTTTGGAGTAGGTGAAAGGCTTTGTGATATTTTATCCGGGTCTCATGCCAAAGGAAGCATGTTGACTATTAAGATAATTTATCTCTTGTGGGTAAAGTGTACAAACTCTGCAGAGTAATAAACTATTCGAATAGCCGTGCCCACGGTCAAGGGCGGCAAGGAATGCATTCACATGGTAGAAGTTTGATTTTGATTTCAAAATAAAATGGTTTGTCAAACTTGGGAGTGGTATAACTCTCATGATTTAAATCGGGTGGTGTAACTTGGATCGTGGTTTAACTTTGAGTTTTGAAAGTTGGCAGATAGCCTAAAATTTTAGTGTTGGTGGTTTAACCTTCACTAAGTTATTTATCTAATTTCATTTATGAAAAACAAAGATGTTTATCAAATGGCCTTTGAAGTAATTATGTAGATTTGAAATAAAATGCTGATTTTTGCAAAAGAACCATATAGCTTTCCTTTGTGAAGCCTTGCATCTATGCATCTTTCCCAAGACTTGCGGAGTACAATTTTGTACTCACATGTTGCTCTACAAATACATTAGCAGAGGATGAAGAAGCTCAAGTGGAGAATTCGACTTACGTGTAGAGAGTGTGGATACGGTGGATTCTTCCGGATGCTTAGGATTCGTTTCCCCAGTCAATTGCCTGTGGCAGATTGATGGGTCGATTAATTTACTTTTTGCTTCCGCTGTATTTATTTTTGTTTTAAGGTTCTGTGAACCTTCGTAAGGCAATGACCAATGTAAACTTCAGTTATTATTGTAATAAATCGTGGATGACAATGTACCGTTTTATTCTGGTTATCTGTGTGTACTAGCTTTGATCTGGGACTAGTACTGTAATGCACAGGGGGGTCCGGAAGCTTCTACTCCGGGTCCCACAGAAGTGGTATCAGAGCCATCTTGACTGTAGGACGAACCCTAGGTTTTGGGAAGTTTTAAGGACTTATGTTTAAAAAGAATATATTAAAAATATATAAGCTTCTTTGCTTCTACTCTCCTCTTACTTAGTATCTTGTTTCTGTCCTCCCTTTTCACTATTTTAAAATCTTTACTGATCTCTCCTCTTTCCAAACTTGTAGATGGCAGGTTCATCGTCATCAGCCCCGTGGGATCACCATTCTCATGGCGAGAGCGAGGGAGCTTTTGCGACTCTTCTACGGCAGCTAATGCAGCATCTGAAGTACACCCAACAACCTATTTTCAGAGGGCGGAACACGCGAGTGATGAGCACGGACTCCTGGAGCATGGAGGTGTTCATTTACGCTCCAGACGGGAGGATTGACCCAGTTGGCGTCATATTGAGTATCCACGGACCTTACGCTCAGATGCGATCCGAGATGCGGCATAGTTGGCTATCTCGGAGTTGTGCGGGAGGCACAAGGAGGAGCTACGGCGATCACCTTTTGCTTCTTCCCGACGGCGAGAGCAGGGCGGACTCATCGAGCTTTTCCGGTGGTGGTAGACGACCGCGCTTGTCTCACAGTGCAGACACTTTGGCGGCTTCATCGACTTACGCGAGCTCGGCAGAGATCGGACTTCTTCGGAGGCGCTACGTCGAGCACGACCACTCCGACACTCTCCGAGCCCAGCCTCTGCAGAGTGAGGCTGCCCACGCCGACGCCGTTCAGCGAGGATCGCTGCCGAGGCGCAGGTAGAGCGTCTTCGAGTTGCTACCACTACACCGACTCCACCAGCCCTGTTCTTGCTCCATCCGATTTACGGGACCTCGCACTAGGCTTATGCGAGGAAGAGTGTGCGACACTCCGACCGCCACCCGACGTTGATATTGGAGGATCTAGCCGAGGCGCGCCACTATCTCGCCCGGTTTTCCGATTTTAGTCGAGTCGATCACGGTCGCGTTCGCGAACAACCGCCGTGGTTGTGGGCAGAGACACTTATCGATTCGAGAGGAGGACCCCGAGGAGGATCCGAGGAGCGCATCATCGTGGAGGATGAGTAGTTAGTTGAGTCGATAGTACCCAAATAATTGTCCACGTTCTTAGAACGCTTTATTATATTTTGGTGTGTTGGATGGGTGTGCCAAGCCTATGTGCACTTGTGGTGCAGCCATTCATAAAATTATCTTGATTTCAATAAAGTTTTCCCTAAGTGGTTGCTGGTTTCTTCTTGTGTGTTGGCTTGGGATGTTATTTAGTTTCCCTAACCTCTTATCTATGCTAGTTCCTCTTACCTTTGCTAACCTTGGAAACCGTTTGGATGGTGAACACAAGGAACAACCGAGCAAGAGTCAGAACCCTAATGCTCAACCGAGAAGACAACATTCCACCTCCGCCACTCAAACTCCCAACATGGAACAAATGATGGCCATGCGATTGCAACTACTTCAAGCTTTGGCCCAAAATCAAGTCCAACAAGTCCAGCAAGCACCAGTTCAATGACCACAGTCTAAACTTGGGGAATTTATGAGAACCCGACCTCCGACCTTTGCAGGATCTGCTGACCCTTTGGAGGCGGATGATTGGATTAAAGAAATAGAAAGGAAACTCAATTTGGCTCAATGTGCAGAGCATGAGAAGGTTCTTTACGCCGCCCACCAACTCAAGGGAGTTGCTGCTAATTGGTGGGATAACTACTGTGCCGCACATCAAGATGCCCAGAATATTGCATGGGAAGAATTTTTGGAAGCCTTTGTACTGCTCATATTCCTATGAGTATTATGGAAATGAAGAGGAAGGAGTTTCATCAGCTACAACAAGGAAACCTTAGTGTTTCCGCATATCTGAGTAAATTTATCCAATTATCAAGATATGCACCGGAAGATGTGGCGACTGATGCCGCAAGGATCTGGAGGTTTATGGGAGGAATGGACCCCAACCTCAAAGTTCAGTTAGTCTCCAATGACTACCCTACTTTTCAACATCTGGTGAACAAAGCTTTAGTACAAGAAGATGCCCGTCGACTTTTGATGCAAGGAAAAGGAAGTTTCAAACCCAACGGTTTGCTAGCGGTTCCGTCAACGCCCTACTCAACAACAAGACAACCGGCCTCCGGTGCATAATCATCCAAGGACACCCATTTCGCGCCTCGCCTTTGCCTCAAACTCCTAGAACTGGAAATGCAGCCCAACAACGTGAGAATAGAAATGTAGCTGCAGGAGTGCAATACTACAATTGCAAAAATATGGGACACTATGCCGCGATTGCCCACAAGCGTCAAGCGGTAACCCGGTCCGCTTCAACTCGGATCCTACACCAAAGAAGAGCTCCAACTACCGGTCAGGGCGTGGAAGCCCTCGGACACCTCGGACTCCACGACCATTCAACAGAGGGCGTATCAATCATGTCACCGTAGAAGCGGCGGAAGATGCACGGGCGTAGTTCGGTAAGTTCTGGTTAATTCAGTATCAAGCAATTATATTATTTGATTACGAGCTACACATTCATTCGTAACAAAAACTTTTGCTGAAAGAAATAATTGGAATATTTGTTTGCTAAAGAACCTATGATAATCCAAACTCTGGAAAAGAATTGAGGACTAAATTGGTTAGCCTAGTGCAACCATAATTATAAATGGAGTAAAGTTCCTAGCGAACCTTATTATAATAGACTCGATGGCATAGATATAATACTTGGTATGGATTGGTTGATCAAGTATAAAGGGCAGATAGATTGTGCCAATCATGCCATTAGTCTTACCAATTCGGCGAATTCGAGATAAGACATGAGGCGCTTATGCGCTCAACGAAGAACATTATGTTAACCACTTAAAAGGGAAAAAGTTGGAGGATGTGTCGGTAGCTTGCGAATACCCCGATGTTTTCCCCGAGGAATTGCCAGATCGCCACGGATCGAGAGATTGAATTTGTTATAAATGTACTGGTACAGTACAGCCCAATATCAAAAGACCTTATCGGATGTCGGTGGCGATTTAGCTGAAATCAAGAGGCGATTCAAGAATTACAAGAGAAAAGCTTCATTAGACCAAGTTCTTCACCTTGGGAGCCCGGTGCTTTTGGTAAACAAGAAGGATGGTAGTCGGCGTATGTGCGTGGACTATAGAGCTTTAAATGAAGTAACTATAAAGAATAAGTATCCCTTACCCGGATCGACGATTTGTTCGATCAACTCAAAGGATCAAGTGTCTTCTCTAAGATTGATCTTGGTCGAGGATATCACCGATTGAAGATTAGACCGAAGATATACCAAAGACGACTTTCGCCACAAGATATGGACTATATGAGTATACGGTGATGTCTTTCGATTCGACAAATGCCCTAAGCATACTTCATGAATTTGATGAATAAAGTATTTATGGATTATTTAGATAAGTTTGTTGTTGTCTTTATAGATGACATTCTTATCTATTCGAGAAACGATAAAGAACATGAGGATCATCTAAGGATAGTGTTGCAAAGACTCGTGAACACCGATTATATGCCAAGTTTAGCAAGTGTGCGTTTTGGTTAAAGGTAATTGAGTTTTGGGACACGTAATTTCAGCGAATGAGTATCCGTAGATCTGGAAAAGTTAAGGATGTATTAAATTGGACTCCACCCAAGACAAGAACCGAGATCGAAGTTTTAGGTTTAGTGGTTACTATCGTCGATTCATCGAAGGCTTTTCCAAGATTGCGGACCTTTAACCCATTGTTAAAGAAAGAGAAGAAATTTGAATGGAGTAAATCTGTGAGGATAGTTTTCAAGAGTTAAAGAAGAGGTTAACTTCAGCACCAGTTCTACTGATTCACGGATATTAGAAAAGATTTTGAAGTTTATTGTGACGCATCAAAACAAGGTCTTGGATGTGTACTAATGCAAGAAGGAAAGGTTGTTGCTTATGCATCAAGGCGATTAAGACCTCATGAAGAAAATTATCCCACTCATGATTTAGAGCTAGTCTTTGTAGTGCATGCTCTAAAGTTGTGGAGGCATTATCTAATTAGTAATCGGTGTGAAATATATACGGATCATAAAAGTCTAAAGTATATATTCACTCAACCCGATCTTAATCTGAGACAAAGAAGATGGCTTGAAGCGATAAAGGATTATGATGTGGGAATACACTATCATCCAGAAAGGCCAATGTAGTTGCAGATGCTTTAAGTCGGAAGATCCATGTTAGCAATATGTTGATTCAAGACGATCAGTCAACTCTTCATAAAGAATTTCAGCGCGTCAATTTGGGAGTGATAAATGAAGGAATTCTGTCTACATTAAAGGTTCAACCCACTTTAGAAGATCGATCAAGGCACTCGAGAAAGAAGATGAGTATGTTAAAGAAATAAAAGATAACATGAAGAAAGGCAAAGCACCTGGATTCTCAGAAGACGAAGAAGGAATTCTTTGGTTTGGAAAAAGGATTTTAGTACCGGAGAGAAAGGAAATAAAAGATTTAATTCTAAAGGAAGCTCATGAATCAGGATATTCCATTCATCCCGGAAGTACAAAGATGTACCAAGATCTAAAGGAAAGTTACTGGTGGACCAGTATGAAACGAGAAATTGCAGAATATGTAGCTTTATGTGATATATGTCAAAGGGTTAAAGCAGAGCACCAACGACTGCCGGTCTTTTGCAACCTCTGCGCAGATACTGAATGGAAATGGGAGGAAATCGGAATGGATTTCATAACAGACTACCAAGAACCAAGTCGGTATGATTCAATCAGGTTATAGTGGATCGCTTAACAAAGGTTGCACATTTCATACTGTGAAGACTACCTATTCGGAGATAGATTGGCGAGCTCTATATGTCAAGAATTGTATGTCCGCATGGAGTTCCAAAGAGGATCGATCGGATAGAGGAACATAATTTACCTCAAGATTTTGGCGAAACTTCATGAAGTTTTGGGCACCAATTTAAATTTCAAGATCGCTTATCATCCTCAAGCAGATGGCGGTGAACGAGTGAATCGATATTGGACGATATGCTAAGAGCGTGTGCTTTAGCCAATAAAGTCGATTGGGATCAAAGTTTACCCTACGCGAATTTTCCTATAATAACGATTATCAGTCGATCAAGATGTCTCCGTTTGAAGCCTTGTATGGCGAAATGCGAACGCCATTATATTGGTCGAGAGGCGAGAAAGTCAAGTATTCGGACCCGATGTCTTGAAGCTAGCGAAGAGCAAGTTCGATTATACGAGACCGATTGAAAGTAGCACGCACCGCATAAAAGAGTTATGCGATAATCGCGCAGAATGTTGGAATTCGCACTGAGGATCATGTGTATTTGAAGGTGTCACCTTTAAAAGGGATGCGACGTTTCAAGGTCAATGGAAAGCTTGCTCCAAGATATATCGGACCATTTCTAGTTATAGCCGTAAGAGGTGAAGTTGCATATCGCTTAGAGCTTCCTCCTCGGTTGTCGGATGTACATGATGTATTTCATGTATCACGATTGAAGAAGTGCTTAAGAGTACCAGAGGAATTAATATCTTTAGAAGAGGTGGATTTAAAAGAAGATTTGACGTATCCGAATTTCTGTCAAGATTTTAGAAGAAGCAGAGCTACTGTACAAGAAACAAGACTATCAAATTTTGCAAAGTGCGGTGGAATAATCATCCGAATCGGAAGCAACTTGGGAGCGTGAAGAGGATCTTGAGCGAGTTCCCGATCTATTTTTCAGTCCTTCCGAATCTCTGGTCGAGATTCCTTCTAAGGGGGTAGGTTTGTAACATCCCAATTTTTGCTTTATTTGGAAGAAATAATTTTAAATCAATTATCTCAATTTATTTGGATTTTTCAGAATATAAAGTTCTGTTTAAAAATAAAAATTTAATATTAAAATAGGTTGGAAATATTTTTCATATGTTCAAAACATTATCGTGAATTATGTGAATTTTTCTGCAATTTTTGGAATTTATTTGGTACTTTTTCGACTATTTTAAAGCCTCCTATTGATTTCAAATCTATAAAGATTTAAATTCTAAATCCTCCCGCCGCCACGTGGCGCCCATCCGTCCATCCATCCCGCCGCCGGTTCTATCCTCGCCGCCCGCGCCCATCCCGCCTTCCTCTCTCCCAGACGACACTGCCGCGCATCCGCGCTCCCGCCCACGCCGCGTTCATCCGAGCCGCCGCTTCCACTCGATGCCGGATGGCGGATCGATCAGCCTTGTTTGATTTAATCTTCGCCGTTCCTCATCACTTACCCCTTCGCCTCCATCCGAGCGGCCCGATCTCATCCCTTGCCACCGTCGCCCATCCGTTCGATCGCCGTCTCCTCTCTCTCTCTCTCTCACCGGCGGTGGGTCCCACTGCCGTCCGTGCTTCGCGACAGTTTTGTCTCGCGCGCGCGTCGCCATTACCGCCGCCGCCGAGCTCGCCTGCTCGTTTTCCGGCCGTTTGCGTCGCCATTAAAGACCCCGAGCACCGTTCGTCGTGCGCCATTAACCGTAGCCGTTTCTTCTGAGTGACGCCCGTTTTGCCGCCGCCGAAACTACCGCTTTAACTCGCCGCGAACGCGCGCCGTTTCTTCCTCCGCCGCGTATAAACCGACCCCGCCACCTCTCACCCCTTTGCGCTCTCTCTCTCTCCCGCTTCGCGTGCGTGTCTCGCCGTTCAAACCGTCGTCGCTGTTCAAACCGTCGCCGTCGGTGAGTCTCCACCGCACCCTCGGTGCCGCCGCGCGCCCTCGGTCGCGCGCGCCAAAGACCGCGCCCGCACGCCGCTCCTCGGTCCGCGACGCTCGCGTCGCGCCGCGCCAGCGCTCGCGTTCGCGGCGCGCGGCGACGCCCGCCCACGCGCGTCGGCGATCGAGCGAGTCCCGCCCCACACCGTCTCATCTCGCGGCCATTCTCCGACGGCGGGATGTGTCCACGCGTCCCCATCGCAGCCGCCCAACTTCGTCGTCGCGCGCGTTCGCGTCGCGCGGCGCCTCGCGCGGCGAGCCGAGCCACGCGTCGGCCATCGCGACGGCACCCGCGTCTCGCCGCGCCATCACCGCCGCTCATCGGATCGAGCCAACGCCGGGATCTCGCCACACGTCTCAACCCCGACCGTCCATTTCGCACCGCCGCCGCGCGCGAAGTCGCCACTCGGCCTAGCCACGTCGCTACGGCCGGCGTGTTATGCCACGTGGCGGACACGTGTCCGCCACGTCCGCCACGCCACCAAAACCGCCGCCGCCCCACGTCGGATGCCACGTGTCGGTTTGATCCGCCATGTCGCAATTTTGTGGGTCCGTGGACTTGGTCCACCGTGGTGGCCCCACATGTCACCTCTGTAATTTATTTTAATTCCCTTGCTGACGTCATAATTAGAATTTACTTTTGTAAATTAATTCCCAGAAAATCCATGCTGACGTCATAATTCATTTTCGGTATAAATTTAATTCCAGAAATTCTCTTTTCCTTTTTCTTGATTCTAAATCTTCCAACACCATATCTTGCTCATTTTAAATCCAAATTGATCCATTCAAATTTCTAAATTCATCTAAAATTCTAATCTTTCAATTGGTATATTTAGTTTCAATTTTTGAGTTTTTATTTTATTTTATTTATTTGGATTTCTTGATTTACGTGTAGAGACCGATTTGTCCGAGGAACTTCAAGAGCAAGCCCCGGAAAATTTCAACCCAGCACAGGAAGGCAAGTCTCCTTTGATCATTTTGATCCTATGTTTTGCAAGTTTTCTTTGATCAACTTGCTCAAATGAATTATAAAATGATTAGGTAGTTATTTTAAATTATTGCATGCGTATGTTATATCAAGTGATAATTTGATTTAGAAAATTTAGTTAAATACCCAATTTGTTATACCTTCCATTGAAAATTGTTTAACTTGTACGATTGTCAACTTAGGATATCCTTTGACTCAATAATGAGTTAGTATTACATCGTGGAATTTGTAAATACTAGCAAATGCTTAGCGTAGCAAATCAATGTAATAATGCTCAAATGAGTAGCATGTTTACTAAATGTTTTGATGAATGATTTGTTTGAACATTGGTAATGGATGTTACCATTGTTAAATGATCTGTTTGAAAAGTGGTAATGGATGTTACCATTGTTAATTTGAAAATAAAAATGAAGTTCAAAGGAAAAGTTGACAAGGGTGGATGGAAGGTTTGGTGAGTGCGATTAGCACGAGAATTTTTGGAATTGTGAATGAACCACCCAGTCGTTTAAGGACCGACGCTTGTGTTTGTCCAAACTGAGCAAAACAGTGCAACCACAAGTCTATATGGGTACGACCTAGCTAACTAACCTATTAAGGTGTAGTTTAGATATCACCAGTGGTGTATTGAGTGCCAGGGTGTACTGGTTACTCATAGTGAGGGACAGGGTTTATTGTACTCATACGGCGCAAGAGGGGGCTCCGACTCGTGGATTCGAGTTGTGGTGAAACCTTAGCGGGTGGTATCTAGCTATACTGGAGTAGGTGAAAGGCTTTGTGATATTTTATCTGGGTCTCATGCCAAAGGAAGCATGTTGACTATTAAGATAATTTATCTCTTGTGGGTAAAGTGTACAAACTCTGCAGAGTAATAAACTATTCGAATAGCCGTGCCCACGGTCAAGGGCGGGCAAGGAATGCATTCACATGGTAGAAGTTTGATTTTGATTTCAAAATAAAATGGTTTGTCAAACTTGGGAGTGGTATAACTCTCATGATTTAAATCGGGTGGTGTAACCAGATCAGGTGGTTTAACCTGAGTTTTGAAAGTTGGCAGATAGCCTAAAATTTTAGTGTTGGTGGTTTAACCTTCACTAAGTTATTTATCTAATTTCATTTATGAAAAACAAAGATGTTTATCAAATGGCCTTTGAAGTAATTATGTAGATTTGAAATAAAATACTAATTTTTGCAAAAGAACCATATAGCTTTCCTTTGTGAAGCCTTGCATCTATGCATCTTTCCCAAGACTTATGAGTACAATTTTGTACTCACATGTTGCTCTACAAATACATTAGCAGAGGATGAAGAAGCTCAAGTGGAGAATTCGACTTACGTGCGAGTGTGGATACGGTGGATTCTTCCCGGATGCTTAGGATTCGTTTCCCCAGTCAATTGCCTGTGGCAGATTGATGGGTCGATTAATTTACTTTTTGCTTCCGCTGTATTTATTTTTGTTTTAAGGTTCTGTGAACCTTCGTAAGGCAATGACCAATGTAAACTTCAGTTATTATTGTAATAAATCGTGGATGACAATGTACCGTTTTATTCTGGTTATCTGTGTGTACTAGCTTTGATCTGGGACTAGTACTGTAATGCACAGGGGGGTCCGGAAGCTTCTACTCCGGGTCCCACAACTATTCTCTGGATCAGTAGATAGTGCTCACAGTTACAGTAATGAATAACAAAGTACATATCATGCGGAAGCGTAAATGTAACAGTAAACTTACTCATGGGCCGATTAGGCCGAAATCAATAACTTGCAGCAGCGGAAGAACGAACATACAGGTGGGACCTTCAGGACATGCCTACAGGCAGCCAACTGGAGGTTCGCGACCTAACCCTTGACATCTTCATCTTCTCGGCCAGCTTGTCCAATCTGTTGCTGAGGCGAGGTGATTTGATTCCTGATTCTGAATAACATCTTTCAGCCCCCGTGCTCCGTGAGCACTCCGACCCCGTGCTCCGCGAGCCAATACACAGAATGCAAATAAATAGTATGCATGGCTTAACAAAGGAGAGGCTCGGGTTGTTTTATTTTGCGAAAAGTGCTTTTGAATACAATTACTTAAAATTTCCTGAGACCTAGCAGCTTTGGAACAAAACATAATGTTCAAGGAATATTAACATGATTTTCCATACATATGGCATCACACCATATGCCTAATATCACCATAATTTTTCCATATATACGGCATCACACCGTATAACATCTTTCAGCGTTATAGCCGTTTAACTTACCACTGGGGCGACACCCAGGACAACTCAAATCGGGGCTTTCACTGCCTCCACTTTTCCATTCCCATTTTCCAAACATTTTTAAATAGAACTAACTCGAGTAAGTTCCCATGTCCGCCCTTGACCGTGGGCACGGCTATTCGAATAGTTTTGACTCTGCAGAGTTTGTACACTTTCACCACAAGAGATGAATTATCTTTGTTGCCAACATGCTTCCTTAGGCATGAGACCGGATAATTTATCACAAAGCCTTTACCTTACTCCGATCTAGCTAGACACCACCCACGCCGAGGTTTCACCGCTGAAGGGTTACACCACCACGATCGAAGCCCCTCTTGCGCCGTGCGAGCACAAGTACACCCCGTGCCTCACCGTGAGTAAACCAAGACACCACGGCACCCACTTTCCTCGGTGATATCTGAACTAAATCCTTGCAAGTTATTCAGCTAGGTCGCACCCATTATAGACTTGTGGTTGTCTTGTTTTACATCGGAGGTCATCACAAGATTCAGTCCTTAGCATTATCTCGAGCGGTTCTACCACACTCCATAATTTGTGCTCCCACCGCACCACATACCAGCCCCAAACCATCCGCTCAGATATTTAAGCAAGTTAGGATTTTTGGGAGCATAAAATAACCATGTCCAAATATACCAGTCATTCCCACCATGACTGCCCAAACCGGTTTCTCATGATTTAAAATGACAATAATGTTTGGGGACATTTCAGCGCCCCCAAGTATCTATGCAGTACTAAGCATGGCGTATAATTACGGACTTATTTCCAAAAGTTACTACTATAATTTTACTAGGGTGACAAGGTTCACGTAATCAAATATTCCAAAGGAGGTGTAATATTAGCAAAGGTAACAATGGGCATATAACTAGAATCTCAAATTAAACATGTATTTGCATATGAAATAACAGCATGCAACTTGATAATTTAAAACAAAATAATTTGTAGAAAATGTAGGTTCAACATGATCAAAGTATTGACTCGCCTGGCGCGGTTTACCGCGATCTTGAGTTCACACAATGCTTCCTCTCGGGCTTCGGGTCTTTTTCTTCGGTTCGTTCTGGATCACGCCTGATCCTTTAATTCTTCAGGACTCCACTATCTAGCTACACGCTAAATGACTGAATACAAATAAAGGCAAATAACTCAAAAGATTCAAATAAATCCAAATACTTTAAATGCCCGATTTACTTTAAATTATGCATTTATTATGGTTTGAGAATAGGAGGATGATTCGGCTTAGTGTGTTGCAAACACAACAGTAGCTGGGTTTGAGTGAGAGAACAAGTTATCTGAATAGCTTTACCGTGAGGAAAAATTTTAGGATAATAAGGGATCATAAGTGAGGAAGTATCTACAGGGATTATTTACTTTGGAAAAGAAGTAGCCAAACATAGCCGATTGGAGAGAGACGAGGTTCGATCTTTTTATTAATAACCTCTTTTATTATTTTCGTATTTATCAAGGAAGTTCCATGAGTTAGGGTAGACCTATGCATTGAAGTACGAGTCTGGCTGGGTATGTATTCCTTGCAACTTAGGTTATGGTAAAAGCAATCTGGATTGATGAATGAGATCTGTACTTATTCTATAAATCTTTAATAATCCCATTATCATATTTTATGTATCCTCTTTTGCATTAGGATTCATTTGCAGGGGCCCTAGCTTGTTACTTCATGCTCAACATTATTATTTATTAAGTCAATACCAAGATTTAATTAATGGCACCAACATTATTTTATCTACATTTTAGTTATTGTTAGGCTCAGCTTCATTTTATTTTAAACTTAGCTATCTGAGCAAAACTTGAGATGTATCATTTTATGTGGAATGTTAATCTAAATACTAGTTGTCATTATTAACTAAACCTATCATTTGAGATTTGTTTATCGGCGATGTACTAAGGATGGGGATTATATTTTAAATCCTGGCCTTCTACTTAAGTATATATTGCCTTTTAAATGGTTACGGCATATCATTTGATAAATTTCATGAAGTCTTTGGATTTGCCATTTAATTGAATCTACCATTAAGATTTATTTTATAGTGCTCGACAATGTCATGGATTTAATTACAATTAAGGGTAACTTTCCATTTAGAACCTTACCGCTATAGCTAAACATGATATCTAAATTCTTTACTGAAATGCTAAATAACTAATCGAGTCATCTTTTGTTAATGCTCCTTTATCAATAATTAGTCCTTTAGGTAGTTATCCAAACCATATTAATTATCCATATATGATAACTAAACCAAATTTTTAAATATTAAATAATCTTGTTTTATATCCTAATGAATTTTATTAGCTTCCCTTGATTTATCTCTGATTTTTATCAATTAAAAGAGCTACCAAAAATCAAACAAAAAGGGTGGGAAGAACCCGCGGTCGACTGGGATCAAACTCGGGCAGGCTGACTGAGAGCGCATGTGGCCAACCAACCGAGCAAGCAATGTTACTTGATGGTCCGGGGCAGCAAATGCAAATAAGCTGAGTGGCGGGGAGGGGCAGAACAGAGGAAAACCGCGCCGGTGCAGGGCAGTCTCGTCGGCGGTGTGGGGCAGCCGGAGGTGTGGGGGTGATGACCAAAATGGATTGCGCGAAGCACGAGGAGGATAGAGGTGGCGGAACGGTGGCCGGAGCGGCAGCGAGGCGGGCGGGCGGCTGCTCGAAGCGGTCGGCGGCGAGGTGGCTACGGAGCGGCGGCGCCGGAGTGAAGGGGAAGGGAAATACAGGTGCGCATGAGTACCTGGAGGGCCTAGGGATGCTCACCGAGTGTCTAGCCGAGCCAGAGCAGGCTTGAAGTAGGCCGGCGGCGGCGACCATGGTGCGGCGCGAGGAGGTCGCCGTGGCGGGGGCTGCTCAGGCGACGGGAGGCTCGGGCGGCGGTTGGGGGAGCCTCACGGCGCCGAGGGGGTGCTCCACCGGCGAGGAATCAAAGGAAAACTCGCCGAGGAGGGAGCGACGCTGGCGGCGGCGGTTTTGGCCGGCGGGGAGGAGAACTGGCCGTGCGACGAGCCGGAGGCACGGGAGTGCGATTAACGTGGAGGGGACGTACACGGGGAGCGGAGGGACGCCGGGACGTGGTCGGAGTGGTGGAGGTTCGCCGGAGGGCGGGATTCGGCATGGAGGCGGTGGCGGGTGGTCCACGGCGCTTGGCGGGAGGAGCAGGAGAAGAAGGGAAGCAACGCGGCGAGCTCCTTATAGTCACGCGGCAATGCGGGAAACCAGGCGGCGGGGAAAACCGTGGGCGGAGGCGCATGGACGCCACGGGCGGAAGAGAGCTGCGCGCACGGCGAGAGGAAGGAGTGGCGCGGCGCGGTTGAGCGCAGTGCGGCGGCAGCGTGAAGGATGGCGATGGCGAGCGAGCGTGGAGGCGACTCGGCGTGATGGGGCGATTGGAGGCGGGCGGGCGACGTGAGGTGAGGGCATGGAGAGGGAGACGGGACCGGGGCAGGACGCTCGTGCGCAGAGGAAGGGAAGAAAGAATGGAGGGAGAGGGAGACCGGGGAAAAAGGGCATGGGGCTGGGCCCATTCGGCAGTGGGGGAAAATGGGAGAAAGAGAGGGAGGAGAGGAAAGAAGGAAAGGAAAGGAGGGGGCTGGGGAAAAGACCAGTGGCCAAAAGAGAGCAGGGAGGGGGCCCGGCTGCAGGAGGAGAGAGGGAGGGAAAAGGAGAGAAAAGAGAGAGTGGGCCCACATGCAGGAATGGGAGGAAAAATGAAGCAAAGGGCAAAATGCTGGTAATATATTTGAAATATCAAAGTTAAGCTTATAATTCGCATTAGGGCTTGCTGACTTAAGTTTTTGTATGACTTGTATACTTAAGCTTTTATTCCACCTTGGGTTTTGGTTTTGCTAATTGAATTGAAAGAAGGAATTTTTAGTGCAATTATTTAGGGATATGCTCTAATATTCCCTTTGGATTCATTCTATTGACTTGGATTGAACTCTGGTATATTTCTGACACCTTGAATTAACAACATGTAATCTCATTTTCTATCTTTATTATTTTCAGGGTCATTATTTGCACTTGGAAAATTCTTGGGTTATTAATTTGCATGGCATGAACTCTAAAAGAAATCCAAATAAATACTCAGAAAAGATTTGGAAGCCAACAAAATGCAAGAAAATTTTTTAAAACTCCACATTTTTGAACATCCAAAATTTTGGGATGTTACATGTGGAGAGGCAATGCAGGGTTCGAGCAGCTTTTATAGCCAGCGGAGGTGACTAGGCGACATAGGTGGTGCATGACGTGAGCAGGGGGTGACGTGGTGGAGCAATGGAGCTAGCAACACCTCGGCATGGGCATAAGGGTCTCGACGGGATAGTGCACACATGACGAGGTGGAGGGATCGGGTGTGCCGTGGTGGCGACGATGGTGCTCTCTCCACGCAGTCGTCAGCGTGGTGATCGATGCGACGCAATGGCATGGCAGTGCGGTGTTCACGTCGTAGAGCAAGTTATGCAAGCAGGATAGGGATGGGACTGTGGTTACATAGGCAGACACATATGAAGGTTGACGACGACGCGGTCAAAGATTATGGCGGTGTCTGGCGCAGGTTGGGGTGGGTATGTAGGCGCTTGGTGTGGGGGCTCGGAGCTCGTTGCGGTAAGGCTAGAAGGCGAGCGGTGAGGGCACATCCAGAGCACGGCGACGGCACACGATGTGTAGGCTAGGCATGCTCTAGGCCAGGCCAGAGAGGAGAAAGAAGGGGAATGGGTTGGCATACCAAATGGGTCGGGCCCAACACTGTTTTCTCATTTTTCAGATTTCCTTTTGAATATACGTTGGATTTCAATTTCTGTTTGAGTTTCATATTTGAATTCAATTTTGAATTTGAGTAGAATTTGATTTGCATTTACAATTAAATTTTCCAAGGCATGAATTTTGGCTTTTGCTTCAGCAATTAAATTTGAATTTCCAAATTTTGCATTGAACTCATATTTGATTTTAAATTTGGACTAGGTTTTGAAAATGGTTTATATTTTAAGATTTATATTATCTGATTTTAATTCCACTTCCCTTTCCAAATTTATTTCTTTAAACTTTAGCTCAAGACTTGATTTAATGAAATAAACTTCAAATTTGAATTTTAGCTTTTCCTCAAGCTTCTCTTTAATAAGTTTTACTATAAATTCTCCCGCGCTACTTTATGGATCATTTTTTTTAGATTCAGTTTTTTATTGTAATTTGTTTTGTTAATTGTATAACTTTTCTTGAGTTAATTTTCATAATTCAATTTCTAGAAAAACTCGAAACAATACTCTAGAAAATCCAAATGTCAACAAGATGCACTGAAAGTTTTAAAATTTTCAGATTTTTGAACATCCAATTTTTGGAATGTTACAACCAACTCCGTCGTGTCTCCTGCCACCGTAGTTAACCACTGATTCCATTCCCGCCCGCCATGAAGGCAGGAAGGTAGCAACTGCCTAGCTTCATTAACAAATAGTATATCACTACTCTGAATATTTATACGCCTTCCATCCGCTTAGTTGACCTAGCAGAATATGTTACTCCTTTATTGGATGGATTTGAACCAGCTCATAAATGGCTTATACTCATACTATCTACAGTACTTGGCTTTTAAACAGTGCATTTTTAAGCCGAAGTCAATAGAAAGATTGTAGTAAAAAGTGTACTGTATTCAGCTGTACAGAACAAAGTTACATGTGACTATTTTTCTGTGCATACCACTTATCGCAAATAGACAGAATTTAAATATTTAAACCATAAACCCAAAAAAAACCACACACATTCCCATCACTGCTATCATCCCTACGGTCTCCATCGACCTAATTCAAGGCCTGTTCTTTTCGGCTGCGGCTTATGGATTTTGGCTGAAAATTTTGAATTTTAACTGTTTACGACAGAGATTACAGAGAGGGAGATACTCATTTGCGATTTTTGTTGATACAGATGTTAGGCTTTTAACATGTACTACAATTAACTTGTAGATTCGGTCTTGAGAAAATACTCCATTTAAAAGTTAGGTACTATAGCAAAACTAAGGCCCCGTTTGGCACAGCTCCACCACCGGCTCCTGGAGCTGTTTTGTGCCAAACGGGGTACAACAAAATAGCTCCACCCAAGGAGTCCCTTAAAACCTGCTGAGACAAAAGTAGCTCCTTGGGTGGAGCTGAAAAAAGTAGCTTCAGCCAGCTCCACTTGTGAAGTCAAAAAAAACAACTTCACTTGTGAAGTGTAACCATGCCAAACGAAGCCTAAGAGCCGCTAGCTTCAGAGAAAAAGAACAGGCCTTGAGTTCCCAGCACATATCATGATTGCATCTTTTACTTCCCCTCCCGCCTGCATGTGCTTTGCACCTACACAGTACGCTGTAATGACACTCCTGCTAGGCCAATCCACCACAACCCATACCACATACTGCATTCTGCTGCTGCTCTGCTTACCGAAAGCAAGATCTCTACACCAGAAATGTCTTCACCGAAACAGAGGCCCTACCGAGCAGACATGCCTTCCCGCGTCGGCACCTCAACTGCCGGCACTGCACAGATTCACCACGAACAGGACTTCCTATATCCCCCCATATCACAGAGGAATGGTGCTGCTTGTATGACCCCATTTGGGAATTCCCCTCGCCGTGTTGTCCATGTATCAATTGTATCTCTCTATGGATGGTGACGGAGGGCAGAAACACTAAACAGTGTTCCCCTAGACAGCCGTCTAGCCCGTCTAGGCGGTACTAGGCGTCAGCCTCCCGTCTTGATCGTCTAGCCGATTTTACTCATCTAGGCAGCCGCCTAGCCTGTCTAGACGCCTACCTAATCCATCTAGGTGCTAGGTACCGGTTTGCCGTCTGACTAGTGTCTAGAGGAACACTTGGCAATAAGAGAAGGGGCACATTTGAAGCTCATTTGGAGTGCTTATTATGGCACCCCTCGAATGCAAATCCTACGCCTGGCTGCCCGTCCAAAGGTAAACATATGCCTAACAGCACGGAACTTATGCCACATCCATTCAGAAACAACAGTGCACTTGCTGGGAGAGCCTGCTCTTTCCCAACTGCAACGATCGGGAATTAGGGCAAACCTTGCCCCCAACGGACACAGGCCACACAATCAAACTCCCTAGAGATTTTGGTGGTGGCTTCACACATGCCGAAAATTTCGATCGGGCGATAGAAAAGCTTGCAGCTCTATTGTACTTTCAGTATTGTGGCTAATCTGGTGAGAAAGTTCCAAAAAAAAAACTAGAGGGAAAAGAATGCAAGAACTTCAATAAAAAAGATCAAAGATTGGTTCCAACGCTTGCTAACAGATCACAGCTGCAACGTGTGATTTTGATTGATATAGATGAATTTAATACAATATCTATTATAATTAATTTATAAACTCTATTTTAGAAAGATACATTGTTTAAAAATTAGACACGAATTCACCGTAGGAAGCTTGGCCAGCCTGGTTTACCTGACACCCGCGTGACGTCATCCAGGAGCAGATCTTTGCGAGCTACAGATGATGGCCCCACCTGGCAGGCTCCCAGCGGCGGACGAGCCCAAGGAAATATCGGGGCCGAGATATTTTCCGCCCGGCGCGCCCTCACGCCGCCACGTGTAAAAGTAAGCCACGTCAGCATAAATCCGCGGGGTGGAGAAGTATCCGCGGCCTCCTCTTCGAGATGTTTCGGTAGACTATAAATTTCGGCTTCTTCAGCTCTCTCTCCAAGATGGACAAAATCTCAATATCTTTTATTCCTTTGCCTCTCCTTTCTTGGTGCGCTGTTTCCTTCGAATCTTGAGAGATGTCCTTGGCTCATTCTTGATTTCTCTGTTGTTCTGTTAATTTCGGTCTGTTGTTGTGTAGGGTTCTTGGTTCTTGCAGAGAACTGTAATCTTTCTCCCCTTTTAATTCTGTTACTTTTTCTTGATTTGTTTGCTTATTTCTCACCCAAAACCTCTTGCGTAATATCCAGTTGATAGGTCTTTCCACCCCCTCCATTTTGGTTATTTCCTTTTTAAGAAAGAAAACAGAGAGAGAGCGAGCGAGCGAGAACTAAATCCCTGGGACTTTCCTCCATTTCATTGGCTACCCTGTTTCTTGAGAGCTAACCCAATGGGGGACGTGTCGTTCAACCAGCCGATTAACACCGAGCCGCTGCCCGGCAGTATTGACAAGGTAATCGATCGAGAACTATTATTTTTGATTCGCTAGGAAAAGGGTGTTTGTTACTTTGATTTATGATGAGGAGTCCCTAGTTTCAAAAGAAAACAGAAGATTTATGATGATAAGTGCCCATCCTGTTTGTTCTTAGGTTCTTGCAGGTTGCCATCTTGTGTCTTGTACACCTAATTTACATCTTCTGTACAATTTTCTCTTATAAATTATCTCTTGCAAGTAGCAAGTCACCAGACCAGTACATTTCTTGCTACTATGTGTACATAATTCGAATCCAAGAGTAAAACTGGAGAAAGAACATATATGATCTTGTGCATTTGTTTCAGGACTTTCTCTGCTACTGTGTGACATATGTACTTTAAATTAGTTTTTGTATGAGATAAGCAATTTGCAGACCCTGAAAACAAATTTTGTGTTGTGATTCTTCAGCAGGGCGATCAAATCCTAGGCTTGATGGCGGCTGGATGGACAAATGAGAGGCACAGCTTGTACATAAGCTCCATGGAGGCATCCTTCATGGAGCAACTCTGTGGCCATGAGCACCATGGGTCCGATGCGAATAGGAGCCATGTGGGTGGCAATGGGTTCAAGGTGCTCCGAGAGGGCATGTCGGACGTCATGTTTGAGACGAACGATGCTCGCGCGCGTGATGGAGGTGTAATCTGCCTGCCTGACAATCCTTGGATAAGGCGTTTTAGACCACGCAACCGCCATGGTGATGGGGTGAGAGCTTCGGTGGATGATGGTGAATCCGGTACTGATACGGTCCAAGAGAGGGCTCGGACGCATGGAAGAGAACTGAGGAGTTGTGTTGGAGAAAATCATGTTGATAAAAGCACAGGTTGCTATATTAGTTTTCTCGTTTGCAAATTGTTTCCATTAGTATATGTTTTGTTCAGTTTTATCAGAATTGTTCTGCAGTTTTCAGTCTAACAAGAGTTTAGAATTGTCATGTAGCAGGAGTTGGTAAATAATTATGCTGAAGGAATGATGTAACTTTACATGCAGAGCTGCAAGTAGCTATCTTCAAGTAGAAATCATATGGAATTTCTTTTGTCCTTGCTGAATATTACGCAACTGCGAATGAAAAAAAAACTACCAAGTTGAAGTAGCTATGGAGATCAGACTTTGATCTTTCATGCATAATTGCTTGGAATCATTTTTGCTACAGCTCTTCCAACACTTGTTGCATCATGATTTTGCTTTCGGCATATAACTGATTGAAGTCTTCTTTCTTACTGACCATTATGCTTAAATAACCTCTTAACTTACAAGATCTTTTGAGATTTATTTTTTGTATCCATATAGGGGTAAGCTACCCGAGAAACAAGTTGTCCTCACAAATAATGTGACCAAAAATAGATCATCCAGCTGCTAATACATGTTTAATGTATGCTGAAGTACCATGTGCATCTGGTGTTTCTACTTGTGTTGGAGACTTCATTAATTACCATTGCTAACTGTCATCTACTCTGCTAACCATGTAAAATCAGGGCTATAACACAAACATTTCATTTTCTTTTCTCCAGAAGTCTCTGATCAGAATTTCCCTGATGAGGAGGTTAAAGTCGATGCTAAACCATGCAAAAAAAGGAGGTCTACTATCACCGCTGCACCAAATGATCAAGCAACCATGCAAGAAAAGGAGGTCTACCATCACCGCTGCACCAAATGATCAAGCAACTTGACACAATCAATTATCTTCATTTGTTGTAAGTACTAGAAATAATTGGACCCTTAGCCTACATGAGAACTGTTCTTTCACAGTCATCAGCATTTACCCCTGTGCTCCTTTTCTGCAGGTTGTTCCATATTGAAAATCGCATGCAGCGACAAAAGCTGTTGAATGAAAGCCAAGGTGTTCTGAGGCCCGAAGGAAGCCATGGAAGACTGGTTTTGGAATCTTCTTGCTGAACTAGCTGTGATAGGCATTGGTGAAGCTGCTAGCTGATCTAGAAAACGTCGGTAGCTTATGCCTTGCCTTCTAGCTTGTTCGTTAGAGTTCTGGCTGTTTAGTTGGAAATGAAATAAGGTGTAGATCGAAAGCAACAGGTTGGAATATGCTACGTACGGTTATCCATCGGGCGAGGAATATCGGGGGGGAAAAGAAAAGTAGAAACGCGAGCCTGACTAGAGTTAAGTAGTTGATTCTTGTTGTATATATTTTTGTAACGTTTTGTACCTTCTAATTAATATATATACACAGTAGGAAAGGATCCTACTGTTCTTCCTAAAAAATATAGTTGATCTTTCCAAACAAGTATATACAGTAGAAAGTGTTAGATGTATGGAAGGATGAATGTATAAAGCTTAGTTATATTAATTTCAGCTCAAAGAGATATATGGAGTATATATGACACAGCTAAATCCAGAAACTAGAAAATACTATAAATACATTTATATCCTTAATACCCACTTTATATGTAGGGTGTTTGTAATGGCATTGTTTTTGAAAGAGTTGACAAATGGAAAAAAATCCAAAGTCAGTGTCTTAAAAATAGCGTATCGTGTAATTCTTAGAAAATTGTGTTAAGTTACTATTTGATGAGTTTTTGTACCAATGTGACCAAGCAATCTCGTTGTATCGACCACGTTATCGATCACATTAACCAGTACGACTATGTTTCCGATCGTTAGGGGATCGAGCGAGTTACAACCAGGCAATCTCACTGTATCAACCATGTATCGATCACGTTGATTAGTACAACTATGTTTTCGATCATTGGGGGACCGAGCGGTTGTTTCGACCGTGCCATATCGACCACGTTTGCCGACCAAGCCGATACGATCACGTATGACCCACAATTTGACCACTTGGGGCATCGAGTAATTGTGTTCGATCACATTGAGTCGACCGGCGGTTACAACCAAGATGGAGGGAAGAGATGGACTCCAGGTGCATCGTTTGCGCAACAGAGATATGATCATACTGTATCCTTATCCAATTGGAGATAACGCTTAACAAATCTAAGATATGAAAGGAGAGTCCCGGAAGGTAACTAATTCATATTCAATCGGGAATCGTATCTCAATTGGAATCTTATCTTAATTTAAATGGCGCAACTGACACCGGGTTGCAGCCGTATACAACACCTACTGCCCCCGCCTGTGCCTATAAAAGGAGAGGTAGAGGCGGACGTAGGGGGGCGAAGGTACACCCCCCGGACGCAAATGTAGAGGTGGACATAGGGGCAATCACAAGGCCAAACACCCACAGATGGAGAGCAGAGGCAAGAAGAAGGACAGAAGCAGAAAAGGAGAAGCCAGAGAAAGGCACGAGGAAACAATCATGGCCTCCCATGTTGAGAACGGTATAGTCTCTCCTATCTTTCTTTTGCAGCTAGTTAAGATGCATACGAACGAGCGGTGACCATGACAGCAATGTCGCCAAGCAATCACGACTGCTACCAATCGCTTCTGAAGTTGTGCATATCTCCGATCGATTCACAAAATCGAAGTCCCCATCCGCAGCCAATCGATTCTGAAGTCATGCATGTCTCCGATCACTTCACAAAGACAAGTCCCCAGCCACCGCCGATCGATTCCAAAGTCGTGTGTGTTCCTGATCGTTTACTAGAGTCAAAGCATCCGATCACTTTCAAAAGCCATGCCCCCTCTGATCATTGGCCCAAGCCAGGCATCTCTGACCATTATTCAAAGTCGCTAGCTCCCGATCGCTCGCCGAAGTTAGCACCTCCGATTGCTTGATTAAGTCTGGCCTCTGACCGCTAACCGAAGTCGTGTCTCCGATCGCTTGCTGAAATCGGGATCTCCTGCCGCTTGTTGAAGTCAAGATCCTCCGATCACTCTTCGATGCTGAACGCCTTTGACCACTTGTCGAGGCCGAACACCGATGTCTTCGCTTTTCAAAGCTGAAGTTCCTAACCGCTGCTGACTACTTGCTGGAGTCGGACACCTCTGACCGCTTCCAAGGATGAATACGATTGTCGACCGCTACGACCACTTGCTAGAGCCAAAGACTCCAATTGCTTCCAAAGATGGGCGGCTACGACCACCTCCCGAAGACGGATGCATATGACACTTGCCAAAGTAGAGTCTCTCTGACCACCTATTGTGCACATGCTTCTTCAGCCGCAGATCTATGATCATTGTGGGTTTTGACCATGGCTACCTTCCAATGGGATTCGACCACGGCTGTCTTCCGATGGGTTTCGACCATGGCAGGTTTCGACCACTACTGTCTTCCGATGGGTTTCAACCATGGTGGGTTGCGACCACAACTGCCTTTCGATGGGTTTCGACCATGGTGGATTTTGACCGCGGCTGTCTTCTGATGGGTTTCAATTACTGTGATGGTTTGATCACGGCAATCTTCCAATGGGTTTCGACCATGGCTGACTTCCAATGGGTTTTGACCATGGTGGGTTTTCGACCACTACTGCCTTCCAATGGGTTTTGACCATAGTGGGTTTCGACCAAGGCTGTTTTCCGAGGCTTTCGACCATGGTGGATTTTTGACCACGACAATCTTCCGATGTGTCTCGACCATGTGACTTTTGACCATGGGGATTTTTCGATGAATTCGATCATAGTGACACTCGACCACTAAGCGCTTCTGATGGGTTTTTTACCACAACCACGGGCATCTCCTGATGGATTTCGACCACAGACGTTTCTTGGTAGGTTTTGACCATGATGAATCTCAACCACGGACCTCCGTGGCCTGCTCTATTAATTCTTCCGCTCAAGCTATACCTACGACACCAATTCTTGCTGCCATTGTTGTTAGATCAGTCATGCTAGACGTTAATCATGTATATTTCAAATCATTTTCGTTGTGTCCATTTGATACTGATGAGGTCGAATGGTAGGGCGGGGCGCTATCAAGTGTAACGACCACACTATCAACGGCCCCATAGACTGACGAAGCTATGGATAACGCCAACGCCCACACCTTCATTAATCATTCATCCCTAGCATAGAGAACGTAAAGCAAAGACTAAAGATGATGACCAATACGCAGCTTAATCGGAGGTATTTAGTGGGTTTACCCCCACAGATGTAATTAACCAAGAGCCTTCCGAGGCCTTGAGAACTAGAACACCATATCGTCTATGTTAGATCTGCTACACAAAGCATGCCACAGAGCACATATATATAAAGGGAACTCGTAATTTTTGTTCTTCTCAAATGAATGAATAAAATACATATTTTTCTTATTTTTTTGTTGTGTTTTTCTATTTTTGTGTACTTAGTACACTGGCACGCCCGTATCTTATAACCTCAGGGCCAGAAATTCGCGAGCGATTTCTCACGTTAAACAAAATGGTGTGCCCGGTGGGACATAGTTCTCCTCCCATATTCGCTGTGCTTTTTGGTCGTCGGTCTCACCCTCGCTCGTTCATCAAAAAATACATGGCATGTTGCATAATGATCATGGGAGTCAAGCCTCTGCTAATAGTAAATCCTCTTCTCGCAGGCAGATTATAAAATAAAGGTAAGGGACTTTTGGCCAAAGTTTTACAATAATGGCAAAAAGAAGACAACAGAAGATAAATATAGCAGTAGCCCATCCAGCCTTCCCACCGAAGTCGTCAAAGGCTTCTTTTGGAAAGAAGTTAAATTGAGCAACGTGAGCACATAAAGTACTCCACAAGTTACACCAGGAGTTTAACAGAATTGATGCATGCTTATGGAGTATCAAAGGAAGGCACAATATGGTTAATTTGCATAAAAGGCAACATTGAAGTAAATATCATAAAGTATGAACAAAAGCTAAATTTGATACAATAAGTAGAAACAAGATTCTAACAAAATAATATCGTTAGTACAGGCTCCAACCAAACACTAACCTATCCACGGGTATCCCATCCAGACCATCTTTTCCAAAACGAACTCATATGGATTCCATCCATCCATAAGATTTTCATAAACCGTTTTCAAAAACAAAGTTAATCCATGAAAAACTTCACTTAGTTTTCCCATGACCGTGGGCACGGCTATCCAGGATAGATTATACACTCTGTAGAGGTTGTACAGCTTTACCCACAAGACATGATCATCCCATATTGCCACCGGATAAACACACTTCCTTTGGTGTGCAGCGAGGAGATCATGACAAGGCCTTTACAATGCTCTGTTGTCAACTTAATCACGCCACCACTAAGGTTTTACCACAACATGAATTCACATGTTGGAGCCCGCTCTTGCGCCATGTGAGACTTCTCGCGGCCTGCGCCACGCTCACATTTAGCCTATAGTGAAATCAAATTGGAACTTCACAAATTATTCGGTCAGGTCTGTCTCATACCAGACTTGTGGTAGTATGATAAGGCTTTGTAGCAGTAGCTCACAGACCGGTCCTTAACTTGACTTAGGCCTAACCACTTACCCTTTGTGCCTGGCAATCGACATTGAGTCACCAAACATCAATGCATGCCAGCAAGCATCCTTCAGCATGCCTTGCCACAGCCGCAACCTTCAAAGCTGATGTTGTGCCCATTGAAGTTGGAGGAACTATCGCTGCTAGTCTTCTTGGTATGTGCCTACCATTCAACATGAGTTAACAATAATTGATCACCTTCATTCTCACGATAGCTGCACACCCGCTCCTCATGGGCCTTGATCCACTCAATTGCCTCCTCTAGTGGTATATTTCCACATCACCAAACTGTTTGATTGTGGATACCACCGCCAGAAACTTCTCCAGCATGGCATGGAGAAATTTCTTGACAATATATGCCTCCTCCATCTTGTCACCGAGTGTGTGAATATTGTTCACGATCACTGTCATCCGCATCGTAAAATCATCAACTGAACCAGATTCTTTCATCTAGATCATCTCGAACTCAGTGTTCAAGGTCTAGATCTTCGTGTTCTTCACACAATCTGCTCCCAAGTTCATTGTCCTGAGGGTTTGCCACACCTCCGTCGCCATCTGCTTCTTAGCAATCAACAACAATGCCTCCTCGGGAATTCCTTGATAGATGGCCGCCAATGCCATCTGTTGGAAGTTTTTCCCTAATTCCTTGCTCTCGGATCACTTCGTCACGGCACTCCATCATCTTCCACGATGTGTCTTCTATGGATCTGCTCTACTCGCCGACGTGACTTGCTGATACGACCCGCCTGGTCGCCTTGCGATGTGCCCGCCTCCCCGTGGATCCTGCTGACTTGACACGAGTCGTGATGAAGCCACCTACTCCCGTCGTTACTCGCTTGCTTTTATCGACGTGCGAAAGCAATGCTTTACGTCTTCTGTTGTCTCTACGTGATAGCAATGCAACAAAGCAAACTTATCTAGTCGTCGATATGTGAACACACACATGCAATGAGTTGACCTTTCTCTGCTCTTTATTTCTCTACTGTATGCCTGCTTTCTTCGATCACACCGATCGCCTCTTCTACCTTTCTACACGTTACATGCATGGCCTTTTAAAGCCTGCTCACCAACTCACACACTAACAGAACAATCGACTCGAAAACCAACTCGCCTCATGTCGTATACAGATTAGACTAGGACTAAACAAGATTACTAACTCTAACAATCACCTCCTTAATCTTGTTTCTTCATCTTGATCATGTCGATCTTCTCTCTTGCTTCCGCTTCTTCCTTCTACCTGCACTCCCATGCGCCGTTCCTTCTTGAGCCGTCACCGCTCTACTGCCTGTGTTTGCTTCATCCCGAGCCTCGCACAATCTGATGCTTGCCGCGTCTCACACCTGGTCTGAACTCGTCCTCCCTTGCCTGCCCGCTTGAGCTTCTCCATTACCTGAGCCTTCCGCTTCTCTCTCTTAGACCAAGATGGCAAGATTGTCAGCTTTCTTGCATACATCTCAGCTGAAACTATACCGCTCCTAACTCATATCTCCAATGCTTCCTACGTTCTGTGTAAAACCACATAAAACTATACTAATCTATACCCTAAGACTTTAAACATTTTTTCCATATGGAAACCCACCGTCCTGAGGTCTACCCAAGTTAGCGCCTAGCACGACTTTTGCGCCCGATGCATGCGCAGGAGATCCTCTCGAACCACTCCTTACGGCAGGTACACGTGTACGCGCGTGGGATGCTTCGGCTAGTCTTGCGCCTTGTCCACCCGGGCTGCTCCATGCAGTGCCCACGTTACCTGCAATCCTGCATGCACCTTGGGCCCACCACCTCCTGCAGCATGCTGCTGCGCAACCGAACCAGCTTCATGGCCTGCATGCACGCCATCAAGCATGCTGGGCCCGTCACTTTGACCGGCTGCATCAACCACGTATGTTGCATGCATGCCTTGGCCATGGGGCCCGCCGCCCTCGCCAGCCATACTTGCACCGCCTGTACATACTTGATACTATTGAGGAACCGTTGTTGGCGACCAGTCCGATTGATTTCTCTACTTAGAACAAAACAAATCAATCACATAATACAGAATATAGATTGAAAACACACAGAAAGGTGGAGATAACTCCTGGTCTTTCTTTATTAATTTCTGATTGCATGTGTACAAAATATGCCGGTACGGCTCTCTATTTATAGTCTTCGGTGAGGCGCCCACCATGGGCCAGGGCTATTGGCCCAGGCCTAGGTTTCCTAATACTCCCATTGGGCACTCATCCGATATGTTCATGCCTCGTTAAAACTCCATAAAAACCCAGTGGGAAAAATTTGGAGAAAGAGTACATGATACATGTTATGCTGCGATATACGAATTGCCTCATTAAAACCTTGGCCGAGTAACTTCATGAAAACTCATCAAGGGAAAAACAGTACAATTCACCCAATTTTATTCAGTCTTCAGGACTTTATTCCTTTGGGTATTTAATCTTCATGATCAAGATTTACTAACGGGCTTGAGAGAATTCTCCCCCTGAATTCTGCACTTCTCTAAGTCTTATCATTCTAATTCCTCGCACGCATCTTTCAAAGCTAGATGCAGGGAGTGATTTAGTGAACAAATCTGCGAGATTTTCACATGAGTTAGTATGCAGTACTTTAATCTCGTCCATATTTTGCAATTCATGAGCATAAAAGAACTTGGGGTTGATATGCTTTGTGAGATGACTCTTCACATAGCCCGTCTGCACTTGTGCAACGCAAGCTGCATTATCTTCATAGATAATTGTGGGGATTTGCACAACGTTCATTCCACAATGTTCTGTCTACAGTGGTGTGTGGTGCTCATTTGGGCTTTTTTTGTGGCATATAGCTGAAAAGCACTGTAAGTGGCTGAAAAAACACTGTAGTTGACAGAGGCTTATTTAGCATAATTAAATTTAAAAAAATTAAAATATATATATATATATAAATATGTTAGCCCATTACGTATAATACAAACAAATACTGGAAATAAAAGAACCAGCAAAAAACTCAACAAAAAGCCAAAAGTTCAGAAAAAGACGAAATTTATGAATAATGAAAAATAAGCCGGAAACCAGAAGCTGAAGCCGAAACGAGCGGAGCGGCTAGCAGTTCTATCATGGGTTGAAAGCTCATACGTGGCTTTTGCTTTTTAATTTCTTTAAAAGTCGAAAAAAATAAACATGACTACTTCTTAAAATAAATTCTCTAAATAGTTTTCTAAACCTAAAACTATATGCATCGCTTCTATCGACACCTCTACCGTCTGTTGCTGTCTCAAAAAACTCAAACAAAACTCTTTAGCCACGGACTAAAAGAGCAAGGCTAGGATATCTATGTGTTCTACTATTCCAAGACTTACTGGGCCTTGTTAATACTAGGAAAGCTCCCGGTCATGATCAAACCGTCCTTGAAAAATGTCAGTGGAGATTTCATATGGTTATAGTTGATACGTCGATTTCATATGAACTAGAGGTTTCATATGGTTATAGTTGAAACGTCGATTTCATATGAAGTAGAGATTTCATATGGTTATACTGGCTCCAAATATCACGTCGATTTAATTTTATAATTTGCAACTCATGCATGTTCGCCTCTTGTTGTAATGTTTTCATGGTTATGGTGTAACATTTATCTACAATTGCCACTACGTTTTGCTTGAACACTGCAACGTCTACGCCTTGATACTTTTTCTTGGAACAGCAGCTTCATAATTTTACAAACTCTCTCAGTTCTATTTTAGATGTCATTTTAGGATTCGCGTAGTTAGCCTTTTATAACTTTGACCACTAATATGCACAAAAATATTTGAATTTATTATGTGAAAATAATTTTATTAGATTTTTATAAAAAATACTTTCATATTATTATATTTTTGTTAAATATCTAATAACATATAATTAGAAAAAATAATAATCAAAGATGTTATTAGAAGCCATATCGATGTCCAAACGATCGGTAAAAAGAATGGTAGTAAGTTATAGTAGAATGGATGAGATGCTGTGTCCATTATGAAAAGAAAATTGCTGCATGCTTTCACGTGGTATTTTTTTCGGTTACTCCAGGCAATTTGCCTGATTAAGTGGGTGGATTTTTTTTTGAGCTTATAGCTTAGTTTTTTTTTATAGTAACTAGGTTTTAAACGGAGTGTCTTTTTAAGATGGTATCTATAAGTTGATTGTAGTAGACACTGCTTCTGCTTCATCTATATCAGCCAAAATCATAGGCGAATATATCTTTCTGTACATTTTCTCGCGAATAGTTAGAATTAAAAAATTTAAGTCATAAAACATAACTCAAAAGAATCCATCCAGTCTAATTATTATTATTGTTTTAGATAGGTTACACTACTTATTTATGTGTACTGTACACATTAACTCCTGTAAGTTTCATAGTTCAACTTATCGTTTTCTTTACCCAACTCTTATCTTACTGCCGCAATATTTCATTTGCACTATTGTAACATTTTTCTAAGTACCATTTGGAATTTGGAAGGAATTGTAACCATTTCTGCACTGGTGTTCCAAACAGGCCTTGCCATCTTAGCAAGCATTTCTTGATTTCACCGTTAAATTGTCACAAATTTATTTAATTCCCTTTATTAAAAACCTAATTTTACTTTCTTACTGAAGTATAAAAGAGTGAGCTCGTCTAAATTTACAACATCATACTTCACCCTGAAGTATTAAAGGTGTCTAGGTATCATCTCGATGTTTTTCTTTCTAATTATCATCTAAATTTGTGACTCTTAGATTAGAAATTAAGTGGCTCTTGTTTTTTAAGGAGGGAGATTTTTTCAAAGGGAAAGGGGTAGAATTCAAAGGAGAGGGAGAGAATTTATAGCTATTTGATTTCTAATCCAACAGTCTTAAATCTAAATAATAGTTAGAAAGAAAATATCCGGATGATGTTTAACAAAACCCGAAGAAAAAAATTGTACTTACATCTCTTCTCACTTTCCCATTCGTGCACGCATCAATAACTCGTGTGCACCATGCTCCGGCCAGGGCACCACCTCCGCTCGCCGCCGGCGACCGTCCCCACCCCAGCCTTTGTTTCCGTCGCAGCCCTCCCTACCCTCTCCCGCCTCCATCCCGGCGCGGCTCCCTCTCTCAGGGGCAAAACATCGCGCATCGTGCGCGCGTCGGCACCGGCGGCGCGGGAGGCCGCTGAGGCGCTCGTGCCGGCGCTTGCGCACAGGGAGGTGGCGCGGGCGCTCGCGGAAGAGGCGGAGGCGCGGCTCCTGCCCTCGGCCGTGCCCGCCAACGTCGCCGAGTTCGGCTCTCTCGACGTGCACCGGGGCACGCCTCGCTCGTCGGTAGTTTCTCTCGCACCTAAGCACCTTCGTTCGTTCGATCATATCATATACTTGTGCGTACATCGAGCAAGTAGCAGCTAATTGGATGTCAGTTGTACTGCAGAAATGTCTGATGCACAAGCACAAACATAGGAATTCGGAAATCTCAGCGACACACACACACTGGCAGATGTTAGTCAAATAGGAGGAGATCAGAGTATTACGCAACAATAGGAATTGGAAAAGCTCTGGCAAAACGCACCAGCAGAATCGAGTCGGATCGGAGGAGATCAGTTGAAAACATAATATGCACAACTCAACAGTTGCATGCCCCGTAATTTTGCATTCTGTAGAGACATACTAGTAGCGGTTGCTCTGGGCTATCCAATAGGTACAGAGTAGCAAGCAATGCAAGTTCGTGACCACTTGTTTTTAAACCCTTGCATTCATCGATCTAGCAACTGGCTGTGGAAATCATGCAACTATCTTTTTTCCTTTGAGAGCCAATCATGCCACTATTTAGTAACATGCAGTTGCTACAACCTGGTGTAAGGATACTGTTGGATCGGTATGGTGACAAAAGGGTGAATGTTGCCTTTAAATTTTTTCCTAAGTATATGCCGATTCTTCACTCTAATAGCTAAAAAAAGATATGAAGATTAAGAAGCCAAAAATCTAAAAATTCACGGTGCTATAGTAATTTCAGTTTGGTGAATAGTAAAAACAGTACTATTTCAGATCCAAAAAATCAAATGTAACTTTTGATCCGTAAATCCAAAACACTTGAAACTTGAACCAACCTAGATCATGACCTCAATAACCTATCTCAACAAAAAATCTTGAAAGAACTTAAGAGAACTACGATATGTTGGTTCATGAGGCTCTGTTGTACCAAAACTGAGCCAAAACCATAAATTGAGCAAACTCTCAAACCAAGACTCCAATGTCTTGAAATTTGGTATGCAACTTCTCTAGAATGTCAGGAACCTATTATAATTAATGATCAAGAAAATTGTTGTCAAAGTTTTGACCTTTTTTCGTTTGAAGGAATGTTGTACTAAAACTGAGCAAAATCCAAAAAGGTGGATGGCTCCAAATATGTTCTCATATATCACAGCACCCTAGAATTTCCAAGAAATCAAGACAAAAATAACTGGATTAAGAATCACTCGGAGAGACCAAATCAAGCAAAAACTAGGCAACTTCAAGAACTTGCTAAATCTGATGTCTAGATAAATAGAGATTGATTTCCAAGTTATATCTCCATCACTTACTTATCCTTGACATCCAATAAGATTAAGAAAGGGGAGAGGCAAGATCAAAATAAACCAAAATAAGAGCAAATTAACCAAAACAAAGAGGGGTCCATGAGTAAAGAACAAAGTTGATATATTACTACTTGAGGATAAAGATTTTACAGCCACTCTATCTGGAAGACAAGAGAGCATACCATAACACTTATACTTCTCAAACCATAACCCTAGAACACTTGGCTTCAATGAGTAAAACTAGGTTGATTGGATTATTAACTTACAAGTCCATCCCGATCCGTTAAATAGACAAGGCAACTAGCATCATCTAACCCTAATGGTACTATTCAGTTAGCACAAATGAGGAAAATCCGTTAACCCTGCACAATACGGGTTTACTCACATACTACACTTATGTACGCTTTTTAAAACATATAATACTGAATCCGCTAAGTCTTTAACTTTTGATCTACGTGATCATCTCAGCTCCTCTTTGATCTAAATCGCCTTTCCAAGCGCCGTTGTTTTGATACAAGATAATTTTTGGTATTTTGATCAACTTACCAAAATATCAATTCTTGACCCCGGTCATCATCTTCCCATGCAAGCAATCGTCATGCTGGCACGTGTAAATGCACCACTGGCTTACCACGTATTTGGCAAATCTCTCCCGTTTTGAGTACACCAGACCACGCTACACTTGGACCAACTAAGCCACATGATGTAACCCGTTACTCGAACTTTTCTTCAACATTTCCTGCCTTCTTTGTGCTATGTTTGAGCTCAGCCATTTCATCCAGTATTCTTGATCGTTCTGGGGCTCTACTCCTCCGCAAGTATACCCGCATTCTTGATCGTTCTGGGTCTCGACTCCATGAACGTAGTTCCGATCCTTGCCATTGACGATGATTGACTCTAAGCGACTCTGCACATCCAAAGACTAATAAATCGTTTCTAGATGCAAATTCTTCGCATATTGACCCACGTTGCTGTAACATATATCATGCCATACATATGCACTGACTTAAGCTAAATCAAATCATCCCATGACTCAAATTTACAAAAACCACAATTCAGCCGAAATGAAAATGCATCTGTCGGTCAGACCGCCAAGGCTGCAGAAGAATTAAAAATTGATTTTTTTTGCAAAATTTAAATCCCAAACCCTCCAATATGACAATGGTTCACTACAATAAAAACTTAGAGACCTTCTTACATGGTCCTTTAGTTGCCATGGGAAAATATGTGCTAGATCATAGGCAACCGTATCCGTATTGTAATATTATTGGATTCTAGCTAAAACAGTGCCTCGAGTAGAGCTATGCTATGTCAAAAGCCAAGCCAATTTAACAAAACTGTATTAAACAGAAAAATGCTTCGGAATGATTAGTGATTGTTGTATTAAGGTGAACTGGCAAGCTTTTAAAAGCAAAGATTTGTAATCCAAGTCATCAGAGCAAATTGGGAATTTGAGTTTAACAAAATTTGATTCCTTGTATTGTTGTGAAACTTTGGTAATCAAACTGCCAACATTTGATCTTCTTTTGTGTCATATTTCTTCTTAATTCTTCCAGCTGACAGCTCGATCTCAAACTGTTATCGCAGTGGCAAAAAAGAACGATGGCATTGGAATCATGAGAACAGTCACTAATAAACGGCTGCTTTGTGTTTGCTCACTGCTTAGTTATCATGTATAATAGCTGTGCTTATCGCACTTTAGAACTGGAAGAGAGCGAGAGAGACAGCATGCTCAAGAGGGACCAGATTGTAAGATTGAAATCAATCGAGGTCGATCTGACCGCAAATCTGCCGAGGATGTTTGACCTTGATGTGTTAAGCCGAGTCCTAGCTGAAATCAGGAAGGCCTTTGGGCTACAAGAGGCCTAGCATTCAGAAATGTGACCAAGATTACAAACGAATGCATAAGTAAATTATTGAGAAGTAATGTTCCTGGTCTGCAGTCCCTCTTGTCTGAACAATTGGATGGAAACGTTGTGATGATAATTGCCAATGCCATCTATTGCCATCCTCTTTTTTGTGCGCATGATCAAGCTGAAGCTCTGTTGTTTCTTGTTTCTTGCCCTGTCACTCTTGTGTACATCTTGGTGGCTCAACCTTTGCACCCAATCATAAGTCTGTTCCTTGTCAAAGCCGTAAGTAGTGAGTGGGTCTAACCGGTAAGCATAGCTGAACAGCGGAAGGCGACTCTTGAACCTTCAGATGTGGTGATCTGCAATTTTGCATGGTGGTCTGGTGGAGATGTCAGGCAAGACATCTTGGAGCTATGTATTTCTCACTTTGTCTCCTTGCTTTCCTTCTCTTCTCTCTCTACGTGTCGATTGTTTGGTGAGAGGCAAACAATATCCTTTCACACTGTTCTTCTTGAACCTTTCTTCAAGAATCAAAAGGAGCATCAAGAAAGTAAGAAACTGCTTTTAAAACTTGTTACTGAGCAACAGATGTGCAAATAGACTGCGTATGTTCCTTTAGAATCAGGGTTAAAATACTTTTGGTTGCTCCTGTGAATACGATAGTCTTAAGAATTGTGGACCCTACAATTAACTATTCTGAACTTCTGCTGCTTCGATATGTAGCACCTCCTGAATTTTGATGCTCTAGTTGCAGTTGCACACTTGTTCCCTGCAGTAGCGGATCTAGAAATTTCAGGACATATGTTCAAACTTACAAAAATATTATTCAATAGAAAACATAAAAGTCCACGATAGCACAATGCAGTGCAGGCACCATTTCTTACTATTTTCTACTAAAAGTTCAGGCAGTACACTGATGTTCGAACATGCACTTTTTCTAGTGTGGCCAAATAGGAAACTCGTAAATCTTGTATTTTATGATTTTGTAGATTTTGAGATTTAAAAAATCAAGAAGAAGTCTTTAATGTGAGGTTGCTTCTTCAGTTGTTGCAAATCTAATAGTGCTTTCTTGAATGTTTTTTTCCCCAAAAACATCTTCTTGAATATAATTAAGGGCTATATTTTGATGATTATTCTAAAACTCCTGGTACTAGGAAATGATTATATATTGTCACACAATTATCAAATGACTAGCTGCATCTGGTAGTAAAATAATTTCAATTCCTCGTTAGTTGTAAAGGGAAGCACTTTGGCACTTTCGATTATGAGTAGTACAGAAGCATGTTTTCTTCACAACTTGCTTTGGTGTCAAAAGAAGCAAATCTTCTATATACTTCATCCTTTTACAGGTAATTTAGAGCCAATTGACAGAAAGTTTACTTACACAATTACACTTGAAACTTCAATCTCTAGCTTCCCCTGCGCAGCGTAGCAAATAGGAACACACGCAAAACTAGCAACGGTGATGGCAAAATTAGCAGAGAAAACAAGCCAATCATGGAGAGGCGAGGGCGACCTTGGTGTCAAGGCGGAGCTCCTTGCTGAAGACGTCGTGCTCATCGGTGCGAATGTAGTAGTCAACGAGGTTGAGGAACCAGGCGACCCTGGCGATGGGCACGCTGATGGTGGAACATGTGGCCGATGTCTTCTTAGAGATCTTGAGGTACCTCCTCGGCTCCCCCACAGGTTCTCCTTAAGATCAAAGTAGAATAGCTTGTGCTTGAACTGCAGCGTCTTGCTCACGAGCTCCACCCAGAGAGAGAGAGAGAGAGAGAGAGAGAGAGAGAGAGAGGAACTGACAACCACGTAGGGACAGGCGACGCACTTGTCGATGGCGGAGGCGGAGCCGCGACTGCCTCTGCTAGTCCTGGTTAGGTCTGTGTAGTGAGTAGTTAGGATTAGCTGGATGGGGATCAGGGATTCAGGGGATGACCAGGCAAATCCCAAATGGGCTAGTAGATGGGTCAAAAGACTCCGGTGGACATTTGAGCTGATTGTGTATAAACATAATGCTAACTAAATATACACATGTATATTATACCTTATATATACTAGTTTTTTTTACTTAAAATTTAGACGTTCAGCTGAACAACTATGAACTATATTAGGTCTGCCCCTGGTTCTGTATGCATCCAGATGCAGGCAACATGGACTGAAGGGAGCTAAATTACACTCTTGCCGGATGCATGGAGCTAGAATTTCTGTACCTCTGAATGTGATTCTGTACCTTTTCTCTGTTGGCCTTGGATAAAGTCAAGGGGGCCGGGCTTGGGCTTGGGCTCGTTAAGTGTGGGAAGTATCAAAGCCTATATAGATTTTGCTGGGCTAGCTGGGTGCAGGTAAGGCATGAATTGCACAATTTTGTACTGTTACAGCGTATCATGTATTTAGGCGTCATTGGAAGGAAAACTATCTATTGTGTTGTAACATGGGCTTAAGTGTGGACATTTCATCTAAACCAGCCTATAATAGACGGCAAGATTCTGATATAAAACTGACAACTAGATGCAAAGAAGGAAAATAAAAATCATGTGTGCCTCAGATGAATTGGGTAAGGACACCAGAGCCGCACACTGATCATGCGCAAGCACATTCATCCAGAATTCACCGAAGCTTTTCGATCATCATTGGCACGCCAAAATTGAGCAAACAAAAATTCACATAATAAAACCCAAACCATGAGATCCAGGTCGAGATCGAGAGGCAGACACAATCAAACCGTGCAAGAAGAAAAGCAAAAGTGACTCAAATTGAGATCTGAGACCAGGTGACTACTGCAACTCTGCAAGCGCATGACATAACACACAAGCACCAATAATTTGAGAGGGGGAAAAAAAAAGAAGAAAGCTGGCAGGAAAGTTCGATGGACTATTGAAAAACATTGGTGCATGCGTACCTCAGGTGAATGGCGTAAGGGATATCACCAGAGCTGCGCACTAGACGTGCGCAAGCATATTCATCCAGAATTCACCATAGATTGCACTGTAATCATCATCGGCACGCCCAAATTTAACCCAAAAAAAGAATCACATTCATGTTTCGGAAAAAAAACACATATTGAACAACCAAACCGAGGGGGGGAGATCAATTAATTAAACCAGGGAGGAAAGGTGCCTCAAATTGAACCTCAGCTGCATGAACGCAGAAGCTGTTGTGACTTGTATGGTCGTCGGGACATCAAGATCCAAAAAGTAACTAGCTAGAAACACATCCAGATACCGAAAATCAAAAGAAGAATCAAACGTTGAGGGCGTAATTGAGCAAAAACTTGACCGGCGAAAGATTGAACAACGCACGGAGAAGCATAATTAAGAACTACTAGCACTAGTACTACCAGTGACCAAACGGGAGTTGGGGATCGAATAGAATGGTGATAGGAGAGGGTGGAGAGGGGAAGAAGAAGCCCCGACGCGTGGGTGGTCCATGGACATCGGAGCGCGCGGACGGCTATGATTGATTTGGCTGCACTTTTATCAGCGAATGGAGGGCTCGGAAAGGCTCCACCTCCACCCCATGATCCTCCCACGTAGGGCGTGTCCTAACGTTTCTATAGCCCATTCTCTTTTTTTTCATCTTTTCAGTCAGTTTTTAACTACAACATCTTTACATAATTGTTATTTATTAAACTAATAAGGTACAATCAAAAGTAAAAACGTAGTCTAAAAAATATAGTCCCTATCTCAATGATAGAGCTGGATTTCGAACTACCACATGTTGATTACCTAGCCAATTATATTGAGTGCCTATCTTCGTCTAGAACATGTGGTAGAAGAAGTTGTTAGCAAAAGAAAAAAACGTTTGCCCCCTCATGTGAGACACGTAAAGGCATTTTTCTAATAGTGTCAGTTTAGCCATTTTTTAGTTATATTAAATGAGTAAAATCTTATGTAGTGAAGATAGGAGATGGGAAGAAATAATGTGTTATCTCTTATGCAAGAGGCGACTTGAGCTTACAAACCATGCAAGTAGTGAGAGGAAGCAAGGCAAGAAGTTATGGTGAAAATAATATAAAATAGTTAAAGGGATGATTTATTATTGGAGCAATTATCTTTAGTGCTAGTGAGGTGGAAGCCTTAGAAACAATCTTAAAAGACAAACTATTGTACATGCCATAAGGTACTTATTTTGTAGCATCACTACTTGAGAAGGCAACAATACTTAATAGCAGGGGCGGGATTAGACCCATGGCAGGGTAAAATTTAGCTCCGGGCATGAAAAGATGCCTAGTGTATAGCCCAAGTAATTTCAGCCCAACCTAGGATAGCATTCTCAAGGTCCAACCTAGGTAGCCTAAGCCTCACTATTACAAAAATGCTTATATTAGATGTCTCATCACAGATGATTCACTAAAACCGTCAATGTTAAATACAATTACAGACGATTTAAGTTTAGAGACTATCTGTGTTAATGCCAGCGCTAAAAACCGTCTGTGAAGAGACAATATCACAGACGGTTCATGGTGAGCACCGTCTGTGAAGTATCACAAATGGTTCTTACCAAGAACTGTCTTATTTAAACTGTCTATGATGCTTCACAAATGGTTTGTACTGTGATAATGAAGTTATCACAAATGGTTTGTATTAAAAACCATCTGTGATATGTTTCCTGCCTCGCAATCCTCTAAAATTTTATAATCTCCCACCTGAGTCCAAGTAGGATTCCGTTCCAAGATACATTTAGTAAAACGGGTATAACTTTTGCATACGGTGTCCATTTTTGATGCCCTTGTATTCATTGGAAAGCTCCCGATATCCGATCCAAAAAATGACCGCTTACACTAGTCGCCCTCGAAGACCCCTAAAATTGGCCATCTTTAGCCTCAAATTTGCGTCGCAAGTTTTCAGTTTCTAATTTTGCCAAAATTTCTGATCTTCCGTTCGGAATTTAGGGTTCGCCTCAACTACAAAGTTGTAGATGTCATCAAAACTTTTCAAACAAGCATATATAAGCCATATAAAACTTTGCTATTTTATCTTTTGAGATTAACTATTTACATTGCACTGGTATATACATATATTGTTTTCGATAATTATGTATCACAGACGGTTTGTGGTTCAAACCGTCTATGGTAATTATATATTACAGATGGTTTGTGGTTCAAACCGTCTATGATAATTATATATCACAGATGGTTTGTGCTTCAAACTATCTGTGATAACTATGTATCTCTGATCGCTGGGCCTGTCGATCCTCTCCAACCCAATTCCAACCAATAGAAACCCATCAACCCCTACCCCCACAGATTGTAGCTCTACCTCTTCGTCCCCGCGCCCATTCTGTCAAAAATTTTTGCACTCCCGCCTCTCCCTCCCCTATACATACATACCCAAACTCATCCTCTACCGTGCTCAAAATCTCTCTAACCTCCTCACCGTCCTCCTCCTCAACCCTGACCAAGATGTCCCTTACGAAGTAGATGGCATGCAAGTCTACAGGTAGCAAGGTGCCGTAGAAGCTGCTAGCTACCAAGACATCACTCAAGTCAGTGCTGGCGATAGTGGGCATCAAGGACATCCAGCTCGCGCGCTGCATCAGGGGCGAGAGGGCCTAGGCATAGAGGCCTCGTCGACGCGGTTGAGTTTCTACTGTTTGATAGGATCTCTACTTCTATGTTTTTGCTATGTTTAAGAGTTGGGTTCATAGGATTAGTAGATGTGTTCTTGCTATATTCATGCTGTGTTAGATGGGTAACCTACTCATTATCTTGTTATGCTGTAATTGTGGATTCTAATATTAATAGAAATAGAATGTGTTGTTATGTTTGCTGCTGTATTTACTTATTTTCAAAGGGTATAGCCAATATTTCTTGAGGATGGACGAAAAATAGAAAAAAAATTTAGGTATAGAATGAACTATCACAGATGATTTTGTGGTATAAACTGTCTATAAAGGATTATCATAGACGGCTCGAACCAAAAACCGTTTGTGATACTCGCACATCACAGACAGTTCTATCTACTTGTGATGTGAAAGTATCACAGACGATTCTATATACCAACCATCTGTGATACTCACCTATCATAGACGGTTAGTAGATAAAACTGTCTGTGATGTGTGAGTATCATAGACGGTTTTTGGTTTGAGCCATCTGTAATACTGTTCTTTACAGACGGTTCTAGTTACAAATCGTCTGTGTTGTATTTATCATAGACGGCTCACAAACCGTCTGTGATAACCTCTGATTATCATTGACCCATAAATTCAGACGATTCAAACAACTGTCTGTGATGACAGTTTCGAACTGTTTGTGATATCCCTTTTTGTAGTAGTGCCTACTCCTCACCGTAGCGGTCCACTTGGCCCATTTGCTGCCTCCTGGCTACCTCCCCCTCTCTCAGCTCCATACTCCATTCAGTCTGGTCCATACTCCGCTCATTCCATTGCAAACCCTACCTCCTAGCTACCTCTCTCACTCTCAGCTCGCAGCAGCACAGCTCCCCCCCAGTGCCACTTGCCCACCCCCCTCCTAGTCCTGGCAACCCGACCCGCTCCATCGCTCCCCTCCCGGGTCTCAGCCCCTCTCCCTGCGATAATGCAACGCCCCCTCCTGGCCCCCTTCCCTACGCGGCTGCACCCGCCGCCCCTCCCACGCTGCTGCCACCCCCTCTCGGGTTGGTTGGGTTTTGCCATTTTGGTGATTTAGCTTCAGAGTATGAAGTTTATCATTTGCTTATGGTTATGTTTTGAAGTGCACTCAGGCGTGTTCTGCATTTCATTTTTTGACTGCAACTATATAAAAGATGGTTTTGGTTTCTATAAATATAGCTATTGAGTAGTAGAACTAACGACTTTATTATGATGCTTTGAAACTGGCAAGTTTCTATTGGCTAATGCTCCTTTCTTAGGAATAAAATTCTACAAGATACACCATTACTTGAGAGTTGAGAATTGGAAGCAGAAACATTAGCATGTAATCTTTATCCAGTCCAATTAGGTGCAATAGCTTGCACATCATTACTTGCATTTGTTTCATACTGTCAACTGGAAACATACATTTAGGATTTTATATGGTTGTTAGAACTTAGAAGCCATTTTAGTCACTTAGTTTAGTATTCATCTAGAAAATGTGAATACTAGAAAATGTAATGAGATGTACTTTATATGTAAAAATGTGCAGTCCTTTTAGGAAACTTTGACAATAACAACCAATATATTTTGCTAGGCTCATAGAATTTAATTTTTGAATGCTATTATATCATATTTAAGTCTAAAAGGCCTAGAAGTCTAAGGAAAGTTGTAAGTATCCACGGCGACCTCGTCTTCGCTACACCTTGTCTTCCTCTAGCTCTCCCCGAGTCCCCGGTGACCCCAAGGTGAGGCAGATTTACTGCCCCCATCATCTTCCAACCCCCAAATCTGGCCGATTTTGTTTGGCAATTTGGTGTAGAAGATTGGTACTATATATTTTAGCTTCAGGGAAGTCACAGCTATAGGTGTAGAATCTTTTTTGTTGTTTTTTTATTGGTTACATCCAATGTACGTGGAAGATATGGCAGGCTCTATTGCCACGTACTTCACAACAAAAGCTAGCACACAATTGTCCAAGTAGTCCATAACAAGGCTCCCAATCTTACATGATAATTGGAGTTCCGTTCACCACACCATCGCAAGGAATGTCATGAACCAAACCATCGTTAACAAGCATATGGTTGTCCTCAAGATTCCAGTATGGGCTGGAGTTATCCTCATAGTATTCAGCACCCTCTTGCTTCTTGGGGTGCAGAGATTTGGGGTAGGCAACCCCTCCTAAGAATTGCTCAGCTATCTATATGCATAGTTATATGATCATTTACACCGATAATAGGATATTTGACCTTACCATGTAACATATGTGCACCACTAGGCCCGGAAACTGGAGTTCATCACAGTAGCGTTCATGTTCACTATGGCAACTTGCTTCTTCGGAGAACTGAGCTGAATTACAGACCAAGTTACTCATTGACGATTGTGGCACATCTGAAGTTGTAGTCTGAATTCAAGCCTTCTTTTCTTTATACTATCTTATGTTACTTTCAGAATGTTTTGGGGAGATCAAGCTCTGTGGTTTATGCTGTTGCGCTGCTAGCTTCTGGGCAAAGCACCACAATTAGTTGCACATTCGTTGTGCAGGTCATCATGCAGGTAATGATGGGTTTCATAGTACTGACTCGTAGTATTGATCCAGGTGTCATCAAGTTCATGAAAACAAAGTATTTGCTAGCTTGCATATCATTGTCCATTCTTGATAATTATTTTTTTCAATGAACATGGCTAACTCTTTGGTTATAATTTATGATCTGTTTTTCAAGGGTTTCTGGACATGAAGAACTGGGTAAGGAACCTCATCACCCGAGTCATTGCCATTGCTCCAAGTCTTATTGTCTCCGTTGTCAGTGGTCCCTCAGGTGTTGGCAAGCTAATCATCCTGTCCATGGTAGTGCTACTCAACCTTTTTCTTAGTTTTTATCTTCCTGATTAACATTGATAATTGCTATAGAAAATCAGCCATGGTGCAGGTATAAATTGGAGTTAGTTAAGAGTCTAGAGTTTAGCCTGGGGCGTAACCAAATCCTAATTCCGCCACTTCTTAATAGTATTTATGAATATAAGCACCCATGCAATAGCAGATCTTGCATTGAAGGTGCCATAAAAAAGAACCAAGATAACAAAGAAACACACGAACACACATGGAAGATCTGAGATAAAACTGACAGGGAAGTTCGATAGACTTTAGCCCCAAAAACAAAATGATGCATGCTTGTCTCAGATGAATCACATAAGGGATATCACCAGAGCTACACACCGGCCGTGCGCAAGCACATTCATCCATAATTCACCGTAAAATAGCTCTGTAATCATCATTAGCACGCCAAAATAAAGCAAAAAATTCCACATATTAAACAGACAATCAAATAGGAGGGGGCAAATAAACTGAAACCAACAAGGGAAAAAGGGTGCCTCAGATCTCAAAATCCCATCGATCGATCTGCATGAACCGAGAAGCAAGCACTGAATTCATCAGTATTACAATTACTACAAAAAGGATTATTACAGACGGTTTTTTGAACCGTTTGAATTTATACGTCAGTGATAATCAGAGGTTAACACAGATGGTTTGTGAGCTGTCTATGATAAATACATCATAGACGATTTGTAACTAGAACCATTTGTATTTTGTAAAGAACAATACCACAAATGGCTTGAACCAAAAACCGTCTATGATACTCATACATCACAGAAGGTTCTAACTACCAACGGTCTGTGATGTGTTGGTATCACAGATGGTTAGTATATAGAACCGTCTGTGATACTTCTCTATCACAGGCGGTTTTTTGTTCGAGCCATATGTGATAATCCTTCACAGACGGTTTATACTACGAAATCATCTGTGATAGTTCATTCTATACCTAATTTTTTTTTCTGTTTTTTGGCTAGCCTCAGGAAATGTTAACTATATCATCTGAAAACAAACAAATACAGCAACAAACACAACAACACATTCTATTTCCATTAAAATTAAAATCCACTATAACAACATCACAAGATATCGAGTAGGTTACCCATAGCACTGAACACACAAGAGGATACTTACAATTTTACAAAGATAAGCTTCACGGTTACAAATTCAGAAAAATGTTTATACTACAAGAAACTTTAGGCTAATGCAAGGTAGACTTACACATTCTTCATTAAACTACAATCTAAAACAAGTGGTGCGGGAAAATTTCAAGTAACAGAAACAAAAAGGCAACGAATACCATTTTCAACTTCCGGTGACGTGGCAGGATATTACAGACTATTCGGATTACAAACCGTCTGTGATAGAGACATCACAGATGGTTCATAACAAAAAATGTCTATGATAATAGGAGATATCACAAACGGCTCATAACAAAAATAGCCAGTGATAATGGTGTCACAAAGATAATATATCGGTATAATATAAATAGCTAGTCTCAAAAGATAAAATAGCAAAATTTTATATAGCTTATATATACTCGTTCAAAAGGTTTCAACGAGATCTACAACTTTGTAATTGAGGTAAAACCCAAAGTTCGAAGGGAAGATCAAAAATTTTAGCAAAAACAAAAACTGAAAGCTTAAAACACAAATTTAGGGTTAAATATGGCCGATTTTGAGGGTCATAGAGGACGATCATTTTTTTTGAATCGGGCTGTCGTTAGCTTTCCAACGAGTATAAGAACATAAAAAATGGACACTGTATGCAAAAGTTATGCCCGTTTTATTAAAGTTGCCTCAAAACTAAATCCTACTCGAATTCAGGCGGGAGATTACGAAATTTTAGGGGATTATAAGGCGGGAAATGTAAACAGTTTTTAATACAAACCGTCTGTGATAACTTCATTATCACAGACGGTTTTTTTTAATACAAACCATCTGTGAAGTATTGCAGATGGTTTAAATAAAAAACCGTCTGTGATGTTTGCCCTTATCACAGACGATTTTTATCAAGATCCGTCTATGAATTATCACAGACGAATATTAGTAAAAACCGCCTGTGATGTTTTATATTATTACAGACTGTTCATATAAATAATTGTCTATAAAAATATCATAGACGATTATTTGTATGAACCGTCTGTGATATAGCACAGATGTAAGCGTCCACTTTAGCCTTTTTTTAGTAGTGTACGTTACTTGCGTATCGATGGACAGCCGACGGCACACGATGACAAATACGGCAAAAACGGAACCAAAAGCATGCAGATTGAATAAAGAAAGAAAGAAATTAAGAAAGAACGGAAAAAGGGGTGATTAATCAAGCAAGAACAATCGAGCAGCCAAAGATTATTAGGGCAGTCCCAGTGCTCCACGTAGAATAGTGTCTATGGCATTAATTAGATTGCTATGTAGGAGTTTTAAATGATGTGGCGCTATATTAAATAAGAGAGAAAAGAAAAAGAGGAAGAAACTGGGTCTCATGCAAGACCTAGTTTATATGAGAAAACCAATGCAATAGACACTACCAAATTTTGCATTGGAGAGATGGTGGTATCTTCATGATAGATGGAGAAAAATTATGATTGGTGGAGAGGAGAGAGAGATTTTGATGCTTAATTAATTGCTTGGGTTATAAATAGACATGGTGCATTGGAGACAATAGTGTCTAAAGTAGTGTCTATATGACATGGCATAGATAGAAACTACTTAAGTGGTTTCTGCACTGGGACTGCCCTTACTAAACCACGGAGCAGACGAGAGAATTGGCAGAGGAGATAAGGCGATGGGGTGCGAGGAATTAAATAGCACACGCAAGGCAAGAATGGCACAACAAATAATCGAAAGCAGGTAATTAAATCTCAAGAAATGAGAGAGAGAGAGTCATGCAACAAACTAGTTAATTGTAGTACATACTTTACTGACTTCATTTATAACGGTAAAAATTATATGTAAGTTTCTGTTACTCTGTAATCTCTCGTACAAACAGACTAAAAATTATAAACCGTAGCTAAAAAAAACAGACCCTGAACCAACCTAGCTAGATGGCCATACGCAAACGCGACCGTATAGTGGCAGCGAGGTGGCCTTCGACCGAACGGACGGCTCCGATTCGGTGGGTCACCGAACGGACGGCCTGTACGTGTCTGTGTGCTCCTCGGAGCCGCGTTAGCACGCAGCCTGGCTTAGGGCCTCTTTGTGGGCGCTTAACCTGGCTTTTCCCCTAGCCCAAAAAATGTCTGGCTTTTAGAAGCCGAAGCTCCTCCAAAGGGCCAGCTTTTGGCCTGGCTTCTCCGAGAAGTCCAAGCCGGTATATAGGTAAAAGCCAAATGCCAGCTGGGACATTCTCATAAGGCTTCCGCGGGTTGAAAATTGGACTGTGCCACTAAAGGTACCTAAAGTTACCCATCCATACAAGGTATAAAAGGTAGGAAATGTGCTTTTATGCTTTTTCTCAATAGTAATTTATACAATTTTTAAAGCATGATCAATAATGGATAAATATTATTTATCACTTCATGTGTTTTAAAATTAGTGTTAATTTTGTTAGAGTGAAAAGTATAGAAACACTTGTCTAAAAGGCATCAAATGAACTCACCGGTCTCATTTCTCCCTCCCAACCCGTGCAAGTCATGAGATAATCGGCTCAATTGTTCATAACTCAAAGCAATTACGTTGTTTGATCGATTTTTCTCAGGAAAAAAAAAACAATCACATTAACGCTAAATCAGCGGACAACATGCTATCGCAACCTTAAGGTATTTCAGAACATTCACCTTCATCCACTGCTCAAACAACCATCAAACCAACAAAAACCAGATCGTAAAAAAAAACGAGATGCTCCAGTTCGACCGGTGCACATCTAGCGTGATTTCGCTGGCAGAGCGGGAAGGAGAAGACGAGGCGATGGCAGGGCTCGGCATGGGATGCGTTCCCCGATCGGCGGTTGAGGAGAAGTCGATGTTCGCGTGATCGGGCGGCACGTGGGCGTGTCCAATTGGAAGGAAGTAAAGCTTGCGTCCGCATTTAAGCCTTTTCAGGATGCCTGGCCGTCAATGTTGAAGTATAGGCGGATTTCTTTTCGCATTTTTGCTGTGTTTTTAAATGATATATTTTTTAAAACAAAGTTAATAAAAAGATTATAGTAAAAAATATGTTAAATTCAGCTATATTGGCTAAAATCACATGCAACTATTTTCCTATACGAACTATTTCTCACGAACAATCAGAATTTAAATATTTAAATTATGGCCCCGATCGGTTGGGCTTAAGCTTCTGACTTCCAGCTTATTTTTCCCTATTAATAAATTTTGTATTTTTCTGAACTTTTGGCTTTTTGTTGAGCTTTTTTGCCGGTTCTTTTTTTCCCGTATTTGTTTGTATTATACGTAATGGGCTAACATATTTTTTATATTTTTAAATTTTTTAAAATTTAATTATGCTAAATAAGCCTCTGTCAGCTACAGTGCTTTTTTCAGTTAGCTACAGTGTTTTCAGCTATAAGCCATGAGCTTTTAAGCCCAACCGATCACCACCTATAAGTCATTAGTCAAAAAAATCCACGCCTAATAGCTTGCTCGACACAGATTTATTTCGCTCAAGGAAAGAGAGGTCACTGGTTCAAGTATCCGCTCTCCTTTCCTGAAGTCAAAGCATGGAACAGAGCAAAGATCATCCTACGCCCAACGCACCTCAATGGGCCTAGAAATACCAGGCCTTGCAACTAATAAATTGATCATAGGTTTCTTTCGGATGAACTGGGCCAGTAGCATTTGACGGGTTTGGCCCGGGTCCATGAAGATATGGCCGCCCTATAACATCTCCAAATTCTCTCTTACGATAGTGTAACAAATTTTTTTTGTACATACAGTTGGTATTTGAGTACAATTCAAAATTTTGGCAAAACAAAATTTGAATTGAATTCAAATTAAAACAAAATTCAAATTAAAACCAAAAAGGAAATAAAATCAAAGAAATTAAAAAATCCTTCTTGGGGCGGCCCAATGCATTTCTCCCTCTCTTTTCCTTTTCTCGGCCGGCGCCATTCGGCCCATCCTACCCACCAGCCTACTTCACTTTTTCCCTCCCTTTCTTTTCTCTCGGCCTAGCGTCGCCTGCTTGGCCTAGCCGCAGCTACCTCACTCTTTCCCCTCTCGCGTGTGCTCGTCTTCGTTGACTACATCGGATGGTAGCAGTAGGGAGTGCGCCGCAAGGTAGTCTTGTAAAAATCACATAACCGCACGGCGACTAGGCGTGCAGCGTCCTGTATTGCCGCCCGCAGAGTACTCCTCTTGTGCTATGTCCTGAAAACATGTGGCGGGTCTTGTTCACTCTTGGCGTGGATAAATATCTCCATTATCCATGATTCTTCTCCACCTTCCATGGTCTTAAGGCCACGATAAATAGGTTGCTCCTTATAGCTCAGATAGCGCAGAAGCTTACGTAAGATACTGGCGAACTCGCCCTCATAAACTCCATAGGCTAGGAAATCCCAATTGGCCTCATCTGCCACGCCTGCCATATGTAGATTTAAAATGCCAGTATTAGTAATTTTTTTTAAATACTAATGAAAGGTAGAGTAGAGATAGATCTAAGATGGATAAGAAAAGAAATAGTACGCTATATTTTCAACTTCATTTTTATAAGTTCTTAAATACTGTAATCCTATACCCATCCTAGTTCTGTTCAAAGGCTTCTACCCTACAGTCGTATGCTCTGATACCAGCTCTGTCAGACCCGGATTTTTCAATCCGGAATCTACTGTATTTACTGCACTAATCCCTGGATCAGTAGTTAGTGCACACAGGTACATTGCTGAATCATCTCATACATCGCATGATCATTAATAATATTACTGAATTAAAATACACCACGTCGGGTGAGAGTTATACAAAAGGGGCCATTCAGGCCAAATGTTTACATGACATCAAAGCAGCGGAATCAACAGCAAAAGCGAAACCACAACCACAGGCAAGCGACTGACGGGTAATGTGTGCATAATATATCATCGAGACTCTGACAATATACGAGCACTCATTGCCTTTTATCGACTTGTCTTGGCTTAAGAAAAGCGTAGACTACGCCCTAGTTTCCTTCATTGTTCCTCCCTTCAGTTGCTGGAGGGTCTTCATAGGCGTAGTGATCCTGCGTTTCTGTTTTGAGTTTTGCGAGTATGAGCACAAATCTACTGTGCTCAGCGAGCCAACAGACAGAATGCAAATAATTATCATGCTCGGCTTATCAAAGGAAGGCTTGGGCTTATTTTATTTTGCGTAGAGTGCTTTTGAATACAATTACTTAAAAATCCTTAAGACCTAGCAATTTTAAACTCAAGACTTATATTTGTAAAGTAAGTTGATCTTATAATTGACACAGATTCCATCCACCATTACATGGCATCTGCACCATATAGCATATTTCGGCGTTATAACCGCTTAACTTACCACTGGGGTGACACCCAGGATAATTCCAAACCAGGACCATCAGCAATCCTTACACATTTCCATTATCACCCACCAAGATTTTTGAAATAGAACTATATCTAGTTAAGTTTCCATGTCCGCCCTCGACCGTGGGCATGACTATTCGAATAGTTTTGACTCTGCAGAATTTGTACACTTTCACCACAAGAGACAATCAACTCATTGCCCCACACGATTCCTTAGAAGTGTGGTTGAGCAGACCATCACAGTGACTTTTCAAAGTATCTAGTCCCTTTTCTCATCTCACTTTATGGGCTTCTCCCACTTGCGATGGGTTCCATCTATGCACGGGATGTTTCCCCACAGTTACTAACGAGCTGGGCTTCTCAACTCCCCACGACGATTAGAACAGCTGGGAAAACTTCACCCTCCACTAGTGTCCCTTAGGGCCCCTTTGCCCGTGCGTATCCACTCCCCATCCACTACCGGTGAGATGAGTCCAGAAATTTTGATAAATTTACTTGGCCAAGTTGTATTTTACAGACTTATGGTTGCATTGTTTTACACGGGTTGACATGACAAGATTCAATCCTTAGGGTTACCTGGATGGTTCTACCACATTTCACATTTTGTGCATCCACTGAACCACATACCAGCCCCCAAACCATCCACCCAGGTATTTAAGAAATTTTGGGGTTTTTCAGAGATATAAAATATTGTGTCTACTTACTACAGTCATTCCAGCCATGACTGTCCCAAAACATATCATACTTTTGCAAGTGTTATTTTTGGGGCAGCTATGTACCCCCGTTTTATCTAGCAATACTAAGCAACGCAATATTTATTTGGACTTACTTGTAAAAGCTACAATAATATAATTTGCTAAGGCGACAAGGTTCACATGTCCAAACATTTCAACGGCGCATTATTAACAAGCATTATATTAGGTGTATAGCTACCATTTTGAAGATGAACGTATTTACCACATAAAATAGTAGCATGCATGATATTAATTTAAAGAAAATTAAATTTGCATAAACATGGGTTCAATATGATCAAGGTGTTAACTCGCCTTTGTCACAGTGATCTGGTTCTTGGTGATCTTGAGCTTCTAAGGTTGCTGCCTCGATCTCCTCCTCTTGAGCCTCGTATGCTATTTAAACCGTGCGCGAAAATTTGGATAAAAAGAAAATAAGCAAATCAACAAAATATCACCAGAAATTCAAATGAACTCCAAAAATCATGATTCTAGTCCCATTGGATAGATCTTGAATTTAGATGAATTTATAAATTTGTTTCACTCAATTTGGAGTTAAAATGAATAAGTTATGCTCATTTAAAGTTCTCAGTCCAGTTAAATCCAAAAATTATGAAATTTCTGACAGGTGAGTCCCAATGTCATATTTTATATTTTATCCTTTTCTTTTATTGTTTTCCTTCTGTGTCTATGGCCAGTGGGGCCCATATGTCAGTGTGCTCAGTTACTGACAAGTGGGATCCCTCTGTCAGTGGCCATGGGTGTCTTGGGCCACCGGCGGTGGGACACAGGGCTCTGGACCCATCCGCCACGGTGGCACCGACAAAGCGGGGCCAGAGGTCATCCGGCTCACAGACGGTCGGTCGCTGACTAGCGAGGCCCACTTGTCAGCCCGGAAAATAAAAGACAAAGGCTCGACCTCAGTGTGTGGAGCCGGGGGCTCGAACGCGCGCCGAGGGAGCGCGGGGGGGGGGGGGGAGAAGGGAGTAACGGTGCTAGCCAGGGGAGCGCTCGAGTTTATCTTACCCATATATGGTTGTTTTACCTCTTGAGGTGGGCTTGGGGAGAGACCGAGCAGAGGTGGAAGAAGGCGGTGGCACCGGCGGCGAGGGTTGGCCGGAGGGGTTCGGGTGAGTTCCAAAATACGACCCCGGCGTGAAGAGGGTGCCGATGGTGGGGTCGGTGGGGGCCGAGGAACACCGGGAAGGGGTTGGCGGCGTGCGGTGGCGGCGGTTCGGGAGAGGGCTCCGGTGCCGGTGAGCTGGGGCCCACGGGGTGCTCGGAGAAGGCCGGGAACGAGTTCACGGTATCCCAAAGGTGGTGTAGGAGGGCGGAATTGAAGTATGGTGGTGCGATTTGGTGGGGAATGTGTTGCCGGAGGTGGGGACGAAGGGTGAGGCCGACGGCGATTTACAGGCTTCCGACTCGATTGCTTTAAGGGAAACGGTGTTTGGGGTGTGGGGAACTCGGGTGTGTGCTCAGTAGCCTTTATAGGCAAACGAGTGAGGTTGGCATCGGGAGGCTTGCCCGTGCAGTCCCATCGGCGAGCTGTGGAGCAGGCGGTGGGTCAGAGAAAGGGGATTCGGCATCATGCCGCTGCGCTGAGTAACAGAGAGCTAGCGCCGCGCGCATGATGAAGCTGGGCGGAGTAGGGGGAGAAAAAGAGGGGAAGCAGCGGTGAGGGCTCGCCTGGTGCAACGGTAGGCGGCGGCGATGTCAGCGGCGGCAGCGGGCTGCAGAGCCTGGCAGCGCAATTCGGGGATGCCCACACGTCATGGCGCCGCTGGTGCTGCAACCGTGTTGCCCGGCTTTTTGACCGGAAGCTGAGCGGAGGAGGAGAAGTGGGGGTCCGGGCGCGCTGGGAGGAAGGGGAAGAAGAGAGCCTGACGGCTCGGGTCCACCGGCCAGCGGGAGAGGAGGCAGTGAGGGTAAGGGCCCGCGTGACAGCGGCGGAGGCGAGGGCGAGCTGGGTGGCGCGGTGCGCTGGCGCTGGCGCGCAAGGCGCTTGAGCGCGGGGCCGCGCGCGTGTGCGGGGAGCGGTCGGGCCGCGTTGGCCGCAGTGAGAGAGGAGCGGGAAGAGGTGAGACTGGGCCGGGGTAATGGCCGGCCTGGTTTCATCTCTCCCCATTTTTCCTTTTTACTTTCTTTTCCCTTTTTCTTTTTATTTTGTTTTCCTTTTGTCTTGAGGTATGCTTTTGAGTGTGTATATAAATGTATTTATAATTCCAGAAATTTTTAATTTGTGGATCATCTTTTCAGATTCTTATCTTAGATTTCATCTTTCTAATATTTAAACATGTTTGTTTCTCCTCCAACTTTTGGAACCTTCATCAAAATTTTCAAGAAAATCCCATAACTCCAAATTCAAATAAATCACATTTGCAAAAGAAATTCAAAAGCTTTAAAAATTTTAAATTCAAATTTTCAGGATGTTACAGCCTCCTCCTCTCCCTATCGTGCCAATTTGGCCGCCTCACTCTCCTCTCCACCCCACATCATGCAATCGCCTTTTCCCTACATTGCAGCTCACTGGCATCATCATCCTCTTCAACTTCGTCTGCCTCATCGCCTCGCTGACCCGGTGTACCTCCGTTTGATCCCCGTTGGCTGAAGCATCCCCACGCCTCCCCTCTTGATCCCCACCCCCATTTTGGCCGCCAATCACACCAGCTAGCCGGTGCCGTGAAAGATTGCCGCGCCGCCTTGGCCCAACATCACCAAACCACCACAGCACCTCCTGACCCTCGCCGTCTACTCCGATAAGTTCCTCATAGCCCGTAGATGCTCTCCATGCCTTGAATTAGCTCACCGTGCCGCCAACAGCTCGGTTGCCATGGTGGCTGAGCCCCGTCACCACTATGCATAGTCGTGTCGCCGCCGTGGTTCACAACTAACCGCGCCATCACCACGCTTATGATCGTTGAGATCCTAGCAACCCATTTTGGGGGCTACCGGCGCTCGTTGCCACTCGCCTCCCCTTCCCTTACTGATGCCACTTGAGATCGAGATCGAGATCCAGAGAGAGAGAGAGAGAGAGAGAGAGAGAGAGAGAGATGGATGACGGGCTGACAGAAATGAGGGTAGTTTGAAGATGGATGATGGGTTGGGTGGATGGGCTGGAAAATTCAAAACGGCCAAAAATTTTGACTGAATTGGGGTTTTTGTTTTGGGATGGGCCGAGAAAATTTTGACCGAATTGGGGTTTTTTTTTGGGATGGGCCGAGGAAACCGAATTTTGGCTGAAATTGATTTCCCTGTTTCAGATAAGGAAACAAAATTCACAGCTTTAAGCAGATCCAAGCCTTATTGCTCCTCAAACTTCTGAACCTAGTGCTTAATTAACATTTCCAAACGTCAAGTCATTCACAGGAAACACAAACAAGAACGACAACAATGCCACTCTAACAGTAGTGGTATTGACAATTTCATTGAACACCCTTGGCATTAACGTTTTCGTCCGAGAATCAACTTCTATATCATTCTGCAATTCTGGTTCACAACATTTGTCATCATGTCATTTTGGTTGATTATCCATTTATCACAAAACTACAGCATTCAGCTGAAAAACAAACACAACTTGGAGAATTCTAGCTCCACCTTTAGCTGATTCTACACAGGAATATCTGGCAGTATTGAGGAGCCTCGTGGCCATGCTGTATGGTTGAGGAAAATCTTTGAATGATGAATATGGCTGCTTTCCTGGGATCAAATACCTTATCAGGACGTACGAAGAGAGAAGAATGACACCGTTCTCCAGCAATCTTGTAGCACTTAAAGTCAACTCTCCAAACATCACATCTTCAAAAGTTTGAATTGGCTACATCATTCAGAGAGAGTTGATGTCCCTGCTATTCCCATGTCAAATGGATATGCAATGCAGGTACATAAGAGCAACATGATATTCAGCATGTTCAAAGAGATTATAAAAAAAAAGGATTGGCACCTTTCCAATGTACATTATTTCTAGAAAGTATATATGGTGAGGATGCCAGTACAAATAAATAGTTTGATTACCACTTACCAGAATAGAGCACAATTGCATTTTACTTATTTTCCAAACAACCTCAATGCGCATAAACATCTTCTTTGCCGATGTAGCTTCAGTGACCAATTTCACCGCCTATAATTGAAACCAAATAGTTCAGAAACAAAGAACATAAGAAATGATGGTAGAATCATTTTCTTGTAAGATATTATACGTGCAGTTAAAACTTAGGATTCCATTTTTTTTTTTGAAAACTTGAAAAGTAGCAATGAATTGAGTTGAATGTGCACCGCTGAAAGAGTATGTCCCTTTGCCATCAATACTCTGGGTTCGTGTTGTCGAGATGCAAAGGCTCCATTTGTTTCACCTAAATTTCCTCGCCAAAACTGCACGATATAAGAAAATTCAGGACTGCAAAGGGAAAAACAGATACAAGGAATGGAATGAATAATTCAGTCCAACTGGCTGTCAGTAAACATATGAATGAGACTGGATATGTTCTTAATTAGTCAGTACCAACTACCAAGACTTATTGCTTTAAATTAGTCCGTACCAAGACTTCTTGCTTTGATTAGTAGTACCAAGACCATTCGGAGTACCAGCCTACAGTGAATGGGATATAACATCCACTACAGCTACCAGCTGAAGTATTTTTTGAAGAAGATTGTAGGATTAACAGACAATATGAGGGAGAAAATGATGGATAAATTACAAAGTAAAAAATTGGATGATTACCTCTTCATGTAATTTGGTTATCTCCCTTGCAATAACACATGACCTGTATATAAACACATAAACAAAAACAAGAACGAACAACATATCTGACAGAAACACCACAATTGTAAATGTGTAGGACCGAAATGGCAACAGAGGGGGGGGGGGTGAATGGTGCCTTCAAACTTCCCCGAGTACTTCCACCAGATCTTCTTCTCCGATAGCTAGAGAGCTATGAAGAAGCTAGTTCTCTGCTGTCGATATCTTACTGTGATCGGTCGATTCTCTGCTGTGGTCGGAATGATCAAACCCAGTTCCAGAGGAATCGAGATCCAGCAGCAAGAGAGTCCGACAAGAATGGAGAACAGAAAATATTGCACGATCTAGCAAGGATTCCTCTGACCACTCGTTGCTCTCGGAAATAACTTGACCAAATGGTCTTGAGTACGATTTCCAGTTCAGAGCAAGAGGAAACAAGGCAGCTAGAACTCTTCTCAAATCAAGACGGCCAGAGCACAACTAAGAATCAGCTTCTCATGCATACAAGAAAAAAGGATAACGCAGAAAAAGCACAAACAAAACAATCAAACACCTCACAGAACAGAAACTTAACATAGACGAAGAGAGATGAATGATTGATCATGGAGGTTTCTACAGCCACTCCATCGGAGGTACAAGAGCAACCGTGCTCTACCCAGAGACAACTCACACAAATAGAAACGAAGTACTCAGAATGACTCCGGAACAACCTCATCGAGCATCCGAGCTCTACCCTCCCTATTTATAGCCTTCTGCTACCGGGGGGAACCCGTGAACTCCCACCTAACACCGGGTTTACCACTCTCTTTACCCACTAGCGAAAACAAGCTTCCAGTGCTTTACTCGTTAAGCCCAACGGCTCCACTGCTTTGCCCGTTAGCGCCAACAACTCCTGTGCATTGGCAGAGACACAGCTTCCCTTTGCAGCTTTCCGCATTTCTCTAAAATGCCACTCCGCTGCCTTCCCGGAAGCTTCCTCCTGCCTTGCCGATCACGCTTGCAACCACCTCACAGACTTCGTCGTCTTTGGCATCTCCCAGCCGATCACGACCTCAGCACCCCCGTGCCTAGTCTCGACCATCCACGCCTCACCACGACTAGTCTCAAAGTCCTGCAAACCATCACAGACAAGCACACATTCATAGCACCGCACAACACATTGTGTATAACCATTTTCATAAGCAAAACAGAACTCAAACCATGTTCCACAAAGTCGTATACCACCTACGCCAAGTCGAAGATAGAGAATAGCGAATGCACACGACATACGACCACAATACCAAGCCATACGACCAGATCCCAGGTCATACGACTAGATACAATGAGTCTACGACTACGTTCAAGTCTTCCGCGTGCTTGCGACCGCTTACGAGAACATCTGACCGAGTTTCAACGTGGTCGACACTCCTTTCGACCGCATAAGAGTGCTACCGACCACGTCTGAGGGCTTCCGATCGCGCACGAGCCCGACAGACCACAAACGACCGAGTCTGACCGCGCTCCAAGCACGTCCGACCGCTTACAAGCCGTTCCGACCAAAACCGACTGAGTCTAGGTGCCACCGACCTCGTTCAAGCAAAACGACCGCAAACGACTACTTCCATCCACGTGCGATCGCCTTACAACGTGGTCGAAGTCCATCGACTTCCCACGTGATCGTAGTCAATGATCGCCGACTATCGATCGCAATAAATCGAGCTTCGACTTCCGACGGGCTCTCAACAACGTAGTCGTAGAGTGCCGACTACTCAACGCGGTCGTACGCCCGAGTGCCGACTTCCGACCACAGCAATCGTAAATTCGACTTACGACTTCAGACTTCGGCCAACGAGGTCGCATCGTGCCGACCATGGTCAAGGTGGTCATAATCGCTCGAATGTAGTCGTAACATCGCGCATGGCTTTCGACCATGCTCAAAGCGTGGTCGAAACGACTGGGTGGCTCCTATACTGCATAACGTGGTCGTAGACATCCCGGCTGGGTTCCAACCGCTGGCAACAAAGTCGTACGTGTCATTTCGACCATGACCAAGGTACGACTATGGCAAAACTAGTCGTAAACTTCCCTGGTGACCTACGATTACGGCCAAACGTGGTCGTAACCTCCTTCGCCCACGACCAACGTGGTCGTACTGGCCTTCGACCACGGCCAAACGTGGTCGTAACCTGCTTCGACCACGACCAACGTGGTCGTGTTAGCTGCAGAACACTTCGCCAGGGCTACGACAATGCAGAACTAGCACAAACCTCAAAAACTAAACTCAATCTTCCTAGAACAAGAGTCAATTACTCATCACAACCATGGAGTGCCCTTCACATGGTCTCTCAATCTCCCCCTTGATGAGTATATTGACAAACCCAGAAAAAGCAAGAAGTTGAGTTTGTTTTGAAAAGTCCAACATGGTCCAAAGAAGAGAATGAAACAAATGACCATGTCGACAGAAGGAACACTAGAGCAACACCTGAAAGAGCAAAATGATCTCCAAAGCTCTAAAAGATCCCAACAGACTTTTTCTTCTCTATTCTCCCCCTTTTGGCAATAAACACATCAAGATGCAAGAGAGAGAATATGACAAGACAAAGGATGAATATGGCTGAAGTTTGTTTATTTAAGCATTTAGAGCCATGAGAATTATCCATAATGACCATAATGTAATACACCAAGCCATAACTCAATAAAACGCTATCTAGATCATGACAACATATATATAAACCATCTTAGAGCACATAGATGACAATCTGAAATGTAATGCATTTAGTGAGCAAGTCAAGTCATCAATGAGCAAAGTCTAACTAGAGATATCCAAGGATGATGCAGGCCATGTCAATAAGCTAAGCGGAAACAAGAAGCTAGTGATGCGTCAATTAGAGTGCTACAAGCTCAAGAGTTTATCATTTGTTTAAGCACTTTTCATCTTTAGGTGATTAAGCAAATCTTGCACAATTGACATATTTTCTTTTAAAGCTTATAGTTGTTTCCAACCAAAAATTTTATCATGTGCTAGATCTCAAGCCTTATGCGACTACTCCAATCGAGAAGCTTAAGAAGATAGTCCAGGTCATCCAAAACTCCCCCTGAGTTCATGCCTAGTGCAATGGCAAGCCGTCTCATGAGAAAGAATTGGTGAAATCAGTTTTTTCGCACATAAAAAGAGATCCTTTTGTTTTTTTGTTTTTTAATAGATTGTGCTAACTCATGATATATCAAGATGCTAAAATAGCTCAATCTAAGATTCAACCTAGATTCAAGACTCAACTCAGCTTATTTGACATGGCATGAATCATAAAGGGATAACTCAAGCAAGACTAATCTCGAGTGCTAACATGACAAGTTTTTAATTTAAGTTGAGCAATTTTAATTAGCTTATCATGGCAGAAAGCTAGTCTACACATATGAAGTCATGATAAATCTAGCAAGCTAAGCACAAGTCATGGCAATGTGTAAAGCATTGAAGCATGTCATAACAGGATAATAATCAAGGCTCAATGCAGATTGAGTTAGAATGCTGAAAATGCAAGAAAATCCAGCTCCCTCTCAACATTAGATGCAACTTTGAGTTCAAGTTGAGTTATGTCAAAATTAAGCTCGAAGCTCCCAAATGAACTCCCCAACCAAAACAATAAAATCGAGAAGTCGGCAAAGAAAACCAAACAGCAGATCCTTAAAGCATAGAAAAGATATAGAAGCAACTATGGCTTAAATCGACTCTCATCTACCCCAAATGACTCCGGGACTAACAATGATCGTCGAACACACACTAGAGAGCAAACACATACCTGTCTACCCGAGGGTGGCCCAACCTCGCTAGAACCTACAAGAAGTGAGTGAGCTCAACCTAGTGAGATAAGAAATAGCTACTCTGGAAGCACAAGATAAGAGTAAGAAGTCTAAGCAACTTAACACAAGAAACACTCTAACCTATGCTAGAAGGACTTAACCTAATGCACCGGCAAATGCAATGCAACAGAAATGAGACAGAAGCATAATTAATATAATAAAGCAATAAAGCCCAAGCTCCCCTCACTACAAATCCGTAAGGACAAACCACCCCAAGCTCTCCCGCAGAGTGAAAACCTCGAACTATCCAAAGGCTTGGTGAAAATGTCAGCCAACTGGTGGTCACTCTCCACAAACTGGAGCACTAAATCACCCTTCTCTACATGGTCTCTAAGGAAGTGAAAGCGTATATCAATATGCTTGGTCCGGGAGTGCTGCACTGGGTTCTTAGCAATGTTAATCGCAGAAGTGTTATCACAGAAGAGTGGAACACTGTCTATGACCAACCCAAAGTCCCGCAGAGTCGAAGCCATCCAAAGTACTTGGCTACAGCAGCTGGCTGCAGCAACGTACTCGGCCTCTGCGGTGGATGCAACACCGCATCGCTTCCTCAAGACCGAGAAAACAAGAGAAGTGTCAATAAATTGGCAGTGCGAGGTGCTCTTCCTATCTATCCTACACCGGCAAAGTCTGCATCTGAGAAGGCTCTCAAGGAAAGACAGATGAGGAAGAGTACCGATACCATAATCAATGGTAGCTCGAAGGTACCGAAGATGCGCTTCACTTTGGCGGTGAGATACGCGAGGAGAAGCTCGAAAACGAGCACACGCACACACGAGAAGTGTATGTCGGTCTCGAGGTAGTGAGGTAAAGAAGGGAGCCGATCATACTTCTGTACTCTTTCTGATCGACTGGCTCACCATCCTCATCTAGGTCAAGATAGGCTGTAGAAGCCATCGGAGTAGACACCGGCTTACCATCACTCATATCAAAGCGCCAGAGGTCACGAGTGTACTTTCCTTGATGAAGAAATGTACCCTCCGAGTCCGCTTGATTTGGAAGCCAAGGAAGAAAGTCAACTCACCCATCATACTCATTTCAAACTCGGTGCTCATGACATCCGAGAACCGTGAAACCACAGTATGGGAAGAGCCGCCAAAGATGATGTCATCGACATAGATTTGGACGAGCAGAAGGTCATTGCCATGACGGCGGATGAACAAGGTCTTGTCTACTTTACCCATTTCAAACTCATGACTCAACAAGTAGGACTTAAGCCTCTCATACCAAGCTCTGGGGGCCTGCTTAAGTCCATACAACGCTTTGGAAAGCTTGAAGACATGGTGTGGGTATTTGGGGTTCTCGAAACCTGGAGGCTGTCTGACGTAAACTTCTTCCTCAATGACTCCATTAAGGAAGGCACTCTTGACATCCATCCGTAGAGCTTGAAACCCTTAGAAGCTGCAAAGGCAAACATGATTCTAATGGCCTCAAGTCGAGCTACACAGGGCAAAGGTCTCCTCGAAATCTAGACCCTCAACACGGGAGAACCCCGAGCTACAGTCTAGCCTTGTTCGAATAACCACTCCATCCTCGCTCGCTTGTTCTTGAACACCCACTTAGTCCCAATAATATTGTGACCTCGCGGGGCTCGACAAGCGACCAGACCTTGTTCCTCTCGAAATTTTCTAACTCCTCATGCATGGCATTGACCCAAGACTCATCGGAAAGAGCATGAGAAACATCCTTGGGCTCAAAGGAGGCAATGAAAGCAGAATAGAGACAGAATTGAGATAAGCCGATTTTGAGCGGGTAACACGCTCGAGCAGTCTCCAATCATCCGCTCGAAGGATGCCTTTTCGGATATGTCGGGAGGTCCAGATGAGATGAAGAAGTGGCCTTTACCTCGTGAGTGATGAGGTAGGAACAGAGCCACTAGCTCCGGAGGAAGCGAAGGCAAAGGTGGTCACCGAGGTGCGGTGGAAGACGGCACCTCAAGGGGTGGATAAGGGACTGGATCGGGTAGACAACCCTCATCTCCATCGTCCTCGTCATCCACGAAGATGGTCTCGGACTGCTCTAAAGAACTCGAGATATCTGGCCTAGTCCCTGGTGGCCTCGTCAAAGGTCACCTCACAGGTCTCTACCATTTTGCTAGACTCGCAGTTCCAGACTCTATAAGCCCGCGAAGAAAGCGAGTAACCTAGAAAGATACCATCACAAGAACGTGACTCGAACTTGTCTAGGTTCCCGGACTTCAGAATAAAGCACTTGCAACCAAACACACGAAAATGAGAGACGCTGGGCTTTCGCCCGTATCTCAGCTCATAAGAAGTGCGGTGCAAGTGTGCCCGAAGAAAGACTCGATTTGAGACATGGCACGCGGTGGCTATAGCCTCAGCCCAAAACTTCCGCGGTGTAGAGTACTCATCAAGCATCGTCCTGGCCATCTTGACCAAGGTACGGTTCTTTCTTTCCACAACGCCATTTTGTTGTGGGACGTGCGGAGAGGAGAACTGGTGCTCTACACCTGTCTCACCACAGAAACTCTCAAAGTAGGAATTCTTGAACTCCGTGCCATTGTCACTGCGGATCGCACGTAAGGCACCCGGGAGCTCAGCAGAAAGCCTACTGAAAAGACCTCGGAAAAGTGAAAATGTCTCATCCTTCGAGGCTAAGAAAAACACCCAAGAATACCTCGAGAAGTCATTGACCACGACAAGAACATACCACTTTCCTCCTGCTGACTGCACTCGAGCTGGTCCAACTGTGTCCATGTGGAGCAGCTGTCCCGGTGCATCGGTCATGGTCACTGTGACCGGAGGATGAGAAGCGGCAACCATCTTGCCATGCCGGCATGGAGCACAAACAAGGTCTTTGACCATTTTGAGCTTCGGCAGACCACGAATGAGGTCATGGCCGCTAACTCGGGTCAAATGGTCAAATCCGATATGACCAAGTCTCCTATGCCAGAAAGAGAGGTCGCGGGACTCAGAAGCAACTAAACACCTGAGAGGATCACCAGAAGACTCAGAAAAATCAGCACGAAAGATCCTCCCAAAACGAAATCCCGCAAACGGACTACCCGAAGAATCAAGAATTTTGCAATTGTTTTTCTTGAAGCTCACCTCGAAACCGTCATCGGTAAGCTGAGAAACAGAAAGCAAATTGTACTGCAGCTTACTAACCAATGCAACATCCTTAAGAATAAAAGAAGCATTAATACGCACAATACCTTTGGCGATGACGCGCCCAGATGAAGCATCTCCGAAGGTGATCGTCTCATCACCTGGAGCACGGGCAAGGGAAGAAAACCAACGAGAGTCTCCGGTCATATGACGAGAACAACCGGAGTCTACAAGCCAAACCTTGTCCTTCCCTACCCGGCGAGCCTGAGTCAAACAGAGAGTAAAGTCTCAGTACTGGGGTAAATCAAGAGTGATTTTGGCACCCAATACTGAACAACACGTCGAGCAGATGAAGTAGTCAAGCACGATCGACCTCTATCTACCCTACGCTCTGTCACTCGAAAGCGGATGGTCTACGAGTAGACCTAGAGTCATTCTTGGGTCCGTGCTGCTGTGCAAGCGAGTCGAGCACCCAAGACAGTCGAACACGCCGCGGTAGCTGTCTCGATGGGGAAACGAGAAGTACCTCGGACGGCGGAAGTCACGACCGGAGCAGACGAGGACGAAACCGAAGGCTCGGAAAAACCAAGTCCTCGATGCTGCCCAAACCCGTCGAAGCAAACTGGACCTCGTGCTAGTCTTAGGTGCACTCGGGATCGGGCTGACCACGAATACGCCTAAGTGCCTCGCACGGTCTCTTCGCGCAATCCCGCGCGCTGAAGCATCTCTCGATCGAGTGCCCATCCTTCCGACAGAAGGTGCGGTGGTACTTCACCTTTCGAGAGGTGGAAGTAGCACGAAGAGGCTTCGCTTCCGAGAGGCCGAAGCAACGGTGGAATCACCTTGCTATCGAGATCCCTTGGACAAAGCCCGCGATTTGAATTTAACCTCATCGATCTGGGCTCAACCTCGATCACACCTCCTACGATGGGTCGGAGAATAGCGGTGGATGCTTCCTCATATCTTCATAGAAATCATATCCTAGACCTTGATTGAACTTGCAAATCTTGGATTGGTCTAGAATAAGATTAAGCTTCTTCTTGCCGCCTACAAATCTCTCGAGAGTGTTCATAAGATACTGACACTCCCGAAAGAGAGAGGTGCAAGAAGAGCAGGGGAAGAGGGAACAGCAGGAGGTAAGGGAGCAGATGGAGAACCAACAGTAGAGGAAAGAATGGCTTGTGCACGCACAGCCGACTCTAAGGGGACAGTCCTACTACTAGCAGGTTGGTTCGCGTCTCTAGGCGTCTCACCCTTACCCTGGGGCTTCTCCCCCACACCATTAATCACATCACAACCAGATTGTGGCTTCTCTAGTAAGTCCTTAGTTAGCTTCACACATTTGTCATTCAAAGCAACGAGTTCAAGTTTTAGTTTATCACAACTAATGCATGGTGAGCTAATAGGATCCTTAGTCGCATACTGAGCCATTTTCTTGTTGTTGTCAATCATTTCTTGAAACTGTTTTGAGACAGATTCAAGTTCAGCAGTTAACTTTGGACAGTTCAAACATGAATCAATAGGCTCAAGTAAAGAAGCACTCAACTCAGCAATCTTGTGATCTGCCTGTTTTAGGTTCATCTTCAATTTATTGCATTTTTCACAAGACTCGGGCAGATCAAGGAGCATGGTATAAGGTCCTCTAGCAGCAATGTCCTTATCCTCACATGAGGTGGGAGGAGTAGTCTCATCAGTAGTAAGAAAGAGTAACAGCCATCCTACTCAACTCTAATTCGGCAAGCAGACTAACATTCTCCACCTTAACAATATCAAGCTCGGAGGACAAACTATCATGCGAGGTCCTTAATTTCTCCATATCACCCAAAGAAAGCGAGCATGTATCACAATCATCACGGGAGGAGCAGATGTAAGTGAAGTAAGCTCCGTGATAATCTATCTACTTCCTTTTCTAACTCGGTACACCTAGCCCTAACTCTAGCATGAAAACCACCTAGCTTAAGAAAAGCATGATTGAGCTGGTCGTAGGTGGGACATACCTCGTCCGAGTCGAGTACTGACCATTGTCATTGAGTTCGCCCTCGAGGGCCATGAAGCACATGCCGAGGAGTCGTTGCCGCCATCCTTGGGCTCTTGGTCACCCGTCCGTCATCGTCGCTCCATCCCTCCACCTCGCTGAGGTCGAGGTCGCCGGCGGTGAGGACGCGTGGAAGAGCTTCTTGGCCTTCCGGTTGCGGAACTTCTTCTTTCCGGAGCAGTCTTTGAAGGCTTCGTGTTGCGGTTCTTGTCGGTGTAGTCATTCTTGCCCGAACCGCGTAGTCACCTTTACCCTTCCCAAGCTTGGGGCGGTTTGCTCGGATGTGGTTGGGGCCACCACACTCGAAGCGGATGGCGGTCCTCCTCTCTTTCTGTCTCTCCTACCCTTATAGGCATGGGAAAACCTTCGGGCTAGGAGGGCCAGCTGATCATCCGCAAGCTGCTCTAACTGATCATCAGTTATGTCACAGAGAGCAGCAAGGGAGAAACCGCAAGAAGACTCAGAAGAGAGACCAGAAGCTGAACTGGGATCGGTGACCAAAGCCATCGACTGTGACTTCGACCTACGAGAGACAACGTCAATCTCGTGAGTCTTGAGGCGTGAGTACAGCGCGTCAAGAGTCAAGGTCGAGAGGTCTGTCGTGTCTTTGATGGTGGTCACTTTCATCTCCCAGACACGCAAATCGAGTGCCGCGAGCATCTCGCGGCGTTGTCCGAGTCGGGGTATGTGAGACCGACCGCTCGGAGGTTGCTCAAGATTTTGTGAAATCGCGAAAAGCACTCGTCCAGGGACTCACCAGCAAGCATCTCGAATTTGTTGTATTCGCGCTTGAACTGGTCCTGTCGAACCGTCTTAATCTGGGTGGTGCCCTCATGGTATGCGTCGAGGGTCACCCAGATATCGTAGGCGGACGACAGGTGAGAGATGCGATCGAATTCGCTTCTGCTTAAGCCCTGGATAATGATGTTCCTTGCCTTCGCATTTGCCTCAACATCGGGCATGTTTGCCACATTGATGTTCTCATCAGCAGGAACAACAAACCTGACCTTTACCTTTCGCCAGATGGCATACCCCTGAGCCTGGATGTATGTTTCCATTCGGCTCTTCCAGAAGGGGTAATCCAGGCCATCAAAGACGGGAGGCTTGGTCGAGTACTTGTCCGTCGCCATGGCTCTTGAGACCGGTTAAGATCTATTGAAAAGAGCTAACCGGCTCTGATACCAATTGTAGGACCGAAATGGCAACAGAGGGGGGTGAATGGTGCCTTCAAACTTCCCCGAGTACTTCCACCAGATCTTCTTCTCCGATAGCTAGAGAGCTATGAAGAAGCTAGTTCTCTCATTGTCGATATCTTATCGTGATCGGTCGATTCTCTCCGTGGTCGGAATGATCAAACCCAGTTCGGAGGAATCGAGATCCAGCAGCAGAAGAGAGTCCGACAAGAATGGAGAATGAAAATATTGCACGATCGAGCAAGGATTCCTCGACCACTCGTTGCTCTCGGAAATAACTTGACCAAATGGTCTTGAGTACGATTTCGATTCGAGCAAGAGGAAACAAGGCAGCTAGAACTCTTCTCAAATCAAGACGGCGAGCACAACTAAGAATCAGCTTCTCATGCATACAAGAAAAAGGATAACGCAGAAAAAGCACAAACAAAACAATCAAACACCTCACGTAACAGAAACTTAACATAGACGAAGAGAGATGAATGATTGATCATGGAGGTTTCTATAGCCACTCCATCGGAGGTACAAGAGCAACCGTGCTCTACCAGAGACAACTCACACAAATAGAAACGAAGTACTGGAATGACTCGGAACAACCTCATCGAGCATCCGAGCTCTACCCTCCCTATTTATAGCCTTCGCACACGGGGAACCGTGAACTCCCACCTAACACCGGTTTACCACTCTCTTTACCCACTAGCGAAAACAAGCTTCGGTGCTTTACCCGTTAAGCCCAACGGCTCCACCGCTTTGCCGTTAGCGCCAACAACTCCTGTGCATTGGCAGAGACACGCCTTCCCTTTGCGGCTTTCGCATTTCTCTAAAATGCCACTCCACCGCCTTCCGGAAGCTTCCTCCCGCCTTGCCGATCACGCTTGCAACCACCTCACGACTTCGTCGTCTTTGGCATCTCCACCGATCATGACCTCAGCACCCCGTGCCTAGTCTCGACCATCCACGCCTCACCACGACTAGTCTCAAAGTCCCGCAAACCATCACGCACAAGCACACATTCATAGCACCGCACAACACATTGTGTATAACCATTTTCATAAGCAAAACAGAACTCAAACCATGTTCCACAAAGTCGTATACCACCTACGCCAAGTCGAAGATAGAGAATAGCGAATGCACACGACATACGACCACAATACCAAGCCATACGACCAGATCCCAGGTCATACGACTAGATACAACGAGTCTACGACTACGTTCAAGTCTTCCGCGTGCTTGCGACCGCTTACGAGAACATCTGACCGAGTTTCAACGTGGTCGACACTCCTTTCGACTGCATAAGAGTGCTACCGACCACGTCTGAGGGCTTCCGACTGCGCACGAGCCCGACAGACCACAAACGACCGAGTCTGACCGCGCTCCAAGCACGCCCGACCGCTTACAAGCCGTTCGACCAAAACCGATCGAGTCTAGGTGCCACCGACCTCGTTCAAGCAAAACGACCGCAAACGACTACTTCCATCCACGTGCGATCGCCTTACAACGTGGTCGAAGTCCATCGACTTCCCACGTGATCGTAGTCAATGACTGCCGACTATCGACCGCAACAGTCGAAGCTTCGACTTCCGACGGCAGCTCTCAACAACGTAGTCGTAGAGTGCCGACTACTCAACGCGGTCGTACGCCCGAGTGCCGACTTCCGACCACAGCAATCGTAAATTCGACTTACGACTTCAGACTTCGCCAAGCGAGGTCGTGCTCGAGCTCGACCATGGTCAAGGTGGTCATAATCGCCCTGAATGTAGTCGTAACACTGCGCATGGCTTTCGACCATGCTCAAACGTGGTCGAAAGCGACTTGGCTGGCTCCCTATACTACATAACGTGGTCGTAGACATCCCGGCTGGGTTCCAACCGCTGGCAACAAAGTCGTACGTGTCATTTCGACCATGACCAAGGTACGACTATGGCAAAACCAGTCGTAAACTTCCCTGGTGACCTACGATTACGGCCAAACGTGGTCGTAACCTCCTTCGCCCACGACCAACGTGGTCGTACTGGCCTTCGACCACGGCCAAACGTGGTCGTAACCTGCTTCGACCACGACCAACGTGGTCGTGTTAGCTGCAGAACACTTCGCCAGGGCTACGACAACGCAGAACTAGCACAAACCTCAAAAACTAAACTCAATCTTCCTAGAACAAGAGTCAATTACTCATCACAACCATGGAGTGCCCTTCACATGGTCTCTCAAAATGTTTTGTATTAAAAGATTAATAAGGTTGCTCATCTAGCGATCACTGATTGCAACACAAATATATTATAAATATGTGTGGGACATCACAACTGATAGAGATGCAGTATTACTGTGGTTTCCATTCTACATTTTCTAACAAAAAAATTTCTAGATCGTGTAATGACATGCAAGAGTGACAGAATATCTGTTACCTAGAATCACCAAAAGAAGCAGCAGCATCAACAAGAAATTGATGATACCATGGGGAGGAACATGGAATATTTGTGTGGAAGTTTCACGAGCAGATATCTCAAGCCTGTCTCTTCTTGACCGAGCACGCGTTGGTAAAAACCCCACTAGAAATTAAGTCAGGACTGACTCCAAAAATTGATTTCCAATTATAAATAAAGTGAGACCAGTATTATTATATTTTACCAAATGTGAATTCATTAGTTGGCAAACCCGATGCAGAAAGAGCAGCGATTGCGGCACTAGCCTATGAAAAATGGTACACCATTCTTAGCATCTCACATCTAGAAGCAGCATTAGACTTAAAAAAACAAGGGATAGGTGCCGTTCATTACTAAAAAATCCATTTCGTGCTGTCAAAGCAACTCCTGGCACTCTCCGCTTGTTCAGCTCGGTCCGCAGCAGCCCTTGTTTGTTCATCGTAGGCTGCAGCAGATCTTGCTACTTCATGTGTCTCCTCCCATTGCTTTATCATCTTATCTCATTGTTTCTTCTGCCGCTTGTCCATTTTGGCGTGGTGAAGCAAGCTCTGGTGTAGTGTTGAGTTTGGTTGTGTAACGTTCTCTCTCAGATCTCTTCGATCTCCTTTTATAAGCCAAAGGGTTGGCATGGTGTGGTTAATTTTATATGAGTAGCCTGCGAGGTAGAGTGTTGGCTTGTCTTTCGGAAAGTTGCTAGCGAAAAGCTGCACTATTTTGTCTTGTCACTGCGCAAAACTGCATCATTTGGTTTGGTCACTGCGCCGCAACTATGACAAATGGTTCATACGAATAAGCATCAGTAATATTTTCACAGATGATTATTAATATGAACTGTCTGTGATAATGCAAAACATCATAAACAGTTTGTATCAATAACCATCTGTGATAATTCACAGACGGTTATTGATACAAACCGTCTGTGATAATGGCAGACATCACCGATGGTTCGTATTAATAACCATCTGTGAAAGTTCACAGACAGTTATTAATACAAACCGTCTGTGATAGTTTCATATCACAGTCGGTTTGTGGTTGGAACCGTTTGGGATACGCCATGTTATTAAATAGCCAGCGTACGTGGTCTCGACAGATTTGTCTTTAGTGCGCTGCATTGAAGGAGACGGCCGGCTTTAGGGAGTTTAGTGAAAATATACCGCTTGTAGATCTAGTTTGTAGATCGATTTGTTCTTAGTGATTAAAGGTTAGTATTTGCTTCTAATAACTTATATGCCTTGTAATAGAGATAGATGATAGCTAGGTTTAGAGAGAAATGATAGTTTGCTCCAATTTAAGAATGGGTCAATACTCCTAGTTTATTTCAATATATTCTTACTTGATATATATATATATATATATATATAGACATGCATATTGCTTCATGAATACGTGGCTAGCTACTTAATTTAGATATGGACAGTTTATTATTAGGTGAATGATAATTATGCGTGTAAGAAGCTAGATGTACGTTAAGAACCGTGTAAGTGAAGAGTACATTAATGGCGTGTCTTCTTTTAAAAGAGCGGCCGAGCAGAATATGTTAAAGAAGGGGATGGAATATATGTACAATCTATACATTGATTGCAATAATTCGAAGATGTTTACCAACTTAGCGCAGATCGAAACTCACTTGATTCGAAAGGAGTTTCAGAAAGGGGTATACATGTTGGACCATTCACGGTGAAGAGAAGATTATATAGGAATGTGTCAAGGGAGACAACAATATATTGGTTGTGGACTGTGCTTTTGATGAGGATAGGTCATATAATGATAATCTAGATCAAATGCTACGCGATGCAGAAGGAGAGTATAATGAGAGAGTTTCGTAAATTTGAGAGCTTGATGGAGGACCTGGAGAAACCTTTGTTTGTAGGCTGCAACCCACAATACACAAGGTTGCCATCTGTTCTTGAACTGCTAAAATTGAAGGCAAGCAATGGTTGATCCGTCAAGAGTTTCACGATGTTAATATGTCTCCTAGCGAATATCCTTCCAGAGGAAAATGTGTTGTTGAGAACCACCTACCAAGCCAAGAAAGTTCTTTGCCCATTAGGAATGGAAGTAGAAAGAATACATGCATGTCTGAATAATTGTATCCTTTACTATAAAGAGTATGCAAAATTACATGTTTTTTCGGTGTGCAAAGCATCCTGATATAAGCGTAAGAATGACTCTGATGACAGCAAAGGCATTGAGGTAAAGCAAAGACCTCCTATTAAGATGTTGCAGTATCTGCCTATAATTCTCCGTTTGAATCGTTTATTTGAGAAACGAAAGGATGCAAGATTGCTATGTTAACACTCGGAGGAGTGTAAGAAAGATGGAATGATAAGATATGTTGCTGATTCTGTTCAGTGAAGGAACATTGATAGGATGTTTGTAGAGTTTGGTGTAGAACCGAGAAATATAAGTTTGGGTTGAGTACAGATGGAATGACACCTTTCGGTAACATGAGCAGCCAACATAGCACCTGACCCATGAATGTATGCATGTACAACCTTGCTCCTTGGCTGTATATGAAGCAGAAGTATATTTTGATGTCACGTCTTATCCAAGGGTTGAAGCAACCTAGGAACGATATTGATGTGTACCTAGCACCATTGGTGGAAGATCTTGTAACATTTTGGAACGAAGTGGTACATGTATGGGATGCAGACAAATGGATGCGAACAAATGAGAGAATTTCACTCTGCGCACCATGTTGTTCTGCACCATCAATGGTTTTTCTGCCCTTGGTAACCTATCGGGGTTGAGTACGAAAGGAGCTAAAGCCTGTCCGTACTACTTAGATTATACCAATAGTATGTGGTTGAACAACTCGCGCAAAACTGTATCACCCATACCACAAGATGAAGAAACAATTTGATAGAAAAAAGAGGATGACTCGGCACCAAGGCCTTTTAGCGGGAATGAGGTCTACGATATAATCAAGAATATCGATGTTGTGCTTGGAAAGGGGCATAAATTGAGGACTCGTCATAAGAACATATGGAAGAAGAGGTCAGTATTTTGGGACTTGCCTTACTAGGAGCACATAGAAGTTCGCAATTGCATCGATGTCATGCATATAGAGAAGAATGTATGTGATAGTTTGATTGGTCTCTTACTGAACATTCATAACAAAACAAAGGATGGTGTCAACGCACGGCGTGACTTGGTCGCTATGAACATCTGAACCGAGTTAGCATCGATAGAGACCAATAAAGGCTGAATGTACCTTCCTCCAGCTTGTTACACTCTGTCAAATTTCGAGAGAACTGAACTATGTCAGTGCTTGCATGGTTCAGTTCGAGAGAACTGAACTATGTCAAAGTCCGGTTACTCTGCCCAAATGAAGAAACTTATTTTTATACAAGATTCGAAATTAATTAGCATGAAATCTCATGACTGTCATGTGCTAATAACATAATTGTTTCCTATTGTAATTAGAAGTATTTTATTGAACAAGGTTTGAGTGACAATCATGGAGCTATGTTATTTCTTTAACGCAATTGCTCAGAAGGTCATCGATCTCGATGGACTAGATGCTCTGCAGACTAAGGTGGTAATGATTCTATGTCATCCTGAAATGTATTTTCTTCTACCATTTTTCGATATCATGGTCTATCTCATTATCCACCTTCTGAAAGAGATAAAGATATGCGGCCCCGTGTTTCTACGTCATATGTACCCGTTCGTGAGGTACATGAAAATTTTAAGTCCTATGTACACAATCGATCTCAGCCAGAGGGTAGCATCATCGAAGGTTATGTAACCGAAGAGGTCATTGAGTTTTGTGTCGATTACATGGCTCAGGTCATATGACATTAATGATTACACATTTTATACAATAGATCAAGACAAAAAGAGTACAGTCCTGAACTCGAGTGTCTGCATAGATGCATTTCGTGATGAGCAGTTCAGTACAGCTAGCCCAAGCTCCTACTACGGGGTTGTAGAGGAGATTTGGGAACTGGACTATAAGATCCCTATATTTGGGTACCATTGGGTCCAACTCCCACAGGGTGTAAGGGTTGACAAGTACAGCGTCACTACTGTGAACCTCGGACGTGTAGAATACAAAGATAAACTATTCGTACCCGCGAGGCAAGTTGTTTAAGTTTTTTATGTAGCCGACCTGGTAAATAAGAAGCGCCACGTAGTTCTTAATGGAAAAAGAAAGATTGTCGGAGTTGAGAATATCATGGATGACGAAGAGTACAATCAATTTGATGAGTTGCCTCCATTTAGAGACAGCATTAGGCTCGAGGAAAAACCAAGCAATGACGAAATAGCCAAGTGTAATGATCCCACACAGTGAACACCTATTTCAAACTTATTCCAATATAGTTATAAGAAACTTGGCATGCAATTAAGGAATTATTCCATTGTAATTGATTTATCAATTAAGAAATAATTACATATGTGATTTTATATGCTGTTGGAACTAATCTTGACTACTAATTGCGTTGAGGCATGGTCGAAGCCGCTGTTAAAGGTGTGGTCAAAGTTGCAGTCGAAGGCGTGGTCGAAACAGGAGTCGTGACCATAGTCAAAGTGGCCATGGTTGTAGGAGTTAATTTGTAAGAGGTCGTAACTTGCTTTTTCTCATAGGGTATGGGTAGTACGTCTTGACAAAAATAGGACTATCATAGACGGTTCCATAATATAACCGTCTGTGATACTACAATATCACATATGGTTCTATTGTGGAACCTCTGTGATGTGGTTTATATCACAGACGGTTTTATAAGAGAACCGTCTGTCATACAAATATCATAGACGATTCTTTTAAAGAGCCATTTGTGATAATTCCTCCTAGATGTAGTGCCCCGCTAGGGTTTGTGCCCTCATTCACTTACTCATCGACACATCCTTTCGCCTCCTCACCTCTCCTACCTACTGCCTTAGCTCGCTGTTGCCCCCAGCCGGATCGACAACCTCACCGTCGCCCCCAGCTGGATCCATCGTCCCCACTGGATCTGTCATTGCCCCCAGCCAAATCCATTGTCGCCCCACCGGTTTCGCCATTGCCCTAGCCGGATCTGCCATCGCCCCCACCTGGTTCGATAGCCTCTCCTCCCTATCGCCTTAGCTCCAGCCAAGGGTATATATTTGCTTCATCGTCTATTCTGTCACACTAGCAATCATTGTAGAAATAATTTGAGACATTATTTTTCTGTTAAGTAGAACATATTTTTGTTATATCATCTAGACAGTGTTTTTCATTAAGTAGAACATATTTTTGTTAGAAATACATGCCAAGAGATGAAATAGCTAGGAAATGAATTTAGAGATAAATTATTAGAGCTATTGTTCTATTGTCGTGTAGCAATAATATATGTCGCTGAATGTTCTTACATGTCTTCACCTCCGAATCGGAGTAGTAGTTGTAGTTAAAGAATAGCTAGGGAATGAATTAAGAGATAAATTGTTGGAGTTATTGTTTCTAAGTGAGTTGGAGGAACTAATTTAGTCGAAGAGCATGAAGCAAATCACACACTCTAGTGTCCTTTGTGATTCACATTGTTATTGCCACAAGATCTATTTGGAATGGCAAATCACACATTTTAGTGTGTCAGGTACTATAGAGTAAGTTATAGCTGTTGTTTCTTCCTCCTCATCATGTTGTATATTAGGTTTGGTTGCTGTCTTAGATGTAAAAGAACTTTTGGGTTGTCGCACCCTTCATTTGTAAATGAAGGGCGCGGCAGCCTAAAGGTTCTCTTATGCTTAAGACAACAACCAAGCCCAACACGAAGAATGATGAGAAGGAAGAGATTCCAACCATAACTTACTCTGTAGAACCTAAGACACTAGGCTGTGTGATTTGGGATGTTATTATTGCAGAGAGACCTTGTAGCAATAATATACATCGCCGGATGTTCTTATTTCTTGTAAGATCAACTATATGCCAAAATTTATGCTCACAGCTCACCATATTTACTTTTTTCTTGTAGAGAGATGATGTCGTCATCGATGTCACCGAATGGGTCTAACGCTCCGACGACTGGGGTAAATAAGCATAGCAGAGGAGTATCTAAATGGCTAGCAGACCAAATGACCATTACGGAGGTCTCTTTGGATGGGGTCCCTCTGCAACCAAAGAAAGTAGCTGTAGCATTTTAGACTACCTACGGGATAATCGAAAGACAATAGTTCCCTATCACCATAGTAAACTGGAAAGGTTTGACAGAAGACGAGAGAAATATGCTGTGGACGGAAATTTCAAACTCGTTCGAGATCCCAGCAGAAGTCCAGGAACGTGTGTCACTAGTCCCCGAGTCACAATTACCTAGCTTGGACTGGTTTGTGGAACTTTGTATGCCTGGTATATGCAAAGGTCCAACATGAAGCCATATCACCACAGTGGATTCACCGTGAAATACACAAAGGCGCATTTCCTCCACGACTCGGGCTACTTTGCCATGACCTTTGAAGACTCATTCTTACTATTCAACCTCAATAAACTCAATGCCTCACTTCTATGATGCTGGACACTGTAAATGTACTGTACAATCAAGTTCTACATTCACGTAACACCAATAATATCATAACTCATTACTCATGTATAGATCTATGATCCAACAAGTCTGGAGACGGTGACAACCGGTGAGTTTTCTTGACCCACACATGATCTCTGAGCAGTCCATCAATGATGATGGATCCTTCGTCCAAGATTACATAATGAGGGGATTGCTTGCTTACAATGACAAGAACTACATCATGGTACCCTTCAACCAGGGTTAAATGCTTTACTAGTTGCTAAACAAGTTTCATTTGTACTTTATACGCAACATAAACTTATGATGAATCACTATGACAACATACATGACTAGGTGTCACTGTATTTTGATTGTGATCGTACCAAAGTGGAGCAAGATAATATATCCTAATTCTCTACTTAGGAGCAACATGACTTCACCCGTCTGCAACAAACAATTGATAGGTAAACTCATTTCCTCCATACATAACTCTATTGTAGTCTTCTATTCGTTTGCAATGGCCGAGGCTAAATTTTTGGAATCACGTAGATCGTTCAGCGCTTATGTTGCCCAGGAGGGAGACATGAGGAATCCAGTGCCACATGCGACACAGGACGCGATTTTTGGTACCTGCTACAACACAACAATCCTATATCATACTTTGTTATAATGCCTCCAGAACTAACAATACCTATGTATGTAATTCTATTTTTAGAGTGCTAGCAGCAGCTACAGGGCAACGTATGTGGCTTCTACGTTTGCCGTCATATGGAGAAAATCATGGACGATAAGACGAATGATCTAGAGGTTGTCAATCTACGAATAATTATTTTGTGATTATATATATTATATATATATGCTAATGACTTAACACTACTCCTAGCGACAGCGCGTGGAATTCAACAAAAGTGCAATTGATCTTGACAAACTCGCCGTAATTTGAGGAAAGCTATCCCAATTCTTGATAGCAGAGGTCACAAATAAGACTGGAGAGTTCTACCCCTGTGGTGATTAGATATTGAAACATTTGATACAATTGTAATCACTCAATTGTGCTTAATAAAATAATTCATTTAAATGTACATCATTTAGTTGAAATATGTATAATGATTGTCATGTGCTATGTATGTGATCTGTTTGCTTGTTTTTAAAGGGTATGGCTAACATTTTCTGAGACTAGTAAAAAAACAGGAAATAATATAGGTATTTATATAGCTATCATAGATGGTTTTTAGTATTACCATATGTGATATCTAAGATATCACAAACGGCTATGTCCGAGAACCGTCTGTGATATATGACATATCACAGACGGTTTTTGGTATTAGACGTCTGTGATACTTGATATATTACAGACTGGTATATTAAAGAGCCGTCTGTGATACTTGAATATCATAGGCGGTTTTTTCAAAAACCGTCTATGTTGTAATTATCATAGATGGTTTGAAAGCCGTCCGTGATAACCACCTATTATCACAGACACATAAATTCAGACGGTTCAAAAACCATCTATGATGATGGTTCCGAACCATCTGTGATGAGCCTTTTTGTAGTAGTGTGGCTCAATTATAGCTTCTTTGTTCCACTTTGAATATTGACATGGCTTGGCTCATTTTTAGATACCTTTGGCTAAATTATGAATTTGAGCACCTTGATATGCCAAAAATCTATTTAATTTCATATCATAGCTTATTTAGCTTTAGCTTGATTATATATGATTTACTATGATCTAGCTAGTATTTTCACTTTTTATAGTTTGGTGTAATACTTAGGAATTTATTTTGGATAATTTTCAAGGCTCCTAATACTTAAAATGTATAAAATGTAGTCACTTCATTTCATTCATACTTTATCTTCTTCCTTGCATCTTGATGACTCCATTGTCAAAGGAGGAGAAAGATCGGTAAAAATACATATCTAAATCATGTTTTGGAGTTCTTGTGCAAATTTTTGCTAATCTGGAGCTTTTGAGTTATTCTCACCATGACCAAGGTCAAACAGAATAATTATTCTTTTATATGGAACTAGAGTGAGATTTCCCGACTCATTTGGAGTATTTGAAGCTATTTGTGCAAAACTGTCATTTTTAGTAGCTTCAATTCATTTATGCCTCAAATGGTTATTTTCAGCTCAGTGCATTCTTCATTTGACCATTTGGTGCTTTATTTGCAAATTTCCCTCTCTTTGTCTAAATTCAACTCCTAATTGTATTTTCCAAGAAATTGCTAATGGGTTCATCAAGGGAGTGATTGAAGCACCATGTAAGAAAGTTATAGTTTTTAGTGTAATGAACTATTGCAATTTGAGAGAGTTGAAAATTTGAATAGCAGTGTTGCTGGTCAATCAGGGGAAGGCCAGTCAGACCGGCTGGTATCAGCGGTCTGACTGCCCGAGGGTTTGCGGTCTAACCAGCTAAGGAATGTCCAAATTGGGATTTTCGGCCAGAATTCATATTTGTGGAGTTTTGAGTTGGGGTGACCATGTGGTCATGGTATGGGTGTTATTGCTTATGCGCACATGGGTTTATTGTTTTGTCCTAGGCTTAGGATCAGTATTTTGGTTGCATATATTTTTCATGGTGATAGCTTTATGTATTATGTGGTGCTATGTGATGGTTTGCTTGTTAGTGCTGGTTACAGAACATCGGAATTTGGTCATGGTGAGGCGTAAGGGGACCGGGATAGGCATAGGGTGACCTACCGAAGATAACCTAGGCTTGCGGAGTGGTTACATACCGGGACGACAAGAAACCGGTTGGTTTTAACCACTCACTGGTCAACGATCATTCAAGTCATATCCGATCACTTTGTCCTCCGTTCGGTCGTGGTAGTACTACATGATCAACAGCGGTAATACCACACCTGTTGTTTTTCAACAGTGGTTCAGCTCTGTGTTCTCCAGCTTTTGAGAATAGTCTATCCGAATCTTCATAACTTTGTAGCTATCGGAGCAAATAATAAGTAAATACTTGGATAAAAATTTTAAAACACCATTCACCTAGTCTGTTACTATCTTTGATCCTACATTTTTGTTTGCTATTATCCATGACTCCGTTGTAGGGCTATACTGCCATACTCAATTCTTGGTACCAATGCAGACTTCTAATGATTTACCCTCTCTAGCACGGCGTAGCACACCCCCGTATCTAGTTATCCTGAAATATATGTCCTCTGTGACAGGGGCATGGTGGCCCTGCAACGCACCACCCCTGCCGCCCATGCAGCCCATCAGCATCGATCAGCGCCAAACGAGCCACGCACGATGCACCACGCCAACCCCGCAAGCAAGGCTGCAACGACGTGCTAGCTAAAGCACGCGCCCTTTCACTGTTCCACACATGGGCTGCTCGGCCGCACCCACGTTGCCATTGACCCGTCCTTCGCCGCTGCACAGCCACACCTCACACTCGCATCGGCATTCGTGTTCTACCATGCATATACATGTTTGCTTTTAGGCCGTCCACTTGCAAAATCAACAACAGCTCCGTCAGATCGAAGCCTCGACGAAAGTGGTAAGACCTGCGCGCCTCTATTTTTCCACGGTTGTCTGTCCAGAGCGTTTATTTTGTTACTAACTAGCTAAAAACCCATACTTTACTATAGAAAAATTCATATTATCCTAATATATCAAGTTAATATTGTCGAGATCAGCGTGTCTAACGCTCAGCCGTGTTATGCCTCCGTATGGTCTATTACGTATTCGATAGAGCTCTGTTGTTTCTTTTATAAAGAATTTTTAGAATAGTTGAATTTATTTTTGGTAAAGTGATTTTTTATTTGTTTTAAGAAATTTTTTAGAAAGGTGCAAAGAAATACCATCACCAACTCCTAGTAAAGTTAACAAAAGTTCATGCCCATTCAACAAACGGTGAATGTATGGCCATGAATACGATGTTCAGATTTCAGCCGTGCCGACACTTGCAAGAGAACCAGTGTCTGGGCGAGAAAGAAACAGCTGGGGAAAGAAAAGGGAAAGCGAGTGTGCTAGAATAAAGACTCTTGGGCACTGTTCTTTCAGTTAGTCAGTCTATTCAAGGACAAAAGCCACCACTGTTTTTGGAAATTGGAACACAGTGCACAGATTGGCAAGGGAGAAAGGCCCCTGTTTATGTATGCAGCATGCATTCATGGCCTGTAGCCCTGCAGTGCAGGCACCAGAATGAGACATACAAAGATCACAGAGAAATGATATACTACTCTCTTTTCTGCCTCAGCTTTTGCTTTTGTATTGATTATCAGCTCACCTGTACTTGAGTACTAGGAATCTGGTCAATACTGTAACAATAGTAGTAGTTGCCTGCATGAGCTAGCAAGAATTTGGTATGGCTTGCAGTAATACTGTAGTTTCAGGAACCAAAGTTACCTGTCACTGATGCAAATCTTCTTTCGTTGGAAAGAAGCACCTTTTGTACTTTGTAATGCATGAGTGTTCTTCTTCAAGTGTTGTTGCAAGTCTAGGATTTCGTTTTGTCAAGGGATCAATAATTTGGAGCATATTGCTTCATAGAAGAAAGAGTGCTTGCACTGTTGTGTACAGTTGTCTCACTTGTTGGGTCACTGTGTAGACTTGTATTTTTCCGTGCTCCTAATGCAAGCTGTGCAGTTTTTCAGTACAAAAGAAAAGGGAGGGCATGGAATAGAATAGCCTTGCAAGAATCACAGTCCCATGCTACATTCACAAAAAAAAAAGAGATAATTGGATGGAAGTTGTCCATGAAAAATTTCAGATGAACAGAAGGGATGCCACTTTGGGGGTAGATGGCAAATGTAGAACTTGCTGATGTGGTCAATGACTCAATGCAATCTACATATTCTGTACTTTTCTGAAATGCCATATGATCTAACATCTGAAGGAGATAGTGTCCAATCTAGATTCTGTGGCACTTGAATGAGATATAATTCGAGATTGGCTGGGCCCATGGATATCTTTCCAGCTGCAAAATTGCCTCAAAAGAAGTTCAAGCAAGAAGAATGGCACACTGGGAACTCAATGCAGCAACAAGACAAGACAATCTTTTGTCACTAAGAGGCAACCTCACAATAAATAACCCCATCCTTTCATCTCTTGGTACTACTAACTTTCAAAAGGGATGCAGAACGAAGTATTTTGATTTCTCTTATTGCTAATCTAGATGATGCAAATTGCTAGTTTCGGATATAAATAATGTTCTTATCCACACCTAGGTTGTAGCAATGTTACACTTAAGTTAATTGCATAAACATACTAGAATTGACTTCTTAGTTGATGCCGTCTTTGCATGAAATCGCGATTTGTTCTATGGAACATCTTTTTTATTCTGTTCTCCTTTTCCTTCACTATGGCAAGATGTTTTATGTTTGCACCTAGCATTGGCCACACTTGTCAAATGACGTTAAATAGTCTCTGAAAGTTCTGAGTGCTGGCCGTTTCCTTTTCTGTTCCTATACTGTATTTCTGAGTGCTGGCTGTTTCCTTTTTTATTAGGTTGGCAGCATCATCCTAGAAAAAAAAATCGGCCAGTTATCTGATGACACGATGGCTAGTACTAATCACCTGATCCCAATGAAGATATGACCTGTAATACCCCAAATTGCATAAAGGGAAACATTAGAGGTAAATAAAGGGGAGAGTATAGTTTTGCCGTCAGATCCATCGATTTTTAGAGTATCGATGTAGTGTCGCTCGCAGAGGTTCCTGCACCACCCCAGACAGTCGGCACCGTCTAGAGAGCCGAGTAGTGCCCTCGAGGTTCCACGACCGCCTAGGGGTAGTCGGCATCATCTCGCGACATGGGTTTTCTTCATCCGGCAAATTCCAACCTTACCGTTTACCGACTCACCGCTGCAGTAAAAGAAATCCCAAAGCTAGCACAATATTGGACCAAAATGCCTTTGAGCAATCAATTGTATGGGAAAGGAAGGGAAGGGCATGCCAGTCATTTCAGTGCAAAGGACAGCCCAACCCTGCCTTATAAAGCCAATGCACCGTATCAAGCCTCATCTTCTCACCTGATTGCTCAGTTAGGATAAGAACAAAGCCAGTAGAAGCACTCTCCATCCATTCCTCACTACCAAACCGAGAGTAGCCACAGAGAGCAAGCCCCAAACTCAGGCATGTCCACACTCCCAAAGCTCACCACTGAGAGGAAGTAAGGCAAAGGAAAATGGAGTAGGGGAGGTTGGGAGGATAGGGACGGCCGACGGCGTGAGGACGACGTCCACGGCGACCGCCAGCCGCCTAGGATCGCCGGAGCCACGTCGAGCCCAACCGGGACCAGAAGGAGGTGAGAAGGGCCAACGGAGCCGCAAGGAGGGCGTTGTCTTCTCCACGGCCATCGTCATCACCTTCTCACCCCCCACCCAACCGAGCCAAGTGAGGTACGATTCCCCCATCCATGTGTGACAAAAGTAGAGTAAAGAAGGTAGTAGAAGGGGAGACTTCCCTGGTAGGGGCGGCCGGTCGGCGAAGCGCCGTGGCCGGCGGAGCTCGAGTCCATCGGGAGGGCGGTGGTCGGTTTGGGAGGAGCCGCGGCGCCGGCGCTCCTCGGGTCGGGGCCCTCCGTGCCGCGAGCCACCGAGGAAGAGAGGAGAAGGGGGAGGCGGGGACAGCAGTAGAGCTATCGGCGGCGGGCTAGGGGGGCCGGCGACGCCAGGCCTAGCCGCACGCCACCGCGCCGCCGTGTCGCCGGAGAAGGGCCGGCCGCTTGGTTGCGCAAGGGAGAGAGGGGCGAGCGGAGCCCGACCGGCGTGGCATGGGGCCGGCGAGCCGTGTTGGGCCACGCACCGCCGCCGCGCCGCCGGGGAGGTCGCCCGCACGCGAGAAGAGGGGATGGAGGCGGAGAGGAAGGTAGGAGGGGGGCGGCGGAGGGGCCGCCGGCGACGGGGTCCGGCCCCGCGCCACCGCGCCGCCCCGGGCGAGACCGGCAAGGGAGGAGGAGGCCCATCCAGCCGAATGGGGATAGAAGAGAGAGAGAGAGCGGGGAGGAAAGAAAAAAAGAGGAGGTGGCCGGCCGGGTAGGTGAAAAAAAGAAAGGGAAGAGAAGAAAAGAAAGAGGAGAAAAAGAGAAGAAAAAGGGTTTGGCACTGCGTGTCGAGTCCTTAGGCCCGCACGCTTTATGCCGAATCCGGTTATGCGCGTAGAGTGGTCACCGCTCATTTAAACTCGCTTCGCTATGGTGCGTTAAGCGAACTAATTGCTTGTTCAGGTGGAGGACCCGAATCGACGCCGTCTACACGTCGTTTCGCTCCGCTCGGTTAACAGGCAAGTGCATGGTAGAGCGGTAGACCGTGGGCTGTATAAAATATGCGATGGTCACATGTTATGGTTATACCCATATAAACCTGCAATGTTTTCATGACATGTTGATGTTAAGCAACAATGGCAATGGTAGTAGGGTGGGGTGAGCAGCGATGCCACCCTACTCATGATGATACTCATAACAATGATAATGGTAATAACCATGACAATGACAGTGAATATAGGCATTCACATCATGTGCAATCATGAAATGAGAACTGGATCCGCCTTGGCGGATACCGCAAGACCTACCGGTAGGCCTCCACGGAGTGGAGAGACCCCGTGCCGATATGGGCGGCCCAAGATTTTGGGTGAACATCGACGGTGTTCACTCGGCAATACCGGTATATGCAATGAGATGAGCAAATGAGCATGTAGGGTAGTACTGCATTGCACTTGTGATATGACAATGAGGGAACATGAAATGAGACTATGAACTAGATGCGGCATGTGGGAAATATTATGGTTAGATGAATTGTTGCCATGCTTATGACGTGTTTATCGTTCTATTATGTACTTGCTGAGTCGGTGGACTCAGCCTTGCTTTGTTGATGTTTTTTTTAGGTGATCGTTGAGGACGAAAGGCGGGCGGGATTAGCACATGAATGATCAGCACAAACCAGTAGCACTTTTGGATCACCTTTTGTTATTGTACTTTAGCTTTACTAAGCTAGAGTATCCACTAGAAATGCTATGATGTAACTGAACGCAGCATAATAAATAAATTAGTGTTGGTTTTAAATTCTTCTCCTGTGTTGATATGGTAAGAGTTGCAGAGGTGGTAGCATCTTGGCCCAGGGAGTGGGCGGGGTGTTACAGTTGGTATCAGAGCGGGCGTTAGGTCCGTGGTAAAGAAAATTTGATAACTTAGGTTAATTATTCAACTAAAATTTGACTTAGGCCTAAATAAAAATAATTAAAATTAAAATTTGACACACTGGTGCACCATAAGTTGGGAATGGGTCTTATATTGTATTTACGCTTTCGCTAGCAGTGATATTATTTTGTGTTGTTGAAATGAATGTATGATTGGCTGTCTGTCGTGAGCAGATATGCCGAGAGGTAGAGGACGTGGTCGTGGCCGTGGAGGCCAGGGCCGTGGCCGTGGTCATTCCCAAGCGGAGCCACCGCTTAAGGTTCCGCAGGAGGCACCTGATGCAGAGGTTGCTTCTGCTGAACATTCTGTAGCTAGAGATCCGACAAGGTCTTCAGCCTTGCTGCAGGAGTTCATAGAGGAAATCCGTGAGCTTCGTCGACATCCGCCAAAGATCTCGCTGCTGCGGCTGTACCATCGTTGCCCCCGCTGCCGTCCGGCCGCACAGAGGCAAGAATGGGCCTTCGTGAGTGGTTGGCCCTGCGACTAGACACCTTTGACGGTTCGGGCACACCAGTCCAAGCTGCGGATTGGTTGCGCTACATGGAGAGGCAGTTTGAAGCCCTTGAGATGAGCTCTCAGTTGAAAGCTCGCTTTGTGGCTTTCCAATTGAAGGGTCAGGCGGACATCTGGTGGGAAGGGGTTCTTTCAGCCAGGACTACTACCCAGGGTCCCGCTACATGGGAAGTCTTCAAAGAACAGTTCAAGGCGAAGTTTTACCCAGATTCTTTTGTGGAAAGTATGGAGGTCGCTCTGTCAACCTTCGTACAGGGAAAGATGACCGTGGCTGAGTACGAGGCAGCATTCAATAACCTGATCCGCTTCGTACCATCGGTCGCGAATAACGACCTTGAGAAGGCCAAAAGGTTCCGCCGAGGACTAAACGCTGAGTTTCGGCATGTCATGGGAGCTACTGCACCGCGCGACTTTAGGTCCGTGGTGGAGCAGGCCAGAGGGATGGAGCTCGAGATGCAGCTCACTAAAGGGCTGCAACCTTCGGTAGTCCAGCGCTCGGTGGTGACCAGAAGAGGAGCTATACTGAGGGGGGTGGGTCGTCGCAGCGGCCCGCTCCCAAGAAGTCCAAGTGGGGCCAGCGTCCCCCACAATCGTCCAAGTCCAAGACTTCGCGGCTGTCTTCTTCAGCACCTCGATCTTCATCGACGACCCGGCCTTACCGTCCGCCCGTAGGCGGGCATGATCTGCTTTAAGTGTGGAGGTGGGCACCGTCGTCGCCGAGTGCACTTGGATGGGGAGTGTCGGCATTGTGGCCGATCGGGCCATATGGAGCGAGTTTGCCGGCGAGAATCCCGCCAAAGATCATCAAGTGGGAGCACAGTATCTTCATCTTCGTCGAATTCTACACCTCGAGGGTCGATCCGGATGATGGCGGCTGCCCCCTGCCGCAGCCTCCTCTATCTTGGGCTCCACCGCCGGTATTATTGGCATCCCGCACCGACTCCTCCATTTCAGCATGCTACATCACCTCAGTTCCGTTGCCGCCACAGCAGAGCGTTGGGGCTCTTGCCGCTCCGACACCACCCGGAGTCTACTCACTGCCTGCTGCTGAGTCCGCGAGTCGACCTGACGTGGTGACAGGTACCCTGCTAGTGGACTCATGTGAAGCCCTTGTTCTTTTTGATTCTGGTGCTACCTATTCTTTTGTGTCTCAAGAGTTTGTTGGAAAGGCCAAATTGAGTGTCCAACAAATTTCTCGATCAGTTGTGGTTAGTACCCCGAGAGGTATCCTAGCGAGCTCTACAGTATGCCCTGGCTGTGTGGTTGCAATAGATGGCGAGGAATTTGTTGCCAACCTCATGGTTATTCAGTTAGAGCCATTTGATGTTATCCTTGGCATGGATTGGTTGCATCACTATCAAGCCGTAATTTCCTGCTTTTGGAGGACAGTCACTTTGCAAGCTCCTTCGGGGAAGGAGATAATCTTTCAGGGGGATGCACCCACGTGTTCCCTGTTTGTGTTGGCCAGCCTGTTCCCTGGCCGACGTACAATGAAGTCTGGGTTATTTCTAGCCCTTACGGAGAAGCCAAGTGCGCAGTTGCACATTGAGGATATTCCTGTGGTGTGTGAGTATCCCGATGTGTTTCTGGAGAGCTTCGGGTATGCCACCCAAGCGAGATGTGGAGTTCAGAATTGATCTTGTTCTGGCACAAGACCTATCTCCATGTCTCCCTACCGCTTGGCACGACCATTGCAAGAGGAGTTGAAAAGCGGTTGGACGAGTTGCTGTCCAAAGGCATGATCCGTCGCAGTGTGTCACCTTGGGGAGCCCCTGTCCTGTTCACTGAGAAAAAGGATGGGAGTTGGCGCATGTGTATAGATTATCGTGCTCTCAATCAGGTGACCATCAAGAATAAATACCCATTGCCTCGCATCGAGGACCTGTTTGATCAACTGAAAGGGGCTAAGGTGTTCTCCAAAATTGATCTACAGTCTGGGTATAATCAAATCCGAGTGCGCGAGCAAGACATTGAAAAGACAGCTTTCTCCACAAGATATGGGCACTATGAGTTTACAGTTATGTCCTTTGGACTGACGAATGCCCCTGCTATCTTCATGGAGACGATGAACAGTATGCTACACAAGTACCTGGATGACTTTGTAGTGGTGTTCATCGATGATATCTTGATCTATTCCAAGACGGAGAAAGAGCATGAGCAGCATCTGAGACTCGTGCTTGAGACTCTGAGGAAGAATCAGTTCTTTGCCAAATTGAAGAAGTGCGAGTTTTGGATTTCTGAAGTGAGCTTCCTGGGTCATGTAATTAACCAGGAAGGCATTTCAGTTGATCCAAGCAAGATTTCCACTGTCGTGGAGTGGAAGAGGCCATCTAGTGTTAAAGAAGTGAGGAGTTTTCTTGGCCTAGCTGGTTATTACCGGCGTTTCGTGAAAGACTTCTCTCTCATTGCCAAGCCAATGTCTCAACTCACACGGAAAGGTGTGAAATTCCAGTGGACCGATGAATGTGAGAGCAGCTTTAAAACTCTGAAAGAGAAGTTGGTAACTGCTCCTGTTCTCACACTTCCGAGCCGAGAAGCGTTTCACAGTCTACTCAGACGCGTCTCGAGTGGGTCTGGGTTGCGTGCTTATGCAAGATAATAAAGTGATCGCGTATGCCTCGCGACAGTTGAAGAAGCATGAGCAGAATTACCCTACCCATGATTTAGAGCTTGCCGCAGTGGTTTTCGCTCTAAAAATTTGGAGGCATCATTTGTATGGAGAGTCTTGTGATATTTTCACTGACCACAAAAGCCTCAAATACATTTTCACTCAGAAGGAGCTGAATTTGAGGCAGCGGAGGTGGTTGGAGTTGATTAAAGACTATGATCTTACACTGCAGTACCATCCGGGCAAGGCAAATGTGGTTGCTGATGCCCTTAGTCGCAAGATGACACCCTCCACTCTGGATTGTCTCGTTGCTGACTTTGAACGGATGGGAATTTCTTATTGTTTTGCTGGCACAGCACAGGCTGAGATGCAGCTGTCGCTGGAATCAGCAATCTCAGAGCGAGTAAAGGAGGCGCAACAGCATGATCGTATGCTACAGCAAGTGAGAAAGCGACTTGATGAAGGAAAAACGGGGGATTTCAGCCTTGATGAGTCAGGCGCATTGCGGTTTAAAGGCCGCCTTTGCGTGCCGCAAAAGGCTCAAGTCAAGGATGATATTTTGAGAGAAGCCCATCGTACCCCGTACACGGTGCATCCTGGTGAGACCAAGATGTACCGTGATCTCAAAAAGAACTTCTGGTGGAAAAGGATGAAAGTGGATATCGCCAAGTATGTGGCATCTTGCGGGGTTTGCCAGCAAGTGAAGGCTGAGCACAAGCGTCCCGCTGGGCTAATGCAGCCTTTGGAGGTTCCTCAGTGGCCATGGGATGATATCACCATAGATTTCGTAGTCGGCTTACCTCGTACCCAGCGAGGTAAAGATGCGATTTGGGTAGTGGTGGACCGGTTCAGTAAGTCCGCGCACTTCATCCCCATTCTCACCACGAACTCAGCAAGTGAGTTGGCACCCATTTATGTGCGAGAAATAGTGAGGTTGCATGGTGTGCCTAAGACCATAGTTTCGGATAGAGACGCCAAGTTTGTCTCCAAGTTTTGGGAGAGCTTGCAGGGCGCTCTGGGCACGAAACTCCAGTTCAGCACTGCTTTCCACCCACAGACGGATGGACAGTCTGAACGCACCATTCAGACACTAGAGGACATGTTGTGGTCCTGTGTTCTGTCCTGGAAGGGTAGCTGGGAGGATCATTTGGCACTCGCGGAGTTTGCCTATAACAACAGCTACCACTCCAGTGTTCGAGCATCCCCATTTGAGGTTCTGTATGGGCGAAAGTGTAGATCGCCACTGTGTTGGGATGCAGTGGGCGAGAAGGCTGTTTTGGGACCCGATTGGGTCCAGCAAATAGTAGAGCGAGTGGCAGAGATTAGGCATAATCTGCTAGCTGCCCAGAGTAGGCAGAAGAGCTATGCAGATGTTCGGAGGCGAGAACTAGAGTTCCAAGTGGGGGATCGGGTGCTCCTGAGAGTGTCTCCCACTAAAGGCATAGTGCGATTTGGTACCAAAGGGAAGCTTAGCCCGAGGTACATTGGGCCATTTCTAATTCGGGAACGGATTGGAAAGTTGGCATATCGTTTGGATCTCCCTGACTCCATGCGAGGAGTGCATGATGTGTTTCATGTGTCGATGTTGAGAAAGTATTTGCGAGATCCAGAGCATGAGATTGTGTTAGAACCGATATCCATAAAGCAAGACCTCACCTTCGAGTCCCGTCCAGTTCGGATTCTGGAGGAATCAGAGAAGGTGTTGAGGCATAAAACGATAAAGTATGTTAAAGTGCTTTGGGCTCATCAGTCTGAGCGAGAAGCGACATGGGAGTTGGAGTCTCGCATGCGCGAGAAGTACCCGGACTTGTTCTCCATGGGTACGAGTTAATGTTATGTTATGTACAGTTTATTACATTTTGTTCATTTGTGCATATTGTCGAATGCCAGAATTCGAGGTCGAATTCTGTTAAGGGGGGTAGAATGTAATACCCCAAATTGCATAAAGGGAAACATTAGAGGTAAATAAAGGGGAGAGTATAGTTTTGCCGTCAGATCCATCGATTTTTAGAGTATCGATGTAGTGTCGCCGCAGAGGTTCCTGCACCACCCGGGGCGATCGGCACCGTCTAGAGAGCCGAGTAGTGCCCTCAGAGGTTCCCTGACCGCCTAGGGGTAGTCGGCATCATCTCGCGACATGGGTTTTCTTCATCCGGCAAATTCCAACCTTACCGTTTACCGACTCACCGCTGCAGTAAAAGAAATCCCAAAGCTAGCACAGTATTGGACCAAAATGCCTTTGAGCAATCAATTGTATGGGAAAGGAAGGGAAGGGCATGCCAGTCATTTCAGTGCAAAGGGCAGCCCAACCCTGCCTTATAAAGCCAATGCACCGTATCAAGCCTCATCTTCTCACCTGATTGCTCAGTTAGGATAAGAACAAAGCCAGTAGAAGCACTCTCCATCCATTCCTCACTACCAAACCGAGAGTAGCCAGAGAGCAAGCCCCAAACTCAGGCATGTCCACACTCCCAAAGCTCACCACTGAGAGGAAGTAAGGCAAAGGAAAATGGAGTAGGGGAGGTTGGGAGGTTAGGGACGGCCGACGGCGTGAGGACGACGTCCACGGCGACCGCCAGCCGCCTAGGATCGCCGGAGCCACGTCGAGCCCAACCGGGACCAGAAGGAGGTGAGAAGGGCCAACGGAGCCGCAAGGAGGGCGTTGTCTTCTCCACGGCCATCGTCATCACCTTCTCACCCCCCACCCAACCGAGCCAAGTGAGGTACGATTCCCCCATCCATGTGTGACAAAAGTAGAGTAAAGAAGGTAGTAGAAGGGGAGACTTCCCTGGTAGGGGCGGCCGGTCGGCGAAGCGCCGTGGCCGGCGGAGCTCGAGTCCATCGGGAGGGCGGTGGTCGGTTTGGAAGGAGCCGTGGCGCCGGCGCTCCTCGGGTCGGGGCCCTCCGCGCCGCGAGCCACCGAGGAAGAGAGGAGAAGGGGGAGGCGGGGACAGCAGTAGAGCTATCGGCGGCGGGCTAGGGGGGCCGGCGACGCCAGGCCTAGCCGCACGCCACCGCGCCGCCGTGTCGCCGGAGAAGGGCCGGCCGCTTGGTTGCGCAAGGGAGAGAGGGGCGAGCGGAGCCCGACCGGCGTGGCATGGGGCCGGCGAGCCGTGCTGGGCCACGCACCGCCGCCGCGCCGCCGCGGAGGTCGCCGACGCGCGAAGAGGGGATGGAGGCGGAGAGGAAGGTAGGAGGCGGCGGAGGGGCCGCCGGCGACGGGTCCGGCGCGCGCCACCGCGCGCCGGCGAGACCGGCAAGGAGGAGGAGGCCCATCCACCGAATGGGGATAGAAGAGAGAGAGAGAGCCAGGGGGAGGAAAAGAAAAAGAGGAGGTGGCCGGCCGGGTAGGTGAAAAAAAAAGAAAGGGAAGAGAAGAAAAGAAAAGAGGAGAAAAAGAGAAGAAAAAAAGGGTTTGGCACCTGCGTGTCGAGTCCTTAGGCCCGCACGTTTATGCCGAATCCTGGTTATGCGCGTAGAGTGGTCACTGCTCATTTAAACTCTGGCTTCGCTATGGTGCGTTAAGTCGAACTAATTGCTTGTTCAGGTGGAGGACCCGAATCGATGCCGTCTACACGTCGTTTCGCTCCGCTCGGTTAACAGGCAAGTGCATTATAGAGCGGTAGACCGTGGGCTGTATAAAATATGCGATGGTCACATGTTATGGTTATACCCATATAAACCGCAATGTTTTCATGACATGTTGATGTTAAGCAACAATGGCAATGGTAGTAGGGTGGGGTGAGCAGCGATGCCACCTACTCATGATGATACTCATAACAATGATAATGGTAATAACCATGACAATGACAGTGAATATAGGCATTCACATCATGTGCAATCATGAAATGAGAACTGGATCCGCTGGCGGATACCGCAAGACCTACCGGTGTAGGCCTCCACGGAGTGGAGAGACCCCGTGCCGATATGGGCGGGCTCAAGATTTTGGGTGAACATCGACGGTGTTCACTCGGCAATACCTGGTATATGCAATGAGATGAGCAAATGAGCATGTAGGGTAGTACTTGCATTGCACTTGTGATATGACAATGAGGAACATGAAATGAGACTATGAACTAGATGCGGCATGTGGGAAATATTATGGTTAGATGAATTGTTGCCATGCTTATGACGTGTTTATCGCTCTATTATGTACTTGCCGAGTCGGTGGACTCAGCCTTGCTTTGTTGATGTTTTTTTAGGTGATCGTTGAGGACGAAAGGCGGGCGGGATTAGCACATGAATGATCAGCACAAACCAAGTAGCACTTTTGGATCACCTTTTGTTATTGTACTTTAGCTTTACTAAGCTAGAGTATCCACTAGAAATGCTATGATGTAACTGAACGCAGCATAATAAATAAATTAGTGTTGGTTTTAAATTCTTCTCCTGTGTTGATATGGTAAGAGTTGCAGAGGTGGTAGCATCTTGGCCCAGGGAGTGGGCGGGGTGTTACAGTTGGTATCAGAGCGGGCGTTAGGTCCGTGGTAAAGAAAATTTGATAACTTAGGTTAATTATTCAACTAAAATTTGACTTAGGCCTAAATAAAAATAATTAAAATTAAAATTTGACACGCTGGTGCACCATAGGTTGGGAATGGGTCTTATATTGTATTTACGCTTTCGCTAGCAGTGATATTAATTTGTGTTGTTGAAATGAATGTATGATTGGCTGTCTGTCGTGAGCAGATATGCCGAGAGGTAGAGGACGTGGTCGTGGCCGTGGAGGCCGGGGCCGTGGCCGTGGTCATTCCCAAGCGGAGCCACCGCTTAAGGTTCCGCAGGAGGCACCTGATGCAGAGGTTGCTTCTGCTGAACATTCTGTAGCTAGAGATCCGACAAGGTCTTCAGCCTTGCTGCAGGAGTTCATAGAGGAAATCCGTGAGCTTCGTTGACATCCGCCAGCATCTGCTGCTGCGGCTGTACCCACTGTTGCCCCTGTTGCCGTTCCGGTCGCACAGGAGGCAAGAATGGGCCTTCGTGAGTGGTTGGCCCTGCGACTAGACACCTTTGACGGTTCGGGCACACCAGTCCAAGCTGCGGATTGGTTGCGCTACATGGAGAGGCAGTTTGAAGCCCTTGAGATGAGCTCTCAGTTGAAAGCTCGCTTTGTGGCTTTCCAATTGAAGGGTCAGGCGGACATCTGGTGGGAAGGGGTTCTTTCAGCCAGGACTACTACCCAGGGTCCCGCTACATGGGAAGTCTTCAAAGAACAGTTCAAGGCGAAGTTTTACCCAGATTCTTTTGTGGAAAGTATGGAGGTCGCTCTGTCAACCTTCGTACAGGGAAAGATGACCGTGGCTGAGTACGAGGCAGCATTCAATAACCTGATCCGCTTCGTACCATCGGTCGCGAATAACGACCTTGAGAAGGCCAAAAGGTTCCGCCGAGGACTAAACGCTGAGTTTCGGCATGTCATGGGAGCTACTGCACCGCGCGACTTTAGGTCCGTGGTGGAGCAGGCCAGAGGGATGGAGCTGGAGATGCAGCTCACTAAAGGGCTGCAACCTTCTGGTAGTCCGAGCGCTTCTGGTGGTGACCAGAAGAGGAGCTATACTGAGGGGGGTGGGTCGTCGCAGCGGCCCGCTCCCAAGAAGTCCAAGTGGGGCCAGCGTCCCCCACAATCGTCCAAGTCCAAGACTTCACGGCTGTCTTCTTCAGCACCTCGATCTTCATCGACGACCCCAGCTTACCGTCCGGCCCCAGGGCAGGGCATGATCTGTTTTAAGTGTGGAGGTGGGCACCGTGCTGCCGAGTGCACTTGGATGGGGGAGTGTCGGCATTGTGGCCGATCGGGCCATATGGAGCGAGTTTGCCGACAGAATCCCGCCAGCATCATCAAGTGGGAGCCTGTATCTTCATCTTCGTCGAATTCTACACCTCGAGGGTCAGTCCAGATGATGGCGGCTGCCCCTGTGCTGCAGCCTCCTCTATCTTGGGCTCCACCTGCCGGGTATTATTGGCATCCTGCACCGACTCCTCCATTTCAGCATGCTACATCACCTCCAGTTCCGTTGCCGCCACAGCAGAGCGTTGGGGCTCTTGCCGCTCCGACACCACCCGGAGTCTACTCACTGCCTGCTGCTGAGTCCGCGAGTCGACCTGACGTGGTGACAGGTACCCTGCTAGTGGACTCATGTGAAGCCCTTGTTCTTTTTGATTCTGGTGCTACCTATTCTTTTGTGTCTCAAGAGTTTGTTGGAAAGGCCAAATTGAGTGTCCAACAAATTTCTCAATCAGTTGTGGTTAGTACCCCGAGAGGTATCCTAGCGAGCTCTACAGTATGCCCTGGCTGTGTGGTTGCAATAGATGGCGAGGAATTTGTTGCCAACCTCATGGTTATTCAGTTAGAGCCATTTGATGTTATCCTTGGCATGGATTGGTTGCATCACTATCAAGCCGTAATTTCCTGCTTTTGGAGGACAGTCACTTTGCAAGCTCCTTCGGGGAAGGAGATAATCTTTCAGGGGGATGCACCCACGTGTTCCCTGTTTGTGTTGGCCAGCCTGTTCCCTGGCCGACGTACAATGAAGTCTGGGTTATTTCTAGCCCTTACGGAGAAGCCAAGTGCGCAGTTGCACATTGAGGATATTCCTGTGGTGTGTGAGTATCCCGATGTGTTTCCTGGAGAGCTTCCGGGTATGCCACCCAAGCGAGATGTGGAGTTCAGAATTGATCTTGTTCCTGGCACAAGACCTATCTCCATGTCTCCCTACCGTTTGGCACGACCATTGCAAGAGGAGTTGAAAAAGCAGTTGGACGAGTTGCTGTCCAAAGGCATGATCCGTCGCAGTGTGTCACCTTGGGGAGCCCCTGTCCTGTTCACTGAGAAAAAGGATGGGAGTTGGCGCATGTGTATAGATTATCGTGCTCTCAATCAGGTGACCATCAAGAATAAATACCCATTGCCTCGCATCGAGGACCTGTTTGATCAACTGAAAGGGGCTAAGGTGTTCTCCAAAATTGATCTACAGTCTGGGTATAATCAAATCCGAGTGCGCGAGCAAGACATTGAAAAGACAGCTTTCTCCACAAGATATGGGCACTATGAGTTTACAGTTATGTCCTTTGGACTGACGAATGCCCCTGCTATCTTCATGGAGACGATGAACAGTATGCTACACAAGTACCTGGATGACTTTGTAGTGGTGTTCATCGATGATATCTTGATCTATTCCAAGACGGAGAAAGAGCATGAGCAGATCTCGAGACTCGTGCTTGAGACTCGAGGAAGAATCGTTCTTTGCCAAATTGAAGAAGTGCGAGTTTTGGATTTCTGAAGTGAGCTTCCTGGGTCATGTAATTAACCAGGAAGGCATTTCAGTTGATCCAAGCAAGATTTCCACTGTCGTGGAGTGGAAGAGGCCATCTAGTGTTAAAGAAGTGAGGAGTTTTCTTGGCCTAGCTGGTTATTACCGGCGTTTCGTGAAAGACTTCTCTCTCATTGCCAAGCCAATGTCTCAACTCACACGGAAAGGTGTGAAATTCCAGTGGACCGATGAATGTGAGAGCAGCTTTAAAACTCTGAAAGAGAAGTTGGTAACTGCTCCTGTTCTCACACTTCCTGAGCCGGAGAAGCGTTTCACAGTCTACTCAGACGCGTCTCGAGTGGGTCTGGGTTGCGTGCTTATGCAAGATAATAAAGTGATCGCGTATGCCTCGCGACAGTTGAAGAAGCATGAGCAGAATTACCCTACCCATGATTTAGAGCTTGCCGCAGTGGTTTTCGCTCTAAAAATTTGGAGGCATCATTTGTATGGAGAGTCTTGTGATATTTTCACTGACCACAAAAGCCTCAAATACATTTTCACTCAGAAGGAGCTGAATTTGAGGCAGCGGAGGTGGTTGGAGTTGATTAAAGACTATGATCTTACACTGCAGTACCATCCGGGCAAGGCAAATGTGGTTGCTGATGCCCTTAGTCGCAAGATGACACCCTCCACTCTGGATTGTCTCGTTGCTGACTTTGAACGGATGGGAATTTCTTATTGTTTTGCTGGCACAGCACAGGCTGAGATGCAGCTGTCGCTGGAATCAGCAATCTCAGAGCGAGTAAAGGAGGCGCAACAGCATGATCGTATGCTACAGCAAGTGAGAAAGCGACTTGATGAAGGAAAAACGGGGGATTTCAGCCTTGATGAGTCAGGCGCATTGCGGTTTAAAGGCCGCCTTTGCATGTGTCGATGTTGAGAAAGTATTTGCGAGATCCAGAGCATGAGATTGTGTTAGAACCGATATCCATAAAGCAAGACCTCACCTTCGAGTCCCGTCCAGTTCGGATTCTGGAGGAATCAGAGAAGGTGTTGAGGCATAAAACGATAAAGTATGTTAAAGTGCTTTGGGCTCATCAGTCTGAGCGAGAAGCGACATGGGAGTTGGAGTCTCGCATGCGCGAGAAGTACCCGGACTTGTTCTCCATGGGTACGAGTTAATGTTATGTTATGTACAGTTTATTACATTTTGTTCATTTGTGCATATTGTCAAATGCCAGAATTCGAGGTCGAATTCTGTTAAGGGGGGTAGAATGTAATACCCCAAATTGCATAAAGGGAAACATTAGAGGTAAATAAAGGGGAGAGTATAGTTTTGCCGTCAGATCCATCGATTTTTAGAGTATCGATGTAGTGTCGCTCGCAGAGGTTCCCAGACCACCCCAGGACAGTCGGCACCGTCTAGAGAGCCGAGTAGTGCCCTCAGAGGTTCCCTGACCGCCTAGGGGTAGTCGGCATCATCTCGCGACATGGGTTTTCTTCATCCGGCAAATTCCAACCTTACCGTTTACCGACTCACCGCTGCAGTAAAAGAAATCCCAAAGCTAGCACAGTATTGGACCAAAATGCCTTTGAGCAATCAATTGTATGGGAAAGGAAGGGAAGGGCATGCCAGTCATTTCAGTGCAAAGGGCAGCCCAACCCTGCCTTATAAAGCCAATGCACCGTATCAAGCCTCATCTTCTCACCTGATTGCTCAGTTAGGATAAGAACAAAGCCAGTAGAAGCACTCTCCATCCATTCCTCACTACCAAACCGAGAGTAGCCACAGAGAGCAAGCCCCAAACTCAGGCATGTCCACACTCCCAAAGCTCACCACTGAGAGGAAGTAAGGCAAAGGAAAATGGAGTAGGGGAGGTTGGGAGGTTAGGGACGGCCGACGGCGTGAGGACGACGTCCACGGCGACCGCCAGCCGCCTAGGATCGCCGGAGCCACGTCGAGCCCAACCGGGACCAGAAGGAGGTGAGAAGGGCCAACGGAGCCGCAAGGAGGGCGTTGTCTTCTCCACGGCCATCGTCATCACCTTCTCACCCCCCACCCAACCGAGCCAAGTGAGGTACGATTCCCCCATCCATGTGTGACAAAAGTAGAGTAAAGAAGGTAGTAGAAGGAGACTTCCTGGTAGGCGGCCGGCGGCGGCGCCGTGGTGGCGGAGCTCGAGTCCATCGGGAGGCGGTGGTCGGTTTGGGAGGAGCCGCGCGCCGGCGCTCCTGGTCGGGGCCCTCGCGCGCGAGCCACCGAGGAAGAGAGGAGAAGGGGAGGCGGGGACAGCGATAGAGCTATCGGCGGCGGGCTAGGGGCGGCGACGCCGAGCCTAGCCGCACGCCACCGCGCCGCCGTGTCGCGGAGAAGGGCCGGCCGCTTGGTTGCGCAAGGGAGAGGGGCGAGCGGAGCCCGACCGGCGTGGCATGGGGCGGCGAGCCGTCTTTGGCCACGCCACGCCGCCGCCGCCGGGAGGTCGCCGCACACGAGAAGAGGGGATGGAGGCGAGAGGAAGGTAGGAGGCGGCGGGGGCCGCGGCGACGGGTCCGGCCGCGCGCCACCGCGCCGCCCCGGGCGAGACCGACAAGGGAGGAGGAGGCCCATCCAGCCGAATGGGGATAGAAGAGAGAGAGAGAGCCAGGGGGAGGAAAAGAAAAAAAAGGAGGTGGCCGGCCGGGTAGGTGAAAAAAAAAGAAAGGGAAGAGAAGAAAAGAAAAGAGGAGAAAAAGAGAAGAAAAAAAGGGTTTGGCACCTGCGTGTCGAGTCCTTAGGCCCGTACGTTTTATGCCGAATCCACGGTTATGCGCGTAGAGTGGTCACTGCTCATTTAAACTCTGGCTTCGCTATGGTGCGTTAAGTCGAACTAATTGCTTGTTCAGGTGGAGGACCCGAATCGACGCCGTCTACACGTCGTTTCGCTCCGCTCGGTTAACAGGCAAGTGCATGGTAGAGCGGTAGACCGTGGGCTGTATAAAATATGCGATGGTCACATGTTATGGTTATACCCATATAAACCTGCAATGTTTTCATGACATGTTGATGTTAAGCAACAATGGCAATGGTAGTAGGGTGGGGTGAGCAGCGATGCCACCCTACTCATGATGATACTCATAACAATGATAATGGTAATAACCATGACAATGACAGTGAATATAGGCATTCACATCATGTGCAATCATGAAATGAGAACTGGGATCCGCCTGGGCGGATACCGCAAGACCTACTTCGGTAGGCCTCCACGGGAGTGGAGAGACCCCCGTGCCGATATGGGCGGGCCCAAGATTTTGGGTGAACATCGACGGGTGTTCACTCGGCAATACCGGTATATGCAATGAGATGAGCAAATGAGCATGTAGGGTAGTACTGCATTGCACTTGTGATATGACAATGAGGGAACATGAAATGAGACTATGAACTAGATGCGGCATGTGGGAAATATTATGGTTAGATGAATTGTTGCCATGCTTATGACGTGTTTATCGTTCTATTATGTACTTGCTGAGTCGGTGGACTCAGCCTTGCTTTGTTGATGTTTTTTTTAGGTGATCGTTGAGGACGAAAGGCGGGCGGGATTAGCACATGAATGATCAGCACAAACCAGTAGCACTTTTGGATCACCTTTTGTTATTGTACTTTAGCTTTACTAAGCTAGAGTATCCACTAGAAATGCTATGATGTAACTGAACGCAGCATAATAAATAAATTAGTGTTGGTTTTAAATTCTTCTCCTGTGTTGATATGGTAAGAGTTGCAGAGGTGGTAGCATCTTGGCCCAGGGAGTGGGCGGGGTGTTACATGACCGAATTGAGCTCATCTGTTATTAAGATAAAGTGATAAGGACAAGCTGAAAGCAATCACATACTGACATGAAATTACTTAAACAAACCTTACACTGACACTTAAATCAACAATTGCTTGGATTGGCGCAAGCTGATCTGAACAAAATGTATTGCTACCTCTCAGACTTCCTGTAGGTTTGATAACTGAGATGAATATGAACTACAGGTGATCAAATCTGATAGGAAACTGGGGCCTAAACATGAGTAATGGTTTAAGAGTAAACAATATGAACATTCGTCGACACACCTCATCATATTTTCTGAATTCCGAGTGCCTCAAAAGAGAAGCGGCCAAAATTATCGAGATTTTGGATTACCGCAACATGTGACTTGCCATGTTGAAGTACGCTGAAAACTATGGACGATCACCATCATAATAGTGAAATATCCTAAAACTGATAAGCGACATGAACATGAAATCCAGGTACTCCAATCTCAAAGTAGCTGAAACTCAATGTGGGAAGACCTATGCTTCTTGAAAATAAAAGCATGATCACAACAGTTATCAGTATTTTCTAATAGCTTGGAACAATGAAACTGCAGTAACATATAATACAGTTAAACTATAGTGACTACCAGGAACATTCAGGTATCTGAAAAGGAAGTATTCACTCAAAACTATGAATGGTCCTAATCCTGAGACATACGTTACGCTAGATTACTTCATGGGGGTAAAAAAGAAAACACGTGTATATTCTTGTGATTCTCCTTAGTATCCATTTTTTTCATAAAAAACATTGTACTAAAATTGACCCACATGTCAGTGACCCAATGTACATAACATTGGCAACAAGAGTCAGGAGCCAAATTGATGACTTGAAGGGGACCATCAAAACACTTATCCTTGGACATCACTACCACAAGCACAATTGCAAAAGCAATGGTGCCACCAAATCAAAACAACTGGCTGCTTTGGTTAAAGTGTTAGGGGCATTATGTGTGCTTTTAACTAGAAAAATGTTGATTTGGGCATGCACGAATCTACTTTTGCTCTCTGTGTGGCAGTGTAGATTTGAGTTTTGTTTCTGAAATAAAATAGCAGCAACCCTCATCTTGCTTATGAGCAACTGCCAACTGGTGATCAGGAGAGAGATTGAGGGGTTAGAAGGGAAAGAAAAGCTTTAGGTCTACCAGCTGGTGGTTAGAAGATGAATACACCTTAACAAATTCCATCACCAACTTCTAGTGATCAGCAAATGCTTGTAGAAAAGGTGTTAAAATGCCAAATTGGTATCTTTCAGGTCAAACACACCAAGAAACCAAGGAGCAGACTTGCTTCTCTGTGCAGCAACTGAACAAACCAAGATGCAAGAATCTACTCGAATGCTCTATTGACAAAAATGACACAAACAAACTTTTCAAATAAAAAATATGTTTGGTGGTATTCTTTGTTGACAAGGAAAAACAAGATTTTAATTTTGTTTACGACAATGCGGTGAAAGTACACAAATTGCCGATAAGAATACCTCCATGTTGTACATCTGATAGGGACCTAGAAGCGGAAAGCGTGCACACAAAGCGTGGAAAAATCTGTGGAGAGGTGATGCTTATGAGATAAAATTCAGTTTAAATATCCCTCTAAAAGTTCAGCCTAGATATATATTTTTTGAAGGCGAGCTTAAATACGGTTATGGGTAAAAACATAACAGATGTGCACATTTAATTAATTTTATTTGCTAATATATACAACTTTATTGTAGTAGATGTTCAATTTTAAAGTTAAATCATACACTGTAGTAAATCTGTAAATGTAGAGCATCTGAAAAATTGGGCTTAGCTAGAACTACGACATCATCATACTAAAGGATATGTATATATTAAAGCGATGAAAAACCAAAAGAAAACTGTGGTGGGGTTTTTTTTTTAGTATTTGTAGAGAGATAGTGTTAGGCAGCTCCTATTGGGTGGTGGCAGCATGTTATTGCTCAAGGAAGGAGCTAGATATTAAAGCAACTACAATTGAGAGGGGAACCAAAAGGAAGCAGAGAAAGAACAAAAAGAAGAGTTATAATATACTGCTCTTTTGTTCTCATATCTCTCCTTGAAACTCTTCCTAGAATCATTGAGATCACCTCTGTCCGCGTTCTTGGTAGTCTCCCCCATAATACTACATCAATATAGCTTGTTCTTGCCCTTGCTTGTGTCCACAGTTATTTGCAGAGGTATGGCCATATCTTCTCTACCCTGTTTCTGCTCTTTGCTATCAACTTTTCTCCGCATGTTCAACTGTTCTTGTTTAGCTTTCCTTTTCTTTTTTTGCATTGCTGCTTTGTATTTATTTCCTGCTTGTTGAGTTCTTTTGCTTCTAGTTAGCTTCCCATGGTTGGTGAGTGCACCAACTAAAAAGATTGCTTCTTCTTGAGCTAGTTCTTGTTTGTTTTGGTTCTCTGAGCTGCTCCAACTGTGGCTTAGTTTATCTGGGCTGAACACTAGAGTTGAGATATGCCGATGTGTTGATCTGGTGCAGATGCTTGCGTCTTCATTAGTTTTTATTCCTTCATAGCTACTATTTTGTATGGTTGTTTTGTTCAAATCAAATGCCGATTTCTTCAATTACTGAACTGTTCTGATCTGTTCACTTTTGCAGATACAGTGCAACCATTGGATGTTTGCCTTTTGAGGAAGGTCAGCAATCTGAAAGCTTACTATCTCCAGGTTAGTGAAAGCCTTGAGCTCTTCTGTGTTCCACACTTCATTTTCTAGATGTTCTTCAGCTATGAGATTTTAATTCTCCCTGACGAAGTTTGCAAATGCTATGTCATCTATTTTCTTTTTCACCCCAAAGATGGTAAAGAAAAAGTTGCTGACAATAACAAACAATCATGTAGCCTGAAATCATCTCCTCCTGGTGCTAGATACTATCGTTGCTGTTGCTTGCTGTGGTCACAGTTCTGAATTCTCAAATCTTTTGCAGCCAGTTCACATCTCCCTACCAATTCAAGACTGAATCTTTCCAGCTCAGATAACACTCATTTGATGGCAAATTCAAGCACTGATCCCCGTCACCCTTATGATGATTCATCAGCCAGGATCCTGTTCATCTCCTTCTGAAGATCATGGCCACATTCTTCTCTGCTTCCGCCGATCAAAGAGACGTCGGCGGGGACATGCCGTTCCACTATTTCCCTCCATTTAATCTGTACTCAGAATCCTCAACGGTAGGTCTTGTTCCTCTCCCTGCAACCACCATTGCATCGGAAAACCAGGCTGCGCAAGGCGATAGCAGGAACGAGCTCGCATTCATGAGCGCGACAGAGGAACCGACGACGAGCAGCACTGCAATAAGTCTGCAGAGACAGCTGATGATGATGAATGGTCAGGCAGACGCTTCAGCAATGCAGCACCATGGGCTGCTGTCACTTAGCCTTGGCACGCAGGTGCCGGTGTCTCTTTACCAGTGCCGTCCGGGTCCTCCGGGAAGCGCAGACGCCTCTTTCCTCGGCCCACACCAACCGATGGCGGCGAGCACAGGCGTGCAAACCGGCGTCGGGGTTCAGAATTCACAGTATCTGAAGGCGGGCAGGGAGCTGCTGGATGAGTTGGTGAATGTTCAGCATGCTATAGTCAAGCGAAAGGCTGACAAGAACCAAAGCCATAGTACAGGTGAGTGCAAGGATGCTGATCAACGCGATGACAAGGCCTCTAACCGGCAGGAATCCACGGTCGATTCTTCTCCGGCCAAGCTTTTGCCGTTGGAGAGGCATGATCTTCAGAACAAAGTGACAGCACTGCTTGCCATGCTGGATCAGGTACATGCTGAACAGTATTTGTTGTCTCCAAAACACACTATTACACTGTTACATGCAGGAGACATTTTCGGTTTAGAAAAATTTTCGGACCCTTCGAGAAATCCGAAATTTCGGAAATTTCAAAATTTTCAGATTTTTTGAGGGAAATTTTGGCGAAAAAATTCAACATGCAATTTGAATTCAAGAAATACGATTACATGAAAAAAGCGAAATCTCGGCGAAATTTCAGCAAAATCTCAAAAATCTCAGTCAAATCTTGAAAAAATTAAAAATGAACGAATTTTTGTGGCGTTTTCTCAGAGAGGACCAAGATAAGCAAAATTCGCCGAATTAAGTAAAATTTTGTCTCAAATTGTTTCCCTATTTACAAGAACAAGATCCCAAACGCCGGGATTTTGCAGGATTCCTACGGGAATTGTATTGTTTCTTGCTCTCGCAAAATTCCTGCCGTTCCAAACTGACCTGATCATCACCATGAAAAAAAAACTTACACGATCAACTAAAGAAGCAACATTGACCTGACAAAGTGCTCACCTTTTGTGACAGGTCGACCAAAGGTACAGGCACTACCACCAGCAGATGCAGGCGCTCGCGTCGTCGCTGGACGCCGCCGCAGGGCGCGGCGCGGCGAGGCCGTACACGACACTCGCCCTGCAGACCATCTCCCGCCACTTCCGGTCGCTCAGGGACGCCATCGGCGCGCAGGTGCAGTCCACGTGCCGAAGCCTCGGCGAGCCGGACGCTCCCGCCCACGGCGGCGGCATCCACCGCCTCCGGTACATCGACCAGCAGTTCCGGCAGCAGCGCGCGGCGCAGCAGTTCGGCATGCTGCCGCACCAGCTGCAGCAACAGCAGCAACCCGCGTGGCGGCCGCAGCGCGGCCTCCCGGAGTCTGCCGTCTCCGTCCTCCGCGCCTGGCTCTTCGAGCACTTCCTCCACCCGTAATATAACACAAGCTGCTGCTCCATTGCCTCATTACTAGTACTGATCGCTGATCGCCATTGCTGTTGCAATCTTGATTCTTGCAATGATTCATTCAGGTATCCGAAAGATTCCGAGAAGCTGATGCTCGCTAGGCAGACGGGCTTGACGAGGGGTCAGGTGAGATTGCATCGTATGATCGATATGTATATGTCAGTGAGATAGATGAGTCTTGAATTCTTTGTGAAACAAATGTTGATTTTGCGAAGGTTTCGAACTGGTTCATCAACGCGCGTGTCCGGCTGTGGAAGCCGATGATCGAGGAGATGTACAAAGAGGAGTTCGGGGCGGAGATGGAGTCGAACTCGTCGTCGGAGAATGGCGCTGGGAAGGGGAAGGACGAGCCGGCCGGGTCTTCGGAGAACCTGCAGAGCCCGTCGAGCGCTGCCGTGATGCACGGTGTGAGCCAGCTCAGTCCGTTTAGGTCGGAGGCAATGGCCAGCGCGGACGCCGTGAACAACGCGTACTCGACGGCAGGCCTCAGCCTGCATGAGGCGCTCGCGCACCACAGCGTCGGCGGCGGCTCGAGGTTCTTGAACTTCGGTAGTGGCGTGGCCGGGCTCGGCGGCTACGAAGGAGACAGAGTGTCCCTGACGCTGGGCCTGCATCGCCACGACAGCGCCGGAGGCGTCACTATCGTCACGGCCGAGCAGCAAGGGCTGACGCCGTTGGTGCGCGGCGATTGCGTCTACCCAGGCGCGTTCGAGTACGTGGACAGCCCCGACAACCGGTAGCAGTCCGGCTCGTCGTCGCAGCTGCTGCACGACTTCGTCACGTGACCAACCGGAACCGCGACGCGGGGTGGATGATACATCGACCGCCGCCGCCTGCCGGCGTCGGAAGCCCGGATCAGACGGCCGGCGCCGCCGTGGCAATAATTACTATTACTGCATAAGAAGTAAATTGCATACATGATTTTGGGGGGAGGGGGGGGGGGGGGTTGTAAAGGAGTTAATTAGTTGATACTCCATTTTAGCTGAACAGGTGGAGAAGAGGATTTGTACAGAATGTTCTGCGGATACCACCAGCTTGTGTACTGATTGATATTCTTCTTCTTTTCTATTGGATTGTTCCTACTTCCTACAAAAATGGAACCAAGGGCCAGGATGTGTTGAATTATGTGGGCCAAGCCCATACAATAAGAATAATTCCTAAATTAAATCTCAAAGGCTCACTCATGCAAAGGAGGCTTGCATGTGAATTTTAGTACCATATTGCTAGTTCTAGGAGAGGAAGACCACCTTAAAAGGGATGGTGCACTCCTAACCACTTGAGGCATGTGTGGGAGAGAACTAGAGGATCACACGCGCGCGCTCGCTCGCCTCGCCGGGCGGGGGGCGCGAGCGCACGGCACCTGCGTGAATGGTCCGCCAAAATCGGCTCCAGGTGCTTGCGCAGATGCGGTTTCCTTTTGCAGTTTTACTTTTGCAGTTTTGAGTGGCAGTGAATCCGGATCGGTAACGCGTGACTAATCCGTTTCGGTTACGAGTTATGGAGAACGTGCAGGCGTCTTGATCACACATCCTGATTATTCTATAAATACTGAGTCGCCGCCTCCATACGGAATAAGCGAAAATCAATCTAGGGTTTTTTGCCTCCTCCATTGTGCTGCGCCGCCCCACGTAGTCTACTCCGCCCCGCCCACCGCGCGCATCGCTGCTCGGGAGAGCAGTCTCCGAACCGCCGCCAAGTCTGCACCGGAGAGGCGAATAAGGTTTTTGGGAAGCGCTCTGCGCGACTGCTTGCTGTAGCTCTGGCTCGTCTTCCTCGTCGTTTGGCTTCAGCGAGTCGTCATCGACCTTGTGTCATCCACACCGTGCCTGCAGCGTCAACATCGACAAACCAATCAGAACAGAATCGTCGGTACGTAACAGTCATGTTCTCCGTATTAGATCTGTTCATGTATAGTCTCCTGGTTTACATGTCTAGATCTTTTATGCCTGTGATGGTTCTGTTATTTTGCGTGCATGATGTCATGATTTATTTATGGAATAAATTGAACCTACATGTGCTTATATTTTCAACAATCCAAAAACCTTATTGTAGGCACCGTGGTTTTACTATGGCTGGATTTGCCGATGCACCGAGGCCGGATAAGTTCTCGGTGTGCACTTTAAGAGATGGCAGATCAAGGTCACTCGTGGCTTCTTGCTATGAATGTATTCAGGTTAGTAATGGCAAGCTGAAGGTGTTCTTGATGCTGAAAAGCGAAAGAATTCGAGACCGCCACTACTCTCTTTGTTGGATGCATTCTTAGTGTTCTTCTTCGACCGTCATGCGAGGTGTACATGCACATGACAGACGCGAAGGAGTTATGGGATGCACTGAATTCCAAATACGGTGCTCACGATGCAGCAATGACATGTATGCCATGGAGCAATTTCATGACTACAAGATGGTTGATAACCGTTCGTAGTAGATCGAGCTCATGAGATACGAGGCCATTGCCAAGGAACTCGGACTCTTGAAGTGTGCCTTACCCGACAAGTTTGTGGCTGGATGTATTATTGCGAAATTACCTTCTTCATGGAGGAATTTCGGAACAGCACTCAAACACAAGAGACAAGAGTACTCTGTTGAGAGTCTGATTGGGTCTCTTGAAATTGAGGAGAAAGCTCGGGAAAAGGACGTCGTGTCTAAGGGTGATGGAGGGCAGTCTAGTGCCAATGTGATACAGAAACCCTCAAGCAAGAACAAAGGGAAATTTGTCAAAGCCCAACAGACAACCAACTTCAAGAAGAAGAAGAAGAACAACAATCAGGATGATAGAACTTGCTTTGTGTGCGGTGAGGCTGGTCACATGGCCAAGAAGTGCCCACAATGCAAAGGAAAGAAGGCACCTGTAGGACAGACTTCTAAGTCTGTCAACGTGACCATTGGCAAGACTGAAGATGGGGCTGGGTATGGTAATTTACCTACTATTCTTTCAGTTAGTCAATCTACCAATTGATGGATTGATATAGGAGCTAATGTACATGTGTGTGCTGATATTTCGTTGTTTTCTTCTTATCAGGTCGCCCGAGATTCCTCCGTCCTAATGGGGAATGGGTCACATGCTACTGTTCATGGTGTTGGCACGGTAGATCTGAAGTTTACTTCGAGAAAGATCGTGCAGCTGAAGAACGTGCAGCATGTCCCTTCTATAGACAAGAATCTCGTTAGTGGCTCCCGTTTATGTAGAGACGGGCTTAAGTTGGTATTTGAGTCTAATAAAGTAGTCGTGTCTAAACATGGATATTTTATTGGTAAAGGCTATGAGTGCAGAGGCTTGTTCCGCTTTTCCCTTTCAGATTTCTGCAATAAGATTGTGAACCATATTTGTGGCAGTATGGATGATGAGGCTAACGTTTGGCACTCACGTCTATGTCATATTAATTTTGGTTTGATGTCTCGGCTTTCCAGTATGAATTTAATTCCAAACGTTTCCATCACCAAAGGTTCTAAATGCCATAGCTGTGTGCAATCAAAGCAACCTCGTAAGCCTCACAAGGCTGCCGAGGAGAGAAACTTGGCACCACTAGAACTCCTGCATTCAGATCTTTCTGAGATGAATGGCGTGTTGACGAAGGGTGGAAAATGATATTTCATGACATTGATTGATGATGCAACTAGGTTCTGTTATGTGTATTTATTGAAAATGAAAGATGAGGCTTTAGACTATTTTAAAATCTATAAGGCAGAAGTTGAAAACTAATTAAACAGAAAGATAAAAAGACTTAGGTCAGATCGTGGTGGAGAGTATTTCTCAAACGAATTTGACTTATTTTGTGAGGAACACGGCATTATACATGAGAGGACGCCTCCTTATTCTCCCGAGTCAAATGGGATTGCCGAAAGGAAAAATCGCACGTTGACTGACTTGGTGAATGCCATGTTAGACACTGCGGGCTTACCTAAGGCATGGTGGGAGGAGGCTTTGCTAACGTCTAATCATGTATTAAATAGAGTTTCTAACAGAAATAAGGACAAAACACCATACGAGGTATGGATTGGGAGAAAACCATCACTTTCTTACTTGCGTACATGGGGGTGCTTGGCGAAAGTTAATGTGCCAATAACTAAGAAACGCAAGCTTGGACCTAAAACTGTGGACTGTGTCTTTCTGGGATATGCTAATCATAGCATTGCTTATAGATTTTTGATAGTTAGATCTGAGGTACCTGACATGCACGTTGGTACAATTATGGAGTCTCGAGATGCAACGTTCTTTGAGAATATCTTTCCAATGAAAGATGCACATAACACTACTAATCAACCTTCTGAAATAATTCCCAGTTCATTCACACCTCCTGAATCTTCTGAACATACACATGAACTTGTAAATGAGGAGGATGATAGTGAAGCTCCTAGAAAGAGCAAGAGACAAAGGATAACCAAATCCTTTGGTGATGATTTTACTGTGTACCTTGTGGACGACACTCCCAAGTCTATTTCAGAAGCGTATGCATCTACTTATGCAGACTACTAGAAGGAGGCTGTCCGTAGTGAAATAGATTCCATTATCGCTAAAGGAACCTGGGAGCTGACAGATAGACCTTATGGGTGCAAACCTGTAGGGTGCAAGTGGGTGTTCAAAAAGAATCTTAGGCCTGATGGTACTATTGAAAAGTACAAGGCTCGGCTTGTTGCCAAGGGCTATACTCAGAAAGAAGGCAAAGATTTCTTTGACACTTACTCACCTTTACTAGACTGACCACAATTCGAGTACTACTTGTTTTGGCTGCCTCACATGGTCTTCTCGTTAATCAAATGGACGTTAAGACAGCTTTTCTTAACGGAGAGCTGGATGAGGAAATTTACATGGAACAGCCTGATGGATTTGTAGTAGAAGGTCAAGAAGGCAAGGTGTTAAAACTGTTGAAATCTTTGTATGGTCTGAAACAAGCCCCTAAGCAGTGGCATGAGAATTTCGATAGAACACTGACATCTGTAGGCTTTGCTGTCAATGAGGCAGATAGATGTGTATACTATCGCTATGGTGGGGGTGAGGGAGTTATTCTATGCTTGTATGTAGATGACATCCTGATATTTGGGACAAACATCAATGTGATAAATGAGGTCAAATCATTCTTGTCTCAAAACTTTGATATGAAAGATCTGGGAGTGGCTGATGTTATTCTAAACATTAAATTGGTTAGAGATGAGGATGGGATTACACTTTTGCAATCTCATTATGTGGAAAAGGTCTTGAGCCATTTTGGCTTTTCTACAGTAAGCCTTCTCCAACACCTTATGATCCTAGCGTGTTACTTCGTAAGAATAAGAAAATTGCTAGGAATCAGCTGGAATATTCTAAGATAATTGGCTCACTTATGTACCTAGCTAATGCAACAAGGCCAGACATCTCCTTTGCTGTGAGCAAGTTGAGCCGGTTTACATCTAACCCAGGAGATGATCACTGGAAGGCACTTCAGCGAGTGTTGCGCTATCTGAAAGGTACCTCGAACTTTGGACTTCACTATACTGGGTACCCGTCGGTGCTGGAGGGTTATAGTGATTCCAACTGGATCTCTGATGCTGATGAGATCAAAGCCACTAGTGGATATGTTTTCACTATTGGTGGTGGTGCTATTTCATGGAGGTCTTGCAAACAGACCATTTTGACGAGGTCAACCATGGAAGCAGAGCTTGCGGCACTAGACACTGCTACTGTTGAGGCAGAATGGCTACGGGATCTATTGATGGATCTACCTACGGTGGAAAAGCCAGTGCCAGCTATCCTTATGAACTGTGATAATCAAACCGTTATCGCTAAAGTGAACAGTTCTAAGGATAATATGAAATTGTCTAGACATGTCAAGAGATGATTGAAGTCTGTCAGGAAATTAAGAAACTCCGGAGTTATAACCTTGGATTACATCCAAACAGATAAAAACCTGGCAGATCCCTTTACAAAGGGACTATCACGGAATGTGATAGATAGTGCATCGAAGGAGATGGGTATGAGACCCATGTGAGTTATCTATGGTAGTAACCCAACCTATGTGATCGGAGATCCCGTGAATTAAAATCTGGGAAAAACAAGCTATTAGTTAACTGGAGGAGAGTAATTTCAACCCTCTCTATGTGAAGATGCAATACTCTCAGAAACTGCAAGGCAGGTTGGTTAAGGCCTTAATGTGTTCCATTGGCTTTCAGAAGCGAAGACGCTATCCTGCAGAACGTTCTTGAAAGAACACACCTATATGAGCCCGACTGTTAGTCGCAGTCTATGGAGATCTTGGGTAAATCTCCTATTAAGCTCATGAAGAGACCAAGGAGTATGACTTATACGCTCCAACCGAGGGGTAGCCTACTGGCGGCCTAGTATCAGTTAAGTCTCTAAGTGAAGCTTGCTTGCACCAAACTTGCAATTCAAGGCGTAGTCCATTGTTCAAGTTGTGAGTAAGTGTAGCTTGGAGTTCTAGGTGGATGTTCAACCTTAATCGGTCTCCATCGAAACACTGATATATAAACAGTACATTGGAATTCAGGCAAATCTCTGTGGGACTTTGAGATCTGGTGGGGGATTGTTGAATTATGTGGGTCAAGCCCATACAATAAGAATAATTCCTAAATTAAATCTCAAAGGCCCACTCATGCAAAGGAGGCTTGCATGTGAACTTTAGTACCATATTGCTAGTTCTAGGAGAGGAAGACCACCTTAAAAGGGATGGTGCACTCCTAACCACTTGAGGCATGTGTGGGAGAGAACTAGAGGATCACATGCGCGCGCTCGCTCGCCTCGCCTCGCCGGGCCGGGCCGGGCGGGGGGGCGCGAGCACACGACACCTGCGTGAATGGTCCGCCAAAATCGGCTCCAGGTGCTTGCGCAGATGCGGTTTCCTTTTGCAGTTTTGAGTGGCGGTGAATCCGGATCGGTTACGCGTGACTAATCCATTTCGGTTACAAGTTATGGAGAACGTGCAGGCGTCTTGATCACACATCCTGATTATTCTATAAATACTGAGTCGCCGCCTCCATACGGAATAAGCGAAAATCAATCTAGGGTTTTTTGCCTCCTCCATTGTGCTGCGCCGTCCCACGTAGTCTACTCCGTCCCGTCCACCGGCGTGCATCGTCGCTCGGAGAGCAGTCTCGGAACCGCCGCCAAGTCTGCACCGGAGAGGCGAATAAGGTTTTTGGGAAGCGCTCTGCGCGACTGCTTGCTGTAGCTCTGGCTCGTCTTCCTCGTCGTTTGGCTTCAGCGAGTCGTCATCGACCTCGTGTCATCCACACCGTGCCTGCAGCGTCAACATCGACAAACCAATCAGAACAGAATCGTCGGTACGTAACAGTCATGTTCTCCGTATTGATCTGTTCATGTATAGTCTCCTAGTTTACATGTCTAGATCTTTTATGCCTGTGATGGTTCTGTTATTTTGCGTGCATGATGTCATTATTTATTTATGGAATAAATTGAACCTACATGTGCTTATATTTTCAACAGGATGTACTTCACAAAAAGGACATCATGTTCAGAATCAAACTCCCCTTGCGATGCTGCAAAATTCAGTAAAATTCCTCGACGCCCATCAAAACTGTCGAAGAAAAACAAGAACAGTACCAAAAAGTAGAAGTGCCAGAAGATAAAAGAAGAGATAGGGCTATAGCGAATATTACTTTCTGAGCAGCGGAGATCATTTTATCTGTCCATGTACAATTTCTGAAACCCTCAGGGAGAACGGCAATGCTTATATTGCAGCAGAGAATGCCATACTATTCTGAGTTTCATGGGCTAAGAAAGGCCTTATATATGGGCCTAAGATTAGCTCTCACACCATTCTTCAGATGATTAAGCATTCTCTTGTTCTTTTTGCCTTAACACCTTACATTCTTTGTTCACTCTTATCAATGCCTTTAATTTTGTTCTTGTTACTGTATGTGCTCAAGCTGGATTACCTCGTAGATCAGGTGTAATTAGCTAGAACTTGTTCTTTTTGCTAGTTTGAAAAAAAAGCATTATAGAATAGGTCCATGGATTGATGTGAGCTGGATGAACATGCAGGAGAACTCACCATGACGTTTGACGAGCCAAGCCAGGAAAGAGTCATAGCTCATAACAGGCGAAAAGACCTTGCTCAAACGTAAAAGTCGCAATCAAACGATCAAATGACGCTTCCCTAAAAGATGCCACAAGCATGATGATGAGATGGACAAACACAAAACACATAGCAATACAATGGGTGGGTTCTTTTAGGTTGTGCCTTATGATTTTTTGCTTAGAATTTTGAATTCTAACTGTTTGCAAGAAAAAGTACGGCGAGAGAGATACTCGTATGTAATTTTAGCCAATATAAATGAATTCGGTACAGTGTCTACTATAATCGACTTGTAGACCTTACCTTGAAAAGACACACCATTTGTGTTAGACCATGTGGTGGTCATACATTTAGTGATGATGAATAACATTTGGATTTTATTGGAATTTGCATATGTAAAGATCTTGCTGATGCGCTCGTGCTGCTAGAGTTTTCAGGGAGGCAGTCAACCAGCAGATGATCAAGGTGTCGAACACGAAAAATCGACCACGGCAAATCGACCATGGCAATCGACCACAGTATATCGACCATGGAGGTCGATCATGACATTTCGACTAGGCATTTCGACCACGGTAAAACTACTATTGTTGGTGATCGGTAGGCTTCGACCACGGATGGAAGTCTGATCGATAGGTCCGAACGGTAGACTTCGACCATGGCATTTTGATCACGGTAGAACGACCACAGCAGGTAATCATAGGCTTTGACATCGAATATTGAATTGGTCATAAACAACAGTCAACCGGTCATAATCAACAATAAACCAGTCTTACCTATAGTGAACCGGTCGATGGTCGTAAGCTTATTAGCTACAATAGATGGTTGGTGGTCGTACTGAGTGGTCGTAGCTACAGTACTTTTCAATGGTTGTAGCTATAGTGATTTGTCGTAGTACTAGGTTTTGTGGTCGGTGGTCGTAGATTTTGCTGTTCGGTAGTCATAGATTTTGTGATCAGTAGTCGTAGACTTTGCTGGCAGGTAGTCGAAGAATTTGCGGTCGGTAGTCGAAGACTTTGTGATCGATTGTCTTAGGCTTTACGATCGATTGTTGTATGCTTCATGGTCGTACTTGTAGGTTTCGAGTGCTTCAATTTTTGTGATCTTCGAGTACCTCGAGTACTCGTGTCTGATGGGTCGTGAGCTTCAGTGAACTGGTTGGAAGTGACAGTAACCAGTCGGTGGTCATTGCTACAATACCTGGTCAATACTCGGTGGTCGGTGCTACAATACTCGTTGATAGTAGTATGTGCTTAAGTACCTAGTCGGTACTCAGTAGTTGATGGAACAATGACTAGCTGATGGTCGGTAATCATAGACTAGGAGTGCTACGATGCATATATTTTGTGAGTATTCTGAGCGGTAGTAATTCCTGAGTACTTATGGTTTTTGAGTACTCGTTGAGCCAGCGGTATCGGTCGTAATAAATGGTCGAAAGTTGATTTTCTGGAAAGCAATAGAATGTATGGTCGGAAGTGACCATCTCTGGAGAGGAGGAAGAACAACCACTGGTGGATAAGGAGTTGAGGCTTAATTCGTGGAGCCGGTCCAAGTCGCTTGGACTTTTCTCAACGTAGACTAGTGAAAACCGACAAGTCTTCAATACCATGGGAAAAACTTCTCGAGTCATCTTATGGTTATTTCTTTGCCTCTACATTCCGCACTTATATTTCTAGCTTTGTGATTGCCAAGATTATCTTATTTACTAGTGCTAGAGATATATTTGTAGAGACTAGTGCTTGTGGTGCCTTAGGTATACTAGAACTGTGTAGGTTTAAATTGCATTGAAATCTTGCCTAGTCTTATTTGTGATAATTAGTCTTAGTAGGCAAGAATTTTTAGAACCTCCTATTCACCCCCCTCTAGTTGGTTATTCTTAATCCTATAAGTGGTATCAGAGCTTGGTCTCTCGTTAATTTAGACTTAACCGTTTAGAGATAAAAGGATAGCTAGTGAGGGGATTGCTATAGGGAAGGTACCTCTGTTCGATGGCTCAAATTATTCTTATTAGAAAATTAGATGAGTCCAAGTATATGAAAATCATAAATGAGGATTATGTCATGCCTCTTGATCCACTACATCCCACAGAACAAGAGGGGCGTAACGCTGATTTAGATGCTCAAGCTATGAATACTCTATTTGGCACTTTAAAAGTAGATGAGTTCAATAGAGTGAGCAATTTAGAAACCGCTCATGATATTTGGACCACCCTCTTGAAAATCTATAAGGGAATATCCACGATTAAAGAAGCCAAATTGCATAGACTTCAGATCAAATACGAGATATTCACAATGTTGCCTCATGAGAACATAAATAAAATGTATTCTCGCCTCAACAACATTGTGAATGAGCTCAAGGGCCTTGGGACATTACTAACAGATGCTGATATTGTAAGAAAGATGATTAGGGTGTTGCTAGAGAAGTATGACAAGTTGTTGACACTCTTCCTCTACTCTCCTGAGTTAGCAAGAATGACACCAACTCGACTCTTGGAAAACCTTATCACTAATGAGTTGTACAAGAAGGATAAGGAGGAGCCCAAAGCTTTGGTTACTAACCTCCAAGGATCGAAACAAATTTAGGTATCTAAAAAAAGTTGATTTTCTTTTGTAGGTGAACCACAAAACTAGTGGACGACATTAGGTGCTTGATAGTGGGTGCACTTAACATATGACCAGAGACCGGAAGATGTTCACCACATTTGAAAATAGAAGCAATGAGATAATCACATTTGGAGACAATAGCAAAGGAAAGGTACTTGGATTGGGTGAAATTATTATCTCTAATGATCTTTTCATTTCTAATGCATCTCTTGTAGAGGCAATAAATTTTAATTTGCTATTTGTTGCTCACAAATGTGATCTTGGTTTAATTTGCTCATTCTTTAAAGATGGTATAACCATTTCAAAAGAAAAGACAAATGAACCATTTCAAAAGAAAAGAAAAAAATGAACTTGTTTTCAAAGGTTTTAGATTTGGAATTCTTTATGTGGTTGATTTCTCCTCTGGTGAATCATGCTTGAAAACCCATTTAATGGCAAACATATCTTGGGCTGTTTATGGCATAGAAGACTAGGTCATGTGGGTATGATTCAATTCAAAAAGCTTTTCAAATATGAATTAGTAGCTGGCTTGAAAGATGTGAAGTTTAAAAAAAAAAGATTATGTAACGCTTGCCAAGTCAAGATGCAAGTTGCCAATTCTCATCCTTCCAAGAGTACTATATCAACTTCTAGGTCATTGGAGCTTTTGCATATGGATTTGTTTGGGCCAACAACCTGTAAGAGCATCGGGGGGTAATAGCTATTGTTTAGTCATTGTGAATAATTACTCTAGATACACATGGGTATTCTTCTTAAATGACAAGAGCGAAGCCTCCAATATTTTCAAAAGTTATTCAGAAAGAGCCCAAAATAAATTTGATTTCAAAATAAAAAATTTAGAAGTGACAATGGTTCCAAGTTCAAAAATACTAAAATTGAAGATTTTTATGATGAACTTAGAATAAAGCATGAGTTTTCCACTACCTACACTCCACAGCAAAATGAAATTGTAGATCGGAAAAATTGAACATTAATTGAAATGACTAGGACAATACTTGATGAATATAATACTTCTGATGTCTTTTGGGCGGAACCTGTCAACACCGCTTGTCATGGCATAGGTCACCTTTATTTGCATTGTCTTTTAAAACAGACTTCTTGTGAGCTTCTCATTGGAAGAAGACCCAATATTTCCTAGTTTAGAGTATTTGGATGCAAATGTTATATCTTAAGAAAGGGGGTTTGGCTCTCTAAATTTCAAAGTCGATGTGATGAAGGATTTTTGCTTAGTTATTCTTCAAATAGCAAACCTTATAGAGTCTTCAATAAAAACTCTGGTTTAGTTGAAGAATCATGTGATGTTCAATTTGATGAAACTAATTATTCTTAAGAAGAGCAAGAAAATTTGGATGATGTAGGTAATGAAGGACCAAGACGAGCAATGGAGAATATGCAAATTGGTGACATCAAACCAAAGGATGATCCAAGTATATCTCCTTCATCAAAACAAGTTGAACATCTAACTTCTTCCACAACAAACAACACTCAAGCAATAGACGTGGAAGAAAAGGAAGAACAACCTCTACCACCAAAGATCCACAATGCAATCGCCAAACATCATCCAATAGATTAAACATTGGATGACATGAGTAAGCGTTTTCAAACTAGATCTAGAGTAGCTTCATTTTGTAAACATTACTCTTTTGCATCTACTCTTAAGCCAAAATTTGTAGATGAAGCACTAGATGATCCGGCTTGGTTGAATGCAATGCATGAAGAACTCAACAACTTCACTCGAAATGATGTTTGGACATTAGTGGAAAGACACAAGGAGCACAATGTGATTGACACAAAATGGATCTTACGCAATAAGCAAGATGAAAATGGAGTTGTGGTAAGAAACAAGGCAAAGATAGTTGCTCAAAATTATACTCAAATTGAAGGCTTAGATTATAATGAAACTTTTACACCCATAGTTAGACTTGAGTCAATTCGTATATTACTTGCCTTTGCTTCATATTTCGATATTAAGCTATTTAAAATAGATGTTAAAAGTTCTTTCTTAAATGGAAAAATATCGAAACTTGTATATGTTGAACAACCTCCCAGTTTTGAAGATCCAATAAAGCCTAATCATGTGTATAAATTCTCCAAGACGCTATATGATCTAAAACAAGCTCCTAGAGCATGGTATGAACGTCTTCGAGATTTTCTACTCTCAAAAGGATTTAAAATTGGGAAGGTTGATACAACTCTATTTACAAAAATTAGTAATAATGATTTCTTTGTATGCCAAATTTATGATGATATCATATTTCATTCTGCTAATCAAGATTTTTGAAACAAATTTGGTGATATGATGTCTATGAAATTTGAGATGTCCATGATCGGAGAATTGAGTTATTTTCTTAAGCTTCAAATCAAGCAACATAAGGATGGGACTTTTATAAACCAAACAAAGTATGTAAGAGTTCTATTCGACAAGTTTGGCATGGAGGATGCAAAATCCATCAAGACCCCACGGCAATGAACGAACATCTTGATCTCAATAAAGGAGGTAAACTGGTAGATTTAAAGCTTTATAGATCCATAATTGGTAGTTTACATTATCTTAACTCATCTAGGCCCGATATCATATTTAATATTTGCTTGTGTGCACGATTTCAAGCATCTCCAAAAGAGTGCCATTTAATGGTCATAAAAGAGAATTCTAAGATATTTAAATCATTGCTCTAGTATAGGGCTTTGGTATTCTAAATGAACTAAATTTGATTTAATCAAATATTTGGATTCCGATTATGCGGGTTGTAAAGTGGATAGAAAATGCACCTCAGGTAATTGTCAATTATTAGAAAGATCCTTAGTTTCATGGTCATCCAAGAAACAAAATTCCATAGCCCTATCCGCCGCCGAAGCCAAATATGTTTCCGTGGGTAGTTGTTGTACTCAATTGCTATGGATGAGGCAAACTTTGATGGATTATGGGATCAAATTTGATAAAATGCCTCTTTTTGATAATGGTAGTATGGTGAAAATAACCAATAGCCTGGTCCAATACTCAAGAACCAAGTATATAGATATATGCCACCATTTCTTGAGAGATCATGTGAGCAAAGTAAATATCATAATTAGCCACATCTGGACCAAAGATCAATTAACAGATATTTTCACCAAACCATTATATGAAAGTCACTTTTGTAAAATTAAGAAATGAATTAAATGTCATAGACTAGTCAAATATTGCTTGAACTCTTGCATCATGTTTTCATGCTCATTGGGTGTTGTTTGAGGTATTTTTAAGTATGTTTCAAAAAGCCTCTATGTTCAAAAAAATTATGTTCATAGGTATTCTTACATATTTCTTAATGCATAATGATCCTGAATGATCTTTGTTTGAGTGCAAAATATGGATCATTTGCATAATTCTCAAATCTAAGTTCAGTTCCCTGAAAGTTCCAGAAAAATCGAAACTACCGCTGTGTTTCTTGTGGTACATCCACCTCTCGGAACTACCAGCTATGTGATCATGATACCACCACATTTGTTGGTGGTCGAAGACCTCTGTGGTCGAGAATCAATGTGATCGAAAATCGACATGGTCAAAGACCGACGTGGTCGAGACCTTTATGGTCGAAATGAACATAGTCAAAAATGTGATCGAACCAAATGGTGGAAAACATAGTTGAAAACATGCTTGAAAATGTGGTCGAACCGAGTGGTCAAAAATGTAGTCGAAAATGTGGTTCAAAGCGTGGTCAAACCGAGTGGTCAAAAATGTGGTTGAACTAACGAGGTCGAAAACGTGGTCAAAACGAAATAAAAAACATGGTCGAACTGACGTGGTCGAAAACGTGGATGAAAATATGATCACAAACATGGTTGAGAACATGGTCTAGAACGTGATCGGAGAATCATAGCAGTCGAAAACAACTTGTGTAGTCGAACACAACTGGTGCGGTTGAATACAACCAGTGTAGTCGAAATTGATCTATGTGGTCATACAAGATAGCGAAGTTAGAACCCTAAGTGGTCAAAGACAAATGGATTATCGGAACTATCGACAGTAGAGCTGCGGTACTTCCATTCCAATTGTTTGTGGACATTAACTGTCGACCACATGGGTTTTTATTCCTCTCTCTCTATCCTACCTCAGAAGCTCCGTCTCCTTTCTCCGCTCATGCCAGTACACCTCTCTCTCTCTCTTGACTTCTGAAGAAACATCAAATCTGATCCTCATATCTTCAAATCTTCTTAGGATTTCTTTGCCCCGTGGTGATTCCTTGACTTCAAAGGGTTCGTCTCCTCTGATCCACAAGGTAAATGGGATCAAAATCCTTGCTTTTACCTTGTTCGAGAACTCTAAGTTGGTTCTAGGTTTTGATTCATAATGCGAATGACTTAGCGATAATTTTCTCGAGCAAATTGATATATCTGATATCTAATGACGTTTGTGCATCTGTTCCATGGATTCAATCCAAGAAAAACACTAGAAAATTCACAATTTAATCTACCCTAGAAACGGTTCAGAGGAAGCAGAGCTACCACTAGACCTGTGCGGTACTACCGCTGGTTGACCATCGGTACTTATGATTTTCCTGATAAAACAACAACTTCATTCTATTATTTTTCAAACCTGTTGAAGATGTATCCTAGCTTATCCTTGATATCCTTTTCCTTTTTTTGAAGATGCCTAGGACAAGGAACGCTGGCCACAAAGTCTATGTCAGGAACTCCTCTCCTATGGCTCCCAGTTAATCTTCATCTCGAGCAGACCATCTTGCAACACAAGTGCCTCGTCCTATAGCTCCAGCCACCTCAAAATCTACACAGAAGGCAAGAGAGGACAGAAGCAAGGCAACAACCTCTGATTATGAGATAGAAACAGAATAGCAAGAAAGCTCCCCTCTTGAGTAGTCAGATGAGGATATAAATGATTGAGAAGAGCCTCAAATATATCTTAGACAAATCACAGCTGAAGAGTGATACGGACCAACTAAGGATTAGTTGATGCGTAGGGATGGCTCGAACTTTCCCAGTATGTTCAGCGAGGTTTCTTCTCCATTGGTTCCTACGGATAGAGTCTTCTCCTTGTCTTGATGCAGCTAACAATCTTAATAAGGGCAATTTGCACTAATATGTAAGGTGCACACTAGAAGCAATTCACCGAACTCCCAATAGTGAATTCAGCAAGAAGACACGAATTAGAAGAGATGAACCTTGTAGATTCGATGGGCAATCTCAAGAATCTCCTATTCTTGCCTTGCACCAACTCAGCAAACTCCAAACGAGAAACCTTGCAATCACGCAATCTGGCCGCCAACAACCACATGGCGATTTTCTCCTTTATTTCACCAGCATAAAAACTTATTATATCATAGCCTAAGTTACAATGGGACTAAGGCCCTGGCCTTATATTGGTGCACAATACACGGCCTTGACTAAAACTCATGCACAACCTGGTCTAAGGCCGAAACAAACTCCAATACGAACTAAAAAGGAAATATCTAAACTGCTACCACCAGATTCTCTCTCAATTTGCGACATGACCATGAGGATTCCATGGATGGCACCTTATCCATTGTATGGGGCTTCAAATTATCTTTACAACGAGTCTAAGAATGACCAAATCAGACTCCGTTTGTGAAAGTTATGGGCGTTTTAGTGTTGTACTTCCTGTCTGACCCGAACCGAATCCGAACTGAATTCAAATTTTTATATGTTTTCTTTTCTTATTCGAGGGGCTTCCAAATCTGTTTAAAACCTGATAAGGAATCCTCCTCAACCATTGAAAAGTCATGGTGTGGTCAGATTTTACCCTTACTTGCATTACAATACTCGGACTCTTTATGTTTGGCAGGTCCCGCGCGTCTCTCCGGACAGCTCGTGTAGCATCCAATGAAGTTGCTATAACTTTGTGTAGGAAGCTCCAATCAAGCGTCATTTGATTCGTTGGAAAGTAGACTTCATTAGATTTTCCAATGTGTGTTTTGTGTGCATTAGAAACCTCAGAATCGACTTTGAAAACTTCATGAACATTGTGGACAGAACTGCAATCACGAGAACTTGATTGATCTTGTGTCTTCCTCTTTAGCCATACTAGCTTTCTTTCTTCTCCATCCACATCTCTAATTCTATGCATTATTGTCTTGTTTGTGTTGCGCAAATAAAGAATCGCATAAGCATCCGCACGAACTAGGATATTCTTCTCTCTCCCAAAACCGATCGCTTCTTTCTCCTTGCGCAATTCAGCACTACTAGGCCTTGTAACTTTAGATTGCATGGATGAAGCACAAATCAGTGTAGTATTCACACTCTTGGCCACATCAAAGAGTATGCTCCCTTGCGTCACAAAAACTAGTTTGTGCTCTCCAATAACTTTATCAATTCAAGGTTTCATACCAAGTTTCAGGAGCAAGTATATGAGCAGCACAAGTATATTGATTGGGACCACCTGGTCTCAATTGACAAATATGATGGGACTTATGGGCTGTTTTAGAGGGCTAGAATACAAAATCTTGTGGCTATCAAATCAGACTATAATGAAGACATAATCAGGCAGTTTTATGCTACTCTATACATCTCTTCTGATTTCCAGTATATTTCTTGGATGACTAGCTGCAGTACTTAGACTCCAACAAACACGAGTTTGAGCTAGCTCTAAGGACAGAGTCAAGTGTACATGAGAAGGTGTATGGCAGACCTACACTTGAGCTTCTTGCCATGTCTGAGTACTATGATCAAAGCACTAGATTTGTTTCAGGCAAGCTTGTTGGCCTCCTTCCTATTCCAAGCCTAGTAAACCAAATTATCAACCATACCATTCTTCCCAAGAGTGGGAATTATGATGCCATACGAGACCATGCATGGAACTTAATTGACTATGTTATGCAAGGTTGCAAGTTTGATGTGGTTAATCTTATAATCTGAGAGATGGCATCTTCCAAGAATGACAGGATCAATAGAATACATTGTGCTCCATACATCATGGCCTTGATCCTTGGGAAGATTGAATATCATGGTGGCTTGGGCGGTGTCCACAATGCTTACAAGCCAAGAGCAGACCCTCCTATTCCTCCAGCTCCCCATCCTCAAGCTCAGTAGCAAGAAGAACTAGCAGCGACGCCACAAGGAGAAGGTGAAGTCACCCTCACTCAGATTTATTCTGCAGTATTGGGGCTAGAGGGCTGACAGTCAGAGACTACAGCTCAGCTCTCATCCTTGACTGCCATTGTTGCTTTTCTCGAGGACCGAATGTCCTCTCTTAAGTGGACTATCACTCAATGTCCTTATCCAGTCCGTTATGGCCACTGTCGCTGTCGTGGCCCTTCTCCTCAAGCACCTTAGGAGTAGCCTTTTTGGTAGCTATTTGATGCCAAAGGAGGAGAAAGAGTTGTGAGTTGAGAGAGTTAGAGGAGAAAACAAGTTGAAGAAGAAGAAGATATGGAGAAAAACTAAGAAGCCTATCTATCTTAGCTACTAGCTATATATAGGTGTCTTTGTGATGTAATGAACATGTGTTCTTTGGTTTTATGAGACATGTTCTGAGGCCATGCTCTGAAATGTTTATGCTTATTGTAATTGTGAACATACTTTATGTTATATTTATGTTATGTTGAACTTGAAGTCATGGTTATTCTATAAAATTGCAACTTGTACTCTTTTTTATATAAATTTTATCATTGGAATTGTCTATTCCCTCAAGCTCAACAAACAAAGGAAACTATGCCAATTTTTTTTTAAAATCTTAACATGTCCTTGCAATGCATCTTGTCATCTTTATGCACATGTTTAGGGGGAGTTTTTCCTTGTATTGACTTTAGAAGCAATTAATTCTCCAAATAAATTGATCTCATTGCAAGAATTAATTGTTTTTCAAAGTCACAAAAGAACATACACCTTATTTTTTAAACAAGTGGTATATTCAAAATTTTATTCTTCTAACATAACATTTGTGTTGTCATCTATTATCAAAAAGAGGAGATTGAAAGCATCTAGGCCCCTAAAATGGTTTTTGGTAATTAATGACTCTATGTGAATATGGGACTAACATGTTTACTGAGTATTTGAAAAGTTCAGTCCCAATGATGAATGTGATATGCATGCTAAGGGTCATCATGAAGATTAATGTGGATCAAGACAAAGGTATAACTAGTCTAGAATCCCATTTGTTTTTACTGGTCTAAGGAGAAAGGGTAGTAGACTGGATTATAGGATAAATACCGTACTTTTAAGAGGAATCATGGCTAGTAACTTGATAGCATATCCTTGTGCCATTGGATTAATTTAGGATCATGGATGCACTTAAAATTAAATTTGAGAGCCAAACTATGCATTGTCAGGAATATCGGAAGTACCAGAGTGTAAACGGTGGTACTTCCGCATTCAGAGCGGTACAATTTTCCAGAGAGCACCCTTGGGATCACTTTGCCTCTTTGGAAAACAGAAGTACTGGCATTCAACGATGGAACTACCGCAAAATGGTAGTATCGCAACCCTTGAGCGGTACTTCCGAAGCTCGAAAGCTCTAAAAGTCCCAGCGGTACATTTTTTTCCAAAGAACGCCAACTTTTGGCCTCGAAGCAAACGTAAGTACCGCACCAGAATTTTGGAACTTCCGAAGATTGGAATTACCGCACTTATAATGGTGGTAGTACCGCGCCGACTTTCAATGACTAGTTTAGAAGCTCTAAAAATATAGGTTACTTTTATGTCAGAATAGGTGCAGTAGTATCGGCCGATGAACAGTGGTACTTTCGCTTGCCCTAATTTTTCAGGATTGTTTTATGCAACGACTATATTTGGTTGGTGCAGGTATAAATACTTCCCCACGAGCTCAAGGACAGAGTTAGAAACTACATTGAAATATCCTTGAGCATAGAGCATTCACTACACTCCATTCATTTGAGGTAGTTGAGCCAACATCAAGTGCATTCATCTATATTGATCCTTTGGCACTTGATTACCATCAAGCAAAACTGTGGTTTATTACTCTTGGTGATTGCCGACACCTAGATGACTTGGCGGGAGATTGCGAGGTGACCTCTTCAAGAAGATTGTTAAGAGGCTCGGCAGCGACTTGTGAGTGTTTAAGTGTCCACCATGTCTGGAGCAGAGGAAGGACAACCACTAGTGGATTGAGGAATTGAGACTTAATTCGTGGAGCCGATCCAAGTCGCTTGGCTTTCCTCAATGTGAACTAGTGAAAACTGGCAAGTCTTTAATACCATGGGAAAAACTTCTCAAGTCATCTTGTGGTTATTTCTTTGGTTCTACATTCTGCACTTATATTTTTATCTTTGTGATTGTTAAGATTATCTTATTTACTAGTGGTAGAGATATATTTGTAGAGACTAGTGTTTATGGTGTCTTAAGTATACTAGAATTGTGTTGGTTTAAATTGCATTGAAATCTTGTCTTGTCTTATTTGTGGTAATTAGTCTTAGTAGGTAAGAATTTTTAGAACTTCCTATTCACCCCCTTCTAGTCAGTTGTCATTGATCGTACATCGGGGCTCAGATCAACTTTACTTAGGCAGTCAGATCATTTTCGACCAGTAGTGTCCATGCGATTTGACTGATCGGTGATCAGACCAGCTCTGCTAAGGAGATCAGATTGCTCCATGGTCGAACCAATGTCTCAACGACTGTCTGGTTAAAATTTGTCACATGCTAATACTTCACTTAAATCTTTATCAGTGTGTGCATTTGCTCCTGTTCATCATGTGTCATAGTACTAGATTTCTAAATCTTATTTCACTAATCCCAGTACTATGAGATCAATATTTTCTATGATGTAAGACCAGCTAACGCAAATAGAGAACATGCACTTAATTGGGTTCTAGTCTTTTACATCATTGGTTGACTAAAATACTTGATGGTTCTTTACGTTCTTTGATGGCTTTCAAGAGATTTGGTCTGATTCTTCTTGTTTGGTCTTTTGCAAAGTGAATTAGGTGTGTTAAATCTTTTGGGATTATTTTTAGGGGGAGCTTGTTGTTTAAAACTTTCAGAAGTTTTGCTTATTATACTTACCCAATAATTCATGAAATCTAAGCCATTAAGATCAAATGAGTTGTAGTGCTTTCTTTATCATATTTACTCATATGCCATGTAGCTTTGATCATGACTAGTTATAATCAATTTGCTACATTTGAACTAGAGCATGACATGGCGGAATACTTTGACTAGATCGATTATAGATATTACTTTGCAATGTTCGTCTAAAAGGATTAGCTTGATTGTGAGTCTTATTTTAAATCTTGGTTTTGAGGCTCGTATGTTCCATATTGTAATCTTTTATGTTGACTTGAGTTGACATGTTATATAAAAAATGATGAAAATGAGAAAGAGAAGATTGGAAAGATAAGAAAGAGAAGATTGAAAAGATATATGCTTCAAGCATGCCATGTCCAACAAAATGATAAAGCACAAAAAGTGCAGAAATGAAAAGAATTATGCTTCAAGCATGCCACCATCTAGATTTATGGCATCATGAAAAGAAGTATGCTACAAGCATACCACATGTTTAAGAATTGAGTGTCGAGCAATAGGTTGTTATATGAGACTGCTAGTTCATCTAGATTTGAAGTTTACTTTACTTTTAGCCTTACTCTTTTTGGTGTGATATCCCTTTGTGCTCTTTATAGATCGGTTTGGTCATTATTGAGATGCCAATTATTAATCCAATTTACTTAATCGTGATAAATACTTGTTTTGACTTATTATATGATATATGACTTTATATGATCTAGGGAGCTCTACTCAAAAAATTGCTTGGGTATATTCTTAAATCAATGTAAAGTAACTTGGATAATCTACAAAGCTTCTGGATTTTTACTCTCATTGCTCCTTTTAAGAATTATTCTCTCTCCGGATTTCTTCATGATTTTATTGCCAAAGGGGGAGAGATTGGAGAGTATGGAGAAATTGGGGAGAAAAATTGCTCTTGTGTTGAGGAGAAGTTCCCAAAATTACTCTTGTGTTGAGAGGGGGTTTTCGAAGCTTTTCTGAGCTTTGTGCACTTTCTGATGTGGTCTGTGCTCTTTAGACTGTGGTCTGCAGTTTTGAATTTTTTCGTTTGCAAATTTTCTCATTCAAGAGTCTTTGAGGTGTTGTCAATATATTCAACAAGGGGGGGGGGGGTTGTTAGACCATGTGGTGATCATACATTTAGTGATGATTAATAACTGGCATTTGGGTTTCATTGAAATTTGTATTTGTAAAAGTTTTGATCAATGCGCTCGTGTTGTTGGAGTTTTCAGGGCAGTAGTCGACCACGACAAATTATTAAGGCGTCGACCATGGAAAATCGACCACGACATATCAACCATGGAGGTCGACTACGACATTTCGACCATGGTAGAATGATTATGGTTGGTGATCGGCAGGCATCGACCATGGACAGAAGTTTGATCGACAGGTCCACACGGCAGGCTTCGACCATGGCATTTTGATCACGATATTTCAATCACAGCATAATAACCACGACAGGTAATCGTAGGCTTCAACCTCGAACAGTGAACCGGTCGTAAGTAACAGTCAATCGGTCATAATCAATAGTGAACTAGTCGATGGTCGTAAGTTCATCTGCTATAGTAGATGGTTGGTGGTCATACTGGGTGGTTGTAGCTATAATGCTTTGTCGTAGTCCTAGGTTTTGTGGTCGGTGGTCATAGACTTTGCTGTTCAGTAGTCATAAACTTTGTGATCGATAGTCATAAACTTTAATGATAGGTAGTTGAAGACTTTGCGGTCGGTTGTCTTAGGCTTACGATCGGCTACCGTAGGCTTCACGGTCGGTACTCGTATGCTTTGAGTGCTTCAATTTTTGTAATCTTTGAGTACTTCGAGTACTCGTGTCTGATGGGTCATGAGCTTTAGTGGACCGGTCGGAAGTGATAGTAACCGATTGGTGGTCGTTGCTATAGTACTAGGTCGGTACTCGGTGGTTGGTGCTACAATACTCATTGTTGGTAGTCTGTGCTTAAGTACATGGTCATTACTTAGTGATCGATGGAACAATGACTGATTGATGGTCGGTAGTCATAGACTGGGAGTGCTACAATGCGTATGATTTGCGATTGTTCTAAGCGGTAGTACTTTTCAAGTACTTGTGGTTTTGAGTACTCATTGAGCCAATGGTATTGGTCGTAATGAATGGTCGAAAGTTGATTTTCTGGAAAGCAATAGATTGTGTGGTCGTGGATGACCTAGTTGATGTTGAGTGATGGTTAAGGGTGTGGTTTGATTGTGCGGTCTGATGACAGTCAAATTGGGAGAACCTGTGCTGGGAAAAGCATTCTTTGGTCTTTGCATGTGCAGGTTGGCATAGAGACGATCATGGTCGGTGACGAGGAGGACTAGGACTACGATGGGAAAGTTTGACGTCCAGGCAGTCGAGAATATCACGCGAGGTGATCGGGCTCACGCTAGGGCACGTGTAGATCAAAGGTGGTAATGCATGGAGAAGCTACGGGAGGTACAGTCCTGGATGCTTCGACACTTGAGATGGATGATGCGTGATGAAGATACAACAGGTGCGGTCCTAGAGGCTTCGTCACGTGATGAGTTAGGAGTTATGGAATGAGTCCATAACTGGGAAGGCGTAGAGATTGAGTTTTTCAGAACAGATAGAGTTAGGTATCCGTGTTTGTGGTGAATACGGTTTGTAGCGTTAGCCTATAAAGCAAGAGAGGTTAAGGGCTAACGTGTGGTTTTTGCGGGGCTTTAGAGAAAAGCTCTTGTGCTGGGGTTTAAGGGGTGCTAGAAGGGCATTTTGCAGCCACAGAAAATGATTCAGATATAAAATTTTAGATCTATTCTGAAGAAGTTAGTCAGTGTCAACAGCGTGTTTTCTGAACATCGTTTTCTTGTGTCCTCGGCGGCTTGCTGGCACATCACGATCCTGCGAGCTACGTGCATGGTGTCTTCAGTCGTTGGTTCAATACAACCGAGCAGAGCACGATGTTGTCTTCGACTTTTTCTTGTTCTGAGTAGAGCACACTGGTGACAAAGCGTTCGATGAGCGGTCAAATGCCGAGCAGTCAAAACCTTCATCGAACATATGCAAAGCATTCAAGCGAGCGGTTACATCAAAATCTATATCTTGTGTTTAGATTGTTTTTTTTCTGGTTTGAGTTTTGGTTTCAGGTTCCAAAAACCGGTGATAATCATTCACACCTCTTTAATTGTTGTACTCAATCTTATAATTTAAAAGCTAGTTATTATAGTGTAAGTCAAAAACAATAGGCCAATAAAACCATCCGTTAACATCGTCAAAAGTGCTTCTCTATCCAAATATGCCTAATTAAACTATGCCTAATTAAACTAAGGATAAGCAGCTACTAGATATAGGGATGCGCGTTACGCCGCACACTGAGAGCCAGCTGTGAGCCTGAGACCGAAATGAGTATGGCAAAGCATGACTGATATGTACATCAAAAGCAATACATGGATCAGTGATATTTGAACAGAATATTCTTGCTAAAAGCCTAAAACATGTCATGCTCTAGTACAACAGATGCACCTGAATTTGCTCCGCTACAAATGAAATTATACGTAAATATCTGCCTGTGGAGGATGCACACAAACTGCTGCTCCTAAATCTCCAAGGTACGGTAAAAATCCTGGATGAGAGAACAAAGGAAATGTTAAGTATATTACATCTCGATACTATCCCACATATCACTGCACAGAGGAGCAAGAAAGAACTATAATTGATAAAGATACAAATAGCATAATAGTACCCTAATAGCGTTCCATGAAAGTTGACAAAAAAACAGCAGCTCCAACCTGTCACAAGATACTTATATTGCTCATAGATATTGGAGAAGAAAAAAGTTGCCATGAACAACGTCATAGCTGGAGGCTTAAAAGGCTCCAAGCACAGCATGGTAGAAGGCAAGAGCTAAGGATATCGTGTCCAGTTTGCTGTAAATTGCAATGGTCAGCATAGAAGGTGTAGGACCGAAATGGCGACAGAGGGGGGGTGAATGTCGCTCGCTTAAAAAAAACACCCCCGAAAATTCGTACACAGATATTGCAGAAACAGAGCAACTCAAAAAAAAATAATTAAGCGGAAACTTGGAACGCATGCGATACCAAAAAATTCAGCATAAATCAGAGACCAGCCAGTAAAAATTTCAACGGAAAATATCGCTGTTTGATCTTGTTCTTGCTGCAGCCACACACAAAAAAAAATCCCTTTCTAAAGCACAAAGTGATTCTACGGGAGGAAGGCAAAGGGGAGAAGTACACTGCTGCCAACTGGAAAAGGTGACAAGACAAGGAAAATCGGATGACTCTAAAAACAAGAGGCAAGTGCTACTCAGTCTGCACACCCTTGCTTTCCAAACAAATCTGCATGGCCGAAATCTTTAAAGGAAAAGGAGTACTCATCAATACAGACTGTCCTTCCAAGCAAAAAATCATTAGCCCAAGAAATCAATCAATCGGCAGCATGGAACAAGATTGACGCCTGTCTTTGCCGATAGCAGGGAACACAAACACAACAAGAGAAATAGCTTCAAGACTGATGTCCAAGACTTGCACAAGAAAAGAAGATCATGAGAGCTGCTCTCCCTGCTGGCCGAATCATCCCATACAGCAATAAATGCTTGCGGCAAGAAAATTTCTTGGACGGAAGGACATGCTAGCAACAGAGAAAAGTAAGCAGAAAATAACTTGGCCGAAGGACTAACAAGAAGATCTTTTATCACTGCCGACCGAGAGCAAAGAGTGCCAACAAGGAAATGAAAGCTAAGGGACAAAGAACACTGCAACCGAAAGATTGAGAAAAGCAATTGCACGAAGATAGCACAGGGAAAACAGACCACACCAAGAAGGAAACAGGAAGATCAAGAACACTCAATCACGAAAGAAGGAACAAAAGGCCATGCACGAGATATAAAACTTCAGATTCTTCATTCCAAACCCACAAGAATACAGACGAGTCCCGATACGCATGGACATTAGGACTAAAGGAGTGATTACAAACTCTCAATCCATCCTCTCCCTCTCAATCCTCAAGATCACCAAGAGCTACACATGCTTCTTGGGAGGAACACACACATACACACATGGAGAGACACAAATAAAAACCCTAACTTTTGCACCCACTCTCTCAAATTTCAGCACACTATCTCCCTCTCTATTTATACCCTCCACTAATGGGTTCACCAAGTGCTTTACCCATTTAGCTTTTGCGCTTTACCCACAATCCACTTCCTTTAGTGCAGCTTTGCGTTTTTACCGAAACGCCCCTCGCGCACCTTCCAGGAAGCTTCCTCATTCCTTGCCCTGCAAGCTACGCAGTTTCACCGTCTTCGGCACACCTCGACCGTTCTGACCTCAGCGCCACCTGCGCCTAGTCCGGTCCACCGTGCCTTGCCACGACTCCACCTCGAGTCCACGTCGTCTTCGACACATCCCGACCGTTCTGACCTCAACGCCACCTGCGCCTAGTCCGGTCCTCCGTGTCTCACCACGACTCCGTCTCGATGTCCTGCAGCCAACACAGACAAGAAACACATCGCATAGCACGGTACAAAACATGTAAACATGGTTAGCACCTACAAATCCTACTCAAGCGAGAAATGACCCACGTGGCCAACCGGGACGATGCCCACGCGTCAAATTTGTCTAGTCACGACCCGACCTCGCCAAATGCCAAAAAGGCACGAATCACTCAAACTAAACTCACTCTAACCAAACCACGAGTCAATTACTCATCATCAACACGGGATTTAGACCACATGGTCTCTCAATCTCCCCCTTGATGAGTATATTGACAAACTCAGAAAAAGCACGAAGTTGAGTTTGAGTTTGAAGAATCCAACATGGTCCGAAGAAGGGAATGAAGCTTATGACCATGTCGACAGAAGGAACCACTAGAGCAACAACTGAAAGAGCAAATTGATCTCCAAAGCTCTAAAATGATCCCAACAGACTTTTTCTTCTATATTCTCCCCCTTTTGGCAATAAACACATCAAGATGCAATAGAGAGAATATGACATGTCAATGGATGAATATGGCTGAAGTTTGTTTATTTAAGCATTTAGAGCCATGAGAATTATCCATAATGACCATAATGTAATACACCAAGCCATAACTCAATAAAACGCTATCTAGATCATGACAACATATATATAAGCCAGCTAGAGCACATAGATGACAATCTGAAATGTAATGCATTTTGTGAGCAAGTCACGTCATCAATGAGTAAAGTCTAGCTAGAGACATCCAAGGATGATGCAGGCCATGTCAATAAGCTAAGCGGAACAAAGAAGCTAACATTGAGTCAAAATAGAGTGCTATAAGCTCAAGATTGAAACATTGGTTAAAGTACTTGGTTCTGATTGTAGATTAAGCAAATTGAGCACATTAAACATTGTCTTTTGAAAGCAAATGGTTGTTTTCAACCCAATTTTTGTTTATGTGCTAGATCTCAAGCCTTATGCGACTACTCCAAGCAATAAGCTTAAGAAGATAGTCTAGGTCATCCAAAACTCCCCCTAAGTTCATGCCAAGTGCAATGGCAAGCCGTCTCATAGGAAAGAATTGGTGAGATCAGTTTTTTCGCACAAAAGAGATCTTTTTGCTTTTTTTAACACATTGTACTAACTCATGTATCACAGGAGACTAAAACAGCTCAAACTAAGGCTCAATATAGATTCAACGCTCTACTCAGCCTATTTGACATGGCATGAATCATAAAAGGATAGCTCAAGAAAGACTAAACTCAAATGCTAGCATGACAAGTTTAATTTAAGTTGATCAATTTTACTTAACTTATCATGACAAACGCTAGTCTACACATATGAAGTCATGATAAATTTAGCAAGCTAAGCACAAGTCATGGCAAGGTGTAAAGCACTGAAGCATGTCATAACAGGATAATAATCAAGGCTCAATGCAGATTGATTATAATACTAGAATGCTGAAAATGCACGAAAGACCAGTTCCCCCTCAACATTAGATGCAACTTTTAGTTCAAGTTGAGTTAAGTCAATATTAAGCTCGAAGCTCCCAAATGAACTCCCTTGAACCAAAGCAATAAAATCGAGAAGTGGCAAAGAAAATCAACCAGCAAATCCTTAAAGCATAGAAAAGATATAGAAGCAACTATGGCTTAAATCGACTCTCATCTACCCCAAATGACTCCGGGACTAACGGTGATCGTCGAACACACACTAGAGAGCAAACACGTACCCTGTCTACCCGAGGGTGGCCCAACCCTCGCTAGAACCTACAAGAAGTGAGTGAGCTCAACCTAGTGAGATAAGAAATAGCTAGTCCTGGAAGCACAAGATAAGAGTAAGAAGTCTAAGCAACTCAACAAGAGAAGCACTCTAACCTATGCTGGAAGGACTAAACCCAAATGCACCCCGAGTGCAATGCAACAGAAATGAGACAGAAGCATAATCAATATAGTAAAGCAGTAAAGCCCAAAGCTCCCCTCGCTACAATCCGTAAGGACACACCACCCCAAGCTCTCCCCGCAGAGCTGAAAACCTCGAACTATCCAATGGCTTGGTGAAGATGTCAGCCAACTGGTGGTCACTCTCCACAAACTGGAGCACTATATCGCCCTTCTCTACATGGTCTCTAAGGAAATGGAAGCGAATGTCAATGTGCTTGGTCCGGGAGTGCTGCACTGGGTTCTTAGCAATGTTAATCGCAGAAGTGTTATCACAAAAGAGTGGAACACTGTCGATAACTAACCCAAAGTCTCGCAGGGTCGAAGCCATCCAAAGCACCTGGCTGCAGCAACTGGCGGCAGCTACGTACTCGGCCTCTGCGGTGGACTGTGCAACACCGGATTGCTTCCTTGAAGACCAGGAAACAAGAGAAGTGCCAATAAATTGGCAGTGCGAAGTGCTCTTCCTATCTATCCTGACCCAATAAGTTCGCATCCAGAAAGCTCTCAAGGAAAGACAGGATGATGAAGAGTACCGATACCATAGTCAATGGTAGCTCGCAGTACCGAAGATGCGCTTCACCGCTGGCGGTGAGAAACGCGAGGAGAAGCTCTGAACGAGCGCATGCACACACGTAAAAATGTATGTCCGGTCTCGAGGCGTGAGGTACAAGAGGAGCCAATCATGCTGCGATACTCCTTCGATCAATCGCTCGCCATCCTCATCAGGTCAAGATAGGTCAGTAGAAGCCATGGGAGTCGACACAGGCTTACCATCACTCATGTCGAAGCGTCTCAGGAGGTCACGAGTGTATTTTCCCTGATGAAGAAATGTACCCTCCCGAGTCTGCTTGATTTGGAAGCCAAGGAAGAAGGTCAACTCGCCCATCATACTCATCTCAAACTCGGTGCTCATGACATCCGAGAACTGTGAAACCAGAGTATGGGAAGAGCCGCCAAAGATGATATCATCGACATAGATCTGGACGAGCAGAAGGTCATTGCCATGACGGCGGATGAACAAGGTCTTGTCTACTTTACCCATTTCAAACCCATGACTCAACAAGTAGGACATAAGCCTCCCATACCATGCTCTGGGGGCCTGCTTAAGACCATACAACGCTTTCGAAAGCTTGAAGACATGGTGTGGGTATTTGGGGTTCTCGAAACCTGGAGGCTGTCTGACGTAAACTTCTTCCTCAATGACTCCATTAAGGAAGGCACTCTTGACGTCCATCTGGTAGAGCTTGAAACCCTTAGAAGCTGCAAAGGCAAGCAGGATTCTAATGGCCTCAAGTCGAGCTACAGGGGCAAAGGTCTCCTCAAAATCTAGACCCTCAACCTGGGAGAACCCCGAGCTACCGGTCTAGCCTTGTTCGAATAACCACTCCATCCTCGCTCTGCTTGTTCTTGAACACCCACTTAGTCCCAATAATATTGTGACCTCGCGGGGCTCGACAAGCGACTGCACCTTGTTCCTCTCGAAATTTTCTAGCTCCTCATGCATGGCATTGACCCAAGACTCGTCGGAAAGAGCATGAGAAACATCCTTGGGCTCAAAGGAGGCAATGAAAGCAGAGTGGAGACAGAATTGAGATAAGCCAGATTTTGAGCGGGTAACACGCTCGAACAGTCTCCAATCATCCGCTCGAAGGATGCCTTTTCGGATATGTCCGGGAGGTCTGGATGAGATGAAGAAGTGGCCTCTACCTCGTGAGTCGACGAGGTAGGAACAGAGCCACTAGCTCCGAGGAAGCAATAGGCATGGTCGATCACCTAGAGGTGCGGTGGAAGACGGCACCTCAAGGGGTGGATAAGGGACTGGATCGGGTAGACAACCCTCATCTCCATCGTCCTCGTCATCTACGAAGATGGTTTCGGATCGCTCTAAAGAACTCGAGATATCGAGGCCTAGTCCCTGGTGGCCTCGTCAAAGGTCACCTCACGAGTCTCTACCATTTTGCTAGACTCGCAGTTCCAGATCCTATAAGCACGCGAAGAAGGCGAGTAACCTAGAAAGATCCCATCACAAGAACGTGACTCGAACTTATCTAGGTTCCCGGACTTCAGAATAAAGCACTTGCAACCAAACACACGAAAATGAGAGACGCTGGGCTTTCGCCCGTATCTCAACTCATAAGAAGTGTGGTGCCACCACCACCACCTGTGGTAGCCGCTGGAGGAGGCAGTGTAGCAGGCGGACGAGCGGCGAGCACAGAGGGGAGTGGCATCAGACCAGCACCACTCAGACGAGTCTCCTCTGCGCGTATCTCGGTAAGAGCCTCCAGGAGAGTGACACGAGGGTGGCGTGCAAGGAGCTGGGCACGCCTTTGCTCGAACTCAGGACGAAGGCGAGTAAGGAACTCGTAAACCCGCTGAAACTCCAGGTCAGCACGTACATCCAGCAGCACGAGCAGTACGACGGCAAGAAGGCGGCGTGAGTCCAAGCGACGCCGCGCTGCAGAACTCTGAGCGTAAAAGGCGTCAACAGTAGCATCACCCTGCTGAAGAGAGTGCTCCTGGCGGACCACGGACAGGTACAGGGCATCACCAGAGGGCTCGTAGCGCTGACGAAGATGAGTCCACATCTGGAAAGCCGAAGGGAGTCCCACAACCTCAGAAGAAAACTGAGGCTGGACACTGGCGATGAAGACAGCAGCGGCCGAAGCGCCGTCATCGTACTCACCGAGTGTAGACGGTCAGATGATCCTTGTAGGAATCCAGAGCCTCCTGGTAGGCAGAGGTAGCTTTATCATCAGCTTCATCATCGATGAGCGGCCTTATCGGTACGTCGGGAGCAATGCAACAGGCGTAGGCTCCGTCGGAGGAATAGGGCAAGACGGGCAGATGACATCGCCAGAGAGGACGCCCCAGAGACGAAGACCACGCATGTGAATGCGCATGTGAGACACAAAGTCGGTGTAATTAACACCATCAAAGATCACCGGGCAGCGAGGGAGGGAAACAGTGCCCATTGGTAGGCGGCGCTGGACGGCGCGGCGACCAAGGTAACGAAGTCTAACAGGCGGCGCTGGACGGCGCGACGGTTAGAACGACGTTTTTTTTTTCTTTCTTTTTTTTCTTTCTTTCACTCGGTAGAAAAACTCAAACGGGCCTTCGTCCCGTTACACACGCACGCGCTAGGGTTAGCAGCGGCGCGACGGCGGCGGCGGCGGCGAGAGGCGCGCGGGCGCAGGCGAGGCCGGCAGCAGCAGGGCGGCAGCGAGGCCGGGCGGACGGCGGAGGAGCCGCGATGACGGCGCGCAGAGGCGGCAACTACGACGGCGGGAGCGCGGCCTCGAGCGGATCGGGGTTGGCGCGCGGCGCGGCCGGCAGCGGAGCAGAGGCGGCGAGGCCCGCTCTCGGCGCGCGCGGCCGGGATGGGAGGAGACGACGACGCGTGGCGGCGGGGACGACGCTTCGGAGGCGCGTCGCGGCCGGGAGGCGAGGCGAGGCCGCGTCGGCGACCGGGGAGGCGAGGCGGAGGCCGCGTCGGCGACCGGGGAGGCGAGGCGGAGAGATGGGATCTTGCGGCGGCGGCAAGGATGGGAGGCCGGAGGCGGCACGCGGGCGCGGAACCCTAGGTAAGCCAAAACCCTGGTTTTGGCTCTGATACCATGTTATGAATAGCGCTTGTATTCATATGAGGCCAATGGGCCAGTATATATACACAAAGTACAGGTGGTAAATATGCAAAGAACCCCTCATAACAATGGGGAATAACAAACTATACATATATCTCTAACAATTAGGGCTTGTTCTTTTTAGCTGAAACTTATGGTTTTTGGCTGCGGTTTGTAGTTTTTAGGCTGTTTGTGTGAGAGATTAAAGAGTAACGGAAACTCACGTGTGATTTTCACCAATATAAATAAAGTCGGTACAGTATGTACTACAATTAACTAGTAGATCTTATCTTAAAAAGATCTTCTATTTAAAAGCTAGTTATTATAGAAAATAAAAAAGTAGTTTTTAGAAACTAAAAAGAACAGACCCTTAGATGGTTAACTGATAGTGTAAGAATCGACCTCTCAGAGGACAAACCCCATACTGGTTTTCTTCAAATGCTCGCTGACCCAGCCTAAATGTATGGGGCAAACAGGCCAGTGACTATTGTCCTGTTGCATGAGGTTATTAGACTATTAGTTAATCAACGTGCTTCTTTCTGGTAAATTGATTTGGACGTTTGAGACAAGTCATTAACATGCTTCTCTGCTTCATCTGTTATCACTTAAATATACTGTACTTAATTTCAAAAGGGCTCTCCCAGACTGTTCCCATAAAAAATATGTCCAACTTAAAGTACATCATTTGTGAATTGACATTTGAACTTTGGCAGAGAAACAGCTCATTACCTTTGAAATTGTGGCTATTGTAAGATGGTTGCGGCTCCTATTCGCTTGTTTTGTATCACATCTTGCTTTTCGCAGTTCTGCTGTTGTTGTGTTGAGACACCAAAGTGCATTTTATTGCTATACATTTGCCTTACAAGCATCGTCGTTACCCTTATGCTCTCCTGACCACTGTGTTCTTTTCCAGAACTTCATGGCTGAAGCCGCCGCCGCTTACCCTGGTCACAATTACGACTTCATTCCAACATATTTGCCAGCACCAAGATCTCCTGGAGCTGGTATTCTAACTACTTCGCACACTGGCAGAGTGAGGTTTGACAGAACAGCGCCTGCAACTGATTTACTAAAGTTCCCAAAAGTTTTTATGTTCATCATGAGATAATTTTATCGTTCATTTCAAGATTCCTTCAAGACCCCGAGAGTTGTATCTAAATTATATGATATAGCATTGATCCGTGAGTTGAAGTCTCGGTTTATGCATAGTAAAACAAAATTTTGGTTAATTTGGAGTAAATGATGTACAAGAGAGGTGCCGAGACGTCTGAGCTATTGTTGCATTCCGAAATATTTGTAGTAATTGCAAACTAAGTTTTCTTTTGATTCCTTGTGATCCCTGATAATTTATTTTTTAGCTTCTCAAGTATTGACTGCTAAGATTGTTGTCAATGGATGCTTGGGATTACTGGATGTTGCACAACTTGCATAAATGGCACATGGTAGGCTGCTTTTGGTGAAGAAGCTCCATATTTATGCACAACTTGCATAAATCCAAGGTTCATAAAACGGGTGGAAATTGGCTACTTCCTGTAGGATCAAAGACAGGTAGACAACAATTAGAGGAGGATGAATGATTGTCGTGACTTTTTGGTGTCTTTCAGTAGTCAAAAAAGATCTCAACCACTTGAAACCGAACCACCTAGTCAATCGCTCAACTTACGACCGCTCACTCGATGCTCTGTACGACTACTCGCCTGATCGCTTTGAATGTTATCGTAAGATTCACAGCACCTGCAATCACAACCAATCTACGATTAAAACAAGAACCAGATCTATTGAAGACTTATCTTTATTACAAGATCTCTGTGGGATGACAAAGTGCCCTTACAAGCACCCTTAAAAATTTTCTTGACGAAAACCCTCTCAAAACCGCACTAACACTTTCGCAAAAGCCACACATTAGCCCTTAGTCTCCCCTGCTTTTATAGGCTAATGTCCAAACCGTGTCTGCCTCAAACACAAACACAAAACTCTATCTCTTCCTCAAATCAAGGGACTCGAAACCCTTTCTAACATTGGTTTTCATTCAATTCTCTATCTCTTCCACGTTACGGACACTATCCGTAACTTTCTCATTCTTCTCAATTATGGATTTATCCACAACTCCTAACCCAACACGTAACGAAGCCTCCAAGACAGCACCTCCCGTATCTTCATCATGCACCATCATCGCTCGTGTCGAAGCTTGCTAGACCACCGAATACTGAGCCTTTCTGACTACCGAATACTGAATCCTTCGGATACTGTTCACCGATCACCACTAGCCAGTCATACCGCTAATCTAACATGAGTATTCGAAGATAGTAAGAACTGAAGCATTCGTACCGACAATGAAGTCTAGGAGTACCGACCGTGAAGCCTATGACAACCGTTTACAAAGTCTTCAACTTCTGACCGCAAAATCTACGAATACCGAACAAAAAATCTAAGACCACCGACCAATAAAATCTACGACTATTGAGTACAACCAGTAAACTTCATGAGTATCGAATACCGACCATTAAAGTCCATGACTATCAATATCGACTAGACACTATAGCTACGACAATAAAAAAGTATTGTAGCTATGACCAATTGACTGGTCGAGATCGAAGCTTACCGATTACTTGGCATGGTCATTCTGTTGTGGTCAAAAAGGCATAGTTGAAGGTTGCTATGGTCGAAACAAGATGTGGTCGTAGTTGGACAAGGTCAAAATCGGACATGGTCAAAGTCTATTAATATCAAAGTCGGACGTGGTCAAAGTCAGATATGATCGATGTCTACTAATCGGACAAAACCGTTCAGACCACCGACTACCAAACGTAGTCGATACCGCCGACTACCGTGGTCGAAATACTATGGTCGATCTGCCTTTGCTTATCTGTTGTGGTCAACAACCACCCTGAAAGCTTTAGTAAAACAAGTGCATCGAGCAGAACTTTCACAAAAGCAAATTACAATAAAACCAAATGATAATTATTCACTATCAACAGTATGTACAACCATCATATGGTCTCACACTTCCCCACTGGTGCGGCCACAAATATATCACCTCAGTTTGGAGTTTTCCGAAATAAAATAAGAAATTAAGCAACGGATATAAATACGGCGAAATTTTGTCATAGTAATATAGCACATGAGGACAATTTTCAGAGCGATATATCGGCGAAAAAAGCCATCTATTTGTTGTTTCCCTCGGTGTTTTCCTGCACTGTCCTACCGTGGGGCTACGCTTAAATCTCTCTCCTTACATGCCGACATTAGAAGGGGAAAATGCCGGGTTCAGAGGATTGCAAGGCAGGCATTCTGTTCGTCCTTTCTCTCTCCTCTCTTCGTTCCCGCGTAGAGAGAGAGAGAGAGAGCGCGAACCCCTTTGCCTCCTCTTTCCTGACAAGAACCACATTTCCCCCGATCTTTTTGCGGATTTTCCCTACAGATTTCTTCGCCTTTTGGTCGATTCTACCAGTGCACGGTTTTGTTCTTGTTCTTTCTCTCTCTCAGTTTCGTGGTTTGGGCAAATTTGGAGCTTCCTCACCAAACTGCAGCATCGGTACTGGGTACGTCTCAAAATTAATATACTCTTTTTTTTTACTTACTACTATTTTTTTGGAAAAAAGTAAGAACAAGAACAATCTTGTGACAATCTGAATGCTTCTTGAAACAAAAAAAGATGAACTGACAAAAATAATTTTAAATATGACCAACTGCGCACCGGAAGAATGCTAAGATTATTTTTGTACAGAGAGAATTCTTGGATTTTGAATGTGAATGCTGGGTTGTCGCATGATTTTTTTTTTCTGCTGTAACCGGCGGGAATTTTGGATTTGGTCTTCACATTTCCATCCTTTTGTCCTCTGAACAATCAGACATTGTTGTCTTTGTTCCGAAAGAAAGGTTGCATGCCTCATTAACAACGCAGTGTAATTTTGGTGCTGCCCTGACGAAGGATTTCTGCTCAAGTTCAGGTTTTCAAGCAACCTACTACTTGTGAATTTTGATGTACATTGATCACCCATGGCTGCGAAAACCCGCGCGAGATCCCAGGACTTCTCGCAGCGGTTCTGGTCCATGCTGTCCTACGCCTGCAGCGAGCTCTGCGTGATCATTCTGCTCTACGTGGCCGCCGCGGCGTTGTATGCGGTGACGAGGTTGGCACGCATCTGCAGGCTGAGGGCGCCATGCACGCTGTGCTCAAGGCTGGACCATCACCTCCTCCATGGCAAGCCATGGTTCTCCGGGTACTTGGTTTGCGCCGCGCATAGGTTGGAGATATCATCTCTGGCATACTGCAAGAGCCATGGCAATCTTGCACGCTCCGATGATCTCTGCGAAAGATGCCTCCTGGCATGCACCGCAGGCGTCAGCGATGAGGTTAACTCCGGGTCTGGGTCGAGGTCCAGACGGTTGTGTTCTTGCTGCTCAGAGCCGTTCAAGAAGGTGCGCAATGCGCAGAGGCTTCCTGGAACTGCAAACGTTGTGGAGTCTTCAGATACCGTGCTTGGTTCGGAGGAAATGAACCGGAAGAGCCAAGTTGCTGCAGGAGACGGCAATCTTGCCATGCCATTGCCATCCAAGGTTGTACCTGAGCAAGTCCCTGCAGATCGTTCAAAAGAGAAGAGTACGTATAGCTATCTGAAACTGAATATGTTGAACTGAATCTTTTTAGGAAGTCCACTGACTATATCCATATGCTTTTGATGTAGCATTTCTGGTGGGTATTGAGGAGGTCAATGAAACAGATGGTTCACCAGGCACAGAAGAACAATCTACAAAGGACAATGGTGCTTCTGCAAATGCTGGGGCAGCAAAGCCAGTACCCAGTGGATCCGCTGCGCCGACGCGCATTTTTGTCGACCGCAACAGCAGCATAAAGAATGCTTTCATTGGCAGGGTCAAGCTGCCATCTCCTCGCCCATCAGAGATAATCTCTGCCAGGGACAACAATTCAACCACTCAGCAGGAAGTGAAGGAATTCCTTTCTCAGATGTCCTCTGCAAGGGGCCTTGACAGTTCTTGGACTGAAGGAGCACCTAGCCCTGGTATCAACACTCTGATTGATGAAAGCAATGACACTGGCTGGAAACTCGAGAGGAATTATTCTGTGCTGGAACCATCGGATGGGAACATTGTTGATGAAGCTGAAGGGGAGAGCTCTCTTGAGAATCTGAAGAAACAGCTTGATCTCAACAAGAAGTCAATGAGTGCTCTTTACAAGGAGCTCGAGGAAGAACGCAGCGCTTCAGCGGTCGCGGCAAGCCAAGCGATGGCCATGATCAACAGATTGCATGAGGAAAAGGCTGCGATGCAGATGGAGGCGCTGCAATATCTGAGGATGATGGAGGAGCAGGCTGACCATGACCATGAAGCAATACAGAATCTGCACGACCTGCTTACAGAGAGGGAGAAAGAACTGCTCGACATGGATTCTGAACTTGAGAACTGCCGGAGACTACTCCAGGATGCGCCATTCAATGGCGGCAAACTTGATGCCACTGGTGCAACATATGGCAGAAATATGGCATTTGACGGTTTGAATGGTTCGGATTTTGTGAGGAGCACCATGTCGGGTTTCGAAGACGAAAAGGCGTATATTTTGGAATCCTTGAGCAGATTGGAGGAGAAGCTCCACATTTTCACAAACAGACTTGCTTCTGATGATGCCAAAAGTAGTCAAGATGGATTGTTAGGAGATCACATAAGGGCTGATGGCCAACATATGGAGAATTCTTTTCAGCAAAATGATGGAAATGAATTAGTTGAGGAGAACCACAAGGATGAATGTTCATGTTCTCCTTTAGACGTTGGCAAACCGAGTTATTTAACAAGTTTTAAGGATGAAATTTCACTATTAAATACAAGGCTGAAGGCACTTGAATCTGATCAAACGTTTCTCAAGCAGGTATTAAGTTCCCTAAAATGTAGCCCTGATGGACTGCAGTGTGTACAGGAGATAACCAGCCATTTGCTAGAGTTGCGAAGAGTTGTGACTCAATGAAGAGAAGCAGTTTTGCCTTGAGTTCATCACACTACTTGGTCACGAGGTAAGAACTCTTCTAGTCATTATTTAATAGCAATGAATATTACTGAAGATTGTTGAACTATTATGAAAAATGGAAACATTTTGTTGAGGTAACTGAAAGCCCAAAACATATAGCATAGCTTACATGATGCAACAGCACACCGAATGCTTCATTAGCCTCTATGCTCGGAAGTTTCTAAAATTACGTCCATGACGGAAAATGCTAAGAAAATGCATGTTTGTAAGAAAGCTTATGCTTTAACAATTGCAATAATCGTCAAAAAATATTGCAAATATTTACTCAAACTGGTTTGTGCTGATAATAATTTCAGCCCACCAAGTTATCAAAAGATGAGTCTGGATTAGCTACCATCTATATTGCTGAATACTTTAAAGCTCTAGATTTTATTTTCCTTATTCTCTCAATACACTGTAGCCACATGTTAGCCAGCCCTCCTATAAATTCTTTGAACTCCTGTGATTTTGTTTTTCATTTTAATTTTTCTTTCATCCATATGCTAGCTGTGAATATTAGTATTGGTTATTTACAGTTGCTGGATCTACAAAATAGTTGAAGGAAATGTTACTGTTCCTTGCCATAGTCTTGAACCACAAATCTTATACATGAATCTTCTGCTCAATTCAGTAAAAACATTGACAAACATTGATCCAACCTTTTTCTGCAGTCCTTCTCATGTAAAGATCTACAGCCTAATGATGGTGCTACTGCTTCCGGTTAGTGCCGGAAGTGGTGTCAATGCTGCATTGAAGAGGTGTGAACTCTGAAGATCGATACCGGTGCAAGATCATCCGTTGTTCTTTAGTCCTGATCTGATTAAATGTGAAAGGGTGCATTCACTGACCAAACACTTCCATTTCTTGTACTAACCTTCAATTTTTCATCGACCTGGCTGGCCCCTTGCTGCTGTTCCTTCCGTCACTACGTCAGCAAATTACTGACACAGACAAAACATCCCTTGTATATTGATCTGATGGCTGTTGAAATTAGGAGCAAGTTTGTAACCGTAGATGTAATTAATGCTTCTGGTTCCTGCCAAGAGGAGTTAACTAGTAAACTATATGTTCATGTCAAATCAGTGACTATTCCCGTCATTTTTCTGGGATGGCCCAAATTCGTTGCCTACAAATATTTCAGTTGTTTGAATCCTGCTGATTTTATAATCGAATTGCAATGATTTTGCAGTGGTGCTAATTTTTCCTCAAAGACTACATGCATGCATGCCAAGTTGCTTTCACATCTACACCTCATCTATCTCTGCATCGTCATTTGTCAAAACATGTGAGTGCGTCATCTACCACTATTAATATTCCGTTCTGAAACTATAGATTCCTTTGAATATTTCAAATTTATACTACTGCTATTTCAGATTCGGATCTAATCAGAAATAGTCTACTTGTGCTTGTATTTTTGTATGGAATAAGTTTATTTTACCCCCTCAACTCTTCCGACAATCTAAGTTTTAACCGTGAACTACAAACTCATATATTCAACCTCTCAACTACGAAAACAGGGTACTTTACCCTCTAAGGCCATTTCGTCCCAGTTTTCGTCTACGTGGTGTGATGTGAAAGCATTTTTAGGGTGGCGTTGCAGCCTAGTCAGCATAATCATCATATAAATAAGAAATATACAGTAAGACCCACCCGTCAAACTCGTGTCCTCTCATTGTCTTCCTCTGATCTCTCTCTATTGCAACTGGCCACGCTAGCCAACAACGACTACGACAACCACCATATTTCTTCTTCCTTCCCTTCTCTCACTCTCCCCCAAAGCTCATCACCTTGGCGAATGATCTAACTAGTGTTGGAGGCGGAGACCGTGATGTGGATGAAGGCACACCATTAATGACCTTTGTGACTGCATCTTCACCTGAGCAAGCTGCAAGATGTTGTCGCCAATGACCGGAGTGGATAGAGCAGGCGGCCCGACGACCAGGGCACAGATGATCTGGACCTTGTCATGGGGGTTGAATTAGAGTAGCAAGAGTAGCCTCAACCAAGTGTCGTCATTGCCCCCAAGTGCCACCGCCACCGCAATCCGAGATTGGGGAGGAGGCCTGCTCTGGCTCCCCCTCCCCGCTGCCCTCTGCCATGCGCCCAGCTCCACCATGCCCCCCTCTCCCATCTACGGAGGAAGCAAGAGCAGAGATATTGGACAGTGTGTTCCCGGCGGAAGGAAAAGGCGAGCTGACCGATGACAAATCTCTAGCCTCCTCCCCCAAATCCGGCCGATGCTCTCGGCCTTCTCCCCAAATTCTGCCCGCCAATGTAGCTCTCAGTGTCAGTGCTACTAGGTGCAGACGAGGAAGATTAAGAGGTGAGAAAAATACAGGAAGAAGTGGATTGTGAGAGTGACATGTGGGCTTTATCATATTTTTCTAATTTATTTTTTTTCTAACTCGATTGTTTACATGTGAAAACCTGAACCGAAAACAAGTCTATGTGTGCAAACCGCTTCTATGTTAAAGCCATCTTACATTAAAACAGCCTTTAATAGATCTTAAGGAGTAAAATAAAGGAGATTGATACTTGAGAGTTGTAAAACATCTGATTTTACAATTTAAGGTTTGAGAAGGTAAAATAGACTTTAGCTCAAGAGTCAAGATCCATATCAGATGAATTTTATTATATAAATGATTCTGTCCCCATCTTGCAGGCCATTAGTTCTTCACACTTTTAGAGTTTGCATATCGCATGGAAAACTTCTACAATCCTTGCAAATTACTACACGTGCACCTAAATTAGTACTCCCTCTGTCACTAAGCGTAGGTCGTGACGTTCACTCTCTAAAGTATACTACTTTGTTCACTATATCCTATTAAATATGTTTTTATGAATAAAAGATGTCATAAAAATATATTTCATAATGAATTTAGCAACACCAAATTCATATGGCCAATCTAGATAATTCTTTACATATCATCAAAACTAAAAATGATTGACTAGACTAATTGTAGGCTGACCTACATTTAGTGATGGAGGGAACACCATGTTGTGTAAATCGTGTCTAACAAACTCATTCTGGTTATGTTACAGATTGGTTGGTTCGTTTGTCTTGTGAGTACTAAACTTAGAATATCCTAATAAGAATAGCTAATTTTAGACTTTTTTGTCTTCGTGAATTACAATAGGGGTCCCTCGTCTTTCTTATTTATATTTTTTTCCATAAGAGTGGTTGAACTTGAAAATCTGTTGTAGTATCTGTATTTTCTGTTAAGGAACCGACGCTGGAGACCAGTCCGAGCGATTCCTCTGCTTAGAACAAGAACGAATCAATCATAGAATCACAGAATAATAGATTGAACACAGAGAGGTAGAGAGAACTCCTGGTCTTTCTTTATTGCTTTAGATTGCATCGGGGTACATAATGAGGGGGGTCTAGGGCCCTATTTATAGTCTACGGTGGGGTGCCCAATTAGATCAGGACTCTGGATAGAGTCCAGGTTTCCTAACACTCCCCCTTGGGCACTCACCCAACATGCTCATGCCTCGTCAAAACTCCATAAAAACCCAGTGGGAAAAATTTGGAGAAAGAGTACATGATACATGTGATCTTTGCGATGCACAATTGCCTCATTAAAAACCTTGGTCGAGAAACTTCATGGAAAACTCGTCAAGGGAAAAAGAGTACAATTCACCCAAATTCATTTGGTCTGCAAGACTTTATTTTTGGGTACTTAATCTTCATGATCAAGATTTATTAGCGGGCTTGTGAGAATTCTCCCCCTGAATTCTGCACTTCTCTAAGTCTCATCATTCTAATTCCACGCACGCACCTTTCAAAACTAGATGCGAGGAGTGACTTAGTGAATAAATCTGCGAGATTTTCACATGACTTAGTATGCAGTATTTTAATCTCGTCCATCTTTTGCAATTCATGTGCATAGAAGAACTTGGGGTTGATATGCTTTGTGAGATGACTCTTCACATAGCCCGTTTGCACTTGTGCAATGCAAGCTGCATTATCTTCATAGATAATTGTGGGGGTTTGCACAATGTTCATCCCACATGACCGCTGGATGTGGTGAATCATTCGGCGGAGCCAAGCGCACTCGTGCGGCTTCATCTGATGCTATAATTTCGAGTGGTTCGTCAAGTAGCTACTGTGCTTTGCTTAGACGATTTCCATGAAATTACAGTTCCACCACACAGAATACATAGCCTGTTTGTGACTTAGCGGTATATGGTCCGACAGATACCCAAAGATCTGCATAGCCAATCAAGGTCGATCTTGATTCTTTTCAGAAACAATCCGAGGTCCTTACTACCTTGGAGGTATCGGAAAATGTCCTTTATGCCCTGCCAATGCCTTTTGGTGGGCTCTGCACTGTACCTTGCTAACAGGTTCACGGCAAATGCAATGTCCGGTCTAGTGCAGTTTGCTAAATACATGAGTGCTCCCACTGCACTCAAGTATGGGAATTCCGGTCCCAGGACTCCTCCCCTCTTCCCTTGGTCGGAAAGGATCTTTTTCTTGCTGTAAAGACCTACCGATCATCGGTACTTTCGAGGGAAATGCCTTCTCAAAGCCAAACCTTTCGAGCACCTTCTGGGTGTAGGTCGACTGATGTACCAAGACTCCTTCAGGGACATGCTCAAGCTGCAAGCCTAAGCAAAACTTGGTCTTGCCCAAATCTTTCATTTCAAATTCTGACTCCAAGTAGGAGCTTGCTTCTTTTATGTCTTCAGCTGTCCTGATGATATTCAGATCATCTACATACACAGAGATTATACAGAATCCATTCTGGGATCGCCGTATAAATACACAAGGACAGTCTTCATTGTTCGTGTAGCCTTTCTTGCAGAGAAAGTCGCTCAAGCGATTATACCACATTCTTCCAGATTGTTTCAGTCCATACAGTGACTTTCTGAGTTTCACACTGTACATATTTCTATTTGCTCTGTCTTGGTTCAGGAGAGGAATTCCTTCAGGGACTCTCATGTAAATCTCCGAATCCAAATTACCGTAAAGGTATGCAGTCACAACAACCATCAATTTCATTTCTAAATTCAAGTTTACTGCCATTGAGATCAAGTATCTAAAGGTAATTAAACTCATGACTGGGGAGTAGGTTTCTTCATAATCAACTCTAGGACGTTGAGTGAAACCTTGGGCTACGAGCCTTGCTTTATATCTCACTACTTCATTTTTTTTCATTTCTCTTTCGAACAAATACCCACTTGTGCCCAATGGGGTATACATGGGGAGACGTGCAGCATACGGGCTCAAACTCCTCTCTTTTGTTCAGAGACAACAATTTAGTTGCTATTGCCTTCTTCCAATCTTCCCAATCTGATCTATTCAGCGAGCGATGCAGGCTCGGGATCAAGATTAATGATGGAGGCAATTTTCTTTGCGAAGTAGATATCGATATTAGCGATTATCCTATTCAGGGACTCTCCCGTGTGCACATAATTTATAGCTATTTCTTCATGAGTTGCTTCTTCTGGAGCTTCACCTTGCGCATCGCTTCTTTTAATTGCGGTGGCAAATCCCTTTAGTTTTTCGGCTCCGATGTGTGCGCACACATCCATGCCGATTTCTTCTTCCATGGATATTCAGATCCAGTATGCCCTTTCTAAAGGTGTCATACTCATGCCAGGTCTCAACTGGCTCCCCTTCTCATTCTGGGGGACTTCAATGATCGGCTGTGATAAATCCCGCTTATCCTTTTTCGCCAGGCGTCCCCGGTTACTAAGGATTCGAGAAACCGGAGTTCTCGTCCTCATTTTTTTCTGAGGCCTCTGGACGAGATTAGGGATACCTTCTGCTTTCTTTGGTATTTCAACCCTCTCCGGTGCAGTGCGTGCAGGCACATGCGACTTACTCACGCTCTTCAAATCACTAAAGTGATCAGGCAGTTGATTTGCTAATGCTTGCAAATCTGTTGTCTTCTAGACTTCTCTTGTCTTCTGGACTTCTATTGTCTTTTGGACTTCTCTATTTGCTTCACTAATGCGCGGGTCATCTGCATGAATTCCCGTGGCTTGCCATGTAATGTCTTCGACTTCTCAGTGCGTGGGTCATCTACATGGATTCCCCAGGCTTACCACATAATTTCCCGACATTCTTCATCAAGGGGTTGATTTCCTCCCCCTAATGTTGGGAAATCTTCGGTGCTGACCATTGCGCTAGTTGCATAGGTGAATGGATGTTGTAGGCCGAAGGTCTAAGGTTGATGAGATTCGCTGCATGCAGGACTGCGTGTCCTCAACATGTAGCTGCTAGATTTCAATTATACAAAAGGAGTCGGGCAATAAATTTAATTGCTTTAATTAAAGTCTCTGCCAGACCATTCTGGGTATGGACATGCGGTACCGAATGCTCAACTGCAATTCCCATTGCGTGCAATGATCATCAAATGCCTTTGAAGTAAATTCTCCGGCGTTGTCCATTCTGATGGACTTGATGTGATAAACAGGGGACACATTTCTGATGCGAATGATCTGCGAGATCAATTTGTGCAAAGACGTGGTTTCTTGTCGACAACAAACCCACATACGACTACTTCAAAGAAGCGTCAATGAGCACCATGAAATACTTAAATGACCCTAAGATGGGCTGAATGGGACCGCAAATGTCTCCCTGGATGCGTTCCAGGAATGCAGGGACTTCATCCTTCACTTTCAGAGTGGAGGGTCTAGATATTAGTTTCCCGGTGGCACATGCAGGGCACACAAAATCTTCATGATTCGGGAAATTCTTCACATTAATATTATGCCCATGCGAGTTATTTATTATGTCTCTCATCATCCTAAGACCTGGGTGGCCTAATCTGTCATGCCGGAGACAGAAGAGTTAAGAGCTTCTAAACACTGTTTTCAGAATAGTGTACGCTGTAGGCGCTTTAATGTTGGTATAATATAGCCCAGTGAAGGAAGTTTTTCTAATATTCTTTTGCCATTCTCTTCGCGCTTCATAATGAGCAGGTATTTCTTACCGTACTCTTCTTCAGTCTCAACGTGGAAACCATTTGCGCGGATATTCTTAAAACTTAGGAGAGTTCTAGTCAATTCTGGGTACAATAAGGCTTCTTCAATGACCAAAGTTGTGCCCATGTGGCTCTTCCGGAACCAATTATACATGCATTGCTTCCGGCGATTGTCGTAAGGCTGCTAGTGCTCTTACGAATCGACTTGAATTTGTTAGTCTCTCTTAAGATGGTATGAATTGTGCCGCTGCTGGCTAAGCACACTTCCTTTATAGGGCGCTACACTTGTTCTAATATAGGGTGTTTTATTAATATGCATGAGAATGCAATCAACACATAGATAAAATACTCCAATATCAGAACATATCATGCCATCATAAACTGAATAAATGAATGAATTCATCAAATATCATCCAACCATCACGAGAAAATAACAATTCTTAAGTACCATCCATGCAAATTCTAACATATTCTTCCACACAAAATAAATGACAATTAAAGTCGAAATGCATTCAGTGCACTAGACTTCTTCTGCTATTTTCTCGGGGTTGACATTCTCTTCAAGAGAAATCATGGCGTTAACTACTTCTAGGTCGAGAGGGATTATCATTGTCGTGATGGTTTCAACTTCCATCGGTGCAGTGACTACTGAAATTCTCCCCTCACCGATGCAGAGTGGGCTTCATCCGCCTTGACCATTCCGCTTTGGCTTGCGGCCTTATTCTCTTGTGGAGCATCGATTCGCCTTTACGGGCGCGCCTTACCCTTCCTTCCCTTCTCTCATTAAGAGCTTTTGCACCTTGTAGCTCCGGTGTTGGCTTCACGGCCAGCGGAGCTCCCAGGTGACTGAGTGACGTAGTTCTTACGGAGAACTTTGTCCTGAGCCTCCGCAACTTGCATCATATCAGTCAATTCGGCGTATTCCTCATAGCCATCTTGACGATAGTTGCGTGCGGATTGTGCTATATTGGGGTGGAAGGTTTTTCTCAATTTTCTGTATTGGGGTACAAATCCTGTGCAAGGCAGAATTGTATTCCCTGACCGTCTTAAAGTCGGCAAAACCTCGATCGATCCACTCGCTCGCTTGAGGAAGAATGGTGTACTTTAGCCTCTCAAACCGCTTCTGGAGTGCGGTCCAGAGTGCTAAGCGCTCTTCTCCGTCATATACTCATTCTTGAGAGTGAGGCGAGGTGGTGCCTAAGAAAATGAAGTGCTCGATCATTCTCCTCGAGTTTGGGTTGAGCGTCATTCATCCGCCAATCCCAATAGCGTAGCGGAGCTTCGGCTCCAAGCACGCCTCGACATCGGATGCCAACATCGTAGTTTTGGCCATCTTTGGGCGACTCCTCGAACTCCCAGTTCGTGATGCTAGTCATCTAAATGTGTATAAGTCTACTGCTGGTAGACATGCACGGAATAATTCACTGCGGGTAAATGGTACAAAAGCTTCTCATAATGCTTCATAATTTTCTGTGCATTTTATATAAATTTTACTGCTAATTCAGTGATTAAAAGCAATTTTCAGCAATTACAAATAACCAAAACAGTAAATAAATACAGAAAATACAGGGAATAATAATGACATAAATAAATAAGCTTCAAATGCTAAAATTGATGCAAAATTCAGATTCCCGAGGCCCTTTTATGCTAAAATATAAAATTTCAGCAAATTCTGCAATTCCAGAGGGTTTCTGCGCAAAATTTCAGTTCAGAGAAAAATTCGCGCAATTTCCTGATTTACCGAGGGGTTTTCTGCAAAATTCTGGACCCACTCGTAAAATTGAGGGCTTATTCGCAATTTTCAGAACTGCGAGGCCTTATCTGCAAGAAATCAGGACTTAAATTAAAGTTTTAAGGGCTTATTTGCAATATCCCGAGAAATAAGGACTTTTTCGCAAAAAATCCGGAACAGCCCACTCCCCCTTTCTTTTCCTCTTTTTTTTATTATTTACCCTCCCTTTCCGGCCGGGCCGAATTTGGCCTGCTTCTTTTTTCCATTCGGGCACTCGGCCCATGTGGCCCATGCGGCGGGGTTAAGGCACGAGGTTAGGTTTCTAACCCTATACCAAACGGCGGCGGCTAGTCACGCGTTCACACGCTGATCGAGGGAGGACGGCGCGCGCAGAGGGCCGGTGTCGCGCGCGCGGCGAGTGAAAGACGGCGCGGCGGGGCGTGCGGCGTTGCGGGTGGTACTAGCGCGCGTGGCGGCGGGTTGGTCGGCGGCCAGGCGGTCGGCAACCGTGGCGGCCGGGTGGCGCGCGGCGGCGTGGAAACCGAGGCGCCGGGCGCCAAAGCCGAGCGAAGCGCGCGATCGCAGGCCGGCGAGGCGGCTTGCCGCAAGCGCGCCGTGGCGAACTTGGGGGCGGCACGGAAGCCTCGGCCGGCGGAGGCGGCGCCGTGCTGATGCCGATGGCGGCCAAGGGTGGCGGGCGCCATGCGGAGCGCGACGAAGGAGCTGAAGCCGACGGCGTGTCTACGGGGCACGCATGTACATGTGGTCGTTCGGGACCAAGATGACCGGGCAGTGGTCCTGTGGCGACCTCGGCGGGGCGACGGCCATGATGGCTTCAGGCCGGTGGTGGCTTCGGGCCGACGTCGCATGCACGGAAGTCGAGACAGCCGGGCTGCGTGGTGTGCTTCGGGCACCTCGGCTAGATGCCGTCTGGCGGCCACGCATGCAGATGCGATGACGGTGACAGCGGCGTCTCATGCAGGATACGGCGGCCGGCGGTCTGATCTCGCCCCTCCCTTTTTTTTCATGCAATGGATGTGCAGATACTAGCTTGAAATCAAAACAGAGAATATAATTCCAGATTCTATTTCTCGTGTAGTGATTATTCAAAATCAAGCAAATTCATACAAAATTTCCGTTTTCAATCTACGATGCAATCAACATCTACCCCGTTTCGCAATCTACCGATCGACATTGTGCCGGCGATTTCAGATCTGCTCGCGGTAGATTTAGGGCGGATTTGCATCGTTCTACAGTGCAATCAACATCTACCCCATTTCATAATCTATCGATCGGCATTGTGCCGGCGACTTCAAGTCTGCTCGCGGTAGATTAGGGCGGATTTGCACCATAGAATTTCAATCTAGAACACGAAAAGAAAATACAGATTCAAAAGCGATCTAGAGAATCAATCTGTGCTTCGATGATTACCTCGTTCACCGGAGCGAAGTCGTGCGATAACGTGTTGAGGAACCGACGCCGAGACCATCCGAGCGATTCTCCGCTTAGAACAAGAACGAATCAATCACAGAATCACAGAATAATAGATTGAACACAGAGAGGTAGAGAGAACTCCTGGTCTTTCTTTATTGCTTTAGATTGCATCGGGGTACATAATGAGGGGGGTCTAGGGCCCTATTTATAGTCTACGGTGGGGTGCCCAATTAGATCAGGACTCTGGATAGAGTCCAGGTTTCCTAACATTTTCTACTCATATTTTAACTCTCTTGAAGAGTATTTTGTTAAAAAAACTATACACTTATCATTGAAAATGAACATCCACTAGTCAATAATGTATTGTTGGACCTCGGGTTAGCAAAATCCAGACCCTATGTGATTCCACCACACTATTCCTTGAATTAGTAGATAGTGCTCACAGATACACTATTGTATATCTAAAATATATTATGCAGAAGCTTAATTAATACAGTAATAACTTATGCATGAGCTGATCAGGCTGAAAACAATAAGTTGCAGCAGCGAAAACTTCACATAAGTGGAACCCTCAAGACTTGCCCATAGGCAGCCAACTAGGGTTAGCGACCTTGTTCTTGGCCTCATCATCTTCCAGCTCTGTCGATCCTTTTAAAGCTTAACCTTCTTTTACTGACTGACTGAACTCAGCAAGCCACCACACAGGATACAATAATAATAGATGCAATGCTGTCAAGGGAGGCTTTAGGTTCTTTTAGTTGCTAAAAGCAACATTTTGAAAGTTACGATAAATAGAAACATTTTTGAGACCTAACAATTTTAACTAAAACAGATTTTCAAAAGTTATCTGTGAGAATGCAGTAATAATAGTAGCGCAGGTTACATCCACTTTTTACGGTGCATGGCTATCTTTACCAAATGCTAGTTTTCACCACTAGAGTACATTCTCCTCTAGGAAAAGCCAAAGTCAGGGTTACCTCAGCCCAACGAACTTTCATCCCACCAATAAGAGTTTTTGAAATAGAACTAACTCGAGAAAGTTCCTATGTTCGCTCTTAACCGTGGGCACGACTGTTCGAATAGTTTATACTCTGCAGAGAATGGATATCTTTACCTACAAGAGATAATCAACTCGACAGGCCTACATGATTCCTTAGTCACGTAGATCGAGAGATTGTCACAAGGCCTTTATAATACCTTGCTCTATCATCATCTCACCCCTATGGGCTACTCCCACACGTAGTGGGTCCTATAAATTATGCGGGATGTTTCACCATAGCGATTAGTGCAATCGAACTCCACTCTCCACAGCGCTAGCCCTATGGAAAACTTCACCTTTACTCGGTGTCCCATTCAAGCCGGATGTTTATTCCTCCCGCACAATCCCTCCTTCCCCCTTCTTGTGAGATGACTTCAAGGGTCTAATAAATTATTCAGTCAAGTCTATAGTTTGCTAGCTTGTGGTTGTAATGTTTTACACGAGGAGGTCAACATAGGATTAAGTCCTTAATTTATCCAAACAGTTCATACCACAAACCACAATTTTTCATGCGACATCGCACCAACCTCTCTTACCATCCGCCCAAGCACGTATAGCAAGTTTTTAGGGTTTTGAGAAGCATAAATCTAGTTGTCACAAATTATCAGTCACTTACATCCTGTACCTATCCCAAAACAAGTTTTCATGTTTAAAGATTGATGATCAGGACAAACTAGTGCCCTAGACTTGACAAGATAACGTGGCATTTAATATGACTTATAGCTAGTAAAGTTATCATTAACATCTAGGTGATAATGACCTTGTATTTCAAGTGTCAGGGAATGGCATAACAATGATATTACTATGTCATCAAGTAGGCATGTAGCTACCTTAAATTTTGACATACATTTGTATAATGAGTTAAACATGCAATTTAATAATTCAAAGGAACATAGTTTTTGCATAAAATGTAGAATCAACATGATCAAAGTGATGACTTGCCTTCCTTGGTTTACCACAGCCTTGATCTAGTTCAAAGCCTGCTCAGTTAGTAGTCTTGAATCCTTCATCTTTGTCTTTACTTGAATCTTGATCCCGCTCGAACTTGTCGCTTCTTTGAGACTTCAGATTCTAACTACATAACAAATGAGCGAAAGACCAAATAAATCCAAGAACATAAGAAAGTCCAATCAAATTCCATTGAGCTTATCTATATGATGATTGCGAATAGAGAGAAGATTTAGTGGGATGCGGGATAGAGACAAAGTCAAACAGATTTTGAGGGAGAGTGAAGTGATGAGGTAGCTTCGTAGGGGAGGACAAAGGAAGGATTAACATTGAAAAAAATATTCACAACAATATTCTGCTTTAAATTGGGGCATGGCTAGACATAGCCGATTACAAGATACCAAGACTCGATTTTTAAATTTATAACTTTTTATTTAATTTATATTTATTAAGGAAGTTCCATGTGTTAGGCAAGGCCTACAGACAGATGAGAGAGTTTAATCATGATACTGGGTATTATTTGCTGAAGGATAAAACTTAGTGATTTTAGGAGGCGAGGTTTACAGAAGATGAGGATAAATTTGGTCAAATTAACTAGACATTTTGAGGCAAAGTATTATCTGAGATGGAAACTACCAATTAATTGAACCATTATTTTAATGACTTAATTAACTTAATTAAGATATGTAATTAGTCATTTAACCAATTATTAGTATGAACTTAGTTAATTATTTCACTGATTAACCAATTTATTATTAGTGATTAGCGGTCCGCCTTTTATTGGATAAGTAGTTAATATTTTAACAGAGTTTTCTTTCAAGATTGAACTGGTTATCGGTATATTAAATATTCTCAAGTATCATGGGTGAGATTAAATCCTTGAGATAGGGTCGGATGATTAATAAATGGGCAAGATAGTATTTTTAGCTCGACTTCTTAATTAAAGATACTCTTTGCATGAAATGATGTCATTTCATATACCTTTTTTTGCAAGATTTGTGGTTCACAAATATTTCTCATAATCATATGATTATGAGAAAGGCAGACATTATTTTGAATCTCATCATTTAAAGTTTAAATATCATCGATCCTATTATTGCAGTTATTTCCCTTATTCATTATTTACCATTAAGGATAGCTCTCATGATTTTGACATAAGCAAATAATATTTATTATTTTATGTGGTGAAATTTGGTTTAATTATATTTAACTTACAAATGATAATTTTTAGATCAAAAGATAACGATATAATAGGATTCTTGGTTAAGATTTGAGCATCTAGAGTAGAATTTGAGAGCTTCAGGATTATCTTCGAGTAGCTTTGAAACACATTTTAGTATAGATATCTTGCTAACTTTTTGGTTGTCAGGAAGTTTAATCAAGGTTAGATCTTTAGTACTTGTTAATTTACAAAATCCTTCAATTGGGATTAGATTTTAGCCTTAGAATTTATTAACCCATGTCAATTACTTGTTATTTGGAAAATAGTTCTTGCATAATCTTGCTTTAGTAAATTATTACAAGAGGATTAATTTAATAATATCTATTGGCATGACAATAATCGAAGGGTAAAATTTTAAATTGCATGAACCCTTGTTATAGTTTTATAATTAAATTCTTATTCCCATTATTATTTACAAACTACATTCTATCACATTGCTCATTTAAATATTTCTTATACGTGAAATTCAAAATTTAATCATGAGTTAAGAGAAATACAAGAGACATGCATTAGCAGGATGCCCTTATCCAGTTGGGCCCACTTGTCATAAGACGAGGGAGAGACAAAGCAAAGAGAAACAGAGGGGGCTCAGCCCGACCGAATTTTTTGTATTTTAGCCCTTTTTTGAAAAATATTCACATTTAGACCCCTGGTAGTTTTAATTCCGTTTTTGGACCCAGAGCTTGGGGCCGTTGGTCACGGCGCCGAGGTAACACGTCTCGGCGCCGTGGACCACGGCGCCGAGCGCGAGCCCGCGCGCCAGAGCGGCGGCGTGGCGCCGACGTGGCGTGGAGCTCGGCGCCGTGACTCGTGGCGCCGAGCTCGGCGCCGAGCATGCGGCTTCGAAACGGCACCGAGCACGCGGGGCCGTTCATTCGCAACCGCGCCGCCGCCGCCTCCGTCCCCTCCCGCACTCGCGTCCTCCCGCCGCGGCCGCCGCCTCCTCGCCGACCGCCTCGGCCTCCTCGTCGACCGCCTCGGCGCCTGTCGTCCCGCCGCGGCGCGCGCGCGCCTCCTCTCGCACGGGCGTCCTCCCGCCGCGGACGCCGCCACCCTCTCGACCGCCTCGGCCGCCGTCCGACGTCCTCCACGCCGCGGCCACCCGCCTCCGTGTCCCCGCCGCCGCGTCTGCGCCGCCCGACCGCTGCCCGAGCCGCCCGCCCGGCCGCCTCCGCGTCTCGGCGCGCCGCCTGGTGCCGCCGCCCCGCCTCCCGCGTCTCGCCTCGGCCTCCCCTCCCGCGACGCGTCCTCGGCCGGCCGCCCATCCGACGTGCTTCCCGCCGGCCGTCCTCCCCTGGCCGCTGCCGAGAGGCCCTAGCGACCGCTACAAGTGCCTCAAGGTGAGGACTTCTCCTCCAAAATGTTCGTTCTTGGCGCCACACATAGGCTTGCACGCTCATCGAATGGGTGGATCGGAGCCGCCGGCATGGCCAAATAACCGTGCGGTGGAGGTGGAAAACAAACTACAATACTATGTCAAGATGGATCAGCTCGCGAGGTGGAGCGGCAGATGCGGCTTGAGCAAGAGCGCCGCGTGAGGGTGGACCAAACCGTCAAGGGCAAGGAGGATGACACGCAAAGGAGGCGGGAGCGATTAAGTTCGCGTGAAGCGACCATCAAGCGTCGGAGGAAGAGCTTCAAGCTCGTGAGGCAGCTCTCAATACCAAGAGTCACGGGAAGAAAGATGCGCGGAGCCATCTTCGTAGCGCGACAAAAGGGGAAACAACCACGCTACACCCAAGAGACAAGATGTAATAGACCCGGTCCACACGAGAGGTCGTACGAGCAGTTGGGTCGATTAGTCGGATATCATGCTTGCATGTAATAAAATTGTACGCGCCATGTTCGTCCCAACTTCATAAGCTTATTATCTCGGCTTTTCGCATGCAATGATTCCCACATGTCTTATTATCACTTCCCCTCCTTTCATCCAATTGTTCCTATCACAGTTGTCATAAAAAATAATTCAAAAAAATTCTTCCAATAAAACAACATAACATGATCGAAAAATGTTATTGCAGTTCAACATATTTTCACTACAAGATTGTACAAAAATCACAAATACACTAATCGTTACTTCACACATAACTCGTTCGTCAATCCACAAACAGAGGGGATGGGATTGACCCAGAATCATCCCAGTAATTATTTCCCCAAGTGTGTAGTAACAACTGAACAAAAGGAAGATGAGAGTTGCTTGTATGCCACATGTCGCCTCCCCTCTGTCTTGCCTGCAGCATCTCACGGCCCCAGAACTTCACACAAAACTCGTTCGTCACGGCCTGCAGAATTTTATTTTTCAAAAACCATTACCAACGTACCATAATATTTTTAAAAAATCTACACGAATTTTCCTACATGTTTCATCTGCAATACATATTTCAAAACATACGTCATATTTTTTGCTCTCTATAAATAAATAACTAACTATATTACATAATATTACTATCATTAAATAATCCAACTAAAAAATACAACTTAATTCATTTTGCGAAAAAAAGACTGATCGGTGCAAACCCTAAACAGCCGTGGTGCCACGTGGTAGGCACCTCGGCGCCGTGGACCACGGCGCCGAGCTTGGCGCCACGAGTCACGGCGCCGAGCTGCCTGCCACATCGGCGCCACGCCGCCGCTCTGCCGCTCTGCGCGGGGCTCGCACCTCGGCGCCGTGGTCCACGGCGCCGAGACGTGTTACCTCGGCGCCGTGACCCACGGCGCCGAGCTCTGGGTCCAAAAACGGAATTAAAACTACCAGGGGTCTAAATGTGAATATTTTTCAAAAAAAAGGGCTAAAATACAAAAAAATCGGTCAGCCCGACCAAAAAAAGAGCAGAGGGAGGAAGGGCGCATGGCGGCGCTAGGCAAGCAGGCTCGCCAGTGAGGAACAGCCAGGGAGGCATCGGCGATAGCCAAAACGGGGTGCCAGGGACGTGGGGAAGTCAAAGGAGGCACCAGCATAGATCGGGTGGAGCTAAGGGTGGCCGGCGATGGTGGAAGCGGCCGGGCACAGAGGCGCCATGGAGCGGTGGCAGCCAGAGGGAGGGGAGGAGAAGGGGAGGCGAGCATGAGAGCTCGAGCGAGAGAGGGCCAAGGGGAGCTCACCTGCGGTGATGACTTGGCCGGGGAGGTGCCAAGGCGAGCCAACAACAGGAACCGTGAGCGGCGGCAGGTGGCTCGCATGGAGGGAGTAGCTCAGGCGGAGGGAGGTCTGTGCGACGGTTGGGGAGCTCTAGTGTGGCGTGGAGATGGAGCGCCAAATCGGAAGGAGGGGCGACGAAGGAGTAGCAGCAGTAGAAATGGCGACGTCGACCTATCTTGAGGAGATCGACCATTTTGGCGGATTCCGGTGACAGAACTTCAATTAAAAGGGGAGGGAGGTGGATGGTGTCCAGGGGCACACAGTGATGCTGACGGCTTGTGAAATGGTTGCCGGAGGCGGCCGGGACGGGGTGGTGGCCGGCGCGGGTGTGGAGGTGGTTCGACTGTGCTCTGCTTGGGGAAGGAAGGGAATGTCACTGGGGAGTGAGGAGGCGAGCTCGAGCCTTTTTATACACGGGGGAGAGAGGGTTGGCCACTGGGTGTATTGAAGATGCGCGTAGAGGAGTAATACCAGGCGGGGTCGGCTCTTGCCTTCTGGATTTTTATTCCCCTCATTCGAGTTTGGCTGCAAAAACTTCAATTCAAGAACTCAAATAAAAGCCAACCATTCAAATACACTAAAAAGCCAAGAAAAAATTATTATTTTCTTAATTACACTAGTTCCCATTTTGAGATGTTACATGTATTTCAAAAAAAAGCAAGCTGATAACTAAAATACTAGACTAGTTGGTATTAAAATGGTCCCAACAACTTGTGCAGATTAATAAGGAAGAGCTGATTTATTTCGTACAAAAAATTTATCAGAAAAATGCCTGCCTTGAATTTAAGATATATATAGTTCCTTCCTCTTTATAGTTCGCAGGTTTAATCTTTGGAGGAAGTTCGCAGGTTTAATCTTTGGAGGAAGTATGCATACTTAGTTTTGTTTAATACCTAGTCATAATGTTACTCTTAACATCACAAAACAAGTACCACGTGGGAATAGAATCGGGTAGCTTTTGTTTGTCTATATCAAAAGCCTGTATTCTATTTCCACAAAGCTCTAATATGAGTCGATCTTTCTCTGGCTCTGCAGACTGCATTGAGACTCTTTTGGGCTATGGATTATAGATTTTGGCTTAAAGTTTTTAATTATATCTGTTCACAAGAGAGAATATGGAGAAAGAGATATTCACGTGCGATTTTAACCAATATAGATGAAGTCAAGATAGTGCCTACTATAATCTACTTCTAAACTCCATCTTAAAAAGATACTATATTTAAAAATTAGTGATCGTAGAAAGTCAAACAATAAGCAAAAAAAACAGTAATATGTTACATAAGCTAATGGGTGTGTGTTCGTTTTTTTCTTGTCTCTGTACATTTTCCATGAGTATATTGATATCTGCTTTCCTTTCCAAGAAAACCATCAAAGAGAGGAGGTGATAGTACTGTAATGGTGTACTTGAATATCAGCACCTGTGGCTTCACATGTTACACATCTTTTCCTTGCAATGAGTGACAATATCACTCTAGTATTTTTAAAAAAATTTAACTTTCAAATATTCGTTTTTCTAAAATAGCTCTTTCAGGTACCCCATGCGGTAGGTACCTACCGAGCTGTAGCAACTCGACAGCTACTGTAGCTACAATACTCTGCCGAGCTATTGGTGCTCGGCATATGCCTGCCACGCAATAGGTCCACGAAAAAGGGCTATTCTGACAAAACAGATGTTTAGAATCTAAAATTGAAAAAAAAAATGACTAGAGCAACATTTGTGCATTCAATTCCTTTTCCCTTGGTGCAGGCGCTTACTCTCAAAGGCTTCTCTGAAGACAAGTGGAGAGTACTGGTGGTATGTTGCAATGTCACCGGTGAGAGGTGGTGCACCCGAGGATCAGACCGGCGAAGCTGACATCGAAAAGGCTGTGACTATCGGCGTCAAGAGAGGGAAAGGCGCATGGAGGCACGCAGCGTTCCACATGGCAACGACGATCGCCACGCCGGTGGCCTATGCTCCCTTGCCCTTCGCTCTTGCCACCCTTGGTTGGCATCTTGGTTATTAGTGCATTCTACTTATTTCAATACACTGTTTGCTTCTCTTTGCTTCAGTGATTAATAGTTCCTTGACCATAGGTGTTTGCAGCTTGGTCATGTTGGACTTAACCATGTCACACCTACAGATGTTACGGTAGTCTTAGTCGTACTACATTAGTGCGTACGTTAAGTGAGTTAGTGTGTGCATTAAGAGTATTAGTGTGTGCATTTTGTAACTTCATGAATGTCATGAATAGCTCACACGTGGGATGGCGTGTCATGAAGAGCTGGACATGGCGAGTATGTCAGATCAGTTATTTCTTTTTCGCAGTATAAAAGATCAACAGAGAAAATGCTGCAAACCAATTCAGATGGATGGCACAAAAATTGTTTGTTTCTTGAGTTCACTATTCTATAGAGAGTCCGATATCCTCGTGTGCTTCATGGTCATACACGATGCCTTCGTGGTCGTACACGTATGCCTTCGTGGTTGTGCACAAGTGCCTTTGTGGTCATGGGAGTACTGTTCATCAAGTACGGTAGTAGATCACTATCTACCAGTACTGTAGCAGAGCGCTGTTCTACGAGTACTGTAGTAGAGCACTATTCTACGAGTACTATAGCAAAGTACTGTTCATCCGAGCAGTTCTTCTAAGTACTCATGGTCAAAGCTTTCGAGTATTCACAGTCGAAGTCTTTCGAGTACTCACAGTCAAAGCTTCCGAGTAGTCGCGGTTGAGACTTTCACAAGTCTTCCAATCATGTTGTGTGCTCTGACTTACCACAACAGGTCATAGGAACAGTAGTTACATGGTGTTCTAGCTTGGTTGTTGCCTCACTGTGGCAGTGAAATGGAAAGAAACACACTAGCTACTGGCTACTTGCAAAGAGCATCTTTGGTCAGTACTATTTTTCCCATGAAACTTTTATTTTTCTACCAGGCTATGGTAATGCTCAAAGTAACTTCTAGCTGAAAAGCACGTAGCAGCTGTCAGTTTTTTCTAAGTGGTTAAACTTAAAAAATAAACAGAAGCTATATCGTCACAGACAATGCAAAGGAATAAGGAGAAGAAAGAAAAGGAAAAAAGCCAAAAGGCCAAAAAAGACAAAATTAAGAAGCCGACATGTTCCAAAAGTCAGGAGCAGAAGTCATTTTGAGCAGGGAAATTGTAGCAGCAGATGCTTTCTTAATTACTGAAAATGTTACTGGAAGTGCAATGAGGCTACTAATTTCACACAGAAATGTTCATTTGATGATTTAGTTGTGATTTCTCATCAATGTTCAGTCTAAAAATAGCTTTTGAAATTTTACCTCAAGTGATGACAAAAAATCTGTAATTTATTGAATGTCCCTGGGGCTACTGGTATGCGTAATTCTTCTAGCAAGTGGCATCAGTTGGAAACAACATTGCAATCTAGATTGGAGACCTTGATGAATACACACACACATACACACTTGCCTCTCTCACTCGCTAGCATTGTTGCTGTCCATCCACAATCTCATAGATGCACTTGACCGCTTGCTCCTCGTACCTTAATCTATGCAAATACATTGTATATACAGTATGAGACATCAATATATCGCTAGTAATAAACTTGCAATTTTTACCAAAAATTAAACGTGGAGAAAAGATGCTTACCTAATAAAATCTGACCTCATATCACTTGAATACTCAATCAATAACATTGAACACAATAAATCTTACCAAAAAAGCATTAGTGAATAGTAAAATAACATATCGTAGAGAATTAGATATAGATAGTCTAGTAATATAACATAACATAGGATAATAGGTATAGGTTACAAGGCACAAAGCCAAATTTAATTGTTATAAGGGTCCACCATAGAAAATAGGAATGAATTAAACTAATATTGAATATCTTCATGATGTGATTGCTCTACCTCAGAAGGTCATTGTCCTTCCTCGTCTCCACATATGGACCCCTTAAATTCTAGCTCATCTAGTGTGAGATTAGCAGCTTCAAGAAAGCCAACACCACCAAAGGACTTGAAGTCATCTCCCTGAACATCCCATATTCGGATTGGCCTCATAGAATTTTGAGAGAGAGAGAGAGTTTTCGCTCCCCGAACATCCCATAGCAATTTTCCCAATTAAAGTGAGAGTTTTTGTGCACATTTGCTTTAACCCTAGAATTTTGAGAGAGACAGCACAATGAAAGAAGAAGAGAGGGATTACAGAGGGGAATGGAGGAGGTGAACTACCACAACTTGATTCTTGGCTTGAGTTGAGGATTTGCTCCACTTCCCTTAAATGCTTTGAACTTTGGAGAGGAGAGGGGAAAAGAGAGAAGTGAGAGAGAGAGAGAAAGGAGCCTTCAGTGGTTTCTGAAGAATGGATCAGTTAAACCGATTTGGTGCAGCCCTAAGAAGATAAGATTGTATTTTGGGACCACCTGTTAGGAGCAGTAGTACCGCACTTATTGTACCGGTTGTACTGCTGCGGTAGTACTGATGGCATATGTCAGACTTAGAAACAACAGCTCCAGATCCTCTGTATAAATCACACTAGTCTAGGACAAAGTTTACATTCATGACCTACAGGCCAAATTTAAATGTAAGCAGCAGAAGTAAAAAACCAAAATGAAAGAATCCCATCCAGTCTGCCTATAGGCAAATGACTGTGGGACGCAGACTACTCATCAACATCCTCACCAAAGTCAACACAGTCCTCCTTTAATCAACAGAATTTAAGGGTGAGTACAAAAATGTACTCCGCAAGTTACACCAATAATAGAGTAAATGCATGCATGGATATTATCATAGGAAGGCATAATTTGGTTGTTTAAGCGTAAAGCCAAATTGAAGTAAATACAGTAAATAGATGTAAATTGCTAAATTTAATATAATAAGTAAATAAAATAATATTTTAATAAAATAATATCGCTAGTGCAGGTCCAACCTAACACTAACCTATCCACGGGCATCCATCTGGACCATCTTTTCCAAAAAAAATCTCCTTATCTTTCATTTAACCAAGTTTTTAAAAAATAATGTCTAATCAATGAAAAATTTTACGCAGCATGCATATGACCGTAGGTGCGGCTATTCAGGATAGTTTATACACTCTGCGGAGGTTGTACAACTTTACTGACAAGAGATAATCAACTTATGTTGTTGGTCATAACACACTTCCTTAGGCATATGACTAAGTGATTATCACAAGATCTTTACAATGGGTCATGTCCTGCTAAGGTTTCACCATAATATAAAATTCACTAAGTAGGGACCTCTCTTGTGCCGTGTGAGATTTCTTGTAGCCCTGCCATGCCCACATCCAACCTGTAGTGAAACCAAGGTTAGGACCCGCAAATTAGTTAGTTAGGTCTGTCCTATACTAGACTTATGGTAGTATGATGTGTCTTTGTAGCAGTAGCTCACTGATCATTAATTGACTTAGGCAGATTTTTCACATACCCCTTGTGCCACCAAGCACCCATCAACTAACCATTTGTCTAAGTCTAAACCATGCTTTTATTTTATTTTTAAACATTGCATAAACCTTCTTGATTACCAAAGTCAATAACACATTTTAATAATCAACATTTTATGTGAAAAGGTACCCAAGCCTAGATTCATCTCTATGCTTGTCTAAGCTTTTCCACAAAGTTTCTAGCCAATACTAGTGTACTAACTAGAGTTTTATTACAGGGTGACAAGATATTTGGGTGATCAATGTCAATTTTGGCCATATACAAGGAATTAGGTTCAACATGATCAATGATATAACTTACCTTGATCAGAGGTCTGGTGGTAAGAGTCATTGACAAAATCGCACTCCTCGAAGAAGTCGTAGTCTATACACAAAAATAACCAAAACAAAATAAATTCAAATAAAATCTAAAACATATATAATAGGTACTGGGAGGTATATTATGAATTTAGGAATTTGAATAACTCGATTCGGAGTTCGGACAGTAGAGAGCGAGTCATCAGAAGTTTTGCCAAAGGAGAAAATGCTAAAATTGAGAAAGGAGAGAATATTTTATGGAATATTCCTTCACTGAAAAAGAAAAAATAAAAGAGATATGACATGTGGGCCATGGTTGTAAGTGAGTGGGAGAGAGGTATGAAGAGCAACACGTAGGAAGAAACATAGGAGGCTTCAGAGCAAGGGAGACACACGAGCATGGTGGCGGTGTTAGCAAGGGGAGGCTCGGGAGGTGGGGGCAATAGGCAAAATTGGTCGCTGGATTCTCGAGGAAGCCATAGGAGGCGGCGACGCATGGCAGTGGCCACAGGTGGGCGCACAGCGATGGTGGTGTTCCAATAGTGAACACGGGGAAGTAGCATGAGCACAGATGTGGTGTGGTCACGTGGAGCATTTCCATGTAGACGGTTCAGCTAGAGAGTGGCCAGAGAGGTGGGGTGCTGGTGGTTGACGGCGGGAATGGAGGTGGCGTCAATGGTGAATCTCCACAGCAACACATTAGCTGAATTGAGGCATGGTACAGGTACAGAAGGTGGTGGAGATGGTGTGGGTGTGAGGAATCAAAGAATGGCTCATCGGAGGCGTTGAATTGACAGCGAGGAGCGAAATCGGCCGGTTTTGAGAAAAACTTGATTCCCATCAATTGGCTACATGGAAATCAAATTAACTTGGAAAATGGTTTGTTTGGATGCTAGAACATGATGTAACATGAACAAAACTCAAAAAAGCTCATCGGAGAGGGATATAGAGTCATCGAGGTGACGACCGACACTCAAGAAGACGTCGCGGGAGACTCTAGGACTTGGGGAAGGAAGACGGGGAGAGAACGCTCTGGTGTGGAGCTCTAGGGTGCTGAGGAGGGGTTTAAATAGGGGTGGAGCAGAGGCACGGTGTGGAGAAATCAGCGTCAGAGATCATGACGTCGTGAGCTCGGAATGGAAGGAAGGAAAAAGGAAACTGGAGTGGGAAAGAAAGGGATTGGCCGACATTTGCAGGTGGAGGGAAGAAGGAAGGTGAGGGTAGAGGGAGAAAGGAAGGCGAATGGTGCAAGTGGTGCCACCATTTCAGTTTACCTGGGCGCACAATGCATGGGCAATAAACAGTGCAACCGAACATAGAGCAAGGAGCCAAGGAAGGAAAAAGAAAGAAAGGAAGAAAAAGAAAAAAACAAGAGGGCCAGCTAGTCGAAGGAAATGGGCTTGGCCTAGAAGAAATGGGCTTCGGCCCAGGAGGTGTTGGGAATTTTAAATAACTTTTGATTTTTAGAAAATACAAGAAAATCCTAATACGCTTAGAAAATAGCAAATATAGTCCAACTATTCTAGGAAAATTCACAAAAATTCCTTAGGCTATTTTGGACTTAGTAAAATTATTTCCAACTTGAAGTTGGTTTTATTTTATACATAAATTATTTTTAATTTTAAGGAAAAAGGAAAAACTTTTTAAAATGCAGAAAATGGGGAAAACTTAGGGAAACCAAATAACGATTTTATTTTATTAAATTAATTTCTATTACTATTATTGTTATTTTTGAAATAAAAATCTGGGCTATGACAGCATAGCCATGGTAGTACCATTTTCCAAATGAAATCAATGACAAGATTGGGATGCAAATGATCCTTATTTATAATACCTAAATAAATAATTTTTTAGGATCATTATACTGTAGAAAGACTATAACACTCCAAATAACATTATTTTTAGCAAATTAGAGCTTTTGACATTTTAGAGAAGATTTTAAACAAGTTCTTCAATAGAAGCTCATGAACTCCAAGTGAGAGCAAAAAACATGATGCATGAGTTCAAGTAACATTTAAAATGTCTATGACATTTAACTCATTCCTCAATTTGCAAAAGTGGCTCTCATCTAGTGCTTTGGTGAAGATATCTGCTAATTAGTCATCAGTCCTTATGTGGTTAATAACAATGTCACTCTTGCTCACATGATCTCTTAGGAAATGATGATGAATATATATGTTTTTGGTTGAGTATTGGACCAGATTATTGGCTATCTTCATGGCAGTATCATTATCACACAAAAGAAGCATGGTTTCGAATTCAATTCCACAGTCCATCAATGTTTGCCTCATCCATAGCAATTGAGCACAACAACTACCCGTGGATACATACTCTATTTTGGTAGTGGATAGGGCAATGGAATTTTGTTTTTTAGAGGACCATGAAACTAGTGATCTACTTAGTAGTTGACAATTACTGGAAGTGTTTTTTCTATTCACTTTGCAACCTACATAATCGGAATTCGAATATTAAATTAAATCAAATTTAGCACCTTTAGGATACCACAAGCCAATGCTATAGAAATGCTTTAAATATCTAAGAATTATCTTGACGGTCACTAAATGGCACTTTTTTGGAGATGCTTTAAAATGTGCACAAATGCAAACATTAAATATGATATCAGGCATGGATACGGTAACATAATGTAAGCTACCAATCGTGGATTTACAAAACTTTAAATTAATCGGTTTACCTTCCTCATTAAGGTCGAGGTGACCATTGGTAGCCATGAGAGTTTTGATGGGCTTTCCATCCTCCATGCCAAAACTTTTGAATAGATACTTCATGTACTTGGTTTGGCTCACAAATGTTCTATCCTTTAACTTTTTAATTTAAAGTCCAAGGAAATAGCTAATCTATTCAATCATGTACATCTCAAATTCCCTAGACATCACCTCATCGAATTCTTTGCAAAAATTTTAATTAGTAGACTCTAAAATGATATCATCAACATAAATTTGACATACAAAAAAATCTCTTAGACATTCATACTATACTCATACAAAATAGTGTCAACCTTCCTAATTTCGAATTCTTTTGAGAGTAGAAAATCCCCAATATGCTTATACCATGCTCTAGGAGTGTGTTTAAGACCATATAGCACTTTAGAGAGTTTATACACATGATTGTATTCTTAGAATCCTCAAAACTAGGCGGTTGCTCAACAAATACAAGTTTAGTAATTTTATTATTTAGAAATACACTTTTAACATTCATTTGAAATAATTTAATATCAAAACATGTCACAAATGTAAGCAATATATGAATGGATTCTAATATAGCTACAGGAGCAAAAGTTTCACCAAAATCCAAACCTTCAACTTGAGTGTAGCCTTGTGCTACAAAGCTCGCCTTGTTTCTCACCACAATCCCACTTTTATGTTGCTTGTTCTGAAATATCCAATTTGTGTGAATTACATTGTGTTCCTTGGGTATTTTCACCAACGTCCAAATATCATTCCGAGTGAAATTATTTAATTCTTCATGCATAGCATTCACCCAATTTGGATCAACAAGTACTTCACTTACATGTTTAGGCTTAAAAGAGGAAATAAAGTGTTTAAGCTTAAAAGAGGAAACAAAAGAGTAATATTCACAATATGAAACAATACGAAATCGAGTTTGCATACCCTTACTAACATCATCTAAAATTTGGTCTGTTGTGGCTACAGGCCAAACAGAGAGAGAGATGGTAGTGGAGAGGTGGGAGTGTTCTGGCTCACCTTCCCCCTCATCCTGATATATGTATTCACATGGGGTATGCTTTTACAGCTTATGCCCTTACATCCGTTCTCCCCATTAGGGGCACTTATGTCATTACACATGTTACTCGTTCTTATAACCTCCTAACAGCTCGCTGGCTGAGGAGGGGGCCACCTACAACAGAGCCTCTCATGGTGAAGGGCTTCACAGGGCCGAATCCATGTCGCCGGGTCCTTTGGCCCCCTCCGTCCCTTGCGGCCTGTGAATTTCACCAAGCTTGTGGTTGGGGAGCCCGAGGTCTGGGATGGACGGTGCCTAGTTGAGGCAGGCGCGCACGCGCTCCATCCCCTACCCTTCGAACGGGTGGCAGCAGGCCGGCGCGCCGCCAAGTATATGCGCGCGCGCCCGCCCCTACCCTTCGAACGGTGGCGGTGGAGGCGGGCGCCTTGCTCGAGACGCGCGCGCTCCGCCCCTACCCTTCGAACGGGTGGCGCGAGGCCGACGCCTGTCAAAGCCGAGGCGCGCGCACTCCGCCCCTACCCTTCGAACGGTGGCGCGAGGTCGGCGCTTGCTCAGAGACGCGCGCGCTCCGCCCCTACCCTTCGAACGGTGGCGCGAGGCCGACGCTAAGTCGGCCGAGGCGCGCGCTCGCCCCTACCCTTCGAACGGGTGGCGCGGAGGTTGACGCCTAAGTCGGCCGAGGCGCGCGCGCTCCGCCCCCCCCCTCGAACGGGTGGCGCGAGGCCGGCGCCTAAGTCGGCCGAGGCACGCATGCTCGCCCCTACCCTTCGAACGGGTGGCGCGAGGCCGACGCCTGTTGAAGCCGGGCGCGCACGCCCGCCCCTACCTTCGAACGGGTGGCGCGAGGCCGGGCGCCTAAGTCGGTCGAGGCACGCGCGCCCGCCCCTACCCTTCGAACGGGTGGCGCGAGGCCGACGCCTAAGTCGGGTCGGGCGCACGCCCGCCCCTACCCTTCGAACGGGTGGCGTGGAGGCCGACGCCTGTCGGCCGAGGCGCGCGCACCCGCCCCCAACCCTTCGAACGGGTGGCGCGAGGCGGCGCCTAAGTCGGCCGAGGCGCGCACGCCCATCCCCTACCCTTCGAACGGTGGCGCGAGGTGGCGCTTGCTCGAGACGCGCGCGCGCCCGCCCCTACCGCTCGAACGGGTGGCGCGAGACCGACGCCTGTCGGCCGAGGCGCGCGCTCCGCCCCTACCCTTCGAGCGGTGGCGCGAGGCCGACGCCTGTTGAAGCCGAGGCGCGCGCTCCGCCCCTACCCTTCGAGCGGTGGCGCGAGGCCGACGCCTAAGTCGGCCGAGCGCGCGGCGCTCCGCCCCTACCCCTCGAACGGGTGGCGCGAGGTCGGCGCTAAGTCGGGTCGGGCGCGCACGCCCATCCCCTACCCTTCGAACGGTGGCGCAGAGGCCGACGCCTAAGTCGGCCGGTTGCGACGCCCGCCCCTACCCTTCGAATCGGTGGCGCGAGGCCGACGCCTAAGTCGGCCGAGCGCGCGCGCCCGCCCCTACCCTTCGAACGGTGGCGCGAGGCCGACGCCTAAGTCGGCCGAGGCGCAGACGCCCACCCCTACCTTCGAACGGTGGCGCGAGGCCGACGCCTGTCGGCCGAGGCGCGCGCGCCCGCCCCCGCCCTTCGAACAGTGGGCGCGAGGCCGACGCCTAAGTCGGCCGGTGCGCGACGCCCATCCCCTACCTTCGAACGGGTGGCGCGAGGCCGACGCTTGTCAAAGCCGAGGCGCGCGCGCTCCGCCCCTACCCGCCGAACGGGTGGCGCGAGGCCGACGCCTAAGTCGGCCGAGGCGCGCGCGCCCGCCCCTACCCCTCGAACGGGTGGCGCGAGGCCGGCGCCTAAGTCGGCTGGGCGCGCGACGCCCGCCCCTACCTTCGAACGGTGGCAACGAGGCCGACGCCTAAGTCGGCCGAGGCGCGCGCTCCATCCCTACCGAACGGTGGCGCGGAGGTTGGCGCCTAAGTCGGCCGAGGCGCGCACTCTCCGCCCCTACCTTCGAACAGTGGCGCGAGGCTGACACCTAAGTCGAAGCCGAGGCGCGCGCACTCCGCCCCTACCCTTCGAACGGGTGGCGCGAGGCTGACGCCTAAGTCGAAGTAGACGCGCGCGCGCCCTGGCCCCGCGCTAAGATTGGAGCTTGGCGCCGATATTGTTGTGCTTTGGAGCTGTTGTGACCTTGCAGTCCGGTAGTGCGCTTTTAATGGCGGCTAGAATCATGCCGACACCTGGCCTAGCAGAGGTCGCCGTCGTCGCGTCGCGACCGCCATCCCGCTTGTGGGACACGCGGCGACTCGCGACTGGTGCGTCGTGGGATGTGAGCGGTTGCATGACCGCGGTCGTTCGCCTCTTCCCCAGGGGAGTTGGATGCGTGTTGAGGGCGTGGAGGCGTTGTGTGCTGTTTGGTCACCTATCGGGCACGACCCTCTAAGCCCCGGCGATTCTTCTTTCCAAATCATGGGCAGCTGGACCGCTGCAAGTTGGATCTGTCTGCACTTCGAGCAAAATGAGAGGCGAGCGGCCTTTATAAGGTGCCAGCGTGGAGGTGGAGGCACCCTTGTTTTTGTGATATGCCGCTTTGCTTTCGCCCGCGCTAACTGTAATGCCGATTGTCGCTTTCTCGCGCTTTTCTCCCGGTCGCGAAGAGCGATGGCTAGTCATGACGGCGCCACCCACCATCCCCGCAGCGGTTCCTTGCCTAGCCAGGGCGAGGTGTGCCGTTCAGCCATGGAGTACGAACTGGTGCCGCGGGGGAGCTCGCGCGCCAACAAGTGGTGGGACGCCATGGAGCACTCGGGAGGCTCATTGTTCCGTGTGTTGGGGAAGAGCCGCGTGACCGAAGGGACGCTGCAGCGACTCGTGGAGGAGAGGAAGATCGCGGATTGCGATGGGGCTCGCCTACCCCGTCGGGACGAGGCGGAGCCGAAGCCCCGGGCCATGGAGGCGATTGTTTTTGTCGTGTTCTTCGACGCCGGCCTTCGAATGCCCTCCACGTTGTTCATGGGCGAAGTCCTGTGGGCCTACAGGCTGGAGCTAGCCCAACTGATGCCCCACGCCATACTCCGCCTAGCTGTCTTCGCGTGGGCGATGCGGACAGAGGGGCGGTGTCCCAGCGCGAGCTTATTCGCCACGCTGCACAACGCACGTTGTCGACCCAGAAAAGTTGACGGGGCGGTGTCCAACTTCGGCGGTGTGGACTTCGTGCTCCGGGCGTCGTGCGCGACGTTGTTCCCCGCGCCACCCGCTGGGCAATGGAGTCCTACCGACTCGGCGATGGTTCTACTACACCGTGACCGACAAGAGCGGATCGCAATGCCGAGGTGGGCCGATCTTGCTCAACAAGACGCCGAGTCCAAGGCGGAGATTGACGACACTCAAAGGCTACAGAGTCTTGTCGGTGTCGCCGTCGAATGAGCTTGCGCGACCTAGCCGAGGAGTTCACAATGTATGGGGTGGCGCCACTCTCCTCCCGGGAAGTATGTTGACAGGCGGCCCCGCGAGGACAGTTCAGCCCCGATCTCGCCGCTTCCACCTTCCGCTCCTCGTAAGTCGCCCAAAGACGTTGTACGCGCGCCATTGTGCTCGCTTGGTCTCCGCCGACCGACGTGATCGTCTCGCGCATGGCTCGGCTAGAAGACGCGAGCGCGGTTGCGCGCGCGCCTCGGCCAGACACGCTAAGGAGCACCAGGCGCGCGAGGCCGCAGTCAAGGTGGCTAAGCAAGGGCGGGTAAACCGCACATGCGAGGCCCTGGGCATTATTGTGCCCGAGCGCGTGGTGCCGGGGGAGCTTCCCGCCGGGACTCCGGGCGCTCAGGACGGTGATAGCCCTGCAGGGGTGTTATCTTTGCGACGCCGGGCCCGCTCCCCAGCTACCGTATGCAACCCCGCAGGCGCTTCGGCGGTTAGCACAACCATACTGCTTCGGAGGAGCGTGCCCCCTCGAATCCCCCGGCACCGTCTGCCGACGCCAACGAACCCGTGCTCGCGGCCATCGTCGAGCTGGAACTCGCCGACCCGGGGGGAGCACCGTTCCCGGTGAGAAAACCACGGTTGATGGTGCGCTATCAACCGCAGCGGCCGACGAGGGCGCGCCCCCTACGGAGAAAACCGTGGGGGCGATGGGAACCGCAGCCGGTGTTGCCGCGGAAGACTCGCTTGCGCCGCCGCAGGCGAAACACCCTCGGACGCAGTCCCCGCCACCACCGAGGGGTCGATACGCCGTTGCGGGGCCCTGTCGCGGGATTACGGCGTCTGGCGCGGCCGAGCAGACCTCCTCGCCGACCATGGAGGCGCCCGCCTCCCACTTGGCGCTTGAACCGCGCCACTGCATCGCGACGAGAGGCGCAGGAGGTAGGCGTGAGTCCTCTCTTCACCGACCGCGAGGTTTCTCCGATCTACTCGCCATTTCGCTAACATCAGCGAGACGGTCTCCTGACGTGGCGAAGGATCGAGCAACCGAGGTGTGCGCGAAGTCGAAAGCCTTGTGCAGGGTGCCCCGCAGGTATCCGTTGTTGTTGATGTAGCCGCGGCCTCGGTAAATCCTGACGCGTTGGGGCCGGGGCTCGCTCGCTCGGACTTCCTCCCCCGCCCGGAGACACTTCGCGTCCTCACCGCAGCCGCAGAGCGTGCCGACAACGGCCTTGACCGAGAGATGTTGTCGTCATGCGAGGGGGAACTCCTAGTGCTCGCGCTACAGGCCTCCGAGATGAGGGTAAATATGTGCACTTCAGCTTGTAAGGTACTGCTGGGCGCCTGCTGACTTGTTGTTTTTGCCAGACGCTGCCTCTCACCGGCCTTTGACGAGGCCCATGTTCGGAGCGAGGGTTCGAAGCCGACCTTGCGGCAAACAATGCTCTCGCGGCGAAGGATGAAGAGCTTCGTGCGCTGGAGGGCGCCATGGCGGCCGCGCAACTCGAGGCCACGGAAGCCAAATGCACTGCGGCTGAGGAGCGCGCCGCCTTCCTACAGCAGATCGCCGTCCTAGAAGGGGAGAAAGCCCAGCTGGCGGAGTCTGCTGCGGGGAATAGCCGCGTCTTGGAAAATGCGCCCACGCCGGCGTGGCGGGCCATGGAGTCTCGAACCAGCCCTCCGGATCTCGTGCGCCGAGTGCCGGACACTATGCACGGCCGAGGCCCCGCCGAGAAGCTCGTTGATCGAGGAGGGGGCGCGCGCTCTTCATGGCGCCGTAACCTTTGGTGAGCATCGCGGCTATCTTGGTGCGTGCTTCGCCGCCATGCTTCACACTCGTGGGTGTAGACATACCCATGAGTGGCGATCCTCAATCGACCTTCCGCCGACCACAAAGTTATGTCGACGCCATTCGCTCCGTCGGGCCTAGCCTGCAGAACTTCCACCAACGGATCTGGGGCCGCTTCAGGGAAGATGCAGCGAGGGTCACCGTGCAGCAGACGCTGCATGGGGAGGGGGACCTCCTCTGGTGGCTCGAAGGAGTCATCCAACAGCACGACGACGTCGGCACGGGTTTGTCCGCACCGCGCCAAGACTGAGCTGTTGGTCGGGTAGGGCGGGGGATGATGTATTGGCTCTCATGCTTGTAACCATGTAACCCCCCTTTTGCGCTTGCAATGAAACCAAGTAGCACTTTATTCTTGGTGTTACCTGCCGCCGAGTGCGAGGGGGAGACCTCCGCCTTTTAGCGGGCGCGAGGGCGTCCCCCACTATGTCGTGTTTAGAGTCCGTAGACTGGCGCGTGCGGAGGCGAACCTCGATGCTACGACATCCTTTATAGTCCGGAGACTCGCGCGTGCGGAGGCGGACCTCGACACTACGTCTTATTTAGTGTCCGTGGACTGGCGCGTGCGGAGGCGAATCTCGACGCTACGACTTCCTTTATAGTCCGGAGACTCGCGCGTGCGGAGGCGGACCTCGACGCTACGTCTTATTTAGAGTCTGTGGACTGGCGCGTGCGGAGGTGAACCTCGATGCTACGACTTCATTTAGAGTCCAGATCGCGCGCGCGAGCGTCCCCGTTGCGCCTTATTTAGAGTCCGTGGATCGTACGCGCGAGGCGACCTCGACGCCACGCCTTATTTAGAGTCCGTGAGATCGTGCGTGCGGAGGCGCACTCGACGCCACGCCTTATTTATAGTCCGTAGATCGGTGCGTGCGAGGCGACTCGACGCTACGCCTTATTTAGAGTCCGTAGATCGGTGCGCGCGAGGCGACTCGACGCCACGCCTTATTTAGAGTCCGTAGACGCGTGCGTGCGGAAGCCGAGCTCAACGCTACGCCTTATTTATAGTCCGTAGACTCTCGCGCGGAAGCCGAGCTCAACGCTACGCCTTATTTAGAGTCCGTAGACTCGTGCGTGCGGAAGCCGAGCTCAACGCCACGCCTTATTTATAGTCCGTAGACTCGCGCGCGGAAGCCGAGCTCAACGCTACATCTTATTTATAGTCCGTAGACTCGCGTGCGAAGTTGAGCTCAACGCCACGCCTTATTTATAGTCCGTAGAGACTCGCGCGCGAAGCCGAGCTCAACGCCACGCCTTATTTATAGTCCGTAGACTCTCGCGCGAAGTCGAGCTCAACGCTACGTCTTATTTATAGTCCATAGACTCTCGCGTGCGGAAGCTGAGCTCAATGCTACGTCTTATTTATAGTCCGTAGACTCTCGCGTGCGGAAGCTGAGCTCAACGCTACGTCTTATTTAGAGTCCGTAGACTTTGTTCTTCTCAGCGTGGACAGACAATGCTCTGGGAACAGCAATCTTTATTGACCTCCTGTTTGCGCGGGCGAGCATCGTATAACAAGGGGCTGGCGGCTCTACACTTGTCATCCTACTTCTAGGCGTAGTACCGCCGCAGCCTGTCCGCATTCCATGTGTGCCGGAGGGCTTGTCCTTCGAGCGTGGAGAGGCGGTATGCCCCCTTCGGCAATGCCTCCATCACGATGTACGGGCCTTCCCACTTGGACTCTAGCTTGCCGGCGGTCTCCGCCTGGAGCGCCACTCTGAGAACGAGATCCCCAGGCTTGAATCCCCGTGGGCATATAGAGCGGTCCCGAGTACGCATTGTCTGCCGCGCATACTTCTCGACATGGTGGGCTGCATCTGCGCGCCCGTCAAGGAGGTCCAGGACACACGCGCTCCTCTTCGGTGCTTGGACGAGGACCCTCCGCGAGCCGCCCCGATTTCTCGGGCGCCACCGCCGTCGCGAAAGGAGCTTGAACGGCGTGAACCCGTCCGACGCGTTACCATTGTGCGGCGACCAAAGAACGCCGTGAAGCTCGCTGGCCACTTGCCCTTCGCAACCCGACCAGCGCTTTTGATGGCAGCGGAGATGGCGCCATTCGCCGCTCAACCGCCCGTTGGATCGGGATGCCCTACCGAGGCGAATCGAAGGGTGATGCCCATGCTGTCACAATAGTCTTTGAAGAGGGTGGCGTCGAACTGCAGGCCATTGTCAACCATGAGTTCCCGGGGCACGCCAAAGCGACATATGATATTTTGCCAGAGGAAGCGCTGTATGGCCGCAGAAGTTAATTTAGCCAGGGCGACCGCTTCCGGCCATCCGAGAAATACTCGGCCGCGACTACCACGAACCGAGGTCCCACGAGCTCGGGCAAGTGGTCCTACTATGTCGACGCCCAGCCGCACTCAGCCGCCACACCGAGAAATGGGGTTGAGGCTCGCCGGGGCTCGCGGATGATGCGCGCCATCCACTGGCACCCTTGGCACCGACGGATGAGGTCTTGGGCGTCGGTGATGGCAGTTGGCCAGTAGAAGCCTTGCCTGAATGCCTTGCCGACTAATGACCTCGGTGCTAGATGGGATCCGCACGCGCCCACGTGGATCTCCGCAAGGAGCTCCTTTCCCCCTGCCGTCGAGAGGCAGCGCAGGAGCGGTGCGCAAACCCCTTTCTTGTAGAGTATCCCTTCGAACACCTGGAAGGACCTTGCACGGTGCTGCAAACGTTGAAGTTCGGCGGGGTCCTCCGGCTCGGCGATGCCTTGTAGGAAATTGAAAATGGGCTCTCGCCAATCGCCTGGCCGGTCGACGTGGTGGACCAGTGCCGCGTCCCGGTTGTCCTGCGCGATGGCCGCCTGCACTAACGTCTCGTAAAACGCCCCATCGTGGCGATTCTTGGTCGCCGCCTTGGCGAGGGCGTCGGCCTGCTCGTTCTCCGCGCGGGGGATGGCCTTGACGGTTACGCCCAAAAAGTGCCTTTCCCTCGCCCTCACAGCCGCGAGGTACTTGGCCAACTCAGGATCCTTAGCTTGATATGACTTGTCCACATGACCAGCCACCAAGCGCGAGTCGGTGCGGACTAGCACCCGTCTCGCGCCGACTACCTTGAGCTTCGCCAGGCCAAAGAGCAGCGCCTCGTATTCAGCCGTGTTGTTGGTGGCGGGGAAGGCAAGGCGCGCCGAGTATAGCAAACGCCGTCCCTGGGCGTGATTTATCACCGCACCTACGCCGCGCCGCGACGCCGTAAGCTCCGTCAATGGTGAGCGTCGACGGGTCATCATGCGCCCGACGGGTTGGGCGGCGGGGGTCCATTCGGCGAGGAAATCCGCAAGGACTTGGGATTTGATTGCCGTTCGTGAAGCATACGTCAAGGAGAGGGGAGCGAGTTCGGCAGCCCATTTGCCGATGCGCCCTGTGGACTCCTTATTGTGTAACATCTCTACGCCATGGGGAATGAGGAAGGCACTGTGATCGGGTGGGCCAGAAAATAATGCCGAAGTTTCCTGGAGGCCATGACCAGCGCGTAGGCGAGCTTTTCAAGCTCCGTGTATCTTGTCTTGGCGCCTTGGAGGGCTTCAGAGATAAAGTATACAGGCCGCTGCATGGCGCCTTCCTCTAAGACGAGGACGGGTCGACCGCGGTGGTCGACGCGCCGCCGAGAGCAGAGGGGAGCCTCGTGCTGGGCGACCAGAGGGGAGGCTTGCCAAGTGCTCCTTGAGCTCATTGAAGGCCTTCGCGCAATCTCCATCCCAACGAAATCCATCGCACCGCGAGTGTCTTGAAAATGGCAGCCCGCCGCCGCCTCGGATAGGAAGCGCTTAGTGCCGCCATGCGCCCGCCACCTCTGGACCTCCTCGTTGTCTTGGGCGCTCCATACCCGTGATGGCGTCTACTTTGTCGGGTTCGCCCGATGCCCCGTCCGGACAAGAGGAAACCTAGGAGTTTACCCGCCGCACTCAAGACGCATTTGTCGGGTTGAGCTTGATGCCCACCTTCCGAGGTTGTCGAAGGTCTCCGGAGGTCCCGCCATGCGAGCAAGCTGCCGAAGTTTTGACCACCACGCCATCGACGTAAGCTTCGACGTTCCTCCCGAGCCGGGCGCGTGGCAATAGCGACGAGGCGGGTAAAGGTAGCGCTGCGTTCTTCAAGCCAAAGGGCATTCTCGACGGCGTAACGTCCCAAGTGGTGTGATGAAACCGGTCTTCTCCTCGTCGTCTTCGCCATGTATACCGGTGGTAGCCGAATAGGCGCCCAGAAACTCATTAGTTCGCACCAGCATGGCGTCGACCGGTGATCGATGCGCGCAAGGGTAATTGTCCTTGGGCACGCCTTGTTGAGTGCCGTGAAGTCGATGCACATACGCCGCCCCGCCGTGCTTTTTAACTAGTACCGGGTTAGCGAGCCACTCGATGGTGGACCTCGCGATGACCCCGCCCAAGAAGCTTCGCCACCTCTGCTTTGGCCGCCATCGCCGATCCATCGACATACGCCAAGCCTTTGCTTGACCGGCTTGGCGTCGGGCGATCGCCAAGCGATGCTCGACATCGCTCGGTCTACGCCTTGATGTCCTCCGGGACCATGCGAAATGTCAACGTTGTTCAAGCACTTGGAGCAGATCTGTTCGACCCGGTGGGAGCCCTCGCCGATGGACACAACCGCCCTCCGCTCGAGCGGCACCTTCTTGACTCGCCCTCGGCCGGGCTTGGGTGTCCACCCGGGGGCGGAGGGCCCATCGCCGAGCGTGCCGGAGAGGGCATGCACCGGGCGATGCGGAACACGGCTGCCGACCTCGGCACGTCTAGCCAGGTCCTGAGCGCCGAAGACGGTGATCACACCCTCCAGGCCCAGGAGCTTCACACACAAAAACGCGTAGTGTGGGACCGCCTCGAAAGAGTTGATGGCGGGTCGCCCCAGTATGGCGTTGTAGGGATGTGGGATATCCACGACGTCGAAGATGACATGCTCGGTCCGGATGTTACCCTTGTTGCCCTCCTGACGGAAAGTGACCGGAAGGGACACGTGCCCCAAGGTCTGCAGTGGTTGACCCCCGAAGCCCTGAAGTGGAGCTCCGGCTGCTCTAGGCGGCCGGGGATCCCCATACGGCCGAGGGCCCTCGCGAACAAGATATTCGCGAGCTTCCGTCGACAAGGACGCGCTGACGCCACAGCGTGCTATGTGGGCTCGGATGACTAGAGGGTCTTGGTGAGGGTACTTCACACCCTAGCGTCGCTCAAGTCGAAGGTGATGTTGCGGGCGGCATCCACACTTGCATCGCTTCCCGGGGCCCTTGAGGAGGAACCTCCGTGATGATGCCGATGGTGCGATGTCGCGCGCCGTTGCTGCGGTGGCTCGTATGGGAGGCAGAGCCGAGACCCGCCATCACCCTCCGCAGCTCCATAATCGCGGTGCATGCCCTGTGTAATGATCACCGTAGCGTGTACCTCGCACCACTTGCCATAGTGTAGGAGCTCTTGTTCTGCGTGGGGTTGGCCGCCGCAACCAAGTCCGCCTTCCGACCCCCGGTCTCCCCTCCATGAGGCGGGGTCGGGTCCTTGGCGGGCGCTCTCGGTGTCGAGGACATGATGGGCCGCCGTGACTCGCGCCGGTGGCGCCGAGGTTTATGCTCGCTCCTTGAAGAGCCTTCTGCACCCGGTATCACCGCCTCGGGAGGGCCTCCTTGGGGCTCGGCCGTGGCCCGGCCGAGGAGGGATCGCCGCCCCACGCCGCGTGGGCGCTCCTCATGGGCGAGGTCGAGGCGGTAACGCTGCGTCTTCGCGCGTCCTCCTCCGCCCGCGCATACTCGTCCATTTTGTCGAAGAGCTTGGCGACTGTCTTGATTGGCCTCCGCGCGTTGTACTCGGCCATTGGGCCCGGACGAAGGCCCCTGTATGGCTGCATTAACGACGGTGGTTTCATTAACGTCTTTCACTTGGCATCGAATCTTGGCGGCGCTGAAGTAGTCCGAGCTTCTCGAGGGTCTTTGCTTTACAGCTAAGAGTTGGTCCGCATCGACTCGCCGACATAGTTTCCTTGGAAGTTGTTGTGAAGGCGGTCGCGAGCTGCTCCCATGCGTAGATGGAGCCCGCTCTATGGTAAAAACCAAGAGAGCGCCACTCCTTGCAGCGCGAGCGGAGTCCTTTGCCTTCGAGTGTCATCTCCGCCCGCGCCTCGATCGCGTTTCGACACGCCGCACGAACTCGCGGGATCCGTGTCGCCTTTATGCGGTCGATGACTCTAGGGAACTTGAAGCCTTCGGGCCACGCCGCCTGCTGCAACCCCGCTGAAAGCGGGGACTCCGGATCTACGCGTCTCAGCGGCACGCGGCTAGACGTGGGGGCTTCGCGGCTGTCCGCCCTCTCCGGCGTGGGCTCGGGCGCGATTACTGGCGCGGCCTGCTGGCTCCGAGCCTCTTGTATATCTCGGACAGCTCCACGAAGGTCCCCTAGTTCCCGCTGGAACGCGTTGAGGGCTGCTAGTAGGGCGCTTTCCACCGCAGGTGCTGTCGGGGCCGCCGGAACACCCCACGTACGGGTAGGTGCAGGGACCATCGCCTCACGATCCCCGGATCCACCGGATGCTTCGTTGCGGCTACCCCTGGCCGTTTGATCCGCGCTGCCGGCGGGGGCTGTCGTTGCAGTGCCAGCGACGGGGTTGGATGTCGTTGTAGCGGCGCTGGCGGGGTCGGTTGATGTAGCGCGAGCGTCGACGCCTGCGACCACTGCGCTTACGCCGCCGCCAGCTCCTTCGGCGGCTGATGCCGAAGCCCTGGTATTCACGCGCCGCTCCGACCCAGCTGTCTTCTTTCTCTTCGCCGCCGCTGATGAAGCTTTTTTCGGTGCCATCCTTCTTCTTCGGTCTTCAGGCTTGTTCTGTCCTCCCCACGGACGGCGCCAACTGTTGTGGCTACAGGCCAAACAGAGAGAGAGATGGTAGTGGAGAGGTGGGAGTGTTCTGGCTCACCTTCCCCCTCATCCTGATATATATATTCACATGGGGTATGCTTTTACAGTTATGCCCTTACATCCGTACCTCCCCATTAGGGGCACTTATGTCATTACACATGTTACTCTGGTTCTTATAACCTCCTAACAGGCCTGCTGGGCTGAGGTGGGGGCCACCCCTACAACATGGTCAATTGGGTGATCTTTGGCAATTGCATGGGGAATCTTTGAGGGTATGTTTGAGAGTTGATCATCTTCCTTCTCTTCTACTTCATCAATTTGAGATTGACTTGTTGTAGTGGAAGTAGAATATTCAATTTGGATGAATGAAGTTGGATCATTTATATCTTCCTTTGGCTTGATATCTTCAATTTACATATTCTTCGTTGATTGTTTCAAGCCTTCATTACCTACATCATCTAATTTTCTTGCTCTTCTTGAGAGCCACGAATCTTATCAAATTGGACATCACATGTCTCCTCAATTAAACCGGAGGTTTTATTGAAGATACAATAAGCCTTGCTATTAGAGGAGTACCCAAGTAGGAAGCCCACATCACACCGGCTTTGAAATTTTGTAAGGCAAACACATTTTCTTAAAATGTAATACTTGTAACCAAAAACTCAAAAATAGGATATATTCGATTTTCTTTCAATGAAAAGCTCATAAGAAGTATTTTTCAAAAGACAATGTAAATAAAGTTGATTTGTGGCATGACGGTATTGATTGTTTTCACCTAAAAATTATCGAAAGTATTATACTCATTAAGCATTATCCTTGCTATTTTAATTAATATTCAATTTTTCTCTCTACAACTCCATTTTGCTTCAGAGCATAAGTTGTGAAAAGTTCATGTTTTATTCCAAGTTCATCACAAAAAACTTCAATTCTAGTGTTTTTTGAATTCAGAACCATTATTACTATGGATTTTTCTTTATTTTGAAAATAAATTCATTTTAGGCCCTTTTAACAAAGCTTTTGAAAATACCAGTGTACATCAAGTAGTCATCCACAATCACTAAATACTAACTATTGCCCCCGATACTCTTATAGGTTGTTGGTCCAAGTAAATCCATATGTAACAGCTCCAAGGATCAAGAAGTGGATATGATACTTTTAGATGGATGAGAACTTGATACTTACTTACCGGCTTAGCAAGCATCACATAGTTTATTTTTCTTAAACTTCACATCTTTCAAGTTTACAACCAAGTCATGTTTGAAAACATTTTAAGTTAATCATCCCTACATGAGCTAACCGTCTATGCCAAAGCCAACCCAAAGATGTTTTTATAATCAAATAAATTTTTAGGTAAGAATCATTCAAAAAGAAATTCACCAAATAAAGATTACCAAAACGAAAACATTTGAAAATCAACTCATTTTTCTTTTCTTTTGAAATCATAACACCATCTTCAGAAAATATATATGTGAGACCAAGATCATATAATTGGGCAACTGATAGCAAGTTAAAGCTTAATGTTTCAACAAGAGATACATTTAAAATAGAAAGGTCATTTGGGATAGCAATTTTACCCAACCAATTACCTTTTCTTTGCTATTGTCACCAAAAAGTCATCTTGTCATGCTCTCCACTCCCATCCTCAAATGTGGTGAACATTTTTTGGTCTCCGGTCATATGTTAAGTACACCCACTATCAAGCATCCAATACCTTTTACTAGTTTTGTAGTTCATATACGAAAGAAGATCAAGTTCTTTTAGTTACCTAAATTTGTTTGTATCCTTGGAGGTTAATAACCAACACTTTGAACACTCAAATAACATTATTTTTAGCACCGATTATAGAAGTGCCAATGAATCTTGCTACTACTCTACCATCCTTATTTTTTCCAAACATGTAGCAAGAATCATATGGAATTAGACATGTGCCCCACACTATGACACTTATGGAAAAATTTACCATTTTCCCTCACAAATGTTGTAGACTTGTGAATTGGTTTCTTACCCTTCTTGAGGATAAACCTAAGGCCCTCCATGTTAATAAGAACTTTTGCTCACTCGAGATTTTGTCAAGGGTTGCCTTACCCTTGAAACATCTCTTTAAGCTCTTACTTAGCTTATTGACTTGCTCTTTAAGCTCATATTTCTCAACCACAATAGTTTGTTGACTTGCTCTTTAAGCTCATGTTTCTCAACCACAAGAAGAGGATCACAAGAATCGTTCGTACAAGAGTTAGAATCAATTTTAGAAGAGTATGAAATAGCAAGCAAGCCATCATATGAAGTATATGTACTAGTTTTAGATATAATGCAAGGAGCAATATCTAAACTAGAAATGTCATCAATAATATTGCAGGTAATACTAACATCCACATATGACTTGGTGAGGTCCTTAGAAGGGGCGAATCATGAGCTGTCTTTAACTCCTCATAAGAGTCTATAAGAGAAAGAAATTCTTTCTTCAAGACTTTGAATTTTGATTTCTCCTTCCCAAGAAACTTATTGAAGTCTTTAAGCATATCCATTAGTTCATCATCATCATCATCATCATCATCATCATCGACTTTTACCTTGTTATCCCCTTTTGCCATGAGGCAAGTCCGATGCGAGCTTCACCCTTGCCATCTATATGAAGGTTCTTGAAAAGTTTCTTCTTGCCATTGTACTCCATCGTGAATGACTTAGCCTTGTATTCTTCTTAGTGGGGCAATGAGAGGCAATATGACCCTTCTCATCACACTCATAACAATGGATGTTATTATAGCATTTGTTGCTTGAGGATTGTCCCTATAGCCCTTGCCATAACTAGCGCTCTGGTTTGAGCGTCTCTTCATGAACCTTTCCATTCTCCTCACAAGGAGAGCCATTTCCTCCTTGAAGTCATCCTCATTGCCATCTTCCTCAATACTTGATTTTGCTTTCGTCTTGAATGGTAATGTTCTTCTTGGAAGACGATTACTCCAATAGCTCTGCATATCCTTCTTGTATTACTCATTCATGATGAGGTTTCCCAAAAGACCGGCTGGAGTCATTCTAGGCAACTTGGATGAATTGAGAAATAGAGTTACCAACATCTCATATTTCTCTAGCAATGCCCTAAGCATTTTCTTGACAACATCAATATTAGTTAGAGTAGTGCCAAGCCCTTGAGTTCGTTCACAATATTGTTTAGCCTTGAATACATCCCATTTATATTTTTGTGTGGCAACATTATAAATGTCTCTTATTTAATCCATAGTCTATGCAATTTGGCTTTTTTGACTATGGATGTGCCTTATGGATTTCCAAGAGCATAGTCCAAATCTCATGAGTGGTTTTAAAATTGCTTACTTGATTAAACTCATCTACATTCAAAGCTCTAAAAGGGCATTCATTGCTTAAGCATTGAGGTGAGAGTTTTGTTCCTCAAGATCCGTGGGGTGTGTAGGATCAAAAGCCAAAATAAAAGCTTCACTTACAACTCTCCATATACTAGGACTCATGGCCTTTAAATATATTGTCATGTGAATTTTTCAATAAGCATAATTTGAACCGTCAAATAGAGGTGTCTTTCCTAGGAAGATAATCTCACTAGCTATTCTTACTTTCTAGATGGTAAAGCCCAATATAGAGAGACCAAACTCTGATACCAATTGTAGAATCAAAGATAACCGACTAAAGGGGGGTAAATAGGAGATTTTTTTAATTCTTTTGGTTAAATCATAATTTTAAAGCAAGTATGAACTATAAAATTCATTTTGCACAATTCAAAGCCTAAAAACTCTAAGCTTACTATGGCACTACAAGGCTAAGTCTAGGCAAGATACAACTAGCTAAACAATTCAAGCAATTAATCACTATAAATGTAAATGTGGAAAGTAAATGGCAAGAGAATTAAACCACATGATGGACACAAGAACTTTTTCCCGTAGTCTCGAACACTTGCCGATCTTCTCTAATCCTTATTGAGGGAGGTCGAATAAATCAAGCTGGCTCCTTGCGCAAAACTTGAGCCTTTCCTCAATATACTAGGATAGCTCTTTCCCGCTTCAGGAGGTGAGTTCCAAACTTCACAATTTCGTCAGGTCTCTTTACAACCTTCTTGAAAAGATCACCATATCAACTCCTCCAAGCCATCTAGGTGTCAGTAACAACTAAGAGTAATAAGCTAATGACACTTGTTTGAAGGTCTTCAAGTACCACAAAGATCAACCAAATGATGCAATACACTTGAATGCTCTTAACAATCACAAAATGTGAAACTAATACACTAGAGTTGATGAGAGTGATGCAAGAGCTTAAGAGTATTCAACGGGGGTTCAAGAGAGACTCCTTCCTACTGGTGGGGAGGTGTTTATAGCCGTCACCCACCAAGATGACTGTTGGGGATGAATTGCCAAAAATATCAGGTGGAGCGGTACTACCGCCATGGAGTGGTTGCTACTACTGCACCCACTGTTCAACGACTACTTTGGGATCATTAAATGTAGAGAAACTAACCATTAATCCAAAAATCAGTAGTAGCACTCTCATAAAGCTCGGTCATACTGATTCCACGGTAGTATCATTTTTCAAAGGGAAGAAAATCCTCCAAAAATGTATTTCTTTGAAAAATAGCTACTGCCAACTAAAATACAGTCATACCACTATGTAGCAGTATCAATCAAGCATAAGAGTTATACTGTTGTGGTACTACCGATCAAGAACAGCGGTAGCACCGATACAGTTGAAGTCCAAAACAACACCTCTCTGAAAATAACATCTCGGCATGTAAAACCCAGTAGTACCAATGCATCAGTACTACCAGGGTTACAACAGTGGTCATACCGGATTTCAAAGAAAATTCAGAAAGAGTTAACAAATGAATTTTCATATGCATGCATGCACTAAAATTGGCCAGTGTGGCACAATATTATCTTCAAGCTACTAACTATAACCCTCTTAATAGTATGTCATCTAGCCTACCAATCCGATCTTAATTCACCATATGCTAAGACTGGTAAAATCTAAAAAGAGATCTTTAGGCGAGTTTATACTTTTGCCTTAAGCCATGTCTTGAGTTGTGTCAATCCTTAGCTACCTTTGTATGTCTTTTCCATGATATCATCAAAATTCAAAACTAAACATTTCAATCATATTAATAAACACATTAGTCCCTTAAATATTGTCGTCATTAATTACGGGTGTGTTTGGTTCCAGGGACAATAGGGGATGGGACGGGGCGATCCCAGATTTGGACCTGTTTGGATTGGAGTCAGCAGGGACAGAGTCCATCCCCTTTGGAGAATATCCCGGGAATATTCCCCTAAATTGAGGATGCCCCCATCCCTCAAAAATGAGGGGATGGGCTTGTCCCTCTTCCTCGCTACCTGCCTCCAATATGTGTTTGGTTCCAGGGACAATAGGGGATAGGGACGGTTCCATCCTTAAAAACAGGGATGGATTCATTCCATCCTTACCTGACTCCAAACCAAACACACCATACCAAAACCAATTTTTGGGGCCCTAGATGCTTTGCCAATGGGCATAAAAAAACAAATTTAAGGATATCTAAAAACAATTGATGAACCTAATAGAGTATATATTTAAATTAGGAGACCTCTAGTAAAATTTACTTCCTTCATCTATTATATATTAAATCAATGTTAAGATAAGGTTCCATATTCGCTCTTAGAGGATAGGGATTCCCATGTTAAGCATAGAAAAAAAAAGAGAAAGATATACATTTCTTACTTTGGTGCATCAGATTATAGTGGTACATAATTAATCATATCTATATAAAAGCTGTTGTAATTTTAGAAGAAATACAACTATATTTTTTAATCATAATTAAGCATTAGCAATGTCTAGCAAGTACAACTTATTTTTCAAACATAAACATATGTAGTTTAGTATCTACTACGTGGGAATTTCGGCTAGTTTCATTTTATAAGAGGTATAGTTTTTTAGTCTTGCTGCAAAATACAAGGCGTACACATGATTTAATGATGTTCTCTCTCGTTTGCCCTTAAATATCTCCCAAACATTCGCGTTATCTATATCTCTTGTTCGCAAGACATTTATGTTAAGATTATCAGTCATATTCTTTTTACCATTTTCTTCTCTTATAGGCCTTCTTAATATGTATGCTTGATACTAACACGCCTTAAGAAAGGGATCAGATGGACTACACAATGAAAAGTTTGATAAAAATGGCTTTAAAACACAAATTTGATTAAAAAAAATCTAGGGGTTTTTGGTAGTAAAAAAGTTTCTAAACCTTTTCATCTTCATATTTTGTCCACCCCCACCACTCTAATTTGTAGGATGACCGCGAATGAGTGCGTGAGTGGTGATAGCGGAAAAACGTGAAGTACGTAGACTACAAACACATATATACCATACCCACTCTTTGAAACTAAATGCTCAATAAATAAAGAAACATGAGATTTGATGAAAGACAACGGCCCTGCTGCACACAATCTCTGAAGGACAGGAAATAAGTTATTTTGGCCTTTGCACCAAAAGTGCAGTGACATTGACTTCACACACTGAATCCTAAAATTTACCAGGGGTGGGAGTTATTGACAACACCAAACATGACAATACAAGTCAGCTACAATCAAATTTCGGAATACATTGAATTCAGCAGTAGGATTCTTTTTCTAACCTCACCGATGCATCAAACATCAACTGAACACTCGGGTTCAAAGCTTATTCCTGCAACAATGCACTTGCAGCATCTGCATTCTGACAACCATGAAGCACTTAGCAGTTACTGTACCGCGTATCTTGGCTACAACAACAATGATGCTGGAATCCTCTGCGCTACAAAAATCTGGGAGATTCAACTCAACTCTCTGAAGCTCAGGCATCTTACCGTACCAATATAATGCTGAAATTCATGTGCACACTCGCACCAACAGCTTCAACATTTTATTGCTGATTCAACTTGACCAAACTCAAGAATTTTCATCAGCATACTGACAACTAATCTGTGCTGGCAGCGTAGCTTTGTGAATTCTTCACAATTTGACTAGAATCTTTTCTCATGCCAATGTGCAAAGCAAGGAGGTCAGCGCACCTACTTGTGGGGGATCATGAAATCTGCACCTGCAAGCAACATCCACTGGCAGAACAAGAACCTCAGCCGATGAAGCTTGCACACCTCAACCTCCATGTGTTTGTGCTTCAACATCCTCCAATACAGTGCAAATCTCAGCATGCCGAGGATGCTGACTGCCACCAGCGACAAACTCATGCACCTCGCCATCGAGCTCGATCGAGCTGCATCCAGGAGTTTTCTTCATCTGCAGCCTGTTTATCTCCCTCCTCTCCCTGGCGAGACCGCTCCAATCCTGGGCTTTTGCATACATGCTGGACAGCATCACCCTTGCCCAGGGGTCATCTGGATCCAACTTGGTTACTTCTGCTGCCGCAATCTCACCAAGTTCCACATTGTTATGAACTTTGCACGCACTCAAGAATGCACCCCATATTACTGCATTAGGCTTCATCAGCATAGTTCTGATCATCTTGTATGCTTCTTGCAAACATCCCACACGGCCAAGAAGATCAATCATACATCCGTAGTGTTCGATCTTGGGTGTGATTCCGTATTTCTCCATGGAGTAGAAGTAGCGACGACCTTCGTCTACCAGCCCTCCATGTGCACATGCATTTAGGACCCCAACGAGCGTAACATTGTCAGGGCATATACCACTATCCTGCATCATGTCAAACATCCGCAAAGCATCAGCAGCCCGACCATGCATGGCCAGTCCACAAATCACCGTTGTCCATGAGTACAGGTCCCTCTTCCCAGGTGCCTTCTCAAACACCTGTAAGGCCTTGTCAATGCTTCCGCATTTGGCATACATGTCTATCAAGCTCCGATCCAATGAGCCGTCATCATTCATCCGGTTCTTGTCAATATACACATGGACCCAAATCCCAGTCTCCAAACAACCTGCGCTCCCACAAGCACCAAGGACAGTGCTCATTGTAGGCCCATTTGGGTTCACTGGACATGACGATGGCGAGACCATCTGATGGAACAACCCTAAGGCCTCCCTGCACCGGCCGACAAGGCAGTAGCCGGCCATCAGTGTGTTCCACGACACCACATCCCTCCTTGGCATTGCGAGGAACAGCTCACACGCAGCGTCAACACACCCATGCCTGACATACTGATGCACCATGGCGTTCCAGGTCACAGTACTCCTCACCGGCATGTCGTTGAACACCCTCCTGGAAACCATCAGCTCACAGCACTCCCCGTAGACCCTTATCAGTTCGGTGGAGACGAACACGTCTGGCACAATGCCGCTGGTCACAATAAGAGCATGGACCATTTTGCCCGGGTTCCCCCTGGCCGCGCAAGAACCGGCGCCGTGGCACGCCGCGAGCGCCACCGCCAGGGCGACATTGTCCGGGAGGACGCCGTCTGCGACCATGCCCCGGAACACGGCGAGCGCCTGAGCCGCCTGCCCGGACGCCGCGTGCGCCCGCGCCATGGCGGTGCGCGCGACGAGGCCCGGGTCGGGCATTTCGTCGAACAGGCCCCGCGCGTGGCAAGGGCGGCCGAGAGCAGCATACGCTAGGAGGAGCGCCGTGGGGAGGTGCTCCCCGGCGTGGAGGAGCCCCGCCTTGAGGAGTAGGCAGTGGATCGCCGACGCCGACACGTGGGCCCCGGGCCCCGCCGCCGGCGAGAGCGACTTAATGAGGCGGAGGAGCGCGGTGGGGGAGAGGGTGAGCGGGTGCATCGGCGGCGCATCGGACGGCTGCGATGCGATCTGATCGCGTCCACGACTTACGAGTCCTCCCTGTTGAGGGGGCGGAATGTAATTTGCTAGTAAGTCCAGGGTTGCGATGGATGGATAAATAATAAACGAGATGCCAAGAATAAAAAACCCAAATCCAATCAATGGTGGTGGTTTTGGTGGCCACGGCTCTCACCTGCTCGCGATTCCACTGCCCCTTCTCCACTGCCGCCGCAAATTTATTCCTCTCGGCCTCTTCTTCTCGCGCTCGTGCTCCAACTCGCAGATCCTTGCTGTGGCACAGGTGAGCTCCTGAGATTCTACCATTTTTAGGGGATTTTCTGAGGGGTGGGGGTGAGGTCAGGTGTGTTCTTGGATTGGTGCCTATTTGAGCAATTCTTGGTCCGGTAGTAATTGGAGTGTGCGAGTGATCTTTCTGCAGTCTGTTTTAATTAAATTACAATGGAAGAGGTGCTATGAAATTATTATGGGTTTTGTTTGGTTCCTGGATGATGGGGGCAATCAGTGGATGCTTCTAGTCTTTAGATCATCTCTTCAGTCCACCTATCTGGTTGTTTTTTTTTTTCTGTTTTTGGAGTAGCATGATTGGTGGTTGTTGCTGCTGCTTTTGTTGTGATGCCAGTTTTATTCAATTCTCAACTTGCCCAGTTCTTATTTCTTGTAGTATAGTGCAACAGAAATAATCTTGTGCATGATTGCTAAAGTGATGTTGGTGCTAAAACAGTGACTCATGTTTGTCTAAAATTGGTCCTGCATAATAGGGATAGGGCAGATGTCAAGCCTTAGAAATTAATTGTCCATGATGTATGGCCACTGCCTTTTCCTGTAGTAGAGATGACATTTTGTGTTGTCTGATAGTGACCAACTCAATAGTCTTCCACTCGAAGGTCTCAGTTTGCTAAATCTCTTTCGTTCCTCGTTGGTTAACTTTGGATTCCCATGTCAGTTTTCATCATGTGGGTGATGCTGATTTAACCTCTTTGACAACACAGCATTAGCAAGGTATCGTCGCATTCGGTAGCCATGGATGCTGCACAGGCCTCGGGAACAGCCACTGAGAAAGGATTGCCTTTGGGGATGGATGCCTCCATGGTAGATGAATATGCTTCCCAGTCCAAGTTGCTGCAAGAATTCGTCAAAATTCCCAGTATTGGCAAGGCTTGGATCTTCAATTCCAAGAATGGTATGCACTACTGTTGCTATCCGTTTTTGCTGAACGTGAAGGTCCTTACTGTTATTTTGGCGGTCTGCAGAAAACACATCCAGGGCAATGGTTTCTATGGGCCAATCGGATCTTTTGGCCAACAAAAGGAGAAAATTCCTTTTAAATTCTCACATATCAAAAAGTGCCTCAAAGTCTGTGGATTTCCAGTGGTCTCCTTTCCCAATTGAAATGAGTGGAGTGTCCGCAGTAATTCCATCACCATCTGGAGAAAAACTACTGCTAGTACGGAATGCTGAGGATGATTCCCCTACAAAATTAGAGGTTTGGGGTCCCTGTCAATTGGAGAACGAGATACATGTTGCACAATCTGTTCATGGATCGCTGTATGCTGATGAATGGTAAATTTAGTGAGCTAGAGGGGGGATGCATTGCGTCATTTTACTGTTGTAACTTCGGCTTATGCTTTACATTGCTGCAATGTAGGTTTGAAGGGATTTCATGGAACCAGGAAGAGACTTTCATAGCTTATGTTGCTGAGGAGCCTCCTCAACCAAAGCCAGTGTTCAATGATTCAGGTTACAAGAAGGATGGGTCCTCTGAAAAGGACTGCAAGAGCTGGAAGGGACAGGGGGGTTGGGAAGAGAACTGGGGGGAAACCTATTCTAAGAAAAGAATACCTTCATTGTTCGTTGTTAATATTTCTAGGTATGATCCTGGCTGCCGTGAAGATAAAAATTCGATGTAGTTTACAAAATTTTGTGATTTTATGAGGAATAATATGTGTGCCATTGCAGTGGTGAAGTACGAGCTGTGAAGGGCATACCTAGATCATTTAGTGTTGGCCAGGTGATCTGGGCTCCATCGCCTTTATATGGCTTGGTTTTTGTGGCATGGTCATCTGATAATGGTTTCCAAGAGACACCAAGGAAACTTGGTATTAAATACTGCTATAACAGACCTTGCGCTCTGTACGCTGCTCCTGATCCTTTCAAGGAAGAAGCTGATAAACCATCAACCGAGTGAGCATATCTGTCCTTGCTAAGATTAATTATTCAATTTTCTTTTGTTTCCCCATTGTAAGATTCGGAGTTCTTACATGTTAGGTCTTCATGTTGCTTTTTGATGTTTTTGTTTCCAGTGATCTATAATATAAGTAAGATTGGTTATTTTTGTATGTTTTCTTCATTAATCCTAGTTATAGAAAGACAAACGTTAAACATATAGCATGGCTCACAAAGTGTAGGACTGTAGGTTATTTTGTTTACTGATGTCATCTTCCTATTATTGGTACAGTTCTGATAAGGGCGATACTACAACTATGATCAAGTTAACAGAAGATTTGAGCAGTGCTTTTTTCCCACGGTTCAGGTAGGACAACTTCAGTTTTTCACTGGCATTCTTCAATTTAGGCCAACAGCCCAATTAGATGTATTGGAAGTAACATAAGCTGCACATTTTACCAGATTTTTTTAAATTATGTCTTTTCTTCTTTTTCAGTGGGAATGTTTAGGCCATCATTTTTCTGTTGTTGTTAGAATGATAACACTATGCCACTATCTCTTTCCCCTACGCAAGCCACAACAAAAGGATTGGCCATGCATATTGTCAAGTGTGTTTGTTTACCTTTTAATGAATTAAAACAGGCCTTAACCGTCACTATTTAAATAATTATAAATTTCTGTCTAGTGTATTTTCAATTTCAAAGATAGAGATTCTTGGGCATGATGATTAGTGTTAGACCTGGGTTTTGCTAATATAGAATTTTCTATGATTCCACCGCACAATTCTCTAAATCAGTAGATAGTACTTACAAATACATTACTGAATATCAATTACATATCATGTGGAAGTGTAAATATAATAGTGGACTTACACATGGACCAATCAGGCCGAAATCATTAGAAAGCAGCAGCGGAAATGGAAACATCACGTAGGTGGGACCCTCAGGACATGTCCATAGGCAACCAACTAGGGTTCGCAACTTAGTTCTTGGTCTCATCGTCTTCTAGCTCTATCGACTCTTTTAGATGACCATAGGGCTTGGCTTTCTCCTTCTTGTAAGTTAGAGATGAATAGTTCTTAGTTGTATTGCACAGCCCTAAAGGGGCAATATATGTATAGTACATACAAGAGACAACAACAACAATAAAGTTTTTTGTCCCAAACAAGTTAGGGTAGGTTAGGAATTAAACATTCTCAAGATCAAAGAGTTGAGAGCCTTAAAATAAAAACCTACAATACTAAGATCCTAAGCCATACATCTTGCTATCTGAGCCGAGAGTCTAAAACACTGCCCCTAACTTTCTTATAGTTTCAGTACGTGGATCGCTAACTTCCATGCGCTCCTATCCAAAGCTAATTCTTTAGATACATTCCAATCCCTCAAGTCTCTTTTAACTGCTTCTTCCCACGTCAGTCTTAGTCAACCTCTGTCTCGTCTTACATTTTCAGTACGCCTTAAAATCCCACTAGTACCTGTGCCTCAAGAGACCTTCGTTGGAGATGTCCAAACCATCTCAAGTGATGTTGGACAAGTTTCTCTTCAATTGGTGCTACCGCCACCCTATCATGTATATTATCACTGCAGATGCGATCCCGCCTTATGTGACCACGTATCTCTTTGATTTTGAGAAGGTTTCATTTCTAGTCTACCCTAACTTGTTTAAAACAAAAGGCTTTATTGTTGTTGTTTTTGTATTTTAATCTTGCTTTGCTTTTTCCTTTAATCAATTTTGATTTTAAATTTTGTTTTCCGATATGAATTTCAAATTCAAATTTTGTTTGATTTGATTTCTAATTGTTTTGGTTCTTGATCCTTAATTCTTATTTTTATTATTTGAATTGTTTGGCAAAACCAAATCAAGATTCTCAAATAAACTCCAAAAATTTCGCATAATACCACAAAAGCAACAAAAGTTTTAAATCCTCCGTAAATTTCAACATTTCCCAATTATGGGATGTTACAAATAGGCATCTTCATCATTTCCTTCTCATTGCTGTAGACCTTGGCCTCAGTAGATATGAGTCTTTCTGCATCATCTACGTTTTTTGTTATACATGTATACTCAGTTTTTTCAGTTCTTGGTTGTTGTGTTTCTTTCTCTCACTTTTTTTTTTTTTGCAAGAATGGTTATGTGGAGTTTCTGATGATAGACATTAACAATACATTGTAATGCTAAATGATGAGAGCTTTTATTGCACAGCCCGGATGGAAAGTATCTTGTGTTCATCTCAGCAAAGAGTGCTGTGGACAGTGGAGCACACAATGCCACAAATTCAATGCATAAAATTGATTGGCCTGCAGACGGGAAACTAGAGGGGAGTCTTAGTGTTGCCGATGTGGTATAAGAATGTCTTTTCCTTTCCTTGCTATGTTTATCTAGTTTTATTTTAAATGTTTATTAGAACATGTCACTTGCCAGTTGCCAATGCTGGATTAAGACTTCACTTGTGGGCTTTATTGAAGTGCCTGAACTCAACTTCCATTAAAAATAAAAAGGAAAAACAAAAGTCAAAGGGTAAAAGAAGGGAACTTATTGTTAGGCAGTATATGTACTTTGTATATATTAGATCTCTGTATAGGGTGTTTTCTGCTTATTTACCATGCCTTGTACATGACCATATCTTGGCTATTTGGCCCATGGAATAGAATCAAAGAGTTCATTCCAACACTTATAATGGTTCATTTCCGCTTGTAGGCGCTTCTTTTGGGTAAAAATGCTGCATATCTGATATCAAATGGTTAATATGTTAATTATTATTTAGGTGCCCATTGTGATGTGCCCTCAAGACGGCTGTTTCCCTGGTCTGTACTGCTATAGCGTACTTAGGGATCCATGGCTTTCTGATGGAAGAACTATGATTTTATCTTCTGTTTGGGGAAGTAAGGAAGTGATACTTTCTGTAAATGTTGAAAGGTAACTACAAGCATGTATCTGTTCTCTGTTAGACTGATATGGCCAAGTAGTTTATTTGTTTGTGACTCATTGTTTTCCTCCACAGTTGTGAAGTTTCACGAGCTAGTTCTCAGGATTCAGATTATTCATGGAATGTTCTCGCACTTGACAAGAATAACATTCTTGCAGGTATCCTCATATTTCTACAAGTTTACAGTAGGCTTCCATATTTCCATCAGATAATTTTCATATTTATGTACCTTCCCGACATTTTTTTTCAGTTTCCAGCAGCCTTATAACATTACCTCAAATATACTATGGATTTGAAGCTTCTCAGACTGAAAAGTCAGGCCAGTGGGAGTGGCAAGAAATTTCATCTCCATTTCCGAAGGCATCTGATAAGGTTTAACTAAAAGGAAAATATTTTATGTCCATATTGCCCCCAAATTCTGACAAAGATTTGATGGTGTGACAGATCAGCTCCTTATTAGCAAGTCATAAGTTCAGGGTACTCAAAATCCCGATTGGCAACCCTTCTGACAATCTTCCAGATGGTATGCTATGCTAACAACTAAACACCACCTATTCTTTTGGAGATCACCAAATTTGCAGCAATAACTGCTATAATTTTATTGTCTTTTTCTGACTCTGAAGTTGACACTTCCCAGTTTATTTCTTTCTGAACTATTCCTGCATCCTTTACCTGGTGATCCTCTTTATATTGCGATCAGTACAATGCTATACTGGTATATCGTGAGTTGTGGCACGATGTAACTACGTTGTGTTAAATAAAGGCTGCACTAGAATGCATAATAATCTAAGAAAAGCTCATGATAGTCCAAGTTCTACTTGGTTATCTGCATGTGCTCATAATAGGCTATTTTTGAAATATCCTTTATAAAGATCTCTACTGCTACTTTTGAATTGTGTTGATACCCCTTTATTACTTTTTCCTAAGCATTTCTGCAGATTCTTCACTGAAGTAGTCTGCATGGATAACATCCTTATTTACACGCTCGCTCAGCATTTCACTTTACACTTCCATCAAATATCCAGTTATAATCATATATCTTGGACTAGTATATCGAGCTTTGATTATTACAATAATGATTTCATTTTATCCTATTGAACAATACCTGCACGCTTGGTTCTCTCTCTCTCTCTCGTTTGATGATTTTTATATTTTTATATCTATTCAGGTGCTAAGCTGCCCTTTGAGGCTATTTTTGTGTCTTGTAAGGATTCTGCAAGTAATCCAACAATTGTTGTTCTTCATGGTGGCCCACACTCATCTTACCCATCAAGTTATTCAAAATCCTTGGCATTTCTTTATTCACTGGGATATAACTTGCTTGTTGTAAACTACAGGTGAGCCTTGAATTTATGAATATTTAATCTTGTAAGTGATTTTAACTTGAATTATTGGATAACTCGATCATTATATCCTTTTGAGTTCCCTTTTTATATATTTGCATGGTAAATACATTTTGTATAACACATACATGGAATATCTGTACACACTTCTCTGTTGCTTAGGGGCTCAGTGGGGTTTGGGGAAGAAGCACTGCAATCACTTCCTGGCAATATTGGTTCTCAGGTGTTATCGATTTACTTCCATGTTTAAGATTATTCTTACAAGATGTCAAAAATTATCATGTACTGTGTGTGATACTATGCACAATTTGTTAAATACTCATGAGCAGGATGTGAATGATGTTTTGATGGCTTTGGACTTTGTTACAAAGAGAGGACTAATAGATGCATCTAGAGTAGCTGTAGTTGGAGGTTCACATGGAGGTTTCTTGACAACACATTTGATCGGCCAGGTTCTTTGACTGCCATTTTTCTTCCTTAATTATTTCTGTGTGCTCACTTAGTATGCTCACAGTTTATATTCTCAATGGAATTTACCCTGCAATTCACTGTTTGTGAGCATAATTGGATTTCATTAGCAAGATGAAGATAATGCAACTTCAGAAAACAAATATCGTAACAGATAGGATGATACTAATTCAAATTATTCGAGTTATGGAAATCATACCTCGTGGTACAATGCTTCAGTACAGACCGGTGTCCCGAAAATATATTCTGATGATTATCAGATTCAGCAAACTGGAGCTGAAAAATCACTTTCTTTCTCGTTACACTGAATTGTGGCGATCTCAGTATCTCACCTCCTTTTCTGTTTCATGATATTATTAAAAAATGTTTGTACAGAAATGTTCTCAAGTGTCTTTCTTTTCTTGCTGAAATCTCCATAAGTTGAGTTTGGATGTTAGTATAGAATCATTTCACTGCCAGAAACAGCAGGAAACTAGTACCGCTTGAATGGTTTCTGTGACACTATTTAGATTCCCGAACTTGAATAGTTAAGGCACATAGACTTTATATGTCACATGAAGCTATTTATCTATTAAGTTTTCTGGTCTAGCATTTTGTTGACATGCACATATTTCTTGGACTGCAGGCTCCAGAAACATTTGTTGCAGCAGCTGCTAGAAACCCAGTATGTAACTTATCATTGATGGTGGGTACCACTGATATCCCTGACTGGTGCTTCATTGAGATTCATGGAAAAGAAGGGAAAAGCTACTTTTCAGAATCTCCTTCAGCAGACACTCTCTGTCAGTTTTACCAGAAATCGCCAATATCACATATTTCTAAGGTACATTTGTGGATTGCGCATTTTCATATGAAAATAATTTCTGAAATCTATGCCTGAGAGAAAAGTACAGCTCGTACCTGCAAAGGAAGAGGCTCTGCAAGGGCTTCATCAGTAATCAATTACTTGACAATTTTATCAAATCTGCAGGTTAAGACGCCAACACTCTTTCTCCTCGGAGCACAAGATCTCCGAGTTCCTGTTTCAAATGGCCTACAGGTACATCCTTGCGCAATATGTACCTTTTTAAAGGCTAAAGGGGGGTCTGTTTCGGAATTTGAGCCCTTGAAATAGTACTAGTAGCACTACTGTTTGTGCGTGTTTGGACACAAATTGTACTAGTAGCCCTAAAACCAATGGGTTAAAACTCTTATTCGTATTGTTCAACTATACATGCTGCTTCTGTTCAATTCAATTTTTGTTTATACATGCCTCAATTTGTACTTAACTGTTGTTGCAACATTTTCAGTATGCAAGGGCTTTGAAGGAGAGGGGAGTTGAAACAAAAGTTATTGTCTTCCCAGAAGATATTCATGGACTTGACAAGTTAGTTTATGTTTCAAATTTTTTACCATGATTACTACTCAATGTCTCACAACATTTCATTAGATCAAACTTCTCTCTCTTTACAGGCCACAGTCTGATTTCGAGAGCTTCCTCAACATAGGGGTTTGGTTCAAGAAGCACATGAGCAAATAAACATTAGGCCTCTCCTACCACTACAATCTGCTTGAACATTATTTTGGTTAATAAATGCTTGTAAAGCAGTCCCCAGGAAAACGTGGTTCCATTGGCAATCCTGATAAATTATATCTAAATGCTTGTAATTTGGGTCAAAGCATTTCCAAGGAAAACGTGGTTCCATTGGCAATTCAGATAAATGGTATGTCTTGTGGTGTTGCTGTATTGGAATAATTCTTGATAATGCAATTACATTTTGGTCATAACATTTTGCTCCTACTGGCATGGATTAAACTTATGATGGCTAAAACAGCTGATGCTTTTCCTACTCCTAATTCACCTTGTAATGTCTGGATAAGCACAGGTTGCAGAGGAGCATTACTGTTCAGACACATGGAAATGCTGATCCTGTAGGGCATTCCTTTTGAGTTTTAATGAGAAAGAATTACGTGAATCAGTTGTCAGTTCATTACGTCCAGACATATGGAAATGCTGTAAGATCACCTGTGTAAATTCTGCTTGTCTATCTATATATAGATTTCTGAGATAACACCACAGGTAAAGTTGCATCGAAATCCCTTGAAGTAGTCCTCTTGATCATCTGGTCCTCAATATCTAGCAAAATGTCATGAACAGCGTTCTATGTTATTATAAACTGCATTACACATGTAAAGAAAAGGACAATAACGTAGTGTTGGAAAAAGCATTAGGCATCTTGTGCTGTTCCGTGCATTCTTCATGTGTGGTGGATGAAGATCTGATGCAACCTTATTGTTTGATTCCCTTTGTCTCATTGCCTGTGGTGGTATGTATGATCATTAAGACCTTTAAGCTTCGTTTTGTTATTTTTAACTAATTTTTTAAGACCTTGGTGATGCCCTCTACCTCTCTTTGGTACATCAGGCATTCTCTCTCCAGTGGCTTGATACCATTGTTGACGACTTCTTGAAGAATCTAGCCCTGCTATTATGTGTTAATAGTGAGTTTTGGTAATTGATGACAATCATTTGTGAAACTAACATTTTCCTTGAGTTTGTGAAATATGTTAGGTTCCATGGTGATGGAAGACTTGGGATGGTTTCATATATTGAAGATCATCAAGTTGAGATTAAGGTTCCATGGTGATGAAAAACTTAGGATTGCTTCTTGTGTTGAAGATTATCAAGTCAAGATTTGAAATGAAGGATGACTTCATGAGTTAAAAGTCATAAAAAAAAGAATGCATCATGTATTGATGCACACAAGATCCCAAAGAGGAAAAAATCATGAGTTGAACAAGATCCTGAAGAGGAGATGATCATATGTTGATCATTAAGTCAAGATAAGATTCATCATATGTTGATAGAGGGCAAGTAAATGATACATCATAGATTGATGCATATCATAACAAGGCCTCGGATTTGAAGTGAAGATATGTATTATCAGGCTTCAAGAGGATGCTAAAGACAAATATATAACTAGTTAGGGCTAAAAAATGTGTTCCTACTTTTTTTACCGATCTTGATGTTTGATTGGAAAGCTGGATTACTTGTATAGAATTGACGTACTATTAAGAGTGATTATGTCTAGTAGTTTAAGTCTCATCTTATGTTGATAGCTCAAACTCACTTGCTCTAACTCTCTTTGGCATGATGCTAGTATTTGGTTATGTATTTTACAAATAGTTATAGCTTATGCATAATCTTTGTGACATGTGACTAGAGTTTGCTAATACTTTTTACAAATGGTTGAAGGTCATGTTTTCCTATTCCTTGTGACACGATTCTTAGATTTACGAATGCGTTTTGCAAATAGTTAAAGCCCATGCACAATCCTTGTAGCGTGTGACTATAGTTTATAAATGTGTTTTTGCAAAAGTTTGAAGTCCATCCACAAACTCTTTGTAGCATGATACTAAAGTTTAAAAATGTGTTTTGAAAATTGTTGAAGTTTATGCATCCTTCCTCGGCATGGTCTAAGGTTTGTTGTGGCTCTTATCTTTGGACTTAAACTATGTGTTGGCTCTTTGGGTGTCTTGTGCTTTATGCATTGATCTAATATGTTTGACATTATGCAATCAATTGGTTCATGTATCCCTCTGAATAAGCTTTCCACAGAGTCCAAGATCACTCAATTCCGATATTGTAGTCAAAAGTTACAACCTTTTTTCGAGTTTCGCCTGTGTTCAAATTAAGGGCCAGTACTACCGCCCATTTGCCTGCGGTATGACCACCCATTCCGGTTCTAACGCAATTTTGCATGCGGTACTACCGCTCAGTCCGACTGGGTCTCTGGTATGATCAGACTTTGTATGATGGCTGTTTTTTTCTAGAGAGCATATTTTTGAGATCTTGTCTTCACTTTAGGCCGGTATGGCCGCACTTTATGTGGTGGTACTATCACACCTTTTATAATTGCTAAATTTGAGCGTTTAATACTAAAATTTATAACTGTTGGCACTGTAGCATAGTACTACCACCATGTAAACTATGGTACTACCACTTCTACGACTTCTTGCTGATTTCGTCTCCAACGGTTAATTTTTGTGGTGGGGGGGGTTATAAATACCCTCTTTGTCAGTTGTGAGACAATCCTTTAGCAGTCCATTTCATTCTCATCTCAATTGTGCATTTATTGGACCTTGTCAATAATGAGAGATGTCTCTAGTTACATGTATTACATCTAGAGGTAAATTGTGTATTCACTTGGGCTTATACATGTGTTGTACTTGGTGAGAGTAGTAAGGAGTTTAGCTTGTTTCTCTTGGAGGTTGCCGACTCCTAGATGGCCGGAGGCGTTATGGTCCGGTGATTTTCTCAAAAAGCTTATGAGAGGACCCGATGTGTTATGAAGGTTGGAACTCACCTACTCGGAGAGAAAAAGAGCTACCACTAGTAGAATTGAGGTAGTTGCCTTAATTCAAGGAGCTGATCTAATTAGTTTGGGCTTATCTCAACATAGACTAAGGGAGAACGACAAGCCTTCGGACACCACGGTAAAACATCGTATGTCAATTGTCGTTTGTTCTCTTATGCTAAATCTACATTCAAGCAATTTACATTCATAAAATTAAATTAATTTCTTGTCACCTAGGTTTACAAACCTTTGTCACAGACTTTGAATGTTGGTGTACTTAGACGAATCTAGTTGATTTACGTCGTACTTGTACAAAACTGAATGGATTTATGCTTCCACATTATAAACTCAGTTTTAGTCAAAGAAAATTTAAAACAACTATTCACCCCCTTCTAGTTGACTTCCTTGATCTTACAAATGATATCAGAGCTTGGTCTCTTATTCTATTAGGCTTCACTGCCAAGAGAGTAAAGGATGAGACTAGTGAGATATAGTGTACCTCAGTGAGGCACCTCTTTTCAATAGTATAAATTATGCTCATTGAAAATTTCGCATGTCATGCTATCTTAAGGCCATGAACCGTAAAATATGGCATGACACGGCGTGCCTGATTTTCACAACGTAGCATCAAGAATAACTTTGAATCCGTGCAACCTGACAAACCGATGGCACCAATCGCTGTCTCGATACAATAATATGTGATAAAATAATTCATCCAATCACATGCTCTGATCCTTGTCTACTCAGCCACATAAAATTAGATATGTTCTTTTTGCAAAAACATGAGAAAATAGCAAGAAGAACGACGGTAATATTTGGATTAGAATTCCCTATTCTATTAGAAACATTATAATACAAACCATAAAATTAAGAGTAAAATCTTTTAATCTAAATAGCGTGATGCAAGCCAAATAGGCTCACATACAAAAAATATTTAAAGCTTCCTATGGTGCGGCTTCGATGGTACAAAAATACTTGTACCTCGCTTTTTTTTTTCTTCTCCCAGGCAGCCAACAGATGCGTGTGTTAGTTGGCTCGGTCATAAATGCGTGTACTGCCTTTGTTCCAATGCATGCACATGCAAATAGTCATGCATAGGGATGGCAATCGGGTGCGGCGGGTACGGGTAGTGCTCGTCCATATCCGTACCCGTGATCCAGATTTACACCTACGGGTATACCCGCGAAAGATGACGGGCGAAAAACCTCGTCTATACCCGTCGCCCGTGGGTATACCCGTTTACCCGCGAACTGAGAGTCACCATCTGAGTGTTGAACTAATGACAGATGCATATAAGTAACAATTGTTACTAGGAAATATAATAGGTATCAAAAAAGTTTATAACAATTAATAGTAATTAGAGATATGGAAAAGTTTATAACAATCAATAGTAATTAGAGATATTGCCATGACTGCGTCACCTGTCAATCTATATTGCGGGTAAACGGGCGGGGCGGGTACGGGTAGAGCTTACCCATACCCATACCCATTTACCCGACGGGTAGAGTGTCCCCCCTATTTTTATACCCATGGGTAAAGAAAATATCGTATACCCGACTTCATTAGAGTATTTAACCACAGATATATAAATAAACGGGCGCAATTGCCATTCCTAGTCATACATGCCGCTGCTTGTTCTCAAGTGCAAACATCCAGGAGCATTTAATGCCTGATTATTTCCTTTATCACTCACTCGCATGCGTTCATGGAACCCATGTAGCACGTATGTGCAGCACCTCTATGCACTCCATTATTTCTTTTCTATGCACGCGTTGTCTTTTTTTTTTCCGTCTCCGTTCTTACCATTTTATACATTTAAAGAGATAGATAAGATGAGATCTTTTAAATACATTTTCACTTTAGGCTTGTACAAATCGAGTATAAATCGGCATATAATTAAATAAAATAGTAATAGCTCTATATCTCAAAATATAATAATTAAAGACCCAGTTAAATTAGAGTTCACCTGATAATATTTAATGTGGCTCAATCATTCTTTCCAGTCAAATAATATATTTAACTAAAAACGCTACGCATGTCTGTATCTGCATCATCGGATTGTAGATGTGGGCTTTTCTCCTCTATTAGATTCTCTTGCTCCAATAAATGAGAAAGAAAAATACTTATATCTCGACGCTCAAGCAATTAATACTTTATTTAGTGCTTTGAGTGTAAAGGTGTTCGATGCCTTATGCAATCTCAAGAGCGCCCATAAGACGTGGACTCAATTTCAAGATAATTATGAAAATTCCACCTTAACCAAGAAGGATTGCATATAAGAATGGATGTCGGGAAAAAAAATACTTAATCTCTAGCCCCGACAATGAAGAATCCACAAATCTCTTCACATTAACTCATTGCTTTATGGCTAAAGATAATAAAAAGGTAAATGATGATGATGATAATGATGAGTCTATTGAATGGGTCGTCTACCTCACCACGTCTAATTGTAGCTCCTAGTCTATAGGAATATGAATGGATCATTTCCCTTTCATGCACCTGTGTGTAGGGGCGCATCGAGTTGGATTCAGACGAATATTGTTTATATCGTATCATAATCTATATTTTTCTAGATTCAGAGTCGGATATGGTAAGGCTGGATATGAATACGAATTTAGAGTTTCGAATATGGTACCATCATGACGAATACATGGTGGTTCTGGATCGAAAATAAATAATATAGGCGGATAGTATGTGCATACATAAAGGAATATACACTAAACCATACAATCATTACTTCAAGCCTTCAACTAGCAATAATTCATCTAGATTACTTAAGTACGATAGCTGACACAACACAAGTTCAACATAAGCGATAAATTCATACATAAGTTCAAAAACCAATAAATTCATATGCAAGTTCGAAAACCGATAAATTCATACACAAGTTCAACATAAGCGGGGAGGATTGGTGGCGACTGGCTAGAGTGGCTGGACTCTGCAGTTAGGTTAAGGCTTGGGTAAAATCTAGACTAGTTAGTGTTAATAATGGTTGATGGGTTGGGCCGGTTGGGATACTAACTTGCTTATCGGATATCAGGTCGGATAGTATCCGGTTTACCATTTACTAATGTTATTCAGTCAGATTTTAGCTCTCCCATTTTCTCTACCATATCTGGCAGTAGGGGTGGAAAACGGTAACGGATAATTCGTTTTATCCGATATTCGTATCCGAGAAAAATCCGAATATGGTAAGCAAAATCCGTATTCGAAAATATTCGTATTCGTATTTGAGAATATTCGTATCCGTATTTGAGAGTATTCGTATTCGCATTCGTATTCGAGAATATTCGTATCCGTATCCGTATTCGAGACTATTCGATTCGTATTCGATCCTATTCGATTCGTATTCGATCCGTTTCTAGAGCCCATGAAAAATCCGTACAAATTTTGTGATTCAAAACTTGAATTTAGGCGGTTTAAAACTGGTAACCGGTCAAAAACCGATGAAAAATCGGCAAAACTGTTAGGAATCCGTTTTATCCGATATTCGTATCCGAGAAAATCCGTATTCGAAAATATCCGTATTCGTATTCGAGAATATTCGTATCCGTATTTGAAAATATTCGAATTCGTATCCGTATTCGTTTTAAAAATATGGATTCGTATTCGTATTTGAGACTATTCGACCGTATCCGATCCGTTTCCACCCCTATCTGGCAGCAACAACTATCTGGTACCGACCGAATTCAGTACCGAATACTAAATTACCTTCCCGCATTTGGTATCGACCGAATTCAGTACTAGATCGGTCAGGATCAACCCATACCGTTTGTACCCCTACTTGCATGTGCCACTGCATGTGCATGCCCATTAGGCCCCCTCTCTTACTCTCTTCTGTACTACACCTTGTATATATGTGCATTTACATGAATCAATACAAGGAGAGTTATAGGATTCTACTTGGTATTAGAGCAAGCACTTTCCCTACATATTCGTCTCCTTCCGCCATGGGCGACACTTCCGTTGCAGTTGGTCTTGGCACCATTCTGTTCACCAGCACTAAGACCATGCCTTCTCTTCCCACTGGTGCTATAACCCTACCCTCCTCTTCCCTCTCCATCCATAACATCAACATTCTTAGCTACATTCTATTCAAGTTGGATATTGCAACCAACAACTACTCCAAGTTGAAGAAATTCATGCTATTCGTGCTCACCAAGTTTGATGCCCACAACCACGTCGACGAGGACTCTGATCCTCACCACAAGGATGACGAATGGCATCGGGAAGACGTAACCATCATCCTTTGAATCTATTCGATGAGCTCCTGGATGTTGTCATGATAACCGATAGCATGGCTTATGAAGTATGGACGACACTACACACTTTCTTCCACGACAACCAACCGACCAAGAGTTCCGCTCCACCGTCCAGGGCGACCTGTCAGTTGCTGCCTATTGTCGTTGTTTGTAGACCCTTGCTGATGTCAACGAACCAGTCAGTGACAAGATGCTCACACCAAATGATTTACGGTCTCAGCACCAAATTTTAGGTGCAGGCTAAAATTTTGTCTTTCCAGGTCCCATTCCCTACCTTCGTCCAACACGGTCCCGCCTCCTCGCAGAGATCACATTGAACAAGAAGGCTCGCATGGAGAGCTCGCAGGTGCTCGTCAACAATGGCAACACCTCCGAAGATCACGATGGTTATCATGGTGGTCCACTTAGTAAGGCGGCTAGCCTGGCCATAGCCAGAACACCTCCAACCAATCTGGTGATCATGGCCGCGACAAACAGGGGCACGGACGTGGATGTGGTCACGGTCTCCCAACGCAACCTTCGTAGCAACCCTAGATGGGCTATTTTGCACCCTGGGGAACGCCTTTCCCTCCTTAATGGCGCGCATCGTGGGTGTCGCCCAATGCCGCTAATGCCCATGGTCCACGTCTTGGTGCACAGACGCATGCATGCCCCATCATGTACTCTGGATTGCAACACTAGCACCAGCCACCAGCACCACTCTAGCCGCAGCTGCCATATTCATGGGACCAAAACTCCATGCTCAACGTAGCTCTCAGCAATGTGGCCATGCAGCACCTGAACACCAACACAGATTGGTATATGGACATAGGCGCAACATCTCACATCACCAGTAAAACGGGTAACCTCACCTCATTTCATTCCCCTTCAAGGCTTAATTCTAAAAACATTATTGTGGGCAATAGGTCTAAACTTCTATTCTTGCTACTGGCTCCATTAGTCTTACTGATCGTCCTTTTTTCTTAACAATGTTATTGTCTCTCCTGCCATCGTCAAGAATCTTATCTCTGTTTGCAAGTTTACTCATGATAATGCTTGTTCTATTGAATTTCACCCATGTGGCTTCTCCATGAAGGACCTAGCAACCAAGACAATCCTTCTGAGATCCAGTAGCTTCGATGAGCTCTACCCATTCTTTAGCACGTCGTCATCACCACATGCTGCACTCTCCACAACCACTATCAGCAACCTTTGGCATCGGTGTCCTGGACACCCTGGCCAGTCGTCCCTTTTTTGTTTATCTCATAATTTCATGTGTTCTTGCAATAAAGGTGTTTGGTTGTATCGCGTTTGTGAGGCCTGCCAATTAGGACGGCAACCTCATCTTTTTTTTTCTCAGTCCCATTCTTTTACTACCTCTCCTTTTCATCTTATTCATTGTGATTTATGGACTTCACCTATCTCTAGCTTTTCTGGATATAAGTACTACTTAATTGTCCTTGATGATTTCTCTCATTACTCGTGGAATTTTCCCTTGCAAAATAAATCTGACACTTCATCTACATTGCAATGATTCTTTACTTTTGTCCTTACACAATTTCATGTTGTCATCCAATGATGCAATGTGATAATGGTGGCGAATTTCTTACTTCCAACTTGTGGGATTTCTTCTCTTCTTGGTGTTCCCTTTCACCTTTCCTGTCCCCATGACATTTTACCAATGACATTTTACGCACCATCCTTCTCCAAGCCCACATGCCCCCCACAATTTTGAGTGGAGGCATGTAACATCCCAAAATTTGGATATTCAAAATATGGAGTTTTTAAAAACCTTTTCTTGCATTTTACTAGTAATTAAATTTCTTCTATATATTTATTTGAAATTTTTTGAGTTTCATGCTATGCAAATTAATAACCCAAGAATAATCTCAAGTGCAAATGATGATCATGTAAATAATAAAAATAGAATATGACATTATAGATCATGAATTCAAAATACCGAAATCTTTAATTCAAATTCAAGCCAATAAAATAAAACCAAAAGAAATATTGGAATATATCTCTAAATGGTTAAACCAAAAATTCCTCCTTTTAATTCAACTAGCATGCAAAACCCAAGAATTGAATACTCAAAAATTTATTCAACACAAAATAAAATAAAATAATTAAGAATATAGAAATGTTAGCTCTTTGTCTAGATATTTGAACTAAGACTTGAATTGAAAATCCAAAAATTGAATACAAATATAAAAATTTAAATTTTGAATATCATACAAAACTCAAAATCAGTAAATCCTATTGTAAATTAAAATGTAAATCAAAAAACCGAATTTCAGAAATTTCCTTATTCCTTTTCTTCTCTCTCTCTCTTCCCCCTCTGTCACTGGCCCCCTCCCATCCATTCTCTGCGCGCGGGCCCCCTTCCCTTTTCTCTCTCCATTGTTCCCTCTCTGCGCGCGGCCCGACTCCTCCCCACCTCTCTCTTTCCTTCCTCCTCTCCTTGTTTTCTTCTCTGCGTCGCTTCTTTCGTTTCTCTCCCCGCTGCTCTCTCTTCCCCGTGGCAGCCATGCGCCCACACCGCTCACAGCTATCCCGCCATTGCCCACGGTTCTTCTGCGCCGCCCACAGTCTCCACTGCCACCCACGTCGCCCCGTCACCTCACCCCAGCCACGCTCGTGAGCCCGCATGCAACGCTTTGTGCCACGCTTGCTCCCACGCTGCCTAGTCAACTCAACGCCTATAAAGGAGTACCCGTGCTTCCATCAACCTTGCGCCATCCCCCCCTCACTCCCACCTCAAGGAATCGGCCCTTAAAGCCCCACAGCTCACCGGCCGCCCCCTTTCTTCTTCGTCTTCGGCCATCTAACACTGACCAATTAGCACCGTCCCTGGCCAATTCCACCACACCAAAGCATCACCGTGGCCTTGCAAGCTCACTCCCACCATCGTCGGAGCTCCTCCCTCACCCCATCTTGCCGCCGCCGAGAAGCCCCTTCGTCGCCTCCTCCTTCCACGTCACTGGCCCACCATGGACATCCTTCGGCTCGGTAAATCCCCCGGTGAGTTTCCCCATGAAGAACTCATGCTCACACTCCCCTCCAATTCCTCCCTCAACCACCACAGCGCCGGCGCCCCGTACCACCCCTGCCTTCGGCCGCCGAGCCTCACCGCCGGCCCGCCTCGAAGCTCCTCGACTCACGCCAGCACCTCCCTCGGCTTCCATCTGGCATCAGGGTTCCATTTTGACCATCGCCAACGCCTCCCCGACTGCCCCTCTCCGGCAACGCCGTCGGCTATACGCCGCCCCGAGCTCCTCTGTTTTCTTCCCCTGTTTTGAGCTCAGCTCTTCGCTACCTCTTCTAAATTATCTCCCCAGTTCAGTCACAAAGTCGCAGTCGCCCAGTTGGTCACCAGCATACGCTGAGCACTCTCACCGTGAGGTCCTGGGTTCGAATCCCGTTCTCCTCGTCCCCACTCTTTTCATTTTTGTTTTATTTTTGTTTTCCTTACTCCATTTCAGTTAAGGAAAATTAAGGAGAAATTTGAAATTAATCCATGGGAGCTAATAAATTTGATTAGGATATAAGATAAGATTATTTAATATTTAATATTGGATTAAATGTCATATATGAGTAACTAATGTAGTTTGAAACATTTAATAATTATTAATTAAAGGCATTAATAAAAGATGACTTTGGTTAAATGTCCAAATTTAATAAAGATTATCCTTAAATATAATTAAAATATATGCCCTACCATTTAACATGACGCCATTAAATAAATCTCAGTAGTAGATTTAATTAAGTAGCAATATTGAAATATGACCCTGTATAACAAGCTTTGCCCAGATAAATAAATTTAAATAAAGCTAAGCCTAATAATAACTAAAGTATAGACGAGATAATAATGGTGCCATTAATTAAATCTTAACATTAGATTTAATAAATAATAATGTTGAGCATAATTGTATATAACAAGCTAGGACATGTATAAATGGATCCTAATTCAAATTAAAACTATGCCTAGCAATAACTAAGGGTATATAAAATATCACACCACAAAATGCTATAAACCCAGACTCTAAGATTAATTCGGTAAGTTAAAAATTGTATACATCATGTATATAGCATATGCCCTAAATATTAACACTCGACAAAATATTAACATGGGTTTGGGAAGTCATGGTGGTAATGACTAGTATATGTTGGTATGATTATTCTATGCTCCCAAAAACTCTCAAATTGCTTAGCTATCTGGGCAGATGGTTCGGGTGTATGGTGCAGCGGTGCACGAGAGTGTGGTTAGTGGTAGAACCGCCCAGATAACCCTAAGGACTGAATCTTGTCATGACCTCCTGTGTAATACAAGTGCAACCACAAGTCTGTAAAGTACAACTTGGCTTAGCAGATTTATTGAATCCTGAAAGTCATCTCATCGGTGGAGGAGGTGAGGTAGTGCAAGTGGCTGTCTATGTGACAGCTTAAATGGGACACTCGCAGGGGGTAAAGTTTTCCGCAGCGTGCTACTCGGTGTGGGTAGTCCAGCTGCTAGCTGCATTGGGGAAGAACATCTCGCACAACTTATGGGACCTACCGCAAGCAGGAGAAGCCCATATGGGTGAGATGATGGAAGGGGCGAGGTATTTTGAAAAGTTACCATGATGATCCACTCAACCACATGACTAAGGAATCATGTGGAGTAACGAGCGGATTGTCTCTTGTGGGTAAAGTGTACCAACTCTGCAAAGTCAAAACTATTCAAATAGCCATACCCACGGTCAAGGGCGGACATGGGAACTTAACCAGATATAGTTCTATTTCAAAAACTTTGTGGGTGGAACTGGAAAAATGGAGGGCAATGGAAAGCCCTGATTTGTGTTGCCCTGGGTGTCGCCCCAGAGATAATGTAAGCGGATATAACGTTGAAAGGATAGCATATGGTGCAGAAGCCATGTAACTGTGAATGGAATCTGGATCACCATTATTATTGCATTCTTTAACACATTATGATTTAGTTCAAACTACTAGGTATTGGTCTCAGGATGTTTCTATGTATCATATTTCAAAAACAATTTATGAAAAATAAAATAACCCGAGCCTTTCCTTCATAAGCCTTGCATTCTATCTACTTGCATCCTGTGTATTAGCTCGTGGAGCACGGTAGTTTGTGCTCACCCTTGCTCTCACAATTAATCCAGAGTCAGAAGTCGGATTACTACGCCTCAACAATACATCAGGTCATGATGGTGAAGAAAATGAAGAGATCAAGAACTAGGTCACGAACCCCTAGTTGGCTGCCTGTGGGCACGTCCTGAGGGTTCCACCTGTTGCTTCGTTTCCACTACTGCATTTTCTTGATTTTGGCCTAATCAGCCCATAAGTAAGTCTACTATTATATTTACGCTTTCGCATGATATGTATTTTGATGTTCAGTACTATATCTGTGAGCACTATCTACTAATCCAGGGAATGTGATGGAATCACAAAGGATTCTGTATTGTAAAATCCGGGTCTTACAAGCCATTACACACATCCACCCATCTCCTCATTTGCTGCCCATCTAGCCCCATCAATTTTAATACACCATATTTTCTCTTATATGGCCAGAACCCCACCTACAATCACCTCCGCACATTCGGTTGCTTATGTTTTCCAAATCTTTACACTACTACTCACAAACTTGCACCTCGTTCTACTCGTTGTGTTTTTCTCGGTACCCTCTCGAACACAAGGGGTACCATTGCCTGGATCTCGTGACACGTAAGATTATTATCTCTCAGCATGTTCTTTTTGACGAGGATTGTTTTCCTTATTTCTCGGCGGAATCCACCATCCTAGGCCATTTGGATCCTTTCTACGCAGACATTCTGGTGCAGTCAACTGACTCGATCGTTCCCGAATTCCGTGCCACCCCTTAAGCACCCGTCAGCTCCACATGATCTCACCTGACAGGATCCTCTCAAGTTTCTGTGCCGCACTCTCCTCCACCACGTGACTTGCCTTCCGCACTTGGTTCCCCACCAGCGTCATGTTCCACCACTCCTTGCTCACGACGTCCTCCAAATATCCCGCCATAGGCTGTTTCGATCCAGCCAACCAGTAATTCACACCAGATGATCACCTAAGCAAAATCTGGTTATTCCATGCCCAACCCAAAATATTTTCTGACGACCCTCACATCCCCTATTTTCCCAATTCCTTCCTCTTACCGTGTAGCTCAAAGACCCCAATTGGTACAACATAATGCTTGAAGAATTTAATGCCTTGTTACGGAATGATACTTGGACTTTGGTCCCTTGTCCTGTAGGTGTCAATGTCGTGATCGGGAAATGGATCTTTTAGTACAAATTGCATATGGATGGTTCCTTGGCACGGTGCAAGGCCAGGTGGGTGGTCCATGGCTGCACTCAACAGGCTGGTGTTGATTATGGGGAGACCTTTAGTTTCGTTGTCAAGCTGGCAATGATCTGTGTTGTGCTTAGCCTTGCCATATCTCAATCTTGAACAAGACACCAATTGGGCATCAAGAACGCCTTTTTGCACGGTAATCTTCAAGAAATCGTGTACTACCATCATCCTTTGGGGTTTGTTGATTCCTCTCGCCCCGCTCATGTTTGTCGGTTTCATAAATCTCTTTACGATTTAAAATAAGCCCCACGCACTTGGTTTCATAGGTACACCACCTTTCTTCTGTCCATTGGTTTGGCAGTATCTAATTGTGATTCCACTCTTTTTATTTTGCATCGAGGCACATCCATTGCATACTTGTTGTTATATGTAGATGACATCATTCTCACCACCAACACTAACTCCCTCCTTCACTCCATCATTTCATCCCTTAAAACTGAATTCTCCATAAGTAATTTGGGTGATATTCACCACTTTCTTTGGCATTAATGTCCATCGCAATAACTCTGGTATCTTTCTCTCACAACAACAGTATGCCTTAGAGATTCTAGATCGTGCCAACATGCTTAATTGCAATCCTATCTCCACTCTTGTTGATACTCGCTCCAAACTCTCCTCTAAATGTGGTTCTCCTTTTGAGGATCCTACTCTTTTCCACAGCAAAGCTGGTGCCCTTCAATATCTCACACCTCACTCACCCTGACATATCATATGTGGTTCAACAAATTTGCTTATTTATGCATGATCCTCGAGACTCGCACTTCTAGCTTCTCAAGGGCATCTTGCGCTACATCAAAGGGACTTCACACTACGGCATTTAGTTCTACAAGAACTCTTCTCATGAACTAGTGGCCTACTTGGATGCTGATTGGGCGGGCTGCCCCAACACCCGCAAATTCACTTCCGGCTTTTGTGTATTCCTTGGTGCAAATCTCATCTCTTGTTCATCCAAGCATCAACACACTGTGTCCAATCAAGTGCGGGGTCAGAATATAGTGCAGTTGCATATTGGGTGGCTGAATCTTGCTGGTTGCGCCAACTACTCACTGAACTTTATCATCCAACGACCCGGGCCACAGTTGTATATTGTGATAATGTGAGTGCCATGTATCTTTCTTTCAATCCGGTCCAACATCAACAAACCAAGCATGTGGAGATTGACCTTCATTTTGTTCGTGACCGCGTTGCTCTCGACGAAGCACGTGTGCTGCATGTTCCAACAACTTCCTAGTTTGTGGATATCTTCACCAAGGGGCTGCCTACTTCAGTGTTTCAAGGCTGTGGGGAGTCTGAACATTTGACCTGACGATGCTTAGACTGCAGGGGGCTATTGAATGGGTCATCTACCTCACCACGTCTAACTACAGCTCCTAGTCTATAGGAATATGAATGGGTCCTTTGCCTTGCATGCACCTACGTGTGCCACTGCATGCGCATGCCCATTAGGCCCCCTCTCTTACTCTCTTCTGTACTACACCTTGTATATATATGTGTTTACATGAATCAATACAAGTAAGGAGTTTTATACAATTCTACCGAGTCTACATATGATAAGTTAATGAGCATGTTAAAGGAGTTTAATGAATATCTTAGGAAGAAGAATGCTAAGTATAAAGTTTTGAAGAAAGAGCATATCTCTCTTTAAAATGATTATAATATGCTAAAAGATGAACATAAGACTCTCCTTCTCAAAGAATTCACTAAGTCTAATGTGGATATAGGCATTGCATGTAATTTATTAGATAATATGTCATACATAGCTCCTAGTCTATGTATTATCTAAGGTTATCATATCTATCTTTTGTGATAATTTACATGATATGCTTTGTTGCTCTCAATCAAATGCTTATATTTCCTCAACATCTTATGAGACTAACATTATAGAGAAATAACATGTCGGTCGTGGAAGACGGCAAAACCGTCGCATCCGCAATGACATGGATGACAGCCAGCGAGGGGATCGTGTTCGGTGCCCAAAGTGTAGGCTATGCAAGACAATTGGCCACTCCCTCAGCCAGTGCCCAAACAGACCGACATCAAGCAACGCTCCGTGGTACCAACCACAATGTTTTCTTGTACCCATTGTTGCTTCCATGTGTTCTGTGCGTTGCGATGTACCCTGTATTATTCAGGAGGTGTACGCTTCATTGTTGGCTCCATGTATCTATGTCGTGCACATTACCATGTTATGTATGTTTTCGTACATTCCATATGTTTCCTTGTCGTGTGGGTCATATTCGTGTGCACATTTTATGTATGTTTTGGTACATTCCGTACGTTTCCTTGTCGTTACATTTGTTGTTAATTATGTTGTCATTTGTTGCACATTTTGTCATAAATTTAGACTCACTTGTTATCCTTTTTTGGCAGGACATGGCGTTCGAGTTGCTAGACCCCCGTTGGGATGAGCACCACCGATGCCATGCGTGGTCGTCGGGAGACGCACAAGGGCCTCCTTGCTTCGTCCTTAGGGGCCCCCGAGAGAACCGGCGTCTCGACCAGCGGTACATCCCACTACTGCGGGACACCGGGCTGCTGCCAATGCATGTTGGATCTACCGCATGCGTTCCAGTATGACGCGCCGCTGCTGTCCGCTCTCGTTCATTGATGGAGGCTGGAGACTCACACCTTCCACTTCCGGTGGAGGGAGATGACGGTTACTTTGCAGGATGTGACGATACTTACAGGTCTACTCGTCTGTGGTGCTGCTGTAGTGCCACCCCCAAAGGCAGCAAATTGGAAGGTCCGTCTGGGTCACCGGTTCGGTCATCTGATCCCAGACAATGCAGCTGTTGTGCCACATGGATGGCTTCGTCGGTACATGACTTGTCCTGGACACGCACATGAGGAGGAGGTGCGGACACACTTCGTTGCGTATCTGCTATATCTGTTCGGGTGGGTCTTGTTCCCTAGCACCACTGGAGACTCCGTGCAGCCTAGCTACATACACCTAATGGAGTCCTTGGTGGATGGCTGGCCTGGTCAGGTGCCACAGTATAGCTGGGGATCAGCAGTTCTTAGCGCCACATACCGAGGCTTGTGTGATGCCTCGCAGCGTAGCGCGGCCAGCGAGCTGGTCCTAGCTGTCTGCTACCTTCTCCTTCAGTTGTGGTCGTGGGAACACTTCCCCGTTGGCAGGCCTTCCTTTGGTCGTGTTGTGCACCCTTATGACCTCAACCTGCAGTTCTACGGCCTCGGTGGTGGCGACGACCCCGTTGATGGGCCCACAATGGGTACACGTTGGACACATGGTCAGTTGAGGTGGGCCAGGGATAGACCGAGACGTGCGTACACGGATTTCCACAACAGGTTCAAGATTCTGCACGAGGCCGACACAGTCTGGTGGCCATGGACTCCATGGTTCATTATGGACATGGCCCCCCACGCGTTATCATCTCAGTGCGGGCAGGATCACAGGTACTGGTTGACGACCTGCCACTTGGTGTTCTTGCACTGCGTCGAGCCATACAACCCACACCGAGTCATGAGGCAGTTCGGACTGTACTAGCATGTCTCCCCTGGGAGGACGCCCTCTTGCAGACAGCACCCACCGATATGTCATTACACCATAAATTTAATTAATGCATTAGTCTGTGCCCCTACTAATTGTGTAATGTCTCAATGAACTTGCAGGCAATCGAGGAGAGGGCGAGCGACAGAAGACTGGAGAGCCACATAGTGGCCGTGGACAGACATGTGGCGTGACCAGGCGAATACGATGGTTGTGGACGAGACACGGCCGGACGACCCCGCGACGTATAGGACATACCTTGAGTGGTACGCTCCACACACCCGCATTAGGCTTACTGGGGAGCCACCACATCATCCACTTGAGGTCGTTCACGAGGCCGCTATACAGGCAGGTTCCGACCGTCATCTAGCGGCACGGCACGACCAGGCGATACGAGATTAGTATGTCATTAAACAGTGCAAGATTACGTTTTAACTCACTATTTGTTTCACTGCAGTTGGACCGGCTGCATCGTATCCAGGACGAGGCTGCTCAGGCTATACACCGTGGGAGGTCAAATACGGTTGATCGGTGGGTCACTTCGATGCGCAGCATCTACGATGACGCTAGGGCTGCGATACGGACCATGAGTTGTGGTCGCCACCGAGATGACGTTGTTGCTCGATGCGGTGGCGGACGTGGCCAGGGACCACCACCCCCCTTCGGGCCGCCGTTAGCACCACCATCAGCACGGCCATCGTCGTCGCGTCCATCGCAATCCGAGAGTCGACCCAGCTACGCTCGCTCGGCCTCCACGCGCTTCGGATCAGCAGTTGGACAATTGCCAACTATTTGTTCATCCACTCAATTGCCATTTATGTCTAACCACATGTTCTTCTTGCAGCAATTGCGACAGGATAGCTCGTTGCTACAGCCATCGTCATCACGGAGGGCGACGGAGGAGCAAGCGTGCTCTCCAGGCTGACGGGGGCCCACTCCAGAGAGCGACCTTGACTCGGCGCAGCAACCAGAGGGGGCGATGCCCTCGTTCACCCCTAGCATGCAGTCCAACCTAGAAGACCGGGACAGGTGGTTTGGGCAGACCTATCAAGGCTTCACATCGCAAGAGTACATGCGCGACTACCCGTCGACATCGTCATTTCGACACCCACATACCCCGGTATGCACTAACGTACTAAGCTAAACATGTCTATTTCAAAGCCATCTAATCGCACTGGCAAAAAAATGCAGGTTTACTCGGAGCAACAGGGCCAAGACGTTCACAGTGGGTCATCCGCTTTTCAGAGTACCGAGGTAAATGCCTTGTGATATTAAGATTCATTACAAACATCGCTGCCCATGTCCTAATTCACCTATACCATCTCAGCAGGCCATAGACCCCTCGTCGACTGAATGACTGAGCTCTATTTTCGGGCCACCAACGCAAGTCCCCACGCAGCCATACGCAGCACCACCTCGGACGCAAATCGAGAGCCGCGAGCATCTGACGAGAGTTATCCGAGTCGGGGTATGTAAGACCGACCGCTCGGAGGTTGCTCAAGATCTTGTGGAAGCGCGCAAAGCACTCATCTAAGGACTCACCAGCGAGCATTTCAAACTTGTTGTAATCTCACTTGAATTGGTCCTATCGGACAGTCCTGATCTGGGTGGTGCCCTCATGGTATGCATCGAGGGTCACCCAGATGTCGAAAGCCGACGTGAGATGAGAGATGCGATCAAACTCACTTCGGCTCAACCCCTAGATTATGATGTTCCTTGCCTTAGCGTTCGCCTCAACATCAGTCATGTTCCCGGCGTTGATGTTCTCATCGGCAGGAACAACAAATCGCACCTTCACCTTCCGCCAGATGGCATACCCCTGAGCCTGGATGTATGTCTCCATTCGGCTCTTCCAGAAGGGGTAATCGATGCCATCAAAGACGGGCGGCTTGGTGGAATACTTGTCCGTCGCCATGGCTATTAGAGACCGGTTAAGATCTATTGAAAAGAGCTAACCGGCTCTGATACCAATTGTAGGACCGAAATGGCAACAGAGGGGGGGGGTGAATGGTGCCTTCAAAAACTCCTCAAGTATTCTCACCAACTTCTTTTCAATAGCTACAGAAGCTACGAAGACAGAAGATGAATGCTCGCTGCAAACCGAGAGGAAGTCAACTGAGACTAATCAAGAATGATGGAGTTGGCCAAAACCCAGAGTAGTCGATGCCTTACTATGTAGTCGAACGACTCCCTGCTGTGACCGAAGCAGTTTCAGAGCAGTCGAGACTCCACAGTGAAATGTCGATCGACAAAAGAAAGAACACAGTAACGACCGAAGACAGAGAGAGCGCGCACGACCATTTGTACTAGGACCCGATCGAAATCTCTACTCTCGGGAAGAACCTGACCAAATGGTCTTAAGTATGGATCCCAGTTCAGAGCAGAAGAAAGCAAGGTAACTTGAGCAAAGAACTTGCTCAGATCAAGAAGGCCATAGCACAACTGAGAACCATCATCTCAGACATACATGGAAAGGACAAAACAGAGAAAGCACAAACAAACAATCAAACAATTCACAGAACAAAAACTCAACATAGAGGAAGAGAGATGAATGGTTGATAATGGAGGTTTCTACAGCCACTCCAATTGGGAGATACATGAGCACACTTGCTCCATCCCGAGAACCCCCACACTCACAAATAAACAAGGAAGAACAGAGCAACTCGGGGATCAGAATCTCACAAGATCCCAAGCTCCACCCTCTCTATTTATAGCCACACACCAACGAAGGGGAACCCGTAAACCCCCACCTAACACCGGGTTTTCAACTCACTTTACCCATGAGCTTCCAGTGCTTTACCCCTTAAACCCAACGGCTCCACTGCTTTGCCCGTTAGCGCCAACAACTCCGGTGCTTTGCAGAGACACAGCTTCCCTTTGCAACTTTCCGTATTTCTCCAAAATACCACTCCGCTGCCTTCTTGGAAGCTTCCTCCTGCCTTGCCAATCACGCTTGCAACCACCTCACAGACCTCGTCGTCTTTGACATCTCCCGGCCGCTCATGACCTCAGCACCCTCGTGCTTAGTCTTGACCATCCATGCCTCACCACGACTAGTCTCAAAGTCCTGCAAACCATCATAGACAAGCAAAACATCACATAGCACCGCACTAGATAAGGATAACATCCATTTGCATCAGAAAACAAAGCTCAAACCACACTCCACAAAGTTGTACATATATTACGATCGGTCGAAATCACTTAAACATTAATGCACAAAGTCTACGACCACCTCATAAGTCTTTACGACCGATTCCCAGCAGAAACGACCGCTTCTGGAAGCCATACGACCAGACAACAGAAGCTACGACTTTCAGCCTAAGTCTATAACATGATCGAATGGGCTTTCGACCACAACCAACCGCACTATGACTTCACCCGAGTGCTTCCGACCGCTTCCTGCGATAACGTGGTCGTAGGCCATGACTACTCAACGTGGTCGTAACTTCAAGCGCCGACTTTCAACCACTGCGCTCGTAGCTCCGACTAACAACTTCCAACCACGACGAACGTAGTCGTAAGTGCGCTCGACCACGACCAGAGTGGTCGTAAACGACACAACATGGTCGTAAACTGCGAACCAAGTTTTCGACCACGACCAATGTGGTCGTAGCAGCGTTCCACCATGGCCAACGTGGTCGTTCACTCGAGCGCCAACTTCTGACCGCAACAGTCGTAGCTTCGACTTACGACCACCGACCGCGAGCAACGTGGTCGTAACAGGCTTCGACCACAGCCAACATGGTCGAATAGCCTTCCGACCATGGCCAAACCAGTCGTAAACTTCCCTGGTGACCTACGACCACGGCTAGAGTGGTCGTAAATGCCACAACGTGGTCGTACAGCCTTCCGACCATGGCAAAAGTTGTCATACCGACTGACTTCCGACCATAGCAAAACCAGTCGTAACAGCTCCTAGTGCTTTCCGACCACGGTCAGTGTGGTCGTAGCGACTGCTGCTGCCTTCCAACCACGGCCAGAGAGCTACGACAACGGTCAAAACCGGTCGTACGCCCTCTTGAAGACCTACAACCACAGCAAAAGAGCCACGACTTTGCAGAAAACACTCAAATCAAACTCAAACTTTCAAAAGCAACCGTCAATCACTCATCACAAACATGGGGAACGTCCACATGGTCTCTCAGAAAACTACACAGATTGGGAACAACTAATTGAGGAGGTGAGTGATAACAATGCAAGGGACTAGGTGAGGAATGGCTCCCTTTTATAGGCTGTGGGGGGCAGCCTCAGGCACAAAGACCAGAGAATAAGACGAGGTCACGCAATGACATGACAAAACGGGGCAGCTTTGCTCAGTGACATGACAACACGAAACAACACATACATTGCACATACAGAATATATGGAAAGTACTACAACCAAGAATTTAAATCAAAGCAACAGTCCTAGCGCCACAGCATCACCACAATAACAAACACAATAACAAACATAACCATAACCATCAACACAACAACAAACGCAAGAACTAAAATACGACACAACCATAACCCTCGTTGCCTACATGCCAAAAGAGCCTCGTGGCACCCACATGGAGTATTGCTGAGGAGGCCGCCTGGGACGTGGCTGGCCGTCGTGGTAGTGGCACGCACATATGCAGCTCGGGTTCGCGCAGCAACATGTGGGATCATAGGAGCTTCCTATGTTCGCAACCTCCTCGTTGCCCCTCTCGCGTTGCATCTATTGGCGGAGGTCGTTGTTCTCCTCATTGACAGTCTCGATTCGCTCCTCCAACTCCAATATTCGATCCCATAATGTATACACATAACGGGCAATATACCGTTCATGAGGAGGGTCGATCTAGCGGGAGAAGTCGCATTTTGCTATCTGCGGGAAAGGATGGTAAACATGGATGGTCCATAAGCAATAACAAAAAAATATACTATTAGTAATTTGTACCCCGGAGCGTGGGCATCGGAAGAAACGTCGCCCGCCATCGAAGGGGGCATCCACGATCTGCACGACCGCGTACTCATTGTGTCTGCATTTCGGCCACGCTGGTTGAGCACGCCGGCTTGGTATCAAGCGGTACTGTGGACCGAACATCTCCTCCTTTCGAAGGAAGGTCTTCCTTCGTGACCCAAATCGATCGCCCTCGGCCCGACATGGTATGTTTCACCACGAAAGAGAAGGTACTTTTTTGTTCGATTTACAGCGTTCTCTGTGTACAATGTCATGGGACCCTAACCGTGCTATTTATACCAAAACGGGGCAGCTTACTGCAGTGACCAAAAACAAAAAAGAGGATAGTTCTGCGTAGAGACGTGACGAAACGGGGCAATTTTGCTCAGTGACATGACAAAAGAGGCTAGCTTTGCCCAGTGACATGACAAAAGAGTGCAGCGCAGGGACATGATAAAATGGGGCAGGTTTGCTCAGTCAGATGGCAAAAGAGGGCAGCTTTACGCACTGACATGACAAAAGACATCAGCTTTGCGGAGTGACATGACAAAAGAGGCCAGCTTTGCTCAGTGAGATGACAAAAGAGGGCAGCTTTGTGCAGAGACATGGCAAAAGAGAGGACCTTTGCCAGGTGACATGACAAAAGAGGGCAGTTTTGCGCAGCAACCAAAAATAAATCATGCTATATGTTTGACGGCTAAGGCAAAAGAGGCCGCGGAGGAGTTTGACGTCGAGCGGGCAAGGAAGGGAAAGTGGCCTCGGTCCACACAGTAGATGGTACGCGCAGTTGGGTAGGTTAGTCGCATATCATGCTATATGTTATGCATGTAATAAAAATCTACGCGGCATGTAACTCCCAGCTGTATTATGAAGTTTATTATCTCGTCTTTTCGCATTCCATGATTCACGTAGTAACTCATTTAACACTATTAACATATCGGTTCTCACTGTACACGAATTCTCAGTAACATCAAAATATCACTTACCACTGTATATATCTATCGTTCTACGCTCAATCGTTCCTAAAAAAAATTTACCAAATTTTTTTATGCATCTAACATAAACTTTTATTACAACTTCATCAGATTTTTTACCAGCTTACAACTACTAAATTGACAAAACATACACAAATCACGAGGATTGCAAACCTTAAAAACATACCAAACCCTAAAAGTCACTTACCACTCTTTATATCGATCGTTCTACGCTCAATCGTTCCTAAAAAAAATTTACCAAATTTTTTTATGCATCTACAACTTACATTGAACATAAACTTTTATTACAACTTCATCAGATTTTTTTCCCAGCTTACAACTACTAAATTGACAAAACATACACAAATCACGGGGATTGCAAACCCTAAAAACATACCAAACCCTAAGTCACTTACCACTCTTTATATCGATCGTTCTACGCTCAATCGTTCCTAAAAAAATTACCAAACTTTTTATGCATCTACAACTTATAATCAACATAAACTTTTTTTTACAATTTTATCAGATTTTTTTCCGATTTACAACTACAAATTTAACAAAACTTATAAACATTACGGTTCCTACACTCATTCCCACGTGTTCAATAACACTTTCCTTCCCTTTCATCCAATTGTTCATATCACAGTTGTGCTTAAAATTTTTTTCATTAAAATGCTTCCAGTAAAACAACATAACATGATCGAAAACTTTTATTGCCAGTTCAACATATTTTTCACGGTCAGCAATGTATGAAAATCACAAATACACTAATCATTACTTCACACAAATTTCGTTCGTACTCTACCAACCAAAATTCTTAATTTTCATAATTGCAAAAAAATTACACAAGCAGTAAACTGGACTCCACATCAAATTCATATTTTTTTCAAACATCTTTTCATACATACACATCAATTATTTCTATTATAAAAATAACTTTACAAATACATAAATACATATACACCTAAATACTCACAGCAAACCCTAAACACTGGAACCCTACCTACAGTTGAATCATGCACTTGGATAACAATCGTGCGGTCGGATTGAGTCGTGCGGTCGACAGACCAAACGTGCGGTCGGGAGGGGGGTCGTGCGGTTGGGGATGCGGTCGTGCGGTCGGAGAGAACGAAACGTGCGCTCGGGCGGATGGCAGGGCGGTTGTGCGGTGTGGTACTGCACGACCCATGCTACAGTGCGGTCGTGCGGTACCACACCGCACGACCGGACAGGTGGCGGCGCCAAACGAACGTGCGCTCAGGCGGGGGTCCAGATTTGGAATTTTTTTGGTTTGAGGGCCAAAAATGGAATTTTGGGTGTTTAGGGGTCCAGATGTGTCCAAAATCATCTGATTGGAAAATGGATGAACACCTTGATGTCACTCATGTGGTATGCCCATGTATTTATGTCGACTAGCATGGTACTATGTTCTGCACTCTGCAGCATTTAGTTTTTGAATTGTGCCAGGTTCCTATTGTAATGGGGAAAATTGCTCTCATGCCACAAACTTAAGTGCTATTATCTCATTTGCCACATACTTAAGTGGCTTTGTTATTATGCCACAAACTTGAGTGTTTTGTCCTTTGTTTTGCCATTTTCTCCCTTTAATGTCTATTTTAATTTCATTTTGCATTTTCAGGGACTTGAACTGACCCTTTTTTGCATCGGTCTCTTGTATCTTTTTTGTACCCATGTTAAGATTGGTCCTCAAAATACAAAAAAGATGCAAAAAAAGATACAAAAAAGGGTCGGTTCAAGTCCCTGAAAATGCAAAATGAAATTAAAATAGACATTAAAGGGAGAAAATGGCAAAACAAAGGACACAACACTCAAGTTTGTGGGCATAATAACAAAGCCACTTAAGTATGTGGCAAATGAGAGGATGGCACTTAGGCCTGTTTGGTTGGTGCCTAAGTTTGCCATGCCTAAGCTTAGGCAATATGTGGCTGCCACAGAAAGTGTGGCTAACAAAATCGAAGCCACACTTGTGGCAAAGTTTGGCAAGAAACTGAGTCTATGACGTGTGGGGCCGGGTGTTAAGAAAGTATGGCATGCCACAGTTACGTCAGTGAACCAAACAGCTACCTAAAAACTGTGGCACACCTAACTTATGGCTAGGCAACTTCTGATCATAAATTAAACAGACCTTTAAGTTTGTGGCATGAGAGCAATTTTCCCATTGTAATGTGCCCTCAAGATGGCTATTTTCCGGGTCTGTACTGCTCATCCATGCTATCTGATCCCTGGCTTTTTGATCAATGTACAATAATATTAACATCTGCTTGGAGAAGTACTGAAATGATACTATCAATAGATGTTTTAAGGTAAATAATAAGTTGCTTGCATATTCCTGTTCTAGAGCTTAAAAAATCACTATGACACCCTATTCCATTTCCTTCTGCAGTGGGAAAGTAACAAAAGTCCAGAGGATTCAGCTTACTCATGGAGTGCTCTTGGAATAAATGGAAATAATGTTCTCTCTGGTACGGAATTATATTTATGTATAATTTTTTTCTTATTTTGAGTATAATAGTTTTTTTCCCTTTCCTTATGGTATATAGCATCAAGTAGTCCCATCGACCCTCCTGAAATTAGGTATGGCCGTCAAGGGTCAAACCAGAGGATCAAACACGCGGATGGGTTTGGGACGAAGTTACTAGTCCGTTGATGACAGCAAGTAATAAGGTTAGCTGCTGACTGCTCTAAATTTTAAAGTATACATATTTTCTTTGTGATGCTATTAACGATGCAATTTACTCAAATCATGTGTTATCGTTTCTCATGTTGCTATCTGTTGCAGGTAAAGGCTTTTTTATCGCACCACAAGTTTAGTATACTCAAAATTCCAGTCATTAACCCCTCTGATGACCTCTCTGATGGTATAGTCATGAAAGCAAATATTCTGAGCTAGTATATGTTAGTTTATCATTTTTCTACAGGTAATATTTTTCCTATCCTGTAGGTGGTAAGCTTCCATTTGAGGCCATCTTTGTGTCCTGTATGGATAGTTCGCAGAAACCAACAGTTGTAATCCTTCATGGTGGCCCAAACTCAGTATCTGTATCAAGCTATTCAAAATCGTCAGCGTTTCTTGCTTCACTTGGATTTAACCTGCTTATTGTAAATTATCTGTAAGTTTCCTGAAACTTCTCTGCATTTCTGTTAATGATGCATGTCAGTATGTCATCATCTCACTGTAATCTGAAAAGAGGTATACCGGGTTTTGGAGAGGAGGCCTTGCAATCACTTCCTGGAAAAGTTGGATCTCAGGTATGTACTCCAATTAAATACTTCATCTTGTTCCTCTTGAGCCAATCTAATTTCTGATCTGTGTTGATCAGGATGTCTAAGATTGTATTACAGTGCTAGATTACGTCATCAAGGAAGGACTGATAGATGCATCTAAAGTAGCTGTTGTTGGGATTTCACCCAGTGGATTCTCGACAACTCATTTAATCGGTCAGGTTAGCCGTTAGCATCCTAACGGATTTCAGAACTACCAGTTGGTGGCTTGCTACTTCTGTTTCTTGTTCCTAGTGTAATTTGTTATTTGGCTGCAGGCTCCAGATAGATTTGCCGTGGCAGCTGCTCGAAATCATGTCTGCAACCTGTCGCTGATGATTGGCACCACTGACATCCCAGATTGGTGTTACACAGTGGCATGTGGAACTGAAGGGAAACAATATGGCTCTGATCCCCCTCACTTGATCATCTTCGCCTCTTCTATCAGAAATCGCCAATTGCCCATATTTCAAAAGTATGTTTTTCCTGCTTCATTGATCAGGTTGATTTTGTCATTTTATATCATGTTACAACCATGCGCTGCCGTCCACGAGCTCCAGAGGAAGCACAGCGGCGCAAGCTGTGCATGGCGATGAAGCTGTGATGCGGCGGTGACAGCAATGGGGCGGCGATGATGGCGTCGGCAATGGCGAAGGTAAGATGCGATGAGGCTGCCGACAGCGCGGCAAAGGTAAGATGCGATGAGGCTGCCGACAGCGCGGCAAAGGTAAGATGCGATGAGGCTGCCGACGGCGACGACAAGCTGTGACTGGTTCCTTCACCCCCTAGTTGGTGTCCCATGTTTTATAATATCCTCGCTGCCGACAGCGACGGCAAGCTCCTCGCTGAAGTCTGAACCTTCCTTCGCTATATTTTACTACTCTGTTCTACATCCAGACATAATAGTAGGATAATAACAGTAGCAGGTGGTAGATTGACTAGCCGGTACCATGGCGACTCGACTCGACTTTAAAACTTAATAACCTTGCCAGCTAGTATGTACAATACCAGCCAGATTTAAGGCGAATTTTGTCTTATTTACAAGACAGGACATTACTGATTGTACTAGGTAGAGGAATGCAAATAGAAAGCAAACAGAATCAAGTGATCAGACAAAAACTTTGGAAACCACTTGGTAACCGCCCAGTTTCGAACATACCGGCCAGAACCAATATTTTCAAAGAAACATAAATAGAGCCCTCACTGGGAGTCCAAAGAACATACGAAAACAAGGTCCTAAGTTCATCACTCACCGTGTGGCACATTTGTAATAGATTGTATCAGGAGAGTTGTAGGTTTTCGCATTGCTGAACATTCTCTTCATGTCGGCTACAAACATCTCTAAGGTCACATAATACTGCTCTGACTCAACTCTTCTTGACATTGTCCTCAAATATGCAGACAGGCTTGTGTTCAGTAACCGATTGACTTAAAAGAGCATGCGACATTGCTTTGAAAAGGTGGGATATGAAAGGCAAGTAGAGCCCATAAATCATTTTAAGCTCACCAATAGGATCTTTGATAATGTCGTAATAATCTGGGACATCGCGTGAATCCACCGGCTCTTTGAAAGGCCAAGCATCAGGATGCTCATTCATATTCTGCATCACGAGAATGAAGTCTGCATTAATCCTGCGCAGCTGGTTTTTGTCGGTTTTTCGTCAGAGAAGGCCGTTGTCGTTGTTTTTCTGTCATTAGTGTGTCTTTAAGTTTCAGTTTTCGTTTTTTTGACTCCCGGTTGATTTGGTTTTGATAGGAGCGAGTCTGCAGGGAGTAATTTCCATTTTAATTAACTGCTTTTACAGTAGGATTGGTTTGTAACGGTTAGCAATTACTTTGTGTATTCATTTGAACAATATAAAGCTCGGTGAGAAAACAGAAAAGCTGCTTCAGTTTTGCAGCACAATACTTTGTCTTCAGTATCCATTCTGCTATTCTATCCCTTGTGTGCGTGTAAGATTGAGTGATTGCCAGAGTTGAAGCTAACATTTGGTATCAGAGCCTTGTGCTCAAGCGCCTGTGATGTCTTACTCCGGCTCCCCTCCACCACGACGCTCCACTTCAACGCCGCCAGTCAGAGGACGCAATGAAGCAAGCGGCAGCAGGCCTGGCCGTGCTGGAACAGGCGGTACCAGTGCTGTTCGTGCTGTTGTTGGCATCAACGACGGTCCGGGGCAAGAGATGATTGTCCAGCGGGTTGTGAAGGAGGTCGGGGGTGGGGCGGCGTACCCAACCTTGACACGCACCAATTACGCCGATTGGTGCTTGATGATGAAAGTAATGCTGAAAGCTCGTGGCCTGTGGGATGCTGTCAGCCGCAGTGGAGTTTCGGTGCAGGAAGATATGATGGCCATGGAGGCAATTCTTCGCGCCGTGCCATCCGAATTGTGGTCGACATTGGCCAACAGAGATTCTGCAAAAGAAGCTTGGGATGCTTTGAAGGCCATGAAAGTCGGGAACCAACGGGCGTGCAGGGTAAAACTGCAAAGTCTGCGCCGAGAATATGAAGATATCACTTTCCGAGAAGAGGAGACTGTTGATGATTTCTCGGTGAGACTTACGGCATTGGTCAGCAATTTGAGTCTTCTTGGCGAAAGACTCAGAGAGGAAGATGTCGTGAAAAAATATTTGCACGTAGTCCCAGACCGATTTTCTCAGATTGCGCTCTCAATTGAGACGCTTCTGGATCTTGATGAGCTGATGGTGGAAGATATTACTGGGCGACTCAAGGCTGCAGAAGAGTGTCTTGAGAGGTGACACGGCAAGGGTGCAAGCACAGGCGGTGCTAAGTTGCTGTTCGCAGAAGAAAATTCAGGAACTTCTGGTGGACACAAGTCAAGCAATGGCACGCGCGGTCGCGGCAAATCTTACCGTGGCAGGAGAAGTGATGCTGGTGGCCGAGAAGTGAAGACACAGCAGAAAGACAAGTCTCAAGACAAGTGCCGGAATTGTGGTAAACTTGGGCACTGGGCGCGAGAGTGCCGGTAGCCCAGACACAATGATGAAGCACATCTCGCAAAGGTCAACGATGATGAACCGGCTCTTTTACTGGCGCATGCAATTGCGTTGACAAAACCAAATCAAGAAGACTCAAACCAGGTGTTTCTCGATGAACCGAAGCTGTTGGGACTGATAGGGAGTGAAGGCGACCGTCATAGTGAAGCTTGGTACCTTGACTCAGGTGCAAGCAATCATATGACGGGGCGCCGAGGTATTTTTGCCGAGTTGGACACCAGTGTTGCCGGGAATGTGAGATTTGGAGATAATTCCATTGTCACAATACAAGGGCGTGGCACAGTGCTGTTCACATGTAAGGATGGACAGCATCGTGCTCTAACTGGCGTTTACTTCATTCCTCAGCTCTGGTCAGATATAATCAGTCTCGGTCAATTAGAGGAGAATGGCTACAAAGTATTGATCGAGAATGGAGTGATGTGCATCCATGACTGAGAAAGAAAATTGTTAGACTAGGTGAAACGAGGCCCAAATCGGCTATATGTGTTGAAGCTTGAGTTGGCACGGCCAATTTGCTTGGCTGCACATCAAGATGTCGAAGCCTGGCGGTGGCACGCCCGGTTCGGTCATCTCCGTTTCGATGGACTACGCAAGCTAGCTCGGGGCAGTATGGTGCATGGTCTCCCGTCAATTGATCACCCGGAGCAAGTCTGCGACGCATGTCTTGCGGGGAAGCAGCGGCGAATACCATTCCCAGAGAAAGCGAAGTTTCACGCCACTGATCGCATTGATCTCGTTCATGGAGATTTATGCGGACCAATTTCTCCGGTAACCCACGGTGGCAAGAGGTATTTTCTGCTCTTAGGCGATGACATGAGCAGATTTATGTGGCTGTTTTTGCTGGCATCAAAGAGTGACGCGCCGGCGGCAATCAAACAGTTCAAGGCAATGTTGAAGTTGAAACCGGGCGTAAACTTGGGGTGCTGCGGACTGACCATGGAGGCGAATTCAATTCAGTTGAATTCGGGCAGTACTGCACAAATGAAGGTGTTTCACGGCACCTCACAGCACCTTATGCACCACAGCAAAACGGAGTTGTTGAAAGACACAACCAGACTGTGGTGGCAATGGCTCGGTGTATGCTCAAAGCAAAGGAAATGCCCGGTGAGTTTTTGGGGGAGGCGGTGTCTACTGCAGTATTCATTTTGAATCGATCTCCTACACGAAGTCTGTAACACCCCAACCCTCCACAGGGTTCAAGATGCTACCACCACACCTTACCTATTCCAAAATGTGTTGCTAATTCAGCTTTTAGCAGCACTTCCTCTGTTCTTTTGTATCATTACCCACAGATATCAAACCACAATTAACAGTAGAATAATTGCAAAAGTAACTAACTTTATATTTCACAAGTTGGACATTAACATAAACGGTGGGCTCCACGACCCTGGAGACCCACCAACATGGCCCGCTAGCAAAATAACCAAACAACGAGCCACTGAGACTTAACACTAGATTAGACATAAAACCTCAGTGTACGACTAGACTGTTATTTCACATGTGCAGTGCCAAAACGACTATCCCCATTCCATGCATGTCGTCATTCTTCACCTAAAAACAACGACAAAGCAAGAGTGAGTCCGAAGACTCAGCAAGCACACGATGAAACAGTAACATCACTTTAGTCATTTCAATCAACTTCATGAACTGTAAGCTGTAATTCTACTCTATGACTGTAAACTGTAAGCTAAGTCTGTAACTGTATATTGTAAATCAAGTCTATGTCTGTAAACTGTATTTCAACCCTATGTTCAGAAATCAGTAAAGCGCAATCAGAATCGTAAATAGTAAAGCGCAATCAGAATCGTAAATCATAAACCAATCCTATGTCTCATAAATCTGTAATTCAATTCTATATCTGTAAACTGTGAATCAATGCCGATTCGTAAATCTGTAAATCGATGTATGAATTGTAACTATAAATCGAATCAGAATCGTAAGTGTAAATCAACTCGTGGATCAGAAATCAAATCACAATCAGAATCAGAATCGTATCACTTTACATCCATTGTAATGCAATGCAGTATCGTGCAATGCATCTGTATGCAACTGTATGCTCTGTAACTGTAGCTTATACCGGTATAGCGGAGTGTCCACCCGTCGATGGACCACTCGCCTCGTCCTCTTTCATACGAGGTCACAACCTCCACTCCCGTGGAGTGCCTACCTCTGTAGGTCTTATTCAAGAGCGCTCCGGACTAGTCGTAAGACTTTCTCACCGACCTGGCTCTTATGCAATTGCATGATGCAATATGCTCCAAATGTGAATGTCTAATCATAAATGTTACTCATCAAACTATGATTAGCACATAATCACATGCATCATCTCATAAATACTGTAAACCATGGTATGGAATCACGAATAACATTCATCACAATTTACTGTCTACCATGCACTTGCCTGTTAACCTGGTGGACGGTGCGTGGACGGCACCAAACTCGAACCGCCACCTGAACAAGCATTAATTATTTCAATTCATCACTCATGCCATACATACGAGTACATAACCTCGCACTTACATGTCAACTTAGCACAACCAAACTCTTTCATCGGACATCTCCCTGTTGTCCCGATGTTTAGCGATATGGTCAATTAAACTCGTATATAGCATTTTACATATTTATTCTCTTTCCTCTATCGCCACGGATCGACTAGATCACCAGTGGCAACCTCGATTCCTCCGCCCAGGTAACCATATTAATAAACAATATTCTACTGGCTATCCGAACCAATTCTAATAATCCACAAATTCACTTATGCCTGTTTCGATAAATAAATGGGAGAGGGTTTTCGAATGTTACCCCAAGCCCGACGATGAATCCGGTATGGACTGTCGTTCCTCGGCTGGTTCTCGCGAATCCGATGCGAATCAGATTTCCCCTTTTTCTCTCCTCTTTCCTTTCTCTCTCTTTCTTTTTCCTCTCTTCCAGTCGGTGCGCTGCACTCCTTTCTTTCTTTCTTCTTCAGCCGGCCCCTCCCTCTCTCTCTTTTTCTTCCCACACCGACGCCTCCCCCTTCCTTTTTCACTCGGCGGCAACTTCCCCCTCACTTCCTCACTCCGGCGCCTCCTTCCTCACACAGCCGCGCCCTTCCTCTCTCCTTCTCCCAGATGGCCGACGCGGCCTCCCCCTTTCTCCTCTTTTCCCCGCCGGCGCCTGGTCCTCCCCTTCTCCCTTGCGCGGCGCGCGGTCGGAGGAGCAGGGGCAGCGACGGCGGCGACGGTGGGCGGCGAGCGGAGGCAACGGTGTTGGCGACGGCAAGGCGCGCGGCGATGCGCAGCATGCGGCGCAGCGCGAGCGCGGCGAGCGGCAGCGAGCGAGCGGGCGGCGAGGCGTAGTAACGGCGACGCCGGGTCGACGAGCGGCGGCGCGGCGGCGGCGACGGCGGCAGCAACGCGAGAAGAGAGCGACGCCGGTGAGCACGGGGAGATGGCGTAGCTAGGATGCTCGGGAGGAGGAGAAAATCTCGTTTGGCCTCTCCTCGCTCTCTCTCTCTCTCTAATATAGATATTTGTGGGGTGGGCGGGCTACTCATACGGCCCAGTATTACATTCTACCCCCTTAATGAATTCGACCCCGAATTCTGCAACTCGATAATCTGAACAAAAATAAACAACTAAATTAAACATAAATTAACTGTAATGCGTACCCGTAGAGAACAACTCTGGGTATTTCTCGCGCATGCGAGATTCCAATTCCCACGTCGCTTCTCGCCACCGATGCGACCATAGGACTTTCACATATTTTAACGTTCGTGTCTCAACACTCTCTCCGATTCCTCCGAATCCGAATCGACGGGACTCAAGGTGAGGTCTTGCTTAAGGGGCAATGGTTCTAGAACAATCTCATGTTCCGGATCCCTTAAATACTTTCTCAACATAGACACATGAAACACATTATGAACTCCTCGCATCGATTCGGGAAGACCCAAACGATATGCCGACTTTCCAATTCGTGCCTGAATCGGAAATGGCCCAATATACCGCGGGCTAAGCTTCCCTTTGATCCCAAATCTCACAATTCCTTTAGTGGGAGACACTCTCAAAAGTACATGATCCCCCACCTCGAACTCTAAGTCTCGCCTTCTAACATCCGCATAGCTTTTCTGCCTACTCTGGGCAGCTATCAGATTCTGTCTAATTTCCACCACTCGTTCCACTGTCTCTTGGACCCAATCCGGTCCTAAAACTGCCTTTTCACCTACGGCATCCCAACAGAGTGGCGATCTACATTTCCGCCCATACAGAACCTCAAATGGCGCAGCCCGAACACTGGAGTGGTAGCTGTTATTGTAGGCAAACTCCGCGAGTGCCAAGTGATCCTCCCAGCTACCCTTCCACGATAGAACACAGGACCTCAACATGTCCTCTAGTGTTTGAATGGTGCGTTCGGATTGCCCATCTGTCTGTGGGTGGAAAGCAGTACTAAACTGAAGTTTTGTGCCCAAAGCGCTTTGCAAGCTCTCCCAAAATTTGGAGACAAACTTAGCATCTCTGTCCGAAACTATTGTCTTGGGCACACCATGTAATCTCACTATCTCACGCACATAGACAGTGCCAAATCACTTGTTGTATTCGCGTGACGTATAGGGATGAAGTGCGCGGACTTATCGAATCTGTCCACCACTACCCAAATCGCATCTTTACCTCGGCGCTACGAGGCAAGCCGATTACAAAGTCCATGGTAACATCATCCCATGGCCACTGTGGGACATCTAAAGGCTGCATTAGTCCAGCAGGACGTTTGTGCTCAGCCTTCACTTGCTGGCAAATCCCACAAGACGCCACATACTGCGCGACATCCACTTTCATTCTCTTCCACCAAAAGCTCTTTTTCAAATCCCGATACATCTTGTTCTCGCCAGGATGTACCGTATACGGGGTACGATGAGTGATGAGGACATCACTTCTTCGGATACATACAACACTCCTCCACTTGACATTCAAGGACCAATCACTAGAGCTCGCGCCCGACAATTGAATTTACAGGTGAGCTCGTTCCTAAGTACTTCCTTTTGTTCATTCGAGAATAGATTGCTACCTAATGATTTATTTATGATTAGGAACCATGGAGAGGACCTGGAAGTACTTGGAGAAGGGCTACAAGACGCACAAGTCCAGCAAGGGCGGTCGAATCATGTTGGAGGCCCAACTCAAACCGACTTCGAATCCAATTCGGAGTCCAGGACCAGACCGCACTAAAACGTATGCCCAGATCGCATCCGGACTCCGTTTTGGACGTTCCACATATGTATGGAAAGCTGAGAAGACCACCTTTCCAATGGCTTTGGTCCCATGTCAAAATTCCTTCTGAGTCAATGGGAATCGTCGAAACAAGTGGGCGTTCAGAATCTGCCAGGGTGCTGCGCCACCGTCTTTTGGGCCGATCGGCTTTGTATCGTGTTGGAGCCCATTAGGGGCGCGTCCAGGGGTTTTGCATGCCCCTAACTCCTTTATATCCAGCCGCCACCCCCACCATTAGGGTTTGGGTTTTGCTTAGATCAATTCTGTCTTTGAACAGTTTCGCCGTTCATCGGTTTGTGAGACCCCAACTCTCCAGTGCTGAATCAATACATCTGCAATTCAGTTGTGTTCTTCCTTGTTCTTGCTTGTGTTCTTCGATTCGCAGGCAAGGATTAGCCTTCTTGGCGAGGTCAACCGGCTGCGCACGGTTGATAACCTGAGGAGCGTGGTGCTGCGATTGCGGGTTCGAACGTGTCGTTCGGAAGCCGGATCGATTTGTGTCGCGCCTCCACCAAATCGAACGTATCCAGAACCTGTTGGAAGATCGGGACCCCGTTCCCATCAAGTGGTAATCAGAGCTTCAGGTGTTCCTTCAGGTTCGCGTTACCCTCCTTTGTTGTTTTCGGTTTCGTCCTAGAGTCCATGAAAAAGCCCTACAAAAAAATTGTAGTCATAGGTTGTTTCCTGTCCTAGATCTCGTTTAGCCTTTGCACAATTTGATTCCAGAGTCCGTAGTGTTGAGTTTGTGTCCTTAGTTGAGTTGTGTTGCTGGTTTAGATCATGTTTTGTTTCGGGTTATCTTGCTTCCGCTACCTCTCATACAAACCCTAGCCGTCATCCATCGCGTATTCCACCCTCTGTTTTTGTTTTCCCACCCATATCCCACCCTCTGTTAACCCTCTGTTTTCATCATCCATCACGTCTCGTGATCACACAGCATCATCCCCCACCTTTCCCCGAGTTTCCGCCACCAATTTCCACCAAATCTCTCCACCCGATCTTTGTTTTGGCCTCCACAGGAACCATAACTCGGAGGTCCAACTTCAAACGGCCATAACTTTTGCATACGGACTCGAAATCAGTTGCTTTTTTTTAAATTGGGTGAAATTAAATTTTGCATCCGATACTCCCCGACTTTTTCGGGTTCGGCGATTTTATTTTCCCGAAATTCGGCCTGGAAAGTGCAGTACTCGAGCTCCGAAATTGAATCACCGAATTTACAGCACATTCATTATTTTCTGTAGGCCACACCTTACATCCGATTGAGTTGAAATTTTGTGTGGTTCCTATTTCTGTGCTCTGCTCTGTGAAAAAAATATTAAAAAAATACAAAAAAAAAGAAAAATTTCGGCTTAGTAGAGAAGAGAGAGAAAAGTGCTATCCGTGGCCAAAAAAAAAAAGAAAGAAAAAAAAGAGAAAAACCGGACAGAGCACAGTTTTAGGTGACAGAGCTTCATTTGTTTTGTGCTTATGCTGAATTAAGTTTCTCATTCCTGGCCATCTTTGTTCTTGTCTTCGCTCACTTTCTCGGCCGTGATTCCTTGTTCATCATATCCTAACACCGATATAGGACACATTTAGGCCAGCAACTAGGACCAGTGCTTTGGACATTTATTCAGCATTACTATCTGTTATTGATTTGTGTTCCACTGATATATTTGGCCTTCCAAGCTCCATATATCTACTTCGGGATAGCACGTTTTGACCATTGCAATCGTACCCACGCCGACATGGTTTCACGAACCACCATCGGTTGTACCACCCTCTGTTTTGGTAAGAACACTTGCAAGAGCTTGGTAAGCCACTTCCTTTGCGAGATTCCACCGCCCTTCATTTGTAGTTGATAGGGATAATCCTTTTGTTTTCCTGTGTTTCCAATAACCATGGCGGAGACAAGGACATGGGTCACCGGTCGATTTCAACGAGTGTGTTAGTCGCGCCAGCTACAAGCTGCGCCGACAAACAAAATGCTTCACTCGGCGCGAGAATGGACACCATCGCCGCCGCCATTGCCAAGTTGAACACCACGGAAGGCATTGAGCGGGTGGAGCGGCGGTTGGTGACCTCACCGGTCGGATGGACAAATTGGAGGCACGTCGCCACTGTCAATGACGGCCATCGTCCCGATGATGACATAGTGTATGATGCAGATGGCAACATTGATTGGCGGGCGACACAAGATGCACGACTACGCCGGCGTCTTCAGCAAAACCGACAAGGTATGGGAGGTAATAACCGAACCGACATGGTATGGAAGGTAATAACGGACTCGTCATGGTAACGATGACCCTTTGCTAAAGTTAAGTTTACCATTCCATCTTTTCTGGTCTTTATGATGCTGAAATATATCTTGATTGGGAGATGACGGTAGAGCAGAAATTTAATTCTCACTTGGTTCCTGAACAACATAGAGTTAGACAAGCTACTAGTGAGTTTAAGGACTTTGCTATTATCTGGTGGAATGAACTAAGTAACATGCGCTTACAACCTGATACATGGGAGCAGTTAAAAGAAGATATGCGTAATCGTTTTGTTCCTCCCACATATAAACTTGAATTGAGAAAAAATTGCAGCGCTTAGAACAAGGTGATCGTTCATTCGGGACTATTATGTTGAGCTTCAAAAGGGTATGATGCGTTGTGGGGTTGTTGAGGACACAGAGGATAAGATTTGTCGTTTCTACGGGGTTCTGGCGTGAAATTCAGGATATTGTTGATTATAAAGAATTTACTATCACAACCAGCTTGTTCCACCTTGCTATGCTTGCAGAAAAGAATTGCAGGGACGCAAGGAATCAGCGAAGGCACGCACTGAACGACCCTTCTACACGCCGCGAACGACTACATCGGCGGGACTGCCCAAGTCTTCTTCGAATTTTCGTTCTCCTCCACCACCTGTGAACAAGATTGCAGCAGCGCCACCGAAGCCACCTTCAAAAAATTCTTTGCGGGTTCCAGCCAAGAGTAGTTCTTCTTCCGTGGCTTCAACGGGTCGCTCCTCCGACATTCAGTGCCATCGCTGCCATGGGCTTGGTCATGTGCGGAAGAATTGCCTAGCCAACGGGCATACATCGCCACGAAGATGGAGGCTACATCAGCACCGGATGTCGAGGAGGATGATGATGTTGTTGCTGCCTCGGATGACAATGGCGGTGGTGATGACGACTGGTCCTTGGTGGGGCGTCCACAGCGACGCTCACGGAGCATCATTGTGCAGCGAGTCCTCAGCACACAGTACAACAAACCGACAAGCTTCAACGCCATAATTTGTTTCAGACTTTCTTCGCAATCAAGAACCGGCGTGCACGTGTTATCATTGATGGAGGAAGCTGCAACAACTTGGTGAGTTCTGATTTGGTCAAGAAGCTTGGCTTGACCACGCGACCACATCCACATCCATACCATATTCAGTGGTTAAATGATTCTGGAAAAGCTAAGGTAACGTAAACATGCCGAGTCCATTTTTCCATTGGTGGTTATGCTGATCATGTTGATTGTGATGTGGTTCCCATGCAAGCATGCTCTCTTTTATTGGGTCGACCTTGGGAATTTGATAATGATGCTTTACACCATGGTAGTAGTAACAAATACACTTTTATGCATAAGGGAAAGAAAGTTACTTTACGCCTTTGACCCATTGAGATTATAGAGGCCGATAGGGAGAGAGTTGCTGCTGCTAATGATGCAAAGGAACATGATAAATCTGAAAAAGCAAGTAATCCATTTGAAAAATTCTGTTATGCTTGCCACAAAATCAGACCTTGCTGAAATTGATGATGTTAATGATACATGCTATGCTTTTGTGTGCAAAGATGCTTTATTTTCCCTTGATAATATGCCTTGCACTTTGCCTGCTCCTGTCACTAACCTTTTGCAGGAGTTTAGCGATGTTTTCCCTGATGAGATACCTCCAGGACTTCCACCTATTAGAGGGATTGAACACCAGATTGACTTAATCCCTGGAGCGAGTTTGCCAAACCGTGCGGCATACAGGACCAATCCCGAAGAAATTAAGGAGATTCAGCGACAAGTCCAAGACCTTTTGGACCGTGGGTACGTACGTGAGAGCCTTAGTCCTTGTGCTGTTCCTGTTCTTTTGGTTCCCAAAAAAGATGGTTCTTGGCGTATGTGTGTAGATTGTAGAGCCATTAACAACATTACTATAAGGTATCGTCATCCTATTCCTAGGCTAGACGACATGCTTGATGAGTTGTGTGGTGCTATAATTTTCACAAAGATTGACTTGCGTAGTGGATACCACCAAATAAGAATGAAACTTGGCGATGAATGGAAAACTGCTTTTAAAACTAAGTTCGGCTTGTATGAGTGGTTAGTCATGCCTTTTGGTTTAACTAATGCACCTAGCACTTTCATGAGATTAATGCACGAGGTTTTACGTCCTTTCATTGGCAAATTTGTGGTTGTTTACTTTGATGATATCTTGATTTATAGCAAGTCCATGGATGAACATTTGAATCACTTACGTGCTGTTTTTAATGCTTTGAAAGATGCACGTTTGTTTGGTAACCTTGACAAGTGCACCTTTTGCACGGATCGAGTCTCTTTTCTTGGCTATGTTGTGACTCCACAGGGAATTGAGGTTGATAGAGCCAAGGTGGAGGCGATATGGAGTTGGCCCACGCCCACGACGGTCTCCCAAGTGCGGAGTTTCCTTGGCCTTGCAGGATTTTATCGCCGCTTTGTCAAGGAATTCAGCACCATTGCGACGCCATTGATTGAGTTGACAAAGAAGGGCGTCGTGTTCCATTGGGGGCCATCACAAGAGGAGTCCTTTAATCTTTTGAAGGACAAGCTTACACACGCACCATTGCTCCAACTTCCGAATTTTGGAGGCGCATGGAGGCGGTTTGATGGGACATTTTGGTGCTAAAAAGACGGAGGACGTTTTGGCCACACACTTCTTTTGGCCAAAGATGAGGCGAGATGTTGAGCGGTTTGTAGCTCGCTGCACTACATGTCAAAAAGCTAAGTCTCGCTTGAATCCACATGGTTTATATATGCCTCTTCCTGTTCCTTCTATTCCGTGGGCAGATATTTCTATGGACTTTGTTTTAGGATTGCCCAGAACTAAGAGGGGGAGGGATAGCATTTTTGTTGTTGTGGATCGCTTTTCTAAGATGGCTCACTTTATACCATGTCATAAAACTGATGATGCCGTTCATATTGCTGACCTCTTTTCAAAGAGATAGTTCGCTTGCATGGTATGCCTTCTACTATTGTTTCAGATCGTGATGTCAAGTTCTTGAGTCACTTTTGGCGTACTCTATGGAACAAGTTGGGTACAAAGTTGTTGTTCTCTACAACATGTCACCCACAAACTGATGGCCAAACCGAGGTAGTGAACCGCACATTGTCTACCATGTTGAGAGCTATTTTGAAGAACAATTTGAAGTTGTGGGAAGAGTGTTTGCCGCATGTTGAGTTCGCATATAATCGAGCGGAACACTCCACCACTAAGGTAAGTCCTTTTCAGGTAGTGTATGGATTCAATCCCGTGCCCTATTGATATTTTACCTTTGCCTACTAGTGAGAGAGTTCATAATGATGCTAAGGAGCGTGCTGATTTTATTGTCCAAATGCATGAGACTACTAAGGCAAACATTGAAAAGATGAATGAAAAATATAGGATTGCTGGTAGTAAAGGTCGAAAGGAAGTTACACCTGAACCGGGTGATTTTGTTTGGTTGCACTTGAGAAAGGATCAATTTCCTGAGTTAAGAAAATCAAAATTGATGCCTAGAGCTGCTGGCCCTTTTAAGATAATTGAGAAGATAAATGATAATGCATATAAACTTGAGTTGCCTCCCGAGTTTGGGGTTAGTCCCACCTTTAACATTTCAGATTTGAAGCCATACTTGGGAGAAGAAGATGAGGCTGAGTTGAGGACAACTCCGCTTCAAGAGGGGGAGGATGATGAGGACATCAGTTCTTCGGATACATACAACACTCCTCCACTTGACATTCAAGGACCAATCACTAGAGCTCGCACCCGACAATTGAATTTACAGGTGAGCTCGTTCCTAAGTACTTCCTTTTGTTTATTCGAGAATAGATTGCTACCTAATGATTTAATTATGATTAGGAACCATGGAGAGGACCTGGAAGTACTTGGAGAAGGGCTACAAGACGCACAAGTCCAGCAAGGGCGGTCGAATCATGTTGGAGGCCCAACTCAAACCGACTTCGAATCCAATTCGGAGTCCAGGACCAGACCGCACTAAAACGGATGCCCAGATCGCATCCGGACTTCGTTTTGGACGTTCCACATATGTATGGAAAGCTGAGAAGACCACCTTTCCAATGGCTTTGGTCCCATGTCAAAATTCCTTCTGAGTCAAAGGCAATCGTCGAAACAAGTGGGCGTTCAGAATCTGTCAGGGTGCTGCGCCACCGTCTTTTGGGCCGATCGGCTTTGTATCGTGTTGGAGCCCATTAGGGGCGCGTCCAGGGGTTTTGCACGCCCCTAACTCCTTTATATTCAGCCGCCACCCCCACCATTAGGGTTTGGGTTTTGCTTAGATCAATTCTGTCTTTGAACAGTTTCGCCGTTCATCGGTTTGTGAGACCCCAACTCTCGAGTGCTGAATCAATACATCTGCAATTCAATTGTGTTCTTCCTTGTTCTTGCTTGTGTTCTTCGATTCACAGGCAAGGATTAGCCTTCTTGGTGAGGTCAACCGGCTGCGCACGGTTGATAACCTGAGGAGACGTGGTGCTGTGATTGCGGGGTTCGGAACGTGTCGTTCGGAAGCCGAATCGATTTGTGTCGCGCCTCCACCAAATCGAACGTATCCAGAACCTGTTGGAAGATCGGGACCCCGTTCCCATCAATGAGCCTCTCTCAAAATATCATCCTTGACCTGAGCCTTTTGTGGCACGCAAAGACGGCCTCTAAACCGTATTGCACCCGACTCATCAAGGCTAAAGTCCCCCAATTTTCCTTCATCGAGGCGCTTCCTCACTTTTTGAAGCAATCTATCGTTCTGTTGTGCCTCTTTCACCCGTTCTGGAATTGCCGATTCCAGTAACAACTGTGTCTCTACCTGTGCTGTACCGGCATAGCAATAGGAAATTCCCATCCGCTCAAAGTCAGCAACGAGACAACCTACAGTGGAGGGTGTCGTTTTGCGACTAAGGGCATCAGCAACCACATTTGCTTTGCTCGGATGGTACTGGAGAGTGAGATCATAATGCTTTATCAGTTCTAACCACCTTCTTTGCCTCAAATTCAATTCTTTCTGAGTGAAAATATACTTGAGGCTCTTATGGTCAGTGAAAATATCACAAGATTCTCCGTACAAATGATGCCTCCAAATCTTTAGAGCAAAACCACTGCAGCCACTCTAAATCGTGAGTAGGGTAATTCTGCTCATGTTTCTTTAATTGTCGCGAAGCATACGCGATCACTTTGTTGTCTTGCATGAGCACGCAACCCAAACCTACTCGTGATGCATCCGAGTAGACCGTGAAACGCTTCTGGCTCGGGAAGAGTGAGAACAGGAGCGATCACCAATTTCTCTTTCGAACATTGAAGCTGCGCTCACATTCACCGATCCACCGAATTTCACGCCTTTCCGTGTGAGTTGAGACATTGGCTTAGCAATAATGGAGAAATCCTTCACAAAACGCCTGTAATAACCAGCTAAGCCAAGAAAACTCCTCACCTCCTTATGTTGGACCGAAATGGCGACAGAGGGGGGTGAATGTCGATCAATTAAAATTTCAAGCCTTCAAAGTACCCACTGGAAATCTCCTCTTCGATAGATATGGAAGCTAAGAGAGGAGAATCCAAATGCCTAATGAAGTTCTAAAACTCAGAGAAGGAGGCAAGAACCAAAAGCACAAGGAGAGCAACCATTAGCACTACAACTAATCCAGATGGGAGAGCAAAGATCTAAAATATTACTAATGAAATCAAGAAGGTCCACCACAGCATGAAGAACCAAGCCCTTAAAGAAACGAGCACTGAAATCAGCACTACAGGGCGGCGGTCTGAATTTTGAGCAGCAGTGACCCGAGGCAAAATTTGCATATGCTGATTTTTCAGACTTTTGTCAAGAACCAGAAAACTGTGGAAATGATCCCTTCCTTTTTGCCCTAGGACATCAGAGACTTAATCTACTCATCATAGAGGCTCCAATTACCACAGAGAATCAACACAAATTCATAAATTACAGAAAATTGGCCAAGACCAGAACATGTACAGAAATTCCATCAAGACCAAGTTTCTCCTCAATCCTTGATTATTTGATCATGAGCTCTTGCAGTCATGTTAGCAATAGCAAAATAGCTCTTCAGATCAAATATCAACTCATCTCATGAAGGGAAAATCAAAGGACACCCAAAACCCTAGAAATGACTGAAATTTCAGAGAGGAGCACACAAACTCAAATTACTCCATGATCTTGAGTCCATTGCACAAGAGACTTTGGGAGAATATTAGCAATAGCAAATGGAGTCTATGAGCCAAGTTTCAAGTCATTTCACCAAGGGAATCACAAGACTCCAAACTCCCCTGTTATCAAAACCCTAGAATTGCAAAACAGAGCAAATAAGCAAAATGGAATCTTTGATTTTTCTTCATTGAACTCTAGGGAACAAGCTGACCAAGCGGTCTAGAAATATCATCCCATCATAGAGTAATCCATCTTGCTTCCTCTTGCTCAAGGAATCAGCTCAAAACACAAAATGAATAAAATAAAGAGAGCAACAAGAAGCGAGAGACAAACTGAAACACACAAGAACTCAAAGGAAATCCATTATTGAGAGATGGATGATTACAAATGGGTGTTCTACATCCCCATGGATGCTTGCTTACAGAGGGATGCTTACACTACATGCTTCTTTCACAGAGAAGACTCACACGAGAACACTCACAACTTAGCTCATATCCTTGCTGAAGCTCACTCTCTAGAACATATTCAAGCATACACTCTGGACTACTCCCTTGCTGAATGGATACCCCGAGCGCTTGAGTGGATACCTTGCCACTTGCCTTCTCCTCTCCATTTGAAGGCCAAAGGCTCACCCCAAACTAGCAAATCAAGAAGTGGCATACAATGCCCACTCCACCACCTCACACACCATATGAGGCAATTTGTCAACACTCTTTTGGAGGAAACAACCAGCCACCTCCTTCCAAATGCTTGAGTCAAATTACCAATTTGCCCTCAAGCACCTTCTCGGAAGCTTCCCGTCCGGTACCTTGACCGCGTGGACCTCGACTCCTCCACGAGCCTAGTCCGGTCCGTTCCGTCACGCACGACCGCAACCGACATCCAACCGCTTCGGACCTCCGACTCATCCACGAGCCTAGTCCGGTTCTCCGTCGTTGCCGTCGTGTCCGTCACCGGTAGCTCCGCTCCGGTTCCTCGTCTCCGACTCGCAACCACCTCACCAAAGATCGATCATCTTCGGCATCACCGACCGCCGGACCTCAACACCTCCCGTGTCTAGTCCGGTCCTCCTCGCCTCACCATGACCTAGCTCCGAAGTCCTGCAGTCACACAGACAAGCAAACCGTCACATAGCACCGCACGAAACAGCATAATCCATAATAGCGCAAGTAAAGGAACTCAACCTTAGAATACCCTAAACAAACTCAACCTCACTAAACCAACGTCAATTACTCATCACCAACATGGGGATACCTCCACATGGTCTCTCAATCTCCCCCTTGATGAGTATATTGACAAACACCGAAAAAGCATAAGAATTGAGTTTGTTTACAAGTCAAGCTTGGTCCAAAGAAAGGAAGTGATGCAAATAACCAAGATGACACAAGGAGCAAAAGAAAGAGGAAGTTTTCCTCAAGGCTCCCAAAATGGGCTTTTCAACTATTCTCCCCTTTTGGCAATAAAGACATCAAGCTACTTGGAGGAAAAGAAAACATGATGTGACTGAATTTTATTCAATACTAAGCAACTAGAGCCATGAAGATTATCCAAATTGACCATTTAGTATTACACCAAGCCATGACTCAAATGAATGCTATCAAGATCATAACAAAATATGCATAATCAAGCCAAGCCACATAAGTAACAATCTGAGATTTAGATGAATTTCTTAACATGTCAAGCCATGCAAGATCAATGTCTAGCTAAAGGTATCCAAAGATGATGCAAGCCATGTCAATAATCTAAGTGGAACCAAGAAGCTAGAATTGAGCCATTTAATAGTGCTACAAGTTCAGGAATTAATCATTAAGTACTTGGTTCTTTTGGAAGTTAAGCAAATTTGGCACAATTGACATTTTCTTTTGAAACTCATAGTCGTTTCCAACCAAAATTTTGTCATGTGCTAGATCTCAAGCCTTATGCGACCATTCCAAGCGAGAAGCTTAAGGAGATGATCTTGGTCATCCAAAACTCCCCCTGAGTTCATGCCGAGTGTAATGGCAAGCGATCTTATGAGAAAGAATTGGTGAGATCAGTTTTTTCGCACATAAAAGATCTTTTGCTTTTAAACAATTGTACTAGCTCATGAATTATCCAAAACTATCATAGCTCAATCTAAAGCTCAATTTAAGGATTCAAAGCTCAACTTAGCCTATTTGACATGACATGAATCATAAGAGGATAACTAAAGACAGACTAATTTCAAGAAGTAACATGACATGTCTTAATTCAAGTTGTGCAATTTTTTTTAATTAACTCATCATGGCAAAGGCTTGACGACACATGTAAAGTCATGATAAATCTAGCAAATGAAGCATAAATCATGGCACGATGTAAAGCATTGTACTTATATCAACTAAGGATAATAATCAAGGCTCCATGCAATTACTATGCAAAATGCTAGAAATGCAGAAAATTCAACTCCTCCTCAACATTAGATGCACTTTTAGTTCAAGTTGAGTTATGTCAATGTTAAGCTCCAGAAGCTCCCAAATGAACTCCCCCTGAACTAAAGCTATAAAATGAGAAGCTGGCAAAGAAATCAAACAAGGTAGTCCTTAAAGCATAGACAAGATATAGAGGGTGCTATGGCTCAGACTGACTCTCATCTACCCCATATGACTCTAGGACTGTCAAACCGGTAATCTAGCACACTAAGGAGCAAACACGTACCCTGTCTACCCAAGGGTGGCCCGACCCTTGCTAGAACCTAAAAGTAGTGAGTAGGCTCAACCTAGTGAAGTAGGAGAAGCGGCTAACAGAGAAGAACCCTAGATCACAAGATGAGAGGAAGAAATCTAAACCACTAGACAAGAGAGAAACACTCTAATCTATGCTGAGAGAACTAACCCAAATGCAACCCGAATGAAATGCAAGCAAAATGAGAATAGGAGCATAATATATATGATAGAGCAATAAAGCACAGAAACTCCCCCTCACTACAGTCCATGAGGACAAACCACCCCAAGCTCTCCCCGCAAGACTGAAAACCTAGAGCTATCCAAAGGCTTGGTAAAGATATCAGCCAACTGGTGCTCACTCTCCACAAACTGGAGCACTATGTCACCCTTCTCCACATGGTCTCTAAGGAAGTGATATCGAATGTCTATATGCTTGGTCCGGGAATGCTGCACTGGGTTCTTAGCAATGTTAATAGCACTAGTGTTATCACAAAAGAGTGGAACACTGTCTATAACTAACCCAAAGTCCCGCAGGGTCGAAGCCATCCAAAGTATCTCGTGCGCAGAATCGGCTGCGCAACATACTCGACCTCTGCGGTGGATGGTGTGCAACACCGGATCGCTTCCTAGAAGACCAAGAGACAAGAGAAGTGCCAATGAATTGGCGGTGTGGAAGTGCTCTTCCTATCTATCCTACAGCCGGCAAAGTCTGCGTCCGAGAAGGCTCTAAGGGAGAGACAGGAAGAGGAGGAGTACCAGATACCATAGTCAATGGTAGCTCGAAGGTACCGAAGAATGCGCTTCACCGCCTGGCGGTGAGATACGCGAGGAGAAGCCTGAAACCGGGCACAAAGACACACAGAAAAGTGTATGTCCGGTCTCGAGGCAGTGAGGTATAAGAGGGAGCCGATCATACTCCTGTACTCTTTCTGATCAACTGGCTCACCATCCTCATCTGGGTCAAGTGAAGCTGTAGAAGCCATGGGTGTTGACACAGGCTTACCATCACTCATGTCAAAGCGTCTCAGGAGATCACGAGTGTACTTGCCCTGATGCAAGAAAGTACCCTCCCGAGTCTGCTTGATCTGGAAGCCAAGGAAGAAACTTAGCTCGCCCATCATGCTCATCTCAAACTCCGAGCTCATGACATCGGAAAACTGGGAAACGAGAGCATGCGAGGAGCCGCCAAAGATGATGTCATCCACATAGATCTGGACGAGCAGAAGATCTGTGCCATGCCGGCGAATGAACAAGGTCTTGTCTACTTTACCCATCTCAAAACCATGACTCAACAAGTAGAACTTAAGCCTCTCATACCAAGCTCTAGGAGCCTGCTTAAGTCCATACAAAGCTTTGGAAAGCTTGAAAACATGGTTTGGGTATTTGGGGTTTTCAAAACCAGGAGGCTGTCTCACATAGACTTCTTCCTCAATGAATCCATTAAGGAAGGCACTCTTGACGTCCATCTGGTAAAGCTTGAAATCCTTAGAAGCCGCGAAAGCAAGCAGGATTCTAATGGCCTCAAGTCTAGCTACAGGAGCAAAGGTCTCCTCGAAATCAAGACCCTCAACCTGAGAGAACCCCTGCGCTACCAGTCTAGCCTTGTTTCGAATAACCACTCCATCCTCGCTCTGCTTGTTCTTGAACACCCACTTAGTCCCAATGATATTGTGACCTCGTGGGGGCTCGACAAGCGACCAGACCTTGTTTCTCTCGAAATTCTCTAGCTCCTCATGCATGGCATTGACCCAAGACTCATCAGATAGAGCATGACAAACGTCCTTGGGCTCAAAGGAGGCGACAAAGGCAGAATGGAGACAGAATTGAGACATGCCAGATTTTGAACGAGTGACTCGCTCAAAGAGGTCTCCAATAATCTGCTCGGAAGGATGCCTTTTCTGGATATGTCGGGGAGGCTCTGGATGAGAAGAAGAAGTGGCCTCTACCTCATGAGCTGAAGAGGTAGGAACAGAGCCATTAGCTCCTGAGGAAGCAGAAGGCATGGGCTGATCTCCTTGAGGTGCGGTGGAAGAAGGCACCTCTGGGGGTGGAGGATGAGGGACTGGATCGGGTAGACAGCCCTCATCTCCATCGTCCTCATCATCCACGAAGATGGTCTCGGACTGCTCTAAAGAACCTGAGATATCAGGCCTAGTCCCCGGACTGGCCTCGTCGAAAGTCACCTCACAGGTCTCTACCATTTTGCTAGACTCGCAGTTCCAGACCCTATAAGCCCGCGAAGAAGGCGAGTAACCTAAAAAGATCCCATCACAAGAACGTGACTCGAACTTATCTAGGTTCCCGGACTTCAAGATAAAGCACTTGCATCCAAACACACGAAAATGCGAGACGCTGGGCTTTCGCCCATATCTCAACTCATAAGAAGTGCGATGCAAGTGTGCCCTGAGAAAAACTCGATTTAAAACATGGCACGCGGTGGCTATAGCCTCAGCCCAAAACTTCCTCGGTGTAGAGTACTCATCAAGCATCGTCCTGGCCATCTCAACCAGGGTACGGTTCTTCCTCTCCACAACGCCATTCTGCTAAGGGACGTATGGAGAAGAGAACTGGTGCTCTACACCGGTCTCATCGCAAAACCTCTCAAAGTAGGAATTCTTGAACTCTGTGCCATTGTCACTGCGGATCGCTCGCAAGGCACCCGGGAGCTCAACAGAAAGCCTACTAAACAAACCCCGAAAATGGGTATACGTCTCATCCTTCGAGGCCAAGAAAAACACCCAAGAATACCTCGAGAAGTCATCGACCACGACAAGGACATACCACTTCCCTCCGGCTGACTGCACTCGAGCTGGCCCAACAGTGTCCATATGGAGCAGCTGTCCCGGTGCATCGGTCATGGTCATAGAGACCGGAGGATGTGAAGCAGCAACCATCTTGCCGTGCCGGCATGGAGCACAAACCAGATCTTTGACCATCTTGAGTTTCGGCAAACCACGAATGAGATCGTGGCTGCTAACTCGGGTCAAATGGTCAAATCCAATATGACCAAGTCTCCTATGCCAGAAAGAAAGGTCACGGGACTCAGAAGCAACTAAACACCTGAGAGGATCACCAGAAGATTCAACAAAATCAGCACGAAAAATCCTCCCACAACGAGAAATCCCGCAAACCAGACTACCCGAAGAATCAAGAATTTTACAATTGTTTTTCTTGAAGCTCACCTCATAACCGTCATCGGTAAGCTGAGAAACCGAAAGCAAATTATACTGCAGCTTACTAACCAAAGCAACATCTCTCAAAAGAAATGAATCATTAACCCTCACAGTACCTTTGGCGATGACGCGCCCAGATGAAGCATCTCCGAAGGTGATCGTCTCATCACCTGGAGCACGGGCTAAGGAAGAGAACCAACGGGAGTCTCCGGTCATGTGTCGTGAACACCCGGAGTCTACAAGCCAAATCTCTCCTTCCCGGCCGCGAACTGAGTCAAGAGAGTAAAGTCTCGAGATTGGGTAAATCAAGAGTGATTTTGGCACCCAATACTGAACAACACGTCGAGCAGATGAAGTAGTCAAGCACGACTGACCTCTATCTACCCTACGCTCTCTGTGACTCAAAGAAGCAGATGGTCCATGAGCAGACCTGAAGCTGTTGTTAGGTCCGACTGCTACGGGAAAGCAAGTCGGAGTACCAACAACACGCTGATCACGCCGCAGGTAGCTGTCTCGAAGGGGGAAACGAGATGTACCCTCAGGACGGCGGAAGTCATGATCAAGAGCAGCATGAGGACGAAGACCAGAAGACTCAGAAAAACCAAGTCCTCGATGCTGCCCAAACCCATCAACAGCAGATAGCCTAGACCTCGTGCTGGTCCTAGGTGCACTCAGGGTCTGGGGCTGACCTTGAATACGCCTAAGTGCCTCAGCACGGTCTCTACGCGCAATCTTGGCGCACCTGAAGCATCGATCGACCGTATGTCCATCCTTCTGACAGAAGGTGCAGTGATACTTCACCTTCTGAGAGGTGGAAGTAGCACGAGAAGACTTCGCTTCGAGAGGCCGCGGCGCAGTGGAATCACCTTGCCGCCGATATCCCTTGGACAAAGCCCGCTGATTTGAATTTGACCTCATCAGACCTTGGCTCAACCTCGATCACACCTCCTACTATGGGTCTGAGAATAGCAGGAGGATGCTTCCTCATGTCCTCATAAAAATCATATCCTAGACCTTGATTAAATCTGCAAAATTTTAGACTGGTCTAGAATAAGATTAAGCTTCTTCTTGCCTCCTACAAACCTCTCGAGAGTGTTCATAAGATACTGACACTCCCGAAAGAGAGAGGTGCAAGAAGAGCAGGGAGAAGAGGGAACAGCAGAGGGTAAGGGAGCAGAAGAAGAACCAACAGTAGAGGAAAGAATGGCTTGTGCACGCACAACCGACTCTGATGGGACAGTCCTACTACTAGCAGGTTGGCTCACGTCGCTAGACGTCCCTACCTTACCCTGGGGCTTCTCCCCCACACCAGCAATCACATCACAATCAGTTGATGGCTTCACTAGTTGATCCTTAGTTAGCTTCACGCATTTTTCATTCAAAGCAACGAGTTCAAGTTTTAGTTTATCACAACTAATGCATGGTGAGCTAACAGGGTCCTTAGTCGCAAACTGAGCCATTTTCTTATTAGTGTCAATCATTTCTTGAAATCGCTTGGAAACAGATTCAAGTTCAGCGATTAATTTAGGACAGTTCGAACATGAAGTAGATGGCTCAAGCAACCAAGAATACAACTCAAATATCTTATGATCTGCCCGTTTAGGTTCATTTTCAAATTATTGCAATTTTACAAGACTCGGGCAGATCAAGGAGCATGGCATAAGGTCCTCCAAAGCAATGTCCTTATCCTCACATGAGGTGGGAGAAGTAGTCTCATCGGTAGTAAGTAGGGTATGACCATCCTACTCAACTCTAACTCAGCAAGTAGACTATCATTCTTCACCTTAACAAAGATCAAGCTCAGAGGACACACTATCATGCGAGGTCCTTAATTTCTCCAAATCAACCAACAAAGCGAGCATGTATCACAATTATCACTAGGAGGATCGGATGTAAGAGCAATAATCTCCAAAGTGACAATCTATCTACTTCCTTCTCCAACTCAAGACACCTAGCCCTAGCTCTAGCATGAAAACCACCTAGCTTAAGAAAAGCTTGATTGAGCTGGTCGTAGGAAGGGCATACCTCGTCCGAGTCGAGTACTGCTCATTGTCGCTCGTTCGCCCTCGAGGCCATGAAGCACATGCCACCAAGTCCTCGCCATCCTTGGGATCTTGCTCGTCCTTCCCATCGTCGTCACTCCACCCTCCACTTCGCTGAGATCGAGGTCGTCGAAGGCGGTGAGGACGCGATGGAAGAGCTTCTTGGCTTTGCCAAGGTTGCGGAACTTCTTCTCTTTGCTCGGGTGCTTCTTGAAACGGTTCTTGTCGGCGTAGACGTTCTTGCTCGAACCGCCGGAGTCGTTCTTGCCCTCCAACTTGGGGCAGTTTGGCCGAATGTGGTTGGGGCCACCACACTCGAAGCAAATCACGGGTCCTTGTCTCTTTCTGTCCCTCCTCCTCTTGTAAGCATGAGAAAACTTCCGAGCTAGTAGGGCCAGTTGCTCATCCTCAAGCTGCTCTAACTGATCATCAGTTACGTCACGAGAGCAGCGAGGGAGAAACCACAAAGCGAATCAGAAGAAGACCCATAAGCTGAACTGGGATCAGTGACTAGAGCCATCGATTGTGACTTCGACTTGCGAGAGACAATGTCAATCTCGTGAGTCTTGAGACGCGAGTACAGCGCATCAAGAGTCAAAGTCGAGAGGTCCGTGGTGTCCTTGATGGTCGTCACTTTCATCTCCCAAACACGAAGGTCGAGCGCAGCAAGCATCTGACGAGCGTTGTCCGAGTCAGGGTATGTGAGACCAACTGCTCGGAGATTGCTCAAGATCTTGTGAAAGCGCGCAAAACACTCATCCAAAGACTCACCAAAGCAAGCATCTCGAACTTGTTATAGTCCCGCTTGAATCGGTCTGCCGCACCGTCTTAATCGGGAGGTGCCCTCATGGTAAGCATCGAGGTCTCCCAAATATCAAGGCGGACGAAAGATGAGATATGCGGTCAAACTCGCTACGACTCAAACCTTGGATGATGATGTTCCTTGCCTTTGCATTCGCCTCAACATCAGCCATATTCCGGCATTGATGTCCTCATCGGCAGAACAAGATAACGCACCTTCACCTTCCGCGGATGGCATATCCTTGAGCACGGATGTAAGTCTCCATCCGGCTTTTCCAGAACGGATAATCCATGCCATCAAAGATCGGAGGCTTGGTGGAATACTTGTCCGTCGCCATGGCTCTTGAGACCGGTTAAGATCTATTGAGAAGAGCTAACCGGCTCTGATACCAATTGTTGGACCGAAATGGCGGCGAGAGGGGGTGAATGTCGATCAATTAAAATTTCAACCCTTCAAAGTACCCACTGAAATCTCCTCTTCGATAGATATGGAAGCTAAGAGAGGAGAATCCAAATGCCTAATGAAGTTCTAAAACTCGAGAAGGAGGCAAGAACCAAAAGCACAAGGAGAGCAACCATTAGCACTACAACTAATCCAGATGGGAGAGCAAAGATCTAAAATATTACTAATGAAATCAAGAAGGTCCACCACAGCATGAAGAACCAAGCCCTTAAAGAAACGAGCACTGAAATCAGCACTACGGGGCCGGCGGTCTGAATTTTGAGCAGCAATGACCGAGGCAAAATTTGCATATGCTGATTTTTCAGACTTTTGTCAAGAACCGAAAACTGTGGAAATGATCCCTTCCTTTTGCCCTAGGACATCAGAGACTTAATCTACTCATCATAGAGGCTCCAATTACCACAGAGAATCAACACAAATTCATAAATTACAGAAAATTGGCCAAGACCAGAACATGTACAGAAATTCCATCAAGACCAAGTTTCTCCTCAATCCTTGATTATTTGATCATGAGCTCTTGCAGTCATGTTAGCAATAGCAAAATAGCTCTTCAGATCAAATATCAACTCATCTCATGAAGGGAAAATCAAAGGACACCCAAAACCCTAGAAATGACTGAAATTTCAGAGAGGAGCACACAAACTCAAATTACTCCATGATCTTGAGTCCATTGCACAAGAGACTTTGGGAGAATATTAGCAATAGCAAATGGAGTCTATGAGCCAAGTTTCAAGTCATTTCACCAAGGGAATCACAAGACTCCAAACTCCTGTTATCAAAACCCTAGAATTGCAAAACAGAGCAAATAAGCAAAATGGAATCTTTGATTTTTCTTCATTGAACTCTAGGGAACAAGCTGACCAAGCGGTCTAGAAATATCATCCCATCATAGAGTAATCCATCTTGCTTCCTCTTGCTCAAGGAATCAGCTCAAAACACAAAATGAATAAAATAAGCAGAGAGCAACAAGAACTGAGAGACAAACTGAAACACACAAGAACTCAAAGGAAATCCATTATTGAGAGATGGATGATTACAAATGGGTGTTCTACATCCCCATGGATGCTTGCTTACAGAGGGATGCTTACACTACATGCTTCTTTCACAGAGAAGACTCACACGAGAACACTCACAACTTAGCTCATATCCTTGCTGAAGCTCACTCTCTAGAACATATTCAAGCATACACTCTGACTACTCCCTTGCCTGAATGGATACCCTGAACGCTTGAGTGGATACCTTGCCACTGCCTTCTCCTCTCCATTTGAAGGCCAAAGGCTCACCCCAAACTAGCAAATCAAGAAGTGGCATACAATGCCCACTCCACCACCTCACACACCATATGAGGCAATTAGTCAACACTCTTTTTGGAGGGAAACAACCAGCCACCTCCTTCCAAATGCTTGAGTCAAATTACCAATTTGCCCCTCAAGCACCTTCTCGGAAGCTTCCCGCGTCCGGTACCTTGACCGCGTGGACCTCGACTCCTCCCTGAGCCTAGTCCGGTCCGTTCCGTCACGTACGACCGCAACCGACATCCAACCGTTCTGGACCTCCGACTCATCCCTGAGCCTAGTCCCGGTTCTCCCGTCGTTGCCCGTCGTGTCCGTCACCGGTAGCTCCCGCTCCGGTTCCTCGTCTCCCGACTCGCAACCACCTCACCAGCATCGATCATCTTCGGCATCACTGACCGTCTGGACCTCAACACCTCCTGTGTCTAGTCCCGGTCCTCCTCGCCTCACCATGACCTAGCTCAAGTCCTGCGTCACACGGACAAGCAAACCGTCACATAGCACCGCACGAAACAGCATAATCCATAATAGCGCAAGTAAAGGAACTCAACCCTAGAATACCCTAAACAAACTCAACCTCACTAAACCAACGTCAATTACTCATCACCAACATGGGGATACCTCCACATGGTCTCTCAATCTCCCCCTTGATGAGTATATTGACAAACACCGAAAAAGCATAAGAATTGAGTTTGTTTACAAGTCAAGCTTGGTCCAAAGAAAGGAAGTGATGCAAATAACCAAGATGACACAAGGAGCAAAAGAAAGAGGAAGTTTTCCTCAAGGCTCCCAAAATGGGCTTTTTCAACTATTCTCCCCCTTTTGGCAATAAAGACATCAAGCTACTTGGAGGGAAAAGAAAACATGATGTGACTGAATTTTATTCAATACTAAGCAACTAGAGCCATGAAGATTATCCAAATTGACCATTTAGTATTACACCAAGCCATGACTCAAATGAATGCTATCAAGATCATAACAAAATATGCATAATCAAGCCAAGCCACATAAGTAACAATCTGAGATTTAGATGAATTTCTTAACATGTCAAGCCATGCAAGATCAATGTCTAGCTAAAGGTATCCAAAGATGATGCAAGCCATGTCAATAATCTAAGTGGAACCAAGAAGCTAGAATTGAGCCATTTAATAGTGCTACAAGTTCAGGAATTAATCATTAAGTACTTGGTTCTTTTGGAAGTTAAGCAAATTTGGCACAATTGACATTTTCTTTTGAAACTCATAGTCGTTTCCAACCAAAATTTTGTCATGTGCTAGATCTCAAGCCTTATGCGACCATTCCAAGCGAGAAGCTTAAGGAGATGATCTTGGTCATCCAAAACTCCCCGAGTTCATGCCGAGTGTAATGGCAAGCGATCTTATGAGAAAGAATTGGTGAGATCAGTTTTTCGCACATAAAAGATCTTTTGCTTTTAAACAATTGTACTAGCTCATGAATTATCCAAAACTATCATAGCTCAATCTAAAGCTCAATTTAAGGATTCAAAGCTCAACTTAGCCTATTTGACATGACATGAATCATAAGAGGATAACTAAAGACAGACTAATTTCAAGAAGTAACATGACATGTCTTAATTCAAGTTGTGCAATTTTTTTTAATTAACTCATCATGGCAAAGGCTTGACGACACATGTAAAGTCATGATAAATCTAGCAAATGAAGCATAAATCATGGCACGATGTAAAGCATTGTACTTATATCAACTAAGGATAATAATCAAGGCTCCATGCAATTACTATGCAAAATGCTAGAAATGCAGAAAATTCAACTCCTCCTCAACATTAGATGCACTTTTAGTTCAAGTTGAGTTATGTCAATGTTAAGCTCCAGAAGCTCCCAAATGAACTCCCCCTGAACTAAAGCTATAAAATGAGAAGCTGGCAAAGAAATCAAACAAGGTAGTCCTTAAAGCATAGACAAGATATAGAGGGTGCTATGGCTCAGACTGACTCTCATCTACCCCATATGACTCTAGGACTGTCAAACCGGTAATCTAGCACACTAAGGAGCAAACACGTACCCTGTCTACCCAAGGGTGGCCCGACCCTTGCTAGAACCTAAAAGTAGTGAGTAGGCTCAACCTAGTGAAGTAGGAGAAGCGGCTAACAGAGAAGAACCCTAGATCACAAGATGAGAGGAAGAAATCTAAACCACTAGACAAGAGAGAAACACTCTAATCTATGCTGAGAGAACTAACCCAAATGCAACCCGAATGAAATGCAAGCAAAATGAGAACAGGAGCATAATATATATGATAGAGCAATAAAGCACAGAAACTCCCCCTCACTACAGTCCATGAGGACAAACCACCCCAAGCTCTCCCGCAAGGCTGAAAACCTAGAGCTATCCAAAGGCTTGGTAAAGATATCAGCCAACTGGTGCTCACTCTCCACAAACTGAAGCACTATGTCACCCTTCTCCACATGGTCTCTAAGGAAGTGATATCGAATGTCTATATGCTTGGTCCGGAATGCTTTGACTGGGTTCTTAGCAATGTTAATAGCACTAGTGTTATCACAAAAGAGTGGAACACTGTCTATAACTAACCCAAAGTCCCGCAGGTCGAAGCCATCCAAAGTATCGCCGCAAAGAATCGGTCGCGACAACATACTCGCCTCTGCGGTGGATGTGTAACACCGATCGCTTCCTAGAAGACCAAGAGACAAGAGAAGTGCCAATGAATTGGCGGTGCGAAGTGCTCTTCCTATCTATCCTACACCGCAAAGTCTGCGCCCGAGAAGGCTCTAAGGAGAGACAGAAGAGGAGGAGTACCAGATACCATAGTCAATGGTAGCTCGAAGGTACCGAAGAATGCGCTTCACCGCTTTGGCGGTGAGATCGCGAGAGAAGCTCAAACCGGGCACAAAGACACACAGAAAAGTGTATGTCCGGTCTCGAGGCAGTGAGGTATAAGAGGGAGCCGATCATACTCCTGTACTCTTTCTGATCAACTGGCTCACCATCCTCATCTGGGTCAAGTGAAGCTGTAGAAGCCATGGGTGTTGACACAGGCTTACCATCACTCATGTCAAAGCGTCTCAGGAGATCACGAGTGTACTTGCCCTGATGCAAGAAAGTACCCTCCCGAGTCTGCTTGATCTGGAAGCCAAGGAAGAAACTTAGCTCGCCCATCATGCTCATCTCAAACTCCGAGCTCATGACATCGGAAAACTGGGAAACGAGAGCATGCGAGGAGCCGCCAAAGATGATGTCATCCACATAGATCTGGACGAGCAGAAGATCTGTGCCATGCCGGCGAATGAACAAGGTCTTGTCTACTTTACCCATCTCAAAACCATGACTCAACAAGTAGAACTTAAGCCTCTCATACCAAGCTCTAGGAGCCTGCTTAAGTCCATACAAAGCTTTGGAAAGCTTGAAAACATGGTTTGGGTATTTGGGGTTTTCAAAACCAGGAGGCTGTCTCACATAGACTTCTTCCTCAATGAATCCATTAAGGAAGGCACTCTTGACGTCCATCTGGTAAAGCTTGAAATCCTTAGAAGCCGCGAAAGCAAGCAGGATTCTAATGGCCTCAAGTCTAGCTACAGGAGCAAAGGTCTCCTCGAAATCAAGACCCTCAACCTGAGAGAACCCCTGCGCTACCAGTCTAGCCTTGTTTCGAATAACCACTCCATCCTCGCTCTGCTTGTTCTTGAACACCCACTTAGTCCCAATGATATTGTGACCTCGTGGGGGCTCGACAAGCGACCAGACCTTGTTTCTCTCGAAATTCTCTAGCTCCTCATGCATGGCATTGACCCAAGACTCATCAGATAGAGCATGACAAACGTCCTTGGGCTCAAAGGAGGCGACAAAGGCAGAATGGAGACAGAATTGAGACATGCCAGATTTTGAACGAGTGACTCGCTCAAAGAGGTCTCCAATAATCTGCTCGGAAGGATGCCTTTTCTGGATATGTCGGGGAGGCTCTGGATGAGAAGAAGAAGTGGCCTCTACCTCATGAGCTGAAGAGGTAGGAACAGAGCCACTAGCTCCCGAGGAAGCAGAAGGCATGGGCTGATCTCCTTGAGGTGCGGTGGAAGAAGGCACCTCTGGGGGTGGAGGATGAGGGACTGGATCGGGTAGACAACCCTCATCTCCATCGTCCTCATCATCCACGAAGATGGTCTCGGATGCTCTAAAGAAACGAGATATCGAGGCCTAGTCCCTGGTGGCCTCGTCGAAAGTCACCTCACAGTCTCTACCATTTTGCTAGACTCATGATTGCGGACCCTATAAGCCCGCGAAGAAGGCGAGTAACCTAAAAGATCCCATCACAAGAACGTGACTCGAACTTATCTAGGTTCCGGACTTCAAGATAAAGCACTTGCATCCAAACACACGAAAATGCGAGACGCTGGGCTTTCGCCATATCTCAACTCATAAGAAGTGCGATGCAAGTGTGCCCCGAGAAAACTCGATTTAAAACATGGCACGCGGTGGCTATAGCCTCAGCCCAAAACTTCCTCGGTGTAGAGTACTCATCAAGCATCGTCTGGCCATCTCAACCAGTGCGGTTCTTCCTCTCCACAACGCCATTCTGCTAAGGGACGTATGGAGAAGAGAACTGGTGCTCTACACCGGTCTCATCGCAAAACCTCTCAAAGTAGGAATTCTTGAACTCTGTGCCATTGTCACTGCGGATCGCTCGCAAGGCACCCGGGAGCTCAACAGAAAGCCTACTAAACAAACCCCGAAAATGGGTATACGTCTCATCCTTCGAGGCCAAGAAAAACACCCAAGAATACCTCGAGAAGTCATCGACCACGACAAGGACATACCACTTCCCTCCGGCTGACTGCACTCGAGCTGGCCCAACAGTGTCCATATGGAGCAGCTGTCCCGGTGCATCGGTCATGGTCATAGAGACCGGAGGATGTGAAGCAGCAACCATCTTGCCGTGCCGGCATGGAGCACAAACCAGATCTTTGACCATCTTGAGTTTCGGCAAACCACGAATGAGATCGTGGCTGCTAACTCGGGTCAAATGGTCAAATCCAATATGACCAAGTCTCCTATGCCAGAAAGAAAGGTCACGGGACTCAGAAGCAACTAAACACCTGAGAGGATCACCAGAAGATTCAACAAAATCAGCACGAAAAATCCTCCCACAACGAGAAATCCGCAAACCAGACTACCCGAAGAATCAAGAATTTTACAATTGTTTTTCTTGAAGCTCACCTCATAACCGTCATCGGTAAGCTGAGAAACCGAAAGCAAATTATACTGCAGCTTACTAACCAAAGCAACATCTCTCAAAAGAAATGAATCATTAACCCTCACAGTACCTTTGGCGATGACGCGCCCAGATGAAGCATCTCCGAAGGTGATCGTCTCATCACCGGAGCACGGGCTAAGGAAGAGAACCAACGGAGTCTCGGTCATGTGTCGTGAACACCCGGAGTCTACAAGCCAAATCTCTCCCTTCCCAGCCCGGCGAACCTGAGTCAAGCAGAGAGTAAAGTCTCAGTACTGGGGTAAATCAAGAGTGATTTTGGCACCCAATACTGAACAACACGTCGAGCAGATGAAGTAGTCAAGCACGACTGACCTCTATCTACCCTACGCTCTCTGTGACTCAAAGAAGCAGATGGTCCATGAGCAGACCTGAAGCTGTTGTTAGGTCCGACTGCTACGGGAAAGCAAGTCGGAGTACCAACAACACGCTGATCACGCCGCGGGTAGCTGTCTCGAAGGGGGAAACGAGATGTACCCTCAGGACGGCGGAAGTCATGATCAAGAGCAGCATGAGGACGAAGACCAGAAGACTCAGAAAAACCAAGTCCTCGATGCTGCCCAAACCCATCAACAGCAGATAGCCTAGACCTCGTGCTGGTCCTAGGTGCACTCAGGGTCTGGGGCTGACCTTGAATACGCCTAAGTGCCTCAGCACGGTCTCTACGCGCAATCTTGGCGCACCTGAAGCATCGATCGACCGTATGTCCATCCTTCTGACAGAAGGTGCAGTGATACTTCACCTTCTGAGAGGTGGAAGTAGCACGAGAAGACTTCGGCTTCTGAGAGGCCGAAGCAGCAGGTGGAATCACCTTGCTGTCAGATATCCCTTGGACAAAGCCCGCTGATTTGAATTTGACCTCATCAGACCTGGGCTCAACCTCGATCACACCTCCTACTATGGGTCTGAGAATAGCAGGAGGATGCTTCCTCATGTCCTCATAAAAATCATATCCTAGACCTTGATTAAATCTGCAAAATTTTAGACTGGTCTAGAATAAGATTAAGCTTCTTCTTGCCTCCTACAAACCTCTCGAGAGTGTTCATAAGATACTGACACTCCCGAAAGAGAGAGGTGCAAGAAGAGCAGGGAGAAGAGGGAACAGCAGAGGGTAAGGGAGCAGAAGAAGAACCAACAGTAGAGGAAAGAATGGCTTGTGCACGCACAACCGACTCTGATGGGACAGTCCTACTACTAGCAGGTTGGCTCACGTCGCTAGACGTCCCTACCTTACCCTGGGGCTTCTCCCCCACACCAGCAATCACATCACAATCAGTTGATGGCTTCACTAGTTGATCCTTAGTTAGCTTCACGCATTTTTCATTCAAAGCAACGAGTTCAAGTTTTAGTTTATCACAACTAATGCATGGTGAGCTAACAGGGTCCTTAGTCGCAAACTGAGCCATTTTCTTATTAGTGTCAATCATTTCTTGAAACTGCTTGGAAACAGATTCAAGTTCAGCAGTTAATTTAGGACAGTTCGAACATGAAGTAGATGGCTCAAGCAACCAAGAATACAACTCAAATATCTTATGATCTGCCCGTTTTAGGTTCATTTTCAAATTATTGCAATTTTTACAAGACTCGGGCAGATCAAGGAGCATGGCATAAGGTCCTCCAGCAGCAATGTCCTTATCCTCACATGAGGTGGGAGAAGTAGTCTCATCAGTAGTAAGTAGGGTAACAGCCATCCTACTCAACTCTAACTCAGCAAGTAGACTATCATTCTTCACCTTAACAAAGATCAAGCTCGGAGGACACACTATCATGCGAGGTCCTTAATTTCTCCAAATCAACCAACAAAGCGAGCATGTATCACAATTATCACTAGGAGGATCGGATGTAAGAGCAATAATCTCCGGTGACAATCTATCTACTTCCTTCTCCAACTCAAGTACACCTAGCCCTAGCTCTAGCATGAAAACCACCTAGCTTAAGAAAAGCTTGATTGAGCTGGTCGTAGGAAGGGCATACCTCGTCCGAGTCGAGTACTGCTCATTGTCGCTCGATTCGCCCTCGAGGCCATGAAGCACATGCCATCAAGTCCTCGCCATCCTTGGGATCTTGCTCGTCCTTCCCATCGTCGTCACTCCACCCCTCCACTTCGCTGAGATCGAGGTCGTCGAAGGCGGTGAGGACGCGATGGAAGAGCTTCTTGGCTTTGCCAAGGTTGCGGAACTTCTTCTCTTTGCTCGGGTGCTTCTTGAAACGGTTCTTGTCGGCGTAGACGTTCTTGCTCGAACCGCCGGAGTCGTTCTTGCCCTCCAACTTGGGGCAGTTTGCCCGAATGTGGTTGGGGCCACCACACTCGAAGCAAATCACGGGTCCTTGTCTCTTTCTGTCCCTCCTCCTCTTGTAAGCATGAGAAAACTTCCGAGCTAGTAGGGCCAGTTGCTCATCCTCAAGCTGCTCTAACTGATCATCAGTTACGTCACAGAGAGCAGCGAGGGAGAAACCACAAAGCGAATCAGAAGAAGACCCATAAGCTGAACTGGGATCAGTGACTAGAGCCATCGATTGTGACTTCGACTTGCGAGAGACAATGTCAATCTCGTGAGTCTTGAGACGCGAGTACAGCGCATCAAGAGTCAAAGTCGAGAGGTCCGTGGTGTCCTTGATGGTCGTCACTTTCATCTCCCAAACACGAAGGTCGAGCGCAGCAAGCATCTGACGAGCGTTGTCCGAGTCAGGGTATGTGAGACCAACTGCTCGGAGATTGCTCAAGATCTTGTGAAAGCGCGCAAAACACTCATCCAAAGACTCACCAGCAAGCATCTCGAACTTGTTATAGTCCCACTTGAACTGGTCCTGTCGCACCGTCTTAATCTGGGAGGTGCCCTCATGGTAAGCATCGAGGGTCTCCCAAATATCGAAGGCGGACGAAAGATGAGATATGCGGTCAAACTCGCTACGACTCAAACCTTGGATGATGATGTTCCTTGCCTTTGCATTCGCCTCAACATCAGCCATATTCCCGGCATTGATGTCCTCATCGGCAGGAACAGCATAACGCACCTTCACCTTCCGCCAGATGGCATATCCTTGAGCCTGGATGTAAGTCTCCATCCGGCTTTTCCAGAACGGATAATCCATGCCATCAAAGATCGGAGGCTTGGTGGAATACTTGTCCGTCGCCATGGCTCTTGAGACCGGTTAAGATCTATTGAGAAGAGCTAACCGGCTCTGATACCAATTGTTGGACCGAAATGGCGACAGAGGGGGGTGAATGTCGATCAATTAAAATTTCAACCCTTCAAAGTACCCACTGGAAATCTCCTCTTCGATAGATATGGAAGCTAAGAGAGGAGAATCCAAATGCCTAATGAAGTTCTAAAACTCAGAGAAGGAGGCAAGAACCAAAAGCACAAGGAGAGCAACCATTAGCACTACAACTAATCCAGATGGGAGAGCAAAGATCTAAAATATTACTAATGAAATCAAGAAGGTCCACCACAGCATGAAGAACCAAGCCCTTAAAGAAACGAGCACTGAAATCAGCACTACAGGGGCGGCGGTCTGAATTTTGAGCAGCGATGACCGAGGCAAAATTTGCATATGCTGATTTTTCAGACTTTTGTCAAGAACCGTAAAAGCGTGGAAATGATCCCTTCCTTTTTGCCCTAGGACATCGAGACTTAATCTACTCATCATAGAGGCTCCAATTACCACAGAGAATCAACACAAATTCATAAATTACAGAAAATTGGCCAAGACCGAACATGTACAGAAATTCCATCAAGACCAAGTTTCTCCTCAATCCTTGATTATTTGATCATGAGCTCTTGCAGTCATGTTAGCAATAGCAAAATAGCTCTTCAGATCAAATATCAACTCATCTCATGAAGGGAAAATCAAAGGACACCCAAAACCCTAGAAATGACTGAAATTTGAGAGAGGAGCACACAAACTCAAATTACTCCATGATCTTGAGTCCATTGCACAAGAGACTTTGGGAGAATATTAGCAATAGCAAATGGAGTCTATGAGCCAAGTTTCAAGTCATTTCACCAAGGGAATCACAAGACTCCAAACTCCCTGTTATCAAAACCTAGAATTGCAAAGCAGAGCAAATAAGCAAAATGGAATCTTTGATTTTCTTCATTGAACTCTAGGGAACAAGCTGACCAAGCGGTCTAGAAATATCATCCCATCATAGAGTAATCCATCTTGCTTCCTCTTGCTCAAGGAATCACTCAAAACACAAAATGAATAAAATAAGAGAGCAACAAGAAGCGAGAGACAAACTGAAACACACAAGAACTCAAAGGAAATCCATTATTGAGAGATGGATGATTACAAATGGGTGTTCTACATCCCCATGGATGCTTGCTTACAGAGGATGCTTACACTACATGCTTCTTTCACAGAGAAGACTCACACGAGAACACTCACAACTTAGCTCATATCCTTGCTGAAGCTCACTCTCTAGAACATATTCAAGCATACACTACAGACTACTCCCTTGCCTGAATGGATACCCTGAACGCTTGAGTGGATACCTTGCCACTGCCTTCTCCTCTCCATTTGAAGGCCAAAGGCTCACCCCAAACTAGCAAATCAAGAAGTGGCATACAATGCCCACTCCACCACCTCACACACCATATGAGGCAATTTGTCAACACTCTTTTTGGAGGGAAACAACCAGCCACCTCCTTCCAAATGCTTGAGTCAAATTACCAATTTGCCCCTCAAGCACCTTCTCGGAAGCTTCCCGCGTCCGGTACCTTGACCGCGTGGACCTCGACTCCTCCCTGAGCCTAGTCCGGTCCGTTCCGTCACGTACGACCGCAACCGACATCCAACCGTTCTGGACCTCCGACTCATCCACGAGCCTAGTCCGGTTCTCCGTCGTTGCCGTCGTGTCCGCCACGGTAGCTCCGCTCGGTTCCTCGTCTCCGACTCGCAACCACCTCACCAAAGATCGATCATCTTCGCATCACCGACGTGCGGACCTCAACACCTCCCGTGTCTAGTCCGGTCCTCCTCGCCTCACCATGACCTAGCTCCAAGTCTGCGATCCACACAGACAAGCAAACCGTCACATAGCACCGCATCGAAACAGCATAATCCATAATAGCGCAAGTAAAGGAACTCAACCTAGAATACCTAAACAAACTCAACCTCACTAAACCAACGTCAATTACTCATCACCAACATGGGGATACCTCCACATGGTCTCTCACCTTAACATTGGACGGTCTCTTCCGGTCTACCATCTGTAGAAATCTTGGTGGATCTCTTTGAAATGCCCTCTGGTTAATCACATGTCCTAGGAAGCCCACTTGTAAATCCGAACTCACATTTCTTTAACTTGGCAAAGAATTGATTTTCCCTCAGAGTCTCAAGCACAAGCCTCAAATGCTGCTCATGCTCTTTCTCCGTCTTGGAATAAATCAAAATATCATCAATGAACACGACTACAAAGTCATCCAAATACTTGTGTAGCATGCTGTTCATTGTCTCCATAAAGATAGCAGGAGCATTTGTTAGTCCAAAGGACATAACCTTATACTCATAGTGCCCATACCTCGTGGAGAAAGCTGTCTTTTCAATATCTTGCTCCCGCACTCGAATCTGATTATACCCAGATTGTAGATCAATTTTGGAAAACACCTTGGCTCCCTTCAATTGATCAAACAAGTCCTCGATGCGAGGCAACGGGTATTTATTCTTGATGGTCACCCGATTAAGAGCACGGTAATCTATACACATGCGCCAACTCCCATCCTTCTTCTCAGTAAAAAGGACGGGGGCTCCCCAAGGTGATACACTACGACGGATCAACCCCTTGGACAACAACCCATCCAATTGCTTCTTCAACTCCTCTTGGAGTGGTCGCGCTAAACGGTACGGGGACATAGAAATAGGTCGAGTGCCAGGAACAAGCTCAATCCTAAACTCCACATCTCTTGCAGGTGGCATTCCCGGAAGCTCTTCAGGAAATATGTCGGGGTACTCACATACCACTGGAATATCCTCAATGCGCAAAGGCGCACTCGGTTTTTCCACAAGTGATAGAAGTAACCCAAACTTGAACATTAAATCGGCGGAGAACAGTGGCTAACACAAAAAGAGAACACGGAGGTACATTCCCCTGAAAAACTATCTCCTCCCCTGAAGGAGCTTGCAAAGTGATTGTCCTCCAGAAACAGGAAATCACTGCCCGGTAGCGATGTAACCAATCCATACCGAGGATAACATCAAAATTCTCTATCGGGATAACCATAAGGTTAGCCACAAAATCCTCGCCATCTATGGAGACCATGCATCCGGGACAAACCATAGAACTAACAATAATACCCCCTGCAGAATTGACTTTAACCGACTGTGAAATCTGTTGCATACTCAAATTTGCCTTCCTAACAAACTCACTGGAAACAAAGGAATAAGTGGCACCGGAGTCAAAAGAACAAGAGCACTGTGTGAATCCACTAACAATGTACTGTCACCACGTCCGGCCGACTCGCAGACTCGATGGCGTGCAATGTGTAGACTCGAGCGCTTTGGGGCAGCAAGAGCTCCAACACTCTGCTGTGACGGCATCGGAAAGGGAGGTGTGCAGCATATCAAGTGGAGTAATCGGAGTAGGAGGCCAGCAATATCCGCGGCGCGCCGGGAAGGCTGCTATGTAGGAGCAGTTGCCAACACTGGATCGACCCGGGATGAGACATTCGGCGAGCGCGGACATCGCTCCCACTTAATGATCTTGGAGGGATTACGCCGACGGACCTTCTCCATGTGGCCCATCCGCCACAAAGTGTCGACACTCCTGTCGGTACACTCGGCAGCTCGGTGCTCACCACCACACTTAAAGCAAATCATACCCGCCAGGACGGGACGCAAAGCTGGTGGTGCAGGAGGCGGCGGCGTCAATGGCTTAGACTTGGATGACGTGAAGAACGTCGACTCCACTTGGACTTCTTAGGAGCGGGCGGCGAGATGACCCACCCTTCTCATCAGAACTCCTCTTCGGTCACCACGAAGCACTCGACCACTAGAGGGTTGCGACCCTTTAGTGAGGTGCATCTCCATCTCCATTCCTCTAGCTCGCTCAACCACCGACTGAAGTCACGTGGCGCAAGAGCACCCATAACATGCCGATACTCGAATCGAGCCTCGGCGGAACCTCTTGGCCTTCTCAAGGTCACTTTTGCGACCGAAGCGGTGCAGGCGAATCAAGTCATTGAACCGCGCCTCGTACTCAGCCACTGTCATCTTTCCTTGCACAAGGGTCGACAGGGCAACCTCCATACTCTCCACAAAAGACTCGGGGTAGTACTTCGCCTTAAACTGCTCGACGAAGACCTCCCAGGTGGCTGGACCATCGGCAGGGGTTCTGGCTGAAAGGACTCCTCCCACGGATGTCGCGACCTTTCAAGCGAAAGGCCACAAAGCGAGCTCTCGGTGTGGCGTCATCTCTAAAGCTTCAAACTGTCTTCCCATATAGCGCAACGATGCAGCTTGAATCGGCGTGCCGTCCCATCAAAGGTGTCCAACCGCAATGCCATCCATTCGCGAAGGCCCATTCTTGGCTCCGATGCGACTGGATCGGCAGTCGGGACAGCAGCAGGTACGGTCGCAGCAGCTGCAAGTGCTTGTCATCGTAACGCACGAACTTCCTCTACGAACTCCCGCAACAAGGCTGAAGACCTTGCCTGATCCCCAGCTACAGATTGCTCAGCAGACCCAACTTCCACGTCGGGTGCCTCCTGCTGAACCTCTAGCGATGGCTCTGCTTGGGCACGGCCACGACCACGGCCTCCACGGCCACGTCGCGCACCGCGACCACGACCTCTACCTCTCGGCATCTCTGCTCACAACAGAGAAGCAATCACACAATCATCAACACAATTAGGGAAAACGCATATGCAATGCAAATCCCAAATCCCATCCTACTGTGCAACAAAGTGTGTCAAATTTTATTATTAGGCCTAAGTCAAATTTCTTTACCACGGACCTAATGCCCGCTCTGATACCAACTGTAACACCCCAACCCTCCACAGGGTTCAAGATGCTACCACCACACCTTACCTATTCCAAAATGTGTTGCTAATTCAGCTTTTAGCAGCACTTCCTTTGTTCTTTTGTATCATTACCCACAGATATCAAACCACAATTAACAGTAGAATAATTGCAAAAGTAACTAACTTTATATTTCACAAGTTGGACATTAACATAAACGGTGGGCTCCACGACCCTGGAGACCCACCAACATGGCCCGCTAGCAAAATAACCAAACAACGAGCCACTGAGACTTAACACTAGATTAGACATAAAACCTCAGTGTACGACTAGACTGTTATTTCACATGTGCAGTGCCAAAACGACTATCCCCATTCCATGCATGTCGTCATTCTTCACCTAAAAACAACGACAAAGCAAGAGTGAGTCCGAAGACTCAGCAAGCACACGATGAGACAGTAACATCACTTTAGTCATTTCAATCAACTTCATGAACTGTAAGCTGTAATTCCACTCTATGACTGTAAACTGTAAGCTAAGTCTGTAACTGTATATTGTAAATCAAGTCTATATCTATAAACTGTATTTCAACCCTATGTTCAGAAAAGTATAAGCGCAATCAGAATCGTAAATCGTAAAGCGCAATCAGAATCGTAAATCGTAAACCAATCCTATATACATAAACTGTAATTCAATTCTATATCATGGCTGTGAATCAATGCTGTATCATAAATGTAAATCGATCTTTAGAATTGTAACTATAAATCGAATCAGAATCGTAAGTGTAAATCAACTCTGTGATCAGAAATCTGTAAATCACAATCAGAATTATAATGTATCACTTTACATCCATTGTAATGCAATGCGATGTCGTGCAATGCATCTGTATGCAGCTGTATGCTCAGAATCGTAGCTTATACTGGGTATAGCGGAGTGTCCACCGTCGATGGACCACTCGCCTCGTCCTCTTTCATACGAGGTCACAACCTCCACTCCGTGGAGTGCCTACCTCTGAGGTCTTATTCAAGAGCGCCCGGACTAGTCGTAAGACTTTCTCACCGACTGCTCTTATGCAATTGCATGATGCAATATGCTCCAAATGTGAATGTCTAATCATAAATGTTACTCATCAAACTATGATTAGCACATAATCACATGCATCATCTCATAAATACTGTAAACCATGGTATGGAATCACGAATAACATTCATCACAATTTACTGTCTACCATGCACTTGCTGTTAACACTGGTGGGCGGTGCGTGGGCGGCACCAAACTCGAACCGCCACCGAACAAGCATTAATTATTTCAATTCATCACTCATGCCATACATACAGTACATAACCTCGCACTTACATGTCAACTTAGCACAACCAAACTCTATCATCGGACATCTCTGTTGTCCCGATGTTTAGCGATATGGTCAATTAAACTCGTATATAGCATTTTACATATTTATTCTCTTTCCTCTATCGCCACGGATCGACTAGATCACCAGTGGCAACCTCGATTCCTCCGCCCATGTAACCATATTAATAAACAATATTCTCAGCTACCAACCAATTCTAATAATCCACAAATTCACTTATGCCTGTTTGATAAATAAATGGGAGAGGGTTTTAATTGTTACCCCAAGCCCGACGATGAATCCGGTATGGTGTCTTTCCTGGCTGGTTCTGGCGAATCCGATGCCGAATCAGATTTCCCCTTTTTTCTCTCCTCTTTCCTTTCTCTCTCTTTCTTTTTTTCCTCTCTTCCAGTCGGCCGGCTGCACTCCCTTTCTTTCTTTCTTCTTCAGCCGGCCCCTCCCTCTCTCTCTTTTTCTTCCCACACCGACGCCTCCCCCTTCCTTTTTCACTCGGCGGCAACTTCCCCCTCACTTCCTCACTCCGGCGCCTCCTTCCTCACACAGCCGCGCCCTCCCTCTCTCCTTCTCCCAGATGGCCGACGCGGCCTCCCCCTTTCTCCTCTTTTCCCCCGCCGGCGCCTGGTCCTCCCCTTCTCCCTTGCGCGGCGCGCGGTTGGAGGAGCAGGGGCAGCGACGGCGGCGACCGGTGGGCGGCGAGCGGAGGCAACGGCGCACGCGTGTGGACACGGGAGAGCGGCGGCACTGGTGCTGGGCGACGGAAAGGCGCGCGGCGGCAGCAGCGGCGCGTGCGCGAGCGCGCGAGCGGCGGCGAGCAGGAGCGGGCGGCGAGGCGCAGCAACGGCGACGCCGGGGTCGACGAGCGGCGGCGTCGGCGGCGGCGGACTGGCGGCAGCAACGCGAGAAGAGAGCGACGCTCAGGTGAGCACGGGGGAGATGGCAGTAGCTAGGATGCTCGGGAGGAGGAGAAAAATCTCGTTTTGGCCTCTCCCTCTGGCTCTCTCTCTCTAATATAGATATTTGTGGGGTGGGCCGGGCTACTCATACGGCCCAGGTATTACAAAGTCTCATGGGCAAGACACCATTTGAGGCGTGGAATGGAAGAACACCAGCGGTTCACTTCATGCGCACGTTCGACAGCGTGGCGCATATGAAGATTGTCAAGCCATATCAGCAAAAACTTGAAGATAGAAGTAAGAAAGTGGTGTTCATTGGCTATGAATCTGGGGCTAAAGCATATCGAGTTTATGATCCAGTTGCCAGATGTGTTCATATCACTCGTGATGTGGTTTTTGATGAATCGGCTAAGTGGGATTGGGTGCAAGATGAAGGCTCACCGCAGTCTCCCATCGGTGGTGATATTTTCACTGTGGAGTATGAAGTGCAGAGGGGTTCTCCAACGTTTGATGAGCATGCTTCGCCGCCTCTACCTAAGAGTGAATCCCGTACTCCACCCTGTACTCCCATCACCTACACCGCAGACACATGAAGGGGAGGTCGAATTTGTTTCCCCGCCGACTGATGTTTCAGAATTTCTTGATGATGACAATGGCACACCCCGTCGGTATCGAACCATGGAGGACATACTGGCTAAAGGTCCAGTTCATGAGTGTGACATTGAAGATTTACATCCGCTTGCAGTTGAGGAGCCAAATTCTTTTGCAGAAGCAAACACTGAAGATTGCTGGCACAAAGCAATGGTTGAGGAGCTGCGATGCATTGAAGAAAATCAGACATGGGAGCTCACGGATCTCCCAATTGGACATCGTCCAATCGGTATCAAATGGGTGTTTAAAGTAAAGAAGAATGAGAAGGGGGATGTCATCAATCATAAAGCCTGGTTGGTTGCTAAAGGATACGTGCAGCGTCAAGGGGTTGATTATGATGAAGTGTTCGCCCCAGTAGCCCGAATGGAGTCGGTGCGATTGCTTCTGGCCATGGCAGCTCATGAAGGATGGATAATGCATCATATGGATGTAAAATCCGCCTTTCTAAATGGAGAATTAACCAAGGAAGTCTATGTTGCTCAGCCGCCCGGATTTATTGATGAAAATCACCCTGGTAAAGTACTCAAACTAAAGAAAGCTCTATATGGTTTGAGGCAGGCTCCTCGGGCTTGGAATATCAAGTTGAATGATTGCCTAATTCAACTTGGTTTCAAACGGAGTATGTCGGAACATGCTGTGTATACCCGTGGCAAAGGAGCTCCACAACTTATTGTTGGAGTCTACGTTGATGATTTGCTGATTACTGGCTCCAATGAAGATGAAATCAATAAGTTTAAGTTGGAGATGCACACATTATTTAAAATGAGTGATCTCAGAATTTTGTCTTACTACCTCGGTATAGAGGTCCAGCAGCTCAAGACAGGCATCAAGATTTGTCAGTCGGCATATGCAAGAAGACTGCTCGAAAATAGTGAGATGGATCGATGCAATCCATGTCAGGTACCCATAGAGGCCAGGCTGAAACTCAGCAAGGAAGGCGTTGGAAAACCGGTAGATGAAACTCAGTATCGAAGTCTTGTGGGAGCATTACGCTATCTAACCCACACACGACCTGATATCAATTTCGCTGTTGGCTATGTGAGCCGTTTTATGGCAGCGCCCAAGGAGAATCACTTTGTGGCTGTCAAACATATCTTGCGCTATGTTGCAGGAACTCAGAGTTTTGGTTGCTTTTATCCAAGGAAGAAGGAAGAACAGACTGTACTGAAAGGATTCAGTGACAGTGATCTGGGAGGAGATATCGACGATCGCAAAAGTACCTCAGGACTGATCTTCTTCTTCGGGCAAAGCCCAATTAGCTGGTAAACTCAGAAGCAAAAGGTTGTTGCATTATCGTCATGCGAGGCTGAATATATTGCAGCAACCAGTGCAGCGTATCAAGGAATATGGTTGGCAAGGTTACTGGGTGATCTTACCGGGAAAACAGCTCAGACAGTTGATCTTCAGATAGACAACATGTCAACAATATCACTCTGCAGCAATCCTGTGTTTCATGATAGAAGCAAACATATTGAAACTAGATACCATTTCATCCGGGATTGCATCCAGAAAAAGAAGATCAGAGTGAGTCACATTCGGACAGAGGAACTGCTTGCTGATCTGCTGACGAAACCATTCGGAAAAATCAGGTTTCAGACTCTGCGAGCAAAGATCGGAGTCACTGAAGTTAGTAGCCTGCGTCAGGATTAGGGGGAGGATTGAAGTCTGCATTAATCCTGCGCAGCTGGTTTTTGTCAGTTTTTCGTCAGAGAAGGCCGTTGTCGTTGTTTTTCTGTCATTAGTGTGTCTTTAAGTTTTTGTTTTTGTTTTTTGACTCCCGATTGATTTGGTCTTAATAGGAGCGAGTCTGCAGGGAGTAATTTCCATTTTAATTAACTGCTTTTACAGTAGGATTGGTTTGTAACGGTTAGCAATTACTTGTGTATTCATTTGAACAATATAAAGCTCGGTGAGAAAATAGAAAAGCTGCTTCAGTTTTGCAGCACAATACTTTTTCTTCAGTATCCATTCTGCTATTCTATCCCTTGCGTGCGTGTAAGATTGAGTGATTGCCAGAGGTGAAGCTAACATTTGGTATCAAAGCCTTGTGCTCAAGCGCCTGTGATGTCTTACTCCGGCTCCCCTCCACCACGATGCTCCACTTCAACGCCGCCAGTCAGAGGACGCAACGAAGCAAGCGACAGCAGGCTGGGCCGTGCTGGAACAGGCGGTACCAGTGTTGTTCGTGCTGTTGTTGGTGTCAACGACGGTCCGGGGCAAGAGATGATTGTCCAGTGGGTTGTGAAGGAGGTCGGGGGTGGGGCGGCGTACCCAACCTTGACACGCACCAATTACGCCGATTGGTGCTTGATGATGAAAGTAATGCTGAAAGCTCGTGGCCTATGGGATGCTGTCAGCCGCGGTGGAGTTTCGGCGCAGGAAGATATGATGGCCTTGGAGGCAATTCTTCGTGCCGTGCCATCCGAATTGTGGTCGACATTGGCCAACAGAGATTCTGCAAAAGAAGCTTGGGATGCTTTGAAGGCCATGAAAGTCGGGAACCAACGGGCTTGCAGGGCAAAACTGCAAAGTCTGCGCCGAGAATATGAAGATATCACTTTCCGAGAAGAGGAGAGTGTTGATGATTTCTCGGTGAGACTTACGGCGTTGGTCAGCAATTTGAGTCTTCTTGGCGAAAGACTCAGAGAGGAAGATGTCGTGCAAAAGCTAAAGTATTTCGATATTAGAAACTGTGTTCGTGTTAGCTTTGACTTCTTTAAGCAGAAGCCAAAGTCAATACGAACATGCCCTAACTTAGATAAATTGAATTAATAGCTGTCAGCTGCCATTTGCTTTCATTTGTCAAGTACTATCAATTCTTTAAACAGGAAAAGTAACACATACGAAATTTGATGAATTGACCATGCAAGTCAAACACAAATGTATAATATCATTACAATAAATGCTAGCGCTGAGGTTGCAACATTACCTTGCATAAGGGCGGTAAGTAATGCCTCCTACAACAATATTGTTCCTGATAACCATCACTGACTTGTGCGTTCTGCAAAACAATTTAGTTACCTTGTGTAAGTACCATTTAAGAGATTTAATAATCTTATAAGCAACTTCCAAAAAATAGCCATGTTGACTATATCTAGATTGTAAAACATAGGCGCATTACATTGTGCATCACCTATCCATAATGAGACGGACAACATACTCTTTGGGCATATTAGGAAGCTGCCGAGCGAAAGATATTCTTCAAACCTACCAACCTGCGGGAAGACATAGCAGTTCATAACAACACCCACGTTTTTAGCAAACTAAAATAGCAATAACAACAAAGTCTTTTGTCCCAAACAAGTTAGGGTAAGCTAGAAATGAATCCTCCTCAAAGCAAAATAAACTGGCATACACACCAAATCATGTGTTCATCATCAACTCCATCGTTAGAATAGCAAAGAAATTTCAGCCTCCCCGCATCTTCCTGCAGAACAAATTCACCTACCTCAGCAAATTTGCATTCTAATTATCACTTGATTGCCCTAAACCCTAAATCAAACAAAGTTACTAAACACTAAGTCTTCACCTGAACTTGAGACCCTCCTCACGGGCGCTGTACTCTCGAACTTGAAAATATGAAGTGGATCAAGTGTTGATTCGTTAGTGGATTTGTAAACCACTTTAAGAAGCATGCGTGAGAGAGTAAAACCCGGTGTTAGGTGGGGTTAACAGGTTATCCCCGGTTTAGCCTAATAGGTGAATCCATTAGATTTTGGTTCAGACTATGAGCCTATATAAGGGGAAGGAGAGACAAGAGCTAGGGTTTGAGATTGTTGGGTAAGCCTTTGGTAGCTAGCTCTTCCTCCCTCTCATGGGAGATAGGTTAGAAAGTGTGTGCGCGCTCGAGGCTTAGAGCTTTGTCCTCCTGAATGGAGTGGCTATAAAACTGATCATCTCAAGTGAGCAATACATCAATCTTTTGCACCTTCTTGATCTCATCTTGTTGATTGAGTTGCTTTTGTTTCGGTTGGTTTCATCTCTCATCTGCCCTTTTCTTGATCTTGCTATGCCAAGGATATGAACGAGATGAAGATAACCTCTTGAGATCAATCTCCAATCATCTAGGCACTTCAATAGCAAGTTTATCAAAAAAAAATCCTATTTTTACTTGATTTTGGCCCTGTCAAGCGATTTCTTGATCCGAGGGTTTTTGATTTTATTTTTTCAATGTTCTTGCTTGCTGTGACATGTGGGAGCGTATTCAAAGCTATCTTGGCTATTCTTTACCCATGAGCAAACCCTGATCATCAATTTCGTTTTTAGATTTCGGTTGGTGTGCGCTTTCTCAAATCGCAAAAAGGTCTCAATTTTTTCATGGATTTTTCAATCCAGGAATGGAATAGCTTTCTAAGACCCTAAGAATCATGCGTACAAAATTTCACGGCCTTGGATCTTTAAATCAAACGTAATGTGGATTTGTGTTTTTGCGGTCATGTTGAAAATCCTGTTTATCTGTTAACAGCGGTAGTACCGCAGACTATCTAGCGGTAGTATCGCAGCTCCTAGTCATCGACCACTTTGGTTTTTCACCTCATTGGTCGTGTTTTGACTATATTTGACCACTTCGGTTTCAACTGCTTATAGATTGACCAATCACTGGTCAATGATCTCACTAGTTGGATTTCAACTTGCTTTGAACACTCGGGTTTATGACCACTCTCAGGTCTTCGACCACATTGGTTGTTCAACCGCACACATTGTTCTTCGACCACGTAGATTCTGACCACATTGTTCTTCGACCACGTAGATTCTGACCACATTTGTCTATGACTACGCTGGTTTTTGACCACTCATTGGTCTTCGACCACGTAGGTTACGATCACACCGGTCTTTGACCGCGTTGATTTTTGACCACTCATTAGTCCTTAACCACGCTGGTCTTTTGACCGCTCACTGATGATCGGCCACGTAGGTTTCGACTACTCAATGATCCTCGACCACGCTGGTCTTTCGACTGCTCACTGGTCATCGACCACGTAGATTTTGATCACTCATTGGTCCTCGACCACACCGATCTTTCGAGTGCTCACTGGTCATTGACCACGTTAGTTTTTTGATCACTCATTAGTCTTCAACCATGATTGATTTTCAACCACTAATTGGTCTTCGACCACGTTGGTTTTTCAACCACTTACTGGTCTTTGACCACGTTGGTTCTTCAGCCACTCGCTGGTCATCGACCACATTGGTTTCGACTACATTCGTTTTTGACCATGTTGGTTTTTTTATCACTTTCTGGTCGTTGACCTCTCGAGTCTTATTTCGACCACGTTGGTTTTCAGTCACTCTCTAGTCGTTGACCTCTCGAGTCGTATTTCGACCACATTGGTTTTCAATCACTCTTTGGTCGTTGACCTCTCGAGTCGTACTTCAACCACGTTGTTTTTTAACCACTCTCTGGTCGTTGACCACTCTAGTCGAATTTCAATAATACTGGCTTTCGATCACGTTGGTTTACGGCCACATTGGTTTTTGATCGCTCACTGGTCGTCAACTACTCGAGTCGTATTTCGACCATTTTGACTTCTGACCAGTTGCAGTAGTATCGCAGAAACAACAGCGGTAGTACCACACCTGCAAATTTTGCACAATGGCTTAGCTCTGAGTTTCTCCAAAATTTTGAGTAGGGTTTCTATCCGAATCTTCATAGCTTTATAGCTATCGGAGCAAAGGAAAAGTGAATATTTGACGAAAAATTTGAAGGCATCATTCACCTCCTCTGTAGTTATCTTTGATCCTATGGATTGTTAAAAGAAGTCGAAGTCAAAAGCCGACTAAAAAGCAGCAAAAATAAGGCCAATAACCTGTAAATGTTTTTCGTCCGATTTTTAGCTTGAGACTTCTTTTAGCGATTAGTATTTATTACGCTAATAAATCACAGCAGCAGCAACAGCTGGAGCCTGCAGGAGGAGAAATTTGGTAATGAGTTCTTTCTTCTCCATTCAGGTCAAAGATATTCCCCACCGATGTAGCGATACTTGTTCAGGTCTCGCAAAATTTAGGCCCGCATTTGTGAAATTCTATCCAAATTTCCAAGAAAATGCGGTTGTCTTGTACCCCAACCGGAGGAAAGATCCTTTTCTCCTCCATTTTTTTACTGCTGTTTCTGATCCAATGTTGCAAGAAGTTTGCATCCTTCGTTTTGTTTACGTTTCAATTCCTCAGTTTTACATGAAATTTGGTAGGGGTTGCCAAAAATTTTGCCTTTTGCGGGTAAAGTTTAACAAAAAAATTGTCAGTCGCCCTTGCTAATCTCTCAACTTTCTAGCTCACGCTTCAAATGAAATTCATACACAGGAAAAACACAAATATTTTGGTGCTGCAAAAACACACAAACTGCAGCGTTTTCTTCTTCCTTTTATTATGCAAAACAAGGAATGCTAACTCCTAGAAATGAATGTAATGCATGGTGTTACATGTATGCATGGCAACGGATGGGAGTTACCACCTAGAAATGAATGCATGTTGTTACATGTATGCATGGCAACGGATGGAAACGGATGTATTACACATAGATCATGGGAAGCCATTCAAGAAGGAAACAAATGCATATGCTAAATTAAAATACTAGCAAACGTGTGCAGGATTAATTGCTAACAATTCTCCCCCTAATCTTGCTACCGTGTGACGACCTCGACGATGCCTGCCTTCTTGCGAAGTTCATGAAACCTGATGCGCCTGAGTGGCGATTAAATGAAGCTTGTCGGAGTTAAGGTCCACCGGCTTTGAAATGGCGAAGATGTTGGCCATGCTTCTGTAGCGCCGCAGTGCCCCGTGATCGTCGTCGACGTCGAATTCAGTAGTTGGGGGCGATACGAACTCGATGGCGGGTTCCGGAGTGCATGGCAAAGCAAGGTCGTTGGGAGCCGCCGTCTCCAAGTGTTCCGGTGTTGATGCCTGGCCTCCCGGTGCCATGCTGGATGGCACAGAGGAGAAAACCACCTCGTAGTGGATGGTGAACGAATCGCCCAAGGAGGCCGCAATGGACTCTCCTGAAGCCACCCAATCCCACTTGGCCGCTTCATCGAACACGGCGTCGCGGGTGACACAAACACGCCGGGATGCCGGGTCGTAAGCGCGATATGCCTTGGCTCCCGGTTCATAGCCGAGGAACACCATGGCCCTGCTTCGGTCATCGAGTTTCTTCAAATGCGGTCTCACGTCCTTGACGTAAACAACGCACCCGAACGTCTTGTTGCGAACACTCTTCGTCGGCGAACAGTTCATGGTGAAGACGGCAGTGGACACCGCCTCGCCCCAGAACTCCCCCGGCATGTCCTTCGCCTTCATCATGCAGCGCGCCATGGCCACAACCGTCTGGTTGCAGCGTTCGACCACGCCGTTCTGCTGAGGGGAGTACGGTGCTGTGAGGTGCCGCTGGACACCCTCGTTGGCGCAGTACAGACCAAACTCCACGGAGGAGAATTCCCCTCCTCGGTCCGTGCAAAGTACACGCATCTTGCGGCCAGTCTCAACCTTGACGCTGGCCTTGAAGCGCTTGATGGTTGCAGGAGCATCACTTTTCACCGCCAGCAGAAAGAGCCACATGTAGCGGGTTAGATCATCGATCAACAACAGGAAGTACCTCTTGCCGCCATGGGTTGCCGGCGTGATGGGCCGTATATATCGCCATGGACGAGATCGAGGCGCTCCGACGTGCGGTACGCCGTCGCGGCGGGGAACGGCGTTTGCTTCAGCTTGCCGATCAGGCAGCCGTCGCAAACCTGATTTATGCGCTCAATCTCCGGTAGACCTCGCGCCATCCCGCGCCGAGCGAGCATGCGAAGCGAATCGAAGTTGAGGTGGCCGAAACGCGCATGCCATGTCCAGGCTTTCTCCATGCCCCTCGCCGTGAGGCAAACGGGCTGTGCAATGTCAACATTGAGCACATAGAGACGTCCGGCGCTCCGCCGAACCCGACATAGTAGCCGGCGTTGGGGGTCGCGCAGTGTGAGGATGCCATTCTGGATCTCCGTCTTGCAGTGACATTCGTCCAGCTGGCCGAGGCTGATGATGTTGCTGCGGAGGTGCGGGATGTAGTAGACACCGGTGAGTGTGCAGCGATCGCCGTTCTTGCAGGCGAAGAGCACAGTGCGCCGCACCCTTCGATACGGACTCGCGAGGTGTCGCCGAACTTGACGAAACCGAGCATAGTGTCGAGTTCGGAGAATGCGTTCTGTGTGCCCGTCATATGATTCGATGCGCCGGTGTCCAGGATCCATTCTGGATTGACTGGTTCTCCCTCGTCGCAGAGAGTGACAAGGCCGCGCTCCTCGTTTATAACGAGTTCAGCGCCTGCTGGTTCGATGTTGATGGCAGGAGAGAGATCACAGACCTGAGCCATTAACAACGTGGGCTCGTCTTCGCCCTCAGCCTGCTCTGGTTCGGCTTGGAGAAGATTCGCCTGAGCCAACTTCTCACGATCCCGCCGCCTTCGGCACTCCTTGCCCGATGGCGGACTTTGGTTCCCCTCTCCCCGTCACGCTGCTGCTGCTGCCGCTGTTGGCGTGGCGCGACATGTTCCCGCTGTTCGCAGCGGTGCGAGAGGCGGACATGCCGATCTCATTGGTGTTGTACGACGACCATTCCTTCTCCGTGAGTAGAACCTAGTCTCCTTCCTCATCGTCTGACTCTCCACGGTCCTCGACAGCGTGGAGCCGGCCGGTGAGGTCCTCAATGGACAGAGTGCTGAGGTCAACCAAGGTTTCAATTGACAAGGCGATTTGGTGATACCTGCGGAGAACAACACGCAATAGCTTGCGGACCACCTTCTCCTCCGACAACTCCTCCCCAAGGAGACGAAGGTCGTTGACGACACCCTGGAGCTGGAGACTGAAGTCCTCCACGTGCTCGCCATTTTTGAATCGCATCGACTCAAATGTCTGGCGTAGCTTCTGCGCCTTGGATTCACGCACTCGATCCGCCCCAACCCTCATCGCCTTAAGGGCGTCCCAGGCTTCTTTGGCGTTGTCCTTGTCAGCGAGCGGCCTTGAGCCTCAGGCCTTGAGCATCACCGGTGTCGACGGCGTCCCACAGGCCTTGAGCCTACAGGTTGACTAGCATCAACACCGCCCAATCGGAGTAATTTGAGCATGTGAGCGTGGGGTAGGAGATGGAGCCACTACTCTCCTTCACGACGCGCTGGACAACGAGTTCATGCTGGCCTCCATCGCGTCATTGCAGGCGGCGCGTCGGTGGAGATGGCGAGCGTCCACGGCCGTGTCGTTGCGGTGTACGGGAGTGGCCTACGGCAAAGGCGGAAGCCGACATTTTGCTCTGATACCAATTGTCAGCCGCCCTTGCTAATCTCTCAACTTTCTAGCTCACGCTTCAAATGAAATGCATACACAGGAAAAACACAAATATTTTGGTGCTGCAAAAACACACAAACTGCAGCGTTTTCTTCTTCCTTTTATTATGCAAAACAAGGAATGCTAACTCCTAGAAATGAATGTAATGCATGCTGTTACATGTATGCATGGCAACGGATGGGAGTTACCACCTAGAAATGATTGCATGATGTTACATGTATGCATGGCAACGGATGGAAACGGATGTATTACACACAGATCATGGGAAGCCATTCAAGAAGGACACAAATGCATATGCTAAATTAAAATACTAGCAAACGTGCGCAGGATTAATTGCTAACAAAAATATGGCGTGTTCTTTTTCAGCTTTTTGTTTTTCTACGGTAACTAGTTTTTAAACGGAGTGTCTTTTTAAGATAAAGTCTATTAAATTAATTGTAGTATATATTGTACTGTCTTCATTTATATTGGCAAAAATTGCACGTAAATTTTTGTTACTCCGTAATCTCTTGCACGAACAGCCCAAAAGTTATAAACTTCTCAAAAAAACAGGCCATAACATGAGTAATATTATCTTTGTGAATCTTTGGCTGCAAACGCTGTTCCCTACCACATTTCTCCTAGGAAGCACGATTTTAGCATGTGGTGGCAGCGGTGCTGAGTGACATAGCGACAGGAGCCAATTGATACATCGACTTGGAGTAGCAGCCTTGGTGGGTTTTTCTTTTTCACTCTTTGATCAATTCAGCGTTGCCAATCCACATATTTCCTGTCCTTATGCATCAGAATCACCTCAAGTCTGTGTTTGGTGTGGAAGTCTCATTTAGTTTCGACGGTACAGCTGTCCTTGTTCGCTGTTTCCACGGACATCAGTGCTACTTACCAGTATATTTGTGGACAAGATGCTCCAATGGTAGGCAGTCTCCAGCTGCATGGATGAATTCCCAAACTGGAATGCTTTTTTTGTGGACAACATGAATGGCCAGCGTGCCCAGCTCTGTAATTGGAGTACAGATGGGAAGTTACAGGGACAAAAAAAGCATTTTCTGTAGCTGGCCATACATGTTGTCCACAAATATACTGCAGCTGTTTAAGCCTAATAATTCGTCTGAATGGTTATTGTGTTAGAAGCAAGATGGCTCCATGAACAATCGTTGGAAAAGTTAGACTCCAAAATTTCCGATTTTCTGAGGTTCTGCCAGTTAGCGTCCCAATTCAAAGAATTTTCCTCAAACTTCTAGCTGTTGCCGACTAAGTTTTTCCAGAGTCTTCATGCAGTTGGCATTGACCAAAGACAGCTAAGACTTAACTCATACGGATGGAAGATTCATGCACTCAAATAAACATGTCGGCAGCTAGCTCTAGAATACTCTTGATGGCTCATGAGACTTGAAGTATGCATTATTATATTTTAACATTCCCCCTCAATGCATACTTACTTTCAAAGTTGTCTTGCATATCATTCCGAGAGCCTCTCGAAATTTCTCGAACTTTGCTTTATTGAGACTCTTTGTGAGAATATCTGCAGCTTGTTCATCTGTATTTGTTGGCACCATTTTGATATCTCCTCCGAGAACTTTTTCTCTTATGTAATGATAGTGTACTTCTATATGTTTAGTCCTCGCATGAAAAACTGGATTCTCTGCCAAACGTATAGATGATAAATTATCATAGAGAAGCCTTACTTGATAATCTGTTGGTTGGTAGAGATCCTTCATCAGTTGCTTAAGCCAGGTGCTTTCTTGTGCCGCTATTGCTGCTGATCGATATTCTGCTTCAGTGCTTGATAATGCCACGGTAGGCTGCCTCTTACTGCACCAAGATACAGCTCCTGATTCAAGGTTAAAGAAATATCCAATTGTTGATCAACGTGTGTCGCAGTCTCCGGCATAGTCAGCGTCACAGTATCCAGTCACTTGACATCCTTTTATTTTATTGTATAAAATGACATAATTAATGGTGCCTTTGACATACCTAAGAATGTGTCTAATTGCACTGAGGTGAGGCTTCTTTGGCTTGGTCATATATCGACTGACTATTCCAACAGCATAGGAAATATCTGGTCGATTAAGTGTGAGATAGATAAGACTCTCAACCAGCTGCCGATACATGGTCACATCCTCTAGATCCTTTCCTTCTTCTTGTAGGTTCATATTAGGATCCATAGGAGTAGAAATAGGCTTGCAATCAAGCATCTCATACCTTTGAAGAAGGTCTCTTGCATATTTTTGTTGACCTAATAACCCTTCCTTTGTATGCTCTACTCAAGTACAAGAAAGTGCTTCAACTCTCCAAGCTCTTTCATTTGAAATCTAACCGAGAGATTTTCTTTTGTTCTTTGTATCTCCTCATAATTATCTCCTGTGATGATTAAATCATCAACGTAGACTAGAACTATTGCTAGTCTACCTTCTTTGGCCTTCACAAACAAACTAGAATCTGATGGAGTAACTTTAAATCCATTTTGTACAAGAAACTCACCAATTTTCCCGTACCAAGCTCTTGGAGCCTGCTTCAAGCCATAGAGTGCCTTCTTCAATTTGCAGACATACTCTGGTTGAGTCTTACTCTCAAAACATTTTGGTTGTTCCATATAAATATCCTTATCAAGCTCTCCATGTAGAAAGGCATTCTTGACATCCATCTGCCATAACTTCCAAGACTTGCTAGCAGCCAAAGCAAGCAAGACTCGAATAGTTGTGATCTTCGCCACTGGACTGAATGTTTCTTCATAGTCCAGCCCATATTGTTGAGAGAATCCCCGAGCAACAAGTCGAGCTTTATATCTTTCTATTGATCGATCTGGATGAGTCTTGATTTTATAGACCCATTTACAGGATATTAACTTCACATCCTTTGGTATTGGCACTAAGTCCTATGTTTGATTTTATTTTAGTGCCTTAACCTCTTCCTCCATAGCCTTACGCCACTCAGGGCATTGTGCTGCTTCCTCATAAAAAGATGACTCAATAGGTATAGCTTCATCAATATGGGCAGCATTAGCATACCTAGGATTGAGATTCCGCTTTCTTGTAGATCTTTGCAGTTCGTGTACAGGTTCTTCAACTTCCACTTGATCTGGATGATGTTCCTCGAGTACAGGCCGATGTTTGCTAGTCTTCCATGGACTCTTGGCCTTACTGGGTTAGCTCCTTTCAACATCACTTGGAGCTAATGTTTGCTCCTCAACTTCTGGTTTATCTTCTTCTAGAATCTCATCCAAATCTTGTGGTTCAGAAATCTCGATCTTCTTGGGAGTCCACCATGAAGAGGCTTCATCAAACACAACATTTCTTGAAGTGTGACACTTGCTTGTGGTCGGATCACAACACCTCCAACCTTTTTGAGCATCATCATAGCCAACAAAGATGCACCGTATTGCCTTCTTATCAAACTTGCTCCTCAAGTGATCTGGCACAAATACATAACATACACAGCCAAATATTTTGAAGTGACTGACCACTGCTTTATCTTCCACAACTTCTCATGTGGTGATTTGAATCCCAGCCTTACTTGTGGTAGCATATTAATCACATAGGTTGTAGTCCTCATACACTCGGCCCAAAATCTTCCTAGTACATTCTTAGCATGTAGCATACTCCGACAGGTTTCTGCAAGGTGACGATTCTTGCGCTCTACTACTCCATTTTGTTGTGGATTATTGGGGCAGGTTAATTGTCTTTTTATCTTATGCTCCTTGAGATAGATAGTGAACTTATTGGATAAATATTCTCTCCCATTGTCAGTACATAAGTATTGAATCTTTTTGTCAAGTTCACTCTCTATTTTCTTCTTAAACTCCTTGAACTTCATAAAAGTTTCAGATTTCTCTTTCATAAAGTAAACCTAAACATACCTTGAGAAGTCATCGATAAACGTAACCATGTACCTCATGCCTCCAAGTGATATTTACTTAACTAGGCCAAACACATATGAGTGTATGAGCTCCAGAGGTATTTTGGACCAATATTCTGACTCCTTGTATGGCAATTGATGAGCTTTGCCATACTGATAGCCAGCACAGACTACGTCTGTCCGGATGTCCAAACGAGGAAGTCCTCTCAACACTTGCTTCTCCATCATTCCCTTCAACTTGATGTAGCTAACATGTCCAAGTCGTGCATGCCAGAGATCAGATGTTTCATTCTTTCTACTCTTATCCACGTATGCTGACTCTGCAAAGAGCACATAGACAGACTATTTTCTTCTTCCTTCCATGATAGGTGTGCCAATCATCTTTACTTTTCTAAAAACAGCAACTTTTTCAGGGCCAAAGAGTACATAGTTTCCTTCTGCTGTCAATTGAGGTACTGACAACATATTCTTTTTCAAGCTTGGGACATGATAGACTTTCTCAAGATGGAGTTGTTGAGGACCGTACCTTGGAACAACCGTGTTCCCGATATGAGAGATGGGCAGCTTGGTGTTATTGGCTGTCAGCACCACACTCCTTCCCTCATACTCAGTCATATTTTGCAGCTTCTTGTCATCACTGGTCATATGATTGGAGCAACCAGAATCGATAATCCAATCTTCCTTATAATTTATCTCTGGATCTGTTGTTGCTATAAAAGCTGGTGCTTCCATGTCCTCTTCAAGCTCCTCTTCTTCATGATGAACCATGTGGAGGTGACCACATGTATATGATGAGTAATTGACCATGGTTTAGATAAGTCGAGTTTGGTTTGAGTGGTTCGGAGTCGAGTCGTTGCGTGGCGCAATCGGGCTCGGTTGGACTTGGTCATTCCTGGTCGTATAGGATTAGGCTGCATATTTCGACAATTCGACAGGTTTGGACTTCGGTATGGTAAGTGTGATGTGTTTGTGCTATTTACGCTTTCATGTATCGAGCGGTGCTATTTGATGTGTTTCTTGTCTGTGTGGCTGCAGGACGTCGAGGCAGAGTCGTGGCGAGACACGGTGGACCGGACTAGACGCAGGTGGTGCTGAGGTCAGAACGGTCGGGATGTGTCGAAGACGACGGTGACTCGAGGTGGTTGCGAGGCGTGCGAGGCAAGGAGCGCGAAGCTTCCGGAAGGTGGGGGAGGCGAAACGGGAATTTCGCAGAGCTGCACAAGCGGGAGCGGGCTCCGTTGGGTTTAGCGGGCGTAACGGGGCGGAGACCCGTTAGCCAAGGCTATATAAAGGATTGAGGGGCTGCATGCCCACTTGAGCGCTTGAGATGGGAATTAGGGTTTGCTAGTCAAAAGAGGCTTTGGGAGGTTGTTTCTCCTTTGCTCTTTAGTGGGTGAGAAGTGGGTGAGGTTACAGTGTGTTGTCCCCCCACGTTCATTCCCTCTTGTGGTGTGTCTCCAGGAAAACCATGTAGAGAGGGAGAGAGTTCTTGAGGATGGAGAGTGGGAGAATGAGTTGAGAGCTTGTAATCATTCCTCTTGTATCAATCATGTATCTCTCTTCCTCTTGATCAATATGAGATGGCTTTGGTTGAATTTAATTGAGTCTCCTGTTCTCTGTTGTTTCATTTCCTTCGATGTTCCTTTTCTGCAGATTTCTTGAGTTTCGTTTTCTTGTTGTTTGTTGTTTGAGATTGCCAAAATGGATTGCTATGGTGCGGGAGATGCTCAAAAGCCATTTGGCTATTTAATCCCAAGAGCAAATCAAGTGTAATCTCAGATTTTCAGATTTCTCCTCCTCTGTTCTTCATTTGTGGCTTCTAGGGTTTGATCTAAATTTGGATTCTCTTTGAGAGAAGGCCTAATCTTTGGTCGATAACCCCTTATGCTATTGCTATCATATCTGCAAAATCCCATTAGCAAAGGGTTTGAGACCATGGAGAATTTTGGATTTGGGTCTACTCCTCTCTGTAGTTGTTCAGACTTTTGGCATTTCTAGGGTTTGCTGCAAATCTTGTTTTTCCCTTCTAGAGATGGTCTGAGATTTGGTCCAGAATGTCTTGAGATCATTGCTAAGAGGTTTGCAAAAGCTCTTAAGTAATAGATGCAAGTTCAATGAGTAATTTGGGTTTTTGTTTCAGAATTGGCAATAGGTTCAGTTTTTGTCATATTCTGAATTTCTTGAGCTATTGTTGATTTCTTTTGTTCCTTCTTAGTTTGATGCTATTCAGATCCTTTCCTTGTTCTTTTGAGCAAGAATTTGCTGCTGAATTGTATCTCTTTTCTCAGTTTGGTGATAGTCTGAATATTTTACGATTGTGCAGTGCATTTCTTGATTTTCAATCGCATTTCCTAGTCCTTCTCTGCGTGGCGAACTTTGTGACTTGTTCTCTGCGTGGTAGACTCGCAGCATTTTCTCTACCGTGGCAGCACCTTGAGTCTGTTTGTTTGCCGTGGCAGCCGTGGTAGATAATTTCCTTGCCGTGGCAGCTGATTCCGGGTAATCTCTTGCCATGGCGAGTTTAGTCTGAATTTTGTTCCTCTCTCGGCTGCAGTTCTCGGCAAGCTTTTCTGCCATTTCTTTGCCGTGGCAGCCGTGGCAGCCCGCTTTCTTTGCCGTGGTAGCATTTATTTCTTTGTTTCTTGCCGTGTCTGCCGTAGCAATATTTTGAGTTGTCTTCTTTGCCATGGCAGCCCTTGATCCCATATTTCTTGCAGTCGTTTTAGTCTGAATTCTTGCCTTGACAATCTTTTCAGTCCATTTTTCGAGAGTGTTTTTAATTCCTTCTTCATAGCTCTTTAGCTATCGGAGAAGCAAAAGTCGTGAGTACTTTGGGGGCTGTTTTAAAAGTCGACATTCACCCCCCCTCTGTCGCCATTTCGGTCCAACAATTGGTATCAGAGCCGGTTAGCTCTAATCAATAGATCTTAACCGGTCTCAAGAGCCATGGCGACGGACAAGTACTCGACCAAGCCGCCCATTTTCGATGGCATCGATTACCCCTTCTGGAAGAGCCGAATGGAGACATACATCCAGGCTCAGGGGTACGCTATCTGGCGCAAGGTCAAGGTCCGGTTTGTTGTTCCTACCGATGAGAACATCAATGCTGGGAATATGCATGATGTTGAGGCAAATGCTAAGGCAAGGAACATCATTATCCAGGGCCTGAGTCGTAGCGAGTTCGATCACATCTCCCACCTGTCGTCCGCCTACGATATCTGGGTGACCCTCGACGCATACCATGAGGGCACCACCCAGATCAAGACGGTTCGACAGGACCAGTTCAAGTGGGAATACAACAAATTCGAGATGCTTGCTGGTGAGTCTCTAGATGAGTGCTTCGCACGGTTCCACAAGATCTTGAGCAACCTCCGAGCGGTTGGTCTCACATACCCCGACTCGGACAACGCTCGTCAGATGCTTGCGGCACTCGATCTGCGTGTGTGGGAGATGAAAGTGACCACCATCAAAGACACGACAGACCTCTCGACCTTGACTCTTGACGCGCTGTACTCGCGCCTCAAGACTCACGAGATTGACGTTGTCTCGAGGTCGAAGTCACAGTCGATGGCTTTGGTCACCGATCCCGTTTCAGCTTCTGGTCTCTCTTCTGAGTCTTCTTGCGGTTTCTCCCTTGCTGCTCTCTGTGACATAACTGATGATCAGTTAGAGCAGCTTGCGGATGAGCAGCTTGCCCTCCTTGCTCGAAGATTCTCTCACGCTTACAAAGGGAGGAGGGACAGAAAGAGAGGAGGACCCGTGATTTGTTTCGAGTGTGGTGGCCCCAACCACATCCGAGCAAACTGCCCCAAGCTTGGGAAGGGCAAAGGTGATTACGGCGGTTCGGACAAGAACGACTACACCGACAAGAACCGCAACACGAAGCCCTCAGCACCTGCTCAAGGCAAGAAGAAGTTCCGCAACTTCGGAAAGGCCAAGAAGCTCTTCCACCGTGTCCTCACCGCGCCGGCGACCTCGACCTCAGCGAGGTGGAGGGATGGAGCGACGACGACGAGACGGGTGATCAAGAGCCCAAGGATGGCGGCGACGACTTCTCCGGCATGTGCTTCATGGCCCTCGAGGGCGAACTGAGCGACAGCGAGCTGTACTCCGACTCGGATGAGGTAATCCCTTCTTATGACCAGCTTAATGATGCCTTTCTTAAGCTAGGTGGATTTCATGCTAGAGCTAGGTCTAGGTGTACCGAGTTAGAGAAGGAAGTAGATAGACATCACGGAGATTACTTCACTTAGATCTGCTCCCTCCCGTGACGATTGTGATACATGCCCGCTTTGCTTGGAGACATGGAGAAACTAAGGACCTCTCATGATAGTTTGTCTTCGAGCTTGATGTGCTTAAGGTGGAGAATGTTAGTGCGCTTCTGAGTTAGAATTGAGTAGGATGGTGTTACTCTACTTACTACGATGAGACTACTTCTCCCACCTCATGTGAGGTTGAGGACATTACTGCTAGAGGACCTTATGCCATACTCCTTGATCTGCCCGAGTCTTGTGAAAAGTGCAATAACTTGAAGATGAACTTAAAATGGGCAGATCATAAAATTGCTGAACTACAAGCTTCTTTGCTTGAGCCGATTGATTCATGCTTGAACTGTCCTAAGTTAACTGCTGAACTTGAAGCTGTCTCCAAACAGTTTCAAGAAATGATTGATCATGATAGGAAGTTGGCTCGGTATGCTTCTAAGGACTCTGTTAACTCACCATGCATTAATTGTAACAAACTAAAATCTGACTTGGTTGCATTGGATGAGAAATGTGTGAAGCTCACCAAGGACCTACTAGAGAAGCCACCATCTGCTTGTATTGTCTGTGCTGAGAAGGGGGAGAAGCCCCAGGATAAGGTTGAGACGCTTAGCGACGTGAACCAACTTGCTAGCAGTAGGACTGTCCATTCTGAGTCGGCTGTGCGTGCACAAGCCATTCGTACCTCTGCTATTGGTTCTTCATCTGCTCCCTTACCCCCTGCTGTTCCCTCTTCTCCTTGCTCTTCCTGCACCTCTCTCTTTCGGGAGTGTCAGTATCTTATGAACACTCTCGAGAGATTTGTAGGCAGCAAGAAGAAGCTTAATCTTATTCTGGACCAGTCTAAAATTTGCAGATTTAATCAAGGTCTAGGATATGATTTTTATGAGGACATGAGGAAGCATCCACCTGCTATTCTCAGACCCATAGTAGGAGGTGCGATCGAGGTCGAGCCCAGATCTGATGAGGTAAAATTCAAATCAGCGGGTTTTGTCCAAGGGATCTCTGACAGCAAGGTGAGTCCACCTGCTACTTCGGCTTCTCAGAAGCCAAAGCCCTCGCGTGCTACTTCCACCTCTTCGAAGGTGAGGTACCACTGCACCTTCTGTCAGAAGGATGGACATTTGATCGATCGATGCTTCAGCGCACTGGATCGCGCAGAGACCGTGTTGCGATCTTAGACGTATTCGAGGTCAGCCCGGACCTTGAGTGCACCTAAGGCCAACACGAGGTCTAGGGTTATTTCAGCTGATGGGTTTGGGCAGCATCGAGGACTTGGTTTTTCTGAGTCTTCTGTTTTTCATCCTCATGCTGCTCCTGGTCGTGACTTCCGCCGTTCTGAGGGTACTTCTCGTTTCCCCCGTCGAGACAGCTACCCGCGGCGTGTTCAGCCTATTGCCGGTGCTCCGACTTGCTTGCTCAGAGGCCGGACCGAAGAACGACTCTAGGTCTACTCGTAGACCATCTGCTTTTTTGAGTGACAGAGAGCGTAGGGTAGATAGAGGTCAGTCGTGCTTGACTACTTCATCTGCTCGGCGTGTTGTTCAAGATTGGGTGCCAAAATCACTCTTGATTTACCCAGATCGAGACTTTACTCTGTTTGACTCAGGCTCGCCGGTTGGGAAGGAGAGGTTTGGCTTGTAGACTCGGGTGTTCACGACACATGACCGGAGACTCCGTTGGTTCTCTTCCTAGCCGTGCTCCGGTGATGAGACGATCACCTTCGGAGATGCTTCATCCGGCGCGTCATCGCAAAAAGGTCGATCTTGGCGTTAATGATTCGTTTCTTTTGAGAGATGTTGCCTTGGTTAGTAAGCTGCGTTATAATTTGCTTTCGGTTTCTCAGCTTACCGATGACGGTTATGAGGTGAGCTTTAAGAAAAATGCTTGCAAAATTCTTGACTCTTCGGGTAGTTTGGTTTGCGGGATTTCACGTTATGGGAGGATCTTTCGTGCTGATTTTTCTGAGTCTTCTGGTGATCCTCTCCGGTGTTTGGTTGCTTCGGAGTCCCGCGATCTGACTTTCTGGCATAGGAGACTTGGTCATATCGGATTTGACCATTTGACCCGAGTTAGCGGCCACGATCTCATTCATGGTTTGCCGAAACTCAAAATGGTTAAAGATCTTGTTTGCGCTCCATGCCGACACGGCAAGATGGTTGCCGCTTCTCACCCTCCGGTCACGATTACTATGACCGATGCATCGGGACATTGCTCCACATGGATACAAGTGGGACGGCTCGAGTGCGATCAGCAGGAGGGAAGTGGTATGTTCTTGTCGTGGTCGATGACTTCTCGAGGTATTCTTGGGTGTTTTTCTTAGCCTCGAAGGATGAGACGCTTTCACATTTCCGAGGTCTTTTTAGTAGGCTTTCTGTTGAGCTCCCGGGTGCCTTACGAGCGATCCGCAGTGACAATGGCACGGAGTTCAAGAATTCCTACTTCGAGAGTTTCTGTGGTGAGACAGGTGTAGAGCATCAGTTCTCCTCTCCGCACGTCCCACAGCAAAATGGCGTTGTGGAGAGAAAGAACCGTACGTTGGTCGAGATGGCCAGGACAATGCTTGATGAGGACTCTACACCGCGGAAGTTTTGGGCTGAGGCTATAGCTACCGCGTGCCATGTCTCAAATCGAGTTTTTCTAAGGGCACACTTGCACCGCACTTCTTATGAGCTGAGATATGGGCGAAAGCCCAGCGTCTCTCATTTTCGTGTTTTTGGTTGCAAGTGCTTTATTCTGAAGTCCGGGAACCTAGACAAGTTTGAGTCACGTTCTTCTGATGGTATCTTTCTAGGTTACTCGCCTTCTTCGCGGGCTTATAGGGTCTGGAACTGCGAGTCTAGCAAAATGGTAGAGACCTGTGAGGTGACCTGACGAGGCGGTCACCGGGACTAGGCCAGATATCTCAGGTTCTTTAGAGCAGTCCGAACCCATCTTCGTGGATGATGAGGACGATGGAGATGAGGGTTGTTTACCCGATCCAGTCGCTTATCCACCCCTTGAGGTGTCGTCTTCCACCGCACCTCCAGGTGACCAGCCCATGCCTTCTGCTTCCTCTGGAGCTAGTGGCTCTGTTCCTACCTCGTCAGCTCACGAGGTAGAGGCCACTTCTTCATCTCATCCTGGACCTCCCCGTCATATCCAGAAAAGGCATCCTTCTGAGCAGATGATTGGAGACCTGTTCGAGCGTGTTACTCGCTCAAAATCTGGCTTATCTCAATTCTGTCTCCATTCTGCTTTCATTGCCTCCTTTGAGCCCAAGGATGTTTCTCATGCTCTTTCCGACGAGTCTTGGATCAATGCCACGCATGAGGAGCTAGAAAACCGAGAGAAACAAGGTCCGTCGCTTGTCGAGCCCCGCGAGGTCACAATGTCATTGGGACTAAGTGGGTGTTCAAAACAAGCAGAGCGAGGATGGAGTGGTTATTCAAACAAGGCTAGACCGGTAGCTCGGGGTTCTCCTGTGTTGAGGGTCCGGATTTCGAGGAGACCTTTGCCCCGTAGCTCGACTTGAGGCCATTAGAATTCGCTTGCCTTTGCAGACTTCTAAGGGTTTCAAGCTGTACCAGATGGACGTCAAGAGTGCCTTCCTTAATGGTTTCATTGAGGAAGAAGTCTATGTCGACGACCTCCGGTTTGAAAACCCCAAATACCCTAACCATGTCTTCAAGCTTTCCAAAGCGTTGTATGGACTTAAGCAGCCCCAGAGCTTGGTATGAGAGGCTTAAGTCTTACTTGTTGAGTCATGGTTTCGAGATGGGTAGAGTAGACAAGACCTTGTTCATTCGCCGACATGGCAATGACTTTCGCTCGTCAGATCTATGTCGATGACATCATCTTTGGCGGCTCCTCGCATGCTCGCTTCCCCGTTTTCCGATGTCATGAGCTCGGAGTTTGAGATGAGCATGATGAGCGAGTTGAGCTTCTTTCTTGGCTTCCAAATTAGCGGACTCGGGAGGGTACCTTCTTGCATCAAGGCAAGTACACTCGAGACCTCCAAGCGCCGATATGAGTGATGGTAGCGGTGTCCACTCCAATGGCTACCTCGGCTTCACTCGACCCGGATGAGGATGGCGAGCTAGTTGATCGAAGGAGTATAGGAGTATGATCGGCTCCCTCTTGTACCTCACCGCCTCGAGACCGACATACACTTTGTGTGTGTCTTTGTGCTCGGTTTGAGCTTCTCCTCGCGTATCTCACCGCCAAAGCGGTGAAGCGCATTCTTCGGTACCTTCGAGCTACCATTGACTATGGTATCCGGTACTCCTCCTCGTCTGTCTTTCCTTGAGAGCCTTCTCGGATGCGAGACTTTGCCGTATGTAGGATAGATAGGAAGAGCACTTCTGCACCGCCGGTTCATTGGCACTTCTCGTTTCTTGGTCTTCTAGGAAGCGATCCGGTGTTGCACGACCCACCGCAGAGGCCGAGTACGTTGCTGCGGCCGATTCTGTCGTAGTCGTGCTGGATGATCTCGACCCTGCGGGACTTTGGGTTGTCTATCGACAGTGTTCCACTCTTTTGTGATAACACTTCTGCGATTAACATTGCTAAGAACCCAGTGCAGCACTCTCGGACCAAGCACATTGATATTCGCTATCACTTCCTTAGAGACCATGTAGAGAAGGGTGATATAGTGCTCCAGTTTGTGGAGAGTGACCACCAGTTGGCTGACATCTTCACCAAGCCTTTGGATAGCTCGAGGTTTTCAGCTCTACGGGGAGAACTTGGGGTGGTTTGTCCTTATGGACTGTAGTGAGGGGGAGCTTTGGGCTTTACTGTTTTACTATATTACTTATGCTTCTGTCTCATTTCTGCTGCTTTGCACACGGGGTGCATTTGGGTTTAGTCCTTCTAGCATAGGTTAGAGTGCTTCTCTTGCCTAGTTGCTTAGACTTCCTACTCTTATCTTGTGATTCCAGGATGCTTCTTATTAGCTACTTCTTATCTCACTAGATTGAGCTCACTCACTTCTTGTAGGTTCTAGCGAGGGTCGGGCCACCCTCGGGTAGACAGGGTACGTGTTTGCTCTCTAGTGTGTTTTATGGTCAGTTATTAGTCCTGGAGTCATATGGGGTAGATGAGAGTCAGTCTGAGCCATAGTTGTCTCTATATCTTATCTATGCTTTAAGGACTGCCCGTTTGGATTTTCTTTGCCAGCTTCTCATTTTTATTGCTTTAGTTCAGGGGGAGTTCATTTGGGAGCTTCTGGAGCTTAATATTGACATAACTCAACTTGAATTAAAAGTTGCATCTAATGTTGAGGGGGAGCTGGATTTTCCTGCTTTTTAGCATTTAGCATTGTAATGTAACTGCTTTGAGCCTTGATTATTATCCTGTTATGACATGTTTACAATGCTGTACACCTTGCCATAATTTGTACTTTATATGCTAGATTGATCATGACTTCACATGTGTAGACTAGCTTTTACCATGATAAGTAAATTAAAATTGCCAAACTTGAACTAAAACTTGTCATGCTCGCATTTGAGTCTAGTCTTGCCTTAGCTATCCCTTTATGATTCATGCCATGTCAAATAGGCTAAGTTGAGCGTTGATTCTCTATTGAGCCTTAGATTGAGCTATTTTAGTCTCTTGATGATGCATGAGTTAGTACAACATGTTAAAAAGCAAAAAGATCTCTTTTGTGTGCGAAAAAACTGATCTCACCAATTCTTTCTCATGAGACGGCTTGCCATTGCACTAGGCATGAACTCAGGGGGAGTTTTGGATGACCTAGACTATCTTCTTAAGCTTCTTGCTTGGAGTAGTCGCATAAGGCTTGAGATCTAGCACATAACAAAAATTGGGTTGGAAACGACCATGAATTTTAACAAGACAATGTTTTATGTGCTCAATTTGCTTAACAAAAAGAACCAAGTACTTTAATCAATGTTTCATTCTTGAGCATATAGCACTCTATTTGGACTCAATTTGAGCTTCTTGGTTACGCTTAGCTTATTGACATGGCCTGCATCATCCTTGGATATCTCTAGCTAGACTTTACTTGTTGATGACTTGACATTGCACTAAATTTTAGATTGTCATCTATCTCGCTTAGCTGGCTTATATATGTGTCGTCATGATCTAGATAGCGTTTTATTTATGGCTTGGTGTAACTCATTATGGTCATTATGGATAATTCTCATGGCTCTAACTGCTTAGAATAATCAAACTTCAGCCATTTCGTTCATTGACATGTCATTTTCTCTCATTTGCATTCTTGATGCGTTTATTGCCAAAAGGGGGAGAATAGAGAAGAAAAAGCTAGTTGGGGTCATTTTAGAGCTTTGGAGGACAATTTGCTCTTTCAGTTGTTGCTCTAGTGTTCCTTCTGTCGACATGGTCATTAGCTTCACTTCTTTCTTTAGACCATGTTGGATTCTTCAAACTCAAACTCTACTTTGCGCTTTTTCGGGCTTTGTCAATATACTCATCAACGGGGAGATTGATGAACCATGTGGAGGTGACCACATGTATATGATGAGTAATTGACCGTGGTTTAGATAAGTCGAGTTTGGTTTGAGTGGTTCGGAGTCGAGTCGTTGCGTGGCGCAATCGGGCTCGGTTGGACTTGGTCATTCCTGGTCGTATAGGATTAGGTTGCATATTTCGACAATTCGACAGGTTTGGACTTCGGTATGGTAAGTGTGATGTGTTTGTGCTATTTACACTTTCATGTATCGAGCGGTGCTATTTGATGTGTTTCTTGTCTGTGTGGCTGCAGGACGTCGAGGCAGAGTCGTGGCGAGACACGGTGGACTGGACTAGGCGCAGGTGGTGCTGAGGTCAGAACGGTCGGGATGTGTCGAAGACGACGGTGACTCGAGGTGGTTGCGAGGCGTGCGAGGCAAGGAGCGCGGAAGCTTCCCGGAAGGTGCAGGAGGGGCGAAACGGGAATTTCGCAGAGCTGCACAAGCGGGAGCGGGCTCCGTTGGGTTTAGCGGGCGTAACGGGGCGGAGACCCGTTAGCCAAGGCTATATAAAGGATTGAGGGGCTGCATGCCCACTTGAGCACTTGAGATGGGAATTAGGGTTTGCTAGTCAAAAGAGGCTTTGGGAGGTTGTTTCTCCTTTGCTCTTTAGTGGGTGAGGTTACAGTGTGTTGTCCCCCCACGTTCATTCCCTCTTGTGGTGTCTCCAGGAAAACCATGTAGAGAGGGAGAGAGTTCTTGAGGATGGAGAGTGGGAGAGAATGAGTTGACAGCTTGTAATCATTCCTCTTGTATCAATCATGTATCTCTCTTCCTCTTGATCAATATGAGATGGCTTTGGTTGAATTTAATTGAGTCTCCTGTTCTCTGTTGTTTCATTTCCCTTCGATGTTCCTTTCTGCAGATTTCTTGAGTTTTCGTTTTCTTGTTGTTTGTTGTTTGAGATTGCCAAAATGGATTGCTATGGTCTGGGAGATGCTCAAAAGCCATTTGGCTATTTAATCCCAAGAGCAAATCAAGTGTAATCTCAGATTTTCAGATTTCTCCTCCTCTGTTCTTCATTTGTGGCTTCTAGGGTTTGATCTAAATTTGGATTCTCTTTGAGAGAAGGCCTAATCTTTGGTCTGATAACCCCTTATGCTATTGCTATCATATCTGCAAAATCCCATTAGCAAAGGGTTTGAGACCATGGAGAATTTTGGATTTGGGTCTACTCCTCTCTGTAGTTGTTCAGACTTTTGGCATTTCTAGGGTTTGCTGCAAATCTTGTTTTTCCCTTCTAGAGATGGTCTGAGATTTGGTCCAGAATGTCTTGAGATCATTGCTAAGAGGTTTGCAAAAGCTCTTAAGCAATAGATGCAAGTTCAATGAGTAATTTGGGTTTTTGTTTTAGAATTGGCAATAGTTTTAGTTCTTGTCATATTCTGAATTTCTTGAGCTATTGTTGATTTCTTTTGTTCCTTCTTAGCTTGATGCTATTCAGATCCTTTCCTTGTTCTTTTGAGCAAGAATTTGCTGCTGAATTGTATCTCTTTTCTCAGTTTGGTGATAGTCTGAATATTTTATGGTGTGCAGTGCATTTCTTCAGTTTTCAGCAGCATTTCCTAGTCCTTCTCTGCCGTGGCAGACTTTGACAGCTTGTTCTCTGCCGTGGTAGACTCTGGCAGCATTTTCTCTACCGTGGCAGCACCTTGAGTCTGTTTGTTTGCCGTGGCAGCCGTGGTAGATAATTTCCTTGCCGTGGCAGCTGATTCCGGGTAATCTCTTGCCGTGGCGAGTTTAGTCTGAATTTTGTTCCTCTCTCGGCTGCAGTTCTCGGCAAGCTTTTCTGCCATTTCTTTGCCGTGGCAGCCGTGGCAGCCCGCTTTCTTTGCCGTGGTAGCATTTCGCTGCTGTTTCTTGCCGTGTCTGCCGTTTAGCTATCGGAGAAGCAAAAGTCGTGAGTACTTTGGGGGCTGTTTTAAAAGTCGACATTCACCCCCCCTCTGTCGCCATTTCGGTCCAACACTTCAACTTCTTGAGAAAATCCAACTTCAGCGTCCCACTCTTCTTCACTTACAGATGCTTCTAAAGTGATCTCCTCTTCCTTTGTAGTAGCCAAGTTTCCTTCGAATCGCCTTGTTGGGTATCGACAATTTCGAACAAAGTGATCATTTTTACCACAATTGAAGCATCCGCCATATTGTTTCCTTTCATTCTTCTCTTGTTGTTGATCTTGTCTTCCTCGTTGAGCTCCTCCTAAATAATTGCTTCTCTCTCTTGGATGCTGCTTGCCACCTTCTGTCCACCTTGTTTTGGGCCTCCAATGTCCCTGAGGTGGACCCTTCTTCTTGTTATTGAAGAGTGCCTCCAATTCTTCCTTTACAGTAATGCTCCCTATCTGCTTGGCTAACTTTTTTTGATTAGCCAATAAATTCTCCAACTCCACCAATGACGGCTGCGACGGCCATCCTCTCACTGCGGCCATAAACCCGTTGTACTCGGGTCTTAGGCTATAGAAGATGATCCTCTTCATCCTTGCCTCACTAATTTTCTCCACAGGCTCAAGCTGAGATATCTCACGACAAATATTTTTTACTTTTGTAAAATACTGACTAATACTCAAAGTGCCTTGTGAGATACCTGCAAGCTCATTTTTAAAGAGCTGAAGACGCGCCTCATTCTTCTTCGAGAACAATTTTGCCAAAGTCTCCCAACCACGGCTTCTCAGGTCTTTACAGAGCATGTATTGTTTAGCTGAACAATATCCACACATCGTTTTCATCATATCGTTATTTCATATTTGAGTCAAAGTTGGTAGCCTCAAAACAGAATATCTATCCAATGGCAGACCTAACTTTCAGACCTGCGCTTATATCTTAGTTCAGGGGTGGTTCACTGAGAAGCAGTCCAACATAGCTGTTCTTTCCTTTTCTCCCATCACTGTAACTAACAAGGGCAAAGAAAGTGAAGGATTTAGCCCCACACCCGCAAACTGCGCAACTACACTCGATAAGAACAATCTTTTTTCCCTGGTAGCTTTGCTAAAATCCAAACTAAGATAGCGATGTAAATGACCTCTGCCGTCAACCATAAGTTTGGCTGTGTACCATCTTCTGAAGTGCTCCAGCAAATTTTGTTTGCAAGATAAAAGTCATTTTTGTGAACCTCTTGCCAGATTTTTATAAACATTTTTCCTCTACAAAATTAGGTGAGTAATGAACTTGTTTTGACTGTTACTTGCTACATTGCTGCACAGATCACACCACATTAGTGCTGCCCCCATAAGAACTACTGCTGCAACATTTCTTTTAGTCCTGCACACCTGGCCCTGTTTGTTGGTTCTCTTCTACCTTTATAGCTGTGATCAACATGTATGGCCAGCTACAGAAAATGCTTTTTTTGTCCCTGTAACTTCCCATCTGGTGTTACCCGCGGTCCTTATTGCCTCTACTCCAATTACAGAGCTGGGCACGCTGCATAATGGTAGGTGAGGTGCAAAGCAAGTTAGCAGAAGGGCAAGGCGGCAAGAAGTTGAGGTCACCCTTTTTTTTTTGGAATTCTGAGCTTGCCTGAAATAGTCATCCCTGCATCATTGCATTTACATTATTCTTGTTCTTAGCAAATTTAGGTTCATTTCAGTAGAACTTGGGGTCAATTTAAGTGCAATGCCAATTCTTGACATCCTTATTTGTTTGTTTGGAGTTGACCTTTCAAATTTTTAGGCCCTACCATGGAGAGATGTTGGGGATGGCACTATTTTGCGTAGGGATCTTCTGAATGCAAAAAAGAAATTAGGTACAACACTTGGTCAGTTGGTCTATAGAGGTACAGGTGCAGTGCCACGTTGATGGTTCAACATGTAGTGCTGACGGCTGGCAACTGTTTAAGCCTAATAATTCGTCTGAATGGTTATTGTGTTAGAAGCAAGATGGCTCCATGAACAATCGTTGGAAAAGTTAAACTCCAAAATTTCCGATTTTCTGAGGTTCTGCCAGTTAGCGTCCCAATTCAAAGAATTTTCCTCAAACTTCTAGTTGTTGCCGACTAAGTTTTTCCAGAGTCTTCATGCAGTTGGCATTGACCAAAGACAGCTAAGACTTAACTCATACGGATGGAAGATTCATGCACTCAAATAAACATGTCGGCAGCTAGCTCTAGAATACTCTTGATGGCTCATGAGACTTGAAGTATGCATTGTTATATTTTAACACATTCTTTGCTGGAGATTTTGGTGGTGCTAGACACTGATGGAGCTATATTTGCCCCAGAAGCTGATCGATGTTATGGTTCATGAATGCTTCGATAAGATCTTTTGCAGGTGAACAGTCTATTTATCCTAGGCTAGCTTTAAGAATAGCACACGAATTTCATAACGTAGTACTAAGCTGAAGTTACATTTTAACCTGTAGGTTCCTGAGAATTATTCCTTTTGAACTGCATTTCCTCATTGCTGGGGCATTAGATAGGGGAGAATAAATCATAGCATGCGAGGTCTGTTGCAGTTGTTTTAGCTAATACATACACTTCTCTCCTTATTGTAAATCTTGCTTTAGCCAACTTAGCTTTTACAATTAAGTCGCAACTCTGTACTTTAATTCGTCTCGTCATGAAAAAAGTGTCTTCTCATGATGATCTATCTGCTCACTGAGGATTACGCGTCATGTACAGTTCAGTTATTAAACTATGTTAACTGCTAATAGGCTCTCATGTCCTATATATAATCCTATGCTTGCTCTCTTTTATTCAGAGGAAAATTTAATCATTTGCCATTCTTATGAGTTCAATGGCAACAGATTTACCACCCTGGCCTATTGTCAGTAACTCAGGTGACCCCACATGTAAGCGACAGAGTGAATTGGTCAATCTCAGCCACCCTCAGAACTTCCTCTCTACTTCGTTTCCTTTTCCCTCTTCTCTTCTACCTCTTCTCTGCTAAACTTAAAACAACATAGTCGAGTCCCACTAGATTACCCAGGCTCCAACCTCCACAAAACAACGCAGGATTGTTATATATAATCGTTCACATCCGCACCAACTCTTCTAGCGATACAGCATATCTCTTCTTTCATCTTTTTTCTGTCGTGCATGCATTCATGTACAACAAAGTTGAGATTGAAGCCAACACCATTAGCTAGATAGAGTAAACACCGATTAGAAGCCTACCTACGTGCATGGACCGTTGCAGTGAAAGTGAGGGCAAGAGAGACCATGATCCAATCTTCCAAACCTATTTCAGCCAAAACTGCCGCCAACCTGTTGAAGCTTTCTGCAAAGAGGAGAGTGCAGATGCTGCCGTTGCTCGCTCGGAGCGATGTATCTGGTTTCCCGGGCCAATTATCGTGGGTGCAGGACCATCAGGGCTCGCCGTCGCTGCATGTCTCAAGGAGAAGGGGATCGACAGCCTTATTCTCGAGCGCTCCAACTGCTTAGCTTCCCTTTGGCAGCTCAAGACATATGACCGTCTCAGCCTTCATCTTCCACGGCAGTTCTGTGAGCTTCCCCTAATGCCTTTCCCTGCAGACTACCCTATTTATCCCTCAAAGCAGCAGTTTGTAGCCTACCTGGAGAACTATGCTGCAAGGTTTGGCATCTGCCCCACGTACAAGTACAACCGCATGGTGGTGTGTGCAGAGTATGATGAGCAGCTTTTGTTATGGCGGGTGAGGACTGAAGCTACCGGCAGAATGGGGGAGGAGGTGGAGTATGTGTCCCGGTGGTTGGTTGTGGCGTCTGGCGAGAACGCTGAGGTTGTGCAGCCGGAGATTGATGGCCTAGAAGAGTTCAAGGGAACGGTGATGCACACCAGTGCATATAAGAGCGGCGGCGCATTCGTTGGGAAGCGAGTTCTTGTTGTGGGATGTGGCAATTCCGGCATGGAGGTGTGCCTAGATCTCTGCAACCACAATGCACACCAGTGCATATAAGAGCAGCGGCGCATTCGTTGGGAAGCGAGTTCTTGTTGTGGGATGTGGCAATTCCGGCATGGAGGTGGTCCAGGGAGGTGTGCACAGAGATAAAGGGGCTCAACGATGACTGCGAGCACTTTGAGATGCTCCCTCCTGGCCATCTCTACTCCAGCAAGGAAAGCGGCTTCAAGAGATGGTACAACCCTCCTTGGTTCTCTGAGGCCATCCCCTCAGTTCCGTATGATCCACTTGCTCTCAGGAAGGCATTTGAAAAGGTCTGAACTAGTCAGAACATTGTGTCTGAAAATCGAGCAGTAACCAAATTTCAGAACTCGCCACAGTGAGTCTAATTATGTCTTCTTTTTTCAGGCAGTCATCAAGAGGCTTATGACAGACGTTCCATTCGGTGTCCTTCTCTCCGGTGGCCTTGACTCGTCTTTGGTCGCAGCCGTCACAGTTCGTCACCTTGCCGGGACAAAGGCTGCAAAGCGCTGGGGGACTAAGCTCCACTCCTTTTGTGTTGGTCTTGAGGTCTGAAACTGAAAGGAACACACTGCTTATTGAGGCTTCTAATTCTAGTAGTAATTTTCAAACAAATTGCCCTTACATGTTGTTACCTTTGTTTTGCAGGGATCACCTGATCTGAAGGCTGCAAAGGAGGTTGCCGACTACCTTGGCACCGTGCACCATGAGTTCCACTTCACTGTTCAGGTATCAAGCACGACAACCATAGCTTGAATCTGCTGATCATACTAGAGTATTAGTACTAACTGCACAAAGTATTGCAGGACGGCATTGATGCAATTGAAGATGTGATATATCATACCGAAACATATGATGTGACGACAATCAGGGCAAGCACACCGATGTTCCTGATGTCGCGCAAGATCAAGTCACTTGGGGTCAAGATGGTCATCTCTGGTGAGGGTTCAGATGAGATCTTCGGAGGATACCTGTACTTCCACAGGGCCCCCAACAAGGAGGAATTCCACCGTGAAACCTGTCGGAAGGGAACGGTTATGCACACCTCCCTGGACCACCTCCATGCCGGAATTGCCACATCCCACAACAAGAACTCGCTTCCCAACGAATGCGCCGCCGCTCTTATATGCACTGGTGTGCATTGTGGTTGCAGAGATCTAGGCACACCTCCATGCCGGAATTGCCACATCCCACAACAAGAACTCGCTTCCCAACGAATGCGCCGCCGCTCTTATATGCACTGGTGTGCATCACCGTTCCCTTGAACTCTTCTAGGCCATCAATCTCCGGCTGCACAACCTCAGCGTTCTCGCCAGACGCCACAACCAACCACCGGGACACATACTCCACCTCCTCCCCCATTCTGCCGGTAGCTTCAGTCCTCACCCGCCATAACAAAAGCTGCTCATCATACTCTGCACACACCACCATGCGGTTGTACTTGTACGTGGGGCAGATGCCAAACCTTGCAGCATAGTTCTCCAGGTAGGCTACAAAGTGCTGCTTTGAGGGATAAATAGGGTAGTCTGCAGGGAAAGGCATTAGGGGAAGCTCACATAACTGCCGTGGAAGATGAAGGCTGAGACGGTCATATGTCTTGAGCTGCCAAAGGGAAGCTAAGCAGTTGGAGCGCTCGAGAATAAGGCTGTCGATCCCCTTCTGCTTGAGACATGCAGCGACGGCGAGCCCTGATGGTCCTGCACCCACGATAATTGGCCCGGGAAACCAGATACATCGCTCCGAGCGAGCAACGGCAGCATCTGCACTCTCCTCTTTGCAGAAAGCTTCAACAGGTTGGCGGCAGTTTTGGCTGAAATAGGTTTGGAAGATTGGATCATGGTCTCTCTTGCCCTCACTTTCACTCCAACGGTCCATGCACGTAGGTAGCTAGGCTTCTAATGGGTGTTTACTCTATCTAGCTAATGGTGTTGGCTTCAATCTCAACTTTGTTGTACATGAATGCATGCACGACAGAAAAAAGATGAAAGAAGAGATATGCTGTATCGCTAGAAGAGTTGGTGCGGATGTGAACGATTGTATATAACAATCCTGTGTTGTTTTGTGGAGGTTGGTGCGTGGGTAATCTAGTGGGACTCGACTGTTGGCTTGGCCTGTGTTGGACAAGACGACGTCGCCCGTGGAACTCAACGATCAAGACGAGAAAACGCCCAAAGAAACTCACGCGAACTCCTGGTGTTTTGGCGCTGCAAGCTGTAGCTTTTCCTGGTTTACTCCTTTTATTTAGCAATTACAATAGTAACTGACATGCACTATTTAAGAAGAAACTGAAGACTAAATGCAGACATAAAGACATGAAGACATGCAGACTACAAACGCCCATGCATGCATGAAGTGGGCGGCAGACTTGAAGAGAAAAACTGACATGCAAATTAACTAGATTATCTAACATTACTCCTCCTAATCTAGTTGATGTTGATGTCGACGACGCCAAGCTTCGAGCGCAGGTGCAGAAATCTCACCTTGCCAAGTGATTTTGTCAATATATCTCCCAGCTGATCGTCGGTGTGGATCTTCTGGATGGCAACTTGGCCACCCTCGACGCACTCTCGGATGAAGTGAAAGCACGTCTCTATGTGCTTGCTCCAGCCATGGAAGACCATATTCTTGCAGAGGTGTATTGCCGACTAGTTGTCGACATGGATGGTGACGATGCCCGGAGCTCGCCCGTAGAATCTGCTGAGCAGACGACCAAGCCAAAGCCCTTGGCATGCCGCCGATGACGCTGCGATGTACTCAGCCTCGCAACTAGACAACGCGACCACCGATTGCTTCTGAGATTGCCATGTCACGGGTGCCTGACCGATGCAAAACAGCACGCCGGAAGTGCTCTTGCGATCGTCCAAATCTCCCGCCATGTCCGCGTCGCTCAACCCCTGGAGCTTGATGTCGCCGGAGCCGCTGGAGTAACTAAGGCCGAAGTGAATTGTACCCGCAACATAGCGCAGTATGTGCTTGACGGCACTCAGGTGCTCCGTTGTCGGTTTCTCCATGAACCGGCTGACGTACCCGACGGCAAAGCTGATGTCTGACCGGGTGTGGACCAAGTAACGAAGGCCTCCAACAATACTGCGGTAAAATGTAGAATCAACAGGAGGGTTGGAACTCTCCTTACTTAGCTTCAAGCGCGATTCCATGGGAACTTGAACAACATTGCAGCCAGCCATGCCCGCTTTGTCCAGTAGCTTCGTCGCGTACGCCGCCTGGCACAATGTGATCTTCCCGGGCAACTACTTAATCTCAATCCCGAGGTAGTAGCTCAAGTGCCCGAGGTAGCTCATCTTGAATGAGCGCTGCATCTCTTTCTTGAACTGATCGATCTCACCCGGGTCGGCACCGGTGAGAATTAAGTCATCGACATACACGCCCAGTAGTAGACGTCCGTTCCCTATGCCGCGAGTGTACACACCGTGCTCTTCTTCACAGCGCGTGAACCCGAGCGCCACCAGCGTGCGGTCGAGCTTGGCGTTCCATGATCGCGGAGCCTGACGTAGGGCGTACAGTGCTTTGCGCAGCCGCAGTACTTGCTGCTCACGCCCGGCGATCGCGAATCCCGGTGTTTGAGCGACATAAACCTCCTTCATGAGGTCGCCGTTTAGAAACGCAGACTTGACGTCGAGATGGTGGAGTGCCCAGCCCTCGTGCGCTACCATCGCTACCAGTGCACGCACGGAGTCGAGCTGCGCCACAGGTGCAAAAACCTCATCGAAGTCCATGCCAACGCGTTGTACGTACCCCTTAGCCACCAGTCGCGCCTTGTGCCGAACCACCGCCCCCTGCGCATCCTTCTTGAGCTTGAACACCCATTTGAGGCCAATCGGGCGGTGTCTGGCCGGGAGGTCCACTGCCTCCCACGTGCCATTGTCCTCAATGGCCGCCATCTCCTCTTCCATCGCGGTGTGCCAAGCCGGATCAGTGTTGGCCTCGGTGAACAACGTGGGCTCCTTAGATGCCGCCAAGAGCAGCTCCTCCGGATCTAGCTCGACTTGCTCGGAGTTGTTGATGCAGTCCTCGACGGTGCGGAACCGCCGGGGTGCTCCCTCGTCGTCCAGCTCATTGCCGGATGAGATGTTCGACGGTGGCGTGGCGTACGTGACGCGTGCACCGCCCGCGCTGCTCCTGGTGTCCAAGGGAGTGCGTGGCGTCTGCTCCCCTTGCTCTTGTTCTGGTGAGGCTGGCGGGGATACAGGAGAAGCCGGCTCATTGCCGCCCATGAGAGCACTGACCGTGTATTCCACGGTGAAGGTCTCAGGGACAGCGTTGCCGTCGCCCTCCTCCCAATTCCACCCGCTGCCCTCGTCGAACACCACATCGCGAGTGACGTGCAGATGACCGCTCATCGGGTCGTACACATGGGACCCCTTTGAGCCTGGCTCATAGCCCAGAAACACCATCTTCACACTGCGATTGTCGAGCTTGGCGAGATGGGGACGTGTGACCTTCACATGCGCAATGCACCCGAACGTGCGCAAGAAGTTCACCGTCGGCTTCTCGCCATGCCAAGCCTCGTAGGGAGTCATGCCGACTTCTCCCACAAAAACTTGGAATTAAAATATTGCCCATATTTATAACATTCCAGAAACCTTAATGTGAATTTTGTTGCAATACAGCAATGACCTCGACTTTAGGAGGGTATGGTAATCCACTTGTTATCTTTTTAGCATGTCAATCTATTGATTGGTGGGTTGATACTGGTGCTAATGTTCACGTATATTCTGATATTTCCTTGTGTTCTTCTTATCAGACAGTAGGGGTTTCCTCCATCCTAATGGGAAACGGGTCGCATGCTTCTATTCTTGGTGTTGGCATGGTGGATCTGAAGCTTACTTAAGGGAAGACTGTCCACTTGAAGAACATGCAGCATGCTCCTACAATAAACAAGAACCTCGCTAGTGGTTCTCTCCTATGCAGGGATGGTTATAAGCTAGTTTTTGAGTCAAATAAAATTGCAATGTCTAAGTTCAAAAAATTTGTTAGTAAAGGCTATGAGAGTGGAGGCTTGTTTCGCTTAAGTATTTTAGAGTCTTGTTATAATTTGAATGTTGCAACTAGTTTAAATAAATGTGAGGCAAATATTTGGTATTCTCGTTTCTGCCATATTGGTTTTGATAGTATTGCTAGAATATCCATATTAGATTTAATTCCAAAATATGAAATTGTCAAAGGATCAAAGTACCAGTCAGGTGTGCAAGCAAAGCAACCTCAAAAACCCTTTAAGGGATTAGAGGATAAAAAGAATTTGGCACCATTAGATCTTGTTCATTCAGATTTATGTGAAATGAATGGATTATTGACAAAAGGAGGCAAAAGATACTTTCTAACTTTTATTGATGATGCAACATGCTATTGCTATGTGTATTTGCTAAAAACTAAGGATAAAGCTTTAAACTACTTTAAGACTTATAAGGCCAATGTTGAGAACCAACTAGAGTAGAAAATAAAAAAATTGAGGTCTGATCGTGGAGGAATGTACGTCCCTCATGAATTTTCTCAATTCTGTTCTGAGCATGGAATAGTCCATGAATTTACACCACCATATTCACCCCAATCAAATGGGGTAGCTGAAAGGAAAAATCGGATACTAACAGATTTGGTTAATGCCATGTTAGAGAGTGCCGGTATGCCTAAGGTATGATGGGGGAAGCTACACTGACAGCAACTTTCGTCTAAACAGAGTGATCACTAAAAAGAGTGAGATTATTCCATATGAGAGATGGAAGGGGAGAAAACCCAATGTTAATTTTCTGTAAACTTGGGGTGTTTGGCAAAAGTCAATATACCATTACAGAAAAAGAGAAAGCTTGGACCAAAAACAGTCGATGGTATCACTTTGAATCAATCCCGTTATGCTGAGAAAATATTGAGCTGTTTCGCTTTTGAAAACTATAAAGTTTCTTCAACACCTTATGATGCGAGTATTAAGCTTTGAAATAACTAAGGGTTAGGAAAAGATCAATTAAGATATTCACAAATTATTGAGTCACTTATGTATTTAGCTGGTGCCACAAGACTTGACATTTTATTTGCCGTAAGCAAATTAAGTCGGTTTACTTCTAACCCAAGAGATGATTACTGGGAGGCACTTGAAAGAGTGTTGCGCTACTTGAGGGGCACAACATCTTTTAGAATACATTATACTAGACACCCTTCTGTATTAGAAGGATACAATGACTCTAATTGGATCTCTGATGCGGATGAGATCAAAGCTATAAGTAGTTATGTATTTACTTTAACTGGTGGTGTAGTTTCATGGAGATCTTGCAAACAGACTATATTGACGAGGTCAACCATGGAAGCAGAACTTGTAGCACTTGACATAGCCACAGTTGAGGTTGAATGGCTGAGAGAGCTTCTATTGGACTTGTCATTGGTTAAGAAACCAATACCTACAATCTTGATGTACTGTGATAATCAAACAGTGTTGGCCAAAGTCACAAGTACAAAGGATAATATGAAGTTCTTTAGGCATGTGAAGCATAGACTTAAATTTGTCAAAAAACTGAGAAACTCTAGAGTGATTACTGTAAACAACATTCACACTGAGAAAAATCTGGCAGACCCTTTTACAAAGGGGTTAGCACGGAAAGCGATTTCTGTTGTATCTATGGACATGGGAATGAGGCCCATTTAAGTTATATCACAATGGTAACCATACCTTCTTGATCGGAGATCCCGTGACTTAGGTAATGGAAAAAACAAATTGATGTTGGAACAAGAGAGTATATATTTTAAAATACCCATGTCCTAATAAACAAAATACTCTCAACTGTATGGAAGGTTGGCATAAAACCTTAATGCATTTTGTTGTCCAAATAAGGAAAAAGTATTAGCTTGCAGAATACCTAGAAAAAATACACCTACTTGAGCTTAACTGTGTGGTCGCTATTCATGAGAACATGGCATTCTCTACAAAGCTCATGAGTAGATAAAGGAGCATTACCATATAACACTCTGTTTAGGCATGGTTCATTGGCAGCCTAGTACTAGTTGAGATTTCAAGTAAAATCAGATCACGAAAAGGTATGAATTCAAGGCAAAGTCCATTCATCAACTGTGAGAAGATGAATCTTGTCATTCTAAGTGCAAATTCAACTCGTACGAGGCTTATACTAAAAGACTGTTATATTAACAGTACTTCATCACAATATCATTGGCATCTTTTTTATTTCTTGCTTTGGAATTGATGGAGGATTGTTAGAAATTGGCCCATATTAGCAAGGCCCATTTCCTCAATTCCAAAGCATACATGGTTTAAGTACCATATTGCTATGGCAAGGTGTGGGAGACTAATTTATAAGGTGGAGTCTTCACCACTCCTTAAATATGGATAGAGATGATATGAGGAGAGCTTTGTCTAATCTCGCATGCACGCACGTGTATTCGCGCATTTTCGCGTGAAAATCGCGTGACTTGTGACTATGCTGTGATGTGACGTGGCACGTCACTTGGTAGACCATGTCCATCTTTAATTTTGCTGAACTTTGTACCATTCTCTTTCAGTTTGAATGAGATTCAAACATTTGAATGAGGCTTTATTGGGTTTGATGACAGCCACCAGTGGGTAAATGGCTGGTTAAATAGGTCAGTTATTAAAGGGTAAATGACTGTTTTAATCATGTCAGTTTTCAGTCTGTCTATTTATATGCCTGGAGACGTTCAGAGTATGGGTGAGAAACTCATTGCCTCCATTTCCTTCCTCTCTGCGATCTTGTGCTTTTGTACTGCGCCGTCTGAATTTCGCCAACCTTTCTTCCTAGCGTGCACGTGGAAGGAGGGAGAGCGGCTATCTCTGGACCATTGCTGCAGAGAGTTTCTGCACGGAGGGGCAATAAGATTTCTGGGCAGCGCACATCTGCGCGATTGCTCACTTCACTACATCAAGGCTGCACTGCTTTCTGTTTTTTAACAAATCCAATTGTAAGTCATTTGCGCATTTGTTCGACTTTGTTAATATAATTTATTTGTGTATATTTTGAAGTATGATGAGTATCCTACTGTTAGTTGCGAGTTTTACATCAATAGTTTATTGTATTCATCTCTTAGAAAAATTTGGAATTAAAATATTACCCACATTTATAACATTAACGATTACTATTTATTGCGCAAATAAGTCGTACGGAATGCCCTCAACTCTAAAGCCGCAGGACGGGGACAGCAGCAGCAACGGCTGGAGCCTGCAGGAGGAGAAATTTGGTAATGAGTCCTTTCTTCTCCATTCAGGTCAAAGATATTCCCCTCAGATGTAGCGATCCTTGTTCAGGTCTCACAAAATTTAGGCCCGCATTTGTGAAATTCTATCCAAAATTCCAAAAAAAATGCGGTTGTCTTGTACCCCCAACCGGAGGAAAGATCCATTTCTCCCTATTTTTTTCCTGCTGTTTCTGATCCAATGTTGCAAGAAGTTCGCGTCCTTCGTTTTGTTTACGTTTCAATTCCTCAGTTTTACACGAAATTAGGTAGGGGTTGCCAAAAATTTTGCCTTTTGGGGGTAAAATTTAACAAAAACACTACTACAGAAAGCCTCATAGTAGACGCCTCATCACAGACGGTTTTGTGAAACCGTCTCTGATTAACACTATTATAGACGGTTGTAATTTGGAGGCCGTCTGTGGTATTTGTGGCGGGAAAAAGGTTTATCACAGACGGTCGGTCTATATTAAGAACCGTCTGTGATAATCCCAGATTATCACAGACAGTTTTTAATTAAAACCGTCTATGATAAGCTAGTTATCACAGATGGTTTTTAATTAAAACCCGTCTATGATAATGACTCTAAGGCATTTATTGCGCTGCTCAGACCGCATCTGTCTTCATTTCGATCCAGATCTAGCCACTGCTGCGCACTTTTTCACTCGGGAGGAAGCTAGGCGATTTCAGGCCAATTAATTTGGTGGGAAGAGGCAGAGATTGAGCTTTGAAGATTCAGACTTTCCTGGTTGCTCTAGATATGGTTAGTAGTGAAATTTATTTTTTCTTTAATTGCATTACAATTTAGGTCTAAGTAATCTATGAGTGTTATTGAAGATGGTTAATTTGCAAAATTGTTGGTTATATAATAGCTATTGTGTTTATAATATGAATTGAGCTAGCAAATTAAGTCTCAATATAATAAATGTGGCCGGTATATATGTAGTAATTATAATTAGTTAATCTAGATTTTAATACTAAGTTGTTATATATGTACGTAATGTAGGACCGAAGTTGGATGTATGCCATGAAATGTGTGAGTGAAGAGTACATTAATGGCGTGTCCGCTTATAAGAGCCGCCGAGGAGAATATGTTGAATAAGGGGGTGGAATATATGTGCTGTCCATGCACTGATTGCGAGAATTTGAAGATGTTTAAGAACCGAGGGCAAATTGAAGCGCACTTGATTCGGAGGGGTTTCAAAAAGGATTATACGTGTTGGACCAGTCATGGCGAAGTGAATGATCATATGCTGCCGGATGACATCGCCGGTGAAGTGAATGATATACCGCCGGATGACATCGCCGGTGAAGTGAATGACATGCCACCGGCTGATGTCGATTGTGGTTCGTATTCGATAGGTTGCACGATGATAATCTGGATCAGATGCTTCGCGATGTAGAAGAGAACTATGATGAGAGAGAGTATGTTAAATTCCGCGGCTTGATGGAGGACTCGGAGAAACCTTTGTACACGGGCTGCAAGTACACGAGGTTGTCGGCCGTGCTTGAACTGTTGAAATTGAAGGCAAGCAACGGTTGGTCCGACAAGAGTTTCACGGCGCTGCTAGGTCTTTTAGCGGACATGCTTCCGGAGGGAAATGAGTTGCCTAAAACCACGTATAAAGCCAAGAAGGTTCTTTGTCCGTTGGGAATGGAAGTAGAAAGAATACATGCATGCCCGAACGACTGTATCCTCTACCGTAAAGAGTATGCAAACAGCATGTATGTCCGGTGTGCAACGCATCCTGATACAAACGTAACAATCAATCAGATGATGGCGAGGGAACAGAGGCGAAGAAAGGACCTCCTACTAAGGTGGCATGGTATTTTCCTATAATTCCCCGTTTGAAAAGGTTTTTTGCAAATCCAAAGGAGGCAAAACTGCTGCATTGGTACTCGGAGGAGCGCAAGAAGGATGGAATGCTAAGACACCTTGCTGATTCCGCGCAGTGGAGAAACATCGATAGGAGTTTTGCAGAGTTCGATGCAGAACCAAGGAATATTAGGTTTGGACTGAGTACAGATGGAATGAATCCTTTCAGTAGCATGAGCAGCCGACATAGCACATGGCCCGTGACTCTCTGCATCTATAACCTTCCTCCTTAGTTGTGTATGAAGCGAAAGTATATTTTGCTGTCGATACTTATCTAAGGGCCAAAACAACCTGGGAATGATATCGATGTGTTTCTAGCACCGTTGGTGGAAGATCTAAAAGCATCTTGTGGAACGAAGGGTGCAGGTATGGGATGCATACAAACGAGATAACTTCACTCTGCGCTCCTTATTGTTCTGCACCATAAATGATTATCCTGCCCTTGGTAACCTATCGGGCCATAGTACAAAAGGTGCCAAAGCTTGTACTCACTGTTTAGATGGTACCGAGAGTGTGTGGCTGAGACACTCACGCAAAACCGTCTACATGCGTCACCGCCGGTTCCTTCGGAGGGCTCACCCATACCGCAAGATGAAGAAACAATTTGATGGAGAGAAGGAAGACGGTTCAGCTCCAAGGCATTTAAGGGGACACGAGGTTTATGATATGGTTAAGAATTTAGATGTTGTCCTCGGAAAGGGACGTAAATTGAGGGCTCATGAGAAGAACACCTGGAAGAAGAGATCAATATTTTGGGACTTACCTTATTGGGAGTACCTAGATGTTCGACACTGCATCGACGTCATGCACGTAGAAAAGAATGTATGCGACAGCTTTATTGGTATCTTACTGAACATCCGTGATAAAACAAAGGACGACATAAAACAAAGGACGAGGAGGAATACAATCAATTTGACGAGTTACCTCCTTTTGGAAATGGCATAAGGGTCGACGATGAACAATGTGACGAAACTAGTTACGTACGCATTGATCATGATGAAGGGCTAATTTTTAAAGGAAATAAGCAAGTACAATAAGAATGTATATGTGAAAATGTGTGACAATTTTGAGATGTATATGTGAAAATGTGTGATGTAGTCAATTTTGAGATGTATATGTGAAAATGTGTGATGTAGTCAATTTTGAGATATATATATGTTAAAATGTGTGACAAAATGTATATGTGAAAATGTATATGTGTATTGGCATTTATGTATATGTGTGATGTACATGTGAATTGGTATGCATTTATGTATAGAGCTGGTTGGTGTTGTACATGAATGCAGCTGTTTGGTGGTTGATATGAATGCAGCTGTGTAGTTATTGGTGTTATCTTAATAACAACAGTCGGCAAAGGCTTATCACAGACGGTTCTAAACTTAGAACCGTCTGTGATATCGTATCACAGACGGTTCTAAGTTTAGAACCATCTGTGATAGTAAACTATCACAGACGGTTATAAACTTAGAACCGTCTGTGATATGATATCACAGACGGTTCTATGTTCAGAACCGTCTGTGATAACCTCCCTATATATACCCTCTCGCTAGGGTTTTCTGTGTGCGCTGCAGTTATTCGATCTAGATCTAAATCCCGAGCCCGTCGTCGCCGCCGCCTCCCCGAGCCCTCGCCGGCTGCCTCCCCGAGCCCTCGCCGGCCGCCTCCCCAGACGAAGACGTCGCCGCAGCCTCCTCCTCCTTCGTCGCCGCCTCCCCGAGCCCGTCGCCTCCTCCTCCTCCATCGCCGCCACCTCCTCCTCCGTCGCCGCCGCCTCCTCCTCCGTCACCAAAACCCTAAGGTCATCAAAACCCTCCCCGAGCTTCATGCTTACTGTTAGGGTTTAAGATTGATGCTTGATGCTGTTAGTATATGCTTACTGTTAGTTACTTACTGTTATGTATATGCTTACTGTTAGTTGCTTACTGTCATGTATATGCTTACTGTTAGTTGCTTACTGTCATGTATATGCTTACTGTTAGTTGCTTACTTCCATATACTGAGATTGCCTGTGGGATTTACAGTTGCTCGATGATGATAAATTCATATACTGAGATTGGTTCATTCGGTCTTTGAGCTCTAATAGCTGTCGGTTCATGCAGTTTTCAGGTTATAGCATGTTATTAAATTGATCTGTTAGGATTTAATCTTGACAAGTTAAAAGATTGAATTATTGGGCAAAGTTAACTTATATGGTCTTGATCTGTATGAATACTGCTGTCTGAATATATGCATGCTGAATATATCTTGATCTTGAGATTGTAGAGTTTGTATCTAGAGCTCAAAATACTGAATTCATTATTTGGCATAACCAATCAAGGAAGAATATATGATTTAGTAGCGGGACGGCTAAGATTAATCTTGTGCAACCCTACAATTTGAGAGCACAAATTAATTAATTAAAACTTGAGCTTGTTGCTAGTCTTAATTGATACATGCCTTTTACATTATATATGTATATATGTAGGTATAAATATGTATATGTATGTATATACACATATATATGTATTGTAATCGCCTATATTGAGCGAAATAGATAGATATTGCATTTTCTTATCTTATGGTATGACACTTTCTCATCTTATCCTAATAGACCCACAAAATGAGCAACATGTCACCCGTGCATTCTTCAACATCATCGCCGGAGGCGTCTGCTCCAACATCAAGATGCCAAGGAAGAGAGCTATCGAAGAAGCCTGAGGGCCGACAGACCATCACAGCGATAAACGCATCTGGGGTCCCTATCCTTCCTCAAAAAGCGGTAAACGCATTCTGAAGCATGGTCGGAATAGTTGCACGAGAACGAATTGAGATCACATACAATTCGTGGAAGAACATGCCTGACACTCGGAAACGTGAGCTGTGGACCGAAATTTTGGCATCGTTCGAGTTCCCAGAAGAACACCTATACGCTGTGCAACAACAAACCTACCTAGCGGCGTGCAAAGCATGGAAGAACTTCAAGAGCACGCTTGTCAGGAAATACGTAGAGACGGACGAAACGCCTTTTCATAAATACTCATTCCTGGAACCACAATGGGAAGAGTTCAAGGCGATGAAGACGTCCGAAGATTTCAAAAGTACAAGTATGGCGCACAAGGCCCTCCAGGCAAAAAACACACACCCCCACAGACTTGGCACAACTGGGTATGCGGGTAAAATCCTGATGGAGGAAGGAGGATGACTCGCAGCTGCACAGACATCACCCGCCGTTTTCAATATCCGGATGACCGCGCTCGAAATTGGATTAGAGAAAGGTCATCTACAACGACATCGGGGACGTCTCCTTTCAAACCCTGCAGACCAGCAAGTGTCCCGGTGCTCAGTAAGATATCGATAGAACTACATAGCTTGTAATTACTCCACAACCGCATTTAATTGAAATGATATTTCGTGCTCTTGCAGGAAGAGCTGAGTTTTGAATCTACCCTAGGATCATTCCAGGGAACAAGGGAGAATGATATGCTCTCCGTGGCCCTGGGAAAATAGGAGCACCCGGGTCGTACGAGAGACCTTGGGCTTTACGTTCCTTGGAAACATGGTTTCCAAGATGACTCCGGAATGTATCGGCGTAGGAAGAGAAACAAAGCCGAGCGTGACGCACAGCTACGAGAAGAGATCAAGGAATCTCTTAGAGAGGAGCTAATGGGTGAGCTGGCTGGTGTAATCAGAGATGAGGTGCGGAAACAAACAGAAAGTCAGCAGGCCGCTACCGCCGCTCCTGTGCTAGCTAGCCCGCACAACCGTCCGAGTAGCTGCGCGTCCAATCCGACGCAAACCCCGGCCAAATTTCCTGTGGACGACATCCTGGTAATAATTATTACCTCTCGAATGCTTGCTCCATTGATAGGCCTATTCGAGTAGCTAATTTTGTATCATTATGTAGGAGCCTACGAAGTGCAGGCTCCAAGTGAGATATGGCTCTATTCCCTTGTACGCTGCTTGGGGCGGGCATATTAAATCAGTATCGGGGCCATGGTGCACGGTCAAGCTTTAGCACCAGGCTTCGTAAAAGTTAATGTGGATGGTGTGCATATCAATTTTGAGGTGGTCCCGCTACCGAAGCCCCCAACGACAAGATCATGACTCTAGGACAGGCCATTAGAACATTCATCCAGTGGCCCAAAAGCGACATCTCCCTGGAGGCTTCTTCACGATGGCGGGACGAGCAACATGCACCGCTGCCATCTCCATTACAAGACCGATCGGTTCCACCACGGATATCGCACCGGTGCTATCTCCACGGGTCATACTCTCGCCAGAGCAACATGCACTGGTGCTATCTCCATTACATGACCAGTCGGTTCCACCACCGGATACTGCACCGGTGCTATCTCCACGGGTTCTATTCTCGCCAAAGCAACTTGCACCGCTGCTACCTTCAAAGTCGACTGCCGTGAAGTCGACCTATAGCCGAGGCAGCAAGGGCAAAGCAAAGAAGACCAATGATGATATAGCGTACCTACCTTTGGCCTGCAAATTCGTGCTTGGCGAGCCGTTGCTCGAGCAAAAAGACCTCCAAAAGCTACCATATAGTTGCATGCAATTGCACACGTGGTATATGCAGCAGTCCAATAAGCTATAGAGAGCACGGACTTCAAGTATCACTGTCAAATTCACGTTGGATGATTTATACCACAGTCTTCAAGAGTGTATGTTCGTGGTCGCCTTTGAGGATTTATTCGATCTGTTCACGCTCAACGCTCTTGACGTCTCAATCATTCGATGCTGGACGCTGTAAGTGTGTACAATCACATTCTCCGTTAATGTCGTACCGATAAATGCCATATCTAATTTGTTGCTTTCGTGTGTGTGTATATAGACACATGCTGACTAGAGCTAGATTATCCAACTCATCAGCTGATTTCTTGGACCCACACTTGGTTGCCAAGGATACCATCGACCGGGATACACCCCTCGTCGAGAGGTACATTGCATCAGGACTGCTGGGTTGCCGCAATAAGGAATATGTACTTATGCCCTTCCATCAGAACTTTCATTGGATTTTAATAGTAATTGTACCAAAATGGAACAAGGTATATTACCTTGATTCCTAAGTAAGAATCAAATGGACTTCACAGCTTGTCACCAAGTAATCGATAGGTAAGCACATATTCCCATACATATCTACATTGTACTCTTTCTTTCCTTCCGAATGACTAAGGTTAACTTTTCGAATTACGAGGGCGTTCGCGATGTACATTGAAAAGGAGGTGACTCAAGCGCGGGGCCAAAGGCTTGCTGACACATGTTCGAGATTTTAAGGTATTCGCTATTTCACATTAATTAATCCTATGCAACAGTTGGTACTAATGCCTCTTGAACTAACACATTCCATTTTTGCAGTGCCATCAAGAAGTGGGCAACACATGTGGATACTACGTTTGCCAACATATAGAACTACTCCTCGATTCCTCGAGGCTCACCAATCGCAAGGTTTCTCACTTTTCCCATAATTACTTTATACTTATCACGTTAGATATATACGCACATTGATTTTTCTATCGACAGTCACAGACATCCCGTCAATCGCATTGAAACGATCGATCTTGGAGGATTCAAGAGAGTTGGCGTATTTTTGTCGACTCAAGTCATAAAGCCAGGAGGACGGTTCCACTGTGCACCATGATTTCTTATTGGTCTTATCACTAAGTGCAAATGCAGTGTAGATCTTTTGTAACTGTGCATTTGTTAATGGATATTTAATTTCAATTCAATTAATTGATTTGCGCAATGGATACATGCTTTGTGTTTGTGAAATGAAGTGCGATGTCAATTGGATGTTTTATGTCTGTGAAATGTATCTGAAAGGAAATGAGATGTGTGAATTGTATGTTTTTTGTCTGTGATTATCTGCTTGTTTCAGAGGGCATGGCTAGCATTTCCTAAGGCTAGCCAATAAATAGAAATAGATTTTGATTTAGGAGGAACGAATATCACAGACGGTTTTTAAGTAAAAACCGTCTGTGATTATGAGATATCACAGACGGTTTTTATTTAAAAACCATCTGTGATATCTCATAATCACAGACGGTTCGAAAACCGTCTGTGATAACTTCGATTATCACTGATCTATAAATACAGACGGTTCACAAAACCGTCTGTGATGACGTTTTCGAACCGTCTGTGATGACCTTTTCTGTAGTAGTGAAAATATAGCATGAGTAAAAATATCTTTGTGAATCTTTGGCTGCAAACGCTGTTCCTTACCACATTTCTCCAAGGAAGCACGATTTTAGCATGTGGTGGCAGCGGTGCTGAGCGCTATTCTGTCCCTTGCAACATAGCGACAGGAGCCAATTGATACATCGACTTAGCAGCCTGGGTGGGTTTTTCTTTTTCACTCTTAGATCAATTCAGCGTTGCCAATCCACATACTTCCTGTCCTTATGCATCAGAATCACCTCAAGTCTGTGTTTGGTGTGGAAGTCTCATTTAGTTTCGACGGTACAGCTGTCCTTGTTCGCTGTTTCCACGGACATCAGTGCTACTTACCAGTATATTTGTGGACAAGATGCTCCAATGGTAGGCAGTGTCCAGCTGCATGGATGAATTCCCAAACAAAGACAAATTTAGGACACAACTTGGTGGGAAGTTGTCACCATGTGGGCTGCTTACAGTGGGAGGCTCGCCAAACTCTAAGATGCCTGTATCGAATAATCCAAGCATTGTTTTTTTTGAAACAGGAGTAATCCAACCATTGTTACTTTCTATTGTAAACGGTCTTCAAAAATTCCAATCCAGTGAGATTTTTTGGCCTTCTAGTTTGTCACCTTTGCTGCGAAACTTCTTATCTGGTCTGTGGAACCTTATTTGTTTTGAATTGGTAAATCATGGTTGTCAAAAGCATTTTAGTAAGTGCAACTATTATGCTGAATGTGCTGCCTGATAGTATACTGACTTTAAGGCCATGTCATTACACCAGGAAGGAGCTATAGTAACACATCTATGTGCTACTACATATCAATAAAGGTGTTACTAGTCTTTGCAGTAACACAATTTTTAAGTGTTCTTAAAGCCTATGTTACTAGCTAAGTTTGAAGTAACACGTGATAAGTGCTACTACATGTCTGAAAACATGTTACTACCTTGCAACACATATCTTATCTATAAGAACACATATTATGTGCTACAACAAACTACCCTAGTAACACAAATATGTGCTACAACAAGCTACCCCAGTAACACATTTTTGGAGCAATAGTAACACCATTGTATTATGAGTAGCAACACACTTTCTTACACCAAAATATTTTGTGGAAACTTATTTTAATACATATAAATATATATACACAGAGATCTAGAGAGAGGAAAAAGTAATGATTTTTTCGAAATGACAATTAATTAATTGCATAATTATTTTCTTTCACAAGAATCACATATTGCACAAAATTATAACCATCACCAACATTGCATTCCACAGGGAAATATATAAAATATGGTTCACATAATTTTATAACATACATGACAATCCATTTGAGAAAACAAGTCTTGGGAATAACAACACAAACTTTTCATCCTAGAATGACATAATGATATCTATCTATTCTTCTCAAAATCTTTGCCCGATGATCTATCCATGAGGTGAAACAAGTATGAGATTTCAACCATTAATCTTCCGAACCTGCATGTGGCAAACATTACTGAGCTTTAAGGATACATGAAAAAGTATATACGTAGTATTATATGGACCAAGGTTGAAATATCATACACATATTGAAGGCCAAGCAATTAGCATTCCTTTAGCATGGGCATCATCAATTGACTTGCAGCAGTCCAGTGGTCGTACAAGCGCCTCAGTTTTACGCAAAGAGTGATTGATTCTTACTTTCCAAAATTGGTTGCCTAGCTCAACACCACCTACTTTTGTAGATGGATTGCAGCTCAACAAACTAGCATAGGCCACCTGGTCTTTGTTTGGATATTTTGCACTCAAGAGTAATACTGTTGAACCAACCTATATTTATCACTTCATCAATAACTAGCATATAAGCAAATTAGTTGTAACATGAATCCAAACGTAGTGTTTTTTTACCTCCATTGGTGAAGGTCGTGTCTTCTTTGAAGGCACACAATGTGGAGTCTTGTTTCGAATCACTTGATCTTGTATGTTGTTCATGCAATTTTGGAACTTTTCTTGCTATTGTTCAGTTACTTACAGTGAAATACAGTAAAATTTATTGCATGCTATCAGAGCATCTCCAATAGTGACTTATGAGCTAGTTCTAAGCATATTATTTCATATTTTAATAGAAGAGAGAGAAAAGCTAGCTCTTGATCAAGAGCTAGTCTCATACACACATTCCAAGATTATGTGAGAGTGTCATGTGAGGCTATTTATATTATGAGCTATGTGCTAAAAGTTAGTACTATTGAAGAAGTTGTCTTAGAGCTAGTAACTAGCTCATACTGTTGGAGATGCTCTCAGTATAGATACTCAAAAATCACACAACAATTTTTCTACTAAAAATATGTATATAAGATGCCATTATTTGGCTATCTTAAAACAATTTCTTTATACACATCGAGCTGAAAAGTAGGGAATATGTTAATTAGTTACTGAAAAAGAGCAGGTTTGAAGGAAGCATTTTTTAGACTATGAAATATCCTTATTTATTCATAAAGGTAAGCTTGTATTCTAAAAGATTTCAAACCTTCCATTATATAGCTATAATACAGTAGAAATAATTATAATTGAATTAAAGAAAATTGATTTATTAAATTTGGATGCATGCAACTCATTATATATGAGGTGTGCCATAAATTTTATTGTTGGTTCTTTACTTCCTTAATCCTCAAACAACCCGTTTACCCGCTTATAGTATGACCTACCATATGATTCTTAGTATTTCTTTGCAAGGGGAAATGAAACTAGGGTATCTCATTATTCAACAAAAACAATTAAGATCTCAACAAACGCCAAGTTCATCTGACACTTCTCAATAGAAGCTAGCTTGCAGTTGACAAGATTAACACTACACATGTTTCCTGGGTGCGACAGTAAATTAAGCAACGAAACAACTCTGCAACGAGGCAGCAACTAAACTGAACAACGAAGCAGCTTCACTGCGGGAAGCTACTTGCCCACTTTACCAGAGTGATTCAACAGTTCAACTCCAGAAACATTACCGGAGATCATAATAAAAAGAAGCAGCTTGGCATCAGTGTCTTAACAACAGAGAAGCAACTGCAAATGAACATGTTTGGGATTCTGTAGCTCTGGCAAAATGCCTCGAGCATCACTGATCATAAATGACACAAATGAACAACTGAAAAGCTACAGCAAAACAAAAGTGGTAGAAACATAGAGAAAAGGCATGATGTCCAAAATATGTCATTCTAGATTCTTATAGCATAACAATGAGATAGACTTGACACAACAAATTCCACCACTTGAATAAAAATCAGAATTGCGAAGCATATGCTTAGATACAAACACATCGTATGTGTTACCATGTTACAAAGAACAGGCATAAAGAGTTGCATCATTCACTTCAGAACTTAAATCACCAACAAACATATGGAAATGCCCTGGAAATAATTCAATGGGCACAGTTAACAAAACAAGGATTAAATTAGAAAAAGAAAGAAAAGATACAAGAGGGTTTTTTGAGTAATATCTCACCAGACGTATCCTCCCTCTGTGTACTTGCATACGCCCAGTTCACCTTGATTGCTTGGCCATATCTGAGTAAAAAGTTTCATAATGAAAAAAAAGTAAACCCAAGACTCTTAAATCTGTGTTGTTGAAAACTTGAAATTGGTGGAACACTGAAACTTACATGTGGCGCCCATGAAGGGTCATGATTGCAAGAGCTGCTGACCTCCGATCATAGTACTCAACAAACCCAAAGGAAGACTGTAAAGAAAGAGTAAATTCTTGTCAAATAGATGAAAATTGACTCAGATCGGGTAGAGACCGGATCTGTAGGTTTGAATATTAAGATAAATTTCGCAGCAAGAGTCCCTCATATCGGGTAGAGACCGGATCGGAGAAGCAGGCAGACGGTTCGGGTATATAGAGCTACTCGCAAACTGCAGATCAGAGAGAGGGCAGCGTACCAATCCGTTCTCGTTGCACTCGCCGCAGCAGTGGATGCGGTCTTCCTCCTCGATGAACACCTTGCGGCTGCCGCCGCAGCCGGGCAGTGGTACGGCGGGCGCCGCCGCGCCGGGCGCGCGAAGGCTGGTCTGGCCGACAGCGCCCTCAAGAAGCCGCCGGAGCTGGCCGGTCTCGTCGCCGGACATGGGGTGTAGTCCATGAGGGAGAGAGGAACTTGGTGAGGCGGCGGCGGATGGGGGCGATGGGCAGCAGAGGGGCGGAGGAGGCCGGGTGGGGGGCGGAGGCGACGGATGAAGTACGACGAGGGGGGCGGAGACGGATCTGGGCGGATAGTGCGAGAGAGGGGGCGGCGGATCTGGAGTAAGGAGGAGACGAGGGCGAGACGGGAAATGTGGGTGGCGGCTGGGGAGTCGGGACTTAGGAATTGTGAACAGGTGATGTATACGCCACCAATGAGTTATGGCGTATGGAAAGTTGAACTGAGAGATTTCCTTGAGATTATTGGAGGGAAGATTTTACATTAGTGGGAAGTATGTGGAGGGAGATTTGTGTGAAAAATTTCAGGCCATGCATAAAACAGCATCATTTTTAAACGATTTTTATATTTGATCGCTCAATGGAAAAAATATAAGGCTTTTTTAAAGTATATTTAGCAAAAATAGAGCGTACATATTTTCCAAAACTCTAATGCTTTTTAAATGATTTTAGTTCATTGGTTATGTATAATTAATCCTGCTAACGTCGTAATTCATCACTTATGGTTAATTAATAACGTGGGTCGTTACATATAATGTCTAATTATTTTGGACTATACAGATCTGGATTATTTTGTATGAAGAACATGTTAGCACTTTTCGTCATAATTAAATTTTCAACTTTGCAAATCTGCCTTGTGGTTCCACGACCTGAAAGCAGATTTTCTAACATGAAAATAGCAGCGAGGTTCCACATATTTACCTTAAACTGCAATTTTAAGGTTCCAAACCAAAAACTGCAATTTTCTGTTATAAGGGACAGTTAGTGTAAATTTAAGGACATCTACCTTTGCCCTTCCAATTTCTTTTAAAAAAGATCAATATCTTCAATCTAGTAGTGGTGTTGTTTGTACAAATCTATCAATATTGAACAAGATTCCCTACAGTAGAGAGTAACACATGTCCGTAACACAGATATTGTATGTTACTAGATGGCTTTGTAACACATGTTTATGTTGCGGTACTATATGCTTGTAACACGTATATTGATCATACTGAGTATGTGTTACAGGGTCTCCTGGGGACACAAAGTATGTGTTGCTGAGTTTTTTGCCTGTAACACAATTTGTATTATGTTGCAGTCAAGTGTTACCATAGCCATGTTCTGTTGTAGTGTGTGCAAGTGTAACTTAGAAAAAATAGTGTCAAATTTAAGGGATCTTGAAAGTAGACAAATTAGCCATTGTAGATACTGAATATCAAACAAATATCCATGCTTACCGCAACATATTTAGCAATTCAAACTACTTTGTATTGCTATAGTTACAGGAGGCTAATAAAAGGACTAGTTGTTAGAAATTGGCCCATTTATTTATAGTCTATTTCCTTAATTCCAAAGTATGCATAGTTTAATACCATATTGCTAAGGAAAGATGAGGAAGACCGATTTATAAGATGGAGTCCTCACCACTCCTTGAATATAGATAGAGATGGGATGAGGAGGGTTCTGTCTAGTCACACACACACGCACGCACGTGCGCGTATTCGCGTATTTTTGCGTGACTTGTGACTTGTAGCGCGCCACTTAGTAGACTCAGTCCATCTTTATTTTTGATGAATCCTGCACCTCACTCTCTCTGTTTGAATGAGATTCAAACGTTTGATTTTGAGGCTTAAATGGGTTTTTGATGGCAGGAAGTTATCAGTGGGTAAATCACTGGTTAAATATTTTCAGTTACCAGTGAATAATTGAGTAGTTACCAGTGAATTATTTCAGTTCAATGGGGCAGTTACTAGAGAGTAATTTGCATATCTTTATATACCTGGAGACGTCTAAGGTATAGAGAAGAGAGAATCCCTTACTGCCTGCATCTCTTACTTCTGTCTTCTCGTGCTATTGTACTTCGCCGTCTAAACCTCGTCGACCTTTCTTCCCGGTGTGCACCTGGAAGGAGGGAGAGGGGCTATCTCTGAACCGTTGCCGCAGAGAGTACTTGCACAGGGCGGCAATAAAGTTTCTGGGCAGCGCATCTGCGCGACCGCTCACTGCACTGCATCATCTATGTTCTGCACTGCGTCAAGCCTGCGCTACTTCCTATTCTTCATTAGGCGAAAAAGTAAGTCGTTCGCGCGCACGTTCGACTTTGTTACTTTATTCTTTCTTGTGTATATTCTAAAGTATAATGAGTAGCCTGTTGTTAGTTGTGAATTTTGCGTCATTAGTTTATTGTTTTTGTCTCCTAATAAAACTTGAAATTAAAATATTGCCCACATTTCTCACACTAATAAGTCAAAAAAAAAAACATAACTGGTTACTGATACGGGATTGTTAAGTTCTAAAGTGGTATGCACTGTCGGCCATACCTGAGCTTCATACGTAATGAGCCAAACCAAAAATGCTAGGTAGAAGCCTTGTAGAGCCATTGTTATAATGCTAGTATATGCTATATTAATTTATTTTTGCTTATTGAGATGCTGTTTTTCGAGAAATAGTTCCATGATCTGAAGCTGTATTGTTCTTCCAGCTTGTGCAGATGTATCATCCCATGCCACCTTAAGGTTTCTCGAGGTCAAGGATGTCTCCTATTATGCGTTGTGCAGCATGATGAAAGAAGTGCTACTTTGTTGCTGTCCTGGGAACTTATGCAGTGGTTATGGGCTTTAATCCAAAAAAATGCAGTGCTAAAGGGCAGGGTTGGTGGCAATGTCATTGGCTCTTGATGAACCATCATGGGGGCCCTTTTAAGGCAAGTGCTGTTCCTGCGTTGCAGTCTGTAGCCGCTACATCCAATTGCCATGTAATGCATGGCTTCTCAGGTCTTTACAGAGCATGTATTGTTTAGCTGAACAATATCCACACATCGTTTTCATCATATCGTTATTTCATATTTGAGTCAAAGTTGGTAGCCTCAAAACAGAATATCTATCCAATGGCAGGCCTAACTTTCAGACCTGCGCTTATATCTTTAGTTCAGGGGTGGTTCACTGAGCAGCAGTCCAACATAGCTGTTCTTTCCTTTTCTCCCATCACTGTAACTAACAAGGGCAAAGAAAGTGAAGGATTTAGCCCCACACCCGCAAACTGCGCAACTACACTCGAAAAGAACAATCTTTTTTCCCTGGTAGCTTTGCTAAAATCCAAACTAAGATAGCGATGTAAATGACCATAAGTTTGGCTGTGTACCTAGTCATGCCTGCTATTGGATCTTCTGAAGTGCTCCAGCAAATTTTGTTTGCAAGATAAAAGTCATTTTTGTGAACCTCTTGCCAGATTTTTATAAACACTTTTAAGTAGATGTCAACAGTTGGACTTTTCTTCGCCGGTGAGTTGGATGATCAAGACAGCAGCACAGACAATATTCAGAATATTGTTAATTTTAGGTATGTATTCTCTTAACCCATCTTTTATGTTGCCATCTTCCATATCCATTGACCACATGGCAAATCAAGATTCAGCTATTTGGGAGCACTACTTTCAGCTTCCTCCAATCAAAGCGGCTGATAACTTTGACCTGATCTCAAAAATTCAGACATGGCAGAAAAGTCCATTCAAAAGTTTCTTCCCTCCAGCACCATTTATAAACAAACTATAAATACAACCTTCTGCAGCTGCACCTCAAACCAAGCATTGCAAACCAGTTCTCTACTAAAGCTGCCAATGGCTTCCTCAAAGCTCATTGCAGCCGTCCTTCTCCCCGCTCTTCTCGCCCTCCACGCCGTCCCAATGGCCACCGCGGCAAACTCCAACCTCTTCCGCGACTACATCGGCGCCATCTTCAACGGCGTCAAGTTCACCGACGTGCCCATCAACCCGAAAGTCCGGTTCGACTTCATCCTCGCCTTCGTCATCGACTACACCACCGCTACGGAGCCCCCGTCTCCGACCAACGGCAAGTTCAACATCTTCTGGCAGAACTCCGTCCTCACCTCGTCCGCGGTCGCCGCGATCAAGCAGGCCAACCCGAACGTGAGGGTGGCCGTCAGCCTTGGCGGTGCCACCGTGAACAACAGGCCCGTGTTCTTCAACATCACCTCCGTCAACTCCTGGGTCAGCAACGCCGTCGCCTCCCTCACCGACATCATCCAGAAGTACAACCTCGACGGCATCGACATCGACTACGAGCAGTTCCAGGCCGACCCGGCCACCTTCGCCGAGTGCGTGGGCCGCCTCGTGACGACCCTCAAGGGCAGCGGCGTGATCAAGTTCGCGTCCATCGCGCCGTTCGCCAACTCCGACGTGCAGCGCCATTACCAGGCGCTGTGGAAGGCGTACGGGAGCGCCATTGACTACATCAACTTCCAGTTCTACGCCTACGGCCCGAGCACGACGGCGTCGGATTACGTGAGCTTCTTCGACAACCAGATAGTCAACTACCCGGGAGGGAACATCCTGGCCAGCTTCACCACCGCGGCGACGACGAACTCGGTTCCGATTGATACAGCGTTCAGTGCTTGCCAGACCCTGCAGTCGCAGGGCAAGCTCTATGGCATCTTCATCTGGGCTGCAGATCATTCTAAGAACCAAGGATTCAAGTATGACACACAAGCGCAAGCACTCTTGGCTAATGGCACTACTAGCAAGTAGTGAGCTTCATTGCGCAGTAATATGGAATAAGTGTACTATGTCTATGACTTTTTTTTTTTGGTATTTTTGAAACATTGCTGGGTTCGCTAATGGGAACACCGGTTTCGTAGGCACGAAGCAATTTCTGTACGGGATAAAATGTGGTATTGTTGTAGCAAGAATGAAGAATAAAGTTTCGGCCTATTTCTGTTCGGTTTATAGCATTTCTTGAATGAACTATGTTCTCTTGAATTTTTCATATTTTCAGCGATTTATCACTATCTAGTGCTCTAGCGATTATCTTTTAAATGCTAAATTTTATTTTTACCTGTGTGGAGCATTCTGATCTATATAAGTTTGGGTAGACAAACTATTCTAGTCTATATGATTTTTCTTGGGTTTTGTTAAATATTATCCGAATTTTTCTTTCTATTTTTTTCAGACCATGGTTGTAATTAAGGCTGGGTTTTTGTTTGTTACGTAGTATTGTAGTTTGGCTATCTGTCCATTTGCTTGGTCAATGCATGCACAGGACAAGTTGTGTTAGAAATTGGCCCATTTTCTTAATTCCAAAGCATGTATGGTTTAGTACTATATTGCTAAGATAAAGTGAGGAAGATTGATTTATAAGGCGGAGTCCTCACCACTCCTTGAATACGGATAGCGATGGCATGAGAAGGGTTCTGGCTAGTCACACGCGCGCACGCATATTCATGTATTTTCACGTGAAAATCGCGTATTTGCGCCACTTGGTAGACTAAGTCTGATTGAATAAGATTCAAACATTTGAATGAGGCAGTTACAAGTGAATTTACACTGCTTAATTTGTGATCTGATGAGGCAGTTACTAGTGTATAATTCTATTTAAAACGCAGCAGTTACTAGTGAATAACTGTAGCGCCCTTAAAAGGGCCTAGAGACGTCCAGGAAGAAGAAGAAGAGAATTTTGCACCTCTATTCTTCCTCTACTTTCTGCTCTACGAGCTTGTGCTGTTGTGCTGTGCCGTCTGAACCTCGTCGACCTTTCTTCCCGGTGTGTACCTGGAAGGAGGGAGAGCGGCTATCTCCGAACCGTTGCCATAGAGACTACCTGCACGGGGTGGCAATAAGGTTTTTGGGCAACGCATCTGTGCGACCGCTCATTGCACTGCGTCAAGCCTGCGCTGCTTTCTGTTTTTCATCAGGTGAAAAAGTAAGTCGTTCACGCGCATGTTCGACTTTGTTACTATATTTTTCTTGCATATATTCTAAAGTATGATGAGTAGCCTGCTGCTAGTAATAAGTTTGCATCACTGGTTTATTGTATTTGTCTCCTAGTAAAATTTGGAATTAAAATATTGCCTGCATTTCTAACAATCCAGAAACCTTATTGTGAATTTTGTTGCAATACAGCAATGGCTAGTGCTTCTGATGCGATGGAACCTGAGAGGTTTTCTGGTCAGAACTTTCGTAGATAACAGACTAAAGCCAAGTTTGGCTCATGTCTTTGGGGCAGTTCATGCAATTTGAAAATGCAAACAACACTACTCTTGACTGCATTCTGACTGTTCTGGCAGATCAGTTCTATGATGTGTACATGGACTTCGAGTCTACCACAGAGTTGTGGGATGCACTAGTGCACAAATATGCAAAGGCAGAGGCAAGTCGCTGGCTCTACATGTGTGAGCAATTTTTTGACTTTAGCATGGATGAGGCTAAGTCCATAGTTGGACAAGCTCATGATTTCCAGCTACTAGTTGGTGAGATTGTGCACCTGGGGTGTGTGTTGCCTCCAAAGTTTGTGGCTGCGGGCATTGTTTCTAAACTCCCTGCCTCTTGGAGGAATTTTGCTACTAGCTTGACACATAAGAGGGAAGAGATTTTTGTTGAGGATCTCATGCAGCCCTCAATGTGGAAGAAAAAGCAAGAGCAAAAGACGCACCTAGCACATTTGGCCAGAACTATGCAAATGTCATTCAGAAAAAGACTGTTGCAAAGAAGTACAAATCCAACAAACTGAACAAGACAACTAGCTTTAAGAAGAAAACCGAGAAAAAGGATTTGAGGGACATCACCTGCTTTGTGTGCGGAAAAGACGGTCATATGGTGAATGACTATCGCTTCCGCAAGATCAGAGATGGTGAACAGCCAAAGAAGAAGACTGTTAACGTGATCATAGGCGAGGCCTCGACTTGACTTCAGGAGGGTATGGTAATTCACCTGTTGTCTTTTCAACATATCAATCCACTGATTGGTGGGTTGATACTGGTGCTAATGTTCACGTATGTTCTGATATTTCCTTGTTTTCTTCTTACCAGGCAGCAGGGGCTTCCTCCGTCCTAATGGGTAACGGGCCGCATGCTTCTGTTCTTGGTGCTGGCATGGTGGATCTGAAGCTTACTTCAGGGAAGATTGTCCACTTGAAGAACATGCAGCATGCTCCTACAGTAAAGAAGAACCCGCTAGTGGTTCTCCCGTATGCAGGGATGGTTATAAGCTAGTTTTTGAGTCAAATAAAATTATAATGTCTGAGTTCAGAAAATTTGTTGGTAAAGGCTATGAGAGCGAAGACTTGTTCCACCTAAGTATTTTAGAGTCTTGTTATAATCTGAATATTGTAACTGGTTTAAATAAATGTGAGTCAAATATTTGGCATTCTTGTTTTTGTCATATTGGTTTTGATAATATTGCTAGAATGTCCAGATTAGATTTACTTTCAAAATGTGAAATTGTCAAAGGATCAAAGTGCCAGTCATGTGTACAAACAAAGCAACCTTGAAAACCCTTTAAGGGATTAGAGGATGAAAAGAACTTGCCACCTTTAGATCTTGTTCATTCAGATTTGTGTGAAATAAATGGATTATTGACAAAAGGAGGCAAAAGATATTTTCTAACTTTTGTTGATGATGCAACACGCTACTGCTACGTGTATTTGCTGAAAACTAAGGATGAAGCTTTAAAATACTTTAAAACTTGTTAGGCCGAGGTTGAGAACCAACTAGAGAAGAAAATAAAAAGATTGAGATCTAATCATGGAAGAGAGTATGTCTCTCATGAATTCTCACAATTCTGTTCTAAGCATGGAATAGTCCATGAATTTACACTACCATATTCGCCCCAATCAAACGGGGTAGCTGAGAGGAAATACTGGACGCTAACAGACTTGGTTAATGCCATGTTAAAGAGTGCTGATATGCCTAAGGCATGGTGGGGGGAAGCTATACTAATAGCAATTTTTGTCCTAAATAGAGTAATCACTAAAAAGAGTGAGATTACACCGTATGAGGGAGGAAGGGGAGAAAACCTAATGTTAACTTTCTGCGAACTTGGGGGTATTTGGCAAAAGTCAATATACCATTGCAGAAAAAGAGAAAGCTTGGACCAAAAACAGTCGATGGTATTTTTCTAGGATATGCTCAAAATAGCACGGCCTATAGATTTTTAGTAGCTAAATCAGAAACTCTTGAGATTACTGCTAATACAATAATGGAGTCTAGAGATGCTTCATTTTTTGAGAATATCTTTCCTATACGAACAGTAGGAAGTACTTCACGAATAGAGAATGTTCAAACTGATAACATTGAAAGTGAGAATAATCAAAATTCCAAACTTCCCACCATTTCTGAACCAATATGTGATATCCTTGAGAAGGATAACAATCTAGTTGCAGAAACTCCTCGCATGAGCAAGAGACAAAGGGTTGAGAATAACATTTGGTGACGACTCTATTGTATACCTTGTGGATGATGTGCCAAAGACTTTTTGGAGGCTTATGCATCTTCTAATGCTGAGTGTTGGAAAGAGGCAGTACATAGCGAGATGGACTCTATCAAAAGTAAGGATGGGATCACTTTGAATCAATCCCATTATGCTGAGAAAATATTGAATTGGTTCGGTTTTGAAAACTGTAAAGTTTCTCTAACACCCTATAATGCGAGCATTAAGCTTCGAAAGAACCAAGGGTTAGGAAAAGATCAGTTAAGATATTCACAAGTTATTGGGTCATTTATGTATTTAGCTGGTGGCACAAGACCTGACATTTCATTTGTTATGAGCAAATTAAGTCGGTTTACTTCTAACCCAGGAGATGATCATTGGGAGGCACTTAAAAGAGTGTTGCGCTACTTGAGGGGCACAACATCTTTTGGAATACATTATACTGGATACCCTTATGTATTGGAAGGATACAATGACTCTAATTGGATCTTTGATGCAGATGAGCTCAAAGTTACAAGTGGTTATGTATTCACTTTAGCTAGTTGTGCAGTTTTATGGAGGTCTTGCAAACAGACTATATTGACGAGGTCAACCATGGAAGCAGAATTTGTGGCACTTGACACACCCACAGTTGAGGCTGAATGGCTGAGAGAGTTTCTATTGGACTTGCCATTGGTTGAGAAACCAATACCTGCAATCCTGATGTACTATGATAATCAAACAGTGTTGGCCAAAGTCACAAGTGCAAAGGATAATATGAAGTCCTCTAGACATGTGAAGCGTAGGCTTAAATCTGTCAGAAAACTGAGAAACTCCGGAGTAATTCTGTGAACTATATTCATCGAGAAAAATCGCGACCCTTTTACAAAGGGGTTAGCACGAAAGCGATTTACATTGCGTCTATGGACATGAGAATGAGGCCCATTTAAGTTACATCACAATGGTAACCCATACCTTCTTGATCGGAGATCCCGTGACTTAGGCAATGGGAAAAACAAATTGATGTTGTAACAAGAGAGTACATATTTATTGTACCCATGTCCTAATAAACAATGTACTTTCGACTGTATGGAAGGTTGGCATAAAGCCTTAATGTATTCTGTTGTCCAAATAAGAAAAAGGTATTAGCCTGCAGGATACCTAGAAAGAATACATCTACTTGAGCTTAACTGTGTGGTCGCAGTTCATGAGAAAGGGGCATTCTCTAGAAAGCTCATGAGCAAATAAGGGAGCATGACCATCTAACGCTCCGTTTAGGCGTGGTTCATTGGCAGCCTAGTACTAGTTGAGATTTCAAGTGAAATCTGATCACGAAAAGCTGTGAATTCAAGGCATAGTCCATTCATCAGTTGTGAGAAGATGAATCTTGTTATTCTAGGTGTAAGTTCAGCCCGTACAGGACTTACACTAAATAACTGGTATATTAACAGTACTTCAGCACAATATCTTTGTCTTATGTTTACTTCTTGCTTTGGAATGGTGGGGGATTGTTAGAAATTGGCCCATTTGAGCATGGCCCATTTCCTTAATTCCAAAGCATGCATAGTTTAGTACCATATTGCTAATACAAGGTGAGGAAGACCAATTTATAAGATAGAGTTTCACCACTCCTTGAATATGGATAGAGATGGTATGAGGAGGGTTCTGGCTAGTCACACATGTGCGCACGCGCGCGCGTATTCTCATATTTTAGCATGAAAATCGCGTGACTTGTGATTTGCAACACACGACCGTGCCGTGACATGGCACGCCACTTGGCAAACCAAGTCTATCTTTGTTTTGTGCTGAACCCTGCACCACTCTCTCTCTCTCTATTTGTTTGAATGAGATTCAAACATTTGAATGAGGCAGTTACAAGTGAATTTACACTGCTTAATTTATGATCTGATGAGGTAGTTACCAGTGCATAATTCTGCTTAAAACGCAACAGTTACTAGTGAATAACTGCAGCGCCCTTAAAAGGGCCTGGAGACATCCAAGAAGAAGAGAATTTTGCACCTCCACTCTTCCTCTACTTTCTGCTCCGCGAGCTTGTGCTATTGTGCTATGCCGTCTGAACCTCATCGACCTTTCTTCCTGGCGTGCACCTTGAAGGAGGGAGAGCGGCTATCTCCGAACCATTGCCGCAGAGAGTACCTGCACGGGGCAGCAATAAGGTTTCTGGGTAGTGCATCTGCGCGACCGCTCATTGCACTACATTATCTACGTTTTGCACTGCGTTAAGCCTGCACTGCTTCCTGTTCTTCATCAGGCGAAAAAGTAAGCCGTTCGCACACATGTTCGACTTTGTTACTATATTTTTCTTGCATATATTCTGAAGTATGATGAGTAGCCTACTGCTTGTAGTAAGTTTTGCATCACTGGTTTATTGTATTTGTCTCCTAGTAAAATTTGGAATTAAAATGTTGCCCACATTTCTAACAAATTATAATAACTTTTCCATCCATGGCTTACAATTAATAGTGTTGATGTATAAGCGAATTGTGAACTGATTGATACATGTAACATAATATGATATTAGAGCCAAAAGATCTTAAGTTTAACACTCAGTTAGTGCAATTAAAAAAAATAATTGCAGCCCCCTTCTATTCCATGTCTTAAGGTTGAAAGTGCCTATACACGAGAGAAAGTATTAAAGTATAAGTAAATTGATCGTATTTTCTCATCAGCTTAACTTAGGGATGAACTAGTTAGTGCATGCAACTCAATAAATAGAATCAAATGTTTCCCCATGGATCTCCATCCAACAGCACCAAGGAGATCAATCAAATTCCATGCAGGTTCATCAAGATTCCTTGCAGTTGATGAGTTACCTTTTATCTTCTCAGAACATGAAGGTTTTAGAGACTTTATGTCGAAAGCTTGTCCTCGGTTCCATCCACTATCTAGGACAACAATGTATAGAGACATTCTTCACCTTTATGAAGATGAGAAAAAAGCTAAAAATCTTTTGAAGGATTCTCGTCAAACAGTTAGCCTCACAACCAACACATGGACTTCTTCAACCCTTCAAAACTACATGGTTCTCACTGCACATTACATTGATAGCAATTGGCGACTTAACAAAAAAAATTCTTAACTTTTGTTTGGTAGACAGTCATAAAGGGGAAGATATTGGAAAAGCACTAGATAAATGCTTGCTTGAGTGGGGCATTGAGAATGTGTGCACTATTATGGTAGATAATGCTAGTTCAAATGATGGAGCTATAAACTACATGAGGAGTGCTTTGAAAAATCGCGGTGGTACATTTGTGAAAGGTAACCATCTTCACATGAGATGCGTAGCTCACATTATTAATCTTGTGGTTCAAGATGGGTTAAAGACAATTGCTCCTTCTATTTCCCGTATTCGTAATGCTATCAAGTATGTGAGAAGCTCCCCCTCAAGAATGAATACCTTTAAAAAGTGCATGCAAATAAGCAAGATTGAAGAAAAAGGTTTGGTGTCTCTCGATGTGTGCACTAGATGGAACTCGACTTATCTTATGTTAGAGACTACCGTGGGTTTTGAGAAGGCATTTGAGCGGCTTGAACTTCAGGACCCTTCCTATAAGGCTGAGTTGGGTGTGGATGGGGTTCCAACATATGATGATTGGGTGTATGCGAAAGATTTCAAAGCCTTCTTAAAGCATTTCTTTGACCTCACAAAAAAAGTTTCTGGCACTCAGTATATTACTTCCAACACTTTCTTCGAAGATATTACTGGTATAAATTATTTGTTGTCTGTTGGAGTCAACGTGATGATGGTGATGATACCACCTTCAAACAAATGGCTATTAAGATGAAGGAAAAATGTGATAAATATTGGGGGGATCCTGAGAAGATGAACAACTTAATTTTTATTGCTGCAATTCTTGATCCTAGGTACAAGTAATTCTTAATCAGTTAATCTGAGTCAATGTATGGATGTTTTTATTAACCAATGATCACTCACTTTGTTTTTTTAATGTTTGTGCAAGGACTAAGCAATCTGATTTCTTCAAGTATGCGATTACCTCGACTTATGGGCATATTAAAGGTGCAAAGATATGGGATAAAGTAAACTGTAACATCCTGATTTTCAGAGCCTTCTTGAAGCTTTTAAAATAAAATTCACCAGTTGCATTTTTTCTGAAATTAATTAAAGCTTAATTGGAATTTTTATGAATTAAAAGGATTTAATATGATTAATCTGAACATGAACATTTGCCAAAATTGTTTTAGTTGAGTTCCTTGAGTCTCAAGGAATTTTCTGGGATTTTTCCGGATTTATTTACTATTTTCTAGAGCTCAAAAGAATTATTGGAATTTCTGGAAAAGAAAAGAAAAGAAAGCCAACCGCCGGTGGGCGAAGCCCACCGAACCGCCCAGCCCGCCGCCGCCCGGCCCAGTGCGCCTCGCCACGCCACGCGGCGCGCATCATCGCGCGCGCCGCGCCGCTTTGAGCCGTCCGATGGCCGACACGTGTCGACCATCCGGCGCTCCTCGCCAGCCAGCGTCATCTCGCCGCTCCTCTCCGTGTCGGCGGCGGTGGGGCCCACTTGTCGAGGCGATTCGCCAGACTCGGCGTCCGTGCCACGTCGACCCTCGCCACCGGTATTTATTGCACGCGCCGCCTCTCGCCGGCGCCGTCTCGCCGCCGTCGCCGCCGTCGCCGGCCGCCGTCGGCCGACGCCGCCGTCTCCGCCGCCGCCGCCGCCGAGCCGGTGAGCCCGCCGCCTAACCCTAGCCCGCCGGCCCAGCCCGCCGCCGCGCCCGACGCCGCGCCTTTCGTCGCCGGCCGCCACCGTGCGTCGCCGCCGCAAAGTTACCACCGCGCGCGCGCCGCCCGTGACGCCGCGCCGCGCCGCGCGCCGCGCCCCTCGGTCCCAGCGCCGCCACGCGTCGGCCATCGGCCGACTTCCGCCTCCCGCGCCGCCTCATCCCCGCTGCCCATCCAGATCTGAGCCAAAGGCCCAGATCACGCCGCGTGGACGCCCTCGAGCCGTCCGATCGACCGCCGCCGCCGCCCCGCATGCGCCGCGTCAGCCCTAGCCACATCACCGTCCACGTCAGCCCTATCTGACGTGGCAGCCACGTGTCGCCGCCACGTCAGCGCCACGTCAGCCTCTGCCGCCCGCACTGTTTCGTGAGCCGAGCCCACCGTAGACCCATCTCACCGTGCGCCCGGTCCACAGCACAGTACACTTTTCCAATTTTCCGATTTTCTGTAGATTTATTTTTCCAGAGCCCCGTTCTCCCTCGTCCTAGCTCCGATTGACCCGATTCTTTTTCCTAAATTCATCTAAAATTGAGCTCTATCTTTTGGTTCAGGTTTGAGAATTTTTGGAGTTCATTTGAATTTTATTTGAATTTATTTTGTCTCTTTGTTTCGTTTTCTCTCTCGTTAGATCACGCGTTCGAGGAGCCGTCGATTTGAAGATCAAGAGCCGTCAACTGAGCAAGGCCAAGGCAAGTCGTGTCCCTTGATCATGTTGAACCCAGTTTGCAATCTATTATTTAAATATCTTGTTTTAAATTATCTTGCATCGCTATGTTTATTCAAACCCTTGTATGGTAGTTATCGTCCCAATTGGTTATTTTCCTCCTTGATATTTTGGAATGCCATGATGCCATTGTCACCTTAGGTTGGGAATTTAATTAGTGATGCTATGTTATTTGTCACATTAGGGTGGTACGATTAGTGTGCTTAGCCATGCTTTTATTATCGATTGGGTTCATCATCACATGTGATTAATTAATTTGACTTAATGAGATATTGAATCGTGGTTGGTGCCACTATTATAAATTTTGTGCCGTGACGTTGGTGCGTCATTGGCGGTGGTTATACAAAATTGGTTTTCACTTGGGCGATTGATCGTGCAGTAAAGGGGGAAGTGTTGGAGCACTTCGAGGGATGTGGTAGTCTCGCCCGAGAACACTTAAGGACTTAACTTTGTGCGCCATTGATCTGAGTCTTACCGTGCAAACCACATGTCTGGTATGGGACAGACCTGGCTGATTAATTTGGGATGTTTCAATTTCAATCTCGCTGGGATGAACATGGTTGCTGATTTCCATGAGGCGCAAGGGGGTGTGATGCGAAACCTAGCGGGCGGGATTGGGTTGGAATTGAACATTGTAAAGGCTTTGTTGTGATTTCCTTAGCGCGAGGCTAATCACATCGTGTGGGTACAGATTGTGCAACCTCTGCAGAGTGTAAAACTATTCGAATAGCCGTGTCCTCGGTCATGGACAATGCTCGGTGATTTCACACGAGGTATAGTTATTTCTAAAAAGTTTTGGACAGTGGATGGTTAATTCACTGTTGGTTTAACTTGTGGATGGGAGGTCCATGAGTGGTTGGTTTAGCTTATGGATGGGAGATTCATAAGTGGTTACTTCAATTCCTTTGATTATTATTTATTACTGTTTTACTTCAAATGCGCCTTCAATCTATTTATTGTATCTTCAAATGCTGTTTTATGCAAATTAACCTTTCAGCCTTCCCTTGGTAAGCCTTGCATACTATATTGCATCATTTGTTACAAACGGCTTGCTGAGTACCAATGTACTCACGGCTTTACGCCTATGTTGCTCAGTTGAGGAAGAGGAGTGCTACCAGCAGGAGATTCCAGGAGGCGAGTACTTCGACGACTACGCGTTCTAGGCTTCGCTCCCCACTCGATTGCCCGTGGGCATGTCGATTGGCCACTACGTTTATTTTGGATTTTCCGCTGCTAAGTTTTGTTAAGCCCTTAAGGCTATTGAGTTTGTAAGCTTGACCATAAGGTCTCACTTTTGGATATTGTTTAATAATTCGAGTTTCCCTTATTTAATATTGTGATTGTGGTGATGATTACCTCTATGTTTGACTGTGTGCACTAGCGAGATCCTGGACTAGTGCAGTATACACAGAGAGTCCGGATTTGCATATTCGGGTCTCGACATAAACTGGGCATTGTTAGATCTTTTTGAAGAATTCAAGAAGATGTACTCTCCGGATGAAAACCAAGGTGATAGACAAGTAACATTAGATGCACAAAATACTAGTGGCACTGAGCATTCAAGTGCATCTACAAATTTTATGAGGTCTTTATATAATAAGAGAATGAAAGTTTCTAGTGGAGGTGGTGGCAAATCTGAATTAGATAAGTACCTTGCTGAAGATATAGAAGATGATGATCATAGCTTTAATATTCTCTCTTGGTGGAAGTACAACTCACCTCATTTTCCAATCCTCTCACGCATGGCCCATGATATATTAGCAATCCCCATATCAACTGTTGCTTCTGAATCAGCTTTTAGTACTAGTGGTCGTGTTCTTGATGATTTTAGAAGCTCCTTGACTCCATTCACACTCCAATGCTTGATATGTGCACAAGATTGGTTACGTTCTTCAAAACGCATCAATGTGGAAGCCGATTTAGCGGATTTGTCTAAATTTGAAGAAGGTACTATAATATATGCAATATATTTTATACTTATAAGTGATAGCAATTTGTACATTAACAGCTGTTTCAACTAATTAGCTTATTTTTCATGTTATGAAGGCATTGAAATGTCAGGCCTAGATCCAACTCCAACAGCAAGTGTCTACTCCTTGGATCGAGTTTGATGCTTTTGTTATTATTTCAAAATTAGATTGTCTAATGTATGTGTTTGCCGGCCACAAACCTCCGATGAATATTATGTTTAAAAGAGCTAACGAATATTCTGTTTATGTGCTGCAGCTGCTGTCTTTTATTCTTCGCCGCTAGCTCTGGAGACTGGAGTCTTCTTTGTCTTTGGTGGCGCCATTGCTTTCTTCTTGTCTGTGTCTTTGTTTGGTGCTAGTTCTTTGGCGCCGCTTGCTGCTGTCTATCAGTCTATGTGTGCTGTTTTGTGACTTTACTACTGCTGTGCTGCTGTTAAAGTGTTAATCTGACTTATGCGTTGCTGTGCTGCTGTATAATGTGCTACACTGCTAGTAGTTGTTGTCTTGCTGACTTGCTATGCTGCACCCTGCACTGCTGCTGTCCTGTGAAGTGTGATTGTGTGAAGTCCGGCTGACGGCTGTGATTTGTGAATACTGTGAACATGTGAAGTGTGAAGTGAACTTAGTCAAATTGTGCTGGCTGCTGCCTGTCGGCTCTCGGCTGTGAGCTGTGCAAAGTGCACGTCTGCGCCCTACCCCTGCGGTCTGCCACAGCCCACAGTGCCAGTGCCCAGTTGCCCACTGCTAGCCTATTCTGGATTTTTGATTGTAGAAATTAAATTAGAATGGAGAATTAACGTTTAGCAATTCGCGCAAAGTTTGGTAAAATTGGTATTAACCGATACCGTACTGAAATAAAATGGTATTTACCGATACCACACCGTATTCTGAAAAATTCCGTATTTCCCGAAATGCTAAAACCATATTTACCGATCAAACCATATTTACAGAACCGTATAAACCGAAAAAACCGAACGAACAGTCCTATCAAGTAGGTTGCCCATAGCACTGCATACACAAGAGGACACTTACAATTTTACAAAGATAAGCTTCATGATTACAAATTTAGAAAAATGCTTACACTACAAGAAATTTCAGGCTAATGCAAGCTAGACTTATACATCCTTCATTAAACTACAATCTAAAACAAGTGGTGCGGAAAAAATTTCAAGTAGCAGAAACAAAAAGGCAACGAACACCATTTTCAGCTTCTATGCCAAAATCAACAGCTTCTATGCTGGTGACTTAGAATGATCAACTTATGTATTCGCAGAAAAATAAAAAAGGAAGATGATAACAAAATGTTCATCAAATCAACCATGCACAATTTTACCTACTTTAGAAGCTCATCATCAGTATATTGAACCTGGTAGAGTTCCTAGCCCCTAAGCGTGTCCACATCATCATTTTCCCATTCCGTACAATCGCTCCAGCCGACGCTGTGCGCGTTATGGTCCTACTGAGCGGATGGTGTCGCACGGCTTCGCTCTTAGCTCTGGCCGCCGTCCGTTCGTCCTCGTGTCGTCTCCACCCGTTCGTCTGCGTGTCCTCTTGTGTTTGGTTCCTGGTGCGGCGTACGCGGGGGTGCTATTGACGAGCGGATGGTGACGTGCGGTTTCGATGGCGTGGCATTGCACTTTGTCATCTCACGCGTGTGTGTTCTCCCGAACGTTCGTGTGGCTTTCCTCGTGGCGTGTCGCTTTCCTGGTGGCACACTGCAGCTAGGTTCGTGTCGCTTTCGTCCTTCCATTCTTATGTCCCAGGCCTGTCCTCTATTTCTTCTCACGATTGCTTGGACCACGACCTTCGACCGCGGAGTGGCTTCAACCACGACCTTCGACCATGGCTCTGGGACGCCTAAGGTAGACATGATGATGTACCTTGCCAGCCAGACTACGCCTCTTGACCGTCTTCCCCATCGCCGGTAATCATCGGAAAACCCTCATAGGCAAGCCTCAACTCAATGTCGCCTCTCCAGTCTAAAGCTTTCTAATTAACCTCGCCAGTAGCTTCCTCTTGCTCCCCAAAACAACCCTGAACCACCAATTTAGCTCCCCGAGCTCCCCTCTTCTCTGGCACCGAAACCCACCGCACGGCCGAGCCACCTCGCCGTGGCGAGTCTAGCCCCAGTCTCCTCAGCGCAAATCGCCGCTTCCATGAGACACCCCTATCCCCACTGATGCCCAAACATCGGACCAATCACCCAAAAAAGCCCGTATTCAACCACTAGGCTCAAACCAGCCGTAGAGAAGGAGAGCTCGCCACTGGCGAATGGTGCCTTCTCTCATCCAAAGCTTTCCAATTAACTTCGCCATTAGCTTCCTTTTGCTCCCCAAAACAACCCTGAACCACCAATTTAGCTCCCCGAGCTCCCCTCTTCTCCGGCGTTGAAAGCCACCGCACGGCCAAGCCACCTCGCAGTGGTGAGTCCAGCTCTGGTCTCCTCAGCCCAAACTGCCGCTTCCATGAGACTCCCCTATCTCCACTGATGCCCAAACATCAGCCCAATCACCCAAAGAAACCCCTAGTCAACCACTAGGCTTAAACCAGCGGTAGAGAAGAAGAGCTCGCCGCCGGCGAACGGCGCCTCCCCTATCCTTGCCGACTCGAGAAACGGACTCCCCACATTATCAGCAACCCTAGAAGACGTCGCAAAACTCCCTAACCCCGACTGCTTCAACACCTCTGGCCGCTCCCCTATTTCTGCTCTGATCACCACTTGGAAGCTTCGACCACGTTGTGTGGTCGAGCGAGGCTTCGAACACGTTGTGTGGTTGAACACGCTCGATCACCATCTGATCTCTCTGAGCTGCTCGGACGCCGTCCGATCTCCCCGAGCCGCTCGGACGCCATCCGATCTCCGTCAACTTGCGCTACTAATCTCCCCAAGCCGCTCCGACGCCGTCTGATCTCTCCGAGCCGCTCGAACTCTGTCCGATCTCCGTCAGCTTCTGCTACTCGATGGTTGTGGCCAAATCACCCAAAGAGGCCCCTATTCAACCACTAGGCTTAAATCGGCCGTAGATAAGAAGAGCTCGCCGCCGGCGAACGGCGCCTCCCCTGTCCTTGCCGACTCCAGAAATGGACTCCCCACATTACCAACAACCCGATCATAACCCCAGAATATGTTGCAAAACTCCCTAACCCCGACTGCTTCAACACCTCCGGCCGCTCCCCTATTTCCGCTCCGATTGCTGCTTGGAAGCTTCGACCACGTTGTGTGGTCAAACGAGGCTTCGAACACGTTGTGTGGTCAAACGCGCTCGGTCGCCGTCCGATCTCCCTGAGCCGCTCAGACACCGTCTGATCTCGGTCGACTTGCGCTACTGATCTCCCGAAGCCGCTCCGACGCCGTCTGATCTCTTCGAGCCGCTCAAACTCCGTCCGATCTTCGATGGCTTCCGCTACTCGATGGTAGTTACGACCATGCAGCCGCTTCAACCGTGCAGCCGCTTTGATCACGTTGTGGTCTTCAACCACAGCCTCCGACCACGTTGACGCTTTCGACCATGGCCTTCGACCGCGGTGTGGCTTCGAACACGACCTTCTACCGCGGCTCTGGGACGCCTGAGGTAGCCATGATGACCTACCTTGGCAATCGGACCGCACCCCTGTGTTCCCACCACTGGTCGTAACTGACCGCTCACACGACCCCTGTTACGATCACACACACTGTGGTCCTAACCGACTACGACATGGTCGAAACCGACCACACACTAGGCCCGGTTACGACCACACACACACCATGGTCGTAACCGACTATAAGGTGGTCGAAACCGATCACACACAGGACCCTGTTGTGACCTTCGACCACGGTGTGACTTTCAACCACACTACGGCTTTCGACCATAGTGTGATTTTCGACCATGTTGCGATTTGCGACCACATTTTCAGCCTTAGCAATGCCTCCGACCAGCTAAGTATTCGTTGGATGTTCCAAGTATGCACAGTAATATCAGTGTTTTTGCAAAAAAACCCCTTCATTTTCCAAAATAACATAAAGGTTCTTAGTTCCTGCAAAAAGATCCCTGCTAGGTTTTTTTTACCAAAACCCCCCTCCACTTCATCGAAATTGTGTATTCTTTGTTAGATAGCATCCCGTGGTTTTCCAAAATTATGAAAGGGTCCTCATTTAGTTACATACAAGTCCTTGGTTTTTTTGTGAAAAAGACCTTTGATTTTCCCAAAATTACGCATGTGTCCTCGATTTTTTTTTAAGAAACTCCCCGTGAATTATCACCTCTTTTGCTTCGGTCCACACGGTAGCTAGCGTAGCGTATTGCCGTGCTTACGTAGCTAGTATATACTACTCAAGACCAAGATGCATGGTTATGGATTATTCTCATTTCTAAATGGAGTTTTTGGCATGCCATTAATAACTACGAATTGTTTCTACAGGATTCTAGCTAGCTAGGGTCACAGTCATGCATACAACAAGATGCTCTTATTTATTCCATCCGTATCTAAAGGACATGCATGGGTCGGCCAATGGCGCCAGCCATTGGCTACGGACGTGTCAGTGTAAGTAGTGTGCGTACCTGGAGCAGGCGCTTGGCGAGCTTGATGGCGATGATGCCGGTGCTGCAACCCATACCGCTGAGGTTGTGGGTGACGACGTCATCGCGGAACCTGTAGCAGTTGACGATAAGCGAGGTGAAGGACGACGTGGGGCTGAGGAGGCTGGAGTTGAAAATGAGCACGCTGACGTCGCCGGGTGCCACGCCGGCCTTGCGGAGGATCTCGTTGACGACGCCGAAGATGATGGCGTCGGATTCCTCCTTGGCTGTCCGGAGGCACATGTTGACGGGGAAGCTGGTGAGCGACACGGGGAAGTGCGTGGCCTCGCCGAGCCCCGACCGCTCTAGCATCCGCTTCTGGAAAGCCATGCTCTTCTCGCTGATGTTGAAGGTAATCTTGTTGTAGTTGAGATTGAGTCCACTTCGTAGTCAAAGTCGAGTATGAGTCATAGTCGTAACCGAGTTATAGTCATAGTCAAACCCGAGTAGAAATCGTAGAGAAGGGTATAAAAGGGTAGAGTCATGTAACCAGGAATTGTGAGAAGAAAGAGGAAAAAAGAAATAAAGAGAAGAGAAGAAAAAGCGATTTGGCTCTAGGAGACTATCGACTATCGAGTTCGTTGTGTAATTGCAGGCATGGTCGTAAATGACTTATGACCACGGCAAATGAAAGATCGCAGACGTACGCAATGACGATCGAGCGGAAGAGTCCGCAGGTGCTAAAGACATGATCATAAAACATTATGATCACAGTCACACAACAGGAAGACATGGTCGTAAAGAGCTAAGATCATAGCCGTGAAGAAGTGAACGTGGTCGTAAAGGAGCTATGACCACAGTGATCTTGTTTTAGAAGTTGTATGTAGGTTTTGGTAGTGATCGAAGTTGAGTTGGAATCGCAGTCGATGTCAGTTTCAGGCGGACCGGTCAGACCAGAAACGTAGTTGTAATTGAAGTCAAAAATCAGTAGAAGTCGTAGTCGAAACCGAGTTCTAGTCGAAGTCGGAAATAGAGTTGAAATCGTAGTCGGAGTCGTAGCCTAAGTAGGAGTTGTAGATCTGGGTATAAATGGGGGTGGAGTCTTGTAACCAATGTACGCTGAAGTATTGTGAACAATGCGAGAAGTTAAGAAGTAAAGGGAAAAACTTGAGTGTCTCTAACCATCGTGTGATCTCGTAAATGTGGTCGGAAGCCATTACGACCACGGCAAACGTGGTAAGAGAGGCTTACGACCATGGAAAAATCCCAGCGGACGTGGTCGAAAGGTGTTCGACCATGGCAAACCTAAAGAAGGCGTGGTCAGGAGGAGATACGACCACAACAAAGCATTGGCGAAGGTGATTGGAGGATGTACAACCGCAGCGAAGCAAGTTAAACGTGGTCGAAGGGGCGTTCGACCACGTTGAAGTAAGTTTGAACGTGGTCGTAGAGGTGTTCGACCACGTTGACAGAGCGTTGAACATGGTCGTAAGGGCTATCAACCACGTTATAAGCGTTCGACCACGCTATGGAGGTTACGACCACGGTGTGAGTGGTCGTAAGGAGCTGCGACTATGTTGAGAAGACCAGAACGTGGTTGGAAGCGACTCCGACCATGTAGAAGGGAAGAGAAAGTGGTCGAAACGGGTGTTTGACCACAGTGAATAGTGATCACCAGCATCACTACTGTTCGTAGAAGGTTGCGATTACGGTAATTCAAGCGCAGTCAATCAGAGGGCAGCACAATAGTAGGGAAGAGCGGTCGAACAGCTACCTGAGTGGCCGTACAGCAACAAGAGACAGTCGGAACCGGTCGGAAGTACTCAGAACCGGTCGTAAATGATCGTGAGCGGTCGTAAAGATTCCGGGGAAGTCGTAAGGCTTCCAACACTTGGTATCAGAGCATTCCAACATTTACAACAGCGTACGCCGCGTCGCCTCCGCAACCGGTGTACCTGGTCAACCTGGCCAAGTACAAGGCGCCGGCAGCGCACGAGGCATCCCGCGCCAAGACCATCGTCCAAATTGATGCCTCTTTGAATTAATGAATGTTAACAGGTTTGCCTAATATATTATATATCATTGCACTTGCACGCATCTAAAAGCAATCCAAAGGCAGAGAGGCTTGGTGCCCAAACACCATGGTGCCCCCATTTCAGCGCTTATATGTGTGTGTGTGTGTGTTTGTGTATGCAAGGCTGTCAAAGAATGAGGCTCTATACTAAGTTATTTTCAGAATAAGGCAAATTTTATTTCTAATATCGATAAGTAGTAATTTGCGACGAAATTATAAAGAGCATTTGACATGTGTTGAGATAACATTTATATAACTTTCCATAATAGTATATCAAAACCATTCGTAGCCTTCCTCAGCTGTGAACATCGCACAATTCTCACCATGGCCATGGCACACGATTAGACATTCATGCCATCCTATATGTTCAATGAAACAGTTTTGGAAAGGAAAACTATACCCTTTGTAGCTACATCCAAGCTTGCTCATGACTATGAGCACGTCTATTTAAATAGTTTTTAACACTTTGTAGTGGTTGTATAGCTTTACCCACACGAGATAATCAATTGTGTTGTTGGCAACTTCACACTTCCTTTGGCGTGTGACGATAGTTGATTATCTTATAGCCTTTAGGTCATCTAGTCCTATCCTTGCACCAACCGAATGAACATCGAACTTCTCTTAGGTAAACCCCTAAGAGAGTATTCGAATCCTCACTTGTAACACCCTAAAAATATGAGTCCTGAAAATATGTAACCTTTGAAATATTTTGAAATGAATCTTCTTGACGTTTGGATTTTCATGGATTTCCTTTGGATTTTGGTTGAGGTTCCAACAATTAAGAAAAATCAGGAAAATAGAACTATGAAAGAAATGTGAAAATAATAGAAAGTAAACTTGAAATCAAATACTAATATGAAAAGATGATCCAAAAATTAGGGTAGGAGGATTCACTTGAAATCGGTTAGCGAAAACTTGGAAATGTGGAAGTATACAAATATGAAAGAATTAGTTAAATAAAGATGGCAAAAAAGGGGGATTAATAAAAATTTAGCAATGTGTATTGGGCCTAAATAATTTTTATATATATATATATATATATATATATATATATATATATATATATATATATATATATATATATATATATATATATATATATATATAAAGAGAAGAAGAAAAGGAAAAAAACCTTTGGCCTGGATTGAGGTAGCCATTGGGACGGCCCATCTCTCTCCCTCCGTCGCAAGCTCGGCCATGGCCAAAGCTCCTCGCCAGGCCGCCACAGCAGCCTGCCTCCCCGCCATGCTTCGCTTGGACTGCTGGTCACCGGCGTGCCTCTGTGCCCGTACCGTTGCCGTCGGCCGCAGCTCTACCCCATGTCACCACAGTTGCGCCGTCATGTCGCTTTGACCACTGTGACCCATCCCGCCATGCCATCGCATCGCCCCGACCGCTGCGCCAGACACGCCCCGGGTCAACCACAGTGGGCGTCCTTGCCACTACGACCGACTCCCTGACCACCGTGACTAGTCCTACCGCCCCGTCCCATCGCCTTTGAGTCACCACGGGCTGGAATCAATTACCGCAGACTGTGTAGCGGTAGTACCACAGCTCTTAGTCATCGACCACTTTGGTTTTTTACCTCACTGGTCATGTTTTGACTAGATTTGACCACTTCGGTTTCAACTGCTTACAGATTGACCACTCACCGGTTGGTGATTTCACTAGTTGGATTTCAATTTGCTTTGAACACTCGGGTTATGACTACTCTCATGTCTTCGACCACATTGGTTGTTCAACCGCACACATTATTCTTCAACCACATAAATCCTAACCACATTGGTCTATGACTACACTGGTTTTTGACCACTCATTGATCTTCGACCACGTAGGTTACGATCACACTAGTTTTCGACCGCGTTGGTTTTCGACCACTCATTGGTCCTCAACCACATTGGTCTTTCGACCACTCACTGATGATTGGCCATATAGGTTTAGACTACTCAATGGTCCTTGACCACGTTGGTCTTTTGATCGCTTACTGGTCATCGACCACGTAGAGTTTGACCACTCATTGATCCTCGACCACGCTGATCATTCCAGTGCTCGCTGGTCATTGACCACGTTAGTTTTTCGACCACTAATTGGTCTTCGACCACAATTGGTTTTTGACGACTAGTTGATCTTCGACCACGTTGGTTTTTCAACCACTCACTGGTCTTCGACCACATTGGTTCTTCGACTACTCACTGGTCATCGACCACATTGGTTTCGACTACATTCATTTTTGACCACGTTGGTTTTTGATCACTCTCTGGCCATTGACCTCTCGAGTCGTATTTCGACCACGTTGGTTTTCAACCACTCTCTGGTTGTTGACCTCTCGAGTTGTATTTCAACCACATTGGCTTTTGACCATGTTGGTTGTTGACGACTCTTTGGTCGTTGACAACTCTAGTCAAATTTCAACCATATTAGCTTTCAATGACGTTGGTTTTCGATCGCTTACTGGTCATCGACTACTCGAGTTGTATTTTGACCATTTTGACTTCCGACTAGTTGCGGTACTACTGTAGAAACAACAGCGGTAGTCCCACACCTGCAGATTTTGCATAGTGGCTTAGTTCTAAGTTTCTCCAGATTTTGAGCAGGGTTCCCATCTAAATCTTCATAGCTTTGTAGCTATCGGAGCAAAGGATAATTAAATATTTAAGGAAAAATTTGAAGGCACCATTCATCCCCTCTATTACCATTTTCAGTCCTACAGATTGTTAAAAGAAGTCAAAGCGAAAAGCTATCTGAAAAGTAGAAAAAATAAGGCCACTAATCTGTAAGTGTTTTTCATCCAATTTTTAGCTTGAGTCTTCTTTTAGCTGTTAGAAATTGGCCCATATTATCATGGCCCGTTTCCTTAATTCCAAAACATGCATGGTTTAGTACCATATCGCTATGGCAAGGTGAGGGAGACCAATTTATAATGTGGAGTTCTCACCACTCCTTGAATATGGATAGAGATGGCATGAGGAGGGCTTTGTCTAATCTCGCACGCGCGCACGCACTTGCGTGTATTCACACATTTTCGTGTGAAAATCGTGTTGCGGCGTGCGACCATGCCGTGACATAACATGGCACACCCTTGGTAGACCAAGTCCATCTTTATTTTTGCTGAACCAACTCTGCACCACTCTCTCTTTGTTTGAATGAGGGTTTATTGGGTTTGATGACACGTAGTTACCGGTGGGTAAATGGCTAGTTAAATAGGTCAGTTATCAAAGGGTAAATGGCTGTTTTAATCATATCAGTTTTCAGTCTATTTATTTATATGCCTGGAGATGTCCAGAGTATGGGTGAGAAACTCACTGCCTCCATTTCCTTCTTCTCTATGATCTTGTGCTTTTGTACTGCGTTGTCTGAACTTCGCCAACCTTTTTTCCCGGCGTGCAGCTGGAAGGAGGGAGAGCGGTTATCTCCAGACCATTGCCATAGAGAGTTCCTGCCCGGGGTGGTGATAAGGTTTCTAGGTAGCGCACATCTGCGCGACCGCTCACTTCACTATATCAAGCCTACGCTGCTTCCTGTTCTTCAACAAGCCCAATTGTAAGTTGTTCACGTATTTGTTCGACTTTGTTAATATAATTTACTTGTGTATATTCTAAAGTATGATGAGTATCCTGCTATTAGTTGCGAGTTTTGCATCACTAGTTTATTGTTTTTGTCTCCTAGAAAAATTTGTAATTAAAATATTGCCCATATTTATAACATTCCAGAAACCTTATTGTGAATTTTGTTGCAATATAGTAATGGCTGGTGCTTCTGATGTGATGAAAGCTGAGAGGTTTTCTAGTTAGAATTTTCGTAGGTGACAGACTAGAGCCAAGTTTTTGGATCATCTCGTTGGGGCTGTGTTGGGTTATCCACCCGTGGTATCCATTTCGATTCAGCAGTTCATGTAGTTTGAAAATACGAACAACATTGCTCTTGGCTACACTCTGACTATTCTGGCAGATCAGCTCCATGATGTGTACATGGACTACAAGTCTGTCACAGAGTTGTGGGATGCACTAGAGCACAAATATGCAGAGGCAGAGGCAGGTCATTGGCTCTACATATGTGAGCAATTTTTTGACTTCAGCATGGATGAGGCTAAGTCCATAGTTGGACAAACTCATGATCTCCAGCTACTAGTCAGTGAGATTGCACACCTAGGCTGTGTGTTGCCTCCAAAGTTTGTGGCTGTGGGCATTGTTGTTAAACTCCCTGCCTCTTGGCGGGATTTTGCTACTAGCTTGAAACATAAGAGGGAAGAGATTTCTATTGAGGATCTTATTGTAGCCCTTGATGTAGAAGAAAAAGCGAGAGCAAAAGATGCACATGTCACCTCTGGCCAAAACAATGCAAATGTCATAGAAAGAAAGACTGTTGCAAAAAAGTACAAATCCAACAAACCGAACAAGTTAACTAGCTTTAAGAAAAAGGAAACTAAGAAAAAGCATTTGAGGGACATCACCTGCTTTGTGTGTGGAAAAGACGGTCATATGACGAAGGACTATCGCTTCCGCAAGATCAGAGATGGTGAATAGCCAGAGAAGAAGGCTGTCAACGTGATCATTGGTGAGACCTCGACTTCAGGAGGGTATGATAATCCACTTGTTGTCTTTTTAGCATGTCAATCTACTGATTGGTGGGTTGATACTGGTGCTAATGTTCACGTTTGTTCTGATATTTCCTTGTTTTCTTCTTACCAGGCAGCAGGAGCTCCTCCGTTCTAATGGGAAACGGGTCGCATGCTTTTGTTCTTGGTGTTGGCACGGTGGATCTGAAGCTTACTTCAAAGAAGACTGTCCACTTGAAGAATGTGCAGCATGCTCCTACAATAAACAAGAACCTCGTTAGTAGTTCTCTCCTATGTAGGGATGGTTATAAGCTAGTTTTTGAGTCAAATAAAATTGTAATGTCTAAGTTCAGAAAATTTATTGGTAAAGGCTATGAGAGTGAAGGCTTGTTCTGCCTAAGTATTTTAGAATCTTGTTATAATCTGAATGTTGCAACTGGTTTAAATAAATGTAAGGCAAATATTTGGCATTCTCATTTCTGTCATATTGGTTTTCATAGTATTGCTAGAATGTCCAGATTAGATTTAATTCCAAATTGTGAAATTGTCAAATGATCAAAGTGCTAGTCATGTGTACATGGAAAGCAACCTCAAAAGCCCTTTAAAGGATTAGAGGACGAAAAGAACTTGGCACTATTAGATCTTGTTCATTCAGATTTGTGTGAAATGAATGGATTATTAACAAAAGGAGGCAAAAGATACTTTCTAGCTTTTATTGAAGATGCAACACGCTACTGCTATGTGTATTTGCTAAAAACTAAGGATGAAGCTTTAAATTACTTTAAGACTTATAAGGCCGATGTTGAGAACCAACTAGAAAAGAAAATAAAAAGATTGAGGTCTGATCGTGGAGGAGAGTACGTCTCTCATGAATTCTCCCAATTTTGTTCTGAGTATGGAATAGTCCATGAATTTACACCGCCATATTCACCCCAATCAAATGGGGTAGCTGAGTGAAAAAAACTGGACACTAATAGATTTGGTTAATGCCATGTTAGAGAGTGCCGGTATGCCTAAAGCATGGTGGGGGGAAGCTATACTGGCAGCAACTTTCGTACTAAACAGAGTAATCACTAAAAAGAGTGAGGTTACTCCGTATGAGAGATGGAAGGGGAGAAAACCCAATGTTAATTTTCTGCGAACTTGGGGGGTGTTTGGAAAAAGTCAATATACCATTGCAAAAAAAAAAGCTTGGACCAAAAACAGTCGATGGTATTTTGTAGGATATGCTCAAAATAGCATGGCCTATAGATTTTTAGTAGTTAAATCAGAAACTCCTGAGATTATTGCTAATACAATAATGGAGTGTAGAGATGCTTTATTTTTTTGAGAATATCTTTCCTATGAGAACAGCAGGCAATACTTCACAATCTAAGAATGTTCAAACTAATAATATTGAAAGTGAGAATAATCAAACTTCTAAACTTCCCACCATTTCTGAACCAATATGTGATATCCCTGAGGAGGATAACAATCTAGTCACAGAAGCTGCGCGCAGGAGCAAGAGACAAAGGGTTCAGAAAACCTTTGGTGACGACTTTATTGTATACCTTATGGATGATGTGCCAAAGATTCTTTCGGAGGCTTATGCATCTTCTAATGTTGTGTGTTGAAAAGAGGCAGTCCATAGCGAGATGGACTCTATCATGGCTAATGGGACTTAGGAGATCACTGATCGTCCTATTAGGTGCAAATCTGTAGGATGTAAGTGGATCTTAAAAAAGAAACTAAGGCCTGATGGTACTATTGAAAAGTACAAGGCAAGACTTGTGGCCAAGGGTTACACCCTGAGAGAGGGAGAAGATTTCTTTGATACCTATTTTCCCGTTGCCAGACTAACCACCATCAGAGTGCCCCTTGCGTTAGCATCTTCCTATGGTCTACATGTTCATCAAATGGACTTGAAGACAACTTTCCTTAATGAAGAGTTGAAAAAAGAAATCTATATGGATCAACCGGATGGTTTTGTGATTTCTGGACAGGAAAATAAGGTATGCAGATTATTGAGATCTTTGTATGGCCTAAAACAAGCACATAAACAATGGTATGAGAAGTTTGACAAAACTTTGCAATTGTAACATCCTAATTTTCATAGCCTTTTTAAAGCTTTTAAAATAAAATTCACCATTTGAATTTTTCTGGAAATTAATTAAAGCTTAATGGGAATTTACATTAATTAAAAATATTTAATATTATTAAATCAAACATTAACATTTGTCAAAAATATTTTATTTGGGTTCATTGTGTCATAAGGAATTTTTTTGTATTTTCTTGGATTTTTCGGAGTTTGTTTGAGCTCAATTTTAAAATTTCCAAAAAAAAGAGAGAGGGGAGAGATTGCCTTCCTCACGCGCGCAGAGAGCTCGATAGCTCTATGTATGTTTTCTTCTTTTTTTCTCTCTTTTGATAACTTTTAATCTGGACCTTATCTCAATGTCTTATCAAAAGAAAAGTTGTGCCAAATCATGCAAGGAATCCATCCTAATCGGTCTCTTTGCGTTTCGTTCATCCGTTTGCTTTTGTATCCCTTATTTTTCAAAATGAACTCTAAACCAAAATCCGCGAATTGGAGTCGGTTTCTATCTCTTATAATCCTATAAATATGACCCCTTGACCTCTCTAAACCTGTCCCAAGTCGTGCCAAGTCCCCTCAAGGCCCATAACGTCGTCGGCACCGAGGCCCTCTGGTTTCGAAATTGCTCGTCGCGTTCCGAGCTATCCGGTGAGATTCTTCGTGATTTTTTCACTTCACATTGTGCCCTCATGTTCCATCTACCTTCTCGCCAAATTAATTTGGTTTTGATGCAACCAACCTCCCGGAATCGACTTTTCCCCAATCTAGGTCAAGATCGCTTCCCGACGTCGATTCATCGTCTCAGGTAAGCTTTAGCCCGTGCCATAATTTTTCTTAGACTTGCCTCGCCACATTCTACGCCATGCTCCCTTCCTTTTCCCCGAAAAGCCTCCACAAATTTTCGCCTCTGTCACCTCGCCATGGCCGCCAATGGCATCTCCTGTCATTATCTATCCGGTGGTGTTTTCCCCAATCCATTCACATCATATTGTGCCAAACCATTCCAGGTAGCTACCCTCCAAGTGGTTTTAGATTTCATTCACCGATCACCAAGATATTAAGTTTTTCCTTTTTCCTTCTCGACGTCGTTCAAACGTCGATTGTGCCATCTCCGGTGGGTTTCCGGCCGAGCCGACAATTCTCCTAGCTTTGCCAAGTCGCGTTCTAGCCCATGCTCACCCTACTTCTCCATGTTCTATGCCCGAATTTTATTCCTCTCTCCTACCCATGTCGTTGTAGCTGCCCGTGCCGTCACCGTTCTCCGTTTAGCGTGCCGTCAGTTCATATATGTGCCTTGAGTCCCTAGCAACCTATTTTGTAGTTAGATTCACTTCTCATGCCTCCTCTCGTCGGCGCTAGCCTTCTCTTCAAAAGTGCTGCTCTTAGATGAACAATAACTTTTGTTATTTTTCCAGCATTTTCTCGCCTTGCAAACTTTAGATTGCTCATTCTCCCTCGTCCGAACTCCGATTGACCCGATTCTTTTTCATAAATTCATCTAAAATTAAGCTCTATCTTTTGGTTCTGGTTTTGCAGTTTTTGGAGTTTATTTTAATTTTATTTGAATTTGTTTTTATGTTTCGTTTCGCTTTCTCTCTCGTTAGATCACGCTTTCGAAGGAGCTGAAGCCGGATTCGAAGATCAAGAGCCATCAACTGAGCAAGGCCAAGGCAAGTCGTGTCATTTGATCATGTTGAACCTAGTTTTTAAATCTATTATGTATTACTTTGTTTTAAATTATAATGCATCTGTATTTTATTATAAACCTTTGTATTGGTAGTTATTGTCCAAATTGAGTAATTCATCCTTGATAATTTGAATACCATGATTCCCTTATCACCATAGGATGGGAAATTATTTAGTGATGCAATACTAGTCGTCACATGGGTTGTACGTTTATAATTGCTTAGCCATGCTGGTAGTACGTTGGGTCTATCATCACATGTATTAATTAATTTTGACTTAATGATATACTGGAACGTGGTGGTAGCCACAGTGATAAAATTTGTGTGCCAAGACATTGAGGTGTCATTGGTGTTGGTTATACAAACTTGGTTTTCACCTGGGCGAATGATCGTGCAATAAAGGGGGTGCTGTTGGCACATTGGGATGTGGATGTTTTGCTTGGGTAATACTTAAGGACTTAACTTTGTGCGCCGTTGATCTGAACCTTACCGTACAACCACATGTCCAGTATGAGATGGACCTGGCTGTTAATTTATGATGTTTCAATTTCGGTTCCATCATTGGGATGAGTGTGGTGTGGCCGGAGCCATGGATCTACATTGGCGCAAGAGGGGGTAATTATCGACTAGGTGGTAGCCTACTCGACGGCAAAACCTTAGCGAGGCGGAACTGGGTTGAAATTACACATTGTAAATGCCTTGTCATGATTTCTCCGCCACACACCAAAGGAAGTGTGTCAATCGCGCAGTAATATGAGAATATCATGTCTTGTGGGTAAAGTTGTACAACCTCTGCAGAGTGTAAAACTATTCGAATAGCCGTGTCCTCGGTCATGGACAATGCTCGGTGATTTCACACAAGGGGTAGAGTTTTCATAAAAATCTGGTTGGGTTAAGTTGGGGAGTGGATGGTTAGTTCACTGGTAGTTCATTACATGAATCTTGGTTCATGGGTGATTCATTGGGGTGAATGGTTAGTTCACTTGTGGTTGCTCTCAATTCCTTTGGTTACTTATTTAATACCATTTTCAAAGTTTACTTTTCAATCTATTTATTGTATTTACTTTAAATTGTTGCTTTCTGCAAAATTAACCTTTTAGCTATCCATTGGTAAGCCTTGCATACTATATTGCACTCTTTGTTATAAATGACTTATTGAGTACTCTATGTACTCATGGCTTCATCCATATTTGCTCAGTTGAGGAAGAAGGACCAGATCAGCAGGAGCTACTAGAAGGAGGGTACCTCAACGACTTCGCGGATTAGGACTTCGCTCCCCAGTCGATTGCCTATGGGCATGTCGAATGGCTACTACGCTATTTCTGGATTTCTGCTGCTAGTTTCTTTAAGCCTTTTAGGCTATTAATTGTAAGCTTGGCCATAAGGTCGCACTCTGATAATTATTAATAATATTTGAGTCTTTTCCTATTTTCCTAGTGAATTGTGATATGTTCGATATTTCATCTTTGTTTATACTGTGTACACTAGCGTGATCCTGGACTAGTGCAGAATACACAGGAGAGTCCGAATTTGCATATTCGGGTCTCTACAGACATCAACTGGCTTTCTTGCGAATGAAGCTGATTAATGTATGTATTATCGTTATGGTGGGGCTCAAGGAGTGATCTTATATCTGTATGTAGATGACATACTTATATTTGGAACAAACACTGCCGTAATTGACAAGGACAAGGATGGGATCACTTTGAATCAATCCCATTATGCTGAGAAAATATTCAGCCATTTCGATTTTGAAAACTGTAAAGTTTCTCCCACATCCTATGATGCGAGCATTAAGCTTCGAAAGAACTAAGGGTTAGGAAAAAATTAATTAAGATATTAACAAATTATTGGGTCACTTATGTATTTAGCTGGTGCCACAAGACCTGATATTTCATCTGCTGTGAGCAAATTAAGTCGATTTACTTCCAACCCAAAAGATGATCACTGGGAGGCACTTCAAAGAGTGTTGCGCTACTTCAGGGGCACAACATCTTTTGGAATACATTATACTGGACACCCTTCTGTATTAGAAGGATACAATTGCTCTAATTGGATCTCTGATGCAGATGAGATCAAAGCTACAAGAGGTTATGTATTTACTTTAACTGGTAGTGCAGTTTTATGGAGGTCTTGCAAACAGACTATATTGACGAGGTCAACTATGGAAGCAGAATTTGTAGCACTTGACACAGCCACAGTTGAGGCTGAATGGATGAGAGAGCTTCTATTGGACTTGCCATTGGTTGAGAAACCAATACCTACAATCCTGATGTACTGTGATAATCAAACAGTGTTAGCCAAGTCACAAGTACAATGGATAATGTGAAGTCCTCTAGACATTGAAGCGTAGGCTTAAATCTGTCAGAAAACTGAGAAACTCTAGAGTGATTGCTGTGAACTATATTCACACTGAGAAAAATCTGGCAGACCGTTTTACAAAGGGGTTAGCATGAAAAGCGATTTCTGTTGCATCTGTGGACATGGGAATGAGGCCCATTTAAGTTATATCACAATGGTAACCCATACCTTCTTGATTGGAGATCCCATGACTTAGGTAATGGGAAAAAGAAATTGATGTTGTAACAAGAGAGTATATATTTAATATACCCATGTCCTAATAAACAAAATACTCTCGACTGTATGGAAGGTTAGCATAAAGCCTTAATGTATTCTGTTGTCCAAATAAGGAAAAGGTATTAGCCTACAGGATGATACCTAGAAAGAATATGCAGGATGATACCTAGAAAGAATACACCTACTTGAGCTTAACTGTGTGGTCGCAATTCACGAGAACAGGGCATTCTCTAGAAAGCTCATTAGCAGATAAGGGAGCTTAACCATATAACTCTCCGTTTAGGCGTGGTCCATTGGCAGCTTAGTAGTAATTGAGATTTCAAGTGAAATTTGATCACAAAAAGTTATGAATTCAAGGCATAGTCCATTCGTCAGCTGTGAGAAGATGAATCTTATCATTCTAGGTGTAAGTTCAGCCTGTACGGGACTTACAATAAAAGACTGTTATATTAACAATACTTCAGCACAATATCTTTGACATCTTTTTATTTCTTGCTTTGGAATTGGTGGGAAATTGTTAGAAATTGGCCTGTATTAGCAAGGCCCATTTCCTTAATTCTAAAGCATGAATGGTTTAGTACCATATTGCTTTGGCAAGGTGAGGGAGACCAATTTATAAGGTTGAGTCCTCACCACTCCTTGAATATGGATAGAGATGGCATAAGGAGGGCTTTGTCTAATCTCGCACGCTCGCACGTGCGCGCGTGTATTTGCGCAATATCGCGTGACTTGTGACTTGCGACCGTGCCATGACGTGACGTGGCACACCACTTGGTGAACCAAGTCCATCTTTATTTTTGCTGAACTCTGCACCACTCTCTCTCTCTCTCTATTTGAATGAGATTCAAACATTTGAATTAGACTTTATTGGGTTTGATGACAGGCAGTTACCAGTGGGTAAATGCCTGGTTAAATAGGTCAGTTATCAAAGGGTAAATGGCTATTTTAATCATGTCAGTTTTTAGTCTGTCTATTTATATGCCTGAAGACGTCCAGAGTATGGGTGAGAAACTCACTGCCTCCATTTCCTTCCTCTCTGCGATCTTGTGCTTTTGTACTGCGCCGTCTGAACTTCGTCAATCTTTCTTCCTAACGTGCACGTGGAAGGAGTGAGAGCAGCTATCTCTAGACCATTGCCGCAGAGAGTTCCTGCATGGGGCGGCAATAAGGTTTCTGTGCAGCGCACATCTGCGCGATCACTCACTTAACTGCATCAAGCCTGTGCTGCTTCCTATTCTTCAACAAACCCAGTTGTAAGTCGTTCGTGCATTTGTTCGACTTTGTTAATATAATTTATTTGTGTATATTCTGAAATATGATCAGTATCCTACTGTTAGTTGCAAGTTTGGTATCACTAATTTATTGTTTTTGTCTCGTACAAAAACTTGGAATTATAATATTGCCCACATTTATAACATTAGCGATTACTATTTATCGAGCAAATAAGTCATACAGAATGCCCTCAACTCTGAAGCCGCAGGATGGGGACAGCAGCAGCAACGGCTGGAGCTTGCAGGAGGAGATATTTGGTAATGAGTTCTTTCTTCTCCATTCAGGTCAAAGATATTCACCTCAAATGTAGCGATCCTTGTTCAGGTCTCGCAAAATTTAGGCCTGCATTTGTCAAATTCTATCCAAATTTCCAAGAATTGTACGCCAACTGAAGGAAAGATTCATTTCTCCTCCTTTTTTTCTTGTTATTTCTGATCCAATGTTGCAAGAAGTTGATGTCCTTCATTTTGTTTACATTTCAATTCCTCAGTTTTACATCATTCTTCCTCAGGCAGAGAACTTAAGAAGTGGTTCGAGAGGCTAAAGTACACCATTCTTCCTCAGGTAGAGCATGGGTGGATCCGACTGAGGTTTGCCGACTTCAAAATGGTCGAAGAGTGCAATTCTACTCTGCACAGAATTTGTACCAATCTTCAACTTTGTGGCAAGCATATCATAGATAAGCAGAAGATTGAGAAGACTCTATCCACCTTCTACCCCACTGCAGTGCAATCCGCATGCAAATATCATCAAGACAGCTACAAGGAGTATGCTGAATTGATCGATATGATGCAGGTTGCAGAGGCTCAGGACGAAGTTCTCCTTAAGAACTACGTTACACAGCCACCTAGGACCTCCACTGGCCATGAAGCCAACACCGGGAGCTACAAGGTGCGAAAGCCCATGATGAAGAAAAGGGGAAGGAAGAGTAAGGCTGCAGCCTAGAAAGGCAAGTCAGATGCTCCACGTGAGAATAAGGCAAGCAAGCCAAAGTGGGATAGCAAGTGGGGGCACAGGTCGCGGATTTGTAAAGAGCCGCTGCATGTCATCGATGTCTTCCAAACTTAGAAGAAGGATGGCAAAGGGCAGGATGAAACCCACTTTGTATCTATTGAGGGGGAGAGTTCTGAGCAGCTGCCTGAGCTGATGGAGATTGAAACCATTCCGGCAGTAGCACCCCCTTTTGACATTGCAGCCGCCACTGCCATGATTTCTCTCGAAGAGCATATCACCTCGGAGAAAAATACAGCCGAAGTCTCTGACTTCTTAGTAGATTTAGTCTAATGCACAGAATGCATTTAGACTTTAATTGCCATTTATTTTGTGTAAAAGAATTAGTTAGAACTTGCATGGATGGTACTTAAACAATTCTTATGATGGTTGGATGATATTGAATAATTCATTCATTTATTCAGTTTATAATGGCATGATATGTTCTGATATTGAAGTATTTTATTTATATGTTGATTTCCTTCTAATGTACATTAATAAAATACCTTATATTAGAACACATGTGGCGCCCTATGGAGAAAGTGTGCTTAGCTGACAGCGGCACAATGAGTACCATCTTAAGAGAGACAAAGTATTTTCAGTCGATTAGTAAGAATGCTAGCAGCTTTACAACAATCGCCGGTAGCAATGCTTGTATAATAGATTCAGGAAGAGCCACAATTATACTCCCAATAGGCACAACTTTGGTCATTCAAGAAGCCTTATTGTACCCAGAATCGACTAGAACTCTCCTAAGTTTCAAGGATATTCGCGCTAACGGTTTCCATGTTAAGACTGAAGAAGAGTACGGTAAGGAATACCTACTCGTTACAAAGCACGAAGAAAATGAAAAAAGAGTATTAGAAAAACTTCTTTCATTAGAAACTGGATTATACTACAACAACATAAGGCACCTACAGCCTATATTGCCTCGAAAACAGTATTTAGAAGCTCTGAACTTTTCTGTCTCTCGCTTGACAGATTAGGCCGCCCAGGTCTTAGGATGATGAGAAATATAATTAGCAATTCACAGGAGCATAATATTAATGTAAAGAATTTCTCGAATCATGAAGATGTTGTGTGCCCTACATGTGCCACTAGGAAATTAATTACTAGACTTTCTACTCTGAAAGTGAAGGATGAAGTCCCTACTTTCCTGGAATGCATCCGAGGAGACATTTGCGGTCCCACACAGCTACTATCAAGGCCATTTAAATAGTTCATGGTGCTCATCGATGCTTCCTCGAAATGGTCGCATGTATGTCTATTGTCTATAAGAAACCATGCTTTTGCAAAGCTGATCTCATAGATAATTCGTATTAGAAATATTTTCCCTGATCATCACATAAAATCCATCAGAATGGACAACGTCGGAGAATTTACTTCAAAGGCATTTGATGATTATTGCATGGCAATGGGAATTACAGTTGAGCATTCTGTATCGCATGTCCACACCCAAAATAGACTAGCAGAGGCATTAATTGTAAGAATTAAATTTATTGCCCGACCACTTTTGCATAATTGTAATTTACCAGCTACATGTGGGACCTATGCAGCAATTCTCATCAACTTCAAACCATTGGCCTACAACATATATATACACAAACACAAATACACAAACCAAAATAAAAAGAAAATATATATACATGTATATATATGTGTATATATATAAAAACAAATAAGCAATGAACTAACAAAGAAAATAAATAAAAAAATCCAAACTCTCAGCTTTTCTTTTTCTTTTTCTTTTTCTTCCTTCTCTCTATTACATGTGGCCCCCTCCAATTATCCTGACAGCCGGCCCCATCTTCCTATCTCTTCTCCCTTATCTCCCTCTGGCCGCTGGGCCCGCTCCACCCCGCGCCCGGACCCCCTTCCTTCTTCCTCGCGCACCTGGGTCCCCCTCCTCCGTTCTGCCCAGCACGAATCCCGGCCGCACCCACCGCACCCGCGTCAGCGCGTGCCTGCCGCCGCCCCTGCCCCCCTTTGCACCGACCCGTCCCGTCGCCTCGCAGCTCCTGGCGCCATGCCTTGCCACCCCAGTGCAAACTCCGCCGGCTCCCGTCGCCCTCGCGCCCAACCCCGCACGTCGCCGCACGATTCCGCTGGCTATAAAGTCCGGCTCACCCTGGGAAGCGCCGCCCTCCCCTGCTCATCCTTCCCTCTTGAGGAATTGAAGCCCCGCGCCCTAGCTCGCCGGGACAGCCTCCTCCCCAAATCCCGGCCGCCACCGCCATTATCACCGCCGCCGCCTCCTCGACGGGTCCCCCTCCAATTCCCCGCCGGTGGAGCTCCACCTCACTGCCCCCGACCTCCTCCGACCGACGGCCATGGCCTCCCGCCACCCCAGCTCCATGCCCCTGCCCGCGCCACCGTCGGCTCCCGATGCCAGCCCACCTCGCCGCCGCTTCGACTAATGCGCCACCACCCAAGGCTTAACCATCCACCGGGCAACCCATTTTGCTTGGTCCCACGACCTCCCCGGCCACCGCGCGCCGCCGGTAAGGTCGATTCCGAGCGCCGCCGCCCTGCCCTGTTTCAAGCCAATCTCCACGGTAACGTTATTTGGTTTACTCCCCCTTACTAGTCAAGCAACACCCGATGTCCCCACTGGCTAACAGCGCTCGCTTTCATCCCACAGGCCCGAGTTCGATTCTTTCCGGCCGCAATTTAGATGTAGGTTTTAAACCTTTTTGCCAGCACAACCAGTGAAGGAAAAAGGCAATACAAATATGGGAATAATTAATAAAAGATGCTAAAATTTATTATAATATAAATGAGAATGTTTAGGATTTAAATTTGGACTAGTTATCACATATGCATAATTAATGTGGTTTGCATAAATGAATTAAAAGACTAATTATTAATTAGGGCATTGGTAAAAGATGGTTATGCTTAAAATCCAAGGTTAATAAGGATCTCAACTAAAAATACCTTCAAGTTAAAGTTAAGGAAAATAAATTGGATGTTATATTAAAACTATAACAGCAAGACTTTAAAATAAAGATCACCCTTGTATGAAATTAAAATATATGCTTTAACATTTATCATGCCGCCATTAAACAAATCCCTGAGGCAGGCTTAACTAAATAGCAATATTAGAATATGACTTTGTATGATAAACTTTGGCCTAGGTAAATAAGCTTAAATTAAGAATAAAGGCTAAACCTAATAATAACCGAAGTATAGACAAAATGGAAACGGTGCCAGTGATTAGATCATAATGTTAGATTTAGTAAATAATAATGTGGAGCGAGATTAAATGTAGCAAGCTAGGACCCGAACCAATGAATCCTAATTCAAAATAAGTTATGTCTAGTGATAACTAAGTGCACATAAAATGTCGTACCACAAAATGTTATATACCCAGACTATAATACTAATTCGGTAGGCTAAGAATTGTATACATCGCCTATATATCACATATACCCAGAATATTAACGCTCGACAAAGTGATACCCAATTAGACTCGTATACTGATTCATAGGTATGACCTAACTCATGGAACTTCCTTGATAAATACAAAAATAATAAAAGAGATTATTAATGAAAAGATCAGGTCATCGTATTCTACCACCAGCCTTGCCTTAAATCACCCGAATCACCCATTAACTCATAATAAAACTAAAATAAGCTTATTTGGATTTATTTGGATCTTTTGAGTTATTTGCTTTTATTTGGATTCAGTCGTTATCGCGTAATTAGAAACTGGAGTCCTGAAGATTTCACGGATCAAGCGTGGTCGGAGTGAAGTGAAGATAAAGAATAGAAGCTCAAGAGAAAGCATCGTGTGAGCTCAAGACCGCGGTAAACCGCGCTAGGCAAGTCAATACTTTGATCATGTTGATCCTACATTTTCTGCAAATTATTTTTATTTAAATTATCAAATTGCATGCTGATATTTTATATGCAAATACATGATTAATTCAAGATTCTAGTTATATGCCCATTATTTGACTTGATTAATATTACATCTCCTTTGGAATATTTGAATGTGTGAACCTTGTCGCCCTAGCAAAATGATAATAGTAACCTTTCGAAAGTAAGTCCCTAATTATACGCCATGCTTAGTATTGCATAGATACTCGGGGGCGCTGAAATGCCCCAAGCATCATTATCATCTTTAATCACGAGAAACGGATTTGGACAGTCATGGTGGGAATGACTGGTATATTTTGATATGATTATTTTATGCTCCCAAAAACCCCAACTTGCTTAAATATCTGGGCGGATGATTTGGGGGCTGGTATGTGGTGCAGTGGAAGCACAAATTGTGGAGTGTGGTAGAACCGCCCAGGTAATCCTATGGACTGAATCTTGTCATGACCTCCTATGTAAAACAGTGCAACCACAAGTCTGTAAAGTATAACTTGGCTAAGTAAATTTATCGAAACCCCCGGGATCATCTTACTGGTAGTGGATAGAAGTGGATACGCAAGGGCAAGAAAAGGCCTAAAAGGACACCGAGTGGAGGGTGAAGTTTCCCAGTCGTACTAGCACTGAGGGGAGTGGAGCCCGAATAACGCTAGTAACCGTGGGGAACATCCTGTGCATAGATGGGACCCACCGCAAGTGGGAGCAGCCCATAAGGTGAGATGACAAAAGGGACTAGATATTTTGAAAAGTCACTGTGATGGTCTGCTCAACCACATGACTAAGGAATCGTGTGGGGCAACGAGTTGATTGTCTCTTGTGGTGAAAGTGTACAAACTTTGCAGAGTCAAAACTATTCGAATAGCCGTGCCCACAGTCAAGGGCGGACATGGGAACTTAACCAGATATAGTTCTGTTTCAAAAACAACCTTGTGGGTGGAAATGGAAAAGTAGAGGGCAGCAGAAGGCCCTGATTTGAGTTGTCCTGGGTGTCGTCCCAGTGGTAATGTAAGCGGTTATAACGCTGAAATGTTAGCATATGGTGCGGATACCATGTAACGGTGGATGGAATCTGAATCACTATTAGTATTGCATTCTCTTACACATTATGTCTTGGTCAAATCTGCTAGGTCTCAAGAATTTTTATGTATTATATTTCAAATAATGGCACTTCTGTTCTTACAAAATAAAATATAGGGAGGAATAAATAGAGTCGTGTGTAAAGAAGTTGGATGTTTGTGGTAAACACATAAAGGTATTGATAGATTCATGTCAATCATAAAAAGGAAATGATAGTGTGGATTCGGGGATAAATACAATGGTGGAGCCTAAATGAATATATATATATATATATATATATATATATATACTAGATAGATGACTTAAATGATTTTTGGAGAATTAGGGAGTGCAAAGGTAATTGTTGGATTACGACACTGATAACTAATATTAATTATAGAAAGATGTTGACAATATTGGGATTAATAGATTCGACTACTAGATAAGTCAATTGAATTTTGGAAATTTGGAGGTATGATAATAATTCTTGGAGTATAAATTTGATCAATGATAATCTTGGTGGATGTATAGTGAATTGTAGACCTGATCAATGATATTGTTGGTGGATGTATACTAGTGATGCGTAGACTTGATCAATGATATTCTTGATGGAGGTATACTAGTGAATTAGTTAAAAGATAGTTAATGCAAAATAAGGTTGATTATTGGAAGATCAAATTATGGTTGTGGATCAATAACAAAAGGTTTGGATTGTTAGGAATTTAGAATGCAAGAGATATTAGTGGATAAAATAAATGATATTAGATAAATGGTGTCGCTAATTGTTGGGAGTTTTAGGCAGCAATTGATTGGTGGATTATATAAATGATGATACTCGCTGTTTGGGGATTTAGGCAGCAATTGATTGGTGGATTGTATAACTGATGATATTCGCTGTTTGGAGTCTTAGATAGCGAACAATATAGAAAAAGTAAGATAAGTGGACTAATTAAATGATGTCACTTGCTGTTTGGAGTCTTAGACAGCAACCAATAAAGAAAGTGTATTTTTGGTGGATTAAGCCAATTATGGTAATCGTTGTGTGGAGTTTAGGTAGCAACCATAACACTATGATTAAATAATAATAATGCTACCAAAAGCGATTTTGGCAAATAAAATAACCCGAGCCTCTCCCTTTGATAAGTCATGCATACTATTTATTTGCATTCTGTGTATTGGCTCGCGGAGCACGGTGGTTTGTGCTCACACTCGCTTTCACAACAAATCCAGAATCGGGAAACAGATCACTACGCCTCAGCAACACGATTGGACATGATGACAGAGAAGATGAAGATGTCAAGGGCTAGGTCGCGAACCTCCAGTTGGCTGCCTGTTGGCATGTCCTGAAGGTCCCACTTACGTGCTTCGTTTTTCCGTTGCTGCAACTTAATGATTTCGGCCTAATCGGCCCATGAGTAAGTCTACTATTTTAATTACGCTTCCGCATGATATGTACTTTGATATTCAGAACTGTAAACTGTAAGTATTATCTACTGATCCAGGGAATAGTGCGGTGGAATCACAGAGGAATCCGGATTGTAAAATCTGGGTCCCTACAGTACTGCAATGGGCCCTGTTCGAAAGACTGGGATATACGCTGGTTATGAGACAGGATCCATAATCAGGTATTTAGAACCCATGACAGGAGATTTGCATACTGACCGCTTCGCTGATTGCATATTTGATGAGGATAATTTCCCAACATTAGGGGGAGGAAATCAACCCTTTTGATGAAAAATGTTGGGAAATCACATGGCAAGCCAAGAGAATCCATGCGTATGACCCGTGCACTAGTGAAACAAATAAAGAAGACCAAAAGATCATTAATTTGCAAGTATTAGCAAATCAACTGCCTGACCACTTTAGTGATTTGAAGAGCGTGACTAAGTCGCATGTGCCTGCACGCAATGCACCGGAGAGGGTTGAAATACCAAAGAAAGTTGAAGGTATCCATAATCCAGTCCAGAGGCCTCAGAATAAAATGACAAGAACTCTGGCCCCTCGAATCCTAAGTATCTAGAGACGCCAGATGAAGAAGGATAAGAAGGACTTGACACAGCCGATAACTGAAGTTCCCTAGAACCAGAAGGAGGGGAGCCAGTTGAGACCTAGGACCAGTATGACCTTCAGAAAAGGGCATACCGGATCTGAACATTCCCATGCAAGGAGAAATCAGCATGGATGTGTGTGCACACATCGGAGCTGAAAATCTAAAGGGACTTACCACCGCAACTGGAAAAAGCGATGAGCAAGTAGAAGCACAAGAAGAAGCAACTCATGATGAAATATCTATAAATTATGTGCACATGGGAGAGTCTATAAATAGGACAACAGCCAATGTTGATATCTATTTTGCAAAGAAAATTGTCACAATCATCGATCTTGATCTAGAACTTGCATCGCTCGCTGAATGTAAGAAAAGATCAGATTGAGAAGATTGGAAGAAGGCAATAGAAACTGAATTATTATCTCTGAACAAAACAAAGGTGTTTGGGCCTGTAAGCCACACACCTCTCCATGTGCACCCTGTAGGGCATAAGTGAGTATTTGTTCGAAAGAGAAATGAAAGAAATGAAGTTGTAAGATATAAAGCAAGGCTTGTTGCACAAGGTTTCACTCAACGTCCAGAAGTTCATTATGAAGAAACCTACTCCCTAATCATGAGTAGAATCATCTTTAGATATTTAATCTCAATGGCAGTAAACCTGAACTTAGAAATGAAATTGATGGATGTGGTAATCGCATACCTTTATAGAAATTTGGATTCAAAAATTTATATGAAGATACCTGAAGGTATCCCTGTCCTGAACCAAGACAGAGCAAAAAGAAATCTGTACAGTGTGAAACTCAAAAAATCACTGTACGGACTCAAACAATCAGGCAGGATGTGGTATAATCGTTTAAGTGACTTTCTATGCAAGAAAGGCTATATAAACAATGAAGATTGTCCTTGTGTATTTATACAACAATCCCGTAATGGATTTTGTATAATATCAGTATACGTAGATGATCTGAATATCATCGGGACCATGGAAGACACAAAAGAAGCAAGTTTTTACATAGAGTTAGAATTTGAAATGAAAGATTTGGGTAAAACCAAATACTGCTTAGGCCTGCAGCTTGAGCATGTCCCTGAAGAAATATTAGTACATCAGTCAGCCTACGCCAGAAGGTATTAGAAACGTTCAGCTTTGAGAAGGCTTACCCATCGAAAGTACTGATGATCGGGAGGTCTTTACAGCAAGAAAAAGATCCATACCGACCTAGCGAAGTGGGGGAGGAAGTCCTGTGACTGTAATTACCATACTTAAGTGCAGTAGAAGCACTTGTGTATTTATTAAACCGCACTAGGCCGGACATTGCATTTGCTGTGAACCTATTAGTAAGGCATAGTGCAGAACCTACCAAAAGGCATTGGCAGAGAATAAAGGATATCTTCTGATACCTCCAAGGAAGCAAGGGCCTTGGGTTGTTCTACAAAAAGAATCAAGATTTGAATATGACTAGCTATGTAGATACTGGATACCTGCCAGACCCGTATACCCCAAGGTCACAAACATACTATTTATTCCTGTATGGTGGAACTACAATTTCATGAAAATCGTCTAAGCAAAGTTTTGTAACGACTTCGACAAACCACTCAGAAATCATAGCACTGTATGAAGCCGCATGAGAATGTGCTTGGCTCCAACGAATGATTCACCACATCCAGCAGTCATGTGGGTTGAATCATTTATGAAGATAATGTAGCTTGTGTTGCATAAGTGCAGACGAGCTACGTGAAGAGTCATCTTACAAAGCATATCAACCTCAAGTACTTCTATGCTTGATTCATGAGTGGTTCATCGAAAAGCATATCAACCTTAAATTCCTCTAAATTTACAAAGCATATCAACCTCAACTTTCAGACCTTCTCTTATGTCTTAGTTCAGGAGTGGTTCATCGAGAAGCAGTCCAACATGAACAGTCCAACATAACTTTTCTTTCCTTTTCTCCCATCATTGTAACTAACGAGGGCAAAGAAAGTGAAGGATTTAGCCCCACACCCGCAAACTGCGCAACTAGACTCGAAAAGAACAATCTTTTTTCCCTGGTAGCTTTGCTAAAGTCCAAACTAAGATAGCGATGTAAATGACATCTGCCGTCAACCATAAGTTGGGCTGTGTACCTAGTCATGCCTGCTATTGGATCTTCTGAAGTGCTCCAGCAAATTTTGTTTGCAAGATAAAAGTCATTTTTGTGGACCTCTTGCCAGATTTTAAGAACACTTTTAAGTAGATGTCAACAGTTGGACTTTTCTTCGCTGGTGAGTTGGATGATCAAGACAGTAGCACAGACAATATTCAGAATATTGTTAATTTTAGGTATGCATTCTCTTAACCCATCTTTTATATTGCCATCCTCCATACCCATTGACCACATGGCAAATCAAGATTCAGCTATTTGGGAGCACTACTTTCAGCTTCCTCCAATCAAAGCGGCTGATCACTTTGACCTGATCTGACATTGTAGAAAAGTCCATTCAAAAGTTTCTTCCCTCCAGCACCATTTAGTCTGTTTGGAAAAAAAGATTTGCTGGCCGAAAAACAAATTATAAATACAACCTTCTGCAGCTGCACCTCAAACCAAGCATTGCAAACCAGTTCTCCTCTACAAAAGCTGCCAATGGCTTCCTCAAAGCTCATTGCAGCCGTCCTTCTCCCTGCTCTTCTCGCCCTCCACGCCGTCCCAATGGCCACCGCGGCAAACTCCAACCTCTTCCGCGACTACATCGGCGCCAGCGTCAAGTTCACCGACGTGCCCATCAACCCGAAGGTCCGGTTCGACTTCATCCTCGCCTTCGTCATCGACTACACCACCGTGACGGAGCCCCCGTCTCCGACCAACGGCAAGTTCAACATCTTCTGGCAGAACTCCGTCCTCACCTCGTCCGCGGTCGCCGCGATCAAGCAGGCCAACCCGAACGTGAGGGTGGCCGTCAGCCTTGGCGGTGCCACCGTGAACAACAGGACCGTGTTCTTTAACATCACCTCCGTCAACTCGTGGGTCAGCAACGCCGTCGCCTCCCTCACCGACATCATCCAGAAGTACAACCTCGACGGCATCGACATCAACTACGAGCAGTTCCAGGCCGACCCGGCCACCTTCGCCGAGTGCGTGGGCCGCCTCGTGACGACCATCAAGGGCAGCGGCGTGATCAAGTTCGCGTCCATCGCGCCGTTCACCAACTCCGACGTGCAGCGCCATTACCAGGCGCTGTGGAAGGCGTACGGGAGCGCCATTGACTACATCAACTTCCAGTTGTTGGATTGATCTCTCTCCCAATTAGCCCAACGGCTAATCGGGGCCTTGATCCGCGCCCTGATCGGGGGCGCCCAGCCCATCTATTGGCTGGTGGGCCCCCGTCGAGCTGCGCAATATATAAAGGGGTGGGGGCCGGCGGCTCTAGTTACGAGGTTCGCCTGAGCCGCAATCCCCACCCGACAAAACCCTAACCGATTTAGAGGGGGCGCAGTCAGCGACGGGAAGCACCATCGCCGTCCACGTCGCCGGATCTACGCCGCCGCCGCCGCCACCGTCCTCTTCTCCGACCGTCGCTGCCCGTGCGCAGACCTCACCGATGAACCCGCGATGGCCAGCTCCTCCTCCACGCAATCGGACGGTCGGTACCCTCTCTCTCTCCCTTCCTTCTCAGATCTAGATCCCAGGCGCGAAATAGAACCAACACCAGTTCTACGCCTACGGCCCGAGCACGACGGCGTCGGATTACGTGAGCTTCTTCGACAACCAGATCGTCAACTACCCGGGAGGGAACATCCTGGCCAGCTTCACCACCGCGGCGACGACGAACTCGGTTCCGATTGATACAGCGTTCAGTGCTTGCCAGACCCTGCAGTCGCAGGGCAAGCTCTATGGCATCTTCATCTGGGCTGCAGATCATTCTAAGAACCAAGGATTCAAGTATGACACACAAGCGCAAGCACTCTTGGCTAATGGCACTACTAGCAAGTAGTGAGCTTCATTGCTGTCCGGTTAGATTTTTCAAGCGGAGTAATATGGAATAAGCGTACTATGTCTATGACTTTTTTTTTGGTATTTTTGAAACATTGCTGGATTCGCTAATGGGGACACCGGTTTCGTAGGCACGAAGCAATTTCTGTATGTGGTATTGCTGTAGCAAGAAATAAGAATAAAGTATCGGCCTATTTCTATTTAGTTTATAGTTTTTCTTAAACAAATAAATAGGACGGTTTTTCATCATCATTTTAAAGTGACGTATCGAGATAGTCTTTTTGAAATGATTTATTAGTATTCAGTTCGTTTACATAAACACTCACACGAGCACCAAAAAACAAAAACCGTAGTTATAAGTCATAAGCTGCAACCGAAAAGAACTCAGCCATCAAATCGTAATACAGCCATGTCTGATCTTTTCTTAGAGTGACTATGTTCTCTTGAATTTTTCATGTTTTCAGAGATTTATCACTATCTAGTGCTCTAGCGATTATCTTTTAAATGCTAAATTTTGTTTTTTACCTGTGTGGAGCATACTGATCTAGCTGTCCGTCTGCTTGGTTAATGCATGCACAGAGACGTATAAGGGCATCTCCAATGGTCTGAGTCAGCTAGCTATATACATGTACACATCAGCATATATCCTATGTGGAGGAAAGAGAGTATGCAAAAAAAATCGAGCCAGCTCTTCCTTAAGCACTAGTCTATAACGCCAAACGAGGCAGCCTCTATAAATTATGTGTGTGCATATAAGCATCAAATAGCTATCCTTATAGATAGTTCTTTAGAATGCTAGTTTTAGTGTGTACTATATAGATGATGTGGAAGTTTTATAGTTAGTTGCTAGCTATAACCATTGGAGATGCTCTAATAAGTCTAAAGCAAACCAAGTTGTAATAACTTTTCCATCTATGGCTTGCAATTAATAGTGTTGATTTATAAGCGAATTGTGAACTAATTGATACATGCAACTTAATATAATATTAGAGCCAAATGATCTTGAGTTTAAAACTCAGTTAGTGCAATTACAAAAATAATTACACCCCCTTTTATTCTATGTCTTAAGTCTGAGAGAGCCTACACATGAGATAAAGTATTAAAGTATAAGTAAATTGCTCGTATTTTCTCATCAGCTTAACTTTATGGATAAACTGGTTAGTGCATGCAGCTCAATAAATAAAATCAAATGTTTCCCCATGGATCTCCATCCAACAGCACCAAGGAGATCGATCAAATTCCTTGCAGGTTCAACAAGCTTTACATGACAAATTAATCATGGCATATAATTAATACCCAAAGTCCTAAGGCGTATATGAGCCTGGCAATGGTGATTGATGCTTGAGGCATGCATGCAGGAGCTCCTAGCCTAGTTTGGGATCTGATACGAGCTCTCATCGATGGGCACCATATTGGGCACATCGACTGGGAACATGTCAACCTCCCTGATCCATGGGTTCTCGGCGACGCCGTCTCCGTCGATCGTCCTGAGCGCCTTCCAGACGGCGCTGTTGCACTTGAAGCCGGAGCCGAAGGCGATCTGCCACACCCGGTCGCCCCTCTTGATCCTGCCCTTGGCCTCGCAGTAGGCGAGCTCGTACCAGAGCGAGCTACTGGACGTGTTGCCGAACCTGTAGAGAGTCATCCTGGACGGCTCCATATGCCGTGGGCTGAGCTTGAGGCTCTTCTCGAGCTCATCGAGCACGCCGCGGCCGCCGGCGTGGATGCAGAAGTGCTCGAAGGCGAGCTTGAAGTCGGGGAGGTAGGCCTTGACGTTGGCCCGGAAGACCTTCTTGAGGACGACGGTGACGAGGAACCGGAGCTGCTCGGACATTGGCAGGACGAGCGGGCCGAGCGTGGTGATGTTAGTCTTGAGGGCCTCGCCGGCGACCACCATGAGCTCCTTGGAGAGGGAGACGCCGACCTTCCCAGCCTCGTCCTCCTCCTGGGTGACGCAGCCGTAGCTCTGGTCGTGCGCGCCTCGGTGGGTGCGCACCGTGTGGATGAGCTGGTATTTGGCGCGGCCCCGGTCGGCGCGGCGGTTGGAGAGGAGGATCGCCGCACCGCCCATCCGGAACAGCGTGTTGGTCACCAGCATGGGACGGTTGTTGCCCATGTACGCGTTGAGGGTGATGTTCTCCGTGCTCACCACCAGTGCGTAGGTGTTCGGGTGCACCTGCGGTCATTAACAAGCCTCACAACAGTTAAGCAAGCATGTGTCAACAACAATAATGCAATACTACTCTCTCTCAAAATTAAGAATAATCATGCTTGGTGTGTTCTTGATCTTATTGATTTTGCACTTGTTTTAGTTGGTATTTTCCCCTCTGATCTTCTCTCATGAGAATATGTAAATGATGAAGATGCCTCATGAGGATCATGTTTCATCCATCGAGGGATCAGCTATAGCAAGATCATGAAGGTTACCCGGTTTGGTTCAATTTAGAGCCCTTCTAGTGAAACCTTATTCCTATGATTTTGGTCACGAATCTTTGGATTCTCTTGCTTCCTATGACATGTAGAAACTCATCTAGAGTCATTTTGGCCATACTTAATCCATAAGCAACTTGCATTTTAAGTTTTTGAGTTTTACCTAGTTTTAGTGCAACCTTATTTGTCTTGAGATCTCAAATGTTGGTGTTTTATCTAAGATCCATTTGATCCTTAGATAGATTAGATTCTTGAAATCCTTAACAAGGTATGTGTAAAGTTTTATATCATTTGGAGATGTATTTTAAAGATTGCAATATGTTTGGTTTTGGCTCAGGCTGATTTATAGTTTTAGGATCAAAGGTATGGTCAGATCGCCCCAGCCCTATGGTCCGATCGGAGTCTGGTTAGACTGGCCCCAAGCTGATTGTCAGACCGCTCGGGCTGATCTAACCGCTTCGGCCCTGAGAAGTTAAACTCTTTTTTCTTCCGTATTTTGCGAGTTCTTTGTTGGTAGACGAAGATAATCATCTTAGCTTCTAGTAGCTAGTAGAGTGAAAGATTTGAAATACCATTTGATGAAGTTAAATTTGAAGGTATAATTCACACTCCATATGATATCCATATCAACATATCTGGTCCAACGGCCTATATAAAAGATCACAACAATATGCTAGCATATGGTTTCAGGCTAATCATTAGGATAAGAAGTCTTGACAGGGCAATGACCTATGTTAAATGATAGTAATGTGCATCAAATAAATGCTTGTTGAAATGATCGGATTTGCTGTTTCTTTTCTGGATCCAGGACCCACTGCTGAATGAACTGAGCACTGCGAAGAGATGAGCCCCGCACATTGAGGGCAGTGTACGTGCACTGTGCAGGCCTTAAAGCTCCAAGATATTTGGTGGGTCGTATCGCGCGAATTAACTCCATTAATATGCTCCTGAGGTGCATGGATGCGTGGCCTCCGTAAGCTTGATCTACATATATTTCGCCGCGAATAGTAGCAGTACTACCAGGCAAATCACGCGCCGATCTTTACTGCGTTTTGCTACGCGTTCCATGCATGTGCTAGCTAGCTCATCAGTCATCGCTAAGTGCCATAACTGAAAAGTGTTCTTGGCTGAATGATGAATGGAGCGGGCTAGCTGCATGCCATAACTAGAGCCCCAGTACACGCTACCTGCGGGTTTCTACTGAAGCTGAGCTAGCTATATATGTCTGCACTGCACAGACGGAAGGACCGGTCCCTTGTCGGCCATTCTCTAGGCCATTCTCTAGATAGATAGATCGATGCATGCACTGATGAATGGAATTACTCGTTTTACTGCGTAGTAAATTGTACATCTACAACTACAGGAGATCGATGAGCTGGTGCAGCAACTGTGTTACTGATCAACCATGCGTGATACTACTAGTACGTTGGAAAAAAAAAAGGATCTTGCTGAATGGACAAGCACTGGTAGTGAATTGCATTCTGCATTGTGGAGCAGTTATTGCCGTCCCTGCGACGATCGTGGGGTAGCTGGCTTCTGGAGTTCCGTTTACCGGTTTCACGTGCTTTTGTTTTGACTAGAGCTGCTAGTACCAAAAAACAGGCCGCAGGGCGGGTAAATATCGTACTAACTTCCACCCAACCACAATTACTCTACTGGGGCAGGGCCGTGTTCTTCACCGGGGAAGAAATCCAGACACTCAAATCTGTTCTGTTAAATCGTTTGAGTAGTCCATGATGGCCAATAGGGTATGGGCAGGCAGCAATGTATGGCTGTAAAAATGCAGTGTGCTGCTTTCTCAAGATCAATGCCAGGTTTGGATGCATGTGGTGTTTTTGTCTAAGCAAATGGCGGCTGCCTGGAATGAGTACTCGTTAATTCTTAGATCCTTGCCGCTATGCTGTGGCTTCTTGGATACATTTAACCTCATGCTGAGAAATTTGAACTCTATTTCAAAAAAAAGAAGACAACTTTGAACTCCCTAAACCTCTTATATATAATACTTGTGTGTAAGTTCAATCTCTCCAGGCAAGCCTATAATGCCCCTTCTTTCTAAAAAAAGGCCTATAATTAATAGAATGCAGTAATGCAACCCTTTTATAATTTTAGAACTTAGAGGAATCCAATATGGTTACCTCAAAAGATCTGTTGGTCCAAAGATAGGCCTACTAGTCTAATTACACTACTACTTCAAACTGTGACAAGTGTATTCAGAGGCACCAACAAGTTTGTTCAGTATGAGTTATGGTCAACAAGTTCAAATTTAGAACCAAAAATCATGATACATAACAAGGAGGGAATAGAGCACTGAACAACGGCAATAATTAGTAGCAGCCCTAGGAGTAAATTCTGCAATGTGCATGACTGAGCCTGAATATTTAAGATTAAGACAGAGGCTGCTCCCTGGCTGAAACACAGAGGAGGTCCTACACTCCTACTCAATGCAGCTCCTGTCTGGAATCTCATGTTTTTGGCATAGCAGCTGTCAGCTACCATATTTATGAATTGCTACAGCATTAAATCGAGCTAGACAGGCATTTATAAGTTGAGGGCCTGAATGATCACTCAGATCGTCCACCCAACACTGGTGCACACTGTATTGTATTTTTAGAAATGCCCAAGGATGATCAGCTTATGTATTCGCAGAAAAATAAAAAAAGGAAGATGATAAAATGTTCATCAAATCAACCATGTGCAATTTTACCTACTTCAGAAGATCATATATACTACTCAAGACCGAGATGCATGGTTATGGATTATTCTCATTTCTAAATGGAGTTTTTGGCATGTCATTAATAACTATGAACTGTTTCTACGGATTCTACTAGGGTCTCAGTCATGCATTCAGCAAGATGCTCTTATTTATTCCATCCGTATCTAAAGGACATGCATGGGTCGCCCAATGGCGCCAGCCATTGGCTACGGACGTGTCAGTGTCAGGGTTTAAACTTTCGTTTTGAAAATAATTTCGGAGGGCAGCGAGATGAACGAAATTTCGTTAATTTCGTTTAAAATTCGGACGAAAAATTCAAAAAACTATTTGAATTTTGAACCTTAAAACGCACGATAAATGACGCTTAAGGTGAGTACATATCGCAACTTGTGCCTTGGTCCGGTGGTGGGAGGCTCTCTTCGTACCTGAGAGGTCGCGAGCTCGAATTCTGGATTGCTTCTTTTTATTTTTCCTGTGTGTGGGACCACATGTCAATGTGCCCTCTGGAAAAATACCAGAAAATGGGAGTAGGAGACCTGGGGATCGATCCCAGGACCTGTAGGACTAGCGTGTGGGGCTTAGCCATTGGGCTAGAAGAAAGTATGTGGCCAGTTATGGATTTCATGGTTCTTTAAACCTTCAAAATTCAAACTTCAACGAATTATTTAACCGAAATGTTTTATTCTCGTTGGGTAACGAAATAAACGAAATTTCGGAAATTTCGCCGAAATTTCGGAAATTTCGGCGAAATTTCGCCGAAATTGTGTCTCAGTGTTAGTAGTGTGCGTACCTGGAGCAGGCGCTTGGCGAGGTCGATGGCGATGATGCCGGCGCTGCAGCCCATGCCGCTGAGGTTGTGGGTGACGACGTCGTCGCGGAACCTGTAGCGGTTGACGATAAGCGAGGTGAAGGACGGCGTGGGGCTGAGGAGGCTGGAGTTGAAGATGAGCACGCCGACGTCGACGGGCGCCACGCCGGCCTTGCGGAGGATCTCGTCGACGACGCCGAAGATGACGGCGTCGGATTCCTCCTTGGCCGTCCGGAGGCACATGTTGACGGGGAAGCTGATGAGCGACATGGGGAAGTGCGTGGCCTCCCCGAGCCCCGACCGCTCTAGCATCCGCTTCTGGAAAGCCATGCTCTCCTCGCTGAACTGGCCGCACCGGCCGAAGTGGACGATGGTCTTGGCGCGGGACGCCTCGTGCGCCGCCGGCGCCTTGTACCCGGCCAGGTCGACCAGGTACACCGGCCGCGGCCGCGACGCGGCGTACGCGTACGCCGCGACCGCCGCGGCCCAGCAGGCCGTCACCAGCGCGGGCACGTTCACGTTCGCCTCTCTCCAGAGGCTGCGCACATTATCCGGCGTCAGCGTCGAGAGCCGCGGCGCAACGAGCATGAGCAGGGTGACGGCAAGGAGGTGGGGGAGGTGGCTGACGAACCGGTGGTACAGCAGCCTCGCGTGGTTCTCGGTCGCCTGCTTAAGCGCCCTGAACCGCTCCCTGTCCATGGTGATATCAAACAACTTCTCTCTCTCTCTCCACTCTGAAACTACGAATCTTTCACCGAATGCCGAGGAGGAGGAGGTATGGGGGTGTGAACAACGGTGAGAGTGATTTATAGGGTTGGAGAGGAGAAGAGGGAGGAGGGCTTAATGCCAAGCTGGTAGGTGGTGAGGAGGCATGCAGTAGTTAATGGCTTTAATGCATTGATAACTGTGGTGTGCTGGCTGCTCTGCATGTACATGCACACGATAGCTTAACTGGTCTGCTACATTGCTATGCATAGCATGCAGTAGTATATATGTACATTTTGTGCTATATGTACATGTGTATTACTTCATGTATGCAAGCAATGTACGTAGGACAGCCAAGAGTAGGTGGCAGTGCATTGATTGCTCAGTGAACGTACTATAGATTGGAATTTACTCTTGTCCTTTTTATGGGTTAAATTCACACTGCTGAATATGCTGATCTTGGTTTCCAGGTTTTGCAAAGGGCTATGTTTGCTTTTGTCCTTGACAGCCCCTGCTTCAGCATTTCCATTTGTGTTCAGAGTGAGGTATGTAATTCCATCTCCCATCGCTGCCAACATGTTTAGCTTTGGATGTGAGCCGTTGGATGAGACTTGCATGGACCAGATTTTAGGCAACTAGACTGTGGCCATGCACATCACATTAATATGTATGTACATGGAAAGCCACAATTCAAAGATGGAGGTTTGCTTCACGAAATCACGAAGTATTCTTCGACCTTCAGGCTGGTGTTCCACTGTTAATGGAGTACAGTAGCACATGCACCGGATGCGAGGCCTTCAATGTGAGTTGCAGACTTTGTAACCCACTGACCTAGCTAGCTTCTCTCCCCTTCTCTCTTTGGACTCTCTGTGTTCTCTTGTTGATGGCGATGGGATTAATGAGATGCGATTTAGATCTTATTTCAGGACTTTTTAAGTTTAGCTGACTGAAGACTTGGAGAGATGAAACGCTATTTCCAGAGTTAATTTGCTGCTGAGTCAAATGAGCTACTTCAAGGTAACAACAATACGTACGTCTGTAAGTATATACATTCGTGTCCGTTGCTCAACAGTTACCCTTCTCTTTAATTACGCAGGGCTTGCAGTGACTTCAAGAGCTAGCTGAAACAGTAATATATATAGCTGAAACAGTAATATATATACAGATCTGTCAAGTCATAGGCGAGCCTGCATAAGTCAATCTCTGTACGCTTTAGCAGGTGCTCTCTGAAGACACGACTTGATAAAAAGAAATAAATGTATGCATCTACCGATCTTCAGGGGGTGCTTGAGCCAGTTCAATTTGGCTATAGCTTTTAATTTAAATGACACTATGAGACAGTAAGAAACTGCGGTTGAAGCTAAAGGTGTTCAATTTACCTGTTAGCTTTTTCTATTAAACACTTTAGGATACTGTATGTAACAAAATCATTGAAGAATGCTATGGTTGGGTTCTTTTGTCTTATGACCTATGATTCTTAGTTTATGTTATAGTAACTAGCTTTTAAACGGTGTGTCTTTTCAAAGCAGATTCTACAATCAATTATTGTGGGGACAAGGGGGCGTAGGCCGCCGCATGTGTTCTCCTGTACTAGTCCCATAATCAGTACCTAGTCCATACATTCATAACATTGAGATTACAGCCATACACTTTGAATATATTTAATTTATGACAAAGCGGTGAATACAATAAGGTTCTACAACTTATGGCTGACTGGCCAAGAGAATACTAAAGTCAATAGTAAATTACAACAGAAGACAAATAACTAACCAGAAGCATCAATCCAGTGGTATGCCACCATAGCCAAAGGCAACCAACCGGTGATTAGGCCCTAAAAAACCCATCGTCGAACTCTCCTAAGCCAGGGCAAAGTACACGTCGTCTGGCACGTATCATTTTTTATTCTCTGATCAATAATAATTTAAACAAGGTTGAGTACATTGTGTACTCAGTAAGACTTGTAGTGTATTGCAAATTAATTATATATATGTACATATATATATACACATATATATATATGTGTGTGTGTGTGTGTGTGTGTGTGTATGTATGTATATGTATATGCAAGGCTATCAAAGGATGAGACTCTATACTAAGTTATTATTAGCATAAGGCAAATTTTATTTGTAATATCTATAAGTAGTAATTTGCAACGGAATTGTAAAGAGCATTTGACATGTGTTGAGATAACATTTATATAACTTCCATAACTGTAGATCAAAACCATTTGTAGCCTTCCTCGGCTGTGGACATCGCATAATTCCCACCCATGGGTATGGCACATGATTAATCGTTCATGCCATCTCATATGTTCAACGAAATAGTTTTGAAAAGGAAAACTATACCCTTTGTAGCTACATCCAAGGTCGCTCATGACCATGAGCACAGCTATTTAAATAGTTTTTAACACTTTACAGAGGTTATACAGCTTTACCCACATGAGATAATCAATTGTATTATTGGCAACTTCACGCTTCCTTTGGCGTGTGACGATAGTTGATTATCTTATAGCCTTTTGGTCATCTAGTCCTATCCTTACACAACCCAATGAACATCAAACCTCTCTTACGTAAACCCCTAAGAGAGCATTCGAATCCTCACTTAGGTAAACCCCTAAGTGAAGACCCTCACTTGGGTAAACCCCCAAGTGGCCATTCATTGTTGTATTAAAACTTTGGCCCGAAACACCTTAGTGAAGGGGTCCCTACGAGCAAACCTAATAGGAGTGCCCTACTACATCTGTGCCTACCACAATACAAGGTTAGACCTAGACAACTTAATCAGCTAAATGCTAGAGCCCATATAGCACATGTGGTCGTACGGTGTGGCTCAAATGTGCGGCAATAGTGTTCGGTCTTTAATTGACCCGAGCGAGAATCTCCCCCTATATGCATGCAAGATTCCCTCTCACATTTGACAGTGTATCATACAACTTGTCCGCGTCTAAAAACTAGGTTTCTCATTTTGTTTAATAACAAAGTAATAGAGGTCTCCCCTCCGGTCCAACATTTTGAAACCATCGTACTCATGTGAAGATTTATTCGAATTTCAAACTTAGCAGGAAATAGTGCTTGTCTAAGCATCTAGACTATATATCAATTTGGTATTCCCAATTGATAGTATACATTGTCTAAACCATATCTAAGAGGTTACAACAGTGAGGGTATCAAGTTTTCAAGGAGGTTCAATGCATACAAGTGGTCGTAACCACTATTACCCACACTATAGTTGTTTTAACAAAACATATATGCATGCATAATAGATTTTGTAAACAATATACAATAATTAAAATACCAGGATCAATATGGTCAAAGGGGGTGCTTGTCTTGCTCTTGTTGCTCAGAGAATGTTTCGGATGTGTTCTCGGCGACGTCTGGCATGAAGTCATCTAACTGGTAAATAAATCTAGATAAAAGCAAATAAGAGCTAAATAAACAGAGATATGACTCAAATGTTTTTGTAAATTCAAAAAGATCTTGTTTTTAATAAAAATTTAAAAGCAAAGATCACTAAATTTGCAGTTTGTATGCAAAAGTTACAAGTGTTTGAGTTTTGGCTTGGTTTGAGTTATCTCAGCACTTTTTATGACTACCCAAGCTCCTTGGTCACTATGGTGTTCTTCTAACTTCTAACACACGTTGGCTGCTAGCTACTCAATTCTATCTACAACTACTGAAGCCTATGATCATTGTAGTTTATGACCATCATAGCTTAGGGTCTTATATTATGACCATTATCACTACCAACCATTGCGGCTACTAATCTAACAAGTATTACTTCGATACTTCAGACATTCGGACCGCTATGGTACTCGGTTGCCCTGACTACTGATCATGGCACTTCGACCATGTGGGTCTTCAACTACGTTGATCCAACCACAACTCCGATCGTACTGTTCATATAGGGTCGGTGCTACTGATCTTCATCCACGCAGGTCTTCCGAGCATCGATCGGGTACTGTACGACTGTTGATTGGGTACTGTAACATATGACTACCAATTATGACTTACGACTATCGACCATGGCCTATGACTATCGACCATGGTTTATGACTATCGACCATGGATTACAATTATCGACCTTAGACTATCGACCACGACCTATGACTATCAACCAGAACTACAATTTATGACTATCAACCAGTGCTGCAACTTACGACTATCGACCGGGTACTGTAAGTTTTGACTATCGACTACAGTCATCGGTCGAAGATTACAAGTCCATCTATGGCCGAAGATTTTGACAATGGCAATGGTCGAAGATCTCAACTGCGGCTGCAGTTGAAGAGTTTGACGACAGCAGTGGTCAAGGGTTTTGACACATTAGTGGTCAAAGATTCCAACATTTGGCTGCGGTCAAAAATCTCAATGCGACAGCGATCGAGGATGTCGACGCTCGACTGTGGTTGAAGATCACTGCCATGCCAGCGGTCGAAGATCACAATGATGCAAGTGGTCAAAGATCACGACTACATAAGCGGTCGAAGATCTCGACTAAGCTAGCAGTTAAAGAACATGACCACACAAGTGGTCAAAGATCACAACTAGACTAGTGGTCAAAGATCATGACCATGCAAACAGTCAAAGATCTCGACTATGCAAGCGGTCGAAGATCACGACGACGCAAGGGGTCGAAGATCGTGACTAGGCCAGTGGTCAAAGATCATGACCACACAAGCGGTTGAAAATCTTGACTACACAAGCAGTCAAAGATCACCATGACACAAGCAATCGAAGATTACAATAACACAAGTGGTCGAAGATCACGACCATGCAAGCGGTCGAAGATTTTTGACAATGTCAGCGGTCAAAAGTTCTTGACAACATTAGCAGTCAAAGATTTTGACAGTGCCAACAATCAAAGATTTTGACTCCAGCTATAGTTGAAGGTTTCGACACAGTAGTGATGAAAGGTTTCGACATAGCAGTGATCGAAGGTTTCGACCTCGACTGCCACGGTTATGTCTCGTGTTCGACTACTACAATTTTCTTTACAATTGCTTTTAGTTCTCCTTTTGACTATGATTACATTAGTTTCTCCTTTTGATTTCATATTTTCTACAAGGAGGAGGAGCTCACCGAAGATGATGGCGGCTCACGAGAAAGAGCAGGAGGAGCTGGCTTTGGAGACCTCATAGACAGTGAAGGGGTCCACGACGACAACGATGAGAAGCTACAAAAGAGGAGTGCATGAGCTTGCATGTAGAAGTACGGGTGTTAGGAATCGAGGTACGACCCACCGGAGAGGGGAAGTCTTGCGGCAACGTCCTGGTCAGAGATAAAGGTGTAACAACCCAGCTATTTATTTCAAAAATTTTAGTAAAAAGAAATTAATTTAATTTAATTTAAAAATAAGTGTTCTTCGCTTGCTTGAATTTTGGAGATTTTATTTGCCTGATTTCAGATTTTAAAAAAGGCTTTTCTCAAAAGTAATTTAACTAAAAACATAAAAATATTATTAAGTAAAAGTTATTTTAGATTTCTATAAAAATCCTATTTAAAATTATTTATTTTAAAAGCATTTGGCTTTCATCTGGATTTTATGTGCTTTTCTAGATTTTAAAAATCAATTTCAAATCTAAAAAGTATTTTTGTAAAAATTAAAAGGCCAACTTTATGTTGGAAATATTTTTTTCTAAGTCTAAAATATATCCAAAAATTTGTGTGAATTTTTTTTTGTAATTTTTAGACTTTATTTGCTATTTTCTAAGTATTTTCAAAGCTTCCTAGTGTTTTTGAATATTAAAAATAGAATTTTAATCTAAGCTCTCCTCCGGCTAACATGTGTCACTCCCTGGTTTAATCCATCCAAGCCTGATCTAATCTGAGCTGTTCCCCTTCACTTATCCCTTCGTTCCTTGGCCGACGGCCTGGATTTAATCCACCGCCGTCCAATCTAATCTCGGTCGTCCCCTTCCACTTAACCCCCTCCCTCTCCATCCGATGGTCTTGATCATTTCCTTGCACCACATGGCAACCATCTGTCCATCCGCCTCTCCCTCTCTCGTCTCTCTCACCAACAAACGAGGCCCACGTGTCAGGACTTTCTTCTCCCCCTCCTTCTTCCTCCAACTGACCTCCATTGCCGCCCCACCCAAGCTCATAAATGGTGGCCATTACCTCTCGATTAGCCAGAGAAATGATGCCATTAAGTGCCCTCTTCACTCACGCATTCACTCTCACCCATTTTCCCCTCCTTAAACCCTATTTCCTTCGTCTTTACACGCCACTGCCTCGGTCTTCAATTCCGGTGAGTAACCCCTGACCGTTAGCCCTTCCCCGCCCTATAAAAGGCCCTTCCCGAGGATCCCCTAGCCACTCACCCCTTTTCCCTCTACCAATTCCTCCTCTCCGTGCCTGAGCCCTCATCGCACCATGCTTCTCCGTCCTCGCCGCCGCGTCAAGCTCCAACGAGCAATTGCCACCATCTCGAGCGTCCTCGCACCCCAACATCGCTATCCTTAGCATCCAGGTGTCCGCACAATCGTCCTCCGCCCCTCCGCCGTCAACCAGTGCCGTCGGAGCGCCACCGCACCGGGAGCCGCCCGCCGCCGCCATTTCCTACTCATCGCTGGCCACTTCTATCGCTCCTTCGTCTCTACGTAAGGTACCATCGGGTTCCCCTCATCCCCCTTTCTCTCGTGAAGACCTCGCCAGGCGCCGCCAGGCGCCAGAGCTCCGGTGACCTTTGGGTCCCGAGCGCCGCCTCCAGCCGGCCATGCCCCGTCAGCAGCCGAGACAACGTGGCAGCCATGTGGCGAGCCAAGTTGGCTCCATCCCTCCCCGTTAGCCCTGTTCGGCAACGTTAGCAATTCCCAACTTTTCTCTAACCTGTTGTTGTTGCTACCACGTCGTCACTACATTTTTCTCTCACCTCTGGTGATTGCCATCATTTCTCGCCACCGTACCCGCGTCACCACCTTCTCCTCATTGCCGGAGTTCCATTTTGCCCGTTCACCGGCTACCTTGCAGCCTACCTCACCGATGCCTCCACCATGTTTTGTGCTTTACTCATCACACGCAAAGCTCTTAAAACAACCGACATAGTACTAGTCAAAAAATAATTCTCGGATTTTTTTTAATCATTTCATGTGATATACAAAACTTCCAGATATTCGTTCTCCCTCATACGAACTCCGGATCCATTGATTCTTTCTCCTAAATTCGTCCAAAATCATAATCTATCTCCTAGTATATATTTTATAAATTTTGGATTTTATTTGAATTTATTTTGGTTCTTCGCGTGTAGATTACGACTATTCCGGAGAGTTCGATTTTGACGATTCATAGCATCAAGACTTCGAGTAAGGCAAGTTACACCTTTGATCATATTGTTCCCAGTAATTTAAATTGTTTATGTTGTTTTTAAATTATTATGCATGTGTACTTTATTTAAATTAATTCAAATCTAATTTAAACTTTAGTTACACCAAATTCCTTTGTGTATGGCAAATTTGACATTGAACATCAACATACCTTGTCACCTTAGATAAAACTCTAGTTAACACACTAGTATGGATTAGAGAAATTTTGTATCAAATGCTTAAACCTGCTTAGACATAATTTTGTTTTGGGATAACTTTTTCACATAAAATGATAAGCTTTTGAAATGTATTCTTGACTTTGGTGAGTCAAGAAGGATTATGAAATATTTCCAGACAAAACATAAAAACTTAGTTTAGATTTAGGCAAATGGTTAGGTGGTGGGTGCTTGCTGGTATGCATTGTTGTTTAGTGACATAATATTGATTGCCAGGCATGAGGGGTATGTGGTTCGTGCCTAAGTCAGTTAAGGATCGGTCTGTGAGCTACTATTACAAAGCCCTATCGTACTACCACAAGGCTAGTATGGGACAGTCCTGGCTGATTAATTTGTGGGTCCCAACCTCAGTTTCACTGTAGGTTGAAAGTGAGCGTGGTGTAGGCCATGAGAAGTCTCACTCGGTTCAAGAGGGGGCTCCAACTTGTGGATTCCAGTTGTGGTGAAACCTCAGTGTTGGCTTGGCCAGGTTGAAGGCTTTGCATTGTAAGAGCCTTGTCATGATCTCCTCGTCGCACACCAAAGGAAGTGTGTTTATCCGGTGACAATATGGGATGATCATTTCTTGTGGGTAAAGCTGTACGACCTCTGCAGAGTGTATAATCTATCCTGGATAGCCGTGCTGACAGTCATGGGTAAGCTGAGTAAAGTTTTTCACGGATTAGACTTTGTTTGTCAAAATGGTTTTATGAACTGCTTATGGATGGATGGAATCCATATGAGATCTTTTTTGGAAAGATGGTCTAGGTGGGATGCCCGTAGTTAGGTTAGTGTTTTATTGGAGCCTGCACTGATAATATTATTGTGTTAAAATCTTGTTTCTATCTATTGTATCAAATTCAGCTTTTAAATCTACTTATAATATTTACTTTAATTCTGCTTTTCACTCAATTAACCTTATTATGCCTTCCTTTGTCAATCCTTATGCATGCATTAACTCTTTTAAACCTCTTAGTGTAACTTGTGGAGTACTTTATGTGCTCATGTTGCTCAATTCATCATTTTTCAGAGGACATCGTCGACTTCAGTGACGATCAGAATGTATAGGCTGCATCTTACTGTTGTTCGCTTGTAGGCAGGCTCAGTGGGCTTTTTCCGCTGCTTATATTTAATTTTGGTTTATGGACCATTGATGTAAACTTTGGCCATCAGGCCCATATTCAGTTAAATAAAGTTGGTCATTATACATGATATTTGCCTTTGTTATCCACTGTGTGCACTAGCTGATCCTGGACTAGTGCGATTAACACAGAGGGTTTCGGAGTTGTTGCTCCGAGATCCGACAAAAGGAGAAGGCCTAGTTCGAGTGATCCATCGCACAGAAGACCAATCAAATGAGTGGGGTGCTTGAAGAGGCAAGCACATTGAGATGGAGTTTGGGGAGGAGAGGAGCTCATCGAGGTTGCTAAAGCATGGTAGCATGCTCACTGGAGTCACGTACGACTTCAGTTTTCTCACCGTTCCAAAGAGTGGAGTGCTCAAGGATCGTGCGTAAGAGACCGAGTGGCAAGCTAAAGAGCTATGGCACGGTCGGGAGTGGATTTTATAGGCACAGTCTCAGGCTCTCACCGTGGAGTGCGAGGTGAAGAAGACGACAACAGGGAAAAGGACGGTCGCATCGGCGCAATGGGTTAGGAAGGAGTGGGCAGTAGCAGAGGGTACACCGCGGGCGTGGCGTCTAAAACCGGGGGCAGCTTGGGCGATGACCTCGGTAGAGCGGGTGCATGTGCGCGAGGTGGACGATGAACCCTATCAGTAGGCCTAGCGCATCAACGAGCGTAGAGAGGCATCCTAACGGGATTTGTCTTGACATGCAAAAAGGGTTTAGGAGTATTTTTGAGCACCCTTGGTAGAACATGCTAGCTGACCGAAGCTCTTGAGGGCCAACTTAGTGGTTGAGAGGAAAAGGTAGGCATAAGGCCAGGATGCATGGAGGAAAGGTGTAGCACAGGGCATGGGCTGTCAGTAGAGAGCTAAAACAATGGGCATGGTATTCAAAATGATAAGCATGATGTCAAAACTAGTGGCCTATGCTCATGCAGGCTGGAGGTGGAAGAAGGGTCCTGCAAGTGGGCCACACTCGACAATGAAAGAGAGAGAAAGGGTGAGGTGAGCTAAGAGGTTGGGCAAAAGCTAGAAACATTAGATGAGCTTGAAAGATTATGAAAATCTTTGTGAATGCTCCTTGTGGAATTAATCTAGACTTGATTGGCAAATATCGAGTGTAGAGTATGAGTTGGTTCAATCCAGTTGTGGAATCGAACCAGGAGTTCAAGTTGTTTTCAATTTTGGAGTCTAGTTTTAGTAAGAAATTGAGTCAGAGTCTAATTTGTAATTTGTGGTGTTTTTCCGTCTTTAAGTTGTAAACTTGAGTATAAATAGCGGGGAGTTTACCCTAGAAAAGGTGCGATGATTGAAGTACCACCAAAAGATCTTGTTTATTCTATTGCTCTATTATTATCAGGTTGTCATCGTCATACTCGAAGAACAAAGAAGTCCTGAGAACTTAGAAGGCTTCAAGTTCGACTAACGAAGTCAGGTGGACGGTCGAAGTTCGACTTCGAGCGAGAAGTCAAAGAGTATTGAACGATGTTCGAGTAGTAGAGGAGAATCGGATGGCGTTCAAGTAGCAATGGAGATTGGATGATGTTCAAGTAGCCGAGGAGAATCAGACAATGCTTGAGCGGCTTTAGAGCATTGGACGGTGTTCGAGTAGTAGAAGAGAATTAGACAGTGTTCGAGTGGCTTCAATGTTTCTTGCAAGACACGTATGCCATGCATAGATCCGGGCCATCCGGCAAACACAAAGGTGAATTAGGCATTGAAGTCATATACTGCAAGCCCATTCTAAATGGTGTATCTGTGCCTATTGAAATGCTTAGCACGCTCCTCGAATGGAACTGTTACTTGCACATGGGTCCCATATATTGCCCCGATGCTATTATGAAAGAGTGGATAGAATCTCTGCTGCAGTAGCTTGGGATGCACACTCTGGAAACTTGGATCAGCAGGTGTAATATTCGCAACAACTAATCTATTCATGCACTTAAGCATGTTTCAGAACCTTTTTGCTTATAGTTCTTACTGAATGCTCAAATCAGTTAGTAGCCAGTCTATTAGACTGAGGCACTCCATATGTCCACAAGAATAATGCAAGTGCTTCTCTAGAGCAAACTTGTATAGTATACTTCAGGCCATAGTTGGCAACAAGATTATCATGCACCCCATCAAACACTGACTTTCACATCATGAACATATCATAGCATCGCTGATTGTCGGCCAGTTGTTGGTCTACCCATTGAATACCGGTCATGAAAGAAATTCTCGGTGGGGGCCTAGATGGTGAAGTTGCATCATCATTTACACAGGCGAATGCAACATAGGCCAACAACACTAGTGAAAACATCTTCATCGTCGTTGCCTCCACAACCATCGCCTGTTCCATTCATCTCTACACAAAATAAGGTACATTCACTGCTCAGATTTAACAAGGGTTATTTAGATGTTGAAAATAACCTCAAGTGTGGACTCAATAACAACATGCATTTATGAAAAAACATTAACAGTCTGAAACAATAGTGCATAACATTACATACTGCATGATCCAAGAATGAAATGTAGTTTATATAGTGTGAAAAACATGTCAAATTAACATCAAAAATAAAATGCGCAACATGGCACAATAACAGAAACATGGACAACATTGCTCAAGGCAGGTTCTTCAGCTAGTCCCATGTCCTCCTGATCCATCGTAGCCGTTCCTCATCCGTTTTCATGGTAAGGAAACTGTCATGACATTCTTTCTTCATGAAGAGTTGATTAGCATACTAGTGCTCGTGGGTGTCCTTGCTAGCACTGGCCTCCTCGACCACTATCGTTAGCTGGGCCATTTCTTCCCTAGCCGGGTCACGCATAGGGGAAGTCACGCATACAACAAACACACGAGTGCCAATGGTGTGCATCTTCTCGTATAGGTTGACAAGGCACTCATCATTGTGGTCATTGGCCTTCACCTTCTTATTGTCACTACATTGAGGGCCTGTTCTTTTTGGCTGCGGCTTGTGGCTTTTGGCTACGGTTTGTGACTTTTGGGCTGTTTGTACGAAAGATTACAGAGTAACAGAAACTCACGTGCATTTCTTGCTGATATAAATCAAGTCAGTAAAGTATGTACTACAGTTAACTAGTAGATCCTATCTTAAAAAAAACTCCGTTTAATGACTAGTTCTTGAAAAAAAAAGCGACTTTTAGAAGTGAAAAGAACAGCGCTGAGACAAGGACGATTATGCATCGCTTGCCTTAGGATAGGAAGTCCTCTTCGTTATCCAACTGCGGTAAAGTTGAGGAGGAAGTCCTCTTCGTTATGCAACTGCAGTGTGTCCATTCTGGGCACAAAGGAGTGCTCGCTTGTGCACGTCATGGGGACAAGCATTATTTCCATCATGTCTTTGTTTTCTACGTGACCTTTCTTGAACTTGAACATGGATGACTTCCCCTGCAAAAACCAAATAAATGGGCATGCGAGAAATGAGTGATGGATTGTATTGCGAAGAAAATGCGTGTAACACACGAAAGTAACAAATGGCACGCACCATGGCTGCCTGTGCTCACCACCGGTGGTCGATCGTGATGGAGCTAGTTTGTCGATAGACCTCAAGGCCAGACACCACTTGTTCTTCCATGCGGCACAATCCCGTTTGAGGCTATCCCACTTGTTCTTCATTTGCTTTCGTAGGTACATCCAGCTGGTGCACTCGGTGAATTTTGGCAAAGGTTGTTGTAACCCTTCGTGTTGAGACACCAAAAGGCTAGTTGTGCGTGGCAACCTCCTCCACGCATATCTCGAAGAAAACACACATGCAGTCCACGCCCCACATAGCCACAGCCTTGTCCATGTACGCCGATGCGAAAGAAGCAAATCTGAGCAAGAAATGAAGAAGCCAACACCAAATACTATGCTCAACAAAGACAAGCAACAAATCGCATCTTCAACAAATCAAAGGAAGAAATGGCATTTTCGACCAATCTAAAGGAAGAATTGACGCCGAAAATAGGAAGGAAGGTATTAGAGGGAAGAAACATCATATATATAAGAAATCAGAAGCGTCATCAACACACCTTAGTGTAGCAGCCAAAGGCAGGGACGACAGGAGCAATACAGGTCAAGGCCATGGACGAGGAGTGATGGTTGGAATGAGGTGGAGACGGGGATGGCATGAGCGATGATGGATTGCACCGTGGAGGCCATGGATGCCACCTTCCTCGTCGGATCAGGCGGGGGCACCCAAGCTGGAGGCAAGGATGATAGGACTAATGGTGGAACACGCTAAGGTTAACAATGACGGATCGAGAGCGGAGGGCAGTAGGGAAGAGTGTGAGATAGAGGAGTGGGGAAGATGGCAATAGAAAGCATCTATATGAGAAGTGTTGGTGCTCTGTTTGGCCTTACCCTTTCACTCGGTTGCTAGCTTGGGTTGCACAAGACGCAGCTTGTTAGTAGCTGCCACAAGAGCCAACCTGTTCCAACCCGAAGCCGGCTTCACGAAGCCAACGCGGGTTGGAACGGGGCCCTATTCTTTGGATGGTAACATCCACTAAGTACAACATCATATAATTTTGGAATTGAGAATTTGTTTCAAAAGAAATAACCAAAAACCATAAGACTAGATTTTGTGCACCGTGTATTAGGATTACATGCAACTGTAAGTTCCCAACCTAGATATTATGGTTGTTGCCTGCTTACCATTAGGGTTATAAAAAAGCCCGAGGCTCGTGAGCTGTTCGATTCGAACTCTAAATGAGCCGAGCTTGAACTTGATCCCGTGCCCACGAGCTGAAATGAGCCGAGCTCGAGTAGCTTGTTAGGTCTCGATTCGAGTTTGAATATTGATGTGTGTTAATTCTTACCAAGCTTACTTGAGTCGGGCTCGAGTTTGAGCTTTTCTTATTATTGAAAATTGATGCATATTGAATTATTTTGACTGTTATCGAGCTTATTTGAGTCGAGCTTGAGCCTGCCCGAGCTTGGATTGAGCCGAGCTTGAACTTAAGTCTAGATTGAGACCCCAAATTAGGCTTGTTTGAGCTCAGCTCGAGCTTAGGAGGTCAGGCTCGCTCGTGCTTAACTTGTTTACAGCCCTATATACCAAACATGGAAATGGGATATTCCTCTACATGGTATGAGGTCTAAGAGCGTGACATTCATAAGAGAAATAAAATATTTTTCTAGCATCTCAACCCCTAGGATGTTCAGGATGTTCTTTTTTTCCTAGATTAATGCGGAAATTTCTAGCTATTTTTTCTCTGATTAATATAAAATTTTTTAACTTTTTATCTATAATTAATGTAGGGCTTCTAGAGGAGATATAAATAGATAGATAAATAGACACTGAGAGATAGATGAGACATAGCTCTTGCCTTCGTTTAAAAAAATACTAATGCGAAAAAATTTTGTATATGGCCTTTTGTGTAAAAATTACCCGATCCTAGTCACCATTTCGAGAACCTACTGGTCCCAACAGATCAGGGCGAATATCATCCTCTTTTTCCCATGAAAAGTAGCTCTTCAGCCTTTTTCGGCCCTGTTCTTTTCAGTTTTGAAAAACTACTTTTCGATTTTTCTTTCAAGATAGTGTCTACTAATTAATTGTAGTATATATTTTATTGACTTCATTTATATCGGCAAAAATCGCATGTGAGTTTATGTTACTCTGTAATATCTCATACAAACAACCCAAAAGTTATAAACCGCAGCCAAAAGCTACAAGCCGTAGCAAAAAAAAAAAAAAAAAGGCCCGAAGCATTCCCTAATAAATTCCTTGGACCGGGGCAGTTGCGCATGAATGCAACGATCATCTACCTCCTTATCATGGAAAGGAGTTACTCGTCATTTCGAGACGCTCAGTCGATCAGTTGCGCTGCGTTGCCGCTTCCAAAGTAGGAGGGGTCGGACGGTTTGGACCACCCCCAAGTCCCAACGGCCACCTGTTTACACTCATCTCCTCCAGTACATGTAAATTTTCGCAAGCCGTGCAGTGTATGCATGCTATGCGTACTAACGTCCTTTCGAAAAATCCGTAAAATAACCCCGTAGGAGAACATATGATCATGTATTTGACCACGTATAGCTGAAGTTCTGGCTGCACCACTGAGCCTAGCATAAGTGGAATTCACAGGGGTCATGAGTTGTCAACTACCATAGTAAAAAAATGCATACAAATCACTCTATTTTAGAGAGAGAGCTACAAATATATTTATACACACATGGTTTATGTAAATTTTCTGTTTATAAAAAAAACTTATATTTACTTTGCCCCAGTCGCTCACCTCTTGATGATTACCTAATACGCAGCCGCCTCAAAGATTTCTGTCATACTAACATGACCAACAACAGTATGCACCAGAAGCACTTGCTTGCACTGGTAGCACCATGCGCCATTTCCCCCCATCACTGACCATTTGTGCTGCCAAGGGACCAACCTAGGAGGGAGTGCTACTGTGTGAGAGCTTGGCTAGAACTTGATAGCTGTAGATGTTAGCTGCTTGGAGATCACACCACATGTTTGGTTAGTGAGATGTTTTGGTACTCTTCAATTTCACTCCAGCTTGGACCAAGCAGGAGTACGTCTTGTTCTTGAGAAAGACTAGACCTTATTTTAATTCCATCATTGAAAAGTTTGCACATAAGACACCTAGTATATGGTGAAGGTTTTAAGTTCAAATCTGTGAGACCATATGAAGGTCACCCTATATTTGTGATAGTATTTGATTTTGCTTTTGCTTTGTTGTCATTATTTGGGTTTGATTTTGTGCCATTTTAATATCTGGTTTTCGAAGTCTATGGCTAGCGGTCTGATTGGCCCTAATGTGGTGGTCTGACCGGTCAGCAGTTTGATCGGCTAGTGCATGGTGGTCTGACAGGTGTGCGGTAATACTAGCCTATAGTTGATGGTTGTTTGGTGGTTGTTTGGAGGTTTTGGGTTGTGACCTAGTGCGGTAGCACCAGCTTTAGAGTTGCGGTACGACCGGAGGCATACGGTCTGATTGGCCTTGTCATGGTGGTCTGACCAGTGTGGTTAGGGACCGGCATATGTGCCATGGTTAGACCGGCTCTGTGACAAGGTGAGTTGGTTTTGGTTGTTAGTCATGGGTTGCCCATGCAAGTGTGAGTCATGGTGTGTCCATGCATGTGTTTTACTAATGAGAGTCAAGTGCATGTCATTTGTGCTCGGATCGATTGCTTGTTCTTTGATGTGCAGTTGGTTTGATAATTGTTGCAGCCAGTGGCAAGACCGAGGCTACAGATGGGGTCTTGAGGCCATGGCGTGTCTCGTAAGTCAAGGTGGAATATCATAGAAAGCAGAGAAGCATGGGAGAAAGACAATGATCATGAGGAGGCGCGTGCATGCATGTGGTATGCCAATTGGACTTGTGCATTTTAAGTTGTGATGGTTCTCGGAGTAGATGTACGATCTTCGTGACAAGTAATTGGGCATCACGTATGGTGTGATGAGGTGTGCCATCGGACGTGGGCATTTCAAGTGGTGATAGCTTTGGAATTGGCATACAATCTTGGCAACGAGGCATTATGAGAGACCATGTGGAGGTGACCACATGCTTGTGATGAGTAATTGACAAGTTTGTTGCAAAGATTGAGTTTGATTTGAGTGATTTGTGCCAGGTCGGCATTTGCCGCAGTCGGGTTGATTAGACAGACTTATCGCATATTCCTTTTTCCAGATTGTCGTTTGGGCAATTTCGTGTCTGAGTTGGTTCATCGATGCTATTTATGCTTACATGTATCGAGCGGTGCTATGTGATGTGTTTCTTGTTTGTGATGGCTGCACGACGTCGAGGCGGAGTCGTGGCAAGGCACGAGGTGACTGGACTAGGCACATGCGGTGTCGAGGTCAGAACGGTCGGATGTGTCGAAGACGGCGGAGACGTCAAGGCGGAGTCGTGGCGAGGCACGAGGTGACCGGACTAGGCATAGGCGGTGTCAAGGTCAGAACGGTCAGATGTGTCAAAAAACGGCGGAGACTCGAGGTGGTTGCGAGGCTTGGACGACAAGAGACGCGGAAGCTTTCCCGGAAGGTGCAGGAGGGGCGTTTCGGTAAAAGCGCAAAGCTGCACAGGTGGAAGCGGTTCCGTTCGAGTTTAGCGGGCATAACGGGTTGGAGACCCGTTAGCCGGAGCCTATATAAGGAGGGGATGTCTCCTTGTGGCTGCATGGATTCTATGACTTTTGGGGAGTTGTTAGGGTTTGCTTTAGTCAAAATGGGCTATAGAGAGTTGCTTTGGCCTTAGGCTTTAGTGGTTGAGAGCAGGAGAGGTAGTTTTGGCTGTGTCTCCTTCGATGTCTCCCTGTGTGCTCATGTGTTCTTGAGCTGGGTTTCTTGATTTTGAGAAAGGGAGAGGTTGGAGATGAGTTGAGCCACCATGTAATTATTCCTCTGATTGTAATCATGTATGGGGACTCCTCTGTGATCCTCTTGCTTCTAGGAATGAAATCACTGAAGTTTATTTTCTCGTTCATGCCTCTGTTCGTTCTTCTCTGCTTAATTTGTGACTTTTCGTGATGTGAGTTCTTTCTTGCTGAGGAGTAGCAAAATGGGTTGCTGTGATCTGGGAGATGCTCAAAAGCCATTTGGCTAGTCAATCCTAAGAGTAAACCACATTTAATTCCAGATTTTGCTTTTTGGCCTCCTGTGTTCTTCCTTTTCATTTCTAGGGTTTTGATGTGAATCTTGTTTCTCTTCATGAGAGGGCATGAAACTTAGCATGTTAAGTCCTGAGGCTATTAAGTAGCTATCCTCAAAGTTTCATGAGCAGAGGTTCATGGATTGGAGAGGAATTTGATTTTTGGGTCAGATCTCTGTAGTTTTTCAGCTTTTTCCTAAAATCCTAAATTCTTGCTCTAGAGATGGTTTCTTTTGTTTCTCTAGGTTCCCTTGGCTATTTTGAGTGTTTCCTTGCTAGTCTGGATTGAGAAGTTCAAGAGAAAGTCCAAAATTTCTCAGTTGAGGGAAGTTCTCAGTTGCAGTCTGAAAAATCTGCCCTTGCTGTTTTCTGGAATCGAAGTCCGGTTAGACCGGTTTCATACCGGCGGTCTGACCGGAGGGGGAAGGCGGTCTGACAGGAGGGGGCAAGGCAGTCTGACCGGAGGGGGCAAGGCGGTCTGACCGGCGTGCTAGTGGCGGTCTGACCGGCGTACTAGCACTGGTCTGACCGGCCATCAGTAGGTCTTGCTGATTTTTTGTTCTCTCTACTGTCTTTCTTGTGTGTCCCTTGTTGAGTCTGACCAGTGTGTATCTTCAGAGAGTACAACTCATAGTCTTGATAGCATTTGTTGATATTGGAGATAAGAGACACTCGTGGATACCTTTTGGGGTTGATTTTTAAAGTCAACATTCACCCCCCCCCTCTGTCGCCATTTCGGTCCAACACATTAGGCATCACATCTTCATGAAAATCGGTGGGTGGTAATTGAGAAAATTACCCAATACCGAGTGGATTGGCGGTTTGGAAAACCACGGCATTGGCCTAAGTTGTTTAGTTCACGTCTTTGAGGATGAAGTGTCTTATCGAGCTTTTGGGGCCATGGAAGTCATGCTTTGAAAGATGTGCAAGTGTGTGAGAGTAATATTTATTTGTGTGTGAGTTACTGAGTCCCCCATTCATAAGTGGTGTGATCTATTAAGTGTTGCTGGTGTTAGGTTTTGGTGTGAGGTAAGAGCCTCCACTATATATATGTCGAGACCCTAGGCATTGAATACCCAAGATCCTTGTGTGTATACCGTATTAGTCCCATCATCAATACCACAACATTGAGTCACATCCATCACATCACATAAAATTAATTTACAACAAAAGGTCAAATATAATAACAATATATATAAAGTTTACAACATATGGCCAACCGACGAAATAAATATAAGTATCATGAGTAAGATCGCAATGGAAGACAAGTAAATAAACCAAAAGTGTCTAGCAGTATGCCATCCATACTGCATAGGTAACCGATAAGGATTAGGCCCTAGAATGACCCATTGTCGTATTCTCCGATACTGGGAGCAAATAGGCATCATCGGGCATAATTTCTTCATCATTTTCTGAACAACAATTTAAGCAAGATTGAGTATATTTTGTACTCAACAAGACTTGTAGTGTATCAGAACATGTATATAAGGCTAACAAATGATAAGGCTCTATGCTACAAGTTATTTTCATCATGAAGCATGTTTGCATTTGTAATATCGATAAGTAGTAATTTGCAATGGGAATTTAAAGAGCATTTGACATGTAATGACATAATAATTATATAACTTTAATACGAGTGTATCACAACAATTCACAGCCCTCCTTGGCTGCGACCATCGAACAAACTCAGCCATAGACATGGCACATACGGCACATTATACCATCCCATCATTTTCAATAAAACCATTTTACTAAAATAAAAGCTAGACCCATTGTGGTTGCATCCAAACACTTATGACCATGAGCCCAGCTATTTCATTAGTTTTGCACTCTTAAGAGGTTGTACTGCTTTACCAACATGAGATAATCAAATCCACTGTCGGCAACTATACGCTCCCTTGGGTGTGCGACAAAGTGATTATCATAAAGCTTTTACATCACTTAGTCCTAACCTTGCACTATCCTGATGAATGACAAACCCTAACTTAGGCGTGTCCTTCCCCCCAAATGAGCATTTATCATTGTATTAGTAAGGTTTGATCCTAACACCTTGGTGAAAGGAGCCCCTATGAGTAAACCTTTCTAGAATGCCCTCATTACTTCTGCCTACCAAAATGCAAGGCTAGTCTTAGATAACTTAGTCATCTAAAGCTAGAGCCCATATAGCACATGTGGTTGTACGATTAGACTTAGATGTATGGCAATAGTGTTCGGTCCTTAATTAACCCATGCGAGAATCTCCCCTATCTACATGTGAGCTACCCTCTCATATTTTTCGGTGTATCATATAATTCACCCACATCTAAAACTTGGTTTTTATTTTTTTTTATACTAAACTAACAAAGGTTCCTTCTTTGGTCCAACATTTTGAAATCACCCATAAACCACATGCAAGTTTTTCTGAATAATCAAACTTAGTGAAAACTAGAGTGTGGCTAAGCATCTCGACCATATACATGAATGCATTATACCCTAAATGACATTAGCTACTGTCTAAACTATGACCTAAGGGCTACAACAGTAAGGATGTCAAATTTGCAAGGAGGATCAAAGCATACAAGCAGAGGTAACTACTGTACCCACAAATATAGTGATTTTATACAAAACATACACACATGCATAATAGTTTTGCAAACAACATACAATAATTGAAATATTATGATCAACATGGTCAAAGGGGTACTTGCCTTACTCTGGTTGCTCAGAGAATTGTTCAGAAGTGCCCTTGTAGATTTTCAATGCAACATTATCTGTTCGGTAAAATTCAAATGAGCATAAATAAGAGCCAAATAAATTATAGAGACCAAATTTAAATATTTTTGTATATTTAGATAGAGCATGTTTTTAGAAAAATTTATAGACAAAAATCACTTAATTGGAGTTCATATGCAAAAGTTATGGCTATTGAATTTTATTCGGTTTATAAAACTTAAAAAGGAATAAAAGTGATGATGTCGAAGGCGTTTTATCCAAAAATACACTTCAAATAATTAAAGCAAACATTCACATAACTAAAAGTGACTTTTCCTATTTTATTTATTTTTTGAAATTTCTTACATGTGGGCCATGCATGTTAATCTCACATGTTGTAATCATGTTTTATTTATTAATTTACTGAGTGGGTCCCATATGTCAGTGACCCATATTTTAAATTTTAGTTTAAGTAAAATTCCTTAACTATTTTTGGCTGGGCCCACTTGTCATAGACTTACTAGTTTCAAACTATTCATTAGTGCTAATTACCATTCTTATAGGTGGGTCCTACATGTAAGACAAAGTGAGAGAGAGAGAGAGAGAGATAGAACTGAGTGTCATGGCAGAGCTCTTTGCGGAGCTCACCAGTGGCGAGGAAACGACGGAGGGATGCAGGTGACCTCGCGAATGGAAAGAGGGGATCAAGACTATTCTTTTGGTGGTGGTGCTGGACAGAGTGTCGGTGACGATGGTAACTGCTTCACTTTGGGCCGAAACATGGGCGCAAAAGCTTCACCAGCTTGCCTCGGCCATGGCAGTAGGGATGGCAATGGTGGGGAAGGTCCGAGGTGACCGGACAACTGTGAGCTACGATGACAGTGATGGCATGTGCGGTGATAGTGATCTCAGCTGGGAGAAAGGCTACATGGAGAGGCGCATTAGCTCGCGTGAGTGCAAGAGATGGTGTGAGAGAGGGCAGTGGCGAAGCTAGAGCAAATGGGTGGGGGTGCACAACTTCTGAAACGTGGTGGCGCAGTGGGCTTGTTGGGCTGCCGGCCTGGTGGGGGTGCCTCGTCTTGGGCCATGCGGGGTGCCTATAGGGCCAAAATTTTCCAATCCTTAAGAAATTCTGGAAGTGAGGAGGGTGCCTGGGCACCCACGGGCCTCTATTGGGCTTCGCCCCTGAGAGAGGGGAATTGGGCCAAGGCTCACCAAAAAAGTTTGATTTGACAAAGATGATGATGGTGATCGGAGTTGAAGAAGATGGCACGAATCTAGTGCTCCACTGGATGGAACTTCAATAAGTGAGGAGTTTAGAACTAGCATCAATCTGCGCAAAATGACACTTGAGTCGAAGGAAAGGCTCACAGGGAAGGCCCGGGCCACGAGAAAAATGAATGAAGGTGAGATGAGGGAAACAGTGACGAGGTCAGTGGGGGCTTTGTGGGTGTTAGTAATCCTAGCGCATTAGCCGGTTCAGTTAGTTAGGCTGCATGATCTGCATGTTTCCTGTTTCAGTTGTGCATGCGCATGAGCACCAACCTGTGGCTGCCATCGCGTGTTAGGAGTAGTGGCGAGAATAGCTCGCACGTTCCAAGGATGACCGGAGAATCAGCGGCATCGTGGGCACGGGGATGGACGTGCTCGCTGAGCGGTGTGCGCCTGATCACTGCGTGGTCGATTGTATGTGTGCACCGAATAAATAGAGAAGAGGGATAACAGAAAAGCTGCTGAAATTGTGCGCAGCATCAAACTCCATTGTGTTCCAAGTGATTGCATTGAGTTTGTAAGTGTTTGTGTTCGTGATTGAGTTCACGAGTTCACCGGACGTCAAGAACGCCGGTTAGAACCAACAATTGGTATCAGAGCAGTAAGAGAGGGACTTGCCGCGCGCGATGACTTCACCACGCCGCGGCCGTTCTCCGCCGTCCGACAAGCAGAAGAGCAAGGTCGACGACGACGGCAAGACGAAGGAATCGGGTGGTGGCTCTGGCGCCAAGACTCCACCGCGCCGCCCGTCCCTGAGCATCTCACCGTCACGAGGATCACGCACGCGTGACGCACGTCGCTCGCGCGGCCACGGCTCACGACGCCCACGCGAGGTCGTCGTTGAGCGCGTGATCCGGGAGACCGGCGCATCGGGGAATTGGCCGCAGCTCACCAAAACGAATTACGATTCGTGGTCTCTGCTGATGAAATTGAAGATGCAGGCGCGTCATCTGTGGGAGGCAGTCGAGTTCGACGACGTCGACTTCCATGACGATCGCACTGCGCTCGAAGCAATCTGCTCCGGCGTGCCTCAGGAGATGGTGCCCACACTGGCGACCAAGCCGTCAGCCAGGGAGGCGTGGGAGGCAATCCGAACGATGCGGATCGGCGACGAGCGCGTGCGCAAGTCGACGGCGCAGAGCCTTCGTGCGGAGTACGAGAAGATCGCCTTCCGCGATGGGGAATCCGTGGAGGATTTCGCGCTGCGTCTCACCAACATCGTGCAGCGACTTGCAATTCTCGGCGATCCGAGCCGAGTCCAAAGTGGTGGCCTGGTACCGCGCGTCGTTCGTCCAAGGTACAAGCAACTTGTGGTTTCCATTGAGACGCTTCTCGACATCGACACGCTCTCCGTCGAGGAGGTCACCGGGAGGCTTAAAGCGGCGACAGACGAGGAATCGTCGCTGTCCCAGGACGTCGTCGGCAAGTTGCTGCTCACTGAAGAGCAGTGGCTGGAGCGCTACAAGAAGCGGGACAAGGATTCCGGCAACCGCGGAAAGCGCCGAGGAAGAGGACGCGGCCGTGGCGCTGGTGGCGGTAACGACTCACGAGCTGCAAGCAACGCCGGCCAGCCAAATCCCAACTCCGACGACGTCTGCAGGGCCTGCGGCAAAAAGGGCCATTGGGCCAAAGACTGCCGCGGCAAGAAGAAACAGGAGCAGGCCCTTGTAGCCCAGGATGACGAGCCCACTTTACTCCTCGTGGAGGGCTGCGTGCAGGAGGAGGGGATTTATCCCCAAATCACGCCGCCGCCGCAGGAGGCGAGAGCGGCGACCAAGCCACCGATCCACCATGACGGCCAGCTCCGCTTCGTCGAAAGCAAGGTGTTCGCCGTCTTCAACGAGTCCGGTGACCAGGATCCGAAGCGCTGGGTCCTGGACACGGGCGCATCCAACCACATGTCCGGCGCGGCGGCGTTCTCGGCCTCGACTCGGCGCCACCGCTCGTCCGGTCGGCGACGCTCCGCCGCCGCATCGAGGGGATAGGCACCGTCCTGCTGTCCTGCAAGAACGGAGAGCACCGGGCCATCGCCAACGTCTACTACCTGCCTCGCCTCACCGCCAACATCATCTCCGTTGGACAGCTCGACGAGATCGGGTACCAAGTCCTGGTGGAGCACGGCGTGATGCGGGTCCGTGACGAGGAGCGCCGGTTGCTTGCCAAGATCCACCGCAGCCCAGGACGCCTCTACATCCTCGACGTCGAAATCGCCCGGCCAGTCTGCCTGGCAGCGCGGGGCGACGAGGAAGCCTGGGTGTGGCACGCCCGCTTTGGCCACCTCCATTTCGCCGCGCTGCGGAAGATGGGAAGGGACGGCCTTGTCCGGGGCTTGCCTCCACTGTCCCAAGTGGAGCAGCTGTGCGAAGCCTGTCTGGCCGGCAAGCATCGGCGATCCCCGTTCCCGCAGCAGGCTCTCGGTCGCTCCACGGAGGTGCTGCAGCTCCTCCACGGCGATCTCTGTGGTCCAATCACACCGGCAACCCCAAGTGGCAACCGGTATTTCCTTCTGCTTGTTGATGACCATTCCCGCTACATGTGGCTTGCTCTATTGCCCACCAAAGACGCCGCCGCGACAGCAATCAAGCGCATTCAAGCAGCGGCCGAACGCAAGAGTGGGAAGAAGCTGCTGTCCCTGCGCACCGATCGTGGCGGAGAATTCGCCGCGGCTGACTTCATCAACTACTGCGCCGAGCTCGGTGTCCATCGTCAGCTCACTGCACCGTACTCGCCGCAACAGAACGGGGTCGTGGAGCGCAGGAACCAGTCTGTCGTGGGAACCGCACGCAGCATGCTCAAGGCGAAAGGCCTCCCCGGTGAATTCTGGGGCGAGGCGGTCACGACGGCAGCTACCGCCAACCGCTCGCCGCCCGTAAGCGTGGTGGCAAGACCCCCACGAGCTTTGGATCGGCGGCGTCCCAGCCACCACCACTGCAGACGCTCGTGCGATCGCGCACATGAAGGTAACGAGGCCTAACCTGAAGAAGCTCGATGACAGAAGCCGGCGCACAATCTTCGTCGCCACGAACCCGGCCCAAGGCGTCGGTCTATGATCCGTGACCGCGCGTGCACGTCGGCCGGGACCGGTGTTCGACGAGGCGCGCAGTGGTCCCGACCCGAGGCGCGGCGGCGAGGTGGATGACTTCACCGTTGAACACCGCCGCGGTCGTCACCACCACGACGACAACGACGAGTACGACTACCTCGAGCGGAGCCGCTGCCACACCTCCGACATCACCTGCGCCATCAGCCCGGAGTTCACCAGCGCACGGTGCCGGGAGTTCAACACCTGGAGCCTCGCCGATTCCACGCCTCGCCGGTATTCGACACCGGAGCGCGATGCCGAGCACACCTCCACAACCTTGGGCGGATCGGTGGAGTTCGTGTCACCACCAGACGCTGGCGCGTCGGAGCTGCTGGACGCGGACCATGACGATGACGCACCACTCCGGTACCGCAACGTCGACAATGTGCTCGGCCCGGCCACGCCGCCGGGTCTCGCCGCACGAGAGCTGGAGGAGCAGCTGCTGCTGGCGAGCGAAGCCGAGCCGACATCCTTCGAGGAGGCACTGAAGCATGAGAACTGGCGCAATGCCATGCTCGACGAGTTCACCTCCATTGAGGCAAATTCCACCTGGGAGCTCGTTGATCCGGTGACCGGCTTGCGCCCGATCGGCCTCAAGTGGGTCTTCAAGACGAAGCGGGATGAAGCTGGGCACGTCACCAAGTTCAAGGCCCGGCTCGTCGCAAAGGGGTACGTGCAGCGTCAAGGCATCGATTTCGACGAAGTATTCGCACCTGTGGCACGCCTGGAGTCAGTGAGGCTACTGCTCGCACTCGCCGCAAGTGAAGGGTGGGCAGTCCATCACATGGACGTCAAGTCCGCTTTCCTAAACGGTGAGCTTCTTGAGGACGTCTACGTCGAGCAGCCACCGGGGTTCGTGATGAAGGGCCAAGAGAAGAAGGTACTACACCTGATCAAGGCCCTCTACGGACTCCGTCAAGCCCCGCGCGCCTGGTACTCCAAGCTCGACGAGTCCCTGATCAAGCTCGGGTTCACGCGGAGCACGTCGGAGCACGCTGTCTACCTCCGCGGTGTGTGCGCACGGCGTCTCATTGTGGGAGTATACGTGGATGATCTAGTGATCACTGGAGGAAATCCACACGACATCAGCATCTTCAAGGAGGAGATGAAGGCGACATTCAAAATGAGCGACCTCGGCCTTCTCCGATATTACCTCGGGCTGGAGGTGATGCAGCTACAAGATGGCATTTCAGTCTGTCAGAGTGCCTATGCGGCAAAGATACTCCAGACTGCTGGGCTGGAAGGGTGCAATCCAAGCCATACCCCCATGGAACCTCGACTGAAGCTCAGTAAGTCCAGCTCTGCTCCTTCAGTTGATGCCACCAAATACAGGAGCATTGTGGGCTCTCTCAGGTACTTGGTGAATTCAAGGCCAGACTTGGCATATTCTGTGGGGTACATTAGTCGGTTCATGGAGAATCCGACTACAGAGCACATGGTGGCCGTCAAGAGAGTGCTGAGATATGTTGCTGGAACTTTGCACTTCGGCTGCTACTACCAGAGGAAGAAGGGAGCTCAACTCATTGGTTATAGTGACAGCGACTTGGCCGGTGATATTGATACAAGGAAGAGCACCACTGGAGTCATCTTCTTCCTCGGTTCCAGCATCATCACATGGCAGTCTCAGAAGCAGAAGGTGGTGGCCTTATCTTCCTGCGAAGCCGAGTATATAGCTGCCACCACTGCAGCCTGCCAAGGTGTTTGGTTGGCCCGTCTGCTTGCTGAATTCAGAGGCGAAAAGAGCAAGGTCTTCACTTTGAAAATTGACAGTGAGTCTGCACTTCAGCTGAGTAAGAACCCGGTGTTCCACGACCGCAGCAAACATATTGATGTGAGGTATCACTATATAAGAGAGTGTGTCGAGGAGAATCGAGTAACACTTGAGTCCATTAGGACAGTTGAAGAACTAGCAGACATTCTGACGAAGGCTTTGGGGCGAGTTCGATTCTGTGAGCTGCGTTCCAAGATCGGCGTCATCAATACTCAGGCTATGCGCAAGAATTAGGAGGAGAAATGTTAGTAATCCTAGCGCATTAGCCGGTTCAGTTAGTTAGGCTGCATGATCTGCATGTTTCCTGTTTCAGTTGTGCATGCGCATGAGCACCAACCTGTGGCTGCCATCGCGTGTTAGGAGTAGTGGCGAGAATAGCTCGCACGTTCCAAGGATGACCGGAGAATCAGCGGCATCGTGGGCACGGGGATGGACGTGCTCGCTGAGCGGTGTGCGCCTGATCACTGCGTGGTCCAGTTGTATGTGTGCACTGAATAAATAGAGAAGAGGGATAACAGAAAAGCTGCTGAAATTGTGCGCAGCATCAAACTCCATTGTGTTCCAAGTGATTGCATTGAGTTTGTAAGTGTTTGTGTTCGTGATTGAGTTCACGAGTTCACCGGACGTCAAGAACGCCGGTTAGAACCAACAGTGGGCACGAGATGGCTGGGAATAGGTCATGAATTTTTGCGAGCTTGGCGAGACGGAGTGGCTCAGGTTCTCTCCCAGAGCATGACACGCAGTAGAGGACAAGGGGTAGTGATATTGTGTAGTGATGAGACGGCTTGGTGCCAGGCAGCAGAGGGGAAAATGTGGGTTGAGGCATCAAAACCTAGGGGCATCGCTACGCCTCTGCCATGGCTTCCAGTCGAACAGCTAAAGGTGGAAGAAACTCCGTATAGGTGAGCCCCGCAAGGCAGTGAGAGGAAGAGAGGGATGAGGTGGCTGAGAGGTTTGAGGAATTTTTAGACATAGAAAATTGACACAAAAAATAAGAAAAGTTTTTGAAGGCTCCCGATATAGTGTAGATATAGTGTGGAGTATTGTATAATTTCGCCAAGATCTTATCTACCGTAGTTTTTTCTTAAAAATTCTTGTAATGTCACTATTTTATTGGAAAGTCACTATTTTCATTTGAAGAATTTTAGAAACATGTTAAAAATGTTCAAATTTTTATTTCCATCACCATGAACTTATTTTAGAATTTTTGAAATAGTTTCTACTATAAATTCTCCTATGCCACTTTATGGATCATCTTTTCGGATTCAATTTTTAATTCAAATTGAATTCTATCAACTGTATATTTCCTTTTAAAAAATTTGTATTTACAAGTTATTTTCCAAAAGAACTCCAATCAAAAGCTAAGGAAATAAGATGTGAGCAAAAGTTTTAAATTTTACTCATTTTTGAAGTTTCTAGAATTTAGGGTGCTACGATATAAGCCCTTGTGTGTGAAACCAATCATTAGTTTTGTACAGAGTAAAACCAATCATCTTTCTGTGAATAATTCAGAACCAGTCCGTAAGACTGATGTGAATCACGAATAGACTCCTACTCTTAGACACTTGGGGACAAAATTAAGTTACAAGTAACAAAAAACAAGAGTAAGTTTTCTTTCTTTTGATTTAAAATACTGGTTTTTTTTCAATATGAATTACATGATGCAAAATTCTTTCTCAATGGATGGTTAAGGGTAGGTTAGCTAGTCACATTCCTGGGATACAAATGCTTCCTATTTGCCATCATGCCATGCTGGCTGTCATCATCTGGTGCTACATTCCATTCCACTTGCACTCGGGCAGGGTGTGCTGGCATGCTCAAGCATGACAGTGAAAGCTGAAGGAGTGCATCTCATGGTCTGAAATTCTGAATTGTTGGTTTGTCACACTGTGCTTCATGTGCAATCTCTGGCCATCACCTCTGATCTATGGGCCATTACGCATAATGCGGTTTCCTGTTATATGTTAGTCGTAACGTGGACCATTTGCTTATGTCATGTACGATGGATGCAGGGGCGGATCTAGAACATGTAAGATGAGGTGGTATTGGTGTGGTTGGAGTCATTTCCTTTTCTTGCGAACCTCAGTACGAGTAGTTTGAGTGGACATCAATTGTCGGTTCCTATTAATAATCATAACATGGACCATTTGAAATCTGAGGTGAGAGAGTTGTAAAGTTGTAAATATGGTTTATGAGTATTTTTTTTAAAAGTAGTTGTTTCACTTTTTTTTTGTTGAACTTAAGTATTTGTTTCACTTGATGTACCTAGTGACATATCAACAGGTGATCAACGATTAAAAATACCAATTGATGTTTTCTCTTTGCAAATAGAAAGATATGTTTACCTTCGTGAGCTATTTAAAGTTTTAGACCATAGGCGGCAGAGAGTCCTCGAGATAAAATCTCAAAAAAATCACAACATATACTTGATCTAACTTAAATCCATGTTTTCATCTTTTTGGCCAAGCAACTTGGATAACACAATTCAAAATCCAACTTATTGTCTTTTTTTCCTTTAAGGCATTCCAGCTCCCTATAACCTAAACATGAAACGCATTACATTACTCTAAAATCCCCGCCGCACCTCCATTGTGCATTTCCCCCATTCCCCTAGTTATAAACTTCCAAATATTATTGAAACTTTTCATTTCGGATTTGAAAACTTTCAATTGAGGATAAAAACGTTTAAACTAGAGGAATCTGACTAGAAAAATCAAATCTTTCAGCTGAAAAAAAGAGAAGGGATTTTTGAACATTCAAATCCAAAAGTGAAACTTTCACTTCGAAAATTCAGCAAGGCATGAGGTGATGGTGGCAAAGCTGTGCCGGTGAGGCCGTGGGCACCGGCGACACGGTTAGGGTTTCATTTTGGCAGAGAAAGAAATGGGGAAGGATGGGAGTTAGTGGGAGACGACGATGCAGAGTTCCATCGTCGTTGGCAATGGAGCAGATTGGGGAAGGAGGATGTAGGTGCGACTAGGGAGTTTAGAGAGGAAAGCGCTCGATCTCCATGCAAAAAGTAGCAGGCACTATGCATGCCGGCACAAAAACGCGAAGGCGGGCGATTCGATCTCTATCTAATTCTACTTATGGATTTTGTCCCTCCATGAATGAGCATTCTTGGGATAGCAATCATATGGACATCCGCAAATTATACACACACACACACACACAAGTGATGTCGAAGTTTGAGTTTAGTTTTGGAAGTTTGCAATTTTTAGAGTTGCTGTCAGATTTTAGCTGATCTGATCGGCCTTAACAACGGCAATATGACTGACATGGCAATGACAGTCTAACCAGTGGCTATGAAGCAATCAGGCCAACCATATGCCTTTTGAAAAATAGCTACCAAACACTTGTGTAGGTATGTTTGAGGATGTCTTTGCACTAGGTGTAACTCAATTTGGAATTTTGATATGAAACTAGATAGAGTTTAACTGAAATTTCAAAGAGAGTATTTTTTTGTGCTTTTAATTAGTGAAGCTGGCCAAACACTGGTGGTCAGACCACTGACTTGGTAATGGCAGTCAGATTGGCTTTTGGTGAATTGGTGCTGAAATTATCCATTTTGGTTTGAGGTTTGATCCTAAGGTTATGATTAGTGTATGAGCATGGTTAAGTATATGCACGACATGGGTGCCGATGTTTTGTGTTGTGTGTTGCATGATGCATGGTTTTGACTAACATCAGTCAAGTGCATAGAACTTGTGCTCGACATGGTTACTTGGTCTTTGGATGTGCAGGTGGCTTGATGATATAGTGGTCAATAGCAATAGGTCGGGACTAGGCGGGGGTGCTGAAGTCCAAGTGGTCATGTAAGTCCTGATGAGGTTACATGGTTCAAGTGGGAAGCACAGAGAAGACAAGGATCGTGGAGAGGTGTGATGGCCTAAAAATTTCCAAAAATGCATGAAAAAATTCACAAATCTCTCGAGTTGTTTGTTGCATTTTTCTGAGTTTGCTGTGCTTTTCATGCATCGAAAATCATTTTTTTCCTCTAAAAATCCTAAAAAACATCTAAATTCCTTAAAATATTTTCTCTTTTGGGCCATTTCTTGCCTAGCCCACAACCATCTTTCTTTTCTCTCTCTTTGTTTCTTCCTCTTTTTCACTAGGCCGCAGCCCATCCCGCCCATCTGCCACCTACGCTAGCCCACCGTGCCTTGGCCTCCTCCCGCACCACCCCCAAGTTCTCTCGGACCTAGCCACTCCACTCACCTGGTCAGCACTGACGCCAGTGCTTTGCTGCATCTGCCACCTCGCTAGCCACGGGACACCCCCGCCTCACCCTAGCTTGCTCTTGTGCCAATGCTGCCATAACTCCACAAGACAGTTTCTGCACCACCGCGCACTAGCTCGCCCATGAGACGCGCGTGCTCATCCACGCTAACGCCCATGCACCGTCTCTGCCTTCATTGCACCTTATGTAACACCCCCATTTCTGGGAGTATTATGAAACCCTCGCAGCTGCCCAGGACTGTTCAGCTGCGAGTTACATCAATCGAGTGTATAACATTGCCAACACAAGCTTAAGAGCAAAAATTGACTTTATTACATTATAAAGGCTAAAAGCCAAGTATTACAGCAGGCCAACGGCCTTTAGTTACATTACAGCAAAAGATGCCACAGGCACGCCTGAGCGGAGAATGACCCTACTTCCACGATTCATCAGCCTCGTACGGAATCATTTCTTCATCTTCTCTCACTTCCTTAGAATCAATGGTTTCTGTTTATGTTTTTAGCAAGCATGAGTACTACCACTTGTACTCAACAAGTCACACGGAGCTTAATAATAATTTCATGCATGGTATATCAAGAAAAAGGGGATAAAGTCTATTATTTTATGTGGATGCAGTTTTAGTTGGAATCATTTGAAAACCCTAAAAAGGTACTTCATTAAAGTAAAAGGGGGGTTTCAAGCTTGATTATCATTACTCAACATTACCAAACCATTCCAAAACTACTTATGCCTTGATACTGGATTCACCCACTAAACACAGCTTCGTTTACCGGAAGCACGGCGTATTCGAATACCACTTGTTATGACTTTGCAAAGCTGCCCTGCTTTACCCACAAGATCCCTTAACTCCGGCCAGAGAGTTAAGACAACAAGGATGTTCACTGCTCAATTCTTTGTGTAGACTCCGCCCAGTAGGTGTTTAATCTCAATAAGCTCGGATGACCCCACGGATCTCGTCCGACTCATCGCAGCCCTACAGTTGTATGGTTAACCACCTCCCATACGAACTCACCTTCTGTCTCCCCCTTTCCAGTTGCAGAGGTTCAATTGAAGTTGAGCGACTCTCGAGCCAGTTTGACTAAGTCAAGGTTGACAAAGTCAATGCTTGTGGTTGGGCGGTTACTATGTCCGTTACTCAGCATAAGGGTCTAGTCCTTACATTTTTAACTGAGGCATCATCCATGCACAAACCCATATTCAGTACACACTGTACTGCCACCAATCCACAGCCAGCCTCCACCCAAGGATAAGGTCCTCAGATCCACCTCTGCGATCCTCATTTATCCTATTCCCAACTTTCCAAAACCCTAGACCAATACCAAATCTTAACAGTAGAAACATGTGATGTCCCTAACTACAATGATGAGATTAATCTTATATTTTAAGTTACTAAGTCTTGTCAAGGTGAATGTGGCCAACAAGTTAAACGGGGCTTTTCGGGTGGTAGGACATAACTAGTATCATGTCATTCTAAGCATTTTCTATACATAAAATAACAGTGCGCAAATAACATAATGAAAATACAATAAATAAATAACTTAGGGAATGTAGGATCAACATGTTCAAAAATATGTGTGACTTGCCTTGCGGATTTTCGATTTTGATTATTTCGTATTCTTCAGTGGGCCAGGTTTGGACTTGAGCTTTTCCCTCCTGCTCTTGCGAAATCTCGACTTCGTAGACTAACGCAAAACAAATAAAACAAATCAATTCCATGCCCGCAGGATTGAGCTAGGAATAAAGAAATTAAAAGAAGAAAAGAAAATCCGGAAAACTCTATTAAATTGAGGATACTGGGTTAGAGGAGGGCCATATGGGGAAATGGGCCTTGGATTTGGGTTGGTGGGCTCGAAACGAATCCGGGGAGTATAAATATGCATTTTTGGGTTTGGGTCAAGCACTGTTCCTCGGGCTTGATACACTGTTCCTCGGGCTCGGGCTAGCTGGCTTGGTCGAACCGCGTTACTTGGGCTCGAGCCGGCTGGAACGGGCGTGGCCGAAACGTCTCAGCTCGACCGCGTTGCTTGGGCGCGGTCGGACGACATCGCGCGGCGGGGCGGTGGCGATCCGCGCAGCGCGGCGGCGGGCTGGTTGGCTCGGCCGCATCGCGGGCGGCTCGGTCGGGTGAACAGCGCGGCAAACGGCGCTGGCGAAGCGGTCCGACGCGGGGCGGTGCGGTCGGAAGCGGGGTGGCTCGGTTGGGCGCGGACGCGGGTTGGCTTGGCCCAGCCAAGTCGGGGCGGCGGGTCGGGGAACAGTGCACATGCACTGTGCTTCTTCTTCCTCCCGCCCGAGCGCGCAGTGAGCAGGGGAGTGAGGCGGCGGGTGGCGGCGGCACTCGGGTGAAGTGTGACACCAATGGCCGGTATGGATGGGTTCGTGGGAGGATGGCGGTTCCATTTTGGGTGGTTGGAGGGCCGACGGAGGCGGCAATCGCCGGCGGCGAGGTCTCCTATTTTGCGGCCATTTTTGAAAGTTGGGACAATTGGGAGGCTGATAGGGCAATTGGGCCGAGGTTAGGGCATCGTCAAGGTTCGGGGAAGCTTGGGGAGGGGCTTGCCGAAGCTCAGGAGGCTTGGGTTGGGCCGGCCACTGTGGCCGTTTTCGGAGGTGGGGTGACTCACGGAGCCGGAAGAGGAGAGGGGTTGAGGAGCTAGGGCAAGGGTCGGCGATGGTTTCTAGGGCCATGGAGATGCCACAGGCGAAAGCAATTGGAACATAGATGGCCGGAGGTGGGACATTGCGCTAGGGCATGGGATTGGGGATTTTTCTGATTACCGGTGATGGAGAGGGAGAGGGGCGCTTGGGGATGCTCGATGGGCTACAGGGAGGTGGGGTGCTTCTCTTGGGAGGGTCGGGGGCGCTTAAATAGACCGGGAAGGCGGTCGGCACCGGAGAGGGGGAAGGGGATATTTTGACGGCCACGGCTTGGGAGCTCAAGGCGGTTTGAGCTGGCTTGGGCGTCACTCCACAGCCATCAAAGGTGTCAGGGAGGGCTGCAGGTCGGCCGTGAGAGGAAGGAACGGGAAGGAGCAGAGGGAGGGCGCATGTGCTGCAGCAGCGTCGCCACGTCTTGCGGCCGGGTCAAAGCAGGGCTGGCGAGGCGTACGGCGCCGTGACGAGCAGGGATAAGCTGGCGAGGGCGCGCGGGTGCTAGAAGGCGTGAGGGGGCGCGAGAGAACAGCGGCGACAAAAGATCGAGCGACGGCGGGATTTTCCGCCATGAACAGAGCCCGCGCTCCTCTCCTCTGTTCAGGCCGGCAATGGCAAGGATTTGGGTTGCTTTGCGCCAAGATTCGTGCAGATTAGGGTTAAGAAGGAAAGGGCAAAAGAGAAACGGAAATTCAACTCCAATTTTTTTTTATTTTGACAAAATTTTGGTTTGTTTCACCTTATGTGCCACCGCCTTCGAGCAGCATTAAAACCAGAGTAGCTGCAGCAACTACTCTCTTTGTCCCCCTTCACCCCAAAAGCTAACTGCACACCCTCTGAGCCGTGTCACCGTCCACAAATCCGACGAGTGCGATGCCCCCTTTCTTTGGCCACTCGGGTAATCTACCCAATTCACTCTCATCTTCATTCCTCTTCCCAAATTTGTTGTGCCATCATCTCCCTAAGTTCCTTGTAGTTCTAATGGCACCTTTCCTGCACCGAGACATCGTCAGAGCTTCAATCAGCATTTGTCCTACCGTCGGCCACGTCACTGTCACCACTGATCCACCACCTCCATCGTTCCTTTCCCTCACTGTTCATGTCATGACATGCACCTTAACCTGCTATTGCTAAATCCCACTTCCATCGTTCACCGCATCTGCCATGCATAGCCACCACTGAGCTTCGCCTCACTGGCATGGTCATCATTGCCGCTAGCCTTCCCCGTTGCATTCTAGACCAAGCCATCAACACCAAAGGACTCCCCATGCCCACACCGTGCTCATGCACTCACCATTTACATCAAAGACCATTGATGCATTTTCCCCTTTCCAAGGCCATCACCCGTGTTCTACCTTTTCCAACCACCACGGTCCTCCCCATCATCCCAAACTGCCCACCATCCCAAATTGCCCCACAATGGATTTGAGGTGCTCGGGAACACACTGTGCACACGTCGTCATTGCCATTCTGCCATCACATCGTCAATGCCATCTCTTTTCTCTCTATATATTCCTCTCTACTCGACTAAGAAGAAGAATAGTGCCAGTCGGCACTGTGCTCTCATGGTTCTACCAAGCCAACTAGACATGCCTGACTTAAGCCGCTCACACCCAACCAATCCTATGCGCAACACTATGCATACATGGTCAAGCCAAACCAACTCACGACGAGCCAAACTAAGCCTAAACTAGTTTTTGATTGAGTCCAATCTGAGTCAAACCAATTTAGTCTAAGTCAAACCCGATTTCCACCAATACAGCCTAGTTTAGAACCAACTTGTGATTGATTCGCATAGTTCCAGACTGTTTCTCACCGAGTTAGCATTGGTTCTGCACATTATATTTATCCTAGACCCTAGTGTTCCCTCCAAACATCACTATTCACCTTCCATCTCCAAATCCAAGCTTTTCAAAGCCGTTCCTTCATCAATTTTTCCTACCAATGTCTTTTTGGCTCCATTTTCCCCTTTTCTTTTGTAGTGTTTTATTTGCAAGTTTGGTAGCTCTGCAATACACTTATTTGGCTTTGTTCATGTATATACACTAGATTACAGAGGAGCCACTGGGACAACTGAAACTCGAAGTAACGACCCTGAAGCCTTCGAAGGAGTGAGTGTCAACTACGAGTCGTAGGGCAAGCCACAATCCTTGATCATATTGAATTTCTATTAGTTGGGTTATTTTACATATGGGTTAATTTCTACATTATTTAATTGTTGATGCTATTTGTTATTGGCTACTTTTGAATGATCTTGCTTAAGTAGTTAATGCCTTTAATTATCTCTTTTACATGCCATCTTTGATAAAAATATGATCTGGTTTTCTTTGATAAACTTAGAACTAGTGTATCATACTTTAGATTAGCATAGTAGTAGAGGAATAAGAACTGCAATTACTTATCACTTGCCATCCGCCATCATGAGTTGATGTGTCAGGACTTATACATGAAATGAATCATGATGTTTATGTTCAGTCATTCGTTGAGAATGATGACTTGGAAATGTTGGCCAAGGGTGTGATGTAGTTTATCATGCCAATCATGAAATTGTAGTGATTCACTTCATGACTATTAATGACTTCCTCCTCGCTTGATGGTGTTTAAGAATTTTACTTGTGCCATAACAAAAGACATAATTACTGCCCATCCACAGGATTGATGGCTCGAACTTAATTTAGCTGTTATATTAGTTTCATTGGCACTACCATGGGTAGGTTTGGTGTTGGCATGGACCACATACCGGCTTATGCCATAGTATGACCCCTGGGAAGAGCGGAGTAGTCACCCATACCTAGGCCTGGTAAATGACCCACTGCTGAGAGGGACACACTTTGTACTAGGTAGTACTACTGTTGTAAATTAGTGATGAATTTTGTTATCTTGTCTTTGATTAAGTCGTGGATATCTTGTAGGTAAAACTGGGCACTCTCTGTAGAGATTAAATCAAATTATTCGAATGTACCATGCTTCTGGTTAATGGAGCTATGTCAAAAGGGTGATTCCCAAATCAGGACATAAGGAATGTTATTGGTCAAAATTGTGGTAACCTGGAAATGAGATAATTTGTTAATAGACAACCCTTAACAAAACCTTCTTTATGAACTTGTTTTAATTTAAGTCAACAAAACCTTCTTTATGAACTTGTTTTAATTCAAGTCAAATATTTACAAATAAAATTGTATTGGTACTAGTGATGATAGGTCCAAGGGAAACCCTCGTTGATAGACATTTTCCTTGAAATTCTCAATTACCTTATAAGACTTTACCACCATGGCTTGTTGAGTATGAATGTACTCATTCTTGCATATTTTGGTTTAGATAAGGAACAATACGAAGAGGACATGCTAGCAGATGATGAATACTATGATGGTGAAGATTACACATTCTAGGTCGAGCCTATATTCAAGTGTAGCCTATGGTGTGGTCGCCTTTTGTTGTCTTTTGTCTATAATATAAGTAAGTTTGGTTTGGAAGCCTTAAAACTCTATAATTGATAGCTATGTCATTATAAGATTCCTGTTATGGTATTTTAATTGTAAGTATGTTGTTTATCAATCTACGTGCAATTGAAATCCTAGATAGTTGCGAGAATGTGGAGATTCCTAGTAAATCTGGGTATCCCCACAAACTTGGTACGAGAGCCTGGCTTGACTGTAGGTTAACCTAGAAGGTTAGTAGCCAAGTTTTGTCATGATTTTATTTTTCAAATAAGAAAAATTTCCAAAAATAATAAGTATTATTACTTCTTAACTCATCTATGCTTTTCTTCCCATCTTTTCTTACCCTCTGTCTTAGTTTCATTAGCCAAGATAAGTTTTAATTTCAATTATTTTCATCAATTAACCCTTCTCGATTTCAAAATTTTCTAGTTCCTATCTCTTTCTCGTGTAGAAAATAAATTTTTCTCAAGTTAGACATGTGTTGTCTAAAATAACAAAATTGTAAGTTGAATCCTTTAGGATTTTCTCACTATATCTGAGTATGGATATGCTTTTCACTTAAGTATTTTATTTCCCTAGCTATACCTACGCATCATGTCTTATAAAATTGCATTTCTTTCTACTCTTTCCCTCTCTTCCTCATGCTATTCTATCTTAACCCCTCTAATTCATTGTCTTCTTATCTCACTCTGCAAATTGTTGTAGGTTTGGTGATCATAACGAATTGCTAAGATATCAGGAAATGGTGGTATTGGTAGTGGAGAGTCTAATTTTGCTCAAGTTTTGGCAGTTATGGAATGTAATTATCATGAGGTAGCACATACTATGGAAAGAAACATGATGGAAACAACTCAAGCACACACAAGATTACTAGAGCGAATCACTATTCATAGTGCCAGATTGCTAGAACAGAGATCAGACCACCCCTGAGAGGCCAGACCACCCCATGGTTGGCGGTTAGACCACCAAGGAGAGGTCAGACCGCCCCCTAGTTAGCGGTCAGACCTCTAGGAGTTGAGTTCTTCAATATTTTGTGTTCTTGATTGTTAATTGTGTTTTCTGCTTTGGATTTGAGAAACCGATCCATGATTTGGGGTAAGATTTTAATCAGCACCATTCACCTCCTGTTGCCTTTTCAGTCCTACGAGTGGTGTCAGAGTCCGGTTAGCTCTTCTCATAGATCTTAACCAGTTTTAAGAGCCAGCAGACAAGTATTCCACCATACCTCCTATCTTCGATGGGGTTGACTATTCCTTTGGGAAGAGTAGGATGGAATCTTATATTCTGGCTCAAAGCTATGCGATTTGGAAAAAGGTTAAGACTCGGTTTTTATTCCTACCACTGAGGACATCATGATTATGAATACACCAGATGTTGAGGCAAACGCTAAAAGCAAGGAACATTTTCATTTAGGGTCTTAATAGAAATGAGGTTGATTGCATGTCTCAACTCTCATCGGCATACAACATCTGGGTGACCCTCGATGCATACTATGAGGGAACAACCTAGATCAAGACTGTCCGACAAGACTAGTACAAGAGGGAGTACAACAAATTCGAGATGCTTCCTAGTGAATATTTTGGCAGATTTCACAAGATATCGAGCAACCTCTAAGCTATTGGTCTCACATACCCAGACTCGGATAACGCTTGTTAGATGCTTTCTACCCTAGATCTTAGAGTTTGGAAAATGAAAGTGATCACCATCAAGGACACGACTAATCTATCTACCTTCAGTATTGATGCATTGTACTCTCACCTCAAGACTCATGAGATCAATACCGTCTCTTGCAAGATGAAGTTGCAGCCGATGGCCCTAGTCACTGATCCCACATCTACTTCTAGATCATCTTCTGATGGTGTCTCTGATTTCTCTTTGGCTGTTTTGTGCGACATGAATGATGACTAGTTTAATTAGTTTCCAGAGAGTAACTTAGCCCTCTTAGTCAGAAATTTCTCACACGCATACAAGAGGGTTAGAGAGAGAAAGAGAGGAGGTCCAGTGATCTGTTTTGAGTGTGATGGCCCCAACCACATTTGAGTAAACTATCCCAAGCTGGAAAAGGGCGAGATCAACTATGACGGTGTAAGTAAGAACAACTACACCAACAAGAACAACAACAAGAAGCCGCTAGTTTGGGATCAAGGTAAGGAGAAGAAGTACTGCAATCTCGACAAAGCGAAGAAGCTCTTCTGTTGTGTCCTCACCGCCTTCGATGACTTCAACTTCAGCGACATGGAGGGATGAAGCGACAATGAAGGTGAGGATGATCTGCAGAAGAACACCAAGGGCGCCGACAACTTCATCAGGACGTTCTTCATGGCTAACGAAAATGGCATCAATGTTGATGATCTCTACGGTGACTCCAATGAGGTAGGCCCCTCCTACGACCAGCTCAATGATGCTTTTCTAAAGCTAGAAAAGTTCTATGCTAGATCTAGGGCTAGGTGTGATGAATTAGAGAAGGAGGTAAAGAACTTATGATGGCACTTAGACAATTGTGATGCTTGTTCTTCCTTATTGGAGATATGGAGAAACTAAGAACCTTGCATGATAGTGTGATCTCTGAGCTTGACTTGCTTAAGGTAGTTTGTTAGCTGAACTAGAGATGGCTAGAGTTACTCTTTGTCAGTCTGATTCTGCTGAGACTACAGTTTGCACCTCATGTGTGGATAAGGACAATGCTTTTATAGATCTATATACCTTTCTCCTAGGTCTGCCTGAAACCTGTGATAGTTGTGTCAACTTAAAGAATAATTTAAAGAAGGCAGATAATAAAATTGCTGAAATGCTACTTTGATTAATCCTATTGCTTCTTGTGCCAATTGTCCTAAATTAACTGCTGAACTTTAATCCATCTCTAAGCAATTTCAGAATATGTGTGATCATAATAAGAAAATGGCTCAATATGCTTCTAAGGCTCCTATTATCTCACCAAGCAATAATTGTGAAAAATTAAAATCTGAATTGATTGCTTTGGATAAAAAAATATGTGAAGCTAACTAAGGACCTACTAGAGAAGTCACAATCTACTTGCTTGTTTTGTGATGATGTAGAGGAGAAAATGAAGGAAATGCGTTCATAGAGGGATACACACGTGCTATTCAACCTTCTCTTTCTGGTTCTTCATCCTCGTCTTCCCCATGTTCTTGCTGTGCTTCCCTTTTTCAAAAGTGTGAGAATCTCATGAACACTCTTGAAAAATTTGTTAGAGACAAGAAAAATCTCAATCTTATCCTGAACATGTCGAGACCCAAATATGCAAATCTGGACTCTCCTGTGTATTCTGCACCAGTCTAGGATCACGCTAGTGCACACAGTATAAACAAAGATGAAATATCGACCACATCATGATGTACTAAGAAAAGACTCAAATATTATTAATTATCATAGTTGTGACTTTATGGCCAAGTTTACAAATAATAGCCTAAAGGGCTTAAGAAACTTGCAGTGGAAAAACAGCAATAAATGTAGTAGCCATTTGACATGCCCACAAGCAATCGACTGGGGAGCGAAGTCCTAATTCGCAAAGTTACCGAAGTATCCTCCTTCAAATACCTCCTACTGGTCTAGTCTTCTTCCTCAACTGAGCAAATATGGATATAGCCGTGAGTACATAGAGTACTCAGCAAGTCGTTTGCAATAAAGACGCAACATAGTATGCAAGGCTTATCAATGTATGGCAGAAAGGTTAATTTTGCGTAAAGCAACGATTTAAAGTAAATACAATAAATAGATTACAAAGCGAACTTTGAAAATGATAATAAATAAGTAATCAAAGAAATTGAGAACAACCGTAAATGAACTGACCATTCACCCTAACGAATCACCCGTGAACTAAGATTCACATAATGAACCACCAGTGAACCAACCATTCATTTTCCAACTTAACCCATTAATATTTTTATGAAAACTCTACCCCTCGTGTGAAATCATCGAGCATTGTCCATAACCGGGGACATGGCTATTTGAATAGTTTTACACTTTGTAGAGGTTGTACAACTTTACCCACAAGACATGGTCATCTCATATTGCCACTAGATTAACATACTTTCTTCGATGTACAGCGGAGGGATCACAACAAGGCCTTTACAATGCTCAATCCCAACCCAATTCCACCCGCTAGGGTTTCGCCTCATACCCCCCTTACGCCTCATGGAAATCAGCAACCATGTTCATCACAATGGCATAATTGAAATTGAAATATCACAAATTAGTCAGCCTGGTCTATCCCATACTGCACATGTGGTTGTACGGTAAGGCTAAGATCAATGGCGCACAAAGTTAAATCCTTAAGAATTATCCAAGCGAAACATCCACATCCCAATGTGCAAACTTGTAACAGCCCAGGTTTTTCTGAAAATAAAAATAAATAAATGAATAAATAAAAATTAATTAAAATAAAATTTAAAATAAAATAATTATTTTTGTGCCTAAGTTTTATTATTGGATTTGCCTTGAATTTCTGTTTTTTTTGAAAAAAAGATGGATTTGAAAAGCATTTTCAGAAAAACCTAAAATTATTATTAAATAGTATGATATTTTGATTTTATATAAAAATCTTATGTCAAATTAATTATTTGGAGTTATTTGGTTTTTATTTGGTTTCCTGGATTTTCTGGAGTTTAAAATTGTATTTTTGAAACTAAAAAGTATTTTCAATATAAAATTATAGAGCCAACATTAGTTGGAAATATTTTTATTAAGTTACAAATGTCTCCAGGAGATTCTAGGAATTTTTCTGGAATTTTTGGAGGTCATTTGTTTTTTTTTTAGGCTAAATGAATTTCCTGGCAATTTCTGAAAATCCAAAAATCAGAAAATAAAACCCTAGCTCCTTCCTCCGGCCGCCACGTGGACGGCCGGGATCAGTCTACGCTGCCCGCCCGGATCCGCCTCCCCCTCCTCCCGGGCTGCCGCCTGGCCGGTCCAGATCGCCCGCCCTCCGGCCCATCTAGCCGTCCACCCTCCCCGCGCCCACGACCACCCGATCTCCCCTTTCCCCATCTCAGCCGCCCGCGCCTCCTCTCTCTCTGCGCCCCCGGCCCCACCTGTCATCCCTCCCGCACGGCCTCGTCTTTCTCCCCCGCCGCCGGCCGTTTCGCCCGCCTCCGCCTGACCCGGTCGACACTCCCCACTCCCCCGAGGTGCGCCCCCACTCCCGCACGCGCCGCGCTCCACCTCCCCGCTCTTCCCGCGCCGAACCGTCGCCACCTCCCCCAAATCGCCCGTAACCGCCGCCGCCCACTCACCGCGCCGGCGAGAAATTCACACCGCCTCCTTCCCCCTCTGCCCCTATAAATGCCACCACCGTCTCTGCCTCTCTTCACTCGTCCTCGCCCCGACCTCCGCTCCCTCTCCGAGCGCTCCACCGCCGCAGCGCCGAAACGCCCGAGCTGCCGCCGCTCCAAGCTCGCCGCTGGCCCGTTTCCGGCCACCTCCGGTAAACTCCACCCCCACCGCCGCATTCCCCTCCTTCTCCTCTCCCTTCTCCGCCTCTCGCCGCCGGCCGTCGGCCACCGGAATGTCGTCGTCGTCGCCACCCCCGGGAGCCTCCTCCGCCGGCCGGCCATCTCACCTCCCCTGGCCCGCGTGGACGCCACGTGGCCGCACAGTGGCAGCCACCTCGGCTCCACCCGCCCAGTCAGCGCCACACCTCCATCCCTCACCACCTCAGCGCCTAATCCGGTCCATGGACCCGGTCCACGGTGGACTGGGCCCACCTGTCAGCATTTTCAGAATTTGAATTTGTGCTGACATCAGCATGAGGTCATAAATATCTTTTTCTTTAGAAAAATAATTCCAGAAATCCTTTTATTCATTTTCTCTGAAATTAGTCTTCTCGGAGCCCGTTCTCCTTCGTCCTAACTCCGATTTAGCCCATTCAAATTTCTAAATTCATCAAAAATTCCCCTCTATCCATTTCTAGCCTCAATTCAAATATTTTAAGTCAATTTAATTTATTTTGAATTTATTTAAATTTGGTGGGTTATTTTCACGTGTAGACTTCGACGATTCGGGAAAATTCGACGACGAAGGTTTGAACCAAGTTGAAGAGCAAGGCAAGTCACACTCCTTGATCATGTTGATCCCAGATTTCAAAATAAAATTATGTTGATTTAAACTATATTGCATGCATATTTTTATCCAACATATTTCAATTCAGTTTTAAATTTAGTTATTGCCTACTTGTTATTATCTCCATTGACCTTGAATTATCTTGATACCTTGTAGCCCTCGAATCAAACTCTAGTTGGTACCTTAGTATTGGCTAGAGAATATTATATCAAATGCTTAGACCTGCTTAGTTGTAATATGGTTTTGGGATATCTTTCACATAAAATGATGACCTTTTTTACATAAAATGATATGTACTCTTGACTTTGGTGAGTCAAGGAGGTTTATGAATTATTTTGAAAACAAATATAAATCTGGTTTAGACTTGGGCATTTGGTTAGAGTGGTGGGTACAGACATGCCCTATTGGTTGGAGCTGCAGTGGTTGATTATCGTGCACGGGGGTATGTGGTTGGGCCTAAGTCAGATTAAGGACCGGTCTGTGAGCTACTGTTGCAAAGCCCTTATCATACTACCACATGGCTGGTATGGGACAGCCCTGGCTGAATAATTTGTGAAGTCCCAACCTGAGTCAAGTCGTAGGTTGAAAGTGAGTGTGGTTGGTGTGTGAAGTCTCACTTGGGCGAGCGTGGTTAAGCCATGAGAAGTCCCGTCTAGGCTCAAGAGGGGGTCCCGGTCTGGTGGATTCCTTACTGGGGTGAAACCTTAGAGTTGGCTCGACCAGGTTGAAGGCTTTGCATTGTAAAGGCCTTGTCATGACTCCTTGCCGCACACCTAAGGAAGTGTGTAACTCGCGTGGCACAAAAGGATAATCGTGTCTTGTGGGTAAAGCTGTACAACCTCTGCAGAGTGTATAATCTATCCTGGATAGTCATGCCCACGGTCATGGGCATGCTGAGTAAAAGTTTTTCATGGATTAGATTTTGTATTTCAAAAATGTTTTTGAAAACCTTATGGATGGATGGAATCCATGAGAGAAAGAAAACCTTGCGGATGGATGGAATCCGTGAGAGATTGAAACCTGGTGGATGGATGGAATCCATCAGAGTTGCGCAGTGAAAGCGTGTGGATGGATGGAATCCATACGTGATCTTTTGGAAAAGATGGTCCGGGTGGGATGCCCATGGATAGGTTGGTGTATGGTCGGAGCCTGCACTGACAGTATTACGTTCTACTACAAGTATTGTTTTTACTTACTGTATTAAATTCAGCAATTTCAATCTACTTATTGTATTTCTTAAATGCTGTTTTATGCAAACTAACCCTATAAGCCTCCCATTGAAACCTTTATCATTATGGTGCATTTTCCGTGTGACTTGCGGAGTACAAGTTTGTACTCACATTGCTTCTTCCACACAGAGAAGGAAGACGTCAACTACGGTGAAGATCTGGACGAATAGGCCGCGTCTTACTATCGTTTGCCTGTGGGCAGGCTTGGGCTTCGCTTTTATCGGTTTGCTTCCGCAGTTATTTCCTTTATTTATCTTTGCCAATGGCCGTTGATGTAAGACTTGGCCATAAGGCCGTATCTTTTATTTAATATATGAAGTCATTTGTGCTTGGTATTTATCTTTGTTGTACTGTGTGCACTAGCTGATCCTGGACTAGTGCGATTTACACAGAGGATCTAGGAGTCGTTACTCCGGGTTCCGACAAAACTGCACCCCCTTTACTACACGAGCAGTTGTCAAGTGAAAACCATTTTTGTATAACCAACACCAATGACACTACCTATGTCATGGTACTCAAATTTTATAACAGTAGTTGACCACCATGTTCCAATATATCATTAAGTCAAAATTAATTATTTGATCACATGTGATGATAAACCCAACGTGCTACAAGCAGGGCTAAGTAGTGTAAGCGTACAACCCATGTGATAACTAATATTGTATCACTAGATAATTGCCCATCTTATGGTGACAATGGAATCATGACATTCAAATTATCAAAGAGAAATTAATCACAATTTGGACAATAGCTACCAGGTACAAAGGTTTTATAATAAAGTAGCGATGCATGATAATTTAAAATAACACAATAAATAATAAATTTCAAAACTAGATTCAACATGATCAAAGGACACGACTTGCCTTGGTCTTGCTCAGTTAATGGCTCTTGATCTTCAAATCTTTCTTCAACTCCTTCGAAAACGTGATCTAATGACAGAGAAAACGAAATGAAACACAAAACAAATTCAAATAAACTCCAATAACTACAAAACCAGAACCAAAAGATAGAACTCAATTTTATATGAATTAGAAAAAAGAACCGGGTCGATCGGAGCTAGGATAGAGAAGAACAGGCTCTCAGAAAAATCTAATCTAAAGGAAAAGGCTGGAAATTAGAAAAGCCACTATGCTGTAGACTTGGCTCACAGAAAAGCTGGTCTATGGTGGACTCGGTGTATGGAATAGTGCATGCGACTGGTTGCTGACGAGGTGGCTGACTGGGCACTAGGGCTGATGTGGCGTGCTGACTTGGCTTGGCTGGCTCACAGGTCTACGGCACAGTGTAACTGTCCAGTGGGCCCGGGATGTCAGCGGCACGACTCACGGTGGACTAAGTGCACTGAGGAGACAAACCGACATGTGGGCGTGGGTGCGGGCTAAGCTAGCGGGCGTGTGAACTGAGGCATGGCGCACGTGAACCAAGGGCGACATCATGAGGTGACCGGGTGGTGGTGGGGTTTGGACGGCGGCGACTGAGACGGCGGTGCGAGACGGCCAGGTGGGACAGGTTGGCGGCTCACCAGCGAAGACGACGGTGGAGGTCGACAACAAGGCACGGTGGCTCAGGCTCAACAGCAATGAAAACGATTGCTGAGGCGAACTTCGACGAACTCAACGGTGAAAGCGGCGTGAGCGAGCGGCTCGGCGAGATACAGAAAACAAGGGGGTGGTGTAGCTTATATACCTAGACACCAAGGAGATCATGAGTGGCACAAATGATGAGTTCGACTCAGAGATGGCCGAGACGCCTGGTCAGGCACGGTCGTCAAGACGTGGAGCGGGCACGGAAGGCGGCGGCGGAGTCCCGGTCGAAGACGAAGTACAGTGCACGAGGCCCCAGATGCATGACACGTAGCAAAGTGAAGATCAAACGACGATGGCAGAATGCACAGATGAATAGTATGAGGCCTCCCCGATGCTCGACACGTGTCCGGAGAAAGATCCAAAGGCCAATGTGAAGAACGGCTAGATGGACGACACGCGGCAAGAGGAAGATTGAATGGCTGATGCTAGGTTGTCCAAAGGAACAGTAGCGGGCTCGGCCCATTACTATTGAAGGATTTTTTAGGGCTTTTCTATTTCCAGCAATTCCAATAAATTCATTTGAGCTCTAGAAAATAGCAAATAAGTCCAACTAAATCACAAAAAATTTCCAAAAAAAATCCTTGAGACTTAAGGAGCTCAAATAAAATATTTTTTACAAATGTTAAAGTTTAACTTAGTCACATTAAATCCTTTTAATTAAATAAAATTCCAATTAAGCTTTAATTAATTGCAGAAAAATCCAAATGATGAATTTTTTAAAAAGCTTCAAAAAGGCTCTGAAAATCAGGATGTTACAGAACAAATCCAAGATTTGCGCATTCTATCAAGGTATAGGATATGATTTTCTAGAGTATGTGAGAAAATATCCACCTGCAGTTGTTAGAGCTATAGTAGGAGGTGTGATTGAGGTTGCATCCGAGTCTAAAAGTTACTGTTTAAAACTATGGGCTTTATCCAAGGGATTTTTTATAGTGAATTTATGCCTCCTGTTGCTTCGACCTCTCAAAAGGTAAAGTATCATTGCACCTTCTATCAAAAGGATGGACATTTAGTCGAGTTTTGCTTTAGGCGTGCCAAGGTCACGAATCGTGATTGTGTTCGTGCTCTTAGGGGTATTCAGGGTTAGCTCCAGACTTAGAGTGCTCGTAAGACTGACACGAGATCTAGAGTTGTGGATAGCTCTTGTGACTTTCTTGGTTTTAGGCAGCGTTGAGGACTTGGTTTTCAGTCTTCTTTTGATTTTGGTCCTCGAATTGCTTCTGGTTAGGGTTTCTACCATCTTGAGGATAGACCTCGTTTTTCTAGTCGAGGTAGCTATCTGTGGCATGATCAATATACTGTCTTTGGTGGTTAGACCAGCTCTTCAATATCGGTTAGACCAGGTAGAGGTTTGAGTGCTATTTCTAGACCTTTTGATTTTGTGAGAGGTGAGTTGCATAGTGGCGTTAGATGTTCGTCTTTTGTTTCTTTGACTGGATTTTTTTTCTCATTGTGTGACTCAGTACTGGGTTCCTAAATATGCTCTTATTTACCCTAGTACTAAGTCATCGATGTTTACTTCTCACTGATTTAGGTTCGTCGGGCTGGGAAGGGAGATGTTTGGGTTGTTGACTCCGATTGTTCCTGTCACATGACTATAGACCCACGTTGGTTCTCTTCCCTAGTCCCAACTCTAGGTAATGAGACGATCACCTTTGGACACACTTCGTTGGGTCGAGTCATCGCTAAAGGTACTGTGCGCATTAATGATTCTTTTATTCTTAAGGATGTTGCTTTAGTAAGTAGCTGCAATATAGTTTGCTATCTGTTTCCCAGCTTACCGATAACGATTTTGAGGTAAGCTTTAAGAAAAATGCTTGTAAAATTCTTGATTATACAGGAAGTCCATTTTATGAGATTTCTAGGCTTGGGAGGATTTTTTGTGCTAATTTTATCGAGTCTTCTGGTGATTCCCTCTGGTGCTTAGTTGCTTCTGAGTCCTATGATCTTTCCTTTTTAGTATAAGAGACTTGGTCACATTGGCTTTGATCACTTGACCCGAGTTAGCGGCCACGACCTCATTCGTGGTCTGCCTAAGTTCAAGATGGTCAAAGACTTAGTTTGTGCTCATTGTTGGCATGGCAAGATGGTTGCTGCTTCTCATCCTCCACTCATTGTGACTATAACCAACACATTATGATAGCTCCTTCATATGGACACTGTTGGTCCAGCTAGAGTGCAATCGGTTGGTGGGAAGTGCCATATTCTTGTTGTGGTTAATGACTTCTCGAGGTTCTCTTGGATGTTTTTCTTATACTCAAAGGAGGAGACTTTCAGTCATTATTGGGGTCAGTTCAGTAGGTTGCCTATTGAGCTCCCTAGTGCCTTATGAGCGATTCACATTAATAATGGCACAGAGTCCAAGAACTCCTACTTGAGAGGTTCTGTGATGGGACAGCTATAGAGCATCAGTTCTCTTCTCCATACGTACCTCAACAAAATGGCATTGTGAAGAGGAAGAACTGTACCTTGGTCGAGATGGCTAAGACGATGATAGATGAGTGTAGTACACCTAGAAAGTTTTGGGCTAAGGCTATAGCTACCGCTTGCCATATTTCGAATAGAGTTTTCTTAGAGCACACTTGCATCGCACTTCTTATGAGTTGAGGTATGGGCAAAAGCCTAGTGTCTCACATTTTCACATTTTTGGTTGCAAATGTTTTATTCTAAAGTCTGATAACCTAAATAAGTTCGAGTCTTGCTCATCTGATAGTATCTTTCTAGGTTACTTGACTTCTTCACGGGGTTATAGGGCCTAGAACTACGAGATGAGTAAGATAATAGAGACTTGTGAGGTTACTTTCAATTAGGCTAGTTCTAGTACTAGACCCGATATCTCAAGTCCAGTTATGTAGTCTGAGACCATTTTTGTAGATAATAAGGATGATGGAGATAAAGGTTCTTTACCTGATCCAGTCCCGTCTATCCCTGAGGTGCCCACTTCTGCCACTACACCCTAGGAAGATCAGCCCTTACCTTCTAGCTCTTCTGAAGCTTATGGCTCTGCTCCTACCTCTGTAGCTCATGAGATAGAGACCACTTCTTCATCTCATTTAGGACCTCCCTAACATATTCAACGTTCTCATCCTTCTGAGTAGATCATAGGTGAATTCTTTGAGCATGTCACGAGCTCAAAATCTGACTTATCTCATTTTTGTCTACACTCTACCTTTGTCGCCATATTTGAGCCCAAAGGTGTTTATCATGCTCTATTTGATGAGTCTTGGGTCAATGCCATGCATGAGGAATTAGAGAATTTTGAAAGGAACAAGGTCTGGTCGCTTGTGGTCATGATTCATAGAAACCAAGTGGGTCTTTAAGAACAAGCAGAATGAGAATGGGGTAGTCATTTAGAACAAAGCTAGACTGCTAGCTTAGGGTTTCTCCTAGGTTGTGGGTTTAGATTTTGAGGAGACCTTTGCCCCTGTAGGTAGGCTAGAGGCCATTAGGATTTTGCTTGCATTCATAGCATCTAAGGGCTTCAAGCTGTACTAGATAGATATCAAGAGTGTCTTTCTCAATGGGTATATTGAGAAAGAGGCCTATGTTAGACAAGCTCCAGGTTTTGAGAACCTCAAATACCCAAGCCATGTTTTCAAGCTTTCTAAAGTCTTGTATGGACTTAAGCAAGCCCCTAGAGCTTGGTGTGAGAGGCTTAAATCCCATCTTTTGAGTCATAAAATTGAGATGGCTAAGGTAAATAAGACTATATTTATTCATAGGCGTGCTAATGACTTTCTGCTCATCCAGACATATGTGGATAATATTATCTTTGGTAGCTCCTTTCATGCTCTTGTTTCCCAATTTTCTAATGTCATGAGCACAGAATTTGAGATGAGTATGATGGGCGAGTTGAGCTTCTTTCTTAGTTTCTAGATCAAGCAGAATTGGGATGGTAACTTCTTACATCAAGGTAAGTACACACAAGACTTCCTGAGATGTTTTGAAATGAGTGATGGCAAGCCGGTTTTAACTCTGATGGTGATCTCAACCACACCTGATCCTGATGATGATGGTGAGCCTATAGATCAGAAGGAGTACTGCAGTATAATTGGCTTCCTCCTATACTTCACTGCCTTGAGGCTAGACATATACCTCACCATGTGTTTATGCGCTCGATTTCAGGCTTCTCCTCATGCCTCTCATCGTCAGGCGATGAAGCGCATTTTCATGTATCTTCGAGCTACACTAGACTATGGTATCTAGTATCTTCTACTTCTTGTCATTCCCTTAGAGCCTACTCTGACGCAAACTTTACTGGCTGTAGGATAGATAGGAAGAGCACTTCTAGCATTTGCCAAGTCATTGTCACTTCTCTTGTTTCATGGTCTTCTAGGAAGCAGTCTAGTGTTGCATAATTTACTACAGAGGCTGAGTATGTTGCAGCTGCTAGTTGTTGTAGTCTGGTGTTTTGGATGGTTTCGACCTTGCAGGACATTGAGTTAGCTATACATAGTGCTCTACTTTTCTGTGATAACACTTCTGCCATTAACATTGCCAAGAACCCAGTGTAGCACTCTAGGACCAATCACATAGATATTCGATATCATTTCCTTAGAGCCCATGTGCAGAAGGGTGACATACTGCTTCAGTTTGTGGAGTGTGACTACCAGTTAGCTGATATTTTCACCAAGCTTTTAGATAGCTCGAGGTTCATGGCCATCTAGAGAGAGCTTAGGGTTTTGTATCCCTGTGGTTTATTCTAAGGGGGAGCATCATGTACTTTATGTATCATATATTCATTTACTTTCTGAACCTGGCTTCTAAGTGCTTTTAGGTTAGTATTTCTAGCATAGACCAAAGTTGGTGTAATACTTTGCTGTTTACATTTCTCCTTCTCATCTTGTGGTCTTAGGATGCGGCTTATTAATTATTTCTCTTCTCGCTAGGTTGAGTTCACTCACTTTTTTTATGTCTAACAGGGTTTAGGCCCCCCCCTGGGTAGACAGGGAACATGTTTACTCCTTTGTGTTTGGATGATCAGCTAATAGTCCTAGAGTCATATGAGGTAGATGTGAGCGAGTCTAAGCCAAAGTGATCTCACTATCTTGTCTATGCTTTAAGCACTGCCATTTCTTGTTTTCCTCAAGCTTCTTCTCTCTTGCTTATGGCTTTGGTTCAGTGGGAGTTCTTTTGATATTTTCTTAAGCCTAATGTTGACATAACTCAACTTGAATCAAAATATTTCTGAAATTGTCTCACTTACGAAGGGGGAGTTGGGATCTTTATTGCATCATATTACATTTTAAATTCAGCAACTTGCATTGTAATATGAATATATGGAGCTTTGATTATTATCTTTCTGTGACATGATATCTTACTTTACATCTTGCCATGTCTTGTGCTAACATACTAAATTTATTCTGTCCTTCTGTGTGTAGCTTAGATTTTGCCCTGCTAGCTTTATTAAATGTGAGAAAAATGAATTAAATCATGTCTTTTTTGATCTTGTGACTAATTTTACTCTAGTGATCCTCTTACGATTCATGCCATGTCAAATATGCTAAAATTGAGTCTTGAATCTAAATTGAGTTTTAGATTGAGCTATGCTAGTTCTTTATTAAAGCATGAGTTATCATTAGCTCTTGATCTTGAACTAGGTCCAAAAAAATGCAAAATGATCTCTTTTGCGCGAAAAAATTGATCTCATCAATTCTTTCTTATGAGATTGCTTGCCATTGCACTAAGTATGAACTTAGGAGAGTTTTGGATGACCTAAACCACTCTTTTAAGCTTATTGCTTGGGATGGTCAGAGCACGGCTTGAGATCTAGCGCACATAACTAAGAACACAAAAATTGTAAAAATTGGTTGAAGCTTAAGAGGCAGTTGTGGATGGCTCCTTGTTCAAGACTAGCTTTACTAAGATACAACCAAAATTAAAATTCAGTAAGTGTTAAATGTGCTAAATTTGCTTAATTCCATGTGCTTTAACAAAATGAATTAACATTGAACTTATAACACTCTAAATTGACTCAATAGTAGATCCTTGGTCCCATTTAGTATATTGATATGGCTTGGCTCATTTTTGGATACCTTTAGCAAAACTTTGATCTTGAGCAACTTGACATGCTAAAAATTCACTTAAATTAGATTATTGCTCATTTGACTTTAACTTTGCTATATATAGTTTGCTATAATCTAGATAGCTCTTTCACGTAATATGAGTTGGTGTTATCCTTATATAGTCACTTTAGATAATTGTCATGGCTCCTAAATGCTAAAAATGAATAAAATACATCCACTTAATTTCATTCATGCTCTTTATTCTTCCATGTATCATGATGGCTCCATTGTCAAAGGGGAGAAAGATCGGTAAAAATGCACATCTAGAACATGATTTGGAGTTTTTGTGTAAAATTTCACTAAACTAGAGCATTTTGATCTCTTCTCACCATAACCAAGGTCAAACAGAACAATTGTTCTTTTACATGGACCTAGAGTGAGATTCCCGATTCATTTGGTGGATTTGAAGTTTTTGTAGAAGATCTGTTATTTTAAGTAGCTTCTATCTACCTCTGCCTCAAATGGTCATTTTCATCTTATTGCTTTCCTCTTTTGATCATTTGGAGTTTATTTGCAAATTTCCCTCTCCTTTATATTCAACTCCTAATTGCATTTTCTGTAATTACCAATGGGTTCATCAAAGGGGAGATTGAAGGACCATGTGAGAAGGTCTTGGTTTATGTTGTGATAAACTATTGCAATTGAGAAGGTCGAAAAATTGATTTGCATGCACATGGCAGTCTGACCAGCATTGATGAACCGGTCAGACTGGTTGAGTGGTCGGACTGCCTGGGTGGATCTGTCAGACTGGCTCATGTTAGTGATCTAACTGGTCGGGTGTTGGCGGTCAGACCGGCTCGTGTCAGTGGTCTGACTGACTGGGTGTTGGCGGTCAGACCAGCTAGTTGAGAATTTTTGGCCAGATTTCTTATTTATGGATTTTGAGTTGAGAAATGAGTTTTGGTGAGTATGGTCGATGGTTTTATATCACATGAGCTATGTTACAACTTACATGGGTCAAGTTGTGAAGAACTTGTGCCCAAAAATGGTTTCTTTGTCTTGGATGTGCAGGGTTGCTTGGAGTTAACCATGGTCAATGGTGAGGTTCAGGGTTACGCTCAGGGAGGAGTTGAGGCCTAGAACGATCGAGAATGCTAGGTGAGATGGTGAGTTCAAGCATAGCACGAGAAAGGTGAAAAATATTGAAGGCAAGTTCAAATGGCGGGATTGCACCATGTGACTTGGACAGGCCAAGTGAGCCATGGTTCGGTGGATCTAGGATAGAAGAGACTTGGTGAGGTTCAGGGTTACTTGGTTCGGTGGACCATAGTGTTTGCTTGTAATAGATGGTGATGACCGGGTCAACTAAAGGTATTTTGGTAGTTTAGCTAAAATACTAGAAACTACCTTGGATTAAAACTGTGACACATGAGTGGTGCTTGGGAGAGCGGTTTATTTAAAGGTAACACTGGTTTGATCAAGATGGATGAAGGCTAAGGATTTAGCGAATTCAGGCTTATGAGCCGTGAAAAGCGTGCATAAGTGAATATGTATGAGTAAAACTTGTGTGTGGGGGGTTACCAGATTTTTCTTCTACCCTAACCCTTTCTTGATCTTGATGTGCCAAGGATATATAAGAGATGGAAAAAAACATTGGGAATCATCCTCCACCTATCTAGGCATTTTGATAGCAAAGTTTATCAAGAAACTCGGCTTTTTGCATATTTTTTTATCTTCTAAGTGATTTGTTGATCTGAGAGTTTTTGGAGTGATTTCATTAGTGTTCTTACTTGCTGTGATATGTGAGAACATATCCAAAGCCATCTTGACTATCTTTTACCCACGAGCAAGTCTTCATTATCGATTTTGGTTTTAGGTCACTTTTGGTGCATCCTTACTTAAATCTCAAAACTGTCTGAACTTTGATGTGCATTTTTGGTGATCCATGGATGGAATAGGTTTTGGGGACCTTAAGGAAGGTGTGCACAAAGTTTTGTGACTTTTGGATTATTAAATCAAAAGTTATGTGGATTTGAAGTTTCACAACCGTGATGATTTTATTGTTTATTTACTTGAAATAACTATTCATAGTGGTCAGACTGCTAGAACAGAGGTTAGACCACACCTGAGAGGTTAGAACACCCCATGGTTTGCAGTGAAACCGCTAAGGAGAGGTCAGACAGCCCCCTGGTTGGCGGTCAAATCTCTAGGGGTTGAGTTCTTAAAGATTTTGTGTTCTTGAGTGTTATGCATTGTGCTTTCGGCTTTGGATTTGATTCTCAGTAACTCTATAGTTATTTGAGAAACAGATGCAAAATACTTGAGGGAAATTTTTAATCGGTACCATTCACCCCCTGTTGTCTTTCTGGTCCTACATAATCTACTAGCATTATGAAGTGATCATGTGTTGTGGGTAAAGTTGTACAATCTCTGCAGAGCGTAAAACTATTCGAATAGTCATATCTACGGTAAAGGGTGGGCAATGTGCATTTTCATATGGTAGATTTATGGTTTTGTTTTTAAATAAGCTTTTGAGAATCTGGGAGTCGTTAGAGCTCATACGTATCCACTCTGGCGGAGAGATCCAAACAAGTAAATAGAATATGATTCAGTAAACCTTGGTGGTTAGAGCCTTAATACTAGTGTTGGCAGCTAGAACCTTCACTAGAAAGCTTATACTAGTTTCAGTTATTATAATTTACTTTGTTAAATTGATGCTTTGTAAAATCTATAATAGTAATTAAACTAAAATTTTGCTTTGTGTAAAAGAATCATATTATCTTTTCTTTGTTAAGCCTTGCATATAATTGCATTTTCCTTAAGACTTGTAGAGTACTCTATGTACTCACCTTACAATCTACAAAAAATATCTCAAAGGAAGATGAAGACGTAGAAGGAGACTACGACTGCTTCGCGTGTGGCTTCGACGAAGGATTTTTGGAGTTCTAGTTTGCGCTTCCCAGTCAATTACTTGTGGTGTATTGATTGTAACATCCCAAAAATTCATTTTCTTTGAAAATTTAATTTTAAACTAATTACTTAAAAAAATTTAGATTTTATTTATATTTTATGTGTAATTTTGGAAGGAAATATCATAATTCCAATTCCAATACGAATTTCTAAATTCAAAAATCAAATTCAAATTCAAATATCCACAAATACGAATCTCGAGAAAAATATCCATTCTATTTTCTAGGCTCATCTTTCCTTTTCCCTTTTTCTTTCTTTCTCTCTCCTCTTGGGTACTGTTCATCTGAAGTACTGTTCATCTTCCCAAGTAGACTTAGACAGAACATAGTGCCATGCGCATGGACCTTCCTCCCCAAGCCAACTTTTCAACCAAGCCTTATCTCAACATCATGCCTGTTGTGGCTACAGACCAAACAGAGAGAGATGTGGTAGTGGAGAGTTGGGAGAGAGTGATGAGTAATGGCCTAGGGTCTCTTCCCTTGCCTGTGCTGTATATATATGTCCACATGGAAAGTGCTTTTACAATTATACCCTTACATTCGAGTATTCCCCTCAAGGGCACTCATGTCATTGTACATGCCCCATTTTGGGCCTTATATTCCTCTAACAGGCCTGCTGGGCTTAGGTGGGGGCCACCCCTACAACAGGAGCCTCTCATGGTGAAGGGCTTCACGGGCCGAAGGCATGTCGCCGAGTCCTTTGGCCCCCTCCGTCCCTGCGGCCTGTGAGCGCCCTATATGGTTGGCGGAGCTTGTGTTGGAAGAGCTGCCTCCCTTGCAGGGCCCGCCAGCAGCGGGGTCGGAGCCGACGCTGGAATTGGAATCGGGGGTGCTAGTACCGAAGTCGCCGCGTAATCGCCAAGTGGCAGCGGACTCCAGGGTCGAGCGCCCTCGATTGGTGAATGACCGTCGGCCTGTATGGCGAGACTTGGTTGGCGCGGCGCGAGACTTGAGGAGGCGGCGCGGCCATACCATGTTTCCGCCGATCCACATGGCGAAACATGTTTGGTGCTGCGCGGGGCTCGAAGCGCCGCAGTCGCGCGGTGCTGCTGCGCTCCTCCGCAGGTTGGGCTTCTGCCGGTTGAGCTGCCCCCGCTGACCAGGTATATATATTGTGCTGGTGTTGGGTTGTACCTGCATTGTACAGTCGAAAAGACGGCCTCCTACGCGCGCGTCGTGCTCTCATATGAAGATGGCAAGGTTTGACCTGTTCTCGTAGGCAGATATGCTTGAGTTCATCTGTGTTCGCTGATTGTGCCAACTGGCAGTATCATCAGGGAATGTTGGTGTACTGAAGCTTATCCGCCTATGAGAACCCGTCAAAACCTGCCGCATATCAGCCCTTGCGCTCCCAAAATACGGAAAACCCAGGCGTGTGGATCCCCGCTGGTTTGGGCCATGAGGTTGTCGCGTGGACTCTGACGCCGAAGTGGCCGCCTGCGCTACCCCCATGGAGGCAGAACTCCTGTCGAGGCTGCCGCCGAGGTTGCTTAGCCCGTGGCGGCTTGCCATTATACCCCGGCGCAGGGCCGAGGCGGGTGGCAGAGTTTTTTCGCTAAAGCGGAGACCCGCCCGGCTTAAGCTGCCGAAGTCGACACAGCGGAGCTGGCGCCAGGTCGAAGTAGACGCGCGCGCGCTCCGTCTCCTACACTTCGCACGGTGGCGCCGAGTGGCGCCAGTCGGCGAGACGCGCGCGCTCCATCCTTCAAATGGGTGGCGCGAGCCGGCGCCAGTCGAGGTAGACGCGCACGCGCTCGCCCCTACCTTTGAGCGGGTGGCGCGGAGCTGGTGCCTGGTCGAGGTAGACGCGCATGCGCCCGCCGCCTACCCTTGAGCGGGTGGCGCGAGCCGGCGCCAGTCGAGGTAGACGCGCGCGCGCTCCGTCCCCTACCCTTCGAACGGGTGGCAGCGAAGCTGGCGCCTAGTCGAGGTAGACGCGCGCGCGCTCCGTCCCCTACCCTTCGAACGGGTGGCGCGGAGCTGGCGCCTAGTCGAGGTAGACGCGCGCGCGCTCCGTCCCCTACCCTTGAGCGGGTGGCGGTGAGCTGCGCCTAGTAGACGTGACGCGCGCGTGCCGTCCCCTACCCGCCGAATGGGTGGCGCGAGCGGGCGCCTGGTCGGCGACGCGCGCGCTCCGTCCCCTACCCTTCGAACGGGTGGCAGCAGAGCTGGCGCCTAGTCGAGGTAGACGCGCGCGCGCTCCGTCCCCTACCCTTCGAACGAGTGGCAGCGGAGCTGGCGCCTAGTCAAAGTAGACGCGCGATCCTTGAAGCCGAAGCCGGGACTAGGGCCTGCCGCGGTAGAGGCTCAATGGTGTAGTCAGAGTTGAAACTTCACATCGCGGACACCGCCGCGCGTGCGATGATTACGACCTCACGATTCGGTAATGCGCTGTAATGGTTCTTGGAATCGCGCCGGCTCCTGGCTTGCCAGGGCTAGGTTGTCACACCGTACGACTCGCCTTGACGCATGTGGGGCACACGGCGGCCTGCAACTGGTGCGCGGTGGGATGCGAGCGGTTGCGTGATCGCAGCTGCTCGCCTCTTCCCTAGGGAAGGGGCACACGGGGCGGGCGAGGGATGGCGCGTCCTGCTAGGCCTGTCAGAGGGCGGGCTGTCGCGCTATGCAGCCTGGCTTCCCGTGGGTGGGGCACGCGGCGGAACGCATTCCTGCCACGGGCTTCGACCCCTCGGCCTAGGCTGTGACCCGCTGGCTGGCCTTTGCGTGGGGGGGCCATCTTTCGGGTGCGGTCCTGGCCCGAGCACCGGAAGCTACCTTATTGCGTGCGAAGGTCGGACCTAGGGCGCACGTCGGGTCATGTGCCCCAGTTATTCCGTGCGGGGGTTGCCACGCGGCGGGAGGCCACCGGAGCGTCGTGCTCTGGCGGTCCTTACCTCTGCGGTCGCGCCTGGCATGTGCCGCCATGCCGCTCCGTCTTCGGTTATGGGGGATTGTGCGGGATAGGCCTCTGTACGGCTGCGGTCGCGTCCGGCACGCGGACCGTTATGACGCTTCGGCATCGGGGGAAGGTGGCTTGAAATAGCCCCCATAACCGTGCCCCCGCAGTTCTACGCCCCCTTCTCGCTTGCATCGCCCTCTATACTCCCGTGGTATTCTCACCGCTGTGCTGTTCCTTTTGTGAGAAGCGATGGTATCTGGTGGCAAGCGTGGCCAGGCAGCTGGTGCCTGCGGCATCCGCTGGCGGTCTTCACCGCTAGAGGTGAAATACTCGCTCAGCGAACGCGACCCAGCGGCGGCGGACAAGTGGTGGCTGGCGGCGGAGAAGGAAGGCTCGTTTTCCGGCGAGTTGGGCCCCTCGCTCGTGATCGAGAAGATGATCCAAGCGCTGCTGTGTGCGGGGAAGCTGTCCGAGCGCCAGGCAGTACGATTACCCGCCGCCGACGAGATGGAACCGCGCCCCGAGAAGTCGGAGGCGCTCGTATTCGTCGCCTTTTTTACGTAGGGCTCCGCATCCCGGCGGCGGCGATCGTGGGTGACGTTCTGTGGACCTTTGGGCTGGAGCTGGTGCAACTAACTCCGAATGCCATGGCCCGGCTCGCGGTGTACAGTTGGGCCTTGCGTTCGGGAGCGTGTTGGCCCAGTGCTTCATTGTTTGCGTACCTGCACGAGGCACGGTGCCAGCCCAAGGAGCGGAAGGACGGGACGCTGTCGAGCTTCGGCAGCGTCACCTTTATTCTTCGGTCAACTTGCAGCAAGCTCTTTCCTGCGAACTCCACTCGCGGGAAGTGGGAGTCTCACTGGATGAAACGGTGGTTCTACCACCGTGTGGTGAGCGGGAGTGGCCTCGAGTGCACAGGCCGGCCGATCGCGTTCAAGACCTCGCCCGGCCGGATGCTCGACGACGAGGACAGGCGGAGGGCCCGACGGCTCGTAGGCGTGGCCGCCCGCTTTAACATGCGCGACCTCGCCGAAGAGTACGCGATGTACGGCGTGGCGCCGCTCTCCCATGACTGGCGCCTCGCCGCCGAGAAGCGTCGGGACGATAATGTTCTGCCGTGGGTCTGCTCGCTGCCGGCGCCCTCCGGTCATCGTAAGCCTCGACCGTATCTCCCCTTTGTTCACGCAGATTGCGTTACATGTTAATCTTATCTCCTGCTTTGCTTTAGGGATTCGCTTGGAAGATGCGGAGCGGGCCGCACGCGTATTCCTCGGGCCGTATACCAGCAGGGAGAACGAGCAGCGCGCGTTCGCTACTGCCGAGGCAGGGCTGGGGCGGATAAACCGTGTGTGCGAGGCCCTGGGCCTTGCCGTGCCGGACCGTGCTGATCCGGCCTCGCAACACCAAGACGACGACACGACGAGGAGGAAGACGACATCTCGCAAGAGGGGCCGAGGCGGAGCATCTGCCGTGCTTGGTGTAGTAGCTGCCAGTGCTGCTGCTAGCGCTCCCGATGGCGCGGTAGACGCGGAGTCGGATTCGGCGCGGTACGCTGACTCGGGCTTGGATGGCGCGGACGCCGGGGGCGAAGGATCTTCGGGGGGTGCCCTGGACGGCGGGCTCGCCGCGGGTAGCCGGAGCTGGGAAGTCTCATCACCCGCGTCGGTCGTCGGGACAGGATTCGTGCCGACCGGCGGTGCTGAGGTGGAGCCTTCGGCCATGGCCGCTATGATGCCGGAGACGCCCTCCGCAGGGGCGCACGGAACTGGGTCTTCACCAACAGCAGCGGCCGAAACCGAGGTGCCCTTCGCAGAGGTTGGCACGGTGGGGTCTTCGCCCACGAGTGCTGCAGCCACAGAGGCCTCTCCGGCAACGGCTGCTGGGGCGGTGTCGTCGCCACTTGCTCCGGCTAAAAGGCCATGTCTGCGGCCGGAGCTCTACCGGACGTCGAGGGGATTCATCGTTGCGACGGGCATTGGGAGCTTGTGGGACTCCGATGCATACGCCGAAGTCCCTGCGGCGCGCACCCCCTCTGCCCCCCAGGCCACGCCGTCCGCCATGCAGGAACGGTCGACGCCGGCCTCGAACGCGGAGGCTTCTGTTCCTTGCGGGACCGCGCCTTCCGCGGGGACTTGCGCCACCGCTACCCCGCCTGGAAATAGGGGGGCGGGTCCCCGAAGCCCTCCTTCGGCTACAGAAGGTAGGGTGGCTTAGCTTAGCCTGGTGTATTCTTCGTTGTGCCTTGCGGTACTCACCTGCGTCCGTCTACAGCGTCGCTTATTCCAGACGAGGAGCCCTCGGCGGAACATGGGGGCCCTTGTGCCGGCGGGACGACTACCGTGCGCCCGAGCCCAGCGGACTTTGTGCCTTTGCCGGAGACGCTAAGGGCGTGGTGCGGGATTGTGGATGACGCGGCTGCCAGCGTCGGTCAGCAAGCGCTACAGGCCTACGAGGTGGGGCGTCTCGGGGACGCCTTAGAGGTGTCGGGAGTGAGGGTAAGCATTTTCTTGTATGACAATGGGCGGCTATGCTAAGCTTGCTAAGCCTTCATATTGTGCAGACACTTGTGCTGGGGCAGGCCTTGCAAGCAGCCTATGTTCGTGCCCAAAGGGTGCTTGAGGATAGGCTGCGGGTCACCGAGGAGGAGCTACGCAAAGCCATGGGAGCCCGTTCTACCCAGGATGCCCGCGTCTGCCAGCTGGAAGCGGACTGCGCTGAGGCGCAGGCGCACGCCGAGGGGCTTGCTGCGTCGGCGCGGGAGTCGGCCGCGGAGGCGGCGCAGCGGGAGTTTGCGGCGGAGCGAGACGGCCTTCTGCAACAGGTCGCCTCGCTAGAGAAGGAAAAAGGGCAAGCTTGCCTTAACTCTAGCGGAGCATGACCAGGCGCTTGGCGAAGCCTCGGTGATTGCATGGGATGCCATGCAAGCGCTGGAGAGCCATCTCCAAGGGCTTGTGGCTAAGGTGTTGGACCGCACCTTTGGCCCGGAGGAGCTGTCTCGGACCCTCCGCTGGATCGGGGATGCCGCCAACATCGCGCGCGGCGCCGCGAGGACCTTCGGCAACCATTGTGCATACATATCGTCATGCATGGTGTGCGCGCTCCTGCGGCACCGCGGTTGCACGCACATCGCCGGGCTGGAGGATCCCCAGCTGGAGATGCCCGGCGGGGCCGGAGTAATGTCCGATGCCGTCCGCGCCGTTCGTCGCGCCGTCAAGTACTTCCACGAGCGGATCTGGGATTACGTCGGGGAGGCTGCCGCGCGGGTCGAGTTCCGGAAGTCACTTTACGGGGAGGGGAGCCTCGGCCAATTTCTGGACGGGGTCCCGCGGCGCGATGAGGGTGGCGCTGAGGCCTCCGAAAGCGCCGGGAACCCGCAGGTGTGACGCCGAGGTGGCTAGGCATGGGCGTGCGTTGTAATGCTCCCTCCTTTTTTGTACATGAAGTACGCACTTGCTTTACAAATTCTGACTTTCACCTGTGTCCCGGGCAGCTTCCTTGATGGGCCCGTCTACTTGCGTCCGACCTTGCGACCCGGCGGCGCCTTCGACGCTGGCGAAGGGCCGAAGAGTCACTGAATTTTTGGGCAGGCCGATCTTCTTCTGGCGGAACCCCGGCCTTAGCGCATGCTAAGGACGAGCCTGCCGAATAGCTACTTAGCGCGGCAGAGATGTTGACGGGCCTCTGTACTTGTAAGATTTTTCCAATATATATAAACGTGTTGATTACTCCGTAGAGCTAGCGCACGCGGAGGCAGTCATTGATGCTATGACCTGTTTAAAGTTCGTAGACTGGCGCGTGCGAAGGCGGACCTATGCACCACGACGACCTGTTTAAAGTCCGTAGACTGGCGCGTGCGAAGGCGGACCTCCGCACCATGACCTGTTTAAAGTCCGTAGACTAGCGCGTGTGAAGGCGGACCTCCGTACCACGCACTGCTTAAAGTCCAGATCGGCGCGCGCGCGGCGCGCACTCGCACCACGACCGCTTAAAGTTCGCAGATCGCGCGCGCGGCGCGACCTCCGCAGACGCACTGCTTAAAGTCCAGATCGGCGCGCGCGGCGGACCTCCGCACGACGACTGCTTAAAGTTCAGATCGCGCGCGCGCGGCGGACCTCCGCACTCACGCACTGCTTAAAGTCCAGATCGGCGGCGCGTGCGGCGGACCTCCGCACGATGACCTATTTAAAGTCTGTAGACTGGCATGTGCGAAGGCGGACCTCCGCACCACGACCTGTTTAAAGTCCGTAGACTGGCGCGTGCGCAGGCGCGCTCCGTCCCCCTACTCCAAGGTGGGGGTAGCCTCTGGCGTGCCGTGTACTGCGCGTGCACGCTCTTGCTGGGGCCAGCCTCTGGCGCGCTGCGTCGGTACTTCTTGCAGCTCTCGGAATTGGTTTCCATAGTACGCCTTGCGTACACCTCCCGTGGTGTGCGAAGACGAGCGTCGACGCTCTGAGGAGGTGCGCGACTGACAGCCACGCAAGGTTCGCGCCGCGCTTGCGCTTTGCCTAGCTCACAGGGACAACATCCGCGTCTTACTTATACTCCGTAGAGTGCATAGGATCGGCGTCCACGTCTTATTTATACTCCGTAGAGTCCGTGGGATCGACGTCCATGTCTTATTTATACTCCGGGGAGTATGCGCACAGACGACGTCCGTGGCATGCGCGGGATTCGCGTCTTGTTTATACTCCGTAGAGTTCGCAGGGAGAACATCCGCGTCTTATTTATACTCCGTAGAGTGCGTGCAGAGGCGTCCCCCCGCACGTCTTTGTTTATACTCATGCCTGTGTGTTCGACGGAGAGTGCACACGCGAACGTGCGTCTTCGGTTTATACTCATACCCGTGTCTTTGACGGAGAGTGCACACGCGAACATGCGTCTTCGGTTTATACTCATACCCGTGTCTTTGACGGAGAGTGCACACGCGAACGTGCGTCTTCGGTTTATACTCATACCCGTGTCTTTGACAGAGAGTGCACACGCGAACGTGCGTCTTCGGTTTATACTCATACCCGTGTCTTTGACGGAGAGTGCACCGCAAACGTGCGTCTTCGATTTATACTCATACCCGTACCCCTGGCTACGGAGGGTGCACACGCGAACGTGCGTCTTTAGTTTATACTCATACCCGTACCCCTGGCTACAGAGAGTGCACACGCGAACGTGTGTCTTTGGTTTATACTCATACCCGTACCCCTGGCTATGGAGAGTGCACACGCGAACGTGCGTCTTTGGTTTATACTCATGCCCGTACCCCTGGCTACGGAGAGTGCACACGCGAACGTGCATCTTTGGTTTATACTCATGCCCGTACCCCTGGCTACGGAGAGTGCACACGCGAACGTGCGTCTTTGGTTTATACTCATACCCGTACCCCTGGCTACGGAGAGTGCACACGCGAACGTGCATCTTTGGTTTATACTCCGGGAGCATGCGCGTAGGCTAGGCCTCCGCGCGCTCTCGCCGCGTACTTTTGCACAATGATAATAGGTTGGCGACAAACGGAACTTTATTACATTCCCGTTTACGCGGGTAAGCGATTACATATGGCGGAGGTACTAACCACTTGTCTCTGGCGCTGCCGGAGCCTCTAGTAGTTGCGCTAGCTGTAGGGCTTGCCGAGCCGTCCCCGGATGACGCCGTGGGTCCCCGCGCGGTGGTGCCGATCCTAAGTGTGTCGTTGATCATCGCGACGGGGATATCTGGTGCCGTGCTCGATGCGCCTGGCCATGTCCTAGTCGCCACGAACGGTAATGATGGCCCGCGGCCCCGGGAGCTTCATGCATAAATAGCCGTGATGCGGTACCGCCCCGAAGGAGTTAAGGACTGGACGCCCCAGTATGGCATTGTAGGGGTATGGGAGATCGACGACGTCGAATATGGCATCTTCAACCCTTTCATTGTCGTCCTGGCCGAAGGAGACCTGAAGGCATATTTGGCCAAGCGCCTGTAGAGGTTGTCCTCCGAAGCCTTGCAACGGGACTCCCGATGGGCCGAGGCGGCTTCGGGGGATCCCCATCTGGTCGAAGGCTGCCGTGAACAGAATGTTCGCGGAGCTGCCGCCGTCAACTAGGGCACGTCCCATGTCGCATCCCGCTATTATGACCCAGACGACCAGGGGGTCCTGGTGAGGAAGCTCCACGCCTTGGGCATCGGCGGGTGTGAACGTGACCTCATGTTGTGCCCAGTCTGGCGGTGTTTGCGCTGGGTATGCCGCCACGTGGTGTAGCCTCCGTACGTAGGCCTTCCGCTGCCGTGCCGAGGCGAACTCCAGCGAGGAACCTTCGGAGATGACATTGATAACCCTGAGGTGGGCGGCCTCCGGAGCCTGGAGCTGCAGGAGGCCCTCCCGTGGCTGCTGCACATGGGCCTAAATCCGCAGAGGGCCCTCGTGGGGCTGCGTCCCTTGTGCCTGGATGTGCATGGGGGCTTCGTATGTGTGCTGGACGTGGGCCACCATGAGCGGGCGTGCCTCCAGGTTCCTGTCCCTGGCGACGCTCTGGCGGAGCGCCGCGATAGAGGTGCACGCGCGCGTGTCATGGGTGCCGCGACTGTGGACTTCGCACCACAGCGCATGGTGCTGGTCGTCGTAATCTCCACGGCCTCTATCATCGCGGCCCCGGCCACGGCCGCGTCCCCGGCCTCGGCGCCCCCGACCGCCATGACCCGTGGGGGCGCCTTCTTCGGAACCGCCTTCGATGTCGAGGACGTACCGGCCTCGCCGCGACTTCTGCTGGCCGCGCTTGGGCCTATCGGACAGCTCCTTGTGCGGGGCGCCCTTGCGTTCGGGCGTGTCCTTGGACGACTCCTGCTTGCGTTTTCCCTTCGAAGAATCGTCCTACGGCGGATCTTCGGTTTTCGCCGAGGCACCGGCCTGGTTGGAGTCAGAGTCGGAGTCGTCACCTTGTCTTCGCCGTGCGTCCTCTTCCGCCATGGCGCATTCCTCCATTTTGTCGAAGAGCTTCGTTACTATCTTGATTGGCTTCCGTGCGTTATACTCGGCCATCGGGCCCGGGCGAAGGCCCTGTATGGCTGCATTGACAACGGTGGTTTCGTTAACGTCTTTGACATGACAATGTATCTTCGCGAAGCATTTGAAGTAGTCCCAGAGCTTCTCTGAAGGTTTCTGCTTCACGGCGAAGAGCTGGTCCGCGTCGACCCGCTCGACATAATTTCCTTGAAAGTTGTTGTGAAGGCGGTCGTGGATCTGCTCCCACGCATAGATGGAGCTTGGCTCTATGGTAAAAAACCAGGAAAGCGCCACTCCTTGCAACGCGAGGGGGAGTCCCTTCGCCTTTGTGGTGTCGTCTCCACCCGCGGCCTCGATTGCGGTTTCGTACACGCGCACGAACTCGCGGGGGAATTTGAAGTCTTCAGGCCACGCCACCTGTTGTAGCCCTGCCGACAGCGGCGACTCTGGATCGACGCGTCGCAGCGGCACGCGGCTGGATGTGGGGGCGTCGCGGCTATCTGCCCTTTCCGGTGTGGGCTCTGGCGCGACCACTGGCGCGGCCTGCTGGCTCCGAGCCTCTTTCATGTCTCAGACAGCCCCGCGAAGATCCCCTAGCTCCTGCTGGAACGCTTTGAGGGCCGCCAGCAGGGCGTTTTCCACCGCCGGCGCAGGTGGGGCCGCCGGCGCGCCCAGCGGCCGGATCGGCATGGGTACGATCGTCTCGCAAGCTCTCGAGCTGCCTGTCGCTCCGTTGTGGCTACCTCTAACCTCCCGGTCCGCGCTACCGGCGAGCGTTGCGGCGAGGGCGGCGAGGTTGGTAGCTGTCGCGTCGGCGGGATCGGTCAGGGCAGCGTCAGTGATGGGGTCGGTCGTCGCAGCGCCCGTGGCGGGGTCGGTCATCGCGGCGCCAGTGGCGGGGTTCGTCGTCGCAGCGCCGATGACGGGGTTGGCCGTCGCGGCGCCAGTGGCGGGGCTGGTCGTCGCAGCGCTTGCGTCGACGCCCTCGACCACCGCGCCCGCAACAGCCGATGCCGAAGCCCTGGTACCCACGCGACGCTCCGACCCAGCCGCCTTCTTTCCCTTCACCGCCGTCGACGAAGCTTTTCTCGGTGCCATCCTCCTTCGGATTTCAGGCTTGCTCCTGTCCTCCCCACGGACAGCGCCAACTGTTGTGGCTACAGACCAAACAGAGAGAGATGTGGTAGTGGAGAGTTGGGAGAGAGTGATGAGTAATGTCCTAGGGTCTCTTCCCTTGCCTGTGTTGTATATATATGTCCACATGGAAAGTGCTTTTATAATTATACCCTTACATTCGAGTATTCCCCTCAAGGGCACTCATGTCATTGTACATGCCCCATTTTGGGCCTTATATTCCTCTAACAGGCATACTGGGCTTAGGTGGGGGCCACCCCTACAACAATGCCAAAACAAAAGATGCTCCAAATCACACGACAAATCCATTCCTTCTGCTCCCTTCGCAATTTGTTCATCTGTTTGCCTTTGATCTCGTCCGTTTCCAAACTGACACAAAATCAAATCCTACAAATTCAAGTCCGTTTCTATCTCTTTCAAACCCTTATATACAACATCGTGACCCCTCTTCGCCAATCCTCCTCAAACCCCAGAACACCGCCATCACCGAGAGCTCTCCATTCCTAAAAATTGTTCGTTGCACCAACTCACATTTTGAGCACGGAGGTGAATTTCTTCGAATTCCTTTCATGTCACTTTGTATTCCTGAGTATCTTGCACTCTCACGTGAAGTTAATTAGATTTTCTTGTAGACATTTGATGGGAATCGAGGTTTTCCTAAAATTGATCTACTACGTCCTCTATCATTGATTGGTCATCTCATGTGAGCCAAAATCTAATTCTTTGCTGCTGCATGATCACTATTATCTACACTACATATTTCATACATTGGTTCCCTATTTGCATCACCAAGGAAGTCCCGCATTGGAGCACCCCTTGGTTTCCATGGATGTCACCTGGCTAGCCCATTCCAGCCAAACCAAGCTCACCTATGCATTCCTTGGGCTGAGGCCATGCCCATGCTCACCTTAACTCTTCGTGTTTCTAGCATGTGCCTAGTTACCTTGTCAAGCCCCCGCCGCCTTCGCTGCTGTTTTTGGCCCGCAGCCATTGCCGTAGGCCATGTTGTCCAGTGCCGCCTCTAGCCATCCCCTCACTAGGCCCTTGCGGACCCGTTTTTCCCCCTTGATGCGCCACCTTGGCCTCCCCTTGCTAGCGAGCTGCCATGGCAGTGAGCCGGCTGAACTACATGTGTGCGTGTTGTGCATCCAATGTTGCCTCTCTGTTAGTTCTTCTTGATTTGCTACAAGTCAACGACGAGTGGGCCCCACAAGTTGTACTCTCCAAAATTCCAAAAAGTGCAGCAAAAAGAAGATGTCAAAGAATATTCCCTCCATTTTCCAACTTCTAGATTTTCTTTCCAATCGATCTTCTGATCGCTCATTCTCCATCATCCGAACTTTGAATCCAGTGATTCAAGCTTCTAAATTCACATAAATTCCTAATATTCCTTAAAATTTATATTTTATTGGTATTTATTTATTTTTTTCTCACTTTATGCGTAGAACCCGACGTCGTTGAAAAAGTTTCTGACCAGCAAGAAGAGACCCCAGCCACAGGAGGCAAGTCTTCCTTAACCATGTTGATCTAAGTTTTGTTAAAATTATTTATGGTTTAAATTTAAATGCATTGCTACTTCATATAAAATAATAACTTGTCTTAAGGTTATTAGTTAATCCAACATTGTTATACCCTCATTTAATGTTGATATCCATGTACCATTGTTGCCTTAGGACATCCTTGTCTCAGTATTAAGACTATATTATTTTTTGATTAATTTTAGAATGGCATAAGTTCTTAGACAAGCTATTCATCTCTATAACCCTTTGGGTGGGAATAATGTTATCAAAATCTTTAAGCAATTGTTTTTATCAAGTGTTTAGCAATAAGTATTGCCATTTGTCTATAAAAATAAAATGATAAAAATGATTTAGAGTTGGGCGGATGATAAGTTTGGGTTGGTATAGATTTAGCACAAGAATTTATATTATGAAAGTATTGCCCTAGTTAATTAAGGACCGACGCTTGTGATTGTCCAAACTAAGCACTACTATACAACTACAAGTCTGATTTCAAACAGACCTAGCTAAATAATTGGTAACAGTTTAGCTTAGATTCTACCAGATGGTTGAATGTGTGATGTCAGACAGCGGCATTGCCACATGGCATAAGAGGGGGCTTCTGACTTGGGCAAATTGACCCATTCTGCGGTGAAATCTTAGCGGGAGGATTCTTGTGATAATCACTTAGTCGCACACCTTTGCAAGTGTGTTAGATGAACAATATATGTTGATTATGTCTTATGGGTAAAATTATACAATCTCTGCAAAGTGTAAAACTATTCAAATAGCTGTGCCTATGGTCAAGGGTGGGCAATGTGCGCTTTCACATGGTAGATTTATGGTTTGGTTTTTAAATGAGCTTTTCAGAGTATGGGAGTGGTTAAAGCTCTTAGATGTGCTCTGGTAGCTAGCACCAGTTAGGTAGACCAAACCATATTCATTGAACCTTGGTGATTAGAGCCTTTCTACTAGTTTTGGCAGCTGGAACCTTCACTAGAAATTATCTAGTTTCAGTTATTGCAATTAATTTGTTAAATTAATGCTTTGCAAATCTATAGTGGTAATTGAACTAAAAGTACTGCTTTGTACAAAGGAACCACATTATCCTTTCTTTCTTAAACCTTGTATATAATTGCATTTTTCCCCAAGACTTATAGAGTACTCCATGTACTCACCTTGCAATCTACAAAAACAACTCAGAGGATTATGAAGACGTACAAGAAGACTAACTACTTCACATGTGGCTTCAACGAAGGCTTTCTGGGGGTCTAGGTTGTGCTTTCCCACGTAATTACCTTTGGTATATTAATGGGTTATCTTTGGAGTTTATTTCTTTTGTTTCCGCTGGGTTTTGTAAGTTTGAGAGGTCTTATAACCTTATATGTAGTAAGTGGCCATAAGGCCGGTACTCTTTATTATTGAAATAAAGTGTTGTTTGTTATGTAATCATCACTATTTAACTATGTGCACTAACTTTGATCTGAGACCAGTGCGGTAATACATAGTGGGTTCAGATTTAGAAATCCAATCCTGATATTGATGAACTATCTTTAGAGTTTATTTCTTTTGCTTCTGCTTTGAGTTTGTAAGTCTATGAGGTCTGGTAACCTCATTTGTAATAAGTGGCTATAAGGTCGATACTCTTTATTATTGAAATAAAGCGTTTTTGGTTATGTACCCATCACTGTTCATTTGTGTGCACTAGTTTTGATCTGGGCCAAGTGCAATAATATACAAAGGGGTTGGATTCAAAAATCTAATCCAATAGCAGCGGTGGCGCAGAGGACATCCATGGTGAGGGAGAGCTATGAATGACGGTTGCATGAGGTCAAGGAAGAATCAAGGATGCCCTGAGCGAGAGGGATTAGGCTAGGTCTCATCGGAGAGGCAATGGTGTCGACGACTGCAGTTCTGGCCGGAGCTAAGGAAGATAGCTCAAATCTTACGAGTAGCCACATGAATCAAGAAATTAGCTAAGAGTAAATACTCTACACGATGTGGAACACAAGGTGATACGGTTAGAAATGCAAGAGGTTTATTAGAGAGCTTGGGCCACGGGGAGCTTAGTGGAGCGTGCGCGCCGGAGCTAAGAAAGATGGCGTATTCTGAGCAAGGCAAGGAGGGAAAAGCTCCATTTTTGTGGAAATGAGATGAGTGTGAGATGAGGAAGACTGTGACATGGTTAAGAGTGCTCTGTAGACACGAGATAGCTGAGAACGGCTCATGAGTTTCTCGCGAGCTTCAGCGAGAAGAATAGCTCGGTTCTTCTCCATGGTGCATGATGCACTGAAGAAGACAAGGCCAGGGACTCAGTGTGGCGATGCAACGATTAGGTGAGAGTAGGCAAAAGTAGGGAGAAACCATGGGCATGGCATCCAAAACTACGGGCATCAGTGCAGCCATGGTGGAGCTAGCGTGGGCACGCAAGGTGGACGAAGCCTTCTAATGTGCGGGCCTAGTGCGTTAGCGAGCGAACGAATGATGTGTGATGGGTGGGGTCCGGTTCCAGTCGTCAGTGTTGGGTTTTTAGTAGATAGAGAGAAGGCGGCTTTTCGAGAATACGCTTTCGCAAACGGAAAGTGAAAAGGGTTAAGTGAAGAAAGCGGTTTTGCTTGGCTAAGAGATCTGAAGAATTTTTACACATGTCAACGTGCTCCAAAAATTATGAAATTTTTTGTGGTGGCTCCTGACATAGTGTCATTATCGTGTAATTTTTATAGAATTTTATCTCTCTAGGAGTTTCCTCAACAATTCTGTAAAGACTACTATTGTATGCAACATACACTATTTTGATTTGAATAATTTTAGGAACATGTTCAAAAATGTTCAAATTTTCCTTTTCAGTGCCATGAACTTATTTTCAGTTTTTGAAATGGTTTCTACTATAAATTCTCCTATACCACTTTATGAATCATCTTTTCATATTTAATTTTAAATTCAATTCAAGTTCTGTCAATTGCATATCCTTCTTTCCAAAAACATTTATGTTTGCAAATCATTTTTCAAAGGGACTCTAATAAAAGCCAAGGAATAATATGCATGCAAAAAGTTTTATATTTTACTTATTTTTGGATTCCATTTGGGATGTTACAGTGTAAGTGATAGAGATATCTTTTGGAAACAAAATCCAATCTATATAGGCATTTTCCATAGCAACTTATTGTGATTGCTTGGTTTTGATTCAAGAAAGGATGATTTTAGGGGTTTTAACCTTAAGGGCTTTTGGCTTAGGTTTTTACTATTGTTAGGCTTGCTAGGACGTGTGGGAGTAGATCTAAAGTCATCTTACCATCCATTACCCATGAGCAAGTCTTGACTTGAGTTCTTATATTTTGCCCAGTTTTGATGCATGCTTTCTTTAAATAAAAAAGGTCAGAAATTTTGTAATGATCTTCTTGATCTTGTATTGCAATAAGTTCCTAACATCATAGAAAATATGCATGCTAAATTTTAAGTAATTTGGAGCTACAGTTCAAAAGTTGTACAAGTTTCTACCTCCTGCCTTGCCTGCACGCTGCCCACGTGCGTGACAACGATTCATAACCAACCGCCAAGCCACGACAATTGGTAGCTGCCTACCCAGCAGTGGTTCCTCAGCAAGCTGCTACCAATCTGGGGTGGCTCGGCAGCACCCCGGCCCTACCTACTGTTGCACCCGGCTATCGCCTCCTACGCACCACCTATCCTGCCGAACAAGGGGGTATGGCAGGTGACACGTCTCATCTACCATACCTTCCGAGCTCAGAGGGAGAGCCATTTTAACAAAAATAGATATTCAGAGGTCAAAATTAAAAAAAACTATGGTTACAGTGCCAAATACATGAACAAGTCATGCAGATCGAGCTACTTGTACGTATGTATTGATGTAGCGGTGGTGAGGGACACACGCTATTATACCCAATTTGCAGGGTATGCTACTATAGATGTGTGTTGACCAGCTCAATTGCGCCCGGGTAGTCTCCACTCTCCAGGGTTTCGCTTCCTTACTGACACAATAGCCACGAAAACCGAATCAGTAAAAATCATGGAGATGGGGAACAGAGTTCCATGACATCGTACAATTAAATTTTCTTGCTCGACCTTTCCCTCTTAATTTTATTCATTCACTTCCTCCACTGCCACCCGTAGGATGCACAACAGACGGTGAGAAAAATCACTTTTTTTTTGAAAGATTGGGCAAGAGTTTTGCCATTCATTAAAAATAAGGTAGTGCTCCAAAGCGCTTAGAGCAAGTTTAATAGAAGAGGTGGCTGCCACCTCTAGGATTAGCCAAATAAGCAAAAAGAGTACAAGTGGCTCATGATAGAGGTAGCTAATATAATAAGTTGAGTAGAGGTTACCTCTACTAAAGCACTCAAACTTTTATACTTGCATAAATATATCAGGGGTCACCTCTTATATGAGGGGCAGCTTGCCTCTCTCTCCTCGTATGATGTGCTAGAGGTCACCTTTTGCATGAGGGGCAGCTTGCCTCTCTCTCCTCTTTTCTCTCTCTTCCACTTAGGATTGTGTTGACGTGGATTTCGTTAGAGGCGATCTAGTCAGCATTATTGTACTTGCTCTTATAAGTCTAAGCTTATAGCTTTTTTGTACTGTAATGACTGAAAAAAATATTGTAACTATTGATAGCTTTTTCTGTATAATTAAATTAAAAATAATTATATCATTATAAACAATGCAAAGTAATAAGACGAAAACAAAAAAGGTAAAAAAGGAAAAAAAGATAAAATTAAGAGGTTAGAAGTCAGAAGTAGGCCTGGATATCGAGCTGGCTCGGCTCGGTTCGGTCTAGCTCGGTAGGATAACGAGCTGGCTCGTTATAATTACGAGCTAAAAAGCTAGCTCGGCTCGGCTCGACCACAAGCTCGAGCTAGCTCGTTTGGCTCGTGAGCCAGGGCCAAAAAATGTAAAATGAAGACTACCTTACATTCCAGTGAGTCATACAGCACATATTCATCCATCATACATGCTAGCAGCAAGCAGCATATGCATACACATGCAATAGAGTACAAATTAGGTCCATGTCTCCATCATATATTCATCCATCAACTATCATCCATGCAAATTGCAATGTACGACATCAGCTAAATTGACTAGACAGGAAGGGCTGCATAGACATAACTACATAAGTTAACATAGCATAATGACACATTATTCAAGTTCCATCATAAGTTAACATAGCATGGCTCGTTTGGCTCGTGAGCGGCTCGCGAGCTGGCTCGAGTTGGCTCGTTATATCTAACGAGCTAAAATCTTGGCTCGGCTCGGCTCGTTATCCTAACGAGCTGAGCCGAGCCGAGCGAGCTAACGAGTTTCGAGTTTTTCGTCCAGGCCTAGTCAGAAGCAAAATATTGTTAGAACAAGGCCTAAGAAGTTCAAGAATAACACTCAAAAGGGTGCTAGAAAAGTACAACAACAAAAGGAAGAAAATAAGAACAACTGCAACTTGCTGCTAACATCAAAGCACATCCCAACAATAACTAAAAGAGATTTTCCTGACCAACTGGACAACAAAGAACAAGAACTAGTAAAACTGCAATGCTCTCAATCGTTGATCGATGTCTTCTTGAATCTTGTCGACAATCTACTGAATGGAATAGAAGTTTTGATCAAAAAAATCTATTTGTTCCGTTCTTTCCAAATATTCCAACATGTGTAAATTATTATGCTGTGGAAAATATAAACCGTATAAAAAACAAACACATGTAGTTGCATATATCTCTATGAAACAAAGTGTGTGCCGTGCATGGTGCATCACGCCTAACTAATTCATCAAGTAACCAATTTTAAAGTAATTGCATCATTCGTAGAAGTTTATTTGAGAAACACCGTGCTCCAAACAGAAATTTACAAACATATATATCACTCCTGCAAGCATAAAGCAATATCACCATGCGCGCCGTTACGAACGCGCTTATTCTAAGCAAGTCCGACACCACCATATTAATCATAAGGACCGTCCGATCAGAGATCAATGGTTGGCGATGATCTCCTGCGCCCTGGTCTCGTAGTCAAACCCGTAGCTGCTCTCCTTGGAGCTGTCCGCCGACCAGATGAACAGCCCCGGCAGCTTGCCCTGCCGCTGCAGCTCCTTCGCCGCGCTGATGCCGAGCTCCGGCGTGATCAGCCCGGTGACGTCGCCGGTCTTGAAGCTCGCAAGCACCTTCCCGCCGGGGTAGTTCGCCGCCTGCTTGTCGTAGAACTGCACGTACAGGGGGACGTCGGTGTTGGCGCCATAGCCGTAGAACTGGAAGTTGACGTGGTCGATCACGCCGGAATACTTGCTCCACAGCGGTTGGTAGTAACTCTGCACCACCTCGTCCTCGAACGGCGCGATGGAGGTGGTGATGTTGGGGAACCGGGCCTTGAGCTCGGTGAGGAGGCGGCCGATGCACTCGACGAACGTGCCGACGTCGGCGCCGTCTGCGAAGCGCTCGTAGTCGACGTCCACGCCGTCGAGCCCGTAGAGGTTGATGATGCCCGCGAGGGACTCCACGGCGTTAGCGACCCACGAGTCGACGGACGCCGGCGTGAAGAAAACCTTGACGATGTCCTGCACGCTGTCGCCGCCGATGCCGACCATGATGCTGACGTTGGGGTGGGCCGCCTTGACGGCGGCGACGTCGTCGGGGGAGAGGTTGGCCGTGTCCCAAAACGGGGTGAAGACACCGTTGGTCGGCACCGGCGTGGGCTGCTGCCCGACCTGCGTGTAGTCGATGGCGAAGGAGAGGATTAAGTTGAAGCTGACGCCGGGGTTGACGGGCACGTCGGAGAACCGCACGCCGGTGAACTGCGCGCCGATGTACTCCCGGAACAGGTAGCCGTTCGTCATGGCTGATCACGGATCGGTCGAGCTCGAGGCGAGGTTTAACGAGGTGCGTTGCAGCTAAATATGTAGTTGGCGATCAGCGAAAAAGTCAGGTTCCATTCTTGAACTGTTGTTGGCGCATCACATCGTGGGGCAGCTCTGCCATCAGTACGTGCACTGTGTTGCTGCGTGAGACCAATTAATTTGCAAAACCAAGGGTTGACCAACTTGCAATGCGGCTTTCCAGCGACTTTTGTTGCATTTTTTATTATCGGCGGTGCCTAATGACAACTTGAGTGTTTTTTTTGTGATTCAAACATTTAGATTTTTCGGAATAGGTGTATCCATGGGAGAAGGGGGATTCGAGTGTTTTTTGTGGTTCGGAGCACTCACATTTTTTAAAAGGCGTGCATACATGGGGGAAGAAGGATTCGAGTGTTTTTTGTGGTTCTGAGCACCTATATTTTTTAAGAGAATGCATATATGTGAGAAAAATCTGAATACTCTCAGTCAAAAAAAAAATACTTGAGTGTTATTTAGCATTTTTCTTGATTATTATCATATTTAGACTTGTTCAAACGCTTTGGCCGGGCCAGGTCAAGAAAAGCCTGGATGGTTAGGCCTGCGCCTGGCCTGGCTCTATATTGGGAAAGCGGAAGCCCAGCGAAGCCTGAAGAATCCTTTTTTGCGAATAAAATTAAATTCTTTTTCCTAATATATAATGTTTTTAATTATTTCCCTAAATAGAATATTATTTTATTTGTTTTCTTAGGCTTTTTCTACGCCGGTCGAAATTCAGGACCGAGGCCTGAAAAATCAGTCCGGGCCGGCCGGGCTGCCAATGGGCAGGGCTAACAGTATTGCTTACTTGTTTAAACTCTTTACTCTAAACTAATAATCCACCAGTTCAAATTATTTTACATCCACCCAACAATTACCTGCTTCACAGTCATGACCTTAACTACGTCCACACCACAATATGTACCCATAATTACACCATCATAAAAACGTCCGCACCAGATTAACTCTCCTCTATTCTCTCTCCTTACCCAACCATATCCGACGGTCATCCTTCAATGGATCTGCCGTACCCTACCGCATCCCTGACGCCCCCCCATACTCACCGCCACCAGCGCCTCCCGTCTCCACCTTGCCTCCCTTCTCCACTACGCCATCCGCGCCGCCATCTGCCTTCTCCACATCCACCGCCGCTCCTCCATCCGAGCCACCAACCGAAGTCCTTCTCCTTGCCCCACCTCGGCGCTGCCGCTCTCACCTGCTCCTCACTGGATCCGCCTCTCCGGCCGCCTACATCGCCTCCCTTCGCCGCTTCTCCACCCGCGCTGCCTTCTCCGGTGCGCCGCCACCTCTACTCGCCGGCCGCCCTGCTGCCTCTCCTCTCCTCCCTCCTCCACATCCGGCCGCCTGTCTCCACCACTCACCACCGTCGTCCCTCTTCTCCGGCCGCCTCATAATCCTCCCCTACACCCGCACTTCTCACTCCCTCTCCCCTGCTGCTCGTCTCACCGAGGGCCGCCGTCCTCACCAACACGTCGCCATAGCCCGGTCCTTGCGTCCACCTCAACGCCTCCCCTTCTGCGCCGCCATCTCCATCGACACCGAGAAGGAGGCGCCGGACGTGGCAGCCGCCGCCGAGAAGGAGGAGGTACGCGTGGTTTTTAGTCGACTAAATCCTTAAGAATCCAGTCGTTTGTGAGTTCCATGTGGTAGTGGAGGTCGCGGCTGCGAAAGGCGCCGCCGCCTTTGGGTGTGTGTGTGTTTGTGTGGAGATGGTGACCGAGATGGCGATGCGGGGGGAGCCGTGGCGGCGGCCGGAGGAGGAGCAGGCGGAGGCCGATCGGGTGCGCGAGCTGGAGCTGGAGCTCTTCCGCAGTGGCTCCGCGCCGCCCACGGTCGAGGGCTCCATTGGCGCGCTCCACGGCGCCGGCGCCGATGTGTTCTTGGAGGACGACATCCGGGCCGACCAGATCTCGCGAGGGCTCTTGCGGCAGTGGACCCGAGCCACCCGCAAGGGACCAGGGGGCGCGACGCCCGCGGCATGAGCGTGCTTCAGCAGCACGCGGCCTTCTTCGACCGCAACGGCGACGGGATCATCTACCCCTAGGAGACCTTTCAAGGTTAGGTTTGGGCGCCCATGTCCGCGACACTCATCTCGCGATCTATCAGATCGGTCTTGTCTCTCCCGTCTCGGGCAAGCAGTCAGAAATCACACCTCTATTCTCTCCAAATGAGATAAGAGTTAGCGTGTAAAGCAAAAATATTCTCTCCAATCAATAACTATACTTCTGCAGCTATAATGAGACTTTTTTTGCACACCCTTGTTTTTTCAGGCCTGCGAGCAATAGGGTGTGGGTACCCTGTATACTTTTTTGGCTCCGTGCTCATCAACCTCTTCCTCAGCTATCCCACTCAACCGGTAAAGTTTGGCCTTTGTCCTCATCTTTAAGTCTGGACTATATACTGTTAACTATAGTGTTAATCTGGAGTCTGGATGGGATCATGTGAAGTCAAATTATTGTGACTCGTCTTTAAGCCAAAAAGTTTTGTCTGAATGTCACATCACTTTCTTTTGTAAGTGAGAAGAGATATCTCTAGGCTCTCTAGGAACTTTCCTTTCAGAGTACCCAATACTCCAATATATCTTCGTTCTTTAGCTTGAACATTATATGTTGCCACAAGTCAAAAGTGTATGTGTTTGCGAGGAGACACATATGAATTTATGTTTTTTTCCCTAAAATGTAGGGATGGATACCTTCTCCTCTGCTCTCAATCCATATAAAGAACATTCATAAGGGTAAGCACGGGAGTGACTCAAACATATGATCTGAAGGGAGGTATGTATGCATAATGCACTTGTAACAGTCTAATCACTACTTTTCTGCAGAAAGATCACAATTATCATCTCAGCAATGAAAATTTTAACTGGTTTTACTTACTGTTGTATAGGTTTGATCCATCAAATTTTGATGCTATATTCAGCAAGTATGGTAGAACTCAGCCAAATGCTTTGACAAAAGACGAGTTGAGCTCGATGTTTAAAGCCAATCGTAATATGCATGACTTTATTGGCTGGTAAGCACATAAGCGAATTAATAATATTGTTCTTTACCTATTTTCAGTTACAATTTTATACGTGGTTGTTCTTACTTCTTAAAGATCTGGTATTAAATATACAAGACTAGAATATTGGAAAAAATAGTGACATGCTCAAGCATTTGTAAAGGATGTACTCTATAGTCTCCTACCAAATATTGTCAATCCTGTGATGACCATATGAGCATCATATTGCTTTACTTGTGTGCTACTATGTTCTGTTCATTTGAACTCTGTTCTTAAAATGCAATTGCTGAATATTTATCACCCGATCTTGTTCACACAGGGTTGTTAGTGCCGGTGAATGGATGTTACTGTACAGCGTGGCAAAGGATAAAGAAGGCCTGTTGCAACGAGAAACCATTAGGGGCCTCTACGATGGCAGCCTATTCGAACGACTGCAGGACAGCAAGAAATCTTCCTGAATTCTTAATGCACATTTTAAAAATGTATATCTACTACATGCTTACTGCTAAACTGAGGTCTATTTTTAGGCAACGATGCAATTTTAAGACTGAATCATGCCTGGACATAGAAATAAATTGTATGTGTATTAGGGATGACCAGCTACAAATATTTTACTAAGCTAAGATACTTTCTTATTAGTAGCTTTGGCTCTCTAATTAATGGGCAGCAAGCATACAGATATTTCAAGGACGTTTGCAGCTCGCATGCGTAATATTAATGGGCAGCTCGCATGCGTAATATTGAGTTCATCGAATTTGTAGCCACAGAATCTATATAAATAAGATGTTTTTAGAAATTTACTGTTCACACGATATTTTATATCGTTGTAGCAATTCATGCCTCATAAGTTTGCAATTGAGTTATGGGCACGATTGCAGTAAAGAATCGTAGAACCGCAAAATTTAGAGTCCCAATTTGCAGTGCCATTAAGGATGAGATGATGCCAATTCACGGCATTTTTGTTTTAATGTTTAGCGTGTGCCTTGGTTTTCCAATCTTGAGATGTAGATTATCAGGCTTTTCTTTCAGTATGTACCAGTTTAATTGAACTCATAGGCCATTGTTTGCACAGTAAATGTTTGGGTAGTACAAACTATGAATTTGAGTAATTTCTCCATTACTTACAAGTTGGAATATTGCGCGAATGTAATGCATTTGCGGTTGACTCAGCTGTGAAGCTTCTTGTTTAGTTCATGATTGGTGTATTCGATACCAAACACTATAGGCCTTCTGTAGAATATACTGTTGCTAACTTGCTATTATTTGGTCAGTCTGTGATGTGGCATACCATGAGGTTGATATCATGGATTTGGGATGTATGTATCCTTGGCAATAGGCACTTTGTCGTCTCGAGATAAACTGATGTGTGAATTTATTATGCATTGATTTATAGATTTGCTTGTATATGTTGTATTGCCAATACATGAATATCCACAAGGTTAGTGTGGTTTCTCTTATATTATCAAATAGATCAAGATATGCTGAAGGTGCTGTCCATATTTAAATATTAACAATATTTGTGGCATATATGCTTATTTTCTTATCTTTTTTACTTTCGTGTAAGCCTTTAATCAGTTCTCTTATAGTCTTATGTGTCATGAGGTGCTACATGAGTTTGCTCAGGAATCTCTTAATGAAAAAACGCGCTCAGCTTATGCTTTCCTTGTCAGTTTGTTCTCTCAGATGTTTTTCCTTTTTACTTTTTTTAGAAATGAGAACACAATTTCCTCCCTACACTTACTGAATGGATTTTCTAGGTGATCACGAAGTTTTGCTCTAAGAGGATTGCCAAATATGCTTTTGAGTATGCTTACCTTAACAACCGAAAGAAAGTCACAGCAGTGCATAAAAGCAAACATCATGAAGCTTGCTGATGGTTTGTTCTTGGAGTCTTGCCGTGAGGTTGCCTCAAAATATCCTGGTATTCAATATAACGAAATCATTGTTGACAACTGCTGTATCCAACTTGTTGCAAGGCCTGAACAATTTGATGTTATGGTATGCATCTAATTATCCTGGTATTCCCGAATGTTTCTTTTAAGTATGCCATACCTTGAGGCTACGTGCAGAATTTCTAACTTGCTTTCTTTGGATTCTTTTGGTAGGTTACACCTAATCTTTATGGCAATTTGGTGGCCAACACAGCTGCAGGTATTGTTGGAGGGACAGGTATCATGCCTGGAGGTAGGGTTTCAGTTTGTACTTTGTTTCCGTGGTCATTTCTACATGCAAATAATGAACACGCCAACACTTCATACTTGTAATTCTCACAATATTTTGTTGGTCTCTGACTAACGTAATTATGCTAGGTGTTTTGTGTTTATCTTTTACATAATATTAGCCTTCATCGATTCTTTTGGAATAATTACATAAATATTACTAATCTTCCTTTTTTGTGAGATTCCTAAGCGTTGATTTCATGTGCATCCCTAAAATGCCGCCGTGGCGTTAGCACGGACACTATACTAGTAGGAATAAGTAGGGGTGTAAACGGATCGAATTCGGTCGGATATTGCTTAAACCGTATCCTAACCCATTTTTTTTTCGGATTCGGAGTCGAATACGGTAATACCGGATACGAATACGAATTCGGAATATTCGGAGTTTGAATACGTGCACCGTCAGACGGATATATAACGGATTCGCTCGGAAGCAGATAATATAGGCGGATAACATAGGCTCGGAGTTTCATATGGCTGAACCTTTTTAGCTTATCTTCTTTTTTCTTGATGGAATATCCCATATTTTATTGGATTTGTTGAAATTTATTTGGATTTTTCTAGATTTTATTTGAAAGCCAAGAGCAAAAACTTATTTTAACTATTTTCTAAAAGCTAAAAATAGTTTATGTTATTTCCTAAGTTCTCCTACATTTATAATATTTTTGTGCATTTTCTGGAATTTTTGGAGTTATTTGCATTTATTGGATTTGTGGGAATTTATTTGGATTTGCTAATGGGTGATGGGTGAAAATGATGATTTGGTGATGGGTCGGATATCCAAAAATATATCCGGTATTATCCGATAAAATTCCGGATAGTATCCGTATCCGTCGGATAGTCCGCTCCCGAATCCGAATCCGTATCCGAAAGCAACTATCCGAATCCGACTCCGAATCCGATAATTATCCGATATGACTATCCGAATTAGATCCGACTCGGATTCGGCGGTCGGTCGGTCGGGAAATATCTGATCCGTTTTCACCCCTAGGAACAAGCTCTAGTCACGAGGGATATAGGTAAGCAATCTGCAAATGGAAAAAATACGCTCCATGCACGCGCGCGCGCCAGGAAGCAAGGATTAGCTCGCAAGCTAGTCCACTTTTGGTCATTTGCTTATTAATTGGTGTTATAAAATGCACAGAAAAATATATAATAATCTTTACTATTTAATAAGTTTGAGTTGGTGGTTGGTGCATTCATCTGCCAACCTTCTCAACCGTCCGATCTGAATACTAAAATCTTGACCATCTATCTAACATCCTTATCCCTCTCTCTCATATCTAACTACCCCTCTCCACTTCCACCAACAGTTACCATCTCCCACCTCCTCTTCTACCCGGCCTCTCTCGCCTCCCTCCCCTCCTACTCCGCTTGCTTCCGCTCCCTCTCCGCTTCACCACCCCACGCCCCTGCCCCTCCTGCTGCGTCGCTGCCTTCTGCTCCCCCGGCACCGGCGTCCACCCACGACACACGGTGCAGTAACGGGATGCACGACGAGGACGACGGCGCGGGGTGGGGCAGGAAGGAGGAGGCGAGGTGGGGCAGGGAGGGGAGGTACGTGGAGAGGTGGACGTCGACGGCGAGGAAGACGAAGAGCGCGTCAGAGAAGAAGAGCACCTTGTTGGGGCCGAGGTGCCAGCCCGTGAGGCGTGAGCCCCATGGGGACGAACAGCACCACGCAAGTCGTGAGCACACTGTCGAGACCCGAATATGCAAATCCGGACTCTCCTGTGTATTCCGCACTAGTCCAGGATCACGCTAGTGCACACAGTATAAACGAAGATGAAATATCGACCATATCACGATTTACTAGGAAAATACTCAAATATTATTAATAATTATCAGAACACGACCTTATGGCCAAGGTTACAATTAATAGCCTGAAAGGCTTAGAAGAAACTAGCAGTGGAAAACCAGAAATAAGCGTAGTAGCCATTCGACATGCCCACAGGCAATCGACTGGGAGCGAAGTCCTAATCCGCGAAGTCGTCGAAGTATCCTCCTTCTAGTAGCTCCTGCTGATCTGGTCCTTCTTTCTCAACTGAGCAAATATGGATGAAGCTGTGAGTACACAGAGTACTCAACATGTCGTTTGTAACAAAGAGTGCAATATAGTATGCAAGGCTTACCAAAGGATGGCTGACAGGTTAATTTTGCAGAAAGCAACAATTTAAAGTAAATACAATAAATAGATTGAAAAGCGAACTTTGTAAATGATAATAAATAAGTAACCAAAGGAATTGAGACAAACCACAAGTGAACTGACCATTCACCCAAGGAATCCACCATGAACCAAGATCCATGAATTGAACATCCATGAACTAACCATTCACTTCCCAACATTACCCAACCAGGTTTTTATGAAAACTCTACCCCTCGTGTGAAATCACCGAGCATTATCCATGACCGAGGACGCAACTATTCGAATAGTTTTACACTCTGCAGAGGTTGTACAACTTTACCCACAAGACATGATCATCCCATATTGCCACTAGATTAACACACTTCCTTTGGTGTGCGGCGAGGAGATCATGACAAGGCCTTTACAATGTTCAATCTCAACCTAGTTCTGTCTCGCTAAGGTTTCGCCTCTCACCCCTCTTGTGCCAATGTGGATCCATGGCCACGCCAAACCACACTCATCACAATGACGAACCGAAATTGAAACATCCCAAATTAATTAGCCAGGTCCATCCCATACTGGACATGTGGTAGTACGGTAAGACTCAGATCAATGGCGCACAAAGTTAAGTCCTTAAATTTACTCAGACGAAACATCCACATCCCATGTGCCTCTCGCACCCCCTTTACTGCACGATCAATCGCCCAAGTGAAAACCAATTTTGTATAACCAACACCAATGACACTACCCATGCCATGTCAACAAGTTTTATAACCGTGGTTAACCACCACATTCAAGTATATCATTAAGTCAAGATTAATTAACCACATGTGATGATAAACCCAACGTACTAGTGATAAGCATGGCTAAGCAATTAAACGCACAACCCAAGTGACAACTAATATTGCATCACTAAGTAATTTCCCACTCTATGGTGACATTAGAATCAGGGTATTCAAATTATCAAGGAGGAATAATCAATTAGGTCATTATCTACTAATACAAGGGTTTTATAATAAAGTAGCAATGCATGATAATTTAAAGCAACATAATACATAATAGATTTGAAAACTGGGTTCAACATGATCAAACGACACGACTTGCCTTGGCCTTGCTCGGTTGATGAATCCTGCTCTTCAAATCCTGCCTCTGCTCCCTCGAAGACGTGATCTAACGAGAGAGAAAACGAAACGAAACACAAAATAAAATCAAATAAAATTCAAATGAACTCCAAAAACTTCCAAACCTAGACCAAAAGGTAGAGCTCAATTTTAGATGAATTTAGGAAAAAGAATCGGGTCAATCGGAGCTAGGACGAGGGAGAACGGGCTCTTGGAAAATTAAATCTACAGAAAATCGGGAAAATTGGAAAAGTGCACTGTGCTATGGACCCGGCTCACGAAATTACCAGTCTACCGTGAACCCGGCGCACGGCACAGTGGAGCTGACCGACTGCTGGCGCAAGCGGCTAGGGCTAACGTGGCAGACACGTGTGCGCCCAAGGCTGACGTGGCATGCTGACTAGGTAGGGTGACATGGCATGCTGACGTGGCACTAGGGTGGGCTCGGATGCTGACGTGGACGACAGGTGGCACCGACGTGGCACGACACGTGGGGCCTAGGGCTGACTCGGCATGGTCCACGGGGGTACGGCTGACATGCGGGTCCCACCGGGCAGAGGCACGGTGCACGGTGGATCGGGCGCACGGGAAAGCGAAGCGGCGGTGCGGCTGGCGTCAGCGGTGACGCATGCGGGCGCGGGGACCGAGGAGGCGCGGGGAGCGGCCGAGGCAAGACGGCGTGGCGGCCGGGCGGCGGGGTTGGCCGACGGTCGGGTGGCACGGCGACGCACGGCAGCGGTGGGGCTCACCGGCGATGGGCGGCGGCGAAGATGGTGACGGAATGGCGGCGAGCAACGGCGGCGGCGGCGGCGCGAACACGGCAACGCTGCGCACGGGCGTCGGCGGACGGCGGTGAGCGGCGGCGGCAGCTGCGGGATGAGGGGAACCTCAGGGGCTCGGCCCCTTTTATACCCGGGAGACGAAGAGTCCCGGGCGGGCTCGGACGTCGAGTCCGGGGCGGAGACGGCGGCGGAAAAGGAAGGCGGCGACGGCGGGTTCGAGCCGGACTCGGAGACGAGTCCCTCCCGGAAACGACGCCTGACAGGTGGGCCCCACCTGTCAGTGGCACCGGGCGAGCGAGTGGGAGCGATGGTGCGCTGGCAAGGCGGCAGCGGGGATGGGCGACGCGTGGCGCACATCGAGCGGAGGCGCGGCGCGGCCGGCACGGATGCGCGCGCTTGGCAGGCGGGCAGGCGGGCGGGTGGCTGGGTGGGTGGGTTTCGGCTCACCTGGCTTTTAGGATTTTCTTTTCTTTTTCTTTTTCCAGAAATTCATTTAAAGGCTTTTGAGCTCTAGAAAATAGCAAATAAATCCAGAAAAATCCCAGCAAATTCCAGAAAAGCCCTTGAGACTCAGGGAACTCAAATAAAATATTTTTGGCACATGTTCATGTTTGGATTATTCATATTAAATCCTTTTAATTTAATAAAATTCAAGTTAAGCTTTAATTAATTTCAGAATAATTCAAATGGTGAATTTTATTTTAAAAGCTTCAAAAAGGCTCTGAAAATCAGGATGTTACACACACCTACCTGCGCCATGGCAGACACCATCGACCGGCCAGCCTTGCGCGCGAGTAAGGGGCCACCAAATCTGGGCCTTGCTAGGGGGGACAAGATCGCAGGAAGAGGTTAGGTGGGCGGGCGATCGAGCGGCGCGGCGTGGAGCGGAAGCGAGAAGCAGAGAGGCGGGCGTCGCGTGATGGATTGGTGAGGTTCGGCAGGGTGGGAGGAGCGGAGCGGAAGGGGGTCGGCGGGATGGAAATAGTGGAACGGCAATTAAGCGGGTGCGGTGGGGGCTCGTTGGCTCCGACGCTTTGGCGCTTGGAGTTGGCCGGAGTCGGTGCGGTGCGTGCGCCGGCGTGGACCCGGGGGCGTTGGCACCCGGCCGGCTCGGCTCCGATTTTCGTTTGTAAAAGATAGTGAGATGGGAGGGTGGTTATTCAGATTAGTAAAGTTATCGTTTCATTAATGGCGTATGTTTTTCTTCTGCTTTGTTAAGTGAGAACAAAAATGATGGCAGGTCAATTCCAATGCTACTCTCTTTGCATCATAATACTAGCTGAATGCCCGTGCATTGCTACGGATTTTAAAATTTTATCATACTACATGTTCTAAAACTAACGGGTGGTAAAATTTGTTGGAATGTGCATACAAATATGTTCTATTTATTTTAAATCCGTAGCAACACACGGGCATTCAGCCAATAAAAAATAATTAGAAGCACGAGATAAAAATTTAACGTGGAAAACATTTGTGAAAAAACTCATGGACATATAATCGGCGAAATCACTATATGGATAGATTACAAAACACTCTTGATGTATTACATATATAGATAAGTTGTATTGAATGAGCTATCTATCATCAAATTTACAGGGAAATAGATACTGTTGTAGGGGTGGCCCCCACCTAAGCCCAACAGGCCTGTAGAAGGTTGTAAGGCCCAAGATGGGACATGTGCAATGGCATAAGTGCCCCTAAGGGGGATACTCAAGTGCAAGGGCACTATTGTAAAAGTACTACCCAAGAGGGTATATATATAATACCAGCCATGGGGGAAACCCTAAGCATTGCTTACCTAACTCTCAACTACCATACCTCTCTCTCTCTGTTTGGTCCGTAACCACAACAGTTGGCGCCGTCCGTGGGGAGGACACGAGCAAGCCTCAAGATCCGAAGAAGGATGGCACCAAAGAAAGCTTCTCAGCAGCCAAGAAGAAGGCGGTCGCGACGGAGCCTCGCGTCAGCACCAGGGCCTTAGCGTCCGTAAGCGCAGGTGGGGGCGGCAACACACCCGCCACGGCCACGACTGTCGGTGCCCATGGCACGACGGTCGACCCCGCTACCACCGCCGCGATGGTCGACGTCACCACCGCCGTCATGGCGGCCAACATCGGCAGCGCCAACCGGGTGGTCGGGGGTGGCAGCGCTGATGCCTTGGCTGGCACGACTGTTGTCCCCACATCCGGTGCGAAAATGACAAGCGGCCTTGGCGACAACGTCGGCTCCGGTCTCAAGTCCACCGCGTCGGCGCATCAGGTAACCCGGGAGTGCAGGCCGTCGTCCCCGTTGTCCTGACGGCGAGAACAGGTGTGCCGACTGCTGCGACTACGTCGAAGGTGGAGAGCGCCCTGCTGCCAGCTATCGGCACGCTCCAGCGGGAGCTGACGGATCTCCACGGGGCCGTGTGAGACATGCGGGAGGCCCGAAGTCAGCAGACCCCGCCGACAGCCGTGACGGAGCCCACATCGGAATGGGCGGACAGCCGCGATGCCCACACATCCAGCCACGTCTCACTGCGACGTGTAGATCCGGAGTCCCCCCTGTCCGCGGGCCTGCAGCAAGCGGCATGGCCGGAGGGCTTCAAGTTCCCCGCCACCATCAAGTCGTACAAGGGCGACACAGACCCTCGGTAGTTTGTGCGCATCTATGAGATGGCCATCGAGGCCGCAGGCAGAGATGACACCACGAAGGTGAAGGGACTCCCCCTCGCGCTGCAGGGAGTGGCGCTCTCTTGGTTTTTCACCATCGAGCCGAACTCCATCTTCACATGGGAGCAAATCTGTGACCGGCTCTACAATAACTTCCAGGGGAATTACGTCAAGCGCGTCGACGCGGATCAGCTCTTCGCGGTCAGGCAGAAACCCTCGGAGGGGCTCTGGGAGTATTCCAAGCACTTTGCGAAGGTCCGTTGCTATATCAAGGACATCAACGAAACAACCATCATCACCGCAGCGGTACAAGGCCTCCGCCCAGGGCCGCTAGCCGAGTACATCGCCTGGAAGCCAATCAAGATAGTACCGAAGCTCTTCAACAAGATAGAAGAGTATGCGCGGGCGGAAGAGGATGCGCGAAGACGCGAGGGCGACGACCCCGACCCCATTTAGGCCCAAGGGATGTCACGGGGACATAGCGTAGGGAGCCACTCCCCAACAGCAAAGCTTAACCAAGGGCTCGTGGAAGATGCCCTGGAGGCCTCATCAAGTGACAAATACAAGCCCTGGCGCAACCAGCACAAGTCCCAAAAGGCCCGCCACGTCCTCGGCATAGAGGACGCCCCCCAAGAACCTAACCCCGCCTCACACGGGAGGGGCCGGGGAGGCCGAGGACGGGGGCGCGGAGGAGACTACGAAGAGAGGTCACGCGTAGAGCAGGAAATCGAGGACTATGGCCAATGGTGTGAAGTACATGGCTACGGCAACCACTTCACGCAAACATGTACAACGGTCACGGCGCTACGGCAGGCGACCGTCAGAGATCGGGCCTTAGACGAACCACTCCCCGCCGAGGTCGACGTGCCACGGCCGCAAGAAATTCCGCGGCAGGTTGGGACCCAGCGTCGCGTCGTCAGTGTCATCTCCAGAGGCTCGTTGTGGCAGGCATCCTCGGCGCAACCACCTCCGGACATGGTGCGTTGCGAGGTCACATTCATGCCGGCTAACGCCCAGGGCGTCGAGTTTCCCCACCAGGACCCCTTTTTCATCCAGGCTGACATTGCGGGTTGCGACGTCAGGCGCGTCCTCATGGACGGAGGTAGTTCCGCGAACATTTTGTCCGCGGAAGCCTTCCACCGCATGGGGATCCCCCGGAGTTGCCTGGGACCATCGGAGGCCCCGCTCCAAGGTTTTGGAGCCCAGCCGCTGCGAGCGTTAGGCCAGGTGCGTCTCCGAGTCTCCCTTTGCCAGGGTGACAACGCCAGGAGTGAGGACGCTATCTTTGACATCGTAGATACCCCGCACCCATACAACGCCATTCTGGGGCGCCCTATTATCAACTCCTTCGAGGCAGTCCCCCATCATGGCTTCCTGTGCATGAAGCTCCTAGGCCCGCGAGGTATCATCACCATCTTCGGTGACCAGGACCTCGCCCGGCGTATAGAGGCTGGCGCCATGGGCCCGCACCGCTAGGTGCACGCCCTCACCGACAAGCCGAAGGCAGACACGCCCTCCGCTCCAGGGTGGACACCTAAGCCTCGGCCAGAGGGCGGGGTCAAGAGGCTGCCTCTCCAAGCCGAGGGGTAGTTCGTGTCCATCGGAGAGGGCCTCCCCCTAGAGGTGGAACAAGACCTGCTCTGGGTCTACAGAACAACGCGGATGTCTTCGCATGGTCCCCAGAGGACATCAAAGGCGTGGACCGTGCCCTCATCGAGCATAACCTGGCGGTCCGTCCTGACGCCAAGCCGGTAAAATAGAGGCTTTGGCATATGTCGCTGGACCGGCAGCAAGTGCCCATGGCGGAGGTAGCCAAGCTCCTTCAGGCAGGGGTCATCCGCGAAGTCCAACACCCAGATTGGCTCGCCAATCCGGTATTGGTGAAAAAGGCCAGCGGTGCCTGGCGTATATGCATCGATTTCACCACCCTCAACAAGGCGTGCCCGAAGGACGATTACCCCTTGCCGCGCATAGACCAGCTGGTCGACGCCACTGCGGGGTGTCAGCTCATGAGCTTTTTGGATGCATACTCCGGCTAACATCAGATCTACATGGCCAAAGATGACGAAGACAAGACCAGCTTCATCACGCCGGTTGGGACATACTACTTCATCAGGATGCCCTTCGGTTTGAAGAACGCGGGGACAACCTTCACCCGCCTCATCGCGATAGCGCTAGCTGTGCAACTCGGGAGGAATGTGGAAGCTTACGTTGATGGCGTTGTTGTCAAAACCAAGCAATTGGCCTCACACGGTGAGGACCTTTAGGAGACCTTCGATAACCTCAGGAAAGCAGGCATCAAGCTCAACCCGGACAAGTGCGTCTTCGGGGTACAAGCGGACAAGCTCTTGGGCTTCCTGGTGTCTGGGCGTGGAATCCAGGCGAACCCCGACAAAGTCGATGCCATCCTCTCTATGGAGCCACCCAAGACGACAAGGGAGGTCCAGAGGCTCGCCGGCCGCATGGCGGCGCTGAGCCGCTTCTTGTCCAGGGCGGCAAAGCGAGGCCTGCCATTTTTTAGGACACTCCGCGGGTGCGATGGGTTCCAGTGGGATGGCGATTGCGCGAAGGCCTTTGACGACCTCAAGAAGCACCTCGCTAGTCTCCCCACGTTGGTTGCCCGAGCACCAGAGGCTTCCCTCCTTCTTTACCTCGCTGCTTCCATGACGGCGGTCAGCGCCGTCCTCATTCTCGAGGAGGGCGCCCTTCAGCAGCTCGTCTACTTCGTCTCTGAGGCCCTGCAGGGCGCCAAGATGCGGTACACAGAGCTTGAGAAACTAGCATAGCACTGGTCATGGCCTCAAGGAAGCTTCGACACTACTTTTTGGCCCACCAATCACGGTGCCATCCTCATTCCCCCTGGTGGAGATGTTGCACAACAAAGAATCCACGGGGGGCATTGGAAAATGGGCAGCCGAGCTCGCCCCTTTTCCTTAACGTATGCCATGCGAATGGCGATCAAGTCCCAGTCCTCATGGACTTCCTCGTGATCAACGCCAGGGCCCATCGCCGGGCCACTGTCCAAGGCTTCCTCCTCAGGGGTGGCGTGCCCCCTCGAACCGGTGGGTTCGGACCCAGCGCCGGTCGTGCCCCTAGTCTCGATGGTACCGGTCGGCGACACAGCCGATGGGCTGGATGCGACGGCCTCAGATCGCGTCCTGCGCTTAGACGTCGGCGCCCCCGCGAGGCCGTCGCCATCGCGGTGGATTGGGGCCTCAACTGGCACCGCACGCTCGGGCACGGGAATACCTAGGACCTCGCACACCCGATTTATCCGCCCCTGCTTCACCGAAGTAGTCGCAGCCTCGCGCAGCTTGTGCTCCTTAGCCCTGTATGGCCCGAGGAGCGCGACGACTGCGCGCTCTGCGTCTTCCAGCCGGGGCACTGCACATAAAAGTGGGGCATCGCTCAAAGCATCACGCGACTAAGTGAATGGGCATGCAGCCCAAGGCCAGAAGACTTACAAGGATCGGAGGGTTTTAGAAGGCAAGATACGGTCGGATGGACGCCGTCCTTCCGGGTAGCACCCCGTCGCTCGTATTGCCACCGGCTGAAAAGTGGCGCCACCCCGTACATGGTGAACTCTTCGGCCAGGTCACGCATGTTGAATCGACAAGCGACACCGGCAAGCCTCTGCGCCTTCTGCGCGCCTTCGACCTGCGGCTTCACATCCGGCGAACTGTTGAACAAGATCGGCTGTCCGCGGCACAACAGGCCGCTCGTGCTCATCACGTGGTGGTAAAACCACCGCGGCATCCAACCGGACTCCCATTTCCCTCACGTAGCCAACGCGGGGAAGAGACCGACACACTGCTTCCTCAGCGCGAAGTTGACGCTGCCGAAGTTCGACACTGCTCCTCCTCCCATCTTCTTCGGCTGGCAGCGTGCATCATGCAGAATAGCAAATAGGCTCGCGCTGGGACGGCGACCCTCGATTCGCGCTGCCCAAGCGAAGACAGCCAGATGAACTATTGCGTTAGGGGTCAGCTGCGCCAGCTCCAATCCGTAGGCCCGCAAGACCTCGCCGACAAAAACCGACGAGGGCATCCGAAGCCCGGCATCAAAGAAGGTGACAAAGACAATCGCCTCCGTCTTCCCCGGGCACGGCTCCGTCTCGTTGGGGTCGGGCAGGCGAGCCCCGGCGCGATCCTCTATCTTTTTCTCCCGGACGAGTCTCTGGAACGTCTCCTTAGTAATGCAACTCCGTCCCAACACACGGGAGCAGCGGCCTCCCGAGTGCTCCATGGCGTTCCACTACTTGTTGACTTGCGCTGATCCTCGCACCACCAGAGGATACTCCGCCGGTGGAGGCGACAAGCAGCGCCCGCTGGAGGAGGTGCCACTGCTGAGCCGACGAGCGGGATAGTCTTGATGAGCCATTCCTCTCCGAAATAGGGGTGCTAAAAGAACAGGAGCAGCGGGGGACTGGGCTAATAGCGGAAGAGAGCAGGCAGAGCTAAGCAACCAACGGAGAAGAACATTCCCATGCTGGTGGTGACACCTTATAAAGCCTGCTCACCTCCCCCACAAGCGGAAGCCCAATCGGCGGGAGCCCAACAGTTCAGCTACCCACGATCAGGGAGCGCAACCGCTGACAGTTGGGGGTGCGCAGTGGTAGGTGGCCGGGCAGCTCACGACGCGTCCCGCTCCTCTGGGGAAGGGGCGAACGACCGCGGTCGTGCGACTACTAACAGCTCACGACGCTCCAATCGCGGCCCGCTGCATGTACCCTCCAAACGGGACAGCGCGTACGGCTGCAGCAGCATGTTCCTGACAAACCAGGGGCCGACACGATTCCAGGTGTCATTAAGGTGCACTACCGGACCGCGCAGCCACTTGGCCGTGTCAATGTCAGAACGGGCGAAGCCCTTCGCACTCCCCACCCCGACTAAAGGTGTCCGCAGCATGACCCTGCCTCCGCTCGGCCTCCAACCTCACGCGGGAGGTGGTCCAGCACGAGGACCTCGACCTGTCCGCAATTGCACTGTGTCTCCGTCACCACTTCGGCTTCGACCACCCCGCCAAAAAAGCCCCATGGGAGGGGATGGCCTCCGTAACCGGCCCGACGTCATACCCTCCCCGCGGGGCGGAGATCATGCAGAGCGGTTAAGATCCACCAAGAAATACGGAAGTTCACAGGCCGTAGGGATGGAGGGGCCAAATGACTAGGCAACATGGCGTCGGCCCGTGAAGCCCTTCACCATGAGAGGCTCCTGTTGTAGGGGTGACCCCCACCTAAGCCCAACAGGCATGTTAGAAGGTTGTAAGTCCCAAGATGGGACATGTGTAATAGCATAAGTGCCCCTAAGGGGGATACTCAAGTGCAAGGGCACTATTGTAAAAGTACTCCCCAAGAGGGTATATATATATAATACCAGCCATGGGGGAAACCCTAAGCATTGCTCACCTAACTCTCCACTACCATACCTCTCTCTCTGTTTGGTCCGTAACCACAACAGATACCCTTAGGAACAAAGTTCTAGATGAGAAAGGAACAAAATCCTAGTCGGTAATGAAAATAGATATCTACTCGAAAACTAGAGTAGCAACCTGCTCAAAGGCGGAAACAACACCCCTCTCAGAGAAGAAACAGAGTCTCAGAAAATGACAGTGGAGAGTTGTAATTATAAGCGTCTCGAGTTGCCATGTCTGACTCCAATTCGCGTAGAGTCCATCACGGACATGAAGATGATCTCAATTATGACCTCTGATAAGTTTGCATTACAGACCAGTCAAATAGATCAGAATATATCCTTTAGAGTAAAATATGATCAGATTCTTCAAACGATCAGAGCTGATAAGATTCAAATAGCAAAATACAACAATTGGGAATGACTTATGTATCCAAAGCAAATCAGCCAGCGTAAAGTTGTCTGGATCATAATCCTAGCTAGCTTAGTAGGATCGTTTTTAGGTTCACAGGGACACAGGACTAGTATCATGAATGCAAACGGTTGCTTGCTACAAGTTTATGATCTTAGTTAGGGCTGGAAACGAGCCGAGCCGAGCCGGCTCGAGTCAGGCTCGGCCGAGCTCGCTCAAAGCTGCGGCTCGGCTCGTTTGCGAAACGAGCTACGCGATAGGCTCGGCTCGTCTCGGCTCGGCTCGACTGGCGGCTCGAGCCGGCTCGCGAGCCCGACCGAGCTAAAAAGTCTCGCTTTTGCCGACCGAGCCAAAATGGCTCGCAAATGTCCACCGAATTAAAACGGCTCGCAGATGCCCGAACGAGCCAAAATGGCTCGTTCGGCTCGCCGCTCGCAGATTACAAAGCAAAATTTACAGGTAGGCGTCCGCGGTGTTGAGGTCATCGAGGATCTTGTTCTTGACATCCTGTGAAAGCGAAGCGAAGGGTCCTACATTGGAGTAGAGCTCCGCCGAGCGCCGGCGATCTGATGGCCCTTTCCAACGTAACATACGAGTCCTGAAGCGAATTAAACACGCAGGTAAACAAATGGTTAATCACCCTGTATAATCACTCTCAAGATCGTTGCACATGAACAAGGTTAACGCTAAGAGCGAAATGCTGTAGTAATCAAACCATTTAAATGTTGCTGTAGTTCAACTGAGAGGCGAATAAACTGAATTTCTTGACAGCTACTATTAGTGCTGCTGAAAGATGTGCATGTAGCATGTACTACGTACATCTGCGGCAACGGCCTGCTGGCCTCTCCAGCTGCCGAGGAACTCCCTGGACTCCTTGGCGGCGTCAGCGCCCCACCGGAACTTGGCCACGTCGCCGGCGTCGTCCTCCTCCAGCGACTCCCGGAGCGTCCTCACCACCTCCCTTGCCGCCTTCAGGTACGCCTTGGGCAGCATCTTCCCCGCCTTGGTCTAGCCGCCTGGGGCTGGGACGATTGCGAACAGCGAGCCAAAAAAGCTCGCGAGCCAGCTCACGAGCGGCTCGAGCTCGGCTCGTTTTTTTTACGAGCTGCGAAGGAGGCTCGACTCGGCTCGAAAATTTACGAGCTCGAGCCGATCCGGCTCGGCTCGTAACGAGCTCAAGCTGGCTCGCAAGCCTCGAGCTATTTTCCCACCCCTAATCTTAGTAAATAGTTTAAGATCTGCATCATTATTTATAAATTTGGATCGAATTGCTGGATGATCGTTTAGGATCGTGGCCACAACCTTGGGATTCCAAAGTATGTATAGTACTATATTGCTAAGACAATATAGAGGAGATCAAGTTATAATGAAGGATTCTTTTCATTATTAAAAGCTTGAGATACATAGCATGAGAGGGTTTTGACTAAACAAACGCGCACACATATACGCACGTATTTTCATGTGAAAAATCACGTAACTTATGATGTGACGCGTCACTTGGCAGACCAAATCTGTCTTATTTTTCGCAAACCAAGTCCACCTTATTTTTGCTGAACCGTGCATCTATCTATTTGAATGAGTCTGTGTTACTTTCTATTCTTAATCAAGCCCAATAGTAAGTCGTTCGCGTGATCGATCGAATTTGTTATAATATTTTTCTTGTGTATTTTCTGAAGTATAATAAGTAGTCTGTTGTTAGATTTGTTTGTTGCATCACTAGTTTTTATTGTATTTATCTTCTAGTAAAAATAAGAATTAAAATATTATTCACATTTCCACGTCATCAGCATTCAGACTTCAGAGTCAGCAACATTGCTGGTGTGATAGTACTATTTGTCTGTCATTTTCGATCATGGGTGAGCCTGTTGCGGATAGGAACGTAGCGACGATGGCCCATCAATTGCGTGCAAGTTTAGCAAATCGTACGTACTACGTAATGTATGCAGTTCAAGACGGCAAGACATTATGACTTTTCTAAGATTAGGCCCCTGCTTCAACTGGTTTTAAAATATTTGGTTTCTGTCTTCTAATTTTTAAAAGCCAGATGCCACTTGGATGTGTTGATTTTTTAATTTCGAATTTTGATTTTTTTCTGCTTATTCTTTTTATATTATCTATGATGATATAACGGTATTTTTAATTTTTTATTGAATTACTTAGAAAAAAAGATAATAATCGCTATAGTGTAATTTCAGTCATAAGCTATCAACCCGTTAGCCCGACCCCTTGATATTGTACGTCAAGAACTATTCCAAGGTCAAACACCCTATTATAGCTTGTGTCATACATCAAATTAGATAATTATATATGTTGATCCATATTCCTCATCTTTTTTGGGGGGTTGGGGGGTTGGCTTGACAATCTTAGGGTTTGAGCAACCCATGCATATATCCAACGATTAATTAATCATTCCTCATAATCACATGCAAATAGAAAGATGAAGAGGGAATCATATCTCAAGCAAACCATATAATGGTTTTCCATGGTAGATAGCCAACACATCCAAGGATTCAATGATCTAGGGGTGAAAATGTATCGGATAATGCTTAAACCACATTCATTTTCGTATTTGTAAACGAATACGAATCGAATATTGTAACGAATATGAATTCTAATCGAATATCTACTCAATTTGATCGGATCCGGATATTCCCATAACTTATGTAGTATGAAGACATTAATAACATTTTATTCTCGTATAATCACTCATAATCATTCTAATCCATTTACTTCACCTAAAGAAACACGAATTCACGTTTAATTAAAAAACTTGTCCAGCTAATTAGTCGTATTATAATTAAATATGCATATTGCTTCGTAGAATACAACGGATACAGATAGTCCGAATAAAATAATATTTCGGATGGTAAAAGTTCATATCATATTTACATTCATATTTTTATGCGAATTTGAATACGAATAGAAATTGTTAAGCGGATGAAAAAATCTATGCCATATTCGTATCCTATGGAATACGGTAATCGGATAATATGGATAATATGTATCCACTTTTCACCCATACAACGATCCATTCATCAAATCAAAAAATCCATTAGTAATTGATGGCGTTGCGCCTTAGCCTTATAGTTGACGGCCAGAATTCAACGTGCAAAAACAATCATGTTTTTTTGGGTTTTTAGGGTGACTTTCGACTTTAGCTTTTTTGGAAGTCGAAATAAATAGGGTAACTTTTTTGAACAGTTTCTCGAAGCCGCTAATCCAAACAGCTTCCTAAGTTTATCAATGTATGCGCCATTCATTTCAAAAAATATATTCAAAACTATTATCTATAGCTGAAATCCTTCTGTCGCAGTCTAAATGACAATGCCATTAATGTGATGCAGCCAACTACGCTTGATTTGGGACGAGGCAAGTCGAGCTGGGGCCGTGGCTGGGTTCGCGCTCGAGCCATTCAAGCGCGCTCGCGGGGTCCGCCACGTGCATACGGCGCGGTCCAGAATGCAACACGCGGCAACTCCCGGCTGTAATTGCTAACCGGCCCGGATAGCGGCAGAATTTTCTCCCGATCGATCCAAGAAACTGCGCTCGTTGCCGTACAGTCGTGCGTATGAATAGGCAGCCAAGGACCGGCATTGCGTCTCCCGTAAATTCCTATCTGCCTCTTGGAGACGTGTATACACACGTCTGCATGGATGTTATGTGTGATATATGCTTAAGTATGTGCATCTGTTTTGTTCTCTCAGAAAAAAAACTTTAGCTGTTTTAATAATTCTGGAGGAATTCAGGTACTCTGGTGACACTATAACCAATTAATTTGATCTTATATGACAAATTAGCATGTTGGTCCACGTATATAGTTATCTTCTACTTCTTTTTAATTATTTTTTAATCCTGACTGCTGTGACATCAACATGCACATATATGCCACCATCGCTGCTACCTGCTAGGACACCCACCAATGCTCTCTTCGGTAGCCCCAAGTCTATTCCTACTATAGCGCAATCTTTACTCCAGGCTATTTGCCTCTCTATGTATATATATATATATATATATATATATATATATATATATATATATATATATATATATATATATATATATATATACACACACACACATACATGATGTTATACATGCTCGATGTCCTCTTCTCCCATGTCGGTCATTCGTCTTCTTCGATGTTGCCCAACTCAACTGTGGCTTTCTCACTAACCACAATGACCTCTTGTCTTTACTAGTGCTGGCATGTCTGTTTTAGTCATTGTCTAACGATAAAGAGAATATTCTTGCCATCACCGGTGATGTTTGTGCCCCTCACCAGCAATATCATGCTCCTAATTACCTGATGACTCCATATCATCTATAACTTATCTTCAATGCAAAACTTCATCTTCTCTCTATCAGGGCTTTTCTATCATCAAGCTTATTTAGCAATTGAGTTCTTCAACAATGCCAATGCCCACCACTTATTGTCGCGGCCCTTGGTTCCTTTGACTCTAACCCTTCTCTTCAATAGCTCTAATGAGCAACATTATGTACATTGCCCACGTCAAACGGCTAAGGTGAGTAGTATAACATTGTCCTTATCTCTACCGCCACTGCCTCAGGCCTTCGTTTCCCTATGTGTCATTGTCTTCTTGCAAGACAGATCGACATTATTGCACTCTTTCATAGTCTTTTCTAATATTATTCGTGTTATCCTCGTTATAACTTTTTTATTCAAATTTTAGTTTATTTTTACTGGAATTCGTATATAAATCAAATTGCTCATTTATTTAATTTATCCTGAATTTTATTTATTTTGCGACTTTGGATGCTGAGCGTGGCAGTGGCCACAAGCCAGCCTGAGGCGATGCATTTTGAGGGGGGTTGTTCACGTGAATAGTACCCCTTTGGCACTATTCATATGAATAGTGCCCTCTAAGTACATGCGCACACGTGTGTGCGTTCAGTGGTCAAAGCACGTGCCCATGCTCCCGGCGATCTCATGTCTCCGTCTACTTTCAAGCATGTGTATTGAACACACCTACGTGGGTGTGGGGTTGAGTGCGTTTTTATTGTACTTATGATCTCAAAAAATAAAGAATCCAAGATGTCTATCTATTATATTATATTATTAGAACCATATAATAAGAAGATACTACATTCACTCAAAGGCAGAAATTATCATGTTAACTGGAGAAAATCGGAAAAGATCTATACCGTCAATCATCATTGATCATGGTGGGGCCAATAACAATATAGATTTATTTAAGGAAGTTTTGAGTTTAAATAGAAAATAGGAGATCTAGATAACGGAGAAAATTGGACTCTAATTAGGAAAGATACATGAGAGTGTGAGCTTACATGAGGAAAAATGAAACGTGCAGAAGAAAGATATGAGCTAGAATAAGTGCATTCAAGAATATTGCACCTAGGGATGAAAATGGATTGAAAACGATGAAATAGTCTCAAATACAAATACAAATCTATATTTTTAAAACAAATACGAATATGAATTTGAATATTCTCGAATATGAATACGAATCCAATGTAATAGATATGAATTCGAATCGAATATATACTTAATTCGGTTGAATATGAATATCCTCCTACAACTTCTGTAACAAAACTCGGTAGAATAAATTCCTAGCTATTTTGCCGGTTTTCCCTAGTTACCAGAACAGTTACCGCTTTCAAACTACCCAAATTCGAAGTTCAAATAACAAGATTCGTTCGGGTTTTTTCTGGGTTCTGGAAATGGATCGAATAGTCTTGAATATGAATACAAATATTCTCGAATATGAATGTAAATATGAATATTCTCAAATACGGATATAAACATTTTTTAATACAGATTTCTATTACCACATTTATGTTTTCTCGGATATGAATATCGAATAAAACGGATTATTCATTATCGTTTCCCACCCCAAATTGCACCAAGGAAAGAGCTGCAGCCAACAGGAGTTGTACTCCAACATGTGAAGACAAGAGAAAAGCCTCATGCAATAAGGCCTAGATCAGCTCGAAAAAAGTAAGATCTTTGTCGCAAGAACAAGGGGCAACCCAAGTCATATTGACATGGAAATTAAATTGCAATTTTTTTTTATTTTTTATTATAAATTTCAATTACATTTTGTTGAAATTCGTGTACAAATCTAATTACCAATTTTTCTTTCATTTTTACTCTGAATTATAGTTATTTAAAAATTTTACTTTGGAATTTGTATCAAAATTAAATTGTCCATTTTATTTTATTTTTATTACCAATTTTATTTATTTTTGGTTGAAATTTGTATGTAAATCCAATTGATAATTTTTTAATTTTTATTTTGAATTATATTTATTTAGGGATATTACTTCAGAAGTTGTTTGGAAATCAAATTGCTAATTTTATTTCATTTTTATTCTAAATTTCAATTATTTTGTTGGAATTAGTATACAAATCTAATTTATATTTTTCAATTTTTATTCTAAATTATATTTATTTAGGATTTTACTTACGAATTTTATGTAAATGAAATCACTAATTTTATTTTATTTTTATTCCAAATTTCTTTTTTTAAATTCGTATATAGACCAAATTACTAATTTTTGTTTATTTATTATTATGAATTATATTTATTTAGGGTTTTACTTATGAATTAGTATGGAAATAAAATAGTTATTTTCAGTTTATTTTTTATTTCAAATTTCACTTATTTCAGATTGTATTTGATATGGACTGTTTCTTTTAATCTAGACTCACCATGATCAACGGTGTAGATCTTTCTCTTTTTCTTTGATTAATATGGTAGTTTCTAACACTCGGGAGCGAATGCAGTGGCTTTTTTCTTTACTTTAATTGTATGGTTATTATAATAGCATTCGATATGACCATATAATAGACAAATACTCAAATAAATATCAATAACTTCCTAGTTAGTCCACTTTGGTGACGACTAACTTGTACTATACATTGATCGTTTAATTGGTATTTCATTTCATAAGAAATAAATATAAGCATATGCTATTTTATAAGAAACAAATATGATCAAAGAACTAGCACTTAAGCATATGTGTGTACATATGCATGTTCTGGTCCATGCGCTGTTTTTTCTCTCTACCTTTTACAAATGATGGAGCATTCCTTTTATAGCAGTTGAACAGATGCTTTAGCCAGCCATAGCTCCTTTTCGCTATTCATGCCTAGAGCCGCGAGCAAAGAATTGCTGCTGCTGTGTGTTCTTTTCTTGCATGCGCCAGCACATGCGAAACCACATGCAACAGCCGCTAAGGGCATCTGTAGTGTATATAACCCAAAGGGTCTTAAGGTGGGTCCCATCTAAACTTTAAGACCAACTCCATAGTGTATATAACCCAAGGGGCCTTAAGATGGTCCCACTTGGCAGATGAAGAAAAATTGTATTTTAATGCTTATGGCCAGGTCTTTAGCTTGAGGACCAGCCTTAAGTCTTTTTTGCTTAGGGTCTGCTTAAGGTCACCCCTGTAATGTATAAGGTTGACCTTAAGGTGGCTTAAGACCTCCTCTTTTCATACACTACAGATGCCCTAATAGCTGTCGTTTGTGACTGCTGCATGCAGCAAAGGCATCATATATTCATGCATACGCCATGCATTGATCTACTAACACACACTTTTATTTAACAAAGAGAGACAAGAGGGAATTAAAACCCAATAATTCTAATACTTCAAAACTAGCAACCATCACATTAGATCTTTTATAATTAGAATTAATCCAATAAATTACATGGGGCACTTTTCCATTAATTAAAACTAACATCATAACACAAAAAAACGAACAGAATTGGCCGAATCTTTGTGGTGATAAAAAGTCGTGATGAACAACAACAACCGAGGCATTTTCGGTATTTCTCCACCTCCGGCTCACTACTACAGAAAAGGTCATCACAGACAGTTCGAAAACGGCATCACAGACGGTTTTGTGAACCGTCTGTATTTATGGGTCAGTGATAATCGAAGGTCATCACAGACAATTTTCGAACCGTCTGTGATTATCAGCTATCACAGACGATTTTTGAATAAAAACCGTCTGTGATAGCTGATAATCACAGACGGTTTTGAGTTAAAACCGTCGTGATGCGATAATCACAGACGGTTTTGAGTTAAAAACCGTCGTGATATCGATCATCACGAGCGGTTTTAAGTAAAAACCGTCTGTGATTATCAACTATTACAGACGGTTTTTAACTCAAAACCGTATGTGATATTCCCTTCAACCCCTAAATATATTTCTGTTTATCGGCTAGCCTCAGGAAATGCTAGCCATGCCCTCTGAAACAAGCAGATAATCACAGACATAAAACATATACAATTCACACATCTCATTTCATTTCAGATACATTTCACATCTGTAACATCCTGATTTTCAGAGTATTTTTGAAGCTTTTAAAATAAAATTCACCATTTGAATTTTTTTTCTGAAATTAATTAAAGCTTAAATGAAATTTTATGAATTAAAAGGATTTAATATGAATAATCTGAACATGAACATTTGCCAAAGTTATTTTATTTGAGTTCCTTGTGTCTCAAGGAATTTATTGGATTTTTTCTGGATTTTTCTGGATTTATTTGCTATTTTCTAGAGCTCAAAAGGATTTAAATGAATTTATGAAAAGAAAAATACCAAAAATCCCCAACCGGCCGATGGGCGAAACCACCACCGCCCAACCGCCTCGCTCGCTTGACCCAGTGCGCGCGCGTGCCACGCGTCGAGCATCGCGCGCGCCGCTCCGCTTGGCCTCCCGATGATCGCCACGTGGCGTCATCCAGCTGCGCCGCGCCGCGCGCCCGCATCTCGGCCGCTGCTCACCGCGCCACCGGCGGTGGGGCCCACTGTCAGTCGTCCCGACCGGACTCGTCTTCCCGTCTCGAAGCCGGACTCGCCGCCATTGCCGTCCCGTCGCGGACACCTCGGTCCGTGTATAAAAGCCAGCTGCCCCTCGGCTTCGCATCCCGAGCCGCGCTGCGCGCCGCCGCCGCCGGAGCGCCGCCCGGCGCCGTCGCCCTCGTCATCTTTTGCGCGGCCGTCGTCGCCAGAGCCGCCGCCGCCGTCTGCCGTTCGCCACCGCCGGTGAGCCGCCGCCGTCGTCGTCCCGCCACCTCGGTCGCCGCCGTCACCGTCGCCGGCCGCCCGCCGCGAACCCGCCGCCGCGCCGCCGGCCGGCGCGCGCGCGCGCGCGCCGCCTCGGCCGCCGCCGCCTCGCGCCGTGCGACGCCGCGTCGGCAACGCCCGCGCCCGCGTCCTTCGCCTTCCGTCGCCGGTCCATGTGGCCGTGCGCGCCTTGTGGGTCCCGCCCGTCGGCCGGCCGTGACCCGTGAGCGATCTGGGCGGCGGCCGATCGTCCACGCGGCCGCACCACGCCCGTCCGTCGCCCGCCATTGTGCTCCCGAAGCCGCCACGCAAGCGGGCCACGTCGACCCTAACGCTTGCGTGTACGCCACGCCACCGCCACCTCGACCCTAGTCGCCGCGTCAAGCCGCCGCCGCCCGCCTTGTTTCGTGCGCGGGTTCACCGTGAACTCGACCTCCGTGCGCCGGTCCACAAAGCCTGATGCACTTTTCCAATTTTCCCGATTTTCAGAAAATCCAATTTTCCAAGAGCCCGTTCTCCCTCATCCTAGCTCCGATTGACCCCGTTCTTTTTTCTAAATTCATCTAAAATTGAGCTCTACCTTTTGGTTCAGGTTTGAAAGTTTTTGGAGTTCATTTGAATTTTATTTGAATTTATTTTCTCTTTTCGTCTCGTTTTTCTCTCGTTAGATCGCGTGTTCGAGGGAGCGGAAGTTGGATTTGAGGACCAAGAGCCCTCATCTGAGCAAGGCCAAGGCAAGTCGTATTCTTTGATCATGTTGAACCCAGTTTTCAATCTATTATGTATTATTTTGTTTCAAATTATCATGCATGGCTATTTGTTAATAAAACCTCGTAATTGGTAGTTATACTCCTAATTGGTTAAATCCCTCCATGATAACTTGATTGCCATGATTCCATTGACACCTTAGGATTGGGAATTATTTAGTGATAAATAATAATTGTCACATGGGGTTACGTTCAAGCGCTTAGCTTATTATTAGTTATTTGGGATCTGTCATCGCATGTGGTTAATTAATCGACTTAATGGTTTACTTGAGCGTGGTGGTTAGCCACGTTATAAAATGTGTATGTCATGACATGGGTAGTGTCATGGGCATTGGTTATACAAACTTGGCTTTCACTTGGGCGAATGATCGTGCGATAAGGGGTCTTTGGATGCACATTGGGATGTGGATGCTTCGCTGGGTAATTGTTAAGGACTTAACTTTGTGCGCCATTGATCCGAGCTTAATCGTGCAAACCACATGTCTAGTATGGGATAGACTGGCATAATAATTTGTGAAGTCTCCACTTTGGTTTTACTCACGATGTTGTGTGGCGCAAGAGGGCAATTATCGACTAGGGGTTACCCTACTCGACGGCGAATCCTTAGCGAGTGGGATCGGTGGAGATGGACCATTGTAAAAGCCTTGTTGTGATTTCCTTAGTGAGGCTAATCACATCGTGTGGGTACAGTTGTGCAACCTCTGCGAGTGTAAAACTATTCGAATAGCCGTGTCCTCGGTCATGGACAATGCTCGGTGATTTCACACGAGGGTAGAGTCTTTATGAAATTTTGGTTGGCTTGAGATGGGAAGTGAATGGTTAGTTCACTTGTGGTCTACTCAATTCCTTTGATTTATTTACTTAGTGTGCATTGTTAAATTTGCTTTTCAATCTATTTATCATATTTACTCTAAATTCTTTGTTTTATGCAAAACTAACCTTTCACCATCCATTGTTAAGCTTTGCATATTATATTGCATTCATTTGTTACAAGCGACTTCTTTGAGTACCAATGTACTCACGGCTTTATGCCCATGTTGCTCGATTGAAGAGGAGGACCGGATCGGCAGGAGTTGCTAGAAGGAGGCTACTACGAGGACTTCACGGATTAGGACTTCGCTCCCGATCGATTGCACTGTGGGCATGTCGAGTGGCTACTACGCTAATTTTGGATTTCATTGCTAGTTTCTTTAAAGCCCTTGGGCTAATAATTGTAAGCTTGGCCATAAGGTCGTACTCTGTTGGTTATTAATATAATTTGGATTTCCTTTAGAATATCGTGATGTGGATGATATTTATCTTTGTTTACGCTGTGTGCACTAGCGTGATCTGGACTAGTGCAGAGTACAGTGAGAGTCGAATTTGTATATTCGGGTCTCGGCAGAGATAGTATCGAGCCATATCGATTGTGGGACGAAAACCTAAGTTAGTCGTTGTCTCAAAAATTCAAAACCTATCTTCTAAAGACAAAACAACCAAACCTGATATTTAGCAAATTCTTTACTCTCTTACCTTATTCTTAGGGACTCTTGCCTCTCACCTTAAAATTTCTGCGAAAATGAAAATTTTTAAAGCGACTCTTATCTTGTGCCGTCTTTGTAGATGTCGCAAAGCAACTATAGCAGTCGGGAGGATGGAGGAGAGTGCTTGATCTCGCTAAGAAGTCTTGGTTTCAAAGAACACCAATGTACAGTTCCATGGATGATGAAGTAAGAGGGTACCACTTCACACGGTTGTACTTCACTATCAAGCTTGGAGGTCACGTCGTACACCACGACTTCAAAGGTTCAAATCCATAGCGGTACGCAAGGCCGTTGCTCAACTCATCGACGGTACAAGATCGGTATGACCAAGTTCATCCAGAATACAAGAAAGTATGAACTCGAGGAGTACACTCGCGGACGCCAACACCTCCACCTTCGCCTCGCCACCCGGCCGGAGGAAAGGCAACGCATGGCGGATGATCGCCGAGAGTACCTTCAACTCGTCATTCCAGCGGCGCCTACAATGCGATTCCGCAACCGATGGGCGTTCTCTGACGATGCGAGAGGAAGAAGAGGAAGATCGCACACCGTACCTCGCCGGACTGAGTGGGAGCCGGAAGAGTAGACCGTAGCATAGGATAGCATCGGTTAGGAAGTGGTTTTGTTTGCATTGAGTGTGATGTGAGCTGCAGTTTTGCCCTCAAAAGCAATATGTTGCAGTCATATCAAATCTTTTATTGAAGTGATTTATTTGTTCTTTTGTTAGCTTTTGGCTAAGTGATTGTTTAGTTTAGGATTTACCATTAGAATATCCCCTTAGACGAACTTACCACTTATCTTTGCTTTTCCCTCTTACAGTAAGCCTGTGAAGCAGTCCTCAAGCAAGTGATCTTTCTTTTCAGATGGTTGATACCGGAGCTCCGCAGGCGTGGTCGATGAGTCGAGATCACGAGGCGTCGAGCAACTCCGGGCAACATGCAAACCAGCTGGATGGATCCAACCTTGAGTCGATTCATGGCAGCCCGGACTCGGTTGATGAACACCATGATGCGAACATGAACGCCATGATGAATCGCGAGAATCAAGACATGGCCATGCCTCCACCGATTCGCCGGCGGTCAAGTTTGCAGAATTTATGAGGACAAGGCCTCCTACCTATTCACGGTCTTCTGAGCCACTAGAAGCCGATGACTGGATGCGTTCAGTGGAAAAGAAGCTTAACCTTGCCCAGTGTACAGATCGCGAGAAGGTGTTGTATGCAGCCCATCAGCTTGAGGGTGCTGCAGCCGAGTGGTGGGAAAATTATTGTGCCGCTCACGAGGATCCAGAGAGCATCACTTGGGCTGAGTTCGCAGGAGCTTTTCGTCATGCCCATATCCTGGATGGGGTGATCGAAATGAAGAAGGAAGAATTTCGGGAGTTGCAGCAGAAGAACATGTCCGTGAGTGAATATCTCAACAAGTTCACTCAGTTGGCCCGTTATGCTCCAGAAGATGTCGCCACAGATGATGCTCGCCAGAAGAGGTTCAAGAAAGGATTGAACCCAGGATTGAAAGTTCAGGTAGTGGGACATGATTATGCCAGTTTCCAAAACATGGTGGACAAAGCAATGCTCATTGAGGAAAGTCATCGCGAGTTGGAAGAATCTCGCAAGAGAAGAATGATGCAGCAAGGATCACAGATGCACCAAGCTCGAGAGCCCGCCGGTAATTTTCAGCCACTCGAGTTCCTCGGCGATCGGGATTCAAAACTCCTGCACGGCTCCCGTCGTTTTCTTGACGCCAAAACCAAATCCGGTGGGAAGCCAACACAGAGGATTACCAAGCCCATGTCGCGATCACTTGTTTCAAATGCAATGAGGCGGGACATTATGCCAACAAATGCCCGCAAAATACCGCGTGACACGGTTCGCTTCAGCTTGGGAGCCACACTGCACCGTACCCTGCGGCGGGATCGGGGCGGAGCACCTCAAGGATCAAATCAACCCAACAAAGGATCGCGGATCGTGATGCGTGGCAGGTGAACCACGTCACCATGGAGGAGGCTCAAGCGGCGCGGATGTGGTGATTGGTAAGTTCCCGATAAATTCGATACTCGCCACGATTTTGTTTGATTACGAGCTTCACATTCGTTTGTTTCTCGGAGTTTTGCTCTAAAGCATAAGTTGGAAGTCGTTGCACTTGGTTCCATTTTATTGGTTCAATCCCGAGCTGCTCGAGATGAGTACAAACCTAGGATGCCCCAAAGTTAGGATAGCCATCCAAGGAGTAGAGTTCTCCATGATTTGGTTGTCTTGAATATCCGATCTTTGGGCGTAATTTTGGGTATGGATTGGCTCAAGAAGCATCAAGCGATATTGGAATGTGGAAGCCGAGCGGTCACTTTGGGCGGTCCCGATGGAAGCAAGGTTAGATTTGAAGCCGACATGAAGCGACGAGAAAAAGTGATGGTGTGCCAAAGTAAAGGATTGCCCTAAATGAAGTACCGATTGCGAGAGAATATCCGATGTTTTCCCGATGATCTCCCGGGATGCCACCAAAAGAGAAGTAGAGTTTGCAATTGAGTTAGCACCGGGCACCTCACCAATTTCAAGAGACCTTACGAATGCCCGCCAATGAGTTAGCAGAATTAAAGAAGCGGATACAAGAGTTATTGGATAAAGGGTATGTCGGACCAGTACCTCTCCGTGGGAGCACCGGTATTGTTCGTCAAGAAGAAGGATGGTAGCAGCGTATGTGTGTGGATTACGAGCTCTCAATGAAGTTACCATCAAGAACAAGTACCGTTGCCCGAATTGATGATCATTCGATCAATTAAAAGGAGTGGAGTGTTTTCCAAGATTGATTTGAGATCGGGTATCACCAAATGAGGATTCGACCGGAGGACATACCCAAGACGACCTTCTCAACTCGTTATGGATTATACGAGTTCACCGTGATGTCCTTTGGCTTAACCAATGCCCTGACCTACTTTATGTACCGATGAACAAGGTGTTCATGGATTACTTGGACAAGTTTGTCGTTGTGTTCATTGATGACATTCGATCTACTCCAAGAATGAGGAGGAGCATGAGGAGCATTTGAGATTGGTATTGCAAAGATTGCGGGAGCACAAGTTGTATGCTAAGTTCAGCAAGTGTGAATTTTGGATGAAGGAAGTTGCCTTTTTGGGTCATGTGTTGACAGCAGAGGAGTGTCCGTTGACTCGGGAAAGTACAAGATGTGCTCACTGGAAGGCACCCACGTCGGTGACCAGTCCAAGCTTCCTAGGAATGGCGAGTTACTATCGGAGATTCATTGAAGGGTTCTCGGTGTAGCCCGACCCCTTACCCAGCTACTAAAGAAGGAAAAGAAGTTTGAATGGGCGCGAGTGCGAGAAGAGTTTTCGGAAGTTAAAGGAAAGTCGACAACAGCACGATCTTAATTTTGCGACATCAAGAAAGATTTTGAGATTTATTGTGGCGCCTCCCGCAAAGGTTTAGGGTGCGTATTGATGCAAGACAAAGAGTGGTAGCTTATGCATCGCGTCGATTGAGGCCACATGAGGAGAACTACCCTACGCACGATTTGGAGTTAGCGGCGATTGTGCATGCCACGAAAATATGGCGACACTACGATGGGTAACGGATGTGAGATCTACGGATCATAAGAGCTTGAAGTATATCTTCACCCAATCAGACCTTAACCTAAGACAAAGAAGATGGTTGGAGTTGATAAAGGACTATGACATTGGAATCCACTATCACCCAGGAAAAGCCAACGTAGTGGCAGATGCGTTGAGCAGGAAGGTATATTGCAACACAATTATGGTCAAGGAGAGTCAACCAGCATTGCACGAGGAATTTCAAAAGCTCAGCTTGGAGTTGGTTGAAGAAGGGATGTTAGCCACCTTGGACTTGCAGCCGACTTTGGATAGTCGATTTGTCAAAGCGCAACGGAGGATGAAAATATCCAGCGGATCAAGGTTGGATTGAAAGAAGGAAAAGCGGCGAGTTTTGTGGAGGATGATCGGGGTATCATATGGTACAAGAAGCGATTGTGCGTACCCAATAAGGAAGAGTTGAAGCAATTGTTGCTTAAGGAGGCACACGAGTCATTATATTCAATTCATCGAGCGGTACCAAGATGTATCAAGATATCAAGGATAAGTATTGGTGGCGGTATGAAGAGAGAAATAGCGGAGTATGTAGCGCTATGTGATGTTTGCCGTAGTGAAAGCGAGCATCAAAGACCCGCAGATTGTTGCAACCGTTGAAAATTCCCGAGTGGAAGTGGGAAGATGTGGGCATGGATTTCATCACAGGTCTACCCAAGACCAAGGAAGGTTACGACTCGATATGGGTAATTGTGGATCGATTGACAAAGGTAGCCCATTTCCTTCCAGTCAAAACCACATATTCTGGAGATAAGTTGGCAGAATTGTATATGTCCGAAGTGTGAGTCTCCATGGAGTTCCTAAGAGGATTGTGTCGGATCGTGGATCGCAGATTCACTTCACGATTTTGGAGTAGTTTCCACGGCGATGGGTACTCATCTGAATTTCAGCACTGACCTATCACCCATGATCGATGGTCGACAGAGCGTGTAAATCAAATCCTAGAGGATATCTGAGAGCATGTGTTTTGGATCACGGAGCTAAGTGGGACAATTGCCTACCTTTGCAGAATTTTCCTACAACAACGATTACTGGGCCGGTTTGCGAGATGTCACCGTTTGAGGCTTTGTATGGTGGAAGTGTAGGACCCTCTCAATTGGAAAGAAAGCAGGAGAAAGGCAAATTTTTGGGCGAGTGTTTGCAAGAAGCGAAGAAAAGTGCGCTTGATTCAAGAAAGGTGAAAGCGACTCAAGCCGAGCAAAGAGTTATCTTGATACTCAGAAGAGATTTAAGCTTTGAGCCCAATGATTATGTGTATCTCGGGATCACACCTTTCAAAGGTGTTAAGCGTTTTCAAATGAAGGAAAGCTAGCACCAAGGTATGTGGGGCCATTCAAGATTTTGAAGCGCAAGGGAGAAGTTGCCTATCAGCTGGAGCTACCTGAGAACTTGAGCGGGATACACGATGTTTTTCATGTGTCTCAATTGAAGAAGTGCTTGCGAGTGCCAGAGGAAGCAGTGCCAATTGAGGCTGTGGATCTCCAGGAGGATCTGTCCTATAAAGAGCATCCCATCAAAATCTTGGAAGTGTCAGAGCGAGTCACTAGAAGAAGAGTCGTTCGTTTTGCAAAGTTCGATGGAGCAATCATTCAGAGGAGGAAGCAACACTGAAAGCGAGGAGGATCTCAAGCGGAGTTTCCAAACCTATTCTTTAGAGAGCGAGAATCTCGGGTCGAGATTCCGTTTAAGGGGAGGTTTGTAACATCCCGATTTTGAGTATTTTGAAGCTTTTAAAATAAAATTCACCATTTGAATTTTTTCTGAAATTAATTAAAGCTTAAATGAAATTTTATGAATTAAAAGGATTTAATATGAATAATCTGAACATGAACATTTGCCAAAGTTATTTTATTTGAGTTCCTTGTGTCTCAAGGAATTTATTGGATTTTTCTGGATTTTTCTGGATTTATTTGCTATTTTCTAGAGCTCAAAAGGATTTAAATGAATTTATGAAAAGAAAAATACCAAAATCCCCAACCGCCGATGGGCGAAACCCACCAGCCGCCCAACCCGCCTCGGCTCCGCGACCAGTAGCGCGCGCGCGCGTGCACGCTGTCGAGCATCCGCGCGCGCGCGCTCGCTTGGCCTCCCGATGATCGCCACGTGGCGTCATCCGCTGCGCCAGCGCCGCGCCCGCATCTCGGCCGCTGCTCACCGCGCCACCGGCGGTGGGGCCACTGTCAGTCGTCCCGACCGGACTCGTCTTCCGTCTCGGCCGGACTCGCCGCCGCTGCCGTCCCGTCGCGGACACCTCGGGTCCGTGTATAAAGCCGGCCGCCTCGCTTCCGCATCCCGAGCCGCGCTCTCGCCGCCGCCGCCGGAGCCGCCGCCGCGCCGTCGCCCTCGTCATCTTTGCGCGGCCGTCGTCGCCAGAGCTTCGCCGCCGTCGTCGCCATTCGCCACCGCCGGTGAGCCCGCCGCCGTCGTCGTCCCGCCACCTCGCCGCGCCGCCGTCACCGTCGCCGGCCGCGCGCCGCCGAACCCGCCGCCGCGCCGCCGGTGCGCGCGCCCGCGCCGCGCCGCCTCGGCCGCGCCGCCTCGCGCCGTGCCGCGCCGCGTCAAGCCGACGCCGCGCCCGCGTCCTTCGCCTTCCGTGCGCCGGTCCATGTGAGCGTGCGCGCGCTTGTGGGTCCCGCCCGTCGGCCCGAGCCAGACCCGTGAGCGATCTGGGCCGACGGCCGGATGCGTCCCGCGCGCCGCACTACGCCGTCCGTCGCCCGCCGCTGTGCTCCCGAAGCCGCCACGCGGGCCACGTCGACCCTAACGCTTGCGTGTACGCCACGCCGGTGCCACCTCAGCCCTAGTCGCCGCGTCAAGCCGCCGCCCGCCTTTGATTTCGTGCGCGGGTTCACCGTGAGACTCGACCTCCGTGCGCCGGTCCACAAGACGATGCACTTTTCCAATTTTCCGATTTTCAGAAAATCCAATTTTCCAAGAGCCCGTTCTCCTCATCCTAGCTCCGATTGACCCGTTCTTTTTCTAAATTCATCTAAAATTGAGCTCTACCTTTTGGTTCAGGTTTGAAAGTTTTTGGAGTTCATTTGAATTTTATTTGAATTTATTTTCTCTTTTCGTCTCGTTTTCTCTCGTTAGATCGCGTGTTCGAGGAGCGGAAGTTGGATTTGAGGACCAAGAGCCCTCATCTGAGCAAGGCCAAGGCAAGTCGTATTCTTTGATCATGTTGAACCCAGTTTTCAATCTATTATGTATTATTTTGTTTCAAATTATCATGCATGGCTATTTGTTAATAAAACCTCGTAATTGGTAGTTATACTCCTAATTGGTTAAATCCCTCCATGATAACTTGATTGCCATGATTCCATTGACACCTTAGGATTGGGAATTATTTAGTGATAAATAATAATTGTCACATGGGGTTACGTTCAACTGCTTAGCCTGCTTATTATTAGTTCGCTGGGATCTGTCATCGCATGTGGTTAATTAATCCTGACTTAATGGTTTACTTGAACGTGGTGGTTAGCCACAGTTATAAAATGTGTATGTCATGACATGGGTAGTGTCATGGGCATTGGTTATACAAACTTGGCTTTCACTTGGGCGAATGATCGTGCGATAAGGGGGTCTTTGGATGCACATTGGGATGTGGATGCTTCACAGGTAATTGTTAAGGACTTAACTTTGTGCGCCATTGATCCGAGCTTAATCGTGCAAACCACATGTCTAGTATGGGATAGACTGGCATAATAATTTGTGAAGTCTCCACTTTGGTTTTACTACGATGTTGTGTGGCGCAAGAGGGCAATTATCGACTAGGGGTTACCCTACTCGACGGCGAATCCTTAGCGAGTGGGATCGGTGGAGATGGACCATTGTAAAAGCCTTGTTGTGATTTCCTTAAGCTGAGGCTAATCACATCGTGTGGGTACAGATTGTGCAACCTCTGCGAGTGTAAAACTATTCGAATAGCCGTGTCCTCGGTCATGGACAATGCTCGGTGATTTCACACGAGGGTAGAGTCTTTATGAAATTTTGGTTGGCTTGAGATGGGAAGTGAATGGTTAGTTCACTTGTGGTCTACTCAATTCCTTTGATTTATTTACTTAGTGTGCATTGTTAAATTTGCTTTTCAATCTATTTATCATATTTACTCTAAATTGCTGTTTTATGCAAAACTAACCTTTCAGCCATCCATTGTTAAGCTTTGCATATTATATTGCATTCATTTGTTACAAACGACTTGCTGAGTACCAATGTACTCACGGCTTTATGCCCATGTTGCTCGATTGAAGAGGAGGGACCGGATCGCAGGAGTTGCTAGAAGGAGGCTACTACGAGGACTTCACGGATTAGGACTTCGCTCCCCAGTCGATTGCCTGTGGGCATGTCGAGTGGCTACTACGCTTAATTTTGGATTTCCGCTGCTAGTTTCTTTAAAGCCCTTCAGGCTAATAATTGTAAGCTTGGCCATAAGGTCGTACTCTGTTGGTTATTAATATAATTTGGATTTCCTTTAGAATATCGTGATGTGGATGATATTTATCTTTGTTTACGCTGTGTGCACTAGCGTGATCCTGGACTAGTGCAGAGTACACAGTAGAGTCCGAATTTGTATATTCGGGTCTCGACAACATCTCAATTCATTTCACAGACATAAAACATCCAATTGACAACGCACTTCATTTCACAAACATAAAGCATCCATTTCGCAAATCAATTCATTGAATTGAAATAAAATATCCATTAACAAATACACAACTGTAAAAGATCTACACTGCATTTGCACTTAGAATTACAATAAAAAATCATTCTGGGCAGTGGAACTCTCCATCTGATCTTACGACTTTAGTCCACAAAAACCAAATGAACTCTCCTCGAATTTTTGCAAAATCCGGTTGTTTCAATGCAGATGTAGAGATGGGCGCAGCCTGTCGATAGGAATATCAACGCGCGCATTGACAAACCTTAGAATTGGTGATCTTGGTGGAATCGAGGAGTAGTCTCATATGGTGGCACACGTAGTATCCACACGTGTTGCCCGGTTGCTGCTGGTGGCACTGTAAAAAATAGAATGTGTTAAATCAAGTGGCATTACTACTAAGTGTTGTATATGATTAATTAATGTGTAGCTAGCGAATACCCGAAAATTGCAATCATGTTTCAAGGGCTTGGCCCCTGCCGTCGAGCCACGTGTTTGTTGAACGTATGTGGCGAACGACCTTCGTTATTCGAAAAAGTTAGATTAGTCATTCGAAAGGAAAGAAAGAGTACAATGTACAATGTACGTACCTATCGAGTATTTGGGCGATAGCTGTGTACTTAGATTTGTTCTTACTTAGAGAATCAAGGTATATAGTCTTGTTCCATTTTGCTATAATTACAATTAAAATCCAATGGAAGTGCTCATTGTATGGCATAAGAACAAATTCCTTATCTTGGTGAGCCAGCAGTGCTTTTGTAATATAGTCCTCGACGAAGGATGCATCCTCGTTGATGGTATCAATGGCGACCAAGCGTGGGTCCAGGAAACCAATTGGTGATTTCGATGATCTAGCTTCGGTCAGCATGAATATATATATACATAAAAAAGCAACAAATTGTGACATATATCGGTAATCGTGAGCAGAGGCGTGATTGTGCGGACTTACGGCGTCAAAGCATCGAGCGAGTGAGGTGTCGAGGCGTTGAGCGTGAAAAGTTCAAATGTATCGTCAAAGGTCACGCGAAGACACATTCGCGAGCCGTGCAAGAAATGTTCGCTTGAATTTGTGGTGATACCGGCGCCATTACGCCTCTGGCTTATTGAACTATTCCATATACCAAGCGTGGAATCTTTGGCAACCAAGTCCTAGTTTTATGAGGTGCTCTTCCGGGAATGCCATCGGCTCGCCTAGCACGAATTTGCGGGCCAATGGCAGGTACGGGATATCGTCATCATCCTTCGTCTTTGATTTGCCCTGGCCACTGCCTCGAGTGTTGGTCGACTTTATGGTAGTCGACTGTAATGGTATAGACGATGCAAGTTGCTTTGGCGAGAATAGCACCCGTGGAGATAGCACCGGTGCATGTAGCTCTGCTTCGCACTGCACTTGTGGAGATAGCACCAGCGCATTTAGCTCTGGTTCGCGCTGCACTTGTGGAGATAGCACCATCGCAGGCTCTGGTCCGACCACCGGTGAAGAAGCCTCCAGGGAGATGTCGCATTTGGGCCACTGGATGAATGTTCCAATAGCTTGCCCTAGAGTCACGATCTCGTCGTTGGGGGGCTTCGGTAGCGGGACGACCTCAAAATTGACATGCACACCATCCACATTAACTTTTGCAAAGCTCGGCGCTAAAGCTTGACCGTGCAGCATGGCCCGATACGGATGGATATGCGCCCCAAGCGGCGTGCAAGGAGCGGAGGCATATCTCACTTGGAGCTGCGCCGTGCGCTCTTACATAACGATACAGAATTAGCTAGTCGAATAGGCCTATCAATTGAGCAAGCATTCGAGAGATAATAATTATTACCAGGATGTCGTCCACAGAAAATCTGGCATCGGTTTGCGTCGGATTGGACGCGCAACTACTCGGACGGTTGTGCGGGCTAGCTAGCATAGGAGCGGTGGTGGCGGCCTGCTGACTTTCTGTCTGTTTCCGCACCTCATCTCTAACTACATGAGCCAGCTCACCCATTAGCTCCTCTCTAAGAGTTGCCTTGATCTCTTCTCGTAGCCATGCGTCACGCTCGGCTTTGTTTCTCTTCGTGCGCCGATACATGTCGGAGTCATCTTGGAAACCATGTTTCCAAGGAACGTAAAGGCCAAGGCCTCTCGTACGGCCCGGGTGCTCCTTGTTTCCCAGGGCTGCAGAGCATCTAGTCTTTCGGGATCGATGACCTTCTGAGTAATTGTGTTAAAGAAATAACATAGCCTCATGATTATCTCTCGGACTTTGATCAGCAAAATATTTCTAATTACAATAGGGAGCATCTGTGTCATCAGCACATGACAATCATGAGACTTCATGCTATTTAACTTCAAATCTTGCATCGAAACAAGTTTCTTCACGTTACCGGAGTAACCAGACGGAACTTTGACACCATGCAAGCACTGGCACAGTTATGTTTTCTCAGCCTTGGACAGAGCGTAACACGCAGGGGGAAGGTACGTTCGTCCATTATCAGTGCGTGTCGGTGCTAACTCAGGCCTAATGTCCATATCAGCCAAGTCAAGCCGTGCGTTGACGCCGTCCTTTGTTTTATCACGAATGTTCAGCAAGAGACCAATCGAGCTGTCGCATACATTCTTTTCTACGTGCATGACGTCGATGCAGTGTCGAACATCTAGGTACTCCCAATAAGGTAAGTCCCAAAATATTGATCTCTTCTTCCAGGTGTTCTTCTCATGAGCCCTCAATTTACGTCCCTTTCCGAGGACAACATCTAAATCCTTAACCATATCATAAACTTCGTGTCCCCTTAAATGCCTTGGAGCTGAACCGTCTTCCTTCTCTCCGTCAAATTGTTTCTTCATCTTGCGGTATGGGTGAGCCCTCCGAAGGAACCGGCGGTGACGCAAGTAGACGGTTTTGCGTGAGTGTCTCAGCCACACACTCTTGGTACCATCTAAACAGTGAGTACAAGCTTTGACACCTTTTGTACTATGACCGGATAGGTTACCAAGGGCAGGATAATCATTTATGGTGCAGAACAATAAGGAGCGCAGAGTGAAGTTCTCTCGGTTGTATGCATCCCATACCTGTACCCCTTCGTTCCACAGTACTTTTAGATCTTCCACCAACGGTGCTAGGAACACATCGATATCATTCCCAGGTTGTTTTGGCCCTTGGATAAGTATCGACAGTAAAATGTACTTTCGCTTCATACACAACCAAGGAGGAAGGTTATAGATGCAGAGAGTCACGGGCCATGTGCTATGTCGGCTGCTCATGCTACTGAAAGGATTCATTCCATCTGTACTCAGTCCAAACCTTATATTCCTTGGTTCTGCACCGAAGTCTGCAAAACTCCTATCGATGTTTCTCCACTGTGCAGAATCAGCATAGTGTCTTAGCATTCCATCCTTCTTGCGCTCCTCTGAGTGTCAACGCAGCAGTTTTGCCTCCTTTGGATTTGCAAAAAACCTTTTCAAACGGGGAATTATAGGAAAATACCATGCCACCTTAGCAGGAGGTCATTTCTTCGCCTCTGTTCCCTCGCCATCATCTGATTGATTTGTACGTTTGTATCGGGATGCGTTACGCACCGGACATACATGTATGTTTGCATACTCTTTACGGTAGAGGATACAATCATTCGGACATGCATGTATTCTTTCTACTTCCATTCCCAACGGACAAAGAACCTTCTTGGCTTTATACGTGGTTTTAGGCAACTCATTTTCCTCCGGAAGCATGTCCGCTAAAAGACCTAGCAGCGCCGTGAAACTCTTGTCGGACCAACCGTTGCTTGCCTTCAATTTCAAGAGTTCAAGCACGGCTGACAACCTCGTGTACTTGCAGCACGTGTACAAAGGTTTCTCCGAGTCCTCCATCAAGCCTCAGAATTTAACATACTCTCTCTCATCATAGTTCTCTTCTACATCGCGAAGCATCTGATCCAGATTATCATCGTACAACCTATCCGAATCCGAACCATAATCGACATCAGCCGGCGGCATGTCATTCACTTCACCAGCGATGTCATCCGGCGGCATATCATTCACTTCACCGGCGATGTCATCTGACGGCATTTGATCATTCACTTCGCCATGATGGTCCAACACGTATAACCCTTTTGAAACCCTCCGAATCAAGTGCGCTTCAATTTGCCTCGGTTCTTAAACATCTTTAAATTCTCGCAATCGATGCATGGACGGTACATATATTCCACCCCTTATTCAACATATCCTCCTCGCAGCTCTTGTAAGCGGACACGCCATTAATGTACTCTTCACTCACACGGCTCGCGGCATACATCCAGCTTCGGTCCTACATTACGTACATATATAACAACTTAGTATTACAAATTAAATTAACTAATTAGTACTACATATATACCGGCCACATGTATTATATTGAGGCTAAATTTGCTAGCTCAATTCATATTATAAACACAACAGCTATTATATAGCCAACAATTTTGCAAACCATCTTCAATTAATAACACTCACCAATTACTTATATCTAGAGCATGAAATTCATTAATTACTAACCATATCTAGAGCAAATTTATAATGCATGCAAAGAAAAAATGAAATTCATTACTAACCATATCTAGAGCAACCAGGAAAATATAAATCTTCAAAGCTCAATATCTGCCTCCTCCCACCAAATTAAGTGGCCTAAAATCGCCAAGCTTGCCTCCAGAGCGAAACAGTAAAACAACCAGCTAGATCTGGATCAAAATGAAGACAGATGCGGTCTGAGCAGCGCAATAAATGCCTACTGCCATTATCACAGATGGTTTTTAATAAAAAACCGTCTGTAAATTATCACAGATGGTTTTTAATTATGAACCGTCTGTGATAACGAGCTTATCACAGACGGTTTTTAATGCAGACCGTCTGTGATACTAAATTATCACAGACGGTTCATAGTTAAGAACCGTCTGTGATAATCGTTTTCTCCGACGCCGCCAACACAGACGGTGTTCTAATTAAAACCGTCTGTGTTAGTGTTAGTCACAGACGGTTTTGTCAAACCGTCTGTGATTGGCCGTCTACTATTAGGCTTTCTGTAGTAGTGGCTGTAGCCTGAAATCCAAATCCATGGGTTGATCTGGCTTCGCCGGCCGGAGAAGCTCGGATGCAGAGCCCGGGCGAACAACCTTTATTGCTTCCTTACAGGAAGGGCCAGAGGACTGGCCAGAGTATCGCTCCAGCTATCCACGTAAGAGAGTGATCCAGCCTAAATCGCTCCAGAGGTTAGCATGAATAAGAGATCGTCAACTAATTCGTATTGATCCAGCCTAAATCGGCTCTTTCTTGAGTGCATTGGAGAAAGGAGCATTGCTTCCGATTTTTCAGGACCCATCCTAAAGTTACTATGCAATCAGAATGGTGGTGTAGCTTTACTTTAGATTTTTGTGGATCTATCCTTTTAGGTAATGGAGATTTAAACCATACATCTCCGGTCTCATATTTGCATAGGATAACCCAAGTTCACAACGCGCCAAATTATGGTAGCAGCATTCGACATTACAGGCACGAAAAAGCTAGCTATCTGAGCTAGGAACTAAAGAAAATAGAACAAAGCAAAATGCCAGAATGCAGAAGACTTTGGGCCCGATTTAAAGAGCTTAACCTTTTAGCTTATGGTTTTGGCTGTTGGTTTTAACTGAAATTGCAATGTAATGATTGTTAGTTTTTTTGAGTCATTCAATTAAAAAAATAAGAAAAAACAAAAAAATGTTATATCATCAAGGACAATGCAAAGGAATAAAAGAAAAAAGAAAAGCCAAAAATTAAAAAATCAAAATTAGCCAAAATTAGAAATCGACACGTTTCAAGTAGCTTCTAACTTAAATAAGCCGAAAACCTAAAAAAAACCAAAAACTGAAGTTGTTTAGAGCGAGGTCAAATTACAGATGATCAGCCCCTAGACACCACTCATCAGAGTGGGTGGTCATTTAATGTGGCACGCACTATGTATTGGAGCCACTTTGGCTGTTGGCATGGAGCGCTAAGTTGAATATGCAAAACTTATATACCAACAAACATATAGTACCGACGGGCGGAGATCAAAGGGGTGAATGATCTTTGTCTTTTTTTTGGCTTTAACAAAATCAACCCTTTTGGAATACAATAGCTTCTTGTAGGATCAATGGTGGTGATCAGAAGGGGGTGAATAATTTTTGCTTCTTTTCAACTTCAATAAAATCAAGCCCCTTGAGTACAAAGGTCTCTTCACATCAATAGCTAGAGAACTAAGAAGATCGGATGTACAGCAAAAACAACCCTAAATAGAAGTACAAAATGATCCAAGTTGTTGCTGAGCCAGTTTGACCGCATGCTTAAGACCGGCCTGACTAGGCCCAAGCAGTCAGAACGCTGGGACAATGCCAGTCGGACTGGTGACCGTAGGTCCTACACCGATCTAACAGGTCCACTATTCCTAGAATAAAAAATCTCTTGGATCAAAACTCAAGTCTCAAGAACTTGCTCAAATCTCATCCAAACATCTCCAATTTTTACATATGACTTGTTCAAGGCATTAGAAATCTAAACCAATGAAAAATCATAAGGTTCTTGGGCTTAAATTCACTAATTTGAAGAAAATCAAATCTAAATATCAAGAACACCAAAAACTCTAAAATCTAAATTATTTCTTACTCATTGAGTTCCTAATCAAGAAGATAATCCATATCTACTCCTACATAACATAGCAAGCTAATCTAGTCATGGATTTGGGATAAAACTATCTAGACCACAAAAACCCAAATTTGAGCCAAGAACAAGCTAAAATCGGGCTTGATCTTGAATCTTGATATGGAGGTGATTTAGATGGGTAATGATGGATCAACTAGGATGTTCTAGTGTTATTACACATCATGGATCACAGTAAGATCAAGAGAGGAGAATGAAATGCCAAAAACTAAGCCTAACCAAGATTTCAACACTTGAGCAAAGAGGAGAAAGATTTGGATGAATTTTGATATCTATTGATATTTAGAGATAAATATTTACAGCCACTCTAGCCAGCCACAAAATCTAAGGATTACAAAAAGCTCAAGACAAAGAGCAACAACATATATCTCAAAAGGTTCTCTCCAAGAACCTGAATCTCCTCAAGTTAGCTTAGCATAAGCTTCTCCAAAAACTAGCCCTAAGCCAGCACCTCTCCCTCCTTATATATGGAGGCTCACAAAAACCCTAAACAACCCTCTAGCGGATTTCAACATTTACATGGGCTAACCTATTAATCCAACACTATACCATATTTTACACTCACACATGCACGCTTCTCAAAATGCACACAATAATTAATCCATTAGTGAATCAACACTTGATCCACTTAACAATTTCATTACATCCTTGATCTAAACCACCTCTTTGGCGTCTCCTCGTGCTGTGGTTTGATCAAGTATCAACCTTTTGGTTTGGGGGCAAAAAGATTATTTTGCCCCCAAATCACCTTTCACGAAGCTTTGCGCTTTCTTTGCCTTAAAGTAGCCCTATGCTTCATCTTCAATTCTATGTGACCACAATGACTTCCCGCCAAGCCTCTCACATATTTAGATCCCACTGAACCATTCTCGTTTACAAACGGGCCTAAGTCACTTGGCATGTCACATGTCTCTCCATGTGCCAATGCGGCATCCAGCTTCCCTAAGCGTTCTAGACCTCAGCTCCTCCCTGAGCTTAGTCTTAATCCACCTTGCCATTGCCCATCATGTCCACCACTAGTAGCTCCCACTTCGATTCCCTCTCTTCTCGCCTTATAACCACTCCGCTAGTCTCAGTCATCTTCTGGTGGCACATTGATCTCTCTGGATCTCAGCTCCTCTAGTTTAATCTCGATCCCTTGACCGTTTTGAACCTAAACTCTCCTAGCTTAGTTCTGGTCATATCTGACTCACCATGACTTAGCTCTAGAGTCATACAAACCAACAATAAGCAAACTGTCACGTAGCACTCTAAACACAAAATTATGAATTGACACAATTGATGAGCCAACAGCACTTACCTTCACATCAAAGCATCTCCACGTACTTTGACACGTAGCCCATATTTCTCAATGACTAGCCATTAAATCTTTATACATTCGAACTCCTTGAACCATCTCTACGTTCATCAGCCTCATCACTTGGCATATTACGTGAACGAACATGCTCTTCATGATCATTGTCTTCTCTGTGATTTTTATTTGAGCCACGTAGCCTCACCTAGACTTATCCAACCACACAGACATCAACTCTCCCATCTAGTCCCAGTCCCTTGCCATTGACTGCTAACATTATCTAAGCTAAGTGCACATCCAAAGACCAAGTAACCATATCGTGCGATTGACTCACGTTAGTCAAAGCAACGCATCATACAACATAACACAACACAAACAATGGCACTTATGTTGTACACACACTCAACCCCTCATAGCTCCCAAGCCATGAGTCAAAACCAAGACCATGGTTCATCGAACCATGTAACATATATCCTCCACATGCACCTCACAGCATGTAGGCACAACTCTCTTGGCAACCTACTCCTCAACTATGCTCATACCCATTTTCATCAACCCTAGACATGTCTTGGGTACCCCAGACATATCTATCCGCTCTAGAATCTCTCTAAACACCCCAGTCATACTAGGGTACCCCTAAACATGTTGGCCTCTTGAGAAGCTGGTCTGGCCACTATGCCATGGCCTGTCAAACTGCCCAGCACCAGTCTAACCATTTGCCCCAAGGCGATCAGACTGCCGACCACCAGCCGGTCAAATCGCCCTCCCCATGATGGTTAAACCACTGAGCACAAGACCTGATGAATAGGTCAAGGTCGGTCTGACCACCGTCGTAGGTCTGGTATGACCGCTTGAAACCTAACATCAACTCTGAATATTGCAAACTCTTGAAACCAAACTCAAACTTTGATAACATTGACACAACAAAGTCAAATACTCATCAAACAACATGGGGTGACCTCCATATGGTCCCACAAAATGAGTATATTAACAAATACCCAAGAGACAAGAATGTGAGTTTGTTTTTGAAAGGAAAAGCAAGAAGGTTGCAAAACAACACATGGTCCATTTGAAGAGGAAAGAAGAGAGTATGACCATGTTGGCAAAATATGGAATGGAGATAACACCAAGAAATAACAACTTTTCGATAAACGCTCCAAACCACATCAAAAGCTTTACAAAGGCAAAATCTAGCACATGGTCTAAAGAAAAGAGTAATTTCTCACCATGACCATTTTTATAGCAAGAAAAATAATCGAAAGTGTGAATGCAATGCACATGTGCTCCCTCTCACTTCATACTCTGCATTTGAGCCAAAGCAAATTTTACATTCCTAATTCACCCTTTTTAGAAGAATTATCCCCCATTTTGCATATTTTCAAATTTTTCCCTCCTAATTATCCCCTTTTGGCAAAATAGTTATCAAGAATCAAGTGTAGAAATATGCTCTCCCTCAAATGATGCAATGAACAAATAGAGCAAAGAAGGTATAAGAAAGAGCATGTATGCATGCATGAAAGTGCAAAACCTAAAGACTTTGAAGATTATCTAAAGTGAGATTGGATGCATAAAAGTATTGCCACAATGTCATAAGTTGCATACAAAGCTATCAAAATCATGACTAAGCATAAATAACCAATCTAGGCAACATAACACACAGTAAAGCAAATCAAATTGATTACATGTTATGCAAAGCTTCACAACTAATAAGTTCAAATAAACATATCCTAATATAAGCCAAGCCATGTCAAAAAGTCCGAGTGAAAATAATAAGCTATAATTGATTCGATTTATTGTGCTAGAAGTTCCAAGTTGAACTACTTTGCTCAAATACCTCCAGCACATATACTTCTATAAGAGATATGATATTTCACATTTTGATAGCACTTGTTGAAGTTGTTTAAAGGTCCATCTTAGTAGAGTATGTCTTGGACTAGAAGCCATCTACAACTACCCCCTAAGTTTCAACCAAGCGATAAATCTTGAGGTTTATGTCAAGATGCAAATGACAAGCAATCTCTAAGAAGAACTTGGTTGCTTCTTCCTCCGAGCAGTTGAACTCTGCGTAAGCTTTGCAAAGGTGAAGCTGACTCCATCTGTGATAGCATCCTGCATGGTCCGCTTGTGCTTGCTCCTAGAAGTAGCCAGTAGGTCTTGAAGGGTTTGAAGTTGTCGACCAAGATATCTTACCTTCTCGACCGGTTCCTTCAAGGAAGAGGCTAGTGATTTTGCATCCATCTCAATGAGCATGTTGTTGAAAAGAATGATCTTCTCCTGAAGATTTCCTTGAATCTCCTTCTCCTCCACATCACCAAGAGATCTTTTTAGTTCTTGAAGTTTCAAAGCTTGCTCTGCATGAGTAGCTTAAAGTTAATTAAGACAAGTTAGAAACAAAATAAACTAGTCAGATTAATGCTCGGTTACATTGGTTCTTCTTCTTGTGAACCTCAATCATCTCCTTATGCTTGAGGATGTTGTCATTGAACCTGATCGGCCATTCTTTGATCAACTGATCCTTAGCTTTGCATGACTCTTCAAGTTTGACAATGGTAGCTCCTTCTGCCTTTACTTCCTTCTCAAAGCTCTCCAATTCTGTCGACCATTACAAGGAAGAAAATAAGAAAAGGAAAAGATCAGGAAGTAACTTACTTCTTAATTGGAGAATTTTCTCCTCAAGGGTCTTGAGAAGCTATCTGTTTTTAGTCAACATCAACCCGAACAACTCCTTCTCCTTCTTGAGGGTATCCTCAAGCACCTTCATAGTGCTTCCCAACCTATAACAATTTTTTAAGGGTTACAAGAGAAAATACTTCACAACTAGAATGTAATGAGAAGAGAAAAACTCATTACCAGTCATCAGCTTGTCGGTGGAGGTTAGCTCTCTCCTTATCAAGGACCAATGAACGCCTGGTTGCTTTGACTAGGGCAATTCCCTCCACCATGTGCTTAAAAAAAGAAGAAATTCATAAAAGTTTCAAAAATGTAATAGAAGTGGTCTTAAGAACTTACCAAGACTGATTTACTAGCAAATGTGGAGTAGAGTTTCTCCACAAGAGGGATGAAGTATTTCTACTTCCTCCTCTTCCACCGCTGCTTTCCCAACAGAGATAAGAATCTGCTAAGACTTCATCTCCACTTTTGATCATTCGATGGTGTTGGAGCTACCGAAGGATCCTTAGTCGTAATAGCTGTTGTTTCTTCTATTGACATTGCTACCAGCTAAATGGTTGCTACGACCAATTCCTCCTTTGGTGCCTCGTCAATAGAACCACTTGGGAAAAAAGCGACTAGAGTGGTAGAAGCGCTAAAAAACCAGAAGAATAAGAAGAAAGGGAAAACTAAGGACTTCAAGGCATAAAGAAATCAAAATGGTATGACTATTCAAATTTCTTACGACTAGTACATACCTGGTTTTCTTTGTCTTGAAGTTAAATTGCCCTAGAGCATAGTTTAGAGCGCTCACCTTCCTCTTCTTCTTCTTGATCAATTTCACTAGCATAGTATTAGTAGGGCTAGTCGGACCCTTGATGATTTTCGATTGGATGCTTTCATCCTTAGTTGGCTCCTCCTCGAGGCGATCAGAGATTGTTTCTCCAATCCCATGCACCTCTATGGAGGGTTGAGCTTCCTTGACCACCGGAAGGCTTGTCTCCACTAGTGTCGTAGAAGTCTTGGGATGGCCACTGGGTCTTGGATCTTCTCGGTGGTGATCACCTCGCGACCAGTGGATCTGATGCCACCATAGGCTCCGTGGTCATGGTACCACTGATTAGTGGCTCCTCCCTTGCTCCTGCCATGTCATCAACTAAGGTGAGTTCAGCGGTGAACCCTTCATCTAAGAAAGACATTCCCGTTGGTGTAATTTACCTATTCTTTGTACAAGAGTATGTGTGGGTTTGTAGGAAAAACTTTCAGAATCGTAGTAAAAACCTACCTTTGAGTAGACTTTTGCCTTCTTCTTAGGAACTCAGACGGTCGAAGGAACATGAGAATATTCTAACACCCCGTATGACTTCTTGATAATTCATCATTTCCTAGGGGTTGTAGCAATCTTCTCTACACTTTCCCCTAGCTCTGCACCATCCAACTCAACCATCTACACATGCTAAGAATGCTATGATAACACCGGTCGGAAAGAAAAAATTCAAGTGAAGAGAATCTTCTGTTTCCTAAAGTCTTTCGATCCTATCCTCTGGAGAGGTAACTCCTAGGATCAAAGAGATTCCTTCTTTCTACTCAGGATCCCTCTCATAGATTGCCTTTACTCTCTCTTATATCGGAAGGATATAAGGCTATCAAACCAAAACAAAGGGGAGAATCTTTGAGTCAGAAAAAGAATAATGAACAAAAGATGATTTATCTTATCAAAGTTCTCGATGCTTACCTTCTGAGGAGTCCCTGGTCGAATCTCTCATGTCTTCATACCACAGCATGATATGGTCACATGACTTCAAAGGAATAATGCGGTGCATGGTGAAGTCCCTCACCACGTACTATGCAGTTAGTCCCTTCTCCTTGAGATACACGGTGACCTCAGCCCATCGTTGTGTTCTCCCCTCCTTCGTAGAAGACCTCTACTCTAGGTCCTCAATTTCTATCCGTCCCACGAAGGATAGGCTATCTTCTTTGCTAACTATCATGTAGAACCAGATTTTCTTCCATGATGATCATGAAGATTTGGAGTAAATTGTAATGTACTCCCTTGCCTTCCTGTTGTGAAGCCACAAAGAGCAGTTTTTGGGTGACACTGTGTAACAGCCCAGGTTTTTATTAAAACTAAAATAAATAATTAAAATAAATAAAATCAATTAGAATAAAATTTAAATTAAAATAAGTATTTTTGTTGCTTAAATTTTAATTTAGGATTTTTCCTTGAATTTCTGTTTTTGAAAAGCTAGATTTAAAAAGTATTTTGTGTAAAACCTAAAATTATTATTATTACATAAAATGATATTTTTTTTATTATTACATAAAATGATATTTTGATTTCCTATGAAAATCCTACTTTAAATCAATTATTTGGATTTATTTGGTTTTCTGAGTTTTCAGGAGTTTAAAATGTATTTTAAAAACTAAAAAGTATTTTTAGTATGAAAATTAAATACCAACATTAGTTGGAAATATTTCTATTAAGCCCAAAATTTCCCCAAGGAGTTCTCCGAATATTTCTGGAAATTTTGGAGTTTATTTTATATTTGTCTGAGACTTTTTAAATTTATTAGGCTTTTCTGAAAATCCTAAATCAGAAAATAAAAATTTAAAACCCCAACCCACTCCACCGGCCGCCACGCGGACGGTCGGATTGCGCCCACGCCCCCACTTAGAGCCCGCCTTCCCCTCCCCCTTGCCCACCACGTGGACGGTCCCGATCATCCGCACCCGTGCGCCCCGGCTCGATCCGCCCCGTCCGCCCTTGCCCCTCCCTCGCCCTCCGATCCTCATCCGGCCACCCGCATCTCCCCTCCCCTCCCGCTCCCACCGAAAGCCTGGCCCCACCTGTCTGACCCTCCTCCTACCTCCGGCCACGCCCTCCTCTCTCCTCCCGCACCCGCCGCCGCCCGCAACCGACTCTCCGCCCTACCCGGCCACCCCCCACTCTCCGAGCGCGCCGTTCCCCGCCCCATCGTGCGCCGCAAGACCCGCGCCCGTTTTCCCCCTCTCCCCCACCTCCCCACTCCCCGATTTGACTGCAACCGCCGCTACCACTCCCCCATGCCGGCGAGAAATTCCCGCCACCCCCGCGCCCCTCCACCCCTATAAAATGGCCCCCGAGCTCCGCCTCCTCTCACCGTACCTCCCTCTGCCCTCCGTTCCCTCTCCCGACCACTCCACCGCCGTCGTGCCGAAGCGCCCGAGCACCGCCGTCACCTTCCTCGCTGCTGGCCTTCTCCCAGCCATCCCCGGTAAGTTGCGCCCCACCCCCGGGTTCCCCCGCGCCTCCTCTCCCCGTAGCCGCCCTCGCCGCCGGCCGCCGGAACGCCAGCGAGCCCCCAAACCCGAGCGCCTCCCTCCGCCGGCCGGCCACCTCACCCCGCCGTCCCACGTGGACACCGAGTGGCGCCCCGTCAGCTCCCCGTCAACGCCATGCGGGCACCCGGCTGCCACGCCACCCCCTGCCCTTCCCGGGTCCGTGGACATGGTCCACATGGACCAGGCCCACATGTTAGGCCCTCCCCCACTTTTCCTGTTCAAAAATAATTCGGCCGAAATTAAAATCCCTGGCTGACGCAATGCTGACGCCATAAATCTGTTTTCCTTTAGAAAAATAATTCCATATATTCAGATTTTCCATTTTCTCTCTTTTTAAACTTCTTGGAGCCCGTTCTTCCTCGTTCTAACTCCGATTTAGCCCATTCAAATTTCTAAATTCATAAAAAAATTCCCCTCTATCCATTTTTTGGCCTCAATTCAAATTTTTTAAAGTCAATTTGAATTTATTTTGAATTTATTTGAATTTGGAGGGTTATTTTCACGTGTAGACTTCGACGATTCGGGAAAATTCGACGACGAAGGTTTGAACCAAGTCGAAGAGCAAGGCAAGTCACACTCCTTGATCATGTTGATCCCAGATTTCAAAATAAAATTATGTTGTTTTTAAATTATTCTGCATGCATATGTTTATTCAATTATTTCAATTCAGTTTTGAATTTAGCTATTGCCTACTTGTTAATATCTCCATTGACCTTGAATTATCTTGAAACCTTGTAACCCTAGATTAAAACTCTAGTTAATACATTAGTGTTGGCTAGAGAGCTTAAATTAAATGCTTAGCCTATTTATATATATTAGGTTGGGATATCTTTCACATAAAATGATAACCCTGTTTACATAAAATGATATACTTTAGTTATGTGCTCTTGACTTTGGTGAGTCAAGGAGGTTTATGAAATATTTTGAAAGCAAAATATAAAAACCTGGTTTAGACTTAGGCAATTGGATAGATTGGTGGGTGCAGGCATGCCCTGTTGGTTGGAGCCGCAGTGGTCGATTGTCGGGCACGAGGGTATGTGGTTGGGCCTAAGTCAATTAAGGACCGGTCTGTGAGCTACTGTTGCAAAGCCCTAATCGTACTACCACATGGCTAGTATGGGACAGCCCTGGCTGAATAATTTGTGAAGTCCCAACCTGAGTCAAGTCGTAGGTTGAAAGTGAGCGTGGTTGGTGCCATGTGAAGTCTCACTTGGGCGAGCGTGGTTAAGCCATGAGAAGTCTCGTCTAGGCTCAAGAGGGGGTCCCGGTCTAGTGGATTCCTTACTGGGGTGAAACCTTAGAGTTGGCTTGGCCAGGTTGAAGGCTTTGCATTGTAATTAAAGGCCTTGTCACAACTCCTCGCCGCACACCTAAGGAAGTGTTTAAACCGGTGGCAATATGGGATGATCGTGTCTTGTGGGTAAAGCTATACAATCTCTGCAGAGCGTATAATCTATCCTGGATAGCCATGCCCACGGTCATGGGCATGCTGAGTAAGAGTTTTTCATGGATCAGACTTTGCTTTTCAAAAATGATTTTCGAAAACCTTATGGATGGATGGAGTCCATGAGAGAATGAAAACCTTGTGGGTGGATGGAACCCATGAGAGAGATTGGAAGCTTGTGGATGGATGGAATCCACGAGTGTTGGGAAACGTGTGGATGGATGGAATCCATACGTGATCTTTTGGAAAAGATGGTCCGGGTGGGATGCCCGTGGATAGGTTGGTGTTTGGTTGAAGCCGACACTGACGGTATTATTTTCAATTACAAGTATTGTTTTTATCTACTGTATTAAATTCAACAATTTCAATCTATTTACAATTAGTCGTTGTTTTATGCAAACTAACCCTATAAGCCTTCCATTGAAGCCATTATCATTATGTTGCATTTCTCTGTGTGATTTGCAGAGTACAAGTTTGTACTCACCTTGCACCCTCCCTACAGAGAAGGATGATGTCGACTACGGTGAAGATCTGGACGAATAGGCCGCGTCTTACTGTCGTTTGCCTGTGGGCAGGCTTGGGCTTCGCTTTATCAATTTGCTTCCACAGTTATTTTCTTTATTTATTTTGCCAATGGGCGTTGATGTAAGACTTGGCCATAAGGCCGTACTCTTTATTTAATATACTAAGTCATTTGTACTTGGTAATTATCTTTGTTGTTACTGTGTGTACTAGCTGATCCTGGACTAATGCGATTTACACAGAGGATCCAAGAGTCGTTACTCCGGGTTCGGACACACTGCCACCTTTCTAGCTCTTTTGGTCATCCTATAGTAGTATCTGAAGAGTTCTAAGTTCGCCATAATCCCCAGACACACCTCGCACAGGTAGACAAAGATGTTAAGGTTGGAGATTGAGTTGGGAGCCAAGTTCACCAACTCAATCCTGTAAAATTCAAGCACCTCTGACAAAAAAGGATGAACCAGCAACCTAAATACGCACTCCACATATGCCCAAAAGATGGGAATCTCGCCATCATTCCTGCTCAAAAATTTCTCCCCCATCATTAACCTCCAAGGGACCATAACCTTATCGAGGATCATTCCCGTAACTTCCAGGGCCTTAAATCTCTTGGATCCTAGTTCAAATGTCAGCCAATCGTGATCAAATTAGACATTTTTTATTGTGATGGTTGAAGATCTAAGTGTGGATGGAAGGGATTTGAAGCTATAGTTAGAGAGCACTAAGGTGGAGAGGTAGAGGAAATCAAAGAAAATGAAGGGTTTTCTCTGGAAAGCATGAAGCCAACAGGTATCATGCTTATTTTTATAAGTTTTTTTCAATTGCAAAAATAGTAGTTATTGGATTTGAGCCAAACGGGCAGAAAACCTTTTAGTTATTCCTAGCTAGCTTTCTCAACTTTAAGTGAATAAAAACTTCCTCTTTACTCTTGTTAAAAGAGTATTCCCCGACTTGAATTTCAATCCGAAAAAATTCAAGTTATAAATTAACTTAAAGTTCGGGAGCTAGCTGACGAGGATTAAATAACCCATTAAAATACAACTTTAATACTCAATTAAGGCCCTAAGAGCCATATGGTTGTAAGCTTTCAAAAGCAATTGCACAAGTTCCCCTGGTCGGAGGCCCATTGTACATTTTACCCGACCAATAGTCACTCAGAGATTTCATGAACTAGTATAACGGCCTGTCTCCAGATAATTCTCTCCTATGCAAAAGATAAGGCACGTGCTTTATCCGCTCCTAACCACACAACGATTCAGCCTTATGTCTCTGACAATAACCACTTTATAGTTGTTTCATAATTCTCTCCCACCGACAATAACTGAAGATCAGTTATTATCAAATCTTCCTCGCTGACAGTAACCACCCCCTCATCTAGATGACATGATTCAACAAGGCATCTGCACATGAAGATAACTGGCACTCCTTCAGTGCTATTTAAGGGTTGATGAGAGAAGAGACAAACAAGTCCAAGAACTCAAACAATTGGAATCACAACCAAAACTAGAAGAACACTGAGTAAGACTATCATAATCCTCTGACTAGTGGGAAGATTATAGAGATTAGGACAATTTACATCCCTTTGTAATATTTGAGTGAGAATATCTTATAACCAGTTCATAGCAATAAAGATCTTCCCCATTCTCCTCCTAAATCATTCCAAGAGATTTAGCCTTTTTCCATCACACCTCGTAAGATCGATGACTGTCGACACCTATTAACCCAAGAATATGCTGGGTTTTACACACACATGCACGCTTCTCAAAGCATGGCTTGCACTAGGCTCCAGTAGCCCGAATTTGCCATTCCATGATCTCCGTGAAGACTCCTTAACCTAATCCATAGCGGTTTCACACAACACTACTTTTCCGATCAGACTGTTGATCACCAGTCTGACCACCGACCATGGGCTGGTCAAACCGCCTCCTTCCCCACGACGATCAGATCGCTAGACATAAGATCTGATGAATAGGTCAAGGCCGGTCTAACCGCCGTCTCAGGTCCGATCAGACCACCTGAAACCTGACAACAACTCTGAATATTGTAAACTCCCAAAATCAAACTTAAACTTCGACAACATTTACATAATAAACTTTAATACTCGTCATACATCATGAGGTAATTCTCACATGGTCTCACAAAATAAATATGCAAATGTCAATTATGTGGAGTTTCCGTTATCCACGTTCGTGTACCAGACGAAGATTGACAAACAATGACATCTACGATGACAGGTGCAATTCACAGATCAAAAATCTTCAACGTATGTACGTACGTGCCACTGCCAGCACTCAATTGTAGACTTGTCCCAAGCATATGCACATCCTCAGCATGCGCAACGGACCAGGGACGTGAGGCCCCTATAAATTCGGCAAATGCCAGCAACCACCGCACCATTCGAGTGCCCAGACCATTAGCCGCCATGACGAACGGCTACGTGTTCCGCGAGTACATCGGCGCGCAGTGCACCGGCGTGAGCTTCTCCGACGTGCCCGTCAACCCCGGACTCAGCTTCCACTTAATCCTCGCCTTCGCCATCGATTACATGACGAGCCAGTCCTCCCCGCCGAAGCCGGCCAACGGCGTCTTCGCCCCGTTCTGGGACACGGCCACCCTCACCCCGGCCGCCGCGGCCAAGGCCAAGGCGGAGCACCCTAACATGAGCATCATGGTCGGCCTCGGCGGCGATACCGTGCAGAACACCGGCGTCAACGCCACCTTCGCTCCCAAGTCCGTCGACTCGTGGGTGGCCAACGCCGTGGAGTCCATCTCGCGCATGGTCAACCTCTACGACCTCGACGGCGTGGACGTCGACTACGAGCACTTCGCGGCCGACGTGGATACGTTCGTGGAGTGCATCGGCCGCCTGCTCACCCAGCTCAAGGCCCGGTTCCCCTACATCACCACCTCCATCGCGCCGTTCGAGCACCCGGTGATCCAGAGGTACTACCAGCCGCTGTGGCGCAAGTACTCCAGCGTGATCGACTACGTCAACTTCCAGTTCTACGGCTACGGCGCCAACACCGACGTCCCCATGTACGTGCAGTTCTACGACGAACAGGCGGCGAACTACCCCGGCGGCAAGGTGCTTGCCAGCTTCGAGACTGGGAACGTCACCGGGCTGGTCACGCCGGACGTCGGCGTCGACGCGGCGAAGGAGCTGCAGCGGCAAGGCAAGCTGCCCGGCGTTTTCGTCTGGTCGGCGGACAGCTCCAAGCGGAGCAGCTACGGGTTCGTGTACGAGACTAGGGCACAGGAGATCGTCGCCAACCATTGACCCATCTCATCGATCGGTCGCGTCTTGGTTTGCGACGCTATACGAATTGAATAAATTAGCGCGTTTGTTACGCTCGTATAACGTATATATGTACGTACACCCCCGTATATATACGTACGGGGACTAAATAATTGCCACGGCTAATGTGCACTACGCAGTCTTTGCCGTGTGTTTTGGGAGTTCGACGGAATGGATGACGTGTTTGCTACATATAGTACTACCGTGTTTGTTTGTGCATGCATGACAACATAGCTTCCTTGTTGTATCTTCCAATATTAGTCTGACGACATACCGTAGCTGAGGTAGCTTTAATTAAGAGCTGGATCAATGGAACGGATTGCAGCTAAAATCGTTGACAAGTAGCAAGTATGGCATCGGGACACCTTTGCGCTTTGGCTTACTTAGCTACTATTGAGCGCTATAGCTTTCTCTGTCGCCGGCGCGATAGCCCTCCTCTCCCCCGTTGCTTTCCTTCCCTCCTCTCTTTCTTCTTTGCACGCACTAACTCTCTCTCTTCTCCTGCACTGACCATAGCTCCACACACCTCCGCCTCCCCTTAACCTTTCTCCATCATCGATAGGTGATGGTGACCTTGCCATCTCACTACGTCACTATCCCCCCTATTCAAAACATCACCATCTCACCGTGCCTACCTTTACCACTGCCCCTCACCACCTCCCACTACTATAGAAAGCCTAATACTAGACGGTCAATCACAGACGGTTTAACAAAACCGTCTGTGATTGACACTAACACAGACGGTTTTAATTTGGACACCGTCTGTGTTAGTGGCGTCGGATAAAACGAGTATCACAGACAGTTCTTACCGATGAACCGTCTGTGATACTTTAGTATCACAGACGGTTTTTTATTAAAAACCGCCTGTGTTGTGTAGACTATCACAGACGGTTGTTTTTAAGAACCGTCTATGAATGTTCACAGATGGTTTTTAACAAGAATCGTCTGTGATGTCCTTTGTCTGTCATATTCTGTTCATGATCAGAGGTTAATATATAAGTACACATTGCTTCTAATAACTTAACTACAGAACTACTGAGACAAGAGATCACAAATTAAAGGAAAATTTATTAATTTCAATTAGAGGCAAATTTATTACAAAAGTCGCACAGGTAAAGAGTTTCTCAGATTGTAATCTTTTGGGCTTTGTACGCTTCTTCTTCGACTTTGGGACTTGGAGGATCAGGCACTGACTTCTCGAACGCCGTTAAGATTGTCCTTGTCCTCAGCACTTCCTCCTCCAGCCTGGGCAAATAATCAGTAGCATAGCCCATAATGTCGTAGAGGATAGCATGAAAAGATTCCTCGAATCCGCCGTGCCGCTTGATCGGCAAGGCTATCCATCAGTCTCTCCAATGCGTGTAGAGCTTCTTCCGTTTTGCGCACATTGTGGAGAAAAACCAGGGTAAGGGCTGTTTCCCTTTCTTGAGCGGCAGCGAGATGCCTCCGTCGACGACGGATGATCAGGTCGAGCTGACAGATGCAAGAAAGTCGGGGAAGGAGAGCAGGGCGTGTGCGGAGAAGTCGCTCGGATACAAATTGCTGGCCGATCGTAAGGTTCCGCCGAACAATTTTTGATGAACAGATGAGAGGAAGGAGATGATCACAAGAATAGTAGAAGCCATGCATATTGTACGTACGTAGAAGAGACCTGGATTAGGCGCACATATTTAACCTTTAGCACAGACGGTTCATATACCCAAACATTAATGATATAGACGCTTCGTATAACGATCGAGAGACGTTAATTAGACGATTGAAACACGAAGCGTTCTAACATAAAGCTTACGACAGACGGTTTTTTATAAAAAACCGTCTGTGATAAGATTTATCACAGACGGTTTTTAAACTTAGAACCGTCTATGATATTGATATCACAGACGGTTCTACGTCTAGAACCGTCTGTAATAAGCCTCCCTATAAATACCCTCTGCCTAGGGTTTTCCCCGTATGCTGCAGTTATATTCTACATCTAAATCCCGATCTGTCTCGTCGCCGCTGCCTCCCCGAGCCCTCGCCGGCCGCCTCCCCGAGCCGTCCGCATTCAAAGACCGACGCTCGGCTCGCCTCCACGCCCGGCGCCTCCGCTCGCCCGTCGCCTGCGATCGCCTCCCCGAGCCCTCGTCGGCCTTTATGTGATGCTATGATTTGCTTTTAAACGATAGTAATTGAGTATAAATATGTTATCATCTCCTCATGGTGTTGCATGGTGTGGAGCCTTGATATAACTTTGTTTAGAGACCTTGTAGTAATAATATATGCCACATAGACCTTCAAGAGGCATGAAGCAAGTGACACACTCTAGTGTATCCTGTTCAATGAACCTGATACACTAGTTTTGTGTCATTTGCTTCATAGAACTTTATTTAGAGACCTTGTAGTAATAATATATGCCACATAGACCTTCAAGGGGCATGAAGCAAGTGGCACACTCTAGTGTATCCTGTTCAATGAACCTGATACACTAGTTTATGTCATTTGCTTCATAGAACTTTATTTAGAGACCTTGTAGTAATAATATATGCCACATAGACCTTCAAGGGGCATGAAGCAAGTGACACACTCTAGTGTATCCTGTTCAATGAACCTGATACACTAGTTTGTGTCATTTGCTTCATAGAACTTTGTTTAGAGACCTTGTAGTAATAATATATGCCACATAGACCTTCAAGAGGCATGAAGCAAGTGACACACTCTAGTGTATCCGGTTCAATGAACCTGATACACTAATTTGTGTCATTTGCTTCATAGTATTAGCAACTAAAGTTTGTCACCCGCGCATTCTTCAACATCATCGCCGGATGCGTCCCCTTATATATGTACGCACCAATTTTAAGGTTTGTCAATCTTTCCATATTTATTTCATACTTGTTAGCTTATATATGTACGCGCATTGATATTCCTATTGAGAGGCTGCGCCCATCTCTACAACGGCATTGAAACAGCCGGACTTTGCAAAAATTCGAGGAGAGTGCGCTTGGTTTTTGTGGTCTAAAGTCATAAGACCAGATGGAGAGTTCCACTGTTCACAATGATTTTTTATTGCTCTTATCACTCTGTAATTGTGAATTTGTTAATGGATATTTTATTTCATTTCAATTAATTCATTTGCGAAATGGATGCCTTATGTCTGTGAATGAAATGTGATGTGAATTGGATGTTATATGTTTGTCAAATGAATTGAGATGTAAATTGTATGTATACATATACTTGTTTATCTGTTTGTTTCAGAGGGTATGGCTAGCATTTTCTGAGGCTAGCCAATAAACACAAATAGATTTATGGGTAGAAAAGAACATCACAGATGGTTTTTAAAAACCGTCTGTGATATATCAATATCACAGATGGTTTTTAACTAAAAACCGTCTGTGATAATCAGCTAACACAGACGGTTTTCAGTTAAAAACTGTCTGTGATATTGATATATCACAGACGGTTCGACAACCGTCTGTGATAACTTTCGATTATCACTGACCCATAAATTCAGACGGTTATGATGACGTTTTTGAACCGTCTGTGATGACCTTTTCTGTAGTAGTGTCCTCAGTCTCCTCTACAATCGGGCACACGGTAAACCCGTCACCATCGACGGTGCTACCCCCATCGGTCATGAGAGTGAGAGTGAGCGAGGGAGGGAATATGGGAGCAGGGCTGGGAAGACGAAACAGATGCTATATTGTTCACGGTATAGGTTTTTCTAGCAGTTTTCTTTGGATAAGCATGTTTGCAATAATAGTAAGTCCATTTTACACTCTTGAACGTTGCAAAAATTCTATTTAACATTCTCAACTACAAAACTAGGGTATTTCAAACCCACTTACAAAATTAGGTCAACTTACACACAAAGGAGGTTTAGCCAAAGTCCTCATACATCACGTGCCCTGTGTCATATGCTTCAAGAAGTGTAATGATTCTATCTTATAAATTGTATTCCTCCACTTAATTAGACAATATGATATAAAATTATACATACTTTAGAATTTATAAAGAAACGGGCCACAATTCATAGGCCGAATCAAACACCCTATTCGCGTGCGTAGATGATTTAAACGATCATTCTTCATCCCTTTGATCCCTGGCTACCTGGCCTGAACAGAGGTAGGCCGCGACTAGTGCACAGGTTAACAGTTGAAGAACTAGGTTGGACTGTTCCGTTTAGGGCCCTCTCCTTCTAAAAGCTGTTTTCATATAGCAAATAATTTTTCTGTAGTACCTATTTTTTAAATAAAGTATCTTTTTAAGATGGATTATATTCTGTTAATTGATTGAAGTATATATTATAACAACTTCATTTAGAATGTCTAAAATTGCACGTAAGTATCTCGCCCTATACATCTCTATACAAGACGTTTTAATTTATAAATCAAAATCAAAAGTCTATATGAACAGAGCGATGAATGGGCTAGGCCACGCGCTTAGCCAATTGAGTGCGCTGTCCGCTCAGCGTGCGCTTGGCAGATTCTGAGCTGGATCACGCGAACGGCGGACGTGCTCATTTCCAGCCAGGCCAAACGGGAGGAGAAACGCGAGTAGAAACATAGCTATGCAGGTTGGTCCATAGCTAGCTTGGCGTCGGATTGCTCGGAAGTTACTGACAACCTGTACAACCATTCTTACTCACTTAAGCTTTTGATTTATTTGGTATTATTTAAGAATTTTTAACACCGTAGCTACTATTAATTTTTCAGCGTAATTAAATTTTAAAAAAAGATTAGATCATTACAAACAATGCAAAGGAATAAAAGAAAAAAAGAAAAGGCAAAAAAACCTAACAAAGCCAAAAAAACCAGAAAAAATAAAGTTAAGAAGTTAGAACTCAAAAGCTGAAGTATTTCCGTCACGAGGGTAGGGACTCTACTGTGGTGTGGATGCTCACAATTTAGCGTGATTTGCTTGTACTCTTGAGGTGGGTCGTCATGTTTGGTTAAAATGCTCACAATTTAGAGAGTGCAGTTCTCTCGGAAATTTAACAGTAGCTTTAGAACTCACGTTTGGTTCCCTTCAAAGTTTGTAGGGAAGTTTTCTTTCCTATGAAAATCCCTTCGCTCAATCCAGTACCATTCAAGTACTCTATCCGTTTTGCTATATTTATCTATAATGTTGGAAGTATCCGTTTTAATATATTTAATTATTAAGGGGAATCTAGACTGTAGTCATTACACTTTGTTGTTTCTCTACCCCTACTTAAATGCTTTAGAAGATGTTAAGTACTTGTGAAATGTCATTTAATAGAATTATATATATAGTCATTTCCTATTAAGTATTTCATAGATTTTGTGCTTACTTGGTCAATGTATATGATGGGCTTTGGAGTATAGCGAAACAGAGGGAGTCACTACTACAGAAAGGGTCATCACAGATGGTTCAAAACTGTCTGAATTTATGTGTCTTTGATAACAGGTGGTTCTCACGGATAGTTAAGTTACAACACAGATGTTTTTTTTCAAAAAAAACATTTGTGAAATATGACATATCACAGATGATTTTTGGTATTAACCGTCTGTGATATGTCAGATATCACATACAACTAATACTAAAAATTGTCTATGATATTACAAATATCACAGACAGTTCTTAAATATAGCCGTCTGTGATACCTCACATGTCACAGACGACTAATACTAAAAGCTATTTATGATATTATAGATATCATAGACAGTTCTTAAAAATAACCATCTGTGACATATGAAATATCATAGATGGCTAATACCAAAAACCGTCTGTGATATATCAATATCACAGATGGTTTATTGTTATAAACCATCTGTAATAGCTATTTTAATAGCTAAATTATTTCATGTTTTCGGCTAGTCTCAAGAAATGCTAGCCGTGCCCTTTGGAAATAAGCAAATAGAACAGACATATTGCACAATATTGCACATAATAGTCATTACACATATCTCACAAATGAATTGAACAAGTGAAGGAAGTAAGTACAACTGAATGAATTATTTGATTAAGCACAATTGAGTGATTACAATTGTATCAAATGTTTAAACATCTAATCATCATCGCCGATGTGGAACTCTCCATTCTTGTGTATGACCTCCCTCGTTAAGAATCTGGAGAGCTATCCTCGAATTTCGGCGAGTTTGTCAAGATCAAATGTATTTTCATCAAATTCCACGTGCTGTCACTAGCAGTGTTAAAGTCATTAGCAAGCGCATGCAGACGCGCGCGCACGCACACACACACACACACACACATATATATATATATATAGTATAAATAACAGGGGCACCATGGTGCCTAGGCTCCATGATTAAGACTTTCCATCCTGATATTATATATCATTGCATTGCACGCATCTAAAAGCAATCTAAAGGCAGGGAGACTTGGTGCCGGACACCACAGTGTCCCATTTCAATTCTTATATATATATATATATATATATATATATATATATATATATATATATATATATATATATATATATATATATATATATATATATATATATATATATATATATATATATATATATATATATATATATATATATATATTGATAATCACGAAATATTTATTGGCAGGTTGATAAACCTCTGGATCATTCGTCTATGCGTCCTTGATTTTCTGCATATGGCGGCAAATGTAGAATCCACATCATTGCCTTGTGCTACTGTGGCACTGCAAAAATAGAATTCATATATAGGTATTGTCAGTTCTAGATGCATTATAACGAATTATGATATAGCAGAATTGTTGTGTTACAGCGTGTACCAAAAATCGTATCCTGTGTCACGGTGTGGCGCTGGATTCCTTGTGTCTCCCTTCTTGAGCAACGTAAGCGCTGAATGACCTATGTGATTCCAAAAAGTTAGCCTCGGCTATTACAAATGAAGGGAAGACTACAATAGAGTTATGTATCGAGGAAATGAGTTTACCTATCAATTGTTTGTTGCACATGGGTGAAATCGTTGTTGCTCCTAAGTAGGGAATCAAAATATATTATGTTACTCCACTTTGGTACAATCACAATCAGAATCCAGTGAGACGTAGCCATGTGTATTACCATAGTGATTAATCCTAAGTTTATGTTGCATATAAAATACAAATCAAACTTGTATGGCAACTAATGAAGTACTTACCCCTGATTGAAGGGTACAAGGATGCACTACTTGTTAGTGTGAGCAAGCAATCCTGTCGTTAGGTATTCTTCGATGAAGGATGCATTTGCGTTGATGGATTTCTCAGAGACCAAGTGTGAGTCAAGGAAACCCACCGGTTGTTGCCGTCACCGGACTCGTTGTATCATAGATCAATACATAAGCAATGAGTTATGATATTTATCGGTATTATATAAATGTAGAACTTACTTGTACAGTACACTTACAGTGTCCAGCAACGTAGAAGTGAGGCATTGAGTTCATTGAGGTTGAATAGTAAAAATAAGTCTTCGAAGGTCACGACAATGTAGCCCGAGTTATGGAGCAAATGCGCCTCTATGTATCTTACGGTGAATCCACTTTGCCAGTTTAGCTTTTGTTGGACACTGCATGTACTAGGTATGCAAAGACTTGCAAGGCAGTCCAAGGCTAGGTAATTGTGATTTGGGGACCAACGATAGTCTGAGCTGGTACTTCCAGGATTTGAGAGGCGGCCAAGTCTTCTTTGGTTGGACCTTAGCGCATCGCTTGCGATACATCTTCGTTGTCGTCCCCATAGGAGCGATGCGATGGATTTGTAAGTGGAGATTAAGGTGAAGTCATAGAAGGTTATGTTTGATAGGCATGGTCATGTGGAGATCGCGGCACAGAAAGATCCAAGTGATGTCCCTTTTGGGCCATTGGACGAATGTGTAGACGATATCCCCTAGTGTTATAAGTTCTCCATTTGGGGGCCTCTCTAACGAGTCGCCTTAAAAACATCATTAATCCCGTCCACCTGGACCGTGAAATGGGCTTGAATGTACGTATCGATATCGGGAGTTGTTGCTTAACTTTTGATGGTCCCGATACCCTCTAGCCTTCCCTCGTGACGAGATAGAGACACACCTATCGGTTCAAATTGAGCCATGTAATCAATGCAAAACTCAATGACCTCTTCGGTTGCATAACCTTCGATAATGCTACCTTCCGGCTGAGATTGATTGTATACATAGGATTTGAGAATTCCTATGTACCTCTCAAATAGGTACGTATAACATAGAAACACAAGGCCACATATCTTTATCTCTTTCGCAAGGTGGACAATGAGATTGACCATGATGTTAAAAAATGATGGAGGAAAATACATCTCAAGATGACATAAAGTTGTCACCACCTCCTTCTACGGAGCATCTAGTCTATTGGGATTGATGAACTTCTAATTAATTGCGTTAAAGAAATAACACAACCTCATGGTTATCACTCGAACCTTGTTCGGCAAAATAATTTTAATTGCAACAAGAAGCAATTGTGTGATTAGCACATGATAGTCATGAAACTTCATTCCAATTAATTTCAAATCTTCCATGGAAATAAGCTTCTTCATGCTGGCGGAGTGACCGGACGGAACTTCACACCATGTAAGCACTAACACAGTTCAGTTCTACCGGATTTAGACATAGTGTAGCAAACTGGGGGAAGGTATGTGCGGTCTTTATCGGTCTCTATCGGTGCTAACTTAGACATGATGTTCATAGCGACCAAGTCACGCTGTGTGTTGACACCATCCTTTGTTTTGTCATTAATATTCAGTAAGAGACCAATCAAGTTATCACATACATTCTTCTCTACATGCATGACATCAATGCAATTGTAAACTTTTAAGTACTTTCAATAAGGTAAATCCCAAAAATACTGACCTTTTCTTCTACATGTTTTTCTAATGGGTCCTTAACTTACATCCCTTTTTAAGTACAACATCAATATATTTGACCATATCGTACACCTCTTTCCCACTAAAAGTCCTTGGTGCTAAGTCATCATCTTTATCTCCATCAAATTATTTCTTCATCTTGCGGTATATGTGATACCTTAGAAGGAACCTACGGTGATGCATATATACAGTTTTGCACGAGTTATTCAACCACACTCTCTCGCTATAATCTAATTAGTGCAGATAGGCTTTGGCTCCTTTCATACTCAACCCCAATAGTTACCATGGACAAAAAAATCATTGATGGTGCAGAACAACATGACGCGCAGAGTGAAGTTCTCTCGTTTGTCCGCATCCCATACTTGTATCTTTTTGTTCTACAGTATTACAAGATATTCCACCAATGGTGCTAGGTACACATCAATATTGTTCCCATGTTGCTTTGGCCCTTAGATAAGTACTGACATCGAAATGTACTTCTGCTTCATACACAGCCAAGGAAGAAGGTTGTAGATGCATACCTTCACAGGCCAAGTGCTATGTCGGCTGCTCATGTTACCGAAATGATTCATTCTATCTGTATTCAACCCAAACCTTATATTTCTCAGTTCCGCACCAAAGTCTGCAAACATCATATCGATGTTCCTCCACTGGGTAGAATCAGCAACGTGTCTTATCATTTCATCTTTCTTACGCTCCTTCGAGTGCTAACGCAGCAATCTTACATCCTTTCAGTTTGCAAATAAATGTTTCAAATGGGGAATTACAGGCAAATACCACAATATCTTAGTAGGAGGTCCTTCCTTCACCTCGATACCATCGTCGTCATTGAAGTCATTCTCACGCTTATATCGGGATACTTTGCATCCCAGATAAATATGTAATTTTACATACTCTTTATGGTAGAGGATATAATCATTCGGACATGCATGTATTCTTTCTACTTCTATTTACAATGGACAAAGAATCTTCTTGGCTTGGTAGGTGGTTCTTGGCAACACATTTTCCTCTTGAAAGATGTTCGCTAGGAGACCTAACAACACCGTGAAACTCTTGTCGGACCAACCATTGCTTGTCTTTATTTTTAGCAGTTCAAGAATAAATGACAACCTTGTGTATTGCGACTTGCAGCTCGGGAACAAAGGTTTCTCCAAGTTCTCTATCAAGTCTTTGAATTTATCAAACTTTCTCTCACCATAGTTCCCTTCTACATCGTGTAGCATTTGTTATAGATTGTCATCATGTGATCTATCTTCATCGAAAGCACATTCCACAACCAGCATATCGTTGTCTCCCTCAACGACATTATAATTACCTTCCTGTATAATATTCTTCTCTTCATCGTGACTGGTCCAACATATATACCCCTTTTTGAAACCCCTTCAAATCAAGTGAGTTTTGATCTGTGATGAGTTGGTAAATATTTTTAGATTATCGCAATCAATGCATAAACATTACATATATTCCATTCTCTTATTCAACATATTCTGCTCGACCGCTCTTCTAAAAGTAGACACGCCATTAATGTACTCTTCACTTACACAGTTTTCAACATACATCCAGTTTCGGTCAATCTATGCTATGCATATAACAAATTAGTGTCAAATTAGATCATTAATGCTACTATATAGCTAGCCAGCCAAATACTTGTACGTAATTGACATTCACCTTATAAGAAATTGTCCATATCTAAATTAAATAGCTAGCTATGTACTATTCACGAAGCGATGCATATATCAAGCAAGAATATATTAAAGTAAACTAGGAGTAGTGAGTCATTCTTAAATTGGAACAAGCTACCAATTAAACTAGATCTAAATCGAGCTATCACCTCTCTTTATTACAAGGCATATAATTAGAAGTAAATATGTACTAACCTCTAATCACCAAGAACAAATAGATCTACAAGAGTTAGATCTACAAGCGGTATACTTTCACCAAACTCCCTAAAGCTGGCCGCCTCCTTCAATGCAGCGTAATGAAGATAGATCTGTCGGGGCCCCACTAGCTAGCCATTTAATAATGCGGCGTATCCCAGACGTGTCCAACTGCGAACCATCAATGGTCTTGCAGTATCATTGACGGTTCTCATTAATAACCATCTGTGATAATTCATAGAGGGTTGTTAACAAGAATCGTCTATGATAATGGAGATTTCACAGACGGTTATTATTACGAACCGTCTGTGATAATTACTTATCACAGATGGTTCGTATTAATAACCGTCTACGAATAAATATTATAGACGGTTCTAAAGTATAACTATCTATGATAAATATGGTTCTAAAACCTAAATTATATACATAAATACAAATTCAGTAATAACTCAAAAGTAAATATGTATTACTTAGTTGCTTTTTATCGGTCATTAATACCATCATGTCGTTATACTGAGACCGTTTACATATATAAAAGAGAGTAAATGCAAATTCAACTGGTTAATTTTACATATATATACGGCGCCCAAACAACGTTGCCAATCATTTCTTAGAAAAGATAACAAAAAAAGTAGAAACCTAACTACTTCGATGTTTTTTCTACTGTCGAAGGTATTATGCAATTTCCGTCTTCATATCTTCGTACGTGACATGGTCGACATCAGACGGTTCGAGATTATCAGCGAAAGAAGCTCAAAATGCATCCACCCGCTGACGCGCTCGTTTGAGTGTCTCCCGAACACCCTTTGACTGAATAATCAAGTCGAATTGAGCCCATAGGCTTTCTTCCCTTTCTTGAGGGGTCTCAACCTGGTTGACTCAGTCACCCGTTACCTCAACTAAGCACTCCAAGCAATGGCAAGCATCTTGGAGACTTGCAATATCGTTGTGGAGGACCACGTTGAAGTGGGAGACCAACCGAAAGATGCGGTGGAGGAGGATGTCAAGACGACGGAAGGTGGCGTTCAACTGCTTTGGCAAATCGTTGGACATAGGAGGAAGGACACTGTTGGTACAGTGTCCTTCCACAGCATCCGCCAGTGTACGGACAGCGAGGTGCTCATCGAAGATAGCCAGGTTGGCCATCAATATCGGCGACAAGGAAGAATAAGGAGCCATTTATTTGTATTGAGAGACAAGGAAGACAAGGAAGATAGCCAGCCGGCGAGGTGCTCCTATAGGATTAATCTCCGGTGGTGGATGATTATTTTTATACAACAAAGAATACATTCGGCTCGTAAGACAAAGAGACGTATCTGGGAGCCGAAACGATCGAAGGTGCACATCGGGGCAAGAAAGCATATCATAGATGGTTCCAACCATAAGCCGTCTGTGATACACAACTGCCACAGAAGGATTATATTAATGACCATCTGTGAACTATCACATGCGGTTCTAATTAAAAACTATCTGTGATCTCTCAATTATCACAAACGGTTCGTATTAATAAGAATCGTCTGCGATAGTAGGGTATCATAGACGGTATACGAAGCACGTTTGTAAAACCGTATGTAATAATTATAACATAGACGGTTCGAGGAAACCGTCTGTGATGAGACGTCAAGTATAGTCTTTTTTTTTGGTAGTTGTGAGTACATTATATACAAAACTGTCTCAATCCTTTTCTTTCCTCCAAATTATTCCGTCCGTAATTCCGGTTGTATTCATGCTTATGGGTAAAGCAAATTCTTGCATAAGAAAAGGTTGATTCCGATAAAACAGACCGTAGTTGCCAAGTTGCCATAAATTCTTTTGCTATAAACAACTCCAAGATCAAGCTAAAGTATCCTCAACTTGTTGGACGACATAAAGTACTACTACATGCAATTGTGAAGTCCACATTTTTTATGCTCATGAACCTACATAAATTTGTCCACAGTCCATCATGCTCATAAATAAAAAAGCACTAAATTTAAAAAAATAGTTAATGAGAAATGACTTTGCATACTCCTATTAAATGATATGCCACAATCACTTAAGCTCTTTCAAATCATTGAAGTAGGGGTAGAGCCGTAGAGGGCAGAAAAATTACAATAACTACATGTTCTATATTATCTTAATAGACAAATATATTAAAATGGATACTCCCAAGAGTATAAAAAAAATGTAGCGAAATAGAGGGAGTAGTACATTTTAAGCATGTCAAACTCTTCATGGTATCAGAGCGTATAATCCCAACCTTCTACACCTTCCGCTGCCTAGTTCTTCTGCCATGACGTCCAGCCCTTCTTCCTCCGCAAATTCTGCTGGACATTCCCACCTCAGACCTCACCCACCCTTCTACCACAGCGCCTGTCGCCATTTCTGCCTCAGCCATCCAACTGATAAACATCCGTTCACATGTGCCTGTCACACTAGACCTTGCCGAATCAAACTACTCTCAGTGGAGCACGTTCTACACGGTAGTGTTTGGCAAGTTCGGTCTCAGCGATCACATTGATGGCACCACAGTGCGCGTCAGAGGGTGGCCGACGTGGAGTGGATGCAGATCTACTACAGCATCGTGTCTTGGCTCTACACCACTTGTCTCTAAGGAGATCCTCAACATCATCATCAAGCCTGACGACACCGCCTACTGCGTTTGGCAAGTGATTGCCGGGATTTTTCTCGACAATCGTATGCAACAGGCTGTCCACGCTCAGCAAGAATTCCATAGCTTGTACCAAGGTGATCTTCCCATCACAGAGTACTGCAGCCGTCTCAAGACCATGGCTGACGCTCTTCGCGACGTCGGCTCCCCCGTCTCGGATCAGGCACTCGTCCTCAACACACCGTGAGCGCTGAACTCCAAAATTCAGTCATGCTGTATCCATTCTCACAATGCACCACACCTTCCCTTCCTTCATTCACACCCGTTCGTACCTTCTTCGGGAAGAACAGCGCATTGCTCAGACCACCAAGATGGAAGCTGCGACGGCTCTTCTCGCCAGTTGCTCCACCAACACGCAGTCGCAGCACACCTTCACTAACTCCTCCTCGACTCCTTTCTTTGGCGGCAGCGATCGCAAAAAGAAGAAGAAACAGCAGCACGACGGTCGTGACTGCCACTCCGGTAACACCGGCGGCGCACCACGTCCACCAGTTGTCCCGGCGTGGGCTCCGGGCTACAATCCATGGACGGGTGTCGTGCAGGCCTGGCCCATGCCTCAATGGCGTGCACCGAGACAGGGTCTTTTAGGCCCACGACCTGGCGCTTCTCCGACGCATGCACTGGCCACATCGCTTCTTCAGGGAGCCCGGCCCTCCTACAACGCCAATGATGAATTCTGCAACGACTTCCACGCCGCTGACTGGCCCGTGGGATCCAGCGCTCTATGCAGCACTCCAGCGCATGTCATCAACCTCGGTATGAATTTAAATTACAATTTTTTTTGAATTTCCTTACCGAATTTCTCCAAAAAGATCCGAAAACTAGCTAAACCGGACTTACCGGTCCCCTCCGGTTAAAAATAAAATACGGTAAAAAAACCCTGGTGGCAACGACTAGTTCCTTGACACCGGTGCTACAGCACATATGGCCTCCAACCCTGGTAACCTCTCCTCCTTTCATCCCACCTCCTCTCCATCTCAGATCATTATTCGTAACAGTGCTGCTCTTCCCATCAATTTTACTGGCTTAGTTTCCATTCCACCTCTCATGCTCCTCTTCACCTTAATAATGTTTTTATCTCACCTGCACTGATCAAAAATCTTGTGTATGTTCGTGCTCTTACTCGAGATAACTCCATATCAGCGGAATTTGACCATTTTGGTTTTTCTATCAAGGATCTTTGCACCAAGATGGTTCTTCTCCACTGTGATAGCTCGAATGATCATTACCCACTCCGCGCCACTCATCACAGCCTTCATGTCGCCTCCTCTGTCGATCTTTGGCATGCACGTCTTGGGCACCCTGGACATGCAGCTCTTTCTCGTGTCTTAGACACTTTTAATTACTCATATAATAAATCAAATGTTCACACATGTCATGCGTGTCGACGTGGTAAACACGTGCACCTACCCCTTTTATCTTCAACCACAGTTTCTAGTTTTGCTTTTCAACTCTTGCACTATGATGTTTGGACCTCTCCTGTACTAAGTAATTCTAGGCTTCAATATTACTTAGTCATTCTTGATGATTTCTCTCACTACATGATACGGACTAACTAAGGATTAGTTGATGCGTAGAAATGACACGATCTTTCCCGGTACGATCAGCGAGGTTCCTTCTCTTGGATAGAGTCTTCTCCTTGTCTTGATGCAGCAAACAATATTGATAAGGGCAATTTGTACTAATATGCAAGGCACACACTATAAGTAATCCGTCGAACTCCCCAAATCGTGAATTCAGCAAGAAGACATGAATTAAAATAGATGAATCTTGTAGATTCAATGGGCAATCTCAAGAATCTCCTATTCTTGCTTTGCACCAACTCAGCAAACTCCAAACAAGAAAACCTTCCAATCACGCAATCTGGCCACCACCAACCATGGTGGCGATTTTCTCCTTTATTTCACAAGTATAAAAACTTATCATATCATAGCCTAAGTTACAATGGGGCTAAGGCCCTGGCCATTATATTGGTGCACAATACATGACCTTGACTAAAACTCATGCATAACCTGACCTAAGGCCGAAACAAACTCCAATACGAACTAAAACCGAAGTATCTAAACTACTACCACCGGATTCTCTCTCAATTGGCTGGCACCTTGTCATTGTATGGGGCATCGAAATAGCTTTCCAACGAGTCTAAGAACGCCCAAATTGGACTCCGTTTGTGAAAGTTATGGACATTTTAGTGTTGAACTTCCTGTCTGACCCGAACCGAATTCGAACTGAATTCAAATTTGTATATGTTTTCTTTTCTTGTTTAAGGGGCTTCTAAATCTGTTTGGAACCTGAAAAGGAATCCTTCTCAACCTTTAGAAAACCATGGTGTGGTCGGATTTTAACCTTACTTGTATTGTAATACTCGGACTCTTTATGTTTGGCAGGTCTCGCACGTCTCTCCAGACAACTTGTGCAACATCCAATAAAGTTGCCATAACTTTGTGTAGGAAGCTCCAATCAAGCGCCATTTGATTCATTGGAAAGTAGACTCCATTAGCTTTCCAAATATGTGTTTTATGTGTATTAGAAATCTCAGAATTGACGTTAACAACTTCATAAACATTGTGGACAGAACTGCAATCACGAGAACTTGATTGATCTTATGTCTTCCTCTTTAGCCAAACTAACTTTCTTTCTTCTCCATCCACACCTCTAATTCCGTGCACTGTTGTCTTGTTTGCACTACGCAAAGGAGGAATCACATAAGCATCCGCACGAAATAGGATATTCTTCTCTGTCCCACAACCGATTGCTTGTTTCTCCTTGCGCAATTTAGCACTATTAAACCTTGTAAATTCAGATTGCATAGATGAAGCACAAATCAATGTAGCATTCACACTCTTGGCCACATCACTACACATAGATTTTTCCACTGCATTATAAGCCTAATGTTCTTCCCACACTTATGTCCTTTCATGCCTTTGTTCGCACATAATTTTAGAAACCGATACTTAGCTTCCAATCTGACAACGGCAAGGAGTTTGACAACCAGGCTTCCCGGTCCTTCTTCTCAACTCACGGCATAACTCTTCGCCTTTCTTGCCCATTTACATCCCAACAGAACGGCTGCGTGGAAAGCATTCTTCATCCCCTCAAAGACAGTGTTCATGTGCTCCTCTTCCATGCCTCGGTTCCACCTCACTTTTGGCCAGATGCCTTAGCCACTACAACGTATCTCCTCAACAGGCGTCTGTGTTGACCTAGGCAATTCAACACTCCTTTCCACTCCTCTTCAATGCCCCACTGTCCTATAAGCACCTCCGTGTGTTTGGATGTCTATGTTATCCTAACACGTCGTCTACCTTGCCCCACAAACTAGCACCGCACTCCCTTGCGTGTGTTTTCCTTGGTTATCCGTCTAACATCAAAGGGTATCACTGCTATGATCCTGCCTCCCACCAAGTTATCACCTCATGCCATGTCTATTTTGATGAAAGTTGTTTTCCTTTTAAGCAGGTCCCTCCATCAGAGGCAGCAGCCCCCTCCACAACTGTTCATCCTCCAGATCTCATGCCGGTGTCATTCTTCCCAACATGAGATTCCAGCACCTATCCTATGATGTTCCCCAGGAGCATCCCATTCGACTGACAGTAATGGTTCTACATTCACCGTTGTGGCACTTGCATTTCCTATTGTCATGTCTTCCTCGCACCCCATGATCACTTGGGCTAAAGCTGGAATTACTGTGCCAAATCCGCGCTACCCTCATACCGCGTCCACTTCTTCTCTGTCGCCTATCCTGACATCGGTGTGTGCTGCCATCTGTGACCCAAATTAGTTTGCAATAATGTAGGAAGAGTACTCGGTGCTCATATCGAATGGCACTTGGACCCTTGTCCCATGACCTCGCACTGCTCACATCATCATCGAGAAATGGATCTTTCAACATAAGTCAAACCAGATGGCACACTCGATCGCTACAAGGTGCGCTGGGTAGTTCAAGGATTCTCGCAGCGTGCAGGGCTCGACTATGATGCGACATTCTCCCCCGTTGTTAAGCTAGTGACAATTTGCACCGTGTTGCACCTAGATGCCTCTCATTAGTGGCCTGTGCATCAGCTCGACATCAAGAACGCGTTTCATCATGGGGCCTTGTTGGAGCACATGTATTGTCAACAACCAGTTAGTTTCATCAATGCTGAGCATCCCGACTACAGATGTCAACTCTCCAAGTCCCTCTACGGCTTGAAGCAGGCACCACAAGCCTAACGTTTTGTGGGATTCCTATCATCCATCGGTTTCATTTCAACAAAATCAGACTCTTCCTTATTTGTGCTCCAGCAAGCTGCTGACACAGCTTTTCTTCTGGTCTATGTCGATGATATTGTCCTCACTGCTTCCTCGCAACCTCTCCTGCATCGTATCATCCAAATTCTCCACTCTGAGTTCTCCATGAAGGATCTTGGCTCCCTGCCTTTCTTCCTCGGCATTCAAGTTCGTCGTTCCCCTACTAGCTTCTTTCTTTCCCAGGAACATTATGCCGAGGACTTGCTGGCACGAGTAGGCATGGCCAATTATAAACCTATTTCCATGTTGTCGACACCAAACCAAAGGTTTCTTCTACATCTTGAGTCACAGCTTGTGATGGATCACAATACCGAAGTATCACTGAAGCTCTTCAATATCTCACGCTCACCAGGCTCGATCTTTCATATGTTGTTCAGTAGGTGTGCCTACACATGCACAATCCACATGATATACACTAGAATCTCATCAAAAGGATTCTTCGCTATGTCTGCGGTGCGATAGGCCATGGCATAACTATTCGAGCCTCCTCTTCATCTGACTTAGTGGCCTATTCTGACATCGACTGGGTGGGCTGTCTTGGATACTATGTTTTCCTTGGTGACTCGCTCATATCCTGGTCATCCAAGTGACAAACGACGGTATCTCGTTCAAGTGTTGAGTCAGAGTATCGCGCCATCACCCATGCAGTGGTTGAATGTTGTTGGCTTCGCAATCTTCTTGGTGAACTCCATTCATCACTCGATAAGACCACGGTTGTGTATTGTGACAATGTCTCCGCTGTCTACTGACATCCAACCCAGTTCATCATCGCCGCACCAAGCATATAGAGCTCAGCATCCACTTCATCCATGAAAAAGCGCAACTGGGTCAACTTCATGTGTTTCACGTCCTGGCTACTCAACAATTTGTAGATATTATGACTAAGAGGCTTTCCACGGTGACATTAAAGGAGTTTTGCACCAGTCTTTGCATCACCAACGGCGAGACATCGATTACGGGGGTGTTGGAAGAGCTGCCTTGGGCATGCCTGAACAAGTCTTCTGCATGTGTTTTACTCATGCCTATTCCCTCGACCAGTTCGTTAGCTACTCACCAGTTCATACCCATGTGACTTGTATTGTATATGGTTACTAGAGTAGTGGCTAGATTATAGGATCTTTAGTCTCGCAATGATGTATATAAAAAACACTTCAGATGATCAATAAGACTTGCTGGCAATTCAACTCTTCGTTGAGATGCATGAGATTGACTTCACAATTGAATGGACAAAAACATTACAGTTTCTCCTTGAGATGCATGAGACTGACTTCACAGCGATCCAATCAAACATGAAAACCAGGTCCATTTCTTATTTTTGATAAAATGCTAAAACAGATCAGCTGACATCGGTAATTGTATAACAAAATACATGGCTGTTGATCACAAGGTCATGGTCAGCCGATTGCAAGTAGAGGGAGGTGAATGATTGTCGCTACCTTTTCAATGTCTCTAGACAATCGATGATGCTTTCGACTGCTCGAAGATCAATCGCCTAATCAGATGTCCAACATACGACAACTAATCACTGACCATGATCATGAAAACCGCAACTATCAAGTACCACCATCTTCCGAGTACCAAATCCTTCGAGTACTGTTCACCGATCACCACCAGCCAGTCATACCGCTGGCCTAACATGTGTACTCGAAGTGCTCAAAGATAGCAAGAGTTAAAGCACTCGTACTGACCATGAAGTCTATGAGTACAGATCGTGATGCATACGGCAACCGATCATAAAGTCTTCAACTTCCAACAGCAAAGTCTACGACTACCGATCACAAACTCTAAGACCACAAACCAGTAAAGTCCATTACTATCAAGTATCAACAAATAAAGTCTACAACTATCAAGTATCAATCAGGTACTATAGCTACGACCATAAAAAGTATTGTAGCTAAGACCATCGAAAAGTACTATAGCTACGACCATCGACCAGCTACTATAGCATATGTCCGTACGACCTCGACCAGTTCACTGTAGCTAAGACCGGTTCACTGTCGCTTACGACTGGTTAAATGTTGCTTACAACCTATTCAGCGTTCGAGGTTGAAATCTATGATTACCTATCATTGTTGTTTTGCTGTGGTCAAAATACTGTGGTTGAAGCCAGACGTTGTCGAAGTCTGGCATGGTCGAAGTCTATCGTGGTCGAAGGCTATCGTGGTCGACACCTGTCATTCGGACCTACAAATTGTACCATACACCACAAGGCCGATAGAACTACCGTCTATGGTCAAAACTAGATGTGGTCGTTTTGCCGGCCTGAAAATTCAAGCACAAAAGCGCATCAACCAAAACTTTCACGAATACAAATTTCGATAAAACCAAAAATCAATTATTCATCATGAACAAAATGAACTTGAGGTAGTCTTGAATCGAAGTCAATGGGTTGGTGCCTTGCTGTCATGGACCTCCTTGCTCTTTAGTTGGGGCAGTTAAACTTAATGTGATTAAGTTCACCACATTCATAGCATCTGATATGACCTCCACTCCACCTCATTTTGACGTTATTGATTGCCTTTGTCATCTTGTTGGAGGTAAAAACAAGCTGCTCTTCTGGTATCTTCTCTAGCTATTCATCTGAAATCGAGCACAAAGTAGATAAGGAGACACTAGAGGGACTAGATGAACCGTTAGCTTGATTGTCACTAAGCCCAAGGAATTAGTCTTGTTTATCCTAGCCAAAACATCAATCTCATGTGTTTTCATCTTGAAATAAAGATCATTTAACATGAGAGTTTCCATGCTAATAGAATGATTGATGGCAGTGACTAACATATTCCAAACAGACATATCCAGAGAATTTATGATTTGCCGTGCATTGTCAAAATCAGTGTATGTGACACCCACAAATTGTAAATCACTAATAATATTTTTGAAGCAATCGCAAAGAGCATTAATTGATTCTCTAGGTTTCATCTCAAATTTAGAATACTCCTTTTTGAATTGATGTAGATGCACACCCTTAACAGACTTTGATCCTTCATGCTAATCGACTAGAGTAGACCAAATTTTATTTGTAGATTTAAGATGAGCAATTCTAACAAACTTGTTTTTACTTAAACATTGCAATAAAATATTTCTAGCCATAATGTTAGCCTTTACATCAGCAGTATTTTCAATGGTAATGATAGAAGGCACTTCATATGAATTTTTAACTTTTTATCAAATAGCATTACCTTGCGCTTGTAGAAAGACCTCCATACGAGTTTTTTTAGTAAAGATAATTTGTATCATCAAAAAATGGTGGCTTACCAGAGAACCGATCCCGATCTGATGCCAATGCAACCTTACTCTGATACCACTTGTAGGATCATATAATGCAATCAGAGGGGGTGAATGATTGGCTCCGCTTCTTCAAATCTATACGTAATCGATGGCGAATTTGATCGCTCAAACAAACACTTGTTGCATAAGTTTGCTCGTAGTCGTATGCTTTGCCCAAAGAGCGATCATCAGAAATCACAAACCAAATTAATTCAAGATCTTCTTTATTGCTGAATTTTCATGAATTTACAAAGTGCCCTCACAAGCACCCCTAAAACCCTAGCACAAAAAAGCCTCACAAAACCCCATCGCTAAAATCCATAGCTTGCATCTGCTTTTATATGCTAGAGCCCTAAATCATGTTTGACTCAAACATAAACACATAATCTTATCTTTATCTCAAATTAAGGGACCAGAAACCCTTCCATACATGAGTTTTCATTCAAACTCTTAATCTTTTCTGTTATGGACTTCATCCACAACTCCTAACACAATACGTGATGAAACCTCTAGGATTGACCTCCCATATCTTCATCACGTCTCATCAGCTTCTGTGTCAAAGCCACCAGGACCATACCGCTGGTAGCTTCTCCACACATCACCACCTTCGATCTCCATGTGCTCGAGTGTTAGCTCGACCATCTCATGTGACATCCTAACCGTCTAGACCTCAGATTACCCCTCCTAGTCCCGGTCCTCTTCATCATTGACCATGATCGTCTCCACACTCACCTGCACATCAAAGACCAAAGAAATATTTTTCTGGCACAAGTTCTTTCCAACTTGGCCATCATCAACACATATACGTAAACCACACCTTTCACCTTGAATGTTGCACAAGATTTTTAGCAATACTAATCACACTAGTGTTATCACAATAAAGTGGAACACTATCCAATTTAAGCCAAAATCCTTAAGAGTAGCTGTCATCTAAAGCAATTGAGAACAACAAGAAGCAGCAGCTACATATTCAGCCTCAGCAGTAGAAAGTGCAACTGACACCTGTTTCCTAGAAGCCTATGAAACAAGAGATGTGCTGTAGCACCCTAAAAAAAGGACTCTATCTCTAACCAAATTCTCTCTCCTATCTCTAATACATGCAATCCTCTCTCTCTCCCAGATATCTCTCTCTTTCCCAGATATCTCTCTCTCTTTCCATGAATATCTCATCTTGTATCACCCTCTATCTCTCTCACGTCTCTGAATCTCTTTCTCTTTGTCAATATCTCTCGCTTGGAGGCTGCATGGGCACCGGGCGATGGCGGCTGCGGTGGCGGCGGTGGCTCAGCGACAGCGCCCGCATTGCACGCCCGCATGCGCGTTCAGGCTACCATGGCGCGGCTGCGGAGGGGGCGTCGGTGGCGCGCGCGGTGGCGGTGGTGGCGGCGGCGATGGCACGCCGGCGGCGCCATGCCCGCTTCGCTGCGCTTCGACGCGACGCGCGGCAAGCGACTTCGGCGGCCATGGCAGCAGCGGCGTGGCTCATGGCGCGGCGGCAACGTGGTGCAGGGCGCGCGGCGCCGACCCGGTGGCGGCGGCCGCGTCGCGGCGGCACTCGCAAGCATGCGCACATGCCGCGCGCGCGCATGCCGCCATGGCGCGGCGGCGACGAGGCCGCCGGTGAATAGTTGCGCGGCGACGACTCCCGGCGGCAGCACGTGGCCGAGCGCGGCAGCGAGTGGCACGGCGCGGTGGCGCACGGGCGAGCTCGGTGCGGGCGGAGGCATGGTGGCGTGCGGCCGTGGCGGTGGCATCGCTCCTGTCGCATGCGCTACGACTGGTCTTCCTCAATGCTAGCTAGTTGCCTTCGCGTCCTCACGGTGCGTGCATGGAAGGGGTAGCTGCATGCATGGAGAATGGCTGTCAATCAAAGGTTCACATGTGGGAATAGAAAGGAACTTTGGACGGGTTCATACTTCTGATCCTTGGTGCAACCGAACTGCCGAACGCTTGGCAGGTAAGTACCTCACGGTCGTAACCTCTGCATTTCACATTTTACATCTCCCATGATTGCTTGTTACCGTTGCTGTTGAGTACCATTACCATATCGTTAAAGCTGGTCGGTCTATTATCATATCACCCATGCTCACCTATCCATTATTATGTCACTAAAGCATACCTGTTTACGATCATATCACCAAAACTTACCGGGCTTTTATCATATCACTAATGTTACCTGATTAATACCATATCCTGGAAGTTACCTGCTTGTTATCAGATTACTAACGCTTGCCCGATTGTTGTCACATGCTAATGCCTGCCAGTTATGTACTTTTAATATTGTATTCATACCATGAGGTTTTAGGTTATCTTATTGTCCATGCTTTATGTTAATTAACACCTTAGACACTTAGATGTATTAAAGTGCTATGGTTAATGTCTAAGTTGCAAGCTTTAATTATTAATTATAATCGTTGTTTAAATTGTGGTTGGGGTAGTATAGGAGTGACTTCAACTTAAGGTTAACCACTAATAATCTTTAGCTTCGGAATGGTATATTTAATTACCGGTTCCCTGATTCATTACTTGTATGTTATTGCTTGATTGGTTTCGATGAAATTATGTATGATATTGTTAACCTGACTAATAATAACTTATCACGTAATAAAATCTAGTTGTTTGACAACCCCTTGGTGTGAGTTAAGTTGTAATGCTGGGTGAGAATCATTCATGGATCACTACCACCGTCGTATGATCCTTCTTCATCTCCCATCTGATTTTATCTCCTGTCCTCAACCTCAGCAATCCTTTTCACTCCTTGTAATCGTGCATGAACTTATCTCCAATTATTTTAATTTCACATTTCACATCTTTCATGATTACTTGTTACCATTGTCATTGAGTACAATTATCATATCAATGAATTATCTGGTTCTTATCATATCACTGAATTTACCTGGCTAATATCCTGTCACCAAGTTACTCGGATATTATCATCTCTCTAGTACTTGCTTGGTTGTTATAATAGTATTCATGCTTGCCTGTTTATTATTGTGCTTGCCTAGTTATGATCATATTGTTAATGCTTGCCTAGTTCTTATCAAATTGTTAATGCTTGCTTGATTATTGTTAATGATTGCTGGTTATATACCCTTAATATTGTATTCCTGCTATGATGTTCTAGATTACCTTATTTCACATGCCTTTAGGTTTAGCATAATACTCTGTTAATAATGTTATAAGATTCATGTTTTTAAGTAATGTGTAGAGTTCATGCTTAAACCGTTAACGGGGGTAGCGGGTGATCATGTTGTAGACTTAGGTTAAAATCACTAACAGTCCTTTAAGTATCACGCTTCTGTGTTTAATCCTCTCGATATCATGATGTATTGCCGGTACAGTTCCTTATGTGAGTCATGATCGTTATACCTTAATAAATGTTAATTTGTCTAATAATCACTTATCACATAATAAAACTTGATTGGTTGATAAACTTGTGTGAGCTACATTATAATACCTCTTTAGGTTGATTGCTATAGCACTATCATCTTATCATTATTCCACATCGCCTCTTATCAGAAACTATGTCTTTCCATTTTCAAGCCCTAGCATATCTTTTCACTTCTCATAACTTATTATAGCCTTATCCTCGCCATCTCTTAGTTACCTTAATTTTGTTCTATATAATCTGTCCATGATGTATCAGTTACTTTATCACTTAGTATCACCAATCCTGTCTCTTCGGTCTCGTTGCATCAAACATTTGCTCTCATAACTTTACCTTAACTCAATTACAACTCTCTAATTATAGCATGGATAATTCACTAAATAACAAACTAAGGGTTATCACGCCGGGGCTACCCACATATAGGGGTCATTTCCACCCAACCTGGTAACGTACGGGGGGCTGTACATTCTCGTTACACAGGATATTACACCCCGTCTGCGGTTATACAGTCAAGGACAAGGTTGTGCCTGGCTATTCTCGTATAACCGGGTATGTGGGAGGAGGTCGCCGGCACCCTTGCTATAACTTGCTGTAACTTGCTATAACTTGTCACATAACAAATATCTTTAATACACAGTTCTCATAATATCCGTCTCCTAATCATGACAGTATCTCCGATATCAGTTGCTCGTTGGTTGCCTTTTGTCCATTACTTACTTGTCATGCTTGCCTTTATTTCATATGGTTGCATCGCCTGTCTTACTTTTGTTTTGCGACCGTAATTGGGTACTTGCTGAGATTTCCAAATCTCACGCTTGCTCTTTTCAGTCCCAGGTAAAAGGCCAGTGGAGTGATAGCATCATGCATGGGTGGGAGCACTCGAGTTTTCAGCACCATGGTTTGCTACTGTTTTGTTGTTTCATTCGTTCCTTATTTGGTTAGAAGTGGACCGGTCCCATGTTTTAAATATTTATTCTAGCTTCCGTTGGTTTTCTATTAAAGTGTTAATAAAGTTTTAAACTCTTTGTGATTTCTTTTGTTGCTCTTATTTATTCTTCACTTTTGCGATGACGTTCCATAGTAATATCCCATATGGTTACGTGGGGTGTTACATGTGCCTAAAAAGTGATATGTACCAGAAGTACTCTTCCTATCAATTCTACAACCCCAAAATCCGCGTCTAAATAAGCTCTAATGTAAAACAAGAGTAAGAATAGTACCATAAGCCAAATTCCAAAGTTAACTAAAGATCCCTGAAGATTCGCTTTACCGCTTGATGATGTGAAGCGCGTTGGTAAGCTTGAAAGCGAGCCTACAAACACACAACAAAGTCTATCTCTGGCCTTGAAGCGGTGAGATACAAAAGGGAGCCAATTATGCTTCGTATTCCTTTTGATCAACATGCTCTCCATCTTCGTCAGGATCCAACACAGTTGTAGATCCTATGGGTGTGAAGATTGGATTGACTGTCCCCATGTCAAAACGACGAAGTAGATCCTTGGTGTACTTAGTTTGATAAACAAAACTACCTAATTTTGATTGCTTGATCTGAAAGCATAGGAAGAATGTTAGCTCTCCTATCATGCTCATCTCTAGGTGCTTGGTTTAGCAAATAAGATTTAAGCCTGTCATACCATACTCTAAGTGCTTGTTTTAGACCATATAAAGTTTTGGACAATTTGAAAACATAATCAGGAAACATAGGATTCTCAAAACCATGTGGTTGTTTAACATACACCTCCTCCTCAATATAGGCATTAAGAAAATTATTTTTCACATCAATTTGATATAGCCTAAAACCCTTTGATGTAGAAAATGCTAACAAAATTCTAATGGCTTCTAATCAAGCAACAAGAGCAAATGTTTCATCAAAGTCAAGACCTTCTACTTACGTGAATCATTGAGCTACAAGTCTAGCCTTATTCAAACAACAACACCATCCTCACTTTGTTTGTTATTAAAAACCCATTTAGTTCTAATAACATTATGACCATGAGGAGGAGAAACCAAAGACCAGACTTTATTACGCTCAAACTTTTCTAATTTCTCATGCATGGCATTAATCCAAGACTCATCAGATAAAGCGTGACTTGTATCTTGGGGTTAAAAAGAGGAGACAAAGGCAGAATGAACATAAGAGGCATTGGAGTTATACCTGCTGCGAAGAACTCTCTTGTTTTACTCATTGATCACTTGTTCAGGGGATGATTTTGTTGAATATGTAGGGAGGCCTGTGAGGTGGTCATGGGAGTGGTCGAAGAATTAGCTAAAGTAGTTGTGGTAGGAGTAGTCGTAGGGGTGGTTGTAGGAGTGGTTGTACTACTTGGGAACTCTCTATTGTCATTGTCAGAATCATAAAAGAGGTCCTCGAGTGCGTCAATTCTCTGTATACCTACATTGTCAGGTCTAGTACTAGGACTAGCCTCATCAAAAATGACCTCATAGGTCTCAACAATTTTATAAGATCCTAAGTTGAGTACACGATAACCACGAGTGTGAACTGTATATCCAAGAAAGCTGCCATATGAGGATCTACATTCAAATTTGTCCAGGTTGCCATGCTTGAGAATGAAGCATCAACATCCAAACACCCTCAAATGAGAAATACTGGGAGAATGACCAAACCTAAGCTCATAGAAAGTCTTATGCAGTCTTGCTCGCAAGAAAACTTTATTAGAAATTTAACAGGCTATCAAAATAGCTTCTGCCCAATACTTCCTAGGAGTATAATATTCATCTAATATTGTTCTAACCATTTTGACCAAGGTTCTATTCTTGCATTTGACTACACCGTTCTGTTGAGGCACTCGAGCTGATGAGAACTTATGGTCTAACCCTTTTTAGCACAAAAAGAAGCAAAGGATGTGTTCTTGAATTCAGTTCCATTATCACTCCAAATTGCTCTATGTGCTCCTAGAAGCTCATTAGCAAGTCTAAGAGCTAGCTCTCTAAAATGACCAAAAGCTTTATCCTTAGATGCCATAAAATAACCCAAGAGTATCTGAATAATCGTCAACAATAACAAGAATATACCATTTACCTCTAACCGATGAACCGTAGAAAGACCTACTGTGTCCATATGCAACAATTGATCAGGGGAATCGGTCATGACAAGAGTGAGTGGAGGATGTGATGAAGAGACTATATTACCATGGCAACAAGGAGAACAGATTAAATCCATTGACTTATCAATCTTAAGCTAGGAATTCCTCTAACCAAATTCATATTACTAGACCTAGCAAGATGATCAAAACCAATATGATCTAATCTATGTTGCCAGAAGAACAAATACTTAGAATCTAATAAAATAAGACACCTAAGATCAGAAGATGCTGAATACGAAAAGTCACCCTTAAAAAATGGCCAACTCAACTAATTTTGCATACAAGATTACCAAATGAGTCTAAAATATAGCATGAATACTTTTTAAAGTTCATCTACCAATTGTGAAATTGAAAGTTATAGCTCAACTTACTGACGAGAGCAATGTCCTTTAAGATGAACTTGCCGTTAATGCGCACGGTGCCTTTAGCAAGAATTCGTTCTTAAGAGTTGTCCCTAAAGTAATCATCTCATCATCGGAGGCACGAGTGAGGGAGGAGAACCATCGTGAGTATCTGGTCATGTGGCGAGCGCAACTAGAGTCAATGAACCATATGTTCTCCTTCTTCTTGTGACGAGCCTACAGAACATGAACAATCATCTGTACCTTAGTACTAGGGTTAGTCAATAAAGATTTAAGTATCCAATACTGAGATACTCGACAAACTGGAGAAAAAAACATGCACTAATAAAGATTTAAGTGAAGAATTTGACATATTTTGACCAGACAGTCGCTGAGTCTCTAGTTCGACCACGAGGCGGTTTGACTTCCTCAGCAAAACTGATCTGACAGCTGACCGATCTAAATGAGCAGCAAAAGCTAGTCAAAAACGATCTAACCCCTTACATAAATCTGGTCTAACTCTTAACTGTCTAATCAAGTATAAAATGCTAGTAAAAAAATCTCTTGAGAAGCTGGTCCGACCGCACAAAACAACTGGTCGAAAATTTTGTTCGACCACGCTAATTTGACTACAAGAAACTCCAGCCTTGCTTGTTTGACCACGGGAAGCAGTTGGTCGAAAACACTTTCTCATGATGTCCTTCTCTTTCTTTGCTTTTCTAAAGCAGAATTGAACGAAATGACCATCTTTACCACAATAAGTGTAATGATACTTGACTTGATGAGAAGTCGTATCTGATAACTTCGTAATACTCACTTTGGTAGACAAATCTTTTGGTATACCAGCAGATTTAAAAATAATTTGTTTTGGTTTAGATTCTACTTCAAATTTTCCAGGTTCAAGAAGTTTAATAACCTTAAGAAGATTATTCCTAGCATGCTCAACAAAGTTAAATCCTAGACCATATTTATTCATGTTGTTTTTTATTGATCTAGAATCATATTCAAATTATTTTTGCCAAATGAAAACCTCTCTAAAGTATTTAAGGTACTCATTTTCTTTAGCCAGAGCAGGACATGTTGTGCATTTAAGAGGTTCATTGGCAAGATTCTTAGAAGCACTAGACCGAGTCAATCTTTCCTTTTTAGCAAACTCCTTCAACTACTTAGTTAGAGTATCAATTTCAATATTTAACTTAGGGAAGTTAGAGCAAGAAAGAGTTTCATAATAAAGTATTTGTTGAATAGATTCTTGAGATGAATTAAATCTAGCTTGTAACAATTTACACTTAGAATGTGCTCTAGAAAAGTTAGACTTAAGTCTTTTAATTTCATCATTGGCAAGTTTAAAATTTTCATCACAAGAATCATGTAGCATTCGAAATTCTTCAAATCTGTCAGTTATACTTCTAAGTTGAACAAAAGTGGTTGAATTAACTGATCTAGCAGTTTTCAACTCAGAATGTAAGACCTAACAAGCTTCACAAGAATCACCTTTAGGAATAGATGCACTAAGTCTATTAATATCAAAATTCAAGCTTTTGACTACAAAATTGTTTTCTTTCAGTTTCTTTTTAGTCTTTTTCAATTCAAGAGCAAGTTTAACTAGACCATCTTCAAGTTGATTGTTTGCCATGAAGCATATGTCTGTGAAGTTGTCGATGCTCTTCTTCTTGCCTTGCCGTTATCTTTGTCGTGGTCATCATCATCGTAGCTCTCAAAATCCTCATCACTCAAATCAAGGCACTCGATAGCTGCTAGAACCTTGCATAGAAAAAAATCCACCCTTGGTGTTACTCTTAAATGGTCGATGATGATAAGTCATGTCTTCTTTGAACACTTTTCTTTTGAGCTTAAGGCAATCCATCCTGATATGACCTAGCTTGTCATACTCAAAGCATCTAATCGGACCTGGAGCACCACCTCGCTTCCTCATCCTCATGTTGTTGAGTGCCTTGTATGCCCATGAAGAGATCACTACCAGGTCTTCTTCAGGTAGTTGCTCGAACTATATTCTAAAAAGGAAGTCAAGGCAGACAAGGAAACACAAGACATTGTAATTAATGAAGCAGCCTGCATGGAGTTAGTCACAAGTGCTAAAGATAAAGATTTATCAGTCTTAGACGACAAACCTTCCATCTCATAGGTTTTCAATCTAGAGTACATATCATCCATGGTTAGAGTATTTAGATCGATAGTTTGATTAATAATCGTGATGACCATCAACCACTCGGAACCTAAAGACCTCAAAATTTTAGTTGCATTATCTCCGTCGGCAGGAATAACACTAACTCCATGCAAGTTACTCAAAATTTGCTCAAAACGAGCAAAAAGATCATCTACAGATTCACCATGTTTCATAGTAAAATCCGAGTACTCTTTTTCATAAAGATTCTTACTCTTTTTTATAAAGATTCTTACACACTTTCTTAATCTTAGTCGTTCCTTCATGATAATCATAAAAGAGTTTTCCAGATTGAGTGAGGAGAAGCAATATGAGCTACTCGATCAAATTCTTTGCGAGAAATCCCTTAAAAAAGCAAGTTACAAGCATAAGCATTTAAATCAATATCTATTTTATTTTCGGTCGTAACATCAGTAGGAACCACATAAGATTGAGATTCCTTTTTCCAGACATTATTACCTTTAGCCTCAATGTAAGCTTGTATACGACACTTCCAAAAAGCGAAATCAGTACCATCTAACATGAGAAGACGATTCACACACCTATCTGATTCCATTGCAACTAGCTTGATACTACTTGTAGGATCGATTACTGCAATCAGAGGGGGTGAATGATTACTGCCGCCTTTTCAAAGTCTCCAGATGATTGATGATGCTTTTGATTGCATGGAGATCAATCACATGATCAGATGCCTAGCATACGACCACTTGATCAGTTGTTATGCTTCACCGCCTGCTGGATCGATCGATCTATTCGACCGCTTCGCCCAATAGCTTTGCTCGTCACCGTATGATCCAAACCACCAGCAATCACCAGCGCACTTCAAGCAAATCAAGAACTATATTGATTCAAGGCTATCTTTATTGCTGAAATTTCATGGATTTACAAAGTGCCCTCACAAGCACCCCTAAAAACCTTCTCGACGAAAGCCCTCTCAAAACCGCACTAAAAACTTTCAAAAGAAAGCCACACGTTAGCCCTTAGCCTCCCCCTACTTTTATATGCTAACGTCCCAACCGTTTCCAACTCAAACACGAACACAAAACTCTATCTCTTCCTCAAATCAAGGGACCCGAAACTCTTCCAAATACAAGTTTTGTTCAAACTCTCAATCTTCACAGTTATGAACTTCATCCACAACTTCTAACCCAACATGTGACAAAATCTCTTGGACAGCACCTCCGATATCTCCATCATGCACCATCAACTCCCATGTCAAAGCCTCTAGGATCACACTTCCTGTATCTTCTCCACGCATCATCACCGCTCGTATCAAAGCCTCTTGGACCGCACTGCCCGTAACTTCTCCACGAATCACCACCTTTGACCTCCACGTGTACCAGTATGAGCCCAACCACCTCGCGTGACATCCTCGACCGCTTGGACCTCAGATTTTTCCATCCTAGTCCCAATCCTCCTCATCACCGACCATGACTGTCTCCATGCCAACCTGTACACCAAAGACCAAAGAATATTTTCTTGGCATAATTCTCCACAACTTGATCATCATCAATACACACACTCAAACCACACATTTAACTATCCATCAATACCAACCAGGTCATCCATGACCATAAATCTTATCGCTATCCAAAAATCAGCCTTAGATCACTTAATGACCGCTAGCTCAACGAGTACTCGAAAACAATAAGTACTCAGGAATTACCATCACTCCACTCAAAACAGTTGGGAATAACAAGCATCGCCACTGACCCACACGACCATCGAGTACCGACTACCGAACACCGATCGCTACAACTAAACCACCAGATCGCTAAGTTTACGACTATCGATCTCCAACCATTCGCTGAACCATTGATCATCGAGTACCGCATAGACTACCATCCATGAGTACTAATCACATACCACAAGTCTCCGACAACCGATCGTTGACTACAATCGTGAAAACCACAACTATCGAGTATCATCATCTTCCAAGTACTGAATCATTCAAACACTGTTCACCGATCACCACCAGCCAGTCATACCGCTGGCCTAACACGAGTACTTGAAGTACTCAAAGATAGCATGAGTGAAAGCACTCATACCGACCATGAAGTCTATAAGTACAGACTGTGAAGCATATGGCAATCACAAAGTCTTCGACTTCTGACCACAAAGTCTACGACTATTGATCACAAAGTCTAAGACCACCATCCAGTAAAGTCCACAACTATCGAGTATCGACCAGTAAAGTCTATGACTATCGAGTATCGACCGGGTATTATAGCTACGACCATGAAAAAGTACTTTAGCTATGACCATCAAAAATACTGTAGCTACGACCATCAATCGGTTACTGTATCAGATATCCTTACGACCTCCGACTGGTTCACTATAGCTAAGACCGGTTTACTGTCACTTACAACTAGTTAAATGTTGCTTACGACTGGTTCACTGTTCGAGGTCAAAATCTATGATTACCTATCATGGTTGTTCTACCGTGATCGAAATACCGTAGTCGATTTACCATGGTTGAAGTTGCACGTGGTCGAAGTCTGGTATGGTCGAAGTCTGACGTGGTTGAAATCTATCATAATCGAAGGCTGTCGTGGTCGACACTTGCCGTTCGGACCTACTAATCGGACTACCATCTGTAGTCAAAACTAGACGTGGTCGTTTTGTCAGCCTGAAAATTCAAGCACAAAAGTGCATTGACAAGAACTTTCACGAATGCAAATTCTGATAAAACTAAAAGTCAATTGTTCATCATTAATAAAATACACGACGTCATATGGTCTAACATATTTAGAGACAATGACAAATCATTTGCAATTAGAGACAATGACAAATTGTTTGTTGATTGGCATGATTTCAACCAAAGGCCAGTGATTGAATACCTATTTCGTTGACATTCGAACTACTCTTGCTGTGAGGATTTGTACAATATTCCTCGGCCTATACATTGCGTTGCTTTCCATAAATTCTTGCGCCCCAGCACATACTTTGACACATTGTTGGGAACATGAGATTTCTTCTTTATTTCTTTAAGAAATGTACGTTTCTTTACGAAATTCACACGTTCTAACATAAACGACGGAAACACCATCTTTGTTCGAACTTTCTTTTATAGAAATTTTTTACAAACTTTTGTTTTATCGGCCTTTCTTCACACTTGGAGGTATGCATGGGTTGGACTAGGGATGAAAATGGATCAGATATGATCTAATAGTTTTAAATACCAATACAAATCTATATATTTAAAATAAATACAAAAATGAATTTGAATATTCTCGAATATGAATCGAATGTGGTAATGGATACAAATTCAAATTGAATATGTACTTAATTAAATTGAATACGAATATCCTTCAACTTCTGTAACAAATCTCGGTAGAATAAATTTCTAGTGGTTTTGCCAGTTTTTCACTGTGTTTTGACCGGTTACTGAAATGGTTACCGGTTTTAAACCTACCAAATTCAAATTTTGAATCACAAAATTCGTCTAGGTTTTTCCCGGGTTCCGAAAACAGATCAAATACGAATCGAATAGTCTCGAATACAAATACAAATACAAATATTTTCGAATATGAATACGAATATTTTCAAATATAAATATGAATATTTTTAATATAGATTTTACTTACCGTATTTATATTTTTCAGATACAAATATTAAATAAATATCAAATAAAATAAATTATTTGTTACCATTGTCCACCCTACGTTATCCGAGCCCCAACTCAACACCCCTAATAAACGTTTTAGTCCGAGCCCCACATATGCCTCGTTAACCGTGGCAAGATCTTGACCGTGGGATCCGAGCCTGCCCGGCGACTGCTCCTCGCGCGGTCCGGCTCAGGTGCAGGGTCCCGTGCACATAACTATGTGCAGGGGTGCCCAGATCTATGACACGTGGCACCTGGCGCATAAATTCGCGACACGTGGCAAAAAATAAAAAATACTTAAAAATCGAAAAAATAGTTTAAAAATCCAAAAAATACTGAAATTTTTTAAAAGTATTTTTGGATACTTAAAAAATATTTTTATTAAAAAGTACTTGAAAAAAAATACTTTTTACAATTTTTTAAGTATTTCTTGGATTTTTAAAGTATTTTTTGATTTTTTTTTGCCACGTGTCACGCACCTATGCACCGCTGCCATGTGTCACAGATCTGGACACTCCTGCATGCCCTGCACCTGAGCCGGACTGCTCCTCGCGTGGCCGCCGGATTAAAATACTCCGTATATTAAGACTGGGGGACTCCCCGGCCGGGGAGCTATGCCACGTTACGTTTTTTGCGAAAAAGCCCCTGCGTTTTGCGAAATCGCGTAGAGGTCCTCCGTTCTCGCAAACAGGTCCCTACCAGGTTTTTTTGGGGAAGCACCCTCCACTTCACCGATAGCACCCCGTGGTTTCCAAATTATGTATAGGTCCTTGTTTAGTTACGTATAGGTCCTTGCAGGTCCTCATTTTTTGCGAAAAAGGCCATTTGGTTGTTTTTTCCGGAAAGCACCATCCACTTCACCGATAGCACCCCGTGGTTTCTAAAATTATGTATAAGTCCTTATTTAGTTACGTACAGGTCCTTGCAGGTCCTCGGTTTTTTGCGAAAAAGCCCTTTGGTTTTTCCAAAATTACTATGCATCCTCGATTTTTTAGAAATGTCTCATGAATTATCGTCTCTTTTACGTTAGTCCACACGGTAGCTAGCGCGGTGTGACGCCGCACTTCCGTAGCTAGTATTTGTTACACGACGGCCACTTGCTCGCAGGTCGCAACCTACCCACCGTGTCCTTTGCTCCCCATCGTTCGCTGTACTTCGCTCGTACGGTCGTACCCATACTAAATGTGATTTGTGAGTGATTATCTTTCTCTTTTGTTTCCCATCATGGGGCTTTTCTGGATCATCCCGTACAAATTAGAAACAAAGGGTATAATCAATTTATGACTTACTCGATAAAATTATTTAAGAAATTTTGGCTAAAGTTAAAAACTCAATGATGCCCTATTCATTAGAGCTGCTGCTTCTGATTTCTAACCTTTAGTTTCTTATTTTCATCTTTTCAGATGATGTGGTTTTTTTTTTTGCTTTTTTTACTTTTTCTTTTATTCCTTTTCATTGTTTGAGATGTTATAACTTTTTAAATTTTTTAAAATTTAATTACGCTAAAAAAACTATCAGCAGGCACAGTATATTTTCAATCACTATGGTACAAAATAAATTATAAACTAAAACTTCTAAGTCTAGATGAGCACCACCCACTTATTTGTGTAGCCAAAGCGCTACGCTGAGCGTCCAACGGCAACGTTGGGTTATGGGTTACCATCTCAAACGGGAGTTTCACCGTGGTCGTGCCCAATAAGATTTATATATTAGCCATGCCCAACGGCCCCAACCACTTTAATGACAGCAACTTCAGCTTTGTAAAAGACAACCAAACCGTCTACATGGTTCTCGCCAAAATTCAATCAATCGAGACACATACATTTCAAAAGGATAATACTGTTGAGGAACCGACGCTGGAGACCAGTCCGAGCGGTTCCTCTGTTTAGAACAAGAACGAATCAATCACAGAATCACAGAATAATAGATTGAACACAGAGAGGTAGAGAGAACTCCTGGTCTTTCTTTATTGCTTTAGATTGCATCGGGGTACATAATGAGGGGGGTCTGGGTCCCTATTTATAGTCTACGGTGGGGGTGCCCAATTAGATCAGAACTCTGGATAGAGTCCAGGTTTCCTAACACTCCCCCTTGGGCACTCACCCAACATGCTCATGCCTCGTCAAAACTCCATAAAAACCCAGTGGGAAAATTTTGGAGAAAGAGTACATGATACATGTGATGCTGCGATGCACGAATTGCCTCGTTAAAAACCTTGGTCGAGAAACTTCATGGAAAACTCGTCAAGGGAAAAAGAGTGCAATTCACCCAAATTCATTTGGTCTGCAAGACTTTATTTTTGGGTACTTAATCTTCATGATCAAGATTTATTAGCGGGCTTGTGAGAATTCTCCCCCTGAATTCTGCACTTCTCTAAGTCTCATCATTCCAATTCCACGCACGCACCTTTCAAAGCTAGATGTGGGGAGTGACTTAGTGAATAAATCTGCGAGATTTTCACATGACTTAGTATGCAGTACTTTAATCTCGTCCATCTTTTGCAATTCATGTGCATAGAAGAACTTGGGGTTGATATGCTTTGTGAGATGACTCTTCACATAACCCGTTTGCACTTGTGCGACGCAAGCTGCATTATCTCCATAGATAATTGTGGGGGTTTGCACAATGTTCATCCCACATGACTGCTGGATGTGGTGAATCATTCGGCGGAGCCAAGCGCACTCGTGCGGCTTCATGCGATGCTATAATTTCGAGTGGTTCGTCAAGTAGCTACGAGCTTTGCTTAGACGATTTCCATGAAATTGCAGTTCCACCACACAGAATACATAGCCTGTTTGTGACTTAGCGGTATGCGAGTCCGACAGATACCCAAAGCATCCGCATAGCCAATCAAGTTCAGATCTTGATTCTTTACGTAAAACAATCCGAGGTCCTTGCTACCTTGGAGGTATCGGAAAATGTCCTTTATGCCCCGCCAATGCCTTTTGGTGGGCTCGCACTGCACCTTGCTAATGAGTTCACGGCAAATGCAATGTCCGGTCTAGTGCGGTTTGCTAAATACATGAGTGCTCCCACTGCACTCAAGTATGGGAATTCGGTCCCAGGACTTCCTACCCTCTTCCCTTGGTCGGAAAGGATCTTTTCTTCTTTGTAAAGACCTACCGATCATCGGTACTTTCGAGGAAATGCCTTCTCAAAGCCAAACCTTTCGAGCACCTTCAGGTGTAGGTCGTGATGTACCAAGACTCCTTTAGGACATGCTCAAGCTGCAAGCCTAAGCAAAACTTGGTCTTGCCCAAATCTTTCATTTCAAATTCGACTCCAAGTAGGAGCTTGCTTCTTTTATGTCTTCTACTGTCCCGATGATATTCGGATCATCTACATACACACAGATTATGAGAATCCATTCGGGATCGTCGTATAAATACACAAGGACAGTCTTCATTGTTCGTGTAGCCTTTCTTTGAGAGAAAGTCGCTCAGCGATTATACCACATTCTTCCAGTTGTTTCAGTCCATACAGTGACTTTCTCGAGTTTCACACTGCATGATTTCTATTTGCTCTGTCTTGGTTGGAGAGGAATTCCTTCAGGGACTTTCATGTAAATCTCCGAATCCAAGTTACCGTAAAGGTATGCAGTCACAATATCCATCAATTTCATTTCTAAATTCAAGTTCACTACCATTGAGATCAAGTACCTAAAGGTAATTCCACTCATGACTGGGGAGTAGGTTTCTTCATAATCAACTCCAGGACGTTGAGTGAAACCTTGGGCTACCAGCCTCGCTTTGTATCTCACTACTTCATTTCTTTCATTTCTCTTTCGAACAAATACCCACTTGTGCCCAACGGGGTGTATGTGGGGAGGTTTGCGGCATACGGGCCCAACACCTCTCTTTTATTCAGAGATAGCAATTCAGTTGCTATTGCCTTCTTCCAATCTTCCCAATTTGATCTTTTCTTACATTCAGCGAGCTATGCAGGCTCGGGATCAAGATCGATGATGGTGGCAATTTTCTTTGCGAAGTAGATATCGATATTAGCTGTTGTCCTATTCAGGGACTCTCCCGTGTGCACATAATTTATAGCTATTTCTTCATGAGTTGCTTCTTCTGGAGAGATTGCTTCTGCTAGAGCTTTACCTTTCACATCGCTTCTTTCAATTGCGGTGGCAAGTCCCTTTAGTTTTTCGGCTCCGATGTGTGCGCACACATCCATGCCGATGGGGATATTCAGATCCGGTATGCCCTTTTCTGAAGGTGTCATACTTGTGCCAGGTCTCAACTGGCTCCCCTTCTCATTCTGGGGGACTTCAATGATCGGCTGTGATAAATCCCTTTTATCCTTTTTCACCAGCGTCCCGGTTACTAAGGATTCGAGGAACGGAGTTCTCGTCCTCTTTTTATTTTTCGAGGCCTCTGGACGAGATTAGGGATACCTTCTGCTTTCTTCGGTATTTCATCCCTCTCCGGTGCAGTGCGTGCAGGCACATGCGACTTAGTCACGCTCTTCAAATCACTAAAGTGTTCAGACAGCTGATTTGCTAATGCTTGCAAATCAATTGTCTTCTGGACTTCTATTGTCTTCTGGACTTATCTATTTGCTTTCACTAATGCGCGGGTCATCTGCATGAATTCCCGTGGCTTGCCACATAATTTTCCGACATTCTTCATCAAGGGGTTGATTTCCTCCCCCTAATGTTGGGAAATCTTCAGTGCTGACCTTTGCGCTAGTTGCATAGGTGAATGGATGTTGTAGGCCGAAGGTCTAAAGTTGATGAGATTATTGCATGAAGGATGCGTGTCCCCAACATGTAGTGGCAAATTACTTTTATGCAAGAGGGCGGGCAATGAATTTAATTCTTTTAATTAAACCCTCTGCCAAACCGTTCTGGGTATGGATATGCGGTACCGAGTGCTCAACTGCAATTCCCATCGCCATGCAATAATCATCAAATGCCTTTGAAGTAAATTCTCCGGTGTTGTCTATTCGGATGGACTTGATATGATGATCTGGAAACACATTTCTGATGCGAATGATCTGCGAGATCAATTTTGCAAAGGCGTGGTTTCTTGTGGACAACAAACCCACATATGACCACTTCGATGAAGCGTCAATGAGCACCATGAAATACTTAAATGGCCCTGAGATGGGCTGAATGGGACCGCAAATGTCTCCCTAGATGCGTTCTAGGAATGCAGGGACTTCATCCTTCACTTTCAGAGTGGAGGGTCTAGTTATTAGTTTCCCGGTGGCACATGCAGGGCACACAAAATCTTCATGATTCGGGAAATTCTTCACATTAATATTATGCCCATGCGAGTTATTTATTATGTTTCTCATCATCCGAAGAGTTGGGTGGCCTAATCTGTCATGCGAGACGAGAAGAGTTGAGCTTCTAAACACTGCTTTTGAGCGTTTACGCTGCAGGCGCCTTAATGTTGGTATAATATAGCCCAGTTTCTAGTGAAGGAAGTTTTTTTAATACATCGTTCTTTTCATTCTCTTCGCTTCATAATGAGCAGGTATTTCTTACCGTACTCTTCTTCAGTCTCAACGTGGAAACCATTTGCGCGGATATTCTTAAAACTTAAAAGAGTTCTAGTCGATTCTGGGTACAATAAGGCTTCTTCAATGACCAAAGTTGTGCCCATTATGGCTCTTTCCAAACCAATTATATATGTATCGCTTCTGGCGATTGTCGTAAGGCTGCCAGTGCTCTTACGAATCGACTGAAAACTTAGTCTCTCTTAAGATGATATGTGTTGTGCTGCTGCTAGCTAAGCACACTTCCTTCATAGGGCGCTACACTTGTTCTAATATAGGGTATTTTATTAACATGCAAGAGAGGGCAATCAACACATAAATAAAATACTCCAATATCAGAACTATCATGCCATAATAAACTGAATAAATGAATGAATTCTTCAAATATCATCCAACCATCACGAGAAAATAACAATGCTTAAGTACCATCCATGCAAATTCTAACATATTCTTCCATACAAAATAAATGACAATTAAAGTCGAAATGCATTCAGTGCACTAGACTTCTTCTGCTATTTTCTAGGGGGTGACATTCTCTTCAGGAGAAATCATGGCGGTGGCTGCTTCTAGGTCGAGGGGGGTGATGCTGCTTGGATGGTCTCAACCTCCATTAATGCGGGCAGCTGCTCGGAACTCTCCCCCTCAACCGATGCAAAGTGGGCTTCATGCTGCCCTTTGCCATCCCGTTTTGGCTTACTAGCCTTATTCTCATGTGGAGCATCTGATTTGCCTTTCTAGGCTGCGGTCTTACCCTTCCTTCCCCTTTTCTCTATCAAGGGCTTTCGCACCTTGTTACTCTCGGCGTTGGCTTCACGGCCAGTGGAGCTACCAGATGGCTGAGTGACTTAGTTCTTGCGGAGAACTTCGTCCTGAGCTTCCGCAATTTGCATCATATCAATTAATTTGGCATATTCCTTATAGCCGTCTTGACGATAATTGCGTGCGGATTATACTACATTGGGGTGGAAGGATTTTCTCAATTTTCTGTATTGGGGTACAAATCCTGTGCAAAGCAGAATTGTATTCCTTGACCGTCTTAAAGTCGGCAAACCTCAGTCTGATCCACTCTTGCTCTGCTTGGGAAAGAATGCTATACTTTAGCCTCTCAAACCGCTTCTTGAGGGCGGTTCAGGGTGCTAGCGCGTTTTTCTCCGCCATATACTTATTCTTGAGAGTGAGGCAGAGGTGGTGCCTGAGAAAATGAAGTGCCTGATCATTCTCCTCAGATTTGGGTTGAGCGTCATTCAGTCCACCAATCCCAATAGCAGCGCGGAGCTTCCTGGCTCCAAGCATAATCTCGATATCGGATGCCTATGTCAGATCGTTTTGGCCATGCTGGGCCAGCTTCTCGAACTTCCAGTTCGTGATGCTAGTCATCTAAATGTGTATAAGTCTACTACTGGTAGACATGCACGGAATAATTCACTGCGGGTAAATAAATGGTACAAAAGGTTCTCGCAATGTTTCATAATTTTCTATGCATTTTCTATAATTTTATTGCTAATTTCACTGATTAAAAGCAATTTTCAGCAATTACAATTAACCAAAAATAGTAAATAAATACAGAAAATACAGAGAATAATAATGGCATAAATAAATAAGCTTCAACTGCTAAAAATAATGCAAAATTCGGATTCCCAAGGCCCTTTTATGCCAAAATATGAAATTTCAGCAAATACTGCAATTCCAGAGGGTTTATGCGCAAAATTTCAGTTCAGAGAAAAATTCGCGCAATTTCCTGATTTACAGAGGGGTTTTCTGCAAAAATCTGGACCCACTCGTAAATTTGAGGGCTTATTCGCAATTTTCGGAATTACGAAGCCTTTCTGCAAAAAAATCAGGACTTAAATGCAAATTTAAGGGGCCTTTCAGTGATTTATGGAAACCGGGAGGGCTTTTTCGTAAAACACCGGTGCCACCCCCCGGCTGGGCCCCTTCCCCCCCCCCCCCCTTTTTTTTTCTACCGGCCCAACGCAATTTGGCTTGCTTGGCCCGATTGGCCCAGTCGGCCCGCCCCGGCCACTTAACTCCAAGAGGAGTAGGGTTTCCCCTACCTCTCCCACGGAGGCGGCGGCCGTGCTGCGGCGCGGGGCGCGCGGACGGGTCGGAGCGAGGCGACGCGGCCTCGAGCCGGGCAAGGCGGTTGTGGCGGCAAGTGGCGCGCGCAGTGGCGGCGGCGGAGGGCGGTCGGCGCGGCGGCGGCGCGCGGCGGGGCGCGGCGGCCGCGCGCCGTCTTGGCGCGCGGCGGCGATCGGCGGGGCGGGCGGCGGGTGGAGGCGAGGCCATGCGCGGCGGCCGGAGGCGCGCGCAACGCGCGGCCGAGGCGGGGCGCGCATGGCGCGGCGGCGCCATTTGGGCGGCGAGAGGCTGTTGGTTGCGCATGCGCGCGGAAGCGGCGAGCACGACGGCGGCGAAGCGGCACGACGCGCGAGGCCGAGGCGGCAGCGATCAGCGCGTTGCCGCGCGTGGGAAGCGGCGGCGGCGGCCGCGCGCGTTCGAACACGGAAGCCGAGGCGGCGGTGGCGGTGGCGCGGCGGGCTACGGCGACGCATGGGAGGAGGCGGCGAGGCCGGCGGCGCCAATCGGCCGTCGCGAGGCATGCGCGCGAGCGGCCATGGCGTGTCGCGGCGCGGCGGCCGTCCATGCGGGGCGGCAATCGTCAGTGCGGCCAGCGGCGGTGCAAGTGCGGCTTTGGCGCGGAGCGGCGGCGGCGCAAGCGCGCGGCGTGAGGAGACCGGCGGCGAGCCGCGATCGGCGCAGCGGCGGCGGCTTCAGCGGCGGCGATCCTCTTGTCCGCTCCTCTCTTTTTTCATGCGATGATCAAACAGAGATGCTATATTTTTCGTTTGATTGTGGTGCGAGAAAAGGAAGATGCAAAATAAAACTTTTCCAATCTGCAATGCTCGTTCAGAAATATGAAATCAATGCATATATATTTGTGTTTGTGATCATCCAGGATCAACACCATGCAAAACTTCTAATTTACGATGCAATCAACAGCTACCCTGTTTTCACAATCTATCGATCGACATTGTGCCGCGACTTCAAGTCCGCTCGCGGTAGATTTAGGCGGATTTGCATCGTTCTACTGATGCAATCAACATCTACCCGTTTCACAATCTACCGATCGGCATTGTGCGCGACTTCAAGTCCGCTCGCGGTAGATTAGAGGCGATTTGCACCGTAAATTTCAATCTAGAACGCGAAAAGAAAATACTGATTCAAAAGCGATCTAGAAATTCAATCGTGCCGATGATTACCTCGTTCACCGGAGCGAAGTCGTCGTTGATAACGTGTTGAGGAACCGAGCGAAGACCATCCGAGCGATTCTCTGCTTAGAACAAGAACGAATCAATCACGAATTACAGAATAATAGATTGAACACGAGAGAGGTAGAGAGAGAACTCCGGTCTTTCTTTATTGCTTTAGATTGCATCGGGGTACATAATGAGGGGGGTCTAGGTCCCTATTTATAGTCTACGGTGGGGTGCCCAATTAGATCAGGACTCTGGATAGAGTTCAGGTTTCCTAACAAATACGTTGTCGTCGTGGAATTCGAAAAAAGATGCCACTAATCTAAACATAGAAGATGGACGACTCCTCTCAAAAAAAAGATTAATGACAAATTCTTGTAAAAGATAAAGTTATACATAAGAGTGATGATATATTAATACAAAGGAGGAAACCATGGAAGGGCATAAATTCATTCTTTGGCATGGCAGCTCACAGGCACTGGAAAAAAAGAGGCAGAAATGAAATCATTTCTCTTTCTGAGAAGAAGAGAAAATCTTGTCAATCTTGGGCATTACAGAGGTCCCCAGAAAGGACTCGCCACCGGCTCCCGCTATAAATGAATGACACTTCCAAGCAGAGCAGCGGTGCACCACAGGAGATCTCTGCCTCTCCTATCCACCTCCGTTCCTCCTATCCCTCTCCGTTTGTTCCTTCCTCACCGACAAGAGAGAGGTAAACCCGCCGAATCCCTCGCCAAGATCTCGGTTTTCTCGCAGATACTTTGGTTCTCGTTTGTGCCCCATGCCGCGTATCTGTTCTTTCTTGGTTTGATCGCGCTAGCTAGCTTGTTCCAGGCTCCGTTTTGGTACGATTTGGTTCTTGGCTGCGGCAAAAGGTGCCAAGAACTCTGGATAGGGTAGAGTGTAATGGTGCTTGCATGGTTTGGGTGCGATTGGCGGCGGATCCTCAGCATGTAGGGTGTCCTTAGTTCGTGTGGTTGGATCAGAAAGGCTTCGGGGTTTTTTTTTAGGATTTTCGTAGTTTTGTTTGTCCATGTCAGGCAAGCTGTAGAGGAAACGGTGTTGATCTTTCTGCGTCGATTGCTTTGCTATATGTGCTGTTCCAATCTAATACATGTATGGTTCGTTCCTGTTCGTTGTGTGAATCCGAAAGCTGTGGCCTTTTTGCCAGGTTTCTTGGTCACATTGGGGCTAGCAGTGACCTTCAATCATGATGCCATGAGTCGGCAAGATCTAGTTTTTTTTTCATGTTCAACTGTAGTTTCCATGCATTGTTTATCTTATCTGTTCGTATGTCCAGCAGAGCAGAGGCATGGTTTTGGAACGATTAGCGCTCAATGCTTCAAAAGTCCCATTAGAATTATTGTCTAGCTCGGTTTTGAGAGTTTCACCAGTGAAAGGCAATGTCAAATGGTTGAAATTGGTACTCTGCTGTGGGGAAGACTAAAAAGGGGGCTTAAAATTTCACCCTAAATGTGTGAACTTTTTTGAGGGGGAAGAAAAATGTCTACTTTTGATATACTAAGATGCTGTAGTCTAGTTTCTGTATTGAGCTTTGGTGTCTGTTTTCCTGTTCTTTTCGCCATGGTATTCTTACTATTGAATAAACTGGATATGCAATAGTACTTCAATTAAGGAGCTTAAACACTGAGTGCATACAGATTCCCTGCTGCCATCTCGGATAATTTTTAATAGCCGCTATTATCCACCATAAGCTGCAAAGATTCCCACAATCAGTAATTGGTTAACCATTTGGGGTTAGTATCTTGTTTCATATGATTTTTATGTGGTGCTGAATTAATGAGCTGCCCTCTAAGCAATGATGTATACTATACGATAGTGTTATATTTCGTGATCCAAATCTAGTCAGGTCTGACCACTTCTAGTCTGGTTTGACAACTTCTGGTTGTTCCGGCCGCTTAAAGAACTTGATCAGGTAAGCAATATGAACTGATTGAAGGTTTTTTCATCGGGATCATCTTCTAGTTTGTAATGAACTCTTCATCGACCTACGTCAATGTGGTGCTTGAAGGTGTATGCACCAACTGGAGTTAAACGTGGCTATTCAAGACGTTTCCGACTACAACTCTACACTGTTATCTTCTAAGACTCTTCGAGCGGGGTGCTATTTCCGCCAACGAGAAGATTGTTGTTCTAGTTTCCGATAGGTCTCTATTTCATTGCCGACTAGGACTCTATTCCTTCCTCATCTGGGACTCTCATTCCCGAGGCGATTTATACCTCCTGTAAGCCTCATGATAGTATGCATGTCAGATCGTAGAATCTCATACGCCAGGAGCGTTCTTTGTAACTTCTCATATAGTGGTCTCGCCGATTGTGCATTCGTTGTTTTTTCCTACAAAGGTTTTGTTATGTTAAATCTATGTCTGGTGTTCTTGATTGTTCTTCATTGCTTTTGTGCTTTGTCCTGTTGATTTCATAATAGGTCGCATATCTGATCCCAACTAGTGGTATCAGAGACATATTCTCTACCCAGATTAATCTAGGGCACTCTCTACATGACAACAATGAAGTATAATCTTTCGCTACTCAACCGAGACACAAGATTTTCCATGTGGCAAATAAAGATGCGAGCTATTCTAGCACGGCTCAATTTGGATGATGCGTTATTAGGGATCGATAAGATGCCCACTACATTGTTTGCTGAGGAGAAACATAGAAGAGATCGTAAGGCTCTTTTTTAGATTCATGTTCATATATCTAACAATATTCTCCAGGAGGTCACAAAGGAGACCACTGTTACTACGTTATGGCTAAAGTTAGAATAGATCTGTATGATCAAGGATTTGACCAGCAAGATGCTTGTGAAGTAGAAATATTCGCACGTTTCTTTTTTGTTACAGGAGAAATTCGGCTTAAGGTGGACATTGTTATATTTTGTGATCCGAATCTGGTCAGGTCCGACCACTTCTAGCCGGGTCCATCTACTGCTGGTTGTTCCGACTGCTTGAAGAATTCGATCAATAAAGCAATATGAACTGATCGGAAGTTTTTTTATTGGGATCATCTTCGAGTTTGTAACGAACTCTTCACTGACCTGCATCAACATTGTGCTCTAAGGTGCATACACTGACTAGAGTCAGACGTGGCTACTCAAGGTATTTCCAACTACAACTCTATACCGTTATCTTCTGAGATTCTCTGAGCAGGGTACTGTTCCCGCCTACGAGAAGGTTATTGTTTCAGTTTCGATAGGCCTCTGTTTCATTGCCAACTAGAACTTTGTTCCTTATTCATCTGGGACTCTCGTTCCTGAGGCTATTTATATCTTCTGTAAGCCTCATGATAGTATACACATAAGATCGTAGAATCTCATATAAGCCAAGAGCATTTTTTGTAACTTCTCATATAGTGATTTCGCCTTTTGTGTGTCCATGGTTTTTTCCTGCAAGGGTTTTCCATGTTAAATCTCTATCTCGTGTTCTTTATTGATTTTGTGTTTTGTCTTGTTGATTTTATAACAGGTAGCATATCCGATCCCAACAGGAAGTTTGTCGTATACCCTTTACCTTTTCACCAACGTATTCTCTTCAATTCTACAAAGTTTTTCTCATGTGTTCCATGCAATTTATTATCGTCTCAATTCTAACTATCAATGTTTCAAGAGGAATTTACTAATCTCTACGTATCAATTTGACTTTTATATGTACTCGTTGTTGCAAATGCTTTAAATGACAGAATGGGGAGCGCCAAGAAGACCGGAACCGCTTATGGCGAGTACACCTATGAGGCGCTGGAGAGGGAGCCCTACTGGCCGACTGAGAAGCTGAGGATATCAATTACTGGGGCTGGTGGTTTCATTGGATCCCATATTGCTCGCCGTCTGAAAAGTGAGGGACACTACATCATTGCCTCCGACTGGAAGAAGAATGAGCACATGACTGAGGACATGTTCTGTCATGAGTTCCACCTTGTTGACCTCAGGGTCATGGACAACTGTCTGAAGGTCACCAGCATCGTCAACCATGTCTTCAACCTTGCTGCTGATATGGGCGGCATGGGGTTCATTCAGTCCAACCACTCTGTGATCATGTACAACAACACCATGATCAGCTTCAACATGCTTGAGGCTGCACGTATCAATGGTGTGAAGAGGTCTGTCACTTTGTTTCCCTATCTAGCAACAGTATACTGTGGCGTCCTCCGCAGAAAAATATTACCCTTGCACCAAGTCTAGTTCTGGAGTTAATCTGAAATTCAGTGATGAATGAATAGAAGAAGCTTTCTCGAAACAGAAAGATGACACCTGGAACATATAAACAGCATTTCTTAAGCATGGTAGTCTGGGAAGTTTTGGGTACAGTTTGAGGCTTTGATCTGATGTTTCTTTTTCATTAGTAACAAATCCAGATTTGTATACTAGTCAAGTTGATACTAACATTACCATACTGCACTTAAGAAAACCAAAGTGCTTCAATTATACTAGAACTAACTCTGTTTTCTGTTATATTACAATGTAGGTGTCACACTTTTCAAGTACATCTCGACTCCACATGATCGCATTCAGTCCATATTGACTCGTATTTTGTATCTCTTTGGTCTTGAAGGTTCTTCTATGCCTCAAGCGCGTGCATTTACCCTGAATTCAAGCAGCTTGACACAAATGTGAGCTTGAAGGAATCTGATGCCTGGCCTGCTGAGGTGTGTTCGTCGAAATACTATTGACATTTTTTTATTAGCCAAACACACACTCAACTTTAAATTTCCTTTGATCTACTACCATTCAGCCTCAAGATGCCTATGGCTTGGAGAAGCTCGCAACCGAGGAGCTGTGCAAGCACTACACCAAGGACTTTGGCATTGAGTGCCGCGTTGGTCGTTTCCACAACATATATGGCCCCTTTGGAACATGGAAAGGTAAATCCGCCAGTTCTTGAGTCATTCGATCATAGGTTATCCTCAGGCAATAATTCAATTTGCACTGAAATAGGTGGTCGCGAGAAGGCACCAGCTGCCTTCTGCAGAAAGGCTCAGACATCCGCCGACAGGTTTGAGATGTGGGGTGATGGTCTCCAGACCCGATCATTCACTTTTATTGATGAGTGTGTTGAGGGTGTTCTGAGGTATGTAGCTACTTGTCATATTGTCCAGATACCAGACTAAACCAATACCTGCATAGAAATGAGAAATCACCCTAACACCATACAAAAACTTTGTAGATTAACAAAGTCGGACTTCCGCGAGCCAGTGAACATTGGAAGTGACGAAATGGTCAGCATGAACGAGATGGCTGAGATTGTTCTCAGCTTTGAGGACAGGAAGCTGCCCATCCACCATATCCCTGGTCCAGAGGGTGTCCGTGGGCGTAACTCTGACAACACCCTCATCAAGGAGAAGCTTGGCTGGGCTCCCACAATGAGGCTCAAGGTATGGCACTATCTTGCTAGATCTTCTCATATACCATATTAGTTATGAAATACTCAGAAATCCAACCCCACATGGTAACACTTTAAACTCTTTACATTAGCCAAAAGAGAGACTAGTCCAGTACTCCAGTTATGATGCCTCAATAAACCTTCAGAACTTGCAAATAACAATATCTGATACCGGTAAATGCCGTGCAGGATGGCCTGAGGATCACCTACTTCTGGATCAAGGAGCAGATTGAGAAGGAGAAGACCCAAGGGATTGATGTCGCCGCATACGGGTCATCCAAGGTGGTGTCCACACAAGCGCCGGTTCAGCTGGGCTCCCTCCGTGCCGCTGACGGCAAGGAGTAAACTGAACAGCTCTCAAGTGGATCAGCGCCAGCTTATTTCAGTACTGCCCACCGGATCCTTGGAGAATTTGAACCTAGAATTTGTGGTTTGGCAGATGTTTATGTTCTATTCATCATCACCCCATTGATTTTTTGTGCCACGCAGTTCATTATATGCGGTACATTTGCTTTTATGAACAATAAAATTCCCTGCTTTACTTTGACACAGACCTGTGTTCAGTTTTTCTCCAAATCTGGGAGTATGCTGCTATATGCTGTGCTCTGTGGGTATGCACCAAGATCATAGCCTGCATTTCAGTTCAGTAAGTCCATACTCCAAAACAGTGTGGGCATGCCTTCAGTGTTGTAAATATTGCGGTATAAGCATATTTGCACATTTAATTCCAGCAAATAGAAGCATATAAACAATGTATTTCCAGCATAAGAAGAATGACATTAATTGCATATAAACATGAAATTCTATCTTGCCATTCAACTCCACATATATATTCAAAAAATATAACTTACATGCTGCTGAAAATAACATGGTAAGCAGTCCTAAGAACATTAAAACAACTAATTCCAGCATATAACAAATTAATTGTTTTGTTATTGCTCTCAGAACAGAGTTGCGTAAAATCAAAGATTTTGGCCTTCTCATGCACATATCCATATTCTTCATATATGATCTTATCATCTAAATCAGGATTTTGAGCTCTAGATCCACTGACAGAACTGAACAAATAAAGAGCCTCTTGACTACCAGTTTAAATGTTCACATGCACATATTAACAGAACAGTATGCAAACTTAGATCTGATCAAAATACAGCAAGGATAAATTGCTAGCAAGAATTAAAGATATCAATCTAGATTGAACAAAAGATATCACAGATTATAACTAATGAACAGATCACAGCAGAGGTAGCATACTGAGTTAATCTACCAGCATGTAAACAAGTCTACAGCTCAACAGGGGACTCAATAACTAGAGCTCAAATCTGACCTTAATAATAAGATCACAATCAGTATAGGATAACATTCATCACAGAGCATATATTGAGCCCACAAAACATTCACAGCAGTTCTCAATTACTTGATTAAATTACAGATCAAGATATACTGCTGTAAAAGAGAAAGAACCGAGTATACTCACAGAACAGACAGTATTCTAAACTGTCCTGAAGCAATCAATCCGAAGATCACAATTAATATGGCAAGGCACGAAGGACTCGCTGTCCCAGAAAATCTATCAACCCACTGTCGCAAGCGAGTAGATGATTCACGGAGATACAATGCCGCACTCCTCAATCAGCCGAAAGCCAAAGAAGAAGTCGAGGTTCGGGGATGCCACACAAGACCACACAAATTGCTCTGGCCGAGAGCAATCACAGCACAATAGGACCCGGTGCCTCCTCCTTCTTCCTCGGATAGAATCCCCAATGTCCCGAGATGCACAAACCCAAACTAGGGTTCACACACGGAACCAGCAGCAGGGCCTCAATCGGAGTTGTCCCGAAGGTCAAACCTCTGCCAACCGAAGAAAGAAGAGGAGAACCACTCAAGAGGAGCAATCGGAGATGAAGAAGAGAGCCCTCACCGTCGGGTTGCGCTTCCCCTTTTGAGGAGACGACGGGATAAGGCTGCGGGGTGGCGAGAGCGGGCGGCTCTGAGGAACTCGGGCCAGCCCCGCCTCCGCCGCCGCCCCTCCACTCGCCATCTCCCACGCGCCGCCGAGAAATCCAGATCTGGCGAAGGGGATCACAACCGCCGCACGGGAGAGACGTGCCGCCGCAGCCCACGGCCGACTCGGGGAGGAGACTGAGTCTCCTCACCCAAATCTCAATGCGTGGGTGACCGACTGGTGGGCCCCCACCTTTAGGGTTTCTTCCACTCTTTTTCAATTGGGAAATTCCCAAAATGCCCTCTCAAATACAACATTCAGTTCAGAGTTTCGTCTCACGTGAGCAATAGGGCTCGTGAGCTCTCACATAACAAGCAGTTTTAACCGATGGGCAATCGGGCTCGTGATCTCTCACATGACAAGCAGTTTTAACCGATGAGCAATAGGGCTCGTGAGCTCTCACATGACAACGAGCGAATCTGAACCGGCGTGATTTGATCCGGGCATGCTAAATTTTCACTGCCTGATCCATGAGGGCGATTGCGCACCGATTAAAACTGCAGATCAACAGGAAACGCAGAGCAGCTGGGAATCCAAGCTGGTTGTCACTGTAGTAGGCGCAGCAGCTATTTCGTCTTTAGGGTGGCGTACGACGCTGACACTGGGACCACTGTGTGGGGCCCATTTCATCCGTGTAATATTCTCTGCGCTGTGCAATTTGGGATCTGAAAAATGCTGGGACTATTCAACTTGACGTCTTCGGCCTGCCGTCCAAATGGAGCGTGCGCTTCCCAGACCACGGAGTGTCACAGCTGCCATTGCCGATCGACCTCCGCTCCATGCTGGCCAATGGCTGCGGACGTACACGCCATAATGCTGTGAAAACACTCGTAGAGATGGCGATAGGACGAGAGGGACATCAAATTTAATAGAAAGCTTCCTATTAAAATGGTTTTCCTTTTCAAGCGTTGGACCATCAGGAGCTATCTAGCGCACACATATGAAGGATTTCTTGGAGCGCTTCCCTGTATGACACGTTTGGACCGAAGCATCGTTGATCCAAGCCGGCTATTTTTGACATCAGATGGCTCTGAGGAGTCTCTTGTTGAATTTTTTTTGTGCACATAGGATGGGAACGGCAGTGGACCTTATTTGGAGAGTGGACATAACATGCATGGGAGGCTGAAGGATCTCCCGCTGTGCATCTCCACTATTTAAAAGAGTGAGTTAATAGTGATATATAGTTCATCTGTCCTTTCTAACTCCCCTTTGTACCTCTCTAAAAGAATCTTTAACAAAAAAGAAAAACAATATACTAAAATTACAAATTCCACTACTCTAAAACCTCTACTACTTAAAATAGAGAGTCGTTGTTGGTGGTGGTTCATCTGACCCTCCTAACTATTCCTTGCATCTCCCTAAAGATATATAACAAAAAATAATATACTAAAAAACTATAAATTCCACCACCCTAAAAATTATCTAACAAAAAACAACATAACTCTATCAGGTGCGTAGCAGAGCCGAGAGCTCAGAAGCATGACGTAGCCGAGTATGTGGGCTAAGCTGGCATATCCCGACAATATCGACTTAACATGCTGAGATAGAGAAAAACTAAAAAACGCTATAATCCAATGGGATATCTCATCAATGTCTGATCAAGTCCTCACACAAATTATTAACTACTCAATTTTTACATTCCTTTTCACTGGCTGCCATCATTATCCTTTCAGACGCTAGCCTCAGAATGTGTGGCATAGAAGCTCCTCATCTCTCCTTTTTCTTGCACTCACTCCTGTTGTTGCCAGCACGTGGGTGTGGCAACCAACCCTAGCATTTCTGCCATCGACGAGGGCCACCTCACAAGTGCCGCAAGAAGCAGCCAGCGTTTGCAGATGTCAGAGGCGAGTAGCCACAGGGGAGCGCCGCCATGCATGGGAAGGTAAGCGGCCAGCTACCCCGACGGTCATGGGGCTCATGGTGAGCATGGTGGTGTGCACCTCACCGGCACCCTCGCTGGCGAGCTCGTCAATCCATCTCACCCATTTTTCCTAATTTTTGTTGACTTTTTTGGAACTTGTTTGATTTTTCGTAAAACTTTAGCTTGAATTTTTAAACTTTGTTGAAACTCTCTGAAACTTTGAAATTTGAATCTCTTGATACAAAATTTGATATTTTAGTTTTAAACTCTCTGAGACTAATATGAAATTTGATTTTTCCTATTAAACTTGAATGAAACTTATGAAATTTCTAGTGAAATTTGTTGAAACTGCAATGTTTGTTTGTTAAAACTCAGGGCAAAATTCTTCTTAAACTTGTTTTTCTACCAAATTTCATATTTGAAACTGGTCGAAACTTATAGTTTCATATTTGAAACCCATTCAAAGTTTTGAGATTGCATAGTTGTTGAAATGCTAAAACCCTATGAACTTGTTTGAAACTTTTTTGAAACCTGATGAAACCCATGAAACATAGATGGAATATGTTAAAATCAGATGAAACTTGATGAACAAAGACGAAACCTTTGCTTGAATTTTTGAACCCCATTAAACTTATTTTAGATTCTTGAAACTTAGATGAAACTTTTGTGAAACTCGTCGAACTCATTTTTGGTTTTTTGAAACTCGAATGAATTTCGGATGAAACTTATGTGAAACTCACTGAAACTATTTGAAAATTTAAAATTTGTTTTTGAAACTCAGTTGAAACTTTTGTCAAACATGTTTTTCCAATCAAGTTTTAGTTATGAAACTCGTTAGAACTAAAAACCAACTGAAGCCCCATGAAACTTGTTTCAGATTTTTGAAACTCGAATGAAACCTGTGTGAAACTCGTCAAACTTGTTTTTTTATAATTTGGATGAAATTTGTGCGAAACTCACTGATTTGAAACTTTGAAATTTGTCTTTTGAAACTCAGTTGAAACTCTTGTAAAACTTTGTTTTTCCAATAAGTTTTAGTTATGAAACTTGTTGTAGCTTCTAGTTTCCGATATAAAACTTGTTGAAGCGCTACGCAGCTCTATGAAACATGTTTGAAACTCTCTGAAACCTTGTAAAACTTATGAAACTAAGATGGAACCTAATGAAACTTGCCTATACCGTTAGAATCCTTTCCAACGGTATAATGTGCGCTAGCATCTCCCGCTGAGATAATATGATTTTTTTTATCAGTAGCAAAACACGGTCATTCAGCTAGTATCCTAATAATAATAGGCTGGCCGCTCCATGCCCAGTATTTGGTAGGAGCAATTGCAAAAAGACTCTATCGTGTCATTTGACGACGTGCGTAGTGTATGCGAGTTTCAAGCCCAGTAGAAAGCCCAAGAAGATTCCATGGGGTGGTGCAGCGCTTACAAATCTGGGCTGACCAGACAACCCTATTCTCTTCTATTTTCTGGCGATTACGGCTTCTTCTCCCTGAAGCTCAAGCATATTTCTCATATATTACTATTTCAGCATGTCTTCCAGCCATAAATTTTTTCCAGTTATTGCATGAGAAATTTAATTACATACTTGAGGGCGTCCCCTTTTTCCATAATCTCCCAAACCTGTTCTGCAAACCTGCAGAACACAAATGCACTGTAGCAAATCCGGCACCATGTTCTGAAACTCGGTCTCCATCCTATACGCTTAACTCAGCCGGCAGTGTATACTGAACCTTGGGGTGATTTAGCACCAAATTTCGAAGAATGTTGTCTTCTTGCCTTGTCTCACTAGCAGTGGCGGATCCAAGAATTTCAGAATGGGTATTCGAATTTACAAAAATATTATTCAATAAAAAACATAAAGGTCCATAATAGCAAAAATTAAAGTATAATTGTTCGTACTGCAGACAACAACTGAAATAATACAAAGAAATTATAAAATATGAGCCATAAGGAGGATAAGTTTGTGTGATTTAATTGCCATACAAAAATTTATATCTTATTATCTTTGGTTTCACAACCATAAGGAGAAAAGATGACATATGAGCCAGTCCAACAAGACATGTTTTTATCCTATATCCTCAAATCTAAACTATTTTAAATCAGTCTTGCTTTTCAAGAGGATAAGTTCGTGTGATTTAATTGCCATACAAAAATTTATATCTTATTATCTTTGGTTTCACAACCATAAGGAGAAAAGATGACATATGAGCCAGTCCAACAAGACATGTTTTTATCCTATATCCTCAAATCTAAACTATTTTAACTCAGTTTTGCTTTTCAAAGAGAACAGCAACTCATGAACGGAAAAGCATTCACCACGACTGTCATTAAGTAGACATGACGCATTTTAGTAGCTCTAGCTTATCAAATAAATCTAATACCGACATTTGAGTAAGGAATATTAGAACTCATCTCCAATTGTTCTTATAGAAATTAACTTTGTATAACTTGTTTCAGTTTAATTTCGTCTCATTGTATCAGCTCAGCATTTAAATTACGGTACTTAAATAATGATGAAAATTTGCTGAACATCCGGGGAGCTATAACTTGTTTCTCTCTTCCATGAACTAAGTTCGTGCCACATCTTTTAACTAGACAAAACAATGGGAACTTTCAATGCAATAGCCATTCAACAAGCGCAACAAGGGACTAGGCATTTCATCAAACAGGTTGCGCTTAAGGCGCACTCACCTTCAAAGTGGTAGGCGTTCGGCGTTCCAGAGGCGCGCGTCCACCTCAACGAGCGGCGGCGCGGCGCGCCCCTGGGCCCGGAGAGGAGGAGGACAAGGCCGCGGAGGCGCGGGGCTCGCCAAGGCCGGGTGGCGATAGGGGTCCTCGGGCGAAACGAGCTCGAGGCGGGCGTCGGGTCGGAGCTCCGGACCACGAGAGAAATGGAGAGAGCAGAGCGACACGGGCATCACTTTACTTTGCTCACACGCATGGCCTAGCGGAAGCGAGACGGGTTAGGGTTTTGGCGTACCATGGCGATGGCGGGAGGCCGCCCGTGGAGCGGGTGGCACGCGGGCGGGGAGGGGCCGCCAAGCGCGCCAGCCGCCGCCGCCCGGGCGCCGGATCTGAGAGTTAGGGTTGGTTGAGACTTGAGAGTCGCTCGCTCTGTCGCTGAGAGGAGAGATGCGGACGAAACCGAAGACGGCACCCGACTGAATCGACTCAAGACAGCGTGGCGCGGTGACGAGGCAATCAGCGCGAGCGCGAGTGGACCGTTTGGGCGTGGGAGACCGGAGGCAGAATGCGGACTGGTGCTAGGCCGCTCGACCGTTCAAGCAAACCTGTGTCCAGAAGCTTCCTGAGACTCCATTACTAATATATATACATATTATACCTAATATATAATCAGTTTTTTGCAAAAAAAAAATTTGGGTATTCAGTTGAATACCCATGAATTACTGTAGATCCGCCCCTGCTCACTAGTTACGACTGACATCCTCTTTATTTCTCTCTAATCTGGTGGGTCAAATAGTCCTTTTTCTTCATCGTTTGCCATGGATTCCTCCATTACTGAAAGACCATACACCCCTGAACTGTCAATTCCATCACAGAATCACCACTGTTTTTCCTCCTTTCCTTTCCTTGTTCACCTTTTATAGCTTTATTTTTTTATTAGTCGGGAATGTGGACCGCATCAAATCACATCGACAAATCATCGATGAAAAAGACAATAGTAGCAACACCCAAACTTGCTGATTGATATCACAATAGAGTAGCCTCAAAATTGAGCCCCCAAAACAAAACAAAAAAGGTTGGAAAAAGAAAGAGACTTTGTCAACTTTTGGTGCAAGTGCAACATCACATGTAGGACCACCTGAGATTCCCCCTAGCAGATGTAACTTCCAGTTTACCTAATCCTGAGGGAATTAGAGGACTAGCTAGCCTTTGCATTGCAATTTGCAACCCCTTCGGTTTATTTTTTCTGTGTGCCAAATGATTGAACATTCAGACTTAACATCACTATGTTCAGATCAATTAGGGCTAGAACCTATGGGAGGAGGTAAGTATTATTAGGTTCACATGGCGTTTATTTTGCGATTATATATGCCTTGCAGTACACCTAATCAGCTTAGCTGGATTTTAACAATCATGTTCGAATTCAGGAGGAAAAAATAAATTTTAAAAATCATGTTCCAATTCAGGAGGAAAAGATAAGACTCTGTTTAGAATGCAGGAATTTCATTGAATTTTTTTTGTAGGAAATCATGAGAAATTCTCGCATTCTAAATAGGGCCTAAAAGTCACATAATCGAATCCTAAAATCTCAATTGAAATTGAGATTCGGCCATCAGTCATAAAACCAAGGTGCCAGCCACACCAGTTAAACCATCAATCGGTTGCCCACCATTGCTTACTAGAGTACGGATTAAGGTGGGCTTATGTACTTGCCTAAGAATTAATGACTAAGAAATTTGAATCAGCAAAGGAGATAAGGAGTCTTGGGACCAAATTTTGTAATGTGCATCTAGGTGTGCGTTGTCATGTCTGTTTTAGTTTGGACATAACCTAAGATATTTTGGTGTGTCCCCTGATGCCTTTGGCCACTGGACAAGTAGGTGGATTGGAGGTCTTAACTAAAGCAGCACAAAAAGGACTAAACTATGCCTGATTCCTCCTAGGGTGCTAATTAATCTATGCCCATAGATTTGTAGACGCAACAAAATAAAGCTTGTCTTGTATCGTTTAATCATGGAGTAAAACAGGTGATTGATAGCTCATCGACTCAACCAACTGAACACCAGTGGATAGTTGTTTGCTAAACTAGTACCAGCAAGTAGCCATCAGTCATGTCTGGTCTGTTTAATTCTCTAGGAAAATTCCATGCCCTGAGCCCCTGCTTGTGTACTCCATGTGAATTCGTAGGTGTGCCATTATCCTCTCCTGTCCCCCACCCCCTGTTTGGATGATTCTGATCCGGAGTTGCCGCGAACTCGCGATATGTTTACCTTCATGCGCAAATCCACCAGTTTTCGAACCCCGGTGCATCGCTCCTCGAAACGAACAAAAAATATATATCCTACAGTGTTTCCTGGTACATGAAATTAGAGTTTCTGGATTGAACTAAGGCTTCCACTGAATATCCATTACCCTATCTAATAGTGTGGGTATAGATAAGAAATAAAATAACTATTTGATTTAGGTATAGAGAGGGTAATACCCATTTTATCCATACAAATTCAAACCTAGTGTTGAGAGTGCACTTGGACTATCTATATGATTGGATTAGCCATACTCAGTTATATCTTCCTGTAAAAGAATATATGAGTCACATGTGCACATATGCCTATCAATTTGTACAAAGTAGCTCCCATATACAGAGAATCATTTCCAAAAAGTTTCAATCGATTTCGTAAAATTTTTACGGTGTGAACACGAGATTAAAATTTCAAATACCGAAGTTTTATGAAAGCTTCCTATAAAAGTATGTAGGGTCCACATGTGTGCCTAGTCCTTCCAATTTGCACAGAGTAGCTTTGCTACACGCAGAATCTTCTTTAATAAATTTCAATTGATTTCGAGAAACTTTTGTAGTATGAACGCCGAGATTGAAATTCCAAATACCAAGATTTTATGAAAACTTTCTTCTTAAACTTCTTTGACTTAACCCTCTCTTTCCTTCCTTACCCACTGGGTTACTTAAACCTATTGAGTGTACCTTTTTTTATTTAGGTATGGGTAATATCACTTTAAATGGGTATGGATAAAATTGGGTATGGATTTGGGTTACCCATACCCTACCCAGTGGCAGCCATAGATTGAACATCACAAAATCCACGATGGTATTATATACCGTACTGGTTGAAAATTCCTACACATGGAAATCGAACTGTTTCAAGTGAAACTCCTACCTGTTCACTACCTGATGAATAGAAGCGGCTGATAGAAGCGGGTGATGAATAGAAGTGGTTAATGAATAGTAGTACGTTATGTAAGAAAGACGGTGCAACTAAAAGCACTACAACATTTAGACCATCTGCGACTTACGGAATTATGATATAATAAAATACGAAGTACGTTATAATATGTGAAAAAGAAAAGTAGTGACTGATGAATAGTAATGACTAATAGAAGCGATTTATAGAAGCTGAAGCGTTCGTATTGGCTTCTACAGACGTAAGAAGCAGAAATGAATATGAATAGGCCCGCATTCAAACATGGCTATGCCCATGCGTTACCATGGCATTGCTACCTTTTTCTGTAAGGATAAATTTGGAATTTTTTTGTACATAATTCAATTTTTATTCAAAATTACAGAAATATACCCGCGTAAGAATTTTTTACAGGAATGACCTATCGCCAAACCGTTGAGCGACTCGAACCTGTCGCCAAATGGCTACGTGACACAGAGGCTATCCATGGGCCGTTGGGCGACATAATTGCAATCGCCCAACAATCAAGCAACCGGGACTTGTCGCCCAACCGTTGGGTGATTGGACGGGCATATAAATCGGCCGAATCCCCTAGCCATTTCCATTGCTGACACCGCGCCGTGAAGAGAACAAGGAGAAGGGAAAGAAAGAAGAGAAAAGGAGAGGGAAGAAAAAGAGAGGAGAGGGGAGGAAAGAGAGAAAAAGGAGAGGTTTCGTTACTTACGCGAGGTAGAAATTTTGGTATGTTGTAGTTAATATTTTTTGTATGAAGTAAATAGTTTGTTTAGTATGTAATTAGGATCCGTAGAAAATTATAGCTATAAAATATAATAGTACAACTTTCATATAAAGTAAATAGTCATAGAAAATTTAGTCAATGTAGTTATAAAAAATTAGTATCCATAGAAACTTATAGTTGTAGAAAATTTAGTCAATATAGTTATAGAAAATTAGCATCTATAGAAAATTATAGCTATACAAAATTAGCATCCGTAGCAAATTAGAATCAGTAGAAAATTTAGTCAATATTATGTACAAAATAAGCATCTGTAGAAAATTATAGTTGTTCAAAATTTAGTCAATACTTTTGTACGAAATAAATAGTTCACTTTATGTGAAACATTATTACGTAACATTTATGATTCATTACGAATGAATGTAATGTCATTCGTACATTAAAAATTCATGTGTATCATTAGAACTAGTACATTGGCATTTAAATCAGTATGTCGTGTAAATTGTCGAAATCCATTAGGAATCATTTACAGTATGAGAGAGCTCAAGCAATGAGAAAAGAGTGGCATTGGTGCGCGTGGGAGCCGATAGGGGGTTGATGCTTATTGGGTAAGAGGAAAGGGAGCAGTGTTAATGTGAACGAGGATGGGTTACGCTATGGGGATAGTGTATTTAGTCATGATAGGCGAATGGTCGTAGCAATGTAAATTACAGTACAACAATACTTCTATAATCTGCGATACGAATTGACTAGTTGGAACATTAAAAATATTTACAAGCAGATATCAGTAATGTCGATACCCACTACATTGAAAGTGCATTACGATGTGGGCACCATTCTTGAAGGTCCGAATGGTGTTAACTTGAGCAGTTTTGCACAAACCACTTTGGGACACCTAAACGGTGAGAATGCTCAAGTCGCAGATGCAATACTCTAGCTCACTTGCAGCTTCTCCTTGGACCCTAAGGTGTGCAGCATCATCATACAAGGGCTTTTGAGCTGATCTCTCATGAACATTAGATGGGTATTGAGAACATTGATGCACACTATTGCATGGAAGGGATTTGTGCAAGGCTGTCAGCACCGTGGATACGAGTATGTGTTGCTTGTGCAACCATGCCCAATAGAAAATTGTACAAGGTCGAGCTGACAGCTATCATCTGGGTGGTGCGAGCAGCTCAGGCGCCTAACATGTTGGTCAAGAAGAGGACCCGGAGATCGGTGTCACAGTGGTTACAGTGGAAGTTGCTCGTGACCAGGCCGATGCAGTACATGGACGAGAGGAAGAAGGGTCATGGCATGGCGAGCCTACAAAATAGGCTGATGAAGGAGAGCATATAGAGTACATAGTGCATCAAATGGAGAGCAATGACAGGATGGCCTGGGCTAAAGAGGAAGTTGTACATGAGGATGATGATAATAGTTCCGATGAGGACGAAGCTCCCATATCACAAGAATGGAACCAGTTTGATGTTGAGGGTATTGCTACGCATGACAAGCACGAATCACCGTAGGAGTATCGTGGCACAGAGGTTCAATTACATTCAATGTTTACTAATAAGGCATCGTTGCAGGATTCCATCAAGCTATAGGCCTTGTCCATACAGCAGACTATTCGGGTCATAAAATCTAGCCAGGAGCAGTACATTGTAAAGTGTGAGTAGGCTAGTTGTCCTTGAAGGGTGCACGCACGTAGACCAAAGTATGAGACTTACTGGATTATCTCAAAGGTGGAGCCGCACTCCTGCATTCTCAGCAGTGTTTTGCCCTAGCATCGTAACCTAATGTCTGCCTTTATAGCCAATTTGATGTACGAAGAGATAATGGAGAAGAAGGACTCGAGGCCACGCAAATCATGATGACTATCGAGAAGAAATTCAAGTACAAAATTAGCTACAATAAGGTGTGACGTGCGAAGCAGAAGGTTTTGAAAAAATGGTTCAGGTCTTTTGACATAGTGTATGACAACCTTCCTCTTATGATTCAGGTGTTGTAGGATAGGAACCCGGGCACGTACACTACTGTAAAGAGGACAAGCCATCTACAAGACCGACAGGTTTTGTGATGTTGTAGAGGGCCTTCTTAGCCTTCGATGCGTGCATCGATGCATTCAAGCATATGCTTCCTGTGATCTAAGTTGATGGACCATTTTGACGGGTAAATATAAGGGCTAGATCTTTACGGCCATTGGTGTTGACGGCAATAATCAAGTTCTGCCCCTACCTATCGCATTGATGGAAAATGAGAATTATGATAGCTGGTTTTGGTTCCTTCGATATGTGAGGGTTGGAGTTGTCGGTGCTCATCCTGGTGTGTGCGTAATCTATGATTGCCATGTCGGGATAGTGAAGGCCATAAGAAAACTTCAAAAAGACCCCGATGAGCCCTTCCCTTGGTCGGATATGAGGAAATTATGGTGCATTCGTCACTTGGGGACCAACTTCTTCAAGCAGTTCCTGAAGTAGCCATTGATGAAACTATTTAAGAGGCTGGCTATGCAAAACTAGAAGCGAAAATTTGACGCTTATGGGTGTTGTTGGACGAGCACAGTAGGAAGCACGTTGACAAGAGGGACAAGGGACCGGCCATGCCTGGGCGGTGCAACCTAAATGCCTCACAGCATTGATTGAGCTTGACTTAACTGGTTCGAGGAGGAGCTCATAGAACATCAAGTGCTTCTCGCAGTGGATCAAGGCTGAGTCATTGGAGAAGTGGTCCCTAGTGCATGACACGGATGGCGTGAGGTACGACATAATGACAACTAACCTTACCGAGATGTACAACAGGGTTCTTAGTGGGCCTTCGTTCTCAGCCCTCGTTGTCATCGTGAAAGGTGTTATGCATATCACAATCGACTATTTTAGAGAGCGACATGCAAATACCACACTTATGCAACCAACCCATAAGCATTGTACTCCTCAAGAATTATGGCATACATGAGGTGAAGACAGAGACGGGCCAATTGCACACGATGCATGTGATGGGCAATAGAGAGCATCATTTCGACGTGCTCCTCTAGGATAGAGCCAGCTTTGGGATGGCTCGTTCTCTTGTCACCCACGAGGTATGCCTTAGAGATCATGTAAATGAACCTAACTGCTCGTGCAACAAGTCAAACTGTTACACAAGCCATGTTCTAATGTCCTCTCCGCATGCAGGATTGTGGGCATGGATCCTTCGTACTTCATATCTGAGTACTTCTTCAATGAGAGGGTGATGCAGGCGTGGTGTGGCGAGCTTAGGGGGTTTAGGGTTTTGGGGAACTTCACCACCTTGGATATTACAGGGTGGACCTGGATTATAGATGTTGACATGCTGAAGGGTGAGAAGGGTCAGTGACAGAGCTATCGTATTACAAATGATATGGACGAAGTGCAAGTTGGAGCATTGGGTAGATGCTGCAGGTGCTGCGATTAGGAGGGGCACACAGCTAGACAGTGCAAGGCACATATTGACAAGTAGGCAGACCGGTATGATTTCCGCAACTAGTTGTTGGAATGTGCAAAGTGGCATCAAGACTACAAAACATTGTACATTATAATCTATACTTTGTTAGTTGGCACATTTGATGTACGTAGTGTCATAGTAACTATATCATACGTTGTATGTACCGTTTATACAACTGTTATGGATTTCCCCCTTTTCAGTACTGTTTGAAGTACTATGCTGGTAGCCTAGTATTGTTTCTTTTGTTTATTTACAAGTTATATTTACTGCTACTTTATATTTGATTTTTTTGTTCCGCATAAATGCTAACTTGAAATCATTTTGCAAGTATGGCTCATGAACTTTGTAGATCGGGCTAGCCTTACGGCCTCCTGGATGAGAACGTCGACCGGTTGCATCATGCGTCGCATCATGTCCCACCTCCTGGGAGCACAGAGGAGGCGACTGACATGGGGGTGGTCTGCACGCGCACACCTCGAGTGGCCTAGAGGCTAGACCCATGCTGGATAGCCAGGTTTGCACTCCAGTGGCATTGTCTTCTCACCATACGTAGGTTGTGTACTGACCTTTTTTTTAGTTCGCAGGTTGAGCGATGTCAGAGTACTACCTCTTGCCCGGATGGTGCAGGCCACAGACGAGGATGGTCTAGCACCAGCTGCGGGTGGGGATGATGGCACGAAGTGGTCACGACGCTTCCTGTTTGACTGCTCCCTACTGATGGCTTTGGTGGACCGGTGGCAGCTAGAGACGCACAGTTTCTACTTCCCATTCAGGAAGATGGCCCCTACTCTACAGAACATCTCACTACTGCTCGGCCTTCTTATCGCGGGAGCTACTGCCTTCCTGTCGAAGGCCCCGGCCGGCTGGCATGTGGACTTGCTAGCCAGGTTCTAGGGAGTGCTTCCGCTTGGGACCACGGAGGAGTACTATATCTTCCCACCGAGTTAGACGCACGGGTTGTTGTTGCAGTGGCTCTCACAGTTCCGAGTATGTGTCTGACGCCCTTCCCATTCGATCTGCTGTGCTATCCTTTCTGCAGTACGATCTTAATAACTTTTTGCTTGTATGCAGGTATCGCGGCACTTGGAGGCCTACTTGTTGTGGCTATTTGGTTGGGTGTTTTTCACCACCAACCACGGACATGGACACTGAGACAAAGGACATGGACGTGGACGAGGAGACTTGCCCCACGGACGCGGACGTGGAGATGGAGTGGGCTAGGGTGGCGACGGAGGCAGGGCTAGGGGTGCTGTTGGGGGTCTAGTGCTGGCTGTAATTTTATTGTTCCTATAATACTTATATTTCTTACTTACTATGTGATGTTTGCAATTCTATTGCATTCTTAGTTGCACTCCTTTTTATGATGTCTATTTGTTCGATCCATGTTGACACCTCTAGTTCAATGCACACGATGCACCACTAGAACAGTGCACTCAATAAATGGCAACTGCATTGATGCATAAACCATTCGGTTACATGCTTTAGGATATTGAACAATACCGTGGACAACAAGGGAGAGTACAATAGTACAACCTTCTTTGTGCGTGCCTACTGGTATAATGTGCCTTGCGCTACCCACATGGAGTGTTGCGGAGGGGGGACGCCTTAGATGTGGCTGGCCATTGTTGTAGTGGCACACACATATGCAGGTAGGGTTCACGTAGCAGCATGTCGGATCGTACAAAGTTCCTATGTTGATGACCTCCTCATTGCCCTTCTTGTGGTGCATCTACTGACGGAGGTCATCGTTCTCCTCTTTGAGACTTCCAATCCATGTCTCCAAGTCAAAGATTCACTCCCACAACGTATCCACATACCTCACAATGTACCATTCATGGGGAGGATCGATCCAGTGAACGAAGTTGCATTTGGCTATCTGCTAGAAAGGAAGGTTAACATTAAAATTCTATTGGCAGTAATACAAAATAGACGATTGTCTAATTGTACCCTAGAGAAAAGAGAGAGAATTTTGCACCTCCATTCTTCCCCTACTTTCTGCTCTGTTGTGCTATTTGTGCTGTGCCATCTGAGCCTCGTCGACCTTTCTTCCCGACGTGCACCTGGAAGGAGGGAGAGCGGCTATTTCCGAACCGTTGCCGCAGAGAGTACCTGCACGGAGCGGCAATAAGGTTTCTGAGCAGCGCATCTGCGCGACCGCTCACTGCACTGCGACATCTACGTTCTGCACTGCGTCAAGCCTGCGCGGCTTCCTGTTCTTTATCAGGCTAACAAGTAAGTCGTTCGTGCGCACGTTCGACTTTGTTACTATATTGTTTTTCTTGTGTATGTTCTGAAGTATGATGAGTAGCTTGCTGTTAGTTGTGAGTTTTGCAATATTAGTTTATTATTTCTGTCTCCTAATAAAACTTGGAATTAAAATATTGCCCACATTTGTAACACACCCTACTATACATACAGTCGAACACTATTACTTTTGGCCAAATATATTATTTAAAAGTATGGTTTGTATATAGCAAAATGATATGGATGAATTTGTTATAAAAAAACATACTTTCGTACTGTTGCACCTTCATAACTTTTTCTTGATATACGGTAAGAAATTTTAGTGCTCAAAGGAGCATCCTGTTGATTTAACTATTCTGTGACCCGCCTCCACAGACACCGGACCGTCGGCGAGCACCAGCTGCGTACTTTGTCGAGAGCTCATAGTACTCCTGTACCTGCACAGCATAGCATGAGCCAATACCATGCCCTTCTCTCCAACCCCAGTAAACCAATCTGCGCACGATCGATCTCCCCATCCGCCTCACCTCATTCCAGTTTCTTCTACCCAACGACTCCTCTCCATCCTGAGAGCATTTGCCCTCAATTAATTTTGACGCACCCTGCCGGCTTTGCCGTTGCGCAGTCACCTTACTCTTCACCGGCCAACCTCTCTGCCACCTTGATATCTCCTTCGCCACCCTACCCCTCTCCATTCTCGCCGCCCCGTCCTCTCATCCGCCACCACCATCGAGGGGAGCATCCGAGAAGGCCATGATGCGATGGAAGAGGTGTGGAAGAAGAATTGACATGTTAGATTTTTTTTATGCCACATCGGAGGAATAAAAGAAATGAGTCGGATAGAATATAGTGGATAAAATCTGCTTGGAAAGAGTCACCTTCTTATCGTAGCTTACATCAATTTTAATGTATTTAAGAGATAAGTAGCTAAAATTAACTTTTAAATATACATCAATATTAGTATAATTTATTATACATTTGGTGCATTAAAACATCTCTCTTGAAAAAATATTTCCCACTTGCCGCTGTCTCCCTTCCAACAACCGGCACCTGGGTTGCTTACCCAATACAACCAGCTTGGGCTTTTTTAGAGAGAGGACGGGGAATATACTTTTTTTTCCCTGAGAGCATATGCTGCTTGACAGTGCAACCACCTCATCCAGGACATGCTAATGGTTCTGTAACTGCAATAATCTAGAGTAAACTTTCATTAAGCAAGTTGGTACATACATAGTAACTTACCGAGAGAAAATTCATAACTTCCCACACTCAGTTTATATCTTATGTTTGCACCTGCCAATCTTCGCACTAATGACAAACATTTGTACGAGTTGGGAATTAAAAGGCAGGATCCGTACAGCATGCACATTGCCCTGTTTTTTTTTGTTTTTTTTTTCATTTTTGGCTTCTTCAGACGAAGCAAATGTATTTTTTGGCATATTTGATATTGTTTGCACTCCTATTTATAAAAATAGTAGTATGCCTGCCGTATTGCCAAAAAAATAATTTTTACCACCGGTGGCCGGACGGCAACGCTGGAGGGCAAACACGTAGGCCCTACCGTCTCGCCAGCGGATGGTAGGCTGCCTACCGTCCTGTCATCGGACGGCAGGCAGCATGCCACCCCACCAATAGATGGCAGCTGTCAGTCGCCCCATTGCTAGATGGCAGGTGATTAAGCCGGCTGATTAGCTGGCTTAATTATCTGCCATAATGTTTTGTATACTATTTGTTTAAATTTTTAAATATAACAAATGGGCTCAAAAAATTACAAAATTTTATATGCAGCCTCTCAACACAACGTAGTTAATTGTGTAATTTTTTGGTAATTTTATCCACTGTGAATATTGCTCAAACATTTGTACGATTTCGATATTTGTAGGAGTTATTACATATAGCAAACAAGCTCCAAAATTACAAAAATGTGCTATATTAATTTATGTTAATTTAATCATGAAATTAGCGATGCTCAGACATCTTTTATAGTGCCTGACCTCTATCTTTCACACATATGTCAGCCCATTGTTGCCATCTTTTCTTTCCCGCTGTATCCTTCGCACAATTATCACTCTATCCGTGTCGTCCCCCTTGCGCGTTCCCTCGTCCGCACTAATGTCATTATATCCGTGCCATCCCCCACCCACCCGCTCCCTCGTCTGTATATTTGTTAGTGTTACCATACTGTCCCCTCGCCTGAAGTGCTGCTCGTCGACAAGGAGTCCTTAATTTGCAGGGTGAACACACCGAGTTCCCTTTTTGCTCGGCCATAAATACAAACCTCTCACACTCATCATAGTTGTTCATCGCAGAAACTCATTATTGCGGTCGTTGCTCAAAATTAAGAGTGCATAGCTCATTATTTTGAGAAGCCAGTGTATAGCTCATTAAAGACGTGGTAGGAGGACGCGGGAGTGTTGATTGCTTCTCCCGAAAGGTAAGTAATTTTTTATCGCATGCTTTCGACGTTATCCCTATAATCCTAGTTAATTAGTGTTATTTAGGGAGTCATAATTAATGTAGTTTGTATTACGATGTAAGTAGGTCGTAGTAATTTAGACAAAGTTTTTATTATTTTTGTGGACAGACGATACCCATAATTTGTTATTGTATGGTAGTATGTAATTAAGCAGTCGTAATTACTATAGTGGTAATTAGTTAGGGTTAAGTAATGAGTTAGTACTAAGTAATTAAGTGCTAAGGACGATGGTAATGAATCACTTGTAATTTTTTCGGATGGGTAATCAAATTGTTGGTAATTATAAGTTATTCGTATGTAGTTACACACATGTAATCACTGACTTGTAGTATTTTACTATCATTATCAATCTTCACACTAATATTTCATCTATCCCGTTTATTGCAAGGTACTGTCAAAATTAAGACTGCATAGCTAATTATTTTGAGAAGCTAGTGCATAGCTCATTAAGGACATGACGGTGTTGATTGCTTCTTTCAAAAGACAGATAATTTTTTATCGTATGCTTTCAACATTATTCCCATAGTCCTAGTTAATTAGTACTATTTAGTTATTCGTAATTAATGTAGCTTGTATTATGAAGTAAGTTGGTCATAGTAATTTAGACATAGTTTGTGTTTTTTGTGTATGTATAGTACCCATAATTTATTATTGTATGGTAGTGTATAATTAAGCAGTCGTAATTACTGTAGTGGCAATTAGTTAGGGTTAAGTAACAAGTTAGTGCTAAATAATTAAGTGGTAAGGATGACGGTAATGAATCACTTGTAATTTTTTCAAACGAGTAATCAAATTGTCGGTAATTAATGAATTGTTCGTATATAATTACACACGTGTAATCACTAACTTGTATTATTTTACTGTTATTATCAATCTTCGCACTAATATTTGGTCTATCCCATTTGTTGGAAGGCATGGCTTTACCAGAGCTTCTTGAACAGTTCTACGATGAGAATCACTGGTGCCACTCATGGACGACAGGTGATGCGGCTGGCTCTTCGCCCTTGAAGCTGTGGGGAGGGAGGGATCATTGGGAGCTAGGTGAACACTATGTCCCAATCCTACGTGCCATGAGCTTATTGCCATTTGTGAGGCTGGTCTCCATCGGACGCCAGTTCACCATCGATGGCACCTGCTAGCGACACTGGTGGATAAGTGGAGGCTCGAGATGCACACATTCCACTTTTGGTGGGGTGAGATGATAGTCACTCTGTAGAACGTCTTGCTCTTGAGTGGTCTCCCTCTCCAGGGTGATGCACTTGTTCCAGCCCCTGCACCGGTGGACTAGAAGGAAAGCCTGACGGACCGATTCGGCCTGCCTATCCCGGAGGGTGCTTATGGCGTTCTCCACATTTGGCTGAATGATTTTAGTGTGTGCCTGCAGGATGCACCGCTCAAGGTCATTAGAATGCACCTCATCGCGTACTTTATTCAGCTCTTTGGTTGGAGCATGTTTCCAGCTACACATTGCGATATTTGCAACGTCGAGTTCATCCGCCTCACCGAGTCTTTGGTTGACACGCAGTTTGGGGCGATGCCTTAGTACAACTTGGGATCAGCCGTGCTCCACATATCGGGGGTTGTGTGACGCTTGCCAATATGACGCTGTTGATAACCCCAACATGTGTGTCTGCTACATGCTCCTGCAGCTGTGGAGTTGGGAGCACTTCCCTGTCAGGTGTCCAGCCATTGTGACGCCAGTGCACCTATTCGGTGAGTTCGCTAACCTGATAGATGGGCCCACTATGTGCTAGGTCAAGGGCAGACTGTTGAGGTGCTACGTACTGTGGCACAACGAGTTCGAGTCGTTGCATGACAGCGACATCATCTGGGTCAATGACTATAGACTTCGTGGAGTATGTGGGTGCACCTGGATGTAATCATGGAGTAGCGTCCGTACGACGTCCAAACACATGATGAGTACCTGGAGTGGTACATACAGCGGTCGTGCAGCATACTCACCGTTCGTCCACCAGATCGCCCCGAGCAGATCATGCACGATGATAGTCTACAACACTCGATCGATTACCACAGTGCTTCACGACAGTATGATAGTGTAAGACAGTTGCAATTTTTTATTGTTTCATTTACAAAATTCATATTAGTTGTTACTGAACCTGTTTCGTATGTTACTTCAGTTGGAAGCGAGCGCAGCGCATCGCATCACAAGCGCGTCTGAGACCGCCCTCACCAGCTCGGACACACCACCAGCCATGCAGAATACTTTGAAGTACATCCTAAAGCTGGCCAAAAAATAGCACACAACCTGAGCTGCGGCCGTTCGACAGATCACGTCATGCACATCGGGCACCCAGTGGGGCACCATGCTTTCCCACCAGGTCATCGCGACCTAGCGAGTCTGATCAGCCATCGTAATCTACTGAGTCTGCCTAGCATCGTAGTACTAGCCGCTGATCATCCGTGGGCCGTATCGATGAGGAGGTAACATACGTACAAATCTACATTTTGTTTTCTTGTTAGGCCTTACGTTCCGCTAACATCATGGCGTTCTCCCGCCGTAGGTCCATCGTCGAGATGCATCACTTTTGATATCTGCTCCACCTACACAAAATACCGCTCCCCATCGTTTATCTTCACTGCACATCCGGGAGGTATGAGATTCCCATTGTACACCTAAAATATTTATTGTAACTAACATCATTTCATCATGCAACCTTCAATTCAACATGTAGGTGAAGTCGAGTCCACTGGTGACAATACATGCCTCTCAGATGCTTCCAGGAAGTGGTACACAGCGCCAGGGTTTACAGTGTATGCAGGGCAGAGCTCAGCTTTCACACCATATCTAGGGTTTGGAGATTTTGATGTGCAGAGTTCCTCTGGCTTCGCTGCTACATCGTACATGCAAGGCGAGAGCTCCTCTGCACCATGAGGGGGATTTCTAGAATCCTTCATTCATGATATTATTGCTAACGGCTCGCAGTTCGGCATGTCTCACCTAGAGAACATCGACACTTTATCGGACCCAACATGTTGTACCTCAGCCTACTGGACCACCGCAGACCACTCAACAAACAGAACAATCTTTATACCTCCTCTGAATCGAGATGCAACCTCAAGACGGGCTAATGTACCCTATGGGACATGCTCGTGCTCAATGGAAGACAAGATCATGCACAAGGAGGAAGATGCGGCAAGGATATAGCAGTGACTCAGATGGGTGAGCCATGCTGCATCCCGTGCGATGTGTTTTTTGTACTATTATATATACTTCTATAAATATTTGTAATGCATGAAATTCTAAAAAAAATAGAGGTCACACACTACAAAAGATGCATGAGCATCACTAATTTCATGATTAAATTAATATAAATTAACATGGTAAATTTAGAGCAAATAAAATTCCCAAAAATGTACACAATTAGATCAACTTTGTTGGGAGGCTTTCCATAAAATTTCATAATTTTTGGAGCTCGTTTGGTATATGTAACAACTCCTACAAATATCAAAATCATACAAATTTTTGAACAACATTCAAAGTGGATAACAACTCCTACAAATTGTCAAAAAATTACAAGTACATTATGTCATGAGGCTGCATATAAAATTTCATAATTTTTCAAGTTCATTTGCCATATTTAAAAATTTGAACAAATAGTATGCAAAAAAAATTAGGGCAGGTACGATGATGGGGCGGCAAGCAGTTACCAGCTACTGGTGAGGTGGCAGGGCCTATGCGTCAGCCCACTGGCATTGCCACCTAGCCACCGGGTGGTAAAAATGCTATTTTTATCAATATGGCAGGAATACGCTAATATTTGTAATTAAGGTTACCTCCTGCGGTTTATTAAATTCGCTTCTCCAAAAGGCTTCCTAAGTCCAAAATCATATACGCCATTTACGTCAGCATCTCTACCATCTGCCGTTGTCTCAAAAAGCATAAGCAAAAGTCATTAGCCATAGCCCAAAATTATTGGGCTTCTCAATGAAAAGATAGCTTTTGTATAATAAATCTTTCTTACAAAAGAAATCAAGCACTTTAAAATGAAAAGAAATCAAGAACTGTTAAATGATAAGACGGCAAAACAAAGCCTCATCTTGTAGGGTTCAATCCTCAAATTAGGAACAATCAACAGTTCCATGTAGAGCTGGGACTTGGGCCGTGCTTTTTTGGGTTAGCCCGAAGCACGGATGGCCCGGCATGGCCCAAGCACGGCACGGCCCGACACGTGGCGGGCCAGGCCGGGCCTGGCAAACCGGCACGATGGGCGGCACGGCATGGCAGATAATGCCGTGCTCGGCCTCTACCTCGCCTCCCCCAGTCCCCCCTCCCGTCGACATCTCTCACAGGCCACGGCCATTCCCAGATTCCCCAATCCCTACAACCACAATCCATCAACCATCACAGAGCAGAGACCAGAGAGAGAGAGAGAGTAAAGGGGAAGAAGGCACACCGGTCACCGGAGCTCGGATGAGTGGACGACGGCTGCACCGCTGCAAGAGGTGGAGCGGTGTAGCCGGAGCCGAGGGCAGCATCCCTCGCAATGACGAACTCATCGTCGGTGCCCTAGTCGTCGTCGGCCATTCGCTGCTGGTGGCTCGCTCTCAGAGTAGTCGAGGTCGTCGTCGCCGTCGCTCGGAGCTAGGAGAGGAGGGGTGGCGGGGAAAGGAGGGGGTGACGGGGAAGAAGGGGCGACGGGGAGGAGTGGGCGCGGGGAGAAAGGGGCGCGGAAGAGGAGGGACGGCGGGGAAGCGGGCTGGGGAAGGAGGCGGCGGGGAAGAAGGGGTGACCAGGGAGGAGGGGCGGGGAAGGAGGTGGGCGGCGAGGAGGAGGCGACGGGGAAGGCGGGGCGGGGAAGGAGGCGGTGAAGGAGGAGGGTGCGGCGGGGCGGGGAAGGAGGTGGGCGCGGAGGAGGAGGGAGCGGTAGGGGAAGAAGGGGGCGGCGGGGGAAGGCGGGGGCGGGGGAAGGAGGGGGCGGCGGAGGAGGAGGGGGTAGCCGGGGAAGGAGGGGTGGCGGAGGAGGAGGGAGCGGCGGGGGAAGCGTGGGTAGGAGGGGGAGGCGGCGGCGGCAGGGTAGGAGCCGACCCAGGCATGGGAGACTGGGAGGGGAGGGGGCGGGCGCGCTCTGCCACTATGGGTTGTGCCGTTGTGGGAGGAGGTCTCCTGGGACCGACCAGAGGAGAAATCGAGGAGGCGCTTAGGCGCGGCGGGGCGTGGAGTGTGGGGCCGGGGCCATGTGGCGGCAAGGGAGTGGTTGAACGAAAAAAAGGAGGAGGTTAGGAGGAGGTCGGTTGAGGTCGATCATTTGATTGACGGAGGGGGTCCCGGGGAATAAGGGGTGTAGCACTAGGGAGTACTAGTAGAGAGTTGGGATGGTACACACGGGTACTGAAAAAAGTGGAAAAGTAAGTAAAGAGTAGGAGAGCAGGATTTTTTGTTCTAAGAGAACGATCACTAACGTTCACATTTTGAATGCAACGTTCAGAAGATCAACGGTTCTTTTATCATGCATATAAATGTCAGCACCACCTGCGTTTCTACTCACTTCAAAGTTCTCATTTCATCAGCGTTTCTACACCATTCTAACTTCTCAGTTCTCATTTCACTAGCAGTCCAGCACACATTCAGATTCTCCTTATTTCTTACTTCACATTTCAGCGGCACATATTTCTTATTTCATAGCCTATTTTCTGCATTTGTACTCCTTATTTGTTTACTAATCACCATTCATTCACTGTGTTACCAATAAGTCATAGTACCAAGGAGCACTCAAGCAGTATGCAGAGGAATCGAAGCTCGAAAAGGACAGCGGGACGACTTAGTGTAAGCTCTCACCGTCGCTCCCCTAGTCCTCCTCCGACCACCATTGATGCTCGTCAGCTCTTGCCAAGCATGGGAGACTACGGCATGGATGACCATCATATGGACGGTACAGAGGGCTACGAGGGGTACCAGGGCGGTCTAGAGCCAACTGGGACAACAGAATTCTCTCCCCTGTCCACGGACGCCAACATTGGCGGGTCTGCATGAAGGGCAAATTGTTGGAAGCACATGACCTGGAGCCAGGAAATCCGAGACGGTGAAACGGTACATATCGCAACTTGTAATTATTGCAATGCTTAATTAAGTGCTCGTACAGCTGTAGGGACATGACACTTGAACCGCTACTACAAAGCATGCTTACGCAAGATGGCGGCACAGGGCCGAGGAGGAGGAGGAGTACAAACACAGCTAAACTTCGAGGCCGATGGCTTTGTAAGTACTTGGGTATACAACCCGCTTAATGCCCGTGAGAAAATTGCTAGATATATTATTTCAGAAGATCAGCCGATTAGGATGGGTGAAAGTCGTGCGTTAGAAAGAATTTTCCAACGCGGCTTTTGCCCACAGTACCAACATGTTAGTAGGAGAACTACTACATCTGATATTTTATGAATGTATCAAAGGAACTGGTAGAGTTAAAAGAACTATTCCAACAAGTTCAGTATTCTTTTGCCATAACCTCTGATATTTGGACATCATCCCCCCAAAGAAGTGCATACCTTAGTGTTGTAGCTCATTATTTAGATGATAATTATAAACTAAAAAGAGTCATATGATTTAAACTAATAAATGAATCGCACACGGGAGAGGCCATTGCCGAGCGTATACTATATGTACTTGATGATTTTAAGATAGATAATAAAATTGCTTCTATAACTCTTGATAACGCATCGGCAAACACAACGGCTATGAACATCCTCACCCCAAAATTACAAACATATATTGGTGGTTATGTCCTCCACCAGAGATGTGTATGTCACATCTTGAATCTTGTTGTTCAAGATGGTATGTAAGTAATTGATCTATATCTGAACAGTATCCGTGATGCTATTCGTTACATCACAAGTTCTCCACAAGTGGTAGCCAGGTTCACGGAGTACTGTGCAGCTAATGGAAAAGAGCCAAGAAAATTTGGTCTTGACATGAAGGTGAGGTGGAACTCAACATATATTATGTTAAAAAAGATACAAGGTTACGAAAATATCATATTCATTTTTATCAATGCCAACTGTCAAAATAATGAATTGGTCGTTACTAATTTAAATTGGCAGATTGCTAGTCGTTTTTGAGAGTTTTTAAAACCTTTTTATAAAGCAACAAAGGTTTTATCTGGTATTTATTATCCTACCTCTTTCTTAGTTATAGAGTTTATTTGGTTAATTGCAGATAAAATTGCTAAATCTAGGGACGATACTCTTTTAGGTCATGCTATCGTAGCAATGGAAGAAAAAATTTGTTAAATATTTTGGTTTTCTTTCACACTTGTTTGTTTTGCTATTATTGTTGATCCTACAAAAAGGTTGGTAAGTTTACAGATAGGTATGGAGAGGACAGATGAATGTCTTCGCCTAGATTATTCAGAAGCTTTCACACATGTCAAAGAGGAGCTTTTTCGTGTTTTTCGTTTGTATCATGATAAGTTTGGCAGCAGCGAAAGATCAGAGGCCTCACAGCAGACGCAACATGGAAAAGACAAGCATGGCACCACACTTGTGGAAAAAGCTAAAGGGCAAGTCTACTTCTTCATCTTTTGAGTCTCAGGCGGCCTCCAAGTGGAATTCTGTCTCGGAGTTGAACCACTATTTGGAGTATGATTTTTGCAAACATTGATTCTGATACTACTGATGGAGACAAGATAGACTTGCTCGAGTGGTGGAAAAACAACAAGCGGATCTTTCCTGTGCTGTCACATTTCGCACGGGATGTTCTCTTGGTGCCAATGTCCACCGTCTCTCGGTAGGGAGAATAATAGAAGAGAGAAGATCATCCCTTACGCCCAGGATGGTGGAGGCAATCACATGTGCCAAAGACTGGGAATTGTCAAAGAGCGAGAACATCATCAACTAGAAGATCCCAAAATCGTACAGGCGTATGCTGACCTAGACATTGCCGAGTAGATATTATCTACGCATGTTGTAATATTTTGTATATACATATATTGTTACTGTACTCTTTTCTTTACTCGGGAAACTCCACGCTGGGCGTAAGGTTTTTAACGAGACAGTAACATTGTATTTCTAAAATATCAAAAAAATTCTACTTTTTCTTGAAATATTTATGTTATTGAGTGCTCATGTTTTTATGCAATTAATTCAATTTCAACTAGTTTTAAACGATGCGGGTATGAGAGAAAGGAAGATTACGACCGTCACCACCGCCTTCGCGTATAGTAATTTCAGGCTAGGCTTGGGCTGGCACGACACAAACACTGGCACAGTGGGCTTTGAGCCGTGCTTGGGCCTAGCCGGAGGCGACACGAGCCGACACGGCACGGCACGATGAGATGACTGGGTTGAGCCAACACGACACGAAGCGGCACGAAGTATAATGGGCCCGGGCCATGTCGGCACGGCCCGGCCCAAGTCCCAGCTCTAGTTCCATGTGACCTCAAATTTGCTTGTGAACATTTTGGTCACCAAAACATTCAGAGGTAGAAGCCATACAGCCAATATCTCGCCATTGCTACAACTATCATGATCAAGTAGCTAACTAACGATACAATATAGCTATAAATATATCAAAAGTGGATGGTAATCCGACGTTTTTTACTCTCTCTCTCCCTAAATCTAACACTACACTACATTCTTTTCACCATTTCAACAAATACTATACATACCTCACTCGAGTGCCCAAAATACTCCAAAAAGTATTAAATGGAAGAAAATTTGACTTTTGCATCTAGACCCTCCGCAGAGAGGAAAATTGCAAGCGGGCCAGGTATGTGGGAGTTTCCTCTCCGGCGGCCTCGTCGGCGGAGTCGGCCTCTTCGGGCGGCGGCGCCTCGCGGTCGTAGGGGGACAGCCACTTGGCTCGCATGTACTCGGTCTTGCGCCAGGGAGGGAGGTGGAGGCCGCGCTTCTTGAGGCTGGCGCGCGCGGCGTCGGCGGCCGCGGCGACTAGGAGGCGGAGGCGGTCTACCTTGCCGACGAACACTGCCGGCAAGCGCTGCAGTAGGGCGCGATAGGCCTTGGTGGGCCGCGCAACCTCGAAGGCGGAGCGGAAGTCAACGTCCACCAGGACGCGCTCTCGCCCGCCGCGGTCGGAGGCTGCGGGGAGGAGCACGTCGAGGTACGCGTGCTCGCCAGCGGGGTGGGAGGGGGACTTGTCCCAGCGGGAGACGCAGACGGCGGCGTCGTGGCCAGCGGTGCGGAGCGAGGCGGCGACCAGGCGGAGGAGGTCGCGCCTGCGCGCCCCCGCCGCGCGGTGGTGTTCCAGGTAGGAGGAGACGTCGCCGAGGAGGTTGCGCTCCCGAAGCGTGGCGCAGTCGACGAGGCCCTGGACACGGCGGCGCAAGACAATAAAAATCACTTCTTGCGCACTTGGGCGTGGTCACAGCCGACGAAGCGAGAAGGAAAAGAAGCCAAGTTACTACCTTGATCGTTTCGGCGACGTCGGAGGACGCGGCGGCGGCGTCATCCTCATCCTCGTCGTCGGAGTTATCCCCGCCGTGGAAGCAGTTGCAACACCTCCCACCGTGCCCGGCCTTCTCGGCGCCCACGCCGCCGCCGTCCTCCAAGAAGCTGCGCACCAAGCCGTCCAGGCACAAGGAGCTCGGCTCCGCCTCATCCTTCTCTCCCCCCGCCGCCGTTGCCACAGACGAAAGTCGCTCCGCCGGGGAGATCCGCAGCAGCTGCCGATCGAACAGCCGCTTCAGCATCGACCTCGCCGGCGGCGGGGACGGATCGGTCGGTGCGGCCCTCATATCGACACAAGGAACGGAACGGAGCAGGACGTATCACCGGAGGACGCGATCTTGGGAGGCGGCGATCGCCGGAGACATGGCCGTGGGGGCGGCTGCCCGTGGATGATTCGATCGGAGCGGTTAGGGTATTTTGATCTTTTTTGGGTCGTTTCTTGGTGTTGATTTTTGGGGGAAGAGGACGAGGAGAGGGGACCGAGATTTAAAGGGGTCGGGGGACGCCGACGTGGACGGTACGGTGGCCTGGCATCCGACGTGGAAGTTCTTATCCGCATTCTGTCCGTCGTGGCACCTGACAGGTGTGACAGTGTGTAACCCCTGCAGCGAATTGAATTCTGCCTATTTATGAGAGATTATAAAGAGAGAGGCAGTCATATGCGATTTTAGACGGTACAACTGAACTCAGTATAATATATACTACAATCGACTTATAGAATCATAGATTTTGTTTTAAAAAAATACACTACTTAAAAGTGAATTACTATAGTGCCGTACATTAGTAAGTTAATTGGCGTTGCATATAACACTGTTTTTTTACAGGTAATACGTTTTTAATTTGTTCATTTGCCGCCAATTAGTGCCACTGAACAAGTTCAATTTCCCGTAGGAATCGCAACTAGTAGGTATTGGTATGACCAAAAAGAAAATCCATAAGCAGGGGTATTTTTTTTTAGAGAGAAGAGCTTGCTTTATTAATCGTAAGTGCGATTACAATTAGTTGCATGTATGCATCCATTACAAGAAGTATGCCACACTTTGAAGCCACGTTGCTGCACGCTACTAGACGCTTTGTTGCACACAGAAACTCTACAGTGTGCCCCATTTATCAACTTCTAAAACATATTTTTTGGCTTTTCTACATTAACTAGCTTTTAAACGGATTATCTTTTAAAAACGAGGTTTACAATTTGATTATATTATACATTATAGCAACTTTATTTATATCAACCAAAATTATACGTGAGTTTCTGTTACTCTGTATCCCTTTTCACGAACATATCAAAAAACTATAAGCCGCAACCATATGTCATAAGCCCAAACGCAAAAAACAGAACCATTAGCTACAAAAGAGACTTCAAATTTACTATAGCATCGCACCATATCCACATATAAAATACTCTCGCTTTTATATTACAAGTCATTGTTTTTTTTATTTTTTTTGGTATTGTAAGCTATGTTGTCTAATATTAACTTTTTTTAGGGTTTTTAAGCTATGTATAGCATCGCACCATTAACCATTTCTTCGAATCCAACACCCTTTCATCAAATAAAACTTTGAGCCTATAACTCATGTTTTCCCTGTACAAAAAAAGGCCCTATTTTGTAATGTAAGCATTCTGTATGAATTTTGAACGAAAAAAAAGTAACATCCAGTTGTAAGTACGGTTTTGTCCAAATTTCTTGTAAAAATTTTCCATTCTAAATGGGGCCTCAATAGGATTACACTGCTTGCGATTTTGTCATTCATCTTTGTTCACATGCCAATAGCTAGAACAATATCTTCGTTAAAGCAAGTCGTTCTGACTTGCATGCAAAGGTTCAAGAAGCAAGTCGCTGGGAAAGTTTAAGGCCATTTGGCCACTTATGCCCCTATTGATTGCATTTGCATGCATACTTATCTTGATAACAACAACTCACAGTTGTTCTCAACGTTGTTGAATAGCAAAGGTCACAATGCATTCATATGGAAATTTAGAGTCCAGATTTGCATCATTAATAATATTAGGTGGGATTACAAGGAATAACTCCATTTAATTGCAAGGAGTGTTCTCAACGTTGTGGAATATACTAGCAAAGGTCACAATCCATTCAAATGGAAATTTAGCGTCCAGATATGCATCATTACAAATATTAGGTGGGATTACAAGGAATAACTCCATTTAATTGCATAGAGTATTCTCAACGTTGTTGAATAGCAAAGGTCACAATGCATTCATATGGAAATTTAGAGTCCAGATTTGCATCATTAAGGGCAATCCTAATGCAGAAACTATGAGATAGTTTCTATGCTTGCCAATTAATGTAGACACTATCCATAGAAACTATACTCCCAATGGATAGTTTCTACAAATAAAATTTTCATCCAATCATCTATCTTCTCTCTCCTATCATCTACCTATCACAGCTCTTTCTATCTTGGTTCCTGTGTAGACATGGTGTCTATATAAGAAACCATTTCCTTATCTCTCCTCCTTAACTCTAATGACACATCAGCATTTTGCTTACTTGGCACCTTATTTAATGCCATAGAAACCATCCATAGTTTCTGCATTGGGAGTGCTCTAATAATATTAGGTGGGATTAAAGGAATAACTCCATTTAATTGCAAGGAGTATAATTCCAATGATATAAATAGGGGTAGTATTGTAACATAAACCACTAACTACCTCCACCTTGTCACGTGTAAACATGTTTAAATCGACATCTTTTTATTGCAAGAGAGGTTTGAGACAAGTGTTTGAGAGAAAGATTGCTTTTCATTAATCAATCTTGAGACTGTACATTGCTTTATATAGATATTGAATGGGTGGCATAAAAGGTGCCTTTATGGAAAGGCATCTGTCCCTTTTGCTATAACTGTACATTGGGCAGTTTAATAAACTGGTGTTTAACACTCCCCCTTGACCAATGTATCTTCACATGATCACCTTGATTCATCATCTTGAAATAACTCCTCCAAAACCTTGTAGGGAAAAATACGAGGAGAACCGATAGAGTAGATATGCCATGAAAAACTCCTTTAAAACCCAGTGGGAAAATTTAAGGAGAAAAATGATATGGCATATATTTGATTATATCTCTTTAAAAACCCTTGTGGGAAAATAGAGATATATTTATGATTACGTTGTTATATTGCCTCATTAAAAACCTTTGATGAGAAACCTTAGAGGGAAAACTCATAAAGGGAAAAGAGTACAATATTGTATTGAACGGATTAAGTCTTAGGAGATTTCTCCCCCTGACATCTGCAAATCACGTAGTCTTCGCATACCAATTCCATGAACACATTTTTGAAATGTGGAAGTTGGTAATGACTTGGTGAATAAGTCTGCGAGATTATCACAAGACTTAGTTTGCAGAATATTTATTTCCCCACTCTCTTGCAATTCATATGGGTAAAATAGTTTAGGTGCAATATGTTTTGTGATATTGCTCTTTATGTAACCCGTTTGCATTTGAACAACGCAAGCAGCATTATCTTCGTAGATAATGGTAGGTGATGCAATAGCACCTATACCACACGATTGTTGTATGTGGTTAATCATTCTGCGAAGCTATACACATTCACGTGATGCTTCATATAATGAAATTATTTCAGAATGATTAGTGGATGTAGCCACTAGAGTCTGTTTCGAAGACTTCCAAGAGATGGTCGTTCCATCGTGTAAAAATACAAAGCCTGTTTGAGATCCGCATTATGGGGATCGATAAATAGCCAAGATCAGATATCCTATTAAATCCACATTTTTATTCTTCTGGAAGAATAGACCGAGATCTTTAGTGCCTTGAAGATATCTAAAGATGTTCTTCACTCCCACCCAATGTCTTTTGGTTGGAGCAGCGCTATATCTAGCAAGTAGATTTACCGCAAATGTAATATCCGGCCGGGTGCAGTTTGCAAGGTACATAAGCGCTCTGATGGCACTGAGATATGGAACCTCGGGTCCCAATAGCTCTTCATTGTCATCTCGGGGTCTAAATGGATCTTTATCCCTATCTAGAGATCGAATAACCATGGGGGTTTTCGATGGATATGCTTTGTCCATATTGAATTTCTCCAATATTTTCTGGACATAGGCTGATTGATGCACTAGGATGCCTGTATGAAGGTGCTCAAGTTGTATAACTAAGCAAAATTTGGTTTTACGCAAATCCTTCATTTCAAATTCCGTCTTAAGATGATTACGTGCTTCATCTATATCTTGTGTGTTACCAATGATATTAAGATCATCAACATACACAGATATAATGCAAAATCCTGTTGAGGATCTTTTGATGAACACGCATGGGCAATCATCATTGTTGGAGTATTCCTTTTTGGTTAGGAACTCACTTAGTCGGTTGTACCACATTCTACCCGACTGTTTCAAGCCGTATAAAGACTTGTTCAATTCTACACAATACATATTGCGATTTGCGTTTGGATTCGGAATTGAAATTCCATCGGGAACTTTCATGTATATTTAAGTGACCCATAAAGATATGCAGTCACTACATCCATCAACTGAAAAGATAGATGATTTTTAACTGCCAATGAGATTAAGTATCGGAATGTTATTCCACTCATTACTGGAAAAAAAGTTTCATTGAAATCAATGCCAGGTCTCTACGTGAACCCTTGTGCTACAAGCCTTGCTTTGTATCTCACCACCTCATTATTTTCATTCCGTTTGAGGACGAAAACCCATTTGAAACCGACAGGAATACTTTGGGAGGTGTATGTATCACATTGGTGAATACATTTTTTCTTGAGCGAGGCTAACTCCGCTTGATTGCATCCTTCCATTGATTCCACCGAGCGTATTGCTTGCACTCGCCATGGTCTTGGGATCTGGATCATTTTGAAGGTTATTTGCAATTGTTGTGGAGAAATAAATGTCGACAATTGTAGTCTTACGATCGTATGATTCTCCAGAATCAGTATAATTAGTGGAAATTTCTTGGACCCCTGGTGACTCAATGTTATTTCCCAAAACATTTGAGTCGGGGTATTCCGATGTCCCAGGATCAGTATTTCAGTGCACTGTTGATCTGGGTTCAAGGATCCTTTGGGGTCTATCAACTTGAGGTTGATCTGCATTTACATTCTTTTGTTTCCTTTGTCGCTTGTTAGAAGCTGTATCCACCATTTGTACCGTACTTCTCCCCCTCTTATTTTGAATTGGGAGTTGAGTGGTATTTTGCGGTACCTCCACTCTTTCAGGTACATTTCTGGCAGGATTATAGGATTTTGTGACACCCTTATAATCAGTAAGTGCATCTGGCAGGTTATTTGCAATGTTTTGCAAATGAATAATTTTCTGAACTTGAAGTTCAGTCTCTCTGGTACGTGGGTCTGAGGCAGGAATGCCTTGTACATTCCAATTAATTTCCTGGCATTCAGTTTGGTACTTATTGTCTCCCCCAAATACCGGGAAATGTTCCTCATTGAATATGCAATCAGCGTATCGGGCCGTAAACAGGTCCCCTGTGAGGGGCTCGAGGTATTTTATGATTGATGGAGATTTATACCCAACATAGATCCCAAGTTTCCTGTGCGGTCCCATTGAGGTACGCTGCGGTGGTGAGATCGGTACGTATGTAGCGCAACCGAACTTTCGTAGATGGGAAATATTTGGTGGATTTTCACGTACTAATTGTAGCGGGGAAGTGCTATAAACTTTCGCAGTTGGATGCAATTGGATTAAGTCAGCAGCGTGTAAAACTGCGTGACCCCAACATGATGTTGGTAAGTTGCAATTCTGTAGTAATGGTCTTGCAATGAGCTTGATTCTCTTAATAAGAGATTCTGCTAAACCATTTTGTGTATGGACATATGGAACAGAATGTTGAACTTGTATCTCAAGAGCCATACAATAGTCATTGAAGGCATGGGATGAAAATTCAGCAGCATTGTCCATTCGAATTGATTGAATTCGATATTCAGGATAATGTGCTCGTAATTGGATAATTTGACCAATTAACTTAGCAAATGCATGGTTTCGTGTGGATAAAAGACACACATGTGACCATCTAGTAGATGCGTCAATAAGAACCATGAAATATTTGAACGGTCCACACAATGGTTGTATAGAACCACATATATCTCCTTGAATGCGTTCAAGAAATTTAAGTGTTCAGCTCTGATTTTAAGATAAGAGGGTCTTAAAATCAATTTTCCGGTGGCACATGAAGTGCACACAAAATCTGAGGATTCCGGAAATTTTGTTTTGAGATATGTATGACCAATTGAATTGCGAATAATTTTCCTCATCATTCCAATGCCTGGGTGGTCAAGGCGATCATGCCATGTTTGGAATGTGTTAGTGTTTTGGAAAATTACTTTGTACGCAATATGTTGAACGGGTTTGATGTATGTATAGTACAATCCGGGGTTTAAGGATGGAATTTTTTCTAGTACTTGTTTACCATATCCGTTGTGTTTGGTTAAGAGGAGATATTCCTCTTTGTTGTCATTTCGGGTTTCAACATGGAAACCATTCTGACGGATATCTCTATAACTAAGTAGGGTACGTGTTAAATCGGGATACAAGAGTGCATCCTCAATTTCCAATTGTGTACCATAGGGAGAGTGATAGAGGCGCGACCAGAGCCTACTATCGTTGCATCGCGTCCAGCGATGGTTAAAATATTTCCTTTCCTCCCAGTAAGAGTTAGAAAATATTTTGTGTCCCTAAATATAGAGTTTGTGGTACCACTATCCACAAGGCATAATTCCTCCTCCATTGGATCGACTCCAAAAAATCTATATACACAAAGAAGAATTTAATGAAATTCTTGTAGTAGCATATATAGAATACATACAAACTTTATTTTACAATACCGAATATGTTCGATATATGATTGTAGCATACAAGCTTACAATATAGATGACAATATTATTTATATTACAACACTATAGTACTTATTTTCAATGGAACAAGGAGTCTAATTGAGATCTCCAAACATGTCTTGAGAATGAAATTCTTCAAGGGTGTCCTCGGTGCACATGAGATCATCCTTCTTTGTAGAAGCACATGTGTCTTTGAGTTCTTGAAGGAACTGTGGAGAGCATCCGGCTTCATCATTGTTGGATGTGAGATTGAAGTGTGCTTCAAATCTCTTCTCTTGAGCATTCTTGCCATGAGCCAAAGACTGGAGGTAGAGGTTCACAAGATGCTTTAGGGTGCGGCATTTCTTGGTAGGATGGTTGTAGCAACCACATTTTTGACAAATTTCAGTTTTGTCAACTCTCTTACCAAAATTACCTTTACCTTTCTTGAATCCACTTGGTTTTTGCTTCATGTTGCGCTTGTGTTTACCTTTAAAGTTCTTTGAGTGGTCTTTTGAACCACGGAACTTATTGTTATTTTGATTAGCATGAACTTCAGGAAGTGGAGCAGCCCCAATGGGACGTTGCTGATTATTCTTTAAAAGAAGTTCAGCATGCTTTTCTGCCTGAAGCATAGTATGCATAAGATCAAAATAAGTTTGGTAATTTGCAGTACGCCATTGCTTCTGCAGGACCCTGTCAGATGGGAGCATAGTCGAGAGAGTCTTCTCTATTTTGTCCGCATCCGTTGGTTCCTTGTCACAAAACCGCAATTTGGAGCAAATTGTATGAAGGGCATGGTTATATTCTCCAACAGATTTGAAATCTTGGAGTCGAAGATGTGCCCATTCATGATTAGCCTCAGGTAATATAACAGCTTTCCGCTGTTCATATCTATTTTTGAGGGCTAACCATAATGTGAGTGGATTCTCCTCATACAAATATTCAGCCTTCAAATCCGGAATATTTCACAATATCTGGAGGAATTTGATCAGCTGGAGGATCAAATATCACCCGTTGCACCCACGTGTGGTTAGGTTGATTTTGAGGTCCATAGCCCATGTAGGATAGTTGGTACTATCGAGAGCGAGAGGCTCAAAATCTTTGGTAGCCATTTAAAAAACCTACATGAAAAGTACACCATAAATGATTAATTTACATGAGGTAAATTCATGTGGATGGTAATGTTGTAATAAAATGCAAAATATGTGAAAAACAATATGAGTATTGTAATCCGAATGAATATATATACCCAAATTAAATATAACATGTTGTTATATTTATAATACCGTGTAATTACAATATTGGTGATGATCACCAATTTATTGTATGGCATAGCGTACAAATGAATGTAGCAAAGTGCCATAAATTGTAATTATGTTATTTATTGTAAGTATAATATTTTGCAAAAATTCCAATTTATTAAGTACAATGGTACTCACTAAACAGGAATTTTAAATTTTAAATTTGCTAGTGAAAGCAAATTTAAATATGGTCGCAATTAATATTGTAAGTAAATTGCAATAAAGTAATAATCCTATATATGTAAAAATTATATAAATGTGATTGCACATTTATTTAAACATTTACATAATTTTCAGGTCTTGTAGGGACTGAAATGCTAATTTATAAATGTACAAACTGACAGGTCCAATTATAAATAAGCATAAGGACTATACTGCAAAAACTACAATACAAATTTATTTAAAATAAAATTCTGCAATTTACATAAAATCTAGGGGGGGGGAAATGTAAATTTTTGGCAACCTGGGCTGAAGCCCATTTGGCCTTTGGGCCCATGAGGAGTGGTGGGAGATTATGGGTCAAAACCCACATATGTGGGCAGCTATATATATGAGGAATGGGGGAATTTAGGGTTCCCCCCCAAACCCTAACTGCCAGCCGCCTCACATGGAGGCACCGCCGCCGCCAGCCGTCTCCCCCCCCCGCCGGCTTCCTCCACCGTCCGCGTGCCGCCGCTGCCGAAGCCGGCGCGCCGCCGGCCGGGCCAGCTTGCCGGCCGCCGCACCGGCTTCCATCGCCATGGGCTGGGCTTGGGCGCCGCAACCGCCGCCGGACATTTGTGCCGTCGGCTCGGGCACCACCGGCCGCCGCGCCTTGGCGCCACCTCGGGTAGGCGCGCTACGCCGCCTCCTTTGGCGGGTTGCGCCTCCGCGCGCCACGGCCGAGCGGCCGCGCTGCGCTAAGCCGGGCCGCGCGCCTCCGGCCGCCGGGCGCCAGGCCGCACCCGAGCCTTCCGCGCCGGCCGCCGGCCACCTCCCCCCCCTCTTCTCCCAGTCTACGTAGAGGAGAAGGCGTCCTCTGCGGAGGAGGCCGGTGGAGGGGTGCGGATCCGGAGGTCGGGACGACGGTTTGCCGCCGTAGAAGTGTGCGCCGGTCGTCGATAAGGACCGTAGCGCGAAGGCCGTGCTTGTGAGAAGACGCCGTGCGCCTCCCATGGACGGCGACGGACCGACCTAGAGCCATGGCCGGTGGAGATGATGGTTGTGGTCGCCGAGCGTGGTGGTGGAGGTTGTGCATGGAGAGGGGCAAGGAGGGCGTGCAATGTTTCATGCAGGGAGTCCACTAATGCAAGAACCTCCAGAAAAACTTGTTTATGGTTTGCACAAAGTGCCATTACCTTTCTCTGTTGTGTGTGAGTGGAGTGTGCTGATAACGTATTGCAAGAGAGGTTTGAGACAAGTGTTTGAGAGACAGATTGCTTTTCATTAATCAATCCTGAGACTGTACATTGCTTTATATAGATGTTGAATGGGTGGCATAAAAGGTGCCTTTATGGAAAGGTATCTGTCCCTTTTACTATAACTGTACATTGGGCAGTTTAATAAACTGGTGTTTAACACTTTTAACGACTGGAGGGAGTGTTAATTTGAAACAGACGGGGAAGAAAATACTCCTTTTGTTTTCATAGTGAGAGCCTCGTACACTGTGCTGCAAATAGTTCAGAGTGGCTGTAAAAAAACTCACAATTTACGATCTGCTCAAATTCTAAACGAGTTGAGTTTTAGCTTCAAATAAGCTGTGCTTAAATAGCTCACGAGTTTCAATGAACGTGTTCACACCTCTAACTTTTTCCCTTTAATATTTGCTCCTATTAAGATATACATGTTATTATGTTGTGAGTTGTGATAATTTTTCTATCCTTACTTATTAAATATTATTATATGTTAACTCTTGTCGAGCTTACTCGAGTTAGACTCGAGTATGAGTTTTTTTACTGTTTAAAATTGATGTATGTTAAATTATTGACTATTCTGAAGCTTATTTGAGGTGAGATGAAGCCTAGGTGGTGATCAGTTGGGCTTAAAAGCTCATGGCTTATGGCTGAAAAAACACTGTAGCTGATATAGGCTTTTTTTAGCATAATTAAATTTAAAAAAATTTAAAAATATGTTAGCCCAATATGTATAATACAAACGAATACAGGGAAAAAAGAACCGGCAAAAAAGCTCAACAAAAAGTCAAAAGTTCAAAAAAAGACGAAATTTATGAATAGTGAAAAATAAACCAGAAACTCAAACCGAACCGATCAGGCGATCTAATCGTTCACTAAACTCGAATTTAGAAGAGCAGACGCGGTCAAACTCGATTTGTTTACTGTCCTATTCGAGAGGTCCAATTGTTTACTGTCCTATTCGAGAGGTCCAATGTGAATGGTTTGATTTACGAGTAAACCGTATTCAATGATGTGGTGCAAGATTTGACGTGGCTTTGAAAAATTGTCATTAGTGCCAGCGCTACAGAAGTTATCAGGACACTGACGGTCTGACACGGCCGAGAGCATGCCAAAATGCCAGGTTTTCTAGTTCAGTTTTCAGCTCGTCGTGGAAATCGAAACAAACATTAGACTCCAGTACTGCACTCCAGCGACAATCACCGCCCATAATATCCAAAATGTCCTCTAGAAAATATATCCGAAACATTCAATTCCTTTCCCATTAGGTATAAGTTAAGAAAAGTGTATTTTGATGTAACAGTGAGTACATCAAGGCTGCATTTAATTGACTAAAATAAATTGGAGAACAAAAATCCTAAAAAGACTGGATTGGTGGCAGGGAAGTTCCCTCAGGGCAGTCCCAATGGTGTATTGATGATGGTTTCTATCCTCATTAAATGACTTGCCACGTAGGCAAAATGCTGACATGGCAACGTAATTAATGATGAAAGAGAGCACAAATCCTAGAAACGGTTTCCTCATGAAGAAATCAGGTCTTCACTCCACCCAATGCACCAAGAAACTATGAAATCGCCATTGGGAAGAAACCACCAGTTTATAGGGGGCTCGTGGCACACTCTCATTGGAGGAAGAAGATAGAGTTGGGAGAGAGAAAGAGAAAATAATTATTACTCGAAGACACCTCCACTGTGGAAGATAGTTTCTATAGATGATTTCTTGTGCTATGGAAATCGTGTCAGTTTTTTTCATTGGGACTGCCCTCACAATTGGGGGAAGGGTAACCCTCATCAATTCATGCCTTAGTAGTATTCCAATATACCATATGTCCATGTACAAATTGCCAAAAAACCGTGTTAGCAAATTCAGACAAACACCACAGATCTTTCCTGTGGAAAGGTGGTGGGAAAAAGAAAAAAATATATCATTTAGTGCGATGGAGTAAAATCTACATGCCCAAGCAAAAAGGGGACTTTGGTATTCAAAACCTCAGTAGATTGAATGAAAGGCTCCTATGCAAATGGTGGTGGAAGCTGGAATCCAAATCTGGGTTGTGGCAGGAGGTAGTGAGAGGCAAATACATGGAAGATAATGGCATCAACAACCTAAAACATAAAGCAGGGTGTTGTAGGGGTGGCCCCCACCTAAGCCCAGCAGGTCTGTCAGAGAAATGTAAGGCCCAAAATGGGACATGTATAATGACATGAATACCCCTGAGGGGAGTACTCAGATGTAAGGGTATAATTGTAAAAGCACTCGCCATATGGATGTATATATGTAACACAGGCCATGGGGAGAAACCCTAGCCATTCACTCACCTAACTCTCCACTACCATACTCTCTCTCTGTTTGGTCTGTAACCACAACAGTTAGCGCCGTCCATGGGGAGGAAAAGAGCAAGCTTCCAGATCCGAAGGAGGATGGCACCAAAGAAAGCTTCACCGTTGGCGGCGAAGAAGAAGAAGGCGGAAGCGGCGAAGTCTCGCGTCAACACCAGGGCTTCGGCTTTAGCAGCTGCAGGTACGGGTGGTGGTGCAGGTGTGATGACCGTGAACACCGACGTTCACAACGCGACGCCCAACCCCGCCACCGCCGCGACGAACAACCCGCCACGGTGACACAACGCCGACTCGCCAACGTCGCGCGCGCCGGACCCGCCAACACCGCCCGACGACCAACCCCGCGATGGCAACGCAGCGCATCCACTTTCCCACCCGCGCGAAGCGGTGAATGGTCTCGCGACGATGCGACCTCGCACGCTCCGTGGTCCTCCAAGACAACGCGGTGGGCAGCACGGCGCGCAGCCGTGGTCACCGCTGTGCGGCCGTCGATCACGGGCGCACCGACGGCCCAGCCACGTCCGCGGTGGAGATTGCCTGCTGGCGGCCCTCGCGCGTTGGCCGGGAGCGCGGACCTCCATGCCGTGCGAAACATGCAAGAGGCTCGGAGCCAACACGCGCCCCCGGCGGTGGCATCCGAACCCGCTCCAGAGAGGGCGGATAGCCGCGACGCCCCTACGTCTAGTCGCATCCCATTACGGCGCGTAGACTCGGAGTCCCCGCTCTCCGCGGGCCTACAGCAGGCGGCATGACCTGAGGACTTCAAGTTCCCGAGCGTCATCGAGGCGTACAAGGGCGAATCTGACCCGCGAGAATTCGTGCGTGTGTATGAGACCGCTATCGAAGCCGCTGGCGGAGACGACACCATGAAGGCAAAAGGACTCCCTCTCGCATTACAAGGGGTGGCGCTATCCTGGTTCTTCACCATTGAACCACAGTCCATCTACGCGTGGGAACAGATCCGCGATCGACTCTACAACAACTTCCAGGGAAACTACGTCGAGCGTGTCGATGCGGACCAACTCTTCGCAGTCAAGCAAAAACCTGAGGAGAGACTCCGGGATTACTTCAGGCGCTTCGCGAAAGTATGTTGCCAGGTTAAGGACGTCAATGAAACAACCGTCATCAACGCAGCAATACAAGGCCTCCGACCGGGACCGATGGCCGAGTACAACGCGCGTAAGCCCATTAAGACGGTCGCGAAGCTCTTCGACAAGATGGAAGAGTACGCCAGAGCGGAAGAGGACGCGCGGCGGCGACACGGCGATGACTCCGGCACCAACAAGGAGGAAGGCTCGGCAAAGAGCGAAGGCTCACCGAAGCAGGGCTCCTCGAAAGGTAAACGCAAGCAGGAGCAGCCGAAGGGCGCCTCCGAACGCAAAGATCCCCAACACAATGACTCGTCAGGCGATAGGCCCAAGCGCGACCAACGCAAGTCCAGGAAACCTCATTACGTCTTCGACATCGAGGGCGGCTCCGAAGATAACGCCTCCGCAGGTCGCGGAGGCAGAGGGCGCCGGGGCCGGGGACGGAGGCGTGGCCGGGGTCGCGACAACAAAACCTGCGAAGAGTACAGCGACCAGCACCACGGACAGTGGTGCAAAATCCATGGCCGAGGCAACCATGACACGCGTGCTTGCGCCACTATCGCAGCGCTCCGGCAGAGCGTCGCCAGGGACAAAAACCCAGAGGCACGCGCGCCCGTCGTGGCCCACGTCCAACACCCCCAGGACCAAGGAATGCAGCCCTAGGAAGGCCTCCTGCGAATTCAGGCCCATGTGCAACAACCTCGGGAGGGCCTCCTGCAGTTACAAGCCCCGGAAGGAGCCCAGCACAGGATCATAAACGTCGTTGGAATTCGCCTCGATGCGGCAACGGAAGGCCTACGCGAGGAGGTTGCACCACGTCGCGGCATACCCAGCGCAGGCGCCGCCGAAGTGGGCACAACACGAAGTCACATTCACGCCCGCTGACGCTGAGGGCGTGGAGTTTCCCCACCAAGACCCTCTGGTTGTCCGGGTCCTCGTAGTAGGATGCGAGGTCAGGCGCGTCCTGATCGATGGAGGAAGCTCCGCGAACATCCTGTTCGCCGTGGCCTTTGACCAGATGGGGATCCCTCGGAGTCGATTGGGCCCTTCAGGCATCCTGTTGCAAGGCTTTGGAGGGCAACCTTTGCGCGCTTTGGGCCAGATATGCCTCCAAGTCTCCTTCGGCCAAAACGATAACATGAGGAGTGAAAACGCCATCTTCGACGTGGTCGACATTGCATACCCCTACAACGCCATATTGGGGCGGCCGCTCCTAAATACTCTCGGGGCAGTTCCGCACCACGGCTTCCTGTGCATGAAGCTTCCTGGACCGCGGGCCATCATCATCATCCATGGTGACCAGGACATGGCTCGACGCATGGAGCTTGGCGCCAGGGGTCCATGCCACGCGACTCGCCAAGGCACCTAGGCTGGGTGTGCAGATGCGGAGCCCCCGGGCGCTCCCAGAGAGTGCACAAAGTTGTCCCAGCAGCAGCGGCTCGTCAGCGGTCGCCCCCGTCCTAATAGCAGTTAGTGGTCGATATCTCTCTTTTTTTGTAACTGCTCACCCGCGCAAACGGGAATTTAATAAAGTTCACCGTTTGCACAAATTTTTCTTGTTTCCCGCAACAAAGACGTGCGTTCGCGCGCACACTCTTTGTCAAAAACACGGGTATGAGTATAAACAAAGACACGCATCCGCGCGCGCACTCTCTGTCAAAGACATGGGTATGAGTATAAACAAAGACGAGCGGAGGGACGCCTCCGCACGCACTCTACGGAGTATAAATAAGACGTAGCGTTGAGGTCCGCCTCCGCACGCACCTCATCGCCCGCAACGCGCAGAGGCTTGCCTCCGCGCGCAGTCCACGGACTCTAAATAAGACGTAGCGTTGAGGTTTGCCTCCGCACGCACTCTACGGAGTATAAATAAGACGTAGCGTTGAGGTCCGCCTCCGCACGCACCTCACCGCCCGCAACGCGCGGAGGCTTACCTCCGCGCGCAATCCACATACTCTAAATAAGACGTAGCGTTGAGGTTTGCCTCTGCACGCACTCTCCGGAGTATAAAAAAGACGCGGATGCTATCCCTGCGCACTCTACGGAGTATAAACAAGACGTGGATGTCAATCCCGCGCACTCTCCGAAGTATAAATAAGACGTGGATGTCGATCCCGCACACTCTCTGGAGTACAAAAAAGACGCGGATGCTATCCCTGCGCACTCTACGGAGTATAAACAAGACGCGAACCCCGCGCACGCATGGGCGTTGCTCCTGTGCATACTCTCCGGAGTATAAATAAGACGTGGATGTCGATCCCGCGCACTCTCCAGAGTATAAATAAGACGTGGATGTCGATCCCGCGCACTCTCCGGAGTACAAAAAAGACGCGGATGCTATCCCTGCGCACTCTACGGAGTATAAACAAGACGCGAACCCCGCGCACGCATGGGCGTTGCTCCTGTGCGTACTCTCCGGAGTATAAATAAGACGTGGAGTATAAAAGAGACGCGGAGGCTATCCTGGCGTACTCTACGGAGTGCAAAGCGCACCATGGGAGCCCACTCCCATGCGCATCCCGCGAAGTACCAAGGTGACGCACCAGAGGCTAGCTCCCGCGCGAGCGCACCTGACGGCGGAAGGCACCAGAGGCTGTCCTTGCGCAATCCTAGGGGACGGAGCGCTCGCGCCACTACTTCAACTAAGGCGCCCGGCTCGCGCCTCCACTTCGAAGGTAGGGGCGGGCGCCGCGCGTCTCGCCGACCAAGGCGCCAGCTCGCGCCACCACTGGCGGTAGGGACGGAGCACTCGCGCCACTACTTCAACTAAGGCGCCAGCTCTGCTGCCACCACTTCTAAGGGTAGGGGACGGAGCGCTCACGCGTCTACTTCGACCAAGGCGCCAACTCCGCTGCCACCACTTCGAAGGGTGGGGGACGGAGCAATCGCGCCACTACTTCAACTAAGGCGCCAGCTCCGCTGCCACCACTTCGAAGGGTAGGGGACGGAGCGCTGGCGCCACTACTTCGCCAAGGCGCCACTACTTCGCCAAGGCGCCAGCTCCGCTGCCACCACTTCGAAGGGTAGGGGACGGAGTGCTCGCGCCACTACTTCAACTAAGGCGCCAGCTCCACTGCCACCACTTCGAAGGGTAGGAGACGAAGCGCTCGCGCGTCTACTTCGACTAAGGCGCCAGCTCAGCTGCCACCACTTCGAAGGGATAAGGGACGGAGCACTCGTGCGGTTACTGCAACTACGCGTCCACCTTGAACACCCTATCCTCGCGAGGCGCAAACCGTCGTGTACGGGCGAATGTAGTAGCCTTCCAAGTTTACCATGGGACAGCGTAGCCGGAGGGGTGGAGACACACTTCGCAAGCTCCAATCAAAACTATTCTTTGCATTCGCTAAGGACGCTTACAAAGGCGCACAAACACCTCCGATGCATGAGGCCGCTACTCGGTAGGCTCATCCTTAACATGCGTCCGTGCCGAAGCTCCGCCCGAAGATGCCCGACCCGCCCAAAAATCCAACGCTTCCTCGGCCCTTCGCCAGCGCCGAAGACGCCGTCAGGTCGCAAGGTTGGAAATCAGCAGCCGACCCCGGCTGTGCAACTGCTCGGGACAAGGGGGCAAGAATCAGAACAGCGGTGAAACAACTTCGTACTTTATTCAAGAAAGAAACAGCATCAGGTACAACGCACGCCAACATGCGATGACCTCCCGTCACACCTGTGGGTTCGTAGCGTCCTCCGGGGCCGCAGCACCATCCTCGTCACGCCGTTGGACCGCGTCGTCCGCAATCCCGCGCCATGCCCTCAGAGCATCCGATGGAGGGACGAAGTCTGCCGGGCTCGGGCGCGCGGCATCTGTGTCGCCAGCGCCAGGACCCCCACGCTCAAGGGATGGCTCTTCCTCCGGGATAAGTGCCGCTGTGAGAGGAAGTATAAGATTGTCATGTAAGACGCGGAAAAAATTGTGTTAAAGGTATGTCGTCCTAGCCTACCCTCGGTGGCGGATGGGGGACCTTGCGGGGATGCCTGCCCAGCCCTGGGCGGGGCCGCAACGACTTTGGTCCCTACGGATGGCGCTGACCCGCGGGGCTGCGGGACCTCCGAGTTGGGACCCAGCGCCAACTGATCCTGCGCCACGATCACTGCGGCCCGAGGGGCCGGGAGGGCGTGGGGTAGAGGAACTTCGGTGCTCAACTCGGAGTCCCACAAGCTCCCAACACTGATCGCCATGGCAAACCCTCGCGAGGTCCGTTGAAGGGGGGACCGCAGGTGTGGCCGCTTCGCTTGAGGGGGAGACCCCACCTCGATAGCCACTACAAAAGGAGCCCCTGTGGCAACAATATTCACTGAAGGGGTCTCCGCAGCTACAGCGTCAGTGGCCGGGGACCTTGTCATCATAGCCTCCGCGGGGGGCACCTCCGCCTCGGTCGCCACTGCTGGTGAAGACCGCGCTCCGCATACTCCCGCGGAAGGCAGCCTCGCCACGGCCGTGGCTGCGGGCGAAGCCTCCGCACCGGTGCCACCAGCCAATACCAGCTCCGCCTTGGCGACTGTCGCGGGCGACGAGACCTCCCTGGCGCCTTCTCACTCGGTGCTCGCGCCTTCCTCCAAGTTTGAGTCGGCGTACTTCGCGGAATCCGACTCTGGGCTCGTCGCGCCGGCGGGAGCAGCGGCAACCACCGTGCAGGGCGTGGCCGCAGCGGTCCGGGTCCTCTTCCGGGATGACGCTTTCGTCCTCGTGGCACGGTCACCCTGATGTTGCGGGTCTAGAGGGGTGCGATCCGGCACGGGAAGCCCTAAGGCCTCGCACACGTGGTTTATCCGCCCCAATCCCGCCGCCTCAATCGCAGTTGTGCGTTGCCCGTGCTCTCTGGCGGTGTATGGCCCAAAAAATGCGCACGCTGCACGCTCCGCGTCCTCCAGGCGAGTTCCTGCGCAAGGTAGAAAGCACAGTTACACACAATGCAATACGTACGCACGGAGGGGAGGGCACAGTCGAGGCTTACGAAGACCAGTCGGCATGGGCAGCGAGCAAATGGACGGTTGAACGTTGTCATCCCGACGTTCCCCGGCCGTAAAGCGCCAATCGCGGGCAAGCAGCGTCGCACCGTGCATTATGTACTCCTCGGCGAGGTCGCGCATGTTGAAGCGGGCAGTGACCCCCACAAGTCTTCGTGCCATTCGCCTATCTTCCTGGTCAAGGGTTAGGCCGGGTGTGGTCTTGAATGCAATCGGTCCGCCCGTGCACTCAAGGCTGCAACCACTCGCCACACGGTGATAGAACCACCGCCTCGTCCAGTTGGACTCCCATTTCCCTCGTGTCGAGTTCGCGGGGAAGAGCCTTCCGCACGATGCCCGTAGAACGAAGTTCACGCTGCCAAACTTCGACAGCGTCCCGTCCTTCCGCTCCTTCGGTTGGCATCGGGCTTCGTGCAAGTATGCGAACAATGAGGCGTTGGGCCAACATGCTTCCGAGCGAAGGGCCCAGCTGTACACGGCAAGGCGAGCCACCGCGTTCGGAGTTAGTTACGACAACTCCAGCTTGAAGGTCCGCAGCACGTCCCCAACAATCATTGCGAATGGTATGCGAAGTCTGGCCTCGAAGTAGACGACAAAGACGATCGCCTCCGACTTCTCAGGGCGCGGCTCCGTCTCATCATCGGCGGGCAGCCGCACCGCTTGGCGGTCCGATAGCCTCCCCTCGCGCAACAGTGACCGAATCGTGTCCTCCGTCACGAGCGTGCGGCCCAAGTCGCCGGAGTACGGGCCTTCCCTCTTCTTCGCCGCCCACCACTTGTCTGCCGCCGCCGGATCGCGCTCCTCGAGCGCGTACTTCACCTCAAGCGGCAAGGACCGCCGGCGGATGGCGTAGCCGCCCACCTGAGCATGCTCGTTGCAAGTCGCCATCGACATCCACGGGATACTCGACGGCAAAAAGGAGCGCAGGAACAGGACGAGCAAATATAGGAGGCGGCGTGAAGAACCAGAAAGCGTAGGGAAGAGGGGCAGACACAGCACCACGGGGGGTACTTAAAGACCCCTCGCCTTCCACCATCGATAAGCGCAAACAGCGAACGACAACCGCTCACCTCCCCACGTGCGAAGCCGAAGCGTCGCAAGAGCACACGTAGCCCACATATGACTGTGGTCGTATAGAGTCCTGTCACCGCACGGCGCGCCACTAGCGTCCCACCGCGTGTCGGTCAGCGCAGGGAATAAATGCAGGTCGCACGACCCGACATAGCCTTCGGCGCACGTCGACGTGGTTCTTCGGACCCTTCAACCGCAATAGTCCAAACAGGGTCTTTGCCGCCCCAACTTTGGCCGCACCGGTCCGAAGGGACACCGCGGCGAAGGCGCCGGACCGGACCATCTGGTGCGGAGTTTGGGGTGCGAGGTATCCCCCACTCCAGCTGCGGCTCCAGCTCCGCCTCAGCCCCCCACACCAATTTGGGCTCTGGCCTTGGCGTCGACATCGGCTCCGACCTTACGCCCGGGAAGCAACCTCGCCCCTGATACCGTAGGGCAAGGAGGACTTCGCCATCCTACACGGGGGACAACCACAAATCTGCGTGACAAAGGCAACCGAAGGTCGGCAAAAAGCACAACCGCTAGCGGCCGGGGACGCGCGTTGCAAGGTGGGCAGCTAGCGCGCGGTGCGCCTACAGCACCGCGCCACGTACCCCGTCCCTCTAGGGAAGGGGCTTGACCGCTGACAGCCCGTGACGCGCCAATCATGGCCCACCGTGTACGACCACAGCAGCCTGCTCGTGCCAGCCCAGGGGTCGGCGCGATTCCCAGAGCCATTAAGGCGCACTACCGCGGGGTCGCGTTCACCTCAGGTAGTGCCTTGCTTTAAGAGGCGCACCACTTGGATATAGCGCCCTCGCGCGCGTGGCACCAGGGAGTGCATCACCACTGTCTTCGAAGATAGGGGAACGCGGCTCCGCCTCCCTGTCTCCGCGCACGTAGCGCCCTCGGCCTACCCCGCAAGCACCCGCTCTCCGTGGGCACTGTCTTCGGAGGTAGGGGAACAGCGGCTTCTGAGCGCCGCCTCGCCGTCCGCCTTGTAGGCATTGCCTCGGCGGGACGGCATGGCTCCGGCGCAAGACTTCGCCGCCCGCCACCAATGCGGCCACGGTCTCGACCTCAGCTTCGGCTTCGAGGAGCGGACTCGCGCGCAGGGACTCGTCTGTCGGCATTCCCCACATAGGGTACAGGCAGGGGTTACGTCACGCCAAGTTTTGGCTTGTTCTCATAAACAGGCCACCTTTATGCATCAACATTCTTTCAAAGTAATGCGGATGGGCTCGATCAGAAACCCCGACTGAAGGTGGGCCTGTCTAGGAGAACAAAGCAAACCTTGCCGTTATATGCAGAGATGCAGCACGAAGGCAGGAAGTGCGACCAGTTACCGATAACAGACGCTAACCAAGCTCCCAAGAAAAACAGGCCTCCATCAGTGCATCAACATCCCCCAAGCCGCGTAATGCCACTATGGAATGTGGATGCACTGAAGAGGCCCCTTTTAAGGGAGAAGCATCTATCCGAGTGCATAATGCAGGTGCAATGCCGCATCAGCACCATATATATACCCCATCAGCGGGGGAGCCAACCGCGTAAGTCCAACTGCAGGAGTCCAACCGCGAGGAGCGCCGCAAAGATCGCACCACCACGATGCTTCAAGACCCGCGCCGCGCCAAGCATGTTTCGCCACGTGGACGGCCAGAAGAAGGAACGTCGCAACGTGGTATGGCCACGACCCCTCAAGTCTCGCGCCGCGTCAACCAAGCCTCGCTGGGCAGGCTGGCAGTCGCTTATCGTCAAGGGCACTCGACGCCGGAGTCCGCTTTTACTTGACGCGCGCGACGACGACTTAGGGACCCGCTCTGCCTACCTATTCCGACGCATCTGACTCCGCCAACACCTCCAATCCGGCCCGGGCAACCCCCGACCCCGCCAAATCGGAGGCGACTTCGACCTCCAATCCGCCCCCAACGTCGACGTCGGCCCTCGGTCGCGATGCCAACCTCGACTTCGACCTTCGCCCCGGACAGCAACCCCGACCCCGCCACGGCAGGATTCTGTGGATGACGAAGACTTCGCCAAGCCGCCCGGTGCCATACCTTCGCAACAAGGCGAACACTACACTTCGACGAACGTTGCATAAGCACACAGGCCGCAGGGACGTAGGGGGCCAAAGGACTCGGCAACATGGCTTCAACCCGTGAAGTCCTTCACTATGAGAGGCTCCTGTTGTAGGGGTGGCCCCCACCTAAGCCCAGCAGGCCTGTCAGAGAAATGTAAGGCCCAAAATGGGACATGTATAATGACATGAATACCCCTGAGGGGAGTACTCAGATATAAGGGTATAATTGTAAAAGCACTCGCCATATGGATGTATATATGTAACACAGGCCATGGGGAGAAACCCTAAGCCATTCACTCGATCACCTAACTCTCCACTACCATACTCTCTCTCTCTCTGTTTAGTCTGTAACCACAACACTGGGGATTATGCTTGTTGGGCATATCTAATATCAGTCAAACAAACTTATTTGAGGGGCAGAAAAATGATAACTGGTAATGGGGAAAAACATATCTTTGGAAGGATTGCTGCTGTCGTATGCATCCACTGTGTGTGCAATTCCTAGATTTTTTTGCTTTGTGATGAGCAAAATATTTCAGTTTATAAAATGGCTAGAAGTAATTGATGTATGCACTTAAGGCTGAATGAGGAGTTGCAGTAGAAGCTTATCAATCTCAGAAATTTATTAGCAACTGTGGCTTTACGAGATGAAGAGGATATTCCCAAGTGGGACTGGGGGAAATCTGGGTCCATCCTTATATAAACAACTACATAGTAATTGTCATAATAAGATCTTATGGAAAGCTAAGATCCTTCACAAGATTAAAATCTTTATGTGGTTGGTGGGAAACAATGTCATTCTCACTAAAGATAATATTTTGAAGAGGCACTGGGTGGGATACCCTTTATGTTTTTCCTTTGCAATGAACTTGAATCGACTGTGATTTGTTCTGAGTGTATGGTGGGAAAATATATATGTGGGGATTAATTGGAATGGTGATTGGGGCTGGTAACAGACCAGTTAGTGCTGAATAGTATTTTTGGTGGGCTCGGTGTTATTTACCAAAGCATCACAATTTCCATATGGTTAGTTTTGCTGCTGTCTGCTAGGCAATCTGGAAGCTCAGAAATAAGATGGCACTTGACAAAAAATTGATTCAATCTCCGGCTGAAATCGTCTGTACTATATGTTTATTCTTGAACTACTGGGTAGGTTTTCAAAAAGATGAGGTGAAGGAGTTGTTACAAGAAGGGGCAAATGCGCTTCAGGAGGAGGCACTTCGTCAACATGTAGAAGCGCAGGCGCCATCAGACCCAGGGGATGACAATGTGCAACCGGTGCTGGTGCTAGAAGAAGGCGAGTAAAACCAAGAGGCAAGCGACAAAAAATTGGCAGTTCTTTGAAGGCATGGTTTTGTGTTGCTGGGAAAGCAAAGATTCTGATGGTGTAATAGTTTAAATTTCATTTGCTTAGTCTCCTAGTTTAATTTCAGTTCTTGTTTTGATGTCTCTTCTAAACTTTGTCGATGTCGAAAAGTCTGTGATTCGGTTGACCGCTTGGTGCGATCATTGAATTAAACTTTTTGCTACCTTCTGGACCCTTATTATGTTGTGTTTCCATTTGAAGTAATTGAAATTTGAGAAAGCTTGATTTAAAAAAAATTGATAAAAATATACCTTTTTAAAGAAAAAAGCAAAGGAGAGACAAAGTTGGAGTTAAGCAGATTTAGGGATGGACAATGGTATAGACGATAGTTATTTGTAATATACATCTATGTCATCTATAGATAGGACTAAAGACAACTCATATAATAAATATAAGGCCCCGTTTGGCACAGCTCAGCTTTACTAGTGAAGCTGTTTTTTTGTTTCAGCTTCACGAGCAGCTTCACCGGTGAAGCTAAAACTGTTTTGGAAAACTGTTTGGCAAAACAGCTTCACCAACAACTTCATGCATGGCTGAAAGAGGGCAATTGTCCAAGATGCCCCTGTCTACCTGACTTGTTCTAACATTTGGAGTTGTATGTTTGTATATGGTCATATGAATTAAAAAATAATATATTTGAATGAGTATGAATTAAAAAATTAAAATAAAAAAATTAAAATCATTAGAGAAGTGCGAACAGTAGAGAAGTGCGAACGGGAGGAGAGGAAACAGGCGTGGGGACCCAGTGGCAAAGTGCTATAATTTCTGTCAACTACAAGGGCAGTGGGTTCCTAGAACTGCGAGCCTGAGGGAGAGAGCTGTGAAAATCTACTATTTTCAGCTTCACCCCACCCCATTCCCTTGTGAGAGTATGATTTAAGGAGCTTCATCCATGAAGCTGTTTGCAAAAAGGGTGTTTGGCAAAAAAACAGCTCACAACAGCTCATGAAGCTGTTGATGAGGGCCTAAGTTGCTTATATAGATGCCTATAATGACCTCATATAATTAATGTGTTATCTATATAGTTCTGTATACAATTGTATAGACAATAAAAAATTATCAGTTAAATTCTAGACAACATATTTCTTTCTCCTTCCTATGCCTCAAAATTCTATGTGGCATAGTTTTGCGGACAGTTAATATATACCATTGTATGTGCCCTTAGAAATATTACATATAATTTAATGGGCGTCCAGGAAAAAGGAAAAAATACTAGAAAATGATGCTACCTGTTGCCACCCTAGCATGCAACCCCCAAGTATTATTGACAGTCGGCCACAGAAAAGTAATTGTCTTCTGCAATGTAAGCCCAATCAGGGATGAAAGCTTCTACTCAAGCAATTGCTTGCAACAAAACATGCGAAGGTGCCAAGACAGAGAGGTCCTCCTCAAGCTAGGTAGAGTTGAACACCTCCTAGCAGTCTAGCACAAGTCACCTCAGGACCAAGCCACCTGGTGAGTGCCTGCCTACTTGGCCCTGCTGTATCGTATCCTGATCAAACAAAGCAAAGCTTAAGCTGCAACAGTCATTTGATGAGGTTGCTTGATGCTTCACATCCTCAGAGCCTCAATCAAACCATCTTACTAGTTTGGACCACAACTCCTTGGACTGGTTCTTGAGCTTGCAAGTCTCTTGTTGTTGGAATATATATCGCTCTTTATTTTTTTTTAAACATCTGGCATGTATCGGTTTAGGATTTGCTAAACTAAGAGAGGTATTTTTATGCTTCGTACGAAAGAAGAATCCTAGTATTCTGATTTCTGAAGCAATTGATCGACTTCTATGTGACCAATTGTTCTAGCTCGTCTGCACAACATTTTTTCCTTCGAGAATACGTTACCTGTTCGTTTCGGCTTGTGTCGGGACCCTGGATTTCCAAACCCGGACCCTCTGTGTATTACTGCACTAGTCCCAGATCAACGCTAGTGCACACAGTTTAAACAGAAATGATTCATAACCAACAATGCATTATTACAATAATAAAGAGTATTGACCCTCAGGTCTCATTATTACACTGGAGGTTCCAAGACCTCGCACAATCAAAACACAGTGGAAGCAAGGAAAAATCAAAGTAGACCCATCAAGATGCCACAGCGATTGATCGGGAAGCGCGACCTAGTCCTCCGAGAAAAATCCATCACAGCCGCAGGCGAAACAGTAGTCGTAAACACCTTCTTGAGCTTCATGTTCTTCTGAGAATTGTTTTTAAGTGTAGCATGTGAGTACATAAAGTACTCCGCAAGTCTTGGGAAAAATGCATAGATGTAAGGCTTGACAAAGGAAGGCTATATGGTTCTTTTGCACAAAGCAATATTTTAAATTCAATTATTACTAATTACTTTCGAAGGCATCAATTTAACAAAGTAAATGCTTTAACAGAAACTATCAATAATTCTCTAGTGAAGGTTCCATCTACCAACACTAGCTTTAACAATTTGAACAAGTTTAATACTGCGGGTTACATCCACCCTCTCTGGCTCCATCTGCCAGGATACCCTTCCGAGAGTTCCCTCCACTCTTGGAATACAAAACTTTTGATTTTAAAACAAAACCAGGAATCTACCATGTGCATGCATTCCTTGCCCGCCCTTGACCGTGGGCACGGCTATTCGAATAGTTTTACACTCTGCAGAGGTTGTGCAACTTTACCCACAAGAGATAATTTATCCTAAAAGTCAACATGCTTCCTTTGGCATGAGACTCAGATAAAATATCACAAAGCCTTTACCTTACTCTAATCTAGCTAGATACCACCCGCTGAGGTTTCACCGCAGGTAGGCTAACTGCCCGAACCGAAGCCCCTCTTGCGCCATATGAGTACAAGAAATCCTGTCCCTCACTGTGAATAACCACCCAACCCCGGCACCCACTTTCCATCTGGTGGCACCTAAACTAGACTATCATAAGTTAGTCACCTAGGTCGCACCCATATAGACTTGTGGTTGTACGGTTAATGCTCACCTGGACAAACACAAGCGTCGGTCCTTAATTGACTAGGGTGGAACATACACTTTACAAGATCTCGTGCTTCTGCACCAATCCAAACCAACCATCCACCCTAATCTAAACCAATTTCCACATTTCAGTTTATTTTAAAAGAACAGTGGCAACTCCAATTACCACTAATTTTCATAAACACAGGGGTATTACAATAATTCATAATTTCCCATTTGCAAGATTTATGAGGTATTCAATAGCATGGCTAAGCATGGTTCTACCATTCTAATACCAACAATTTAATATATTACTCTCATTAGTGAGTCAAAGGAATTTCTAGGGTTGCAAAAGTACATGGCATTCGAATTCAAATGAGGGCATAACAAGGTTGGATATAACTAATGCCTTAAGATTTGAACTAATATTTTATATAAATAGCAATGCACATAATTTAAAATAATTAAAACATTTTGAAAATCATAGGTTCGAGATGATCAAAGGAGACTTGCCTTCTTGAGCGCTGGCTGGGTCTTCTTGCTGCGACTCGACGAATTCCTCGGCAACGGCGGAATTTATGCGCGAAAAGACAGACAAGCAAAACAAATAAATTCAAACAAAATTTAAATAAAACTCAAAAATTCAAGAAGAGTCCATATTTGGATAGTTTATAATTTTAGAAAAATTTAGAAATTTGAACGGCTCAAATCGGAGTTAAAATGAGAAAGTTATGGCTTCCGAAAGATTAACGAGGAGGGAAAAAGGAAAAGGCTGATTTCGGGAATTAATTTTGCACTGGAAAATGCTATTTATGACGTCATCAATTTTTGAATTTTTTGAGCGGAAATATTATTTGAATGACCGTGGGTCCGGTCTCACCGTGAACCGGATCCACGGAACACGGGGTTCGCCGACGTGGCGCCGCGGCCACTGGCGCCATGCGGCGCGAGGTGGCGCCACGTGGCCATCCACGCGGCACAACCGCCACGCGGCGCACGCGCATCCGCACGGAGGATGGCCGACCGAGGCCTTGCCGATGACCGCGGCCGGCGGTAGGGCGCGCGAATGAGGAGGCGGCGGCGCTACCGCGGCGGCGGTGGAGTGTGGGCGGCGCGCGGCGCTAGGAGGCGGCGGCGACGGGTTTGGGTGGCGCGGTGGGGCACCGGAGGCGGCCGAGAAGAGGAGGAGAGGCGGTGGGAGGCGGTGGTGAGGAGGCCGAGGGGAGGCGGTATTTATAGGCAAGGGAGGAGGCGGCGGATTTTGGAGCCTCGCGGAGTTAATGCAAACCGCGATTAAAGGAAATAAAAGAGGGGAAACGGCCGGCGGGTTAGGGGGAATTGATGGGGCTTCCGTTTCCATACTTCAATCGGGAATTAACGCGAAGAAAACGGCCGAAATCAAAGCTTGATTTTCGGTTTAATGGAGGTGGAGAGAGAGGGTGGGAGGAGGAAGAAGGTGAGGTTGAAGAAGGATATGACATATGGGTCCCATGTGTCATAGAGAGGGTGAGTTAGTGAAGGGGTATGGGCCGTTGGATTCGTGACACGTGGCAAGTGAGTGGATGAGAGCCTTTGGATTTTATGAAGGGGTAAGTGATCATGTGTGGCTAGGATTAAAACGTGGAGAGAGGTTGATTTAATCTGAGAGCGACACGTGGCAGAATAGGATTAATTTGATTTTTATTTTCGGAATAAATTTCAGCAATTACTAGAAACTTTATAAACTAGCAATTCTTGCTTTAAATTTTGAAATAAAACCCAGAAAATCAAATAAAAGCCGAGTAAAATCCAATTACTTTAAAATAGTTAATTTGAATTTAAATTTTCCAGAAAGCCAAATTTTGGGATGTTACAGCTTGAGTTTCTAGCTTCTAGTTCATTATTCCTCGATTTCGTCCTTTTATGGCCTTTTGGCTTTTTTGCATGTTCTTTTTTCCTGTACTCATTTGCATTGTCTGTAATGGGTTAATTTATTTTTTAAAATTTCTTTAAATTTAATTACACTAAATAAAACACCATCAGTTATAATGTAAAATAAATCAAGTACAACACAAAATAAATCATAAATCAACTTATTTCAGTCGAACTGAGCGGCGCAGCTTTGTGCAAGCTATATCATATCACATTACGAATAACTGCTACAAACGCCCGGGGGGGTCTCTCTCTCATTTTCTTTTCCCAAACCAATCATTACTGACATGCCTTGGTCAGGTTCTGTAACCCTATCAACAATTTTGATCCTAGCCGATAAAATTCATAAAAATTATGCTCTCCTTTCTTTTTTTTTTTTGTGTGGTTTGACAAACGGGCCAGTGGTCACCACAATGTGATGTGATTGGGTAAACAAAATAAAGGGAAACATGATAGAGAGATCGATGTTACTAAAGAAGAAAAAGGAATCGTAGGAGATACATCAAGGACTGAGGAGGAGTCTAGAAGGGAGTTGAATAGGAGTGAATAGGAGCCTTATAAATATTGGTTTCTCTAAATATCTTTTTCTTTAAGTTTTTCAGAGTCTTTCGCTCCAATAGCTATGATTAGCTAAGAAGTTCAAAGTCTAAACAATCACATAAATCTCTATGAAAACGAGCAAAACGTGTCTTGATAGGTTCTGATGCTCTGATCTCCAACTAGAAGGCGGTCTGACAACTTGGACCAATTACTTGGTTGGCGGCCTGGTCTCTGGTTGATTGGCTGTCTGACCTCTCCCTAAGAACAGAACATATTTTTAGCATGATTTAAAAACCTAAAGTCGATGTAACTTCCAATCCAAAACTCTAAACTACTTAAAATTTTGTACATACCTTGCCTAGGATATTATGAATCTAATACACCAAGAAATTGAAACAAATACTTGCAAAGATTTGATCTTTCTTGATTCTAAGAAAGGTTGTACTAAAATAAGGAAAAATACGAAAACGGTGATTGAGAGGAATTCGTGGGAGGAATCAAGGCAAGATGGCCAAGGATGATTTCCTATACATCCTAGCATCCTCAAATCATAGCAAGAACTAATCCAAACACTCTCAAGATCAAAACCCCATAAATCACTCTTTCTTGAGTCAAAGCTGGATAAATCTAAGAACTTGCAAAAGAGGGTGCCTAGATGGCTGTGATCTGGTTTTTAAGAGATATTTCCATCACTTACATGTTCTTATCACAAAGCAAGATTAAGAGGGGAGAAGAAAGTATCAAAAACCAAGTCAAATTAAGATTTCAACGCTTGAGCAAAGAGGAGAAAAACTTGGATGAATTTTAGACATCTGTTGATACTTTGAGATGAATGTCTACAACCACTCCTTAGCCACTTATAGTCTGAGGATGACAAAAAACTCAAGCACAAGAGCCACTACTCATCTCTCAAGAGTTCTCTTTAAAAACCCTAACTCTCCTTCACTTGGCTTGCTACGGAGTTTACCCTAACTCTCTCAACTTACCCTCTTTACATAGTGGAGGCTTACAAGAATCTCTAACCAACACCTATAGTTGAGTTTCATCCTCTCTTACATGGGCTAATCCGTTAATCTAACATCATACTGGGTTTTACACTTACAGATGCATGCTTCTCAAAGTGCGACTTGCACTTGGCTCTAATAGCCTGAATTCGCCATTCCATATCCTCTGTGAAAACTCCTTGACCTAATCCACTTAAGCCACCGCTGCGAGTTCACATACCTTTACTTTTCTAGTATTTGATAATTTACCAAAATACCCCTTAATCATCCTTCGCCTTGAAGCAACCCCGTGATTCATTTTCAATTCCATGTGGCCCCAATGACTTGCTGCTAAGCTTCTCACGTGTTCTAATCTCACCAAACTATCCTCGCTTGCAAAACGGGCCTAAGTTACTTGGCATACCATATGCCTCTCCATACACCATAATGGCACCTGGCTTCCCTGTCCATTCTAGACCTCAACTCATCCCTGATCTTAGTCTCGATCCACCCTATTGTTGCCTATCATGTCTACCATCAGTAGCTCCCGGTTTAGTTCCTTGTCTTCTTGGCTTTTAACCAATCCGTTAGCCTTGATCATCTTCCGGTGGCACCATAATTGTTCTGGACCTTAACTCCCTAGCTTAGTCCTGGTCCCGTCTGTCTCATCATGATCTAGCTTCGGAGTTCTACAACCAATACCAATAGGCAAACTGTCATGTAGCATCACACAATATAAAAATAATCAATTGATACAATTGATGAGCCAAGAACCCTAACCTTTACATCAAAGCATTTTCACATTCTTTAACATATAGCCCATAGTATCCAATGATTAGCCATCACATCTTCATGTATTTAGACTCCCCTGAACCTTCTCTATGTATATTAGCCTCGTCACTCAGCACACCATATGGACCAACTTACCTCTTAATGATCATTGTCTTTTCTGTGTATCTCACTTGAGTCACGTAGCCTTATCCATACTTACATGACCACATGGACCTCAGCACTCAGCCTAGTCTCAGTCTCTTGCTATTGACTGTTAACGTTCTCTAAGCCACATGCACATCCAAAGACCAAGCAATCATCTTGAGCATAAGTTTCATGTACTTGACTCACATTAGTCAAAATAATACATCATGCAATACACTACAACCAAATAATGGCACCTATGTCTTGTATATACTCAAACCCCTCCTAGTTCCCAAGCCATGAGCCCCTCATAGTTCCCAAGTCATGAGTCAAACTTAAGACTATCATGGTTCGTCCAACCATATCATACATAGCCTCCACATGTACCTCACGGCATGTAGGCACAACACTCTTGGTAACCTACTCCTCAATCATACTCATATCCATTTTCATCAACACCCGGAGATGTCTAGGGTACCCTTAGACATGTATGCCTTCGAGAAGTCAGTCATACTGCTGTGCCACGACTGGTCTGACCGCTCTCACCAGGCCAGTTGGACCACCCCAGTCAGACCACCAACCACTGGTCAGTCTTACCGCACGTGCCCAACTCCAAAACACTCTATAAAAAAGCAACCGCCAATTAGAATTCGGTCACGCCACACCGACGGTTAGATCGCCAACCAGATTTTGGTCACACCGGACCAGCTGGTTAGACCGCGACTCCTAAGCCGGTCTGGCCGATTATACTGACAACAGAAACTAGATTTTGTCAACTTTCAAAACCAAACTTAAACTTCGACAATTTTTATATAACAAAGTCAAATACTCATTATATACTGTAAGGTAACACCCATATGATCTCACGGTACATAAGAGGAGGAGACTGGCTAGGGGAGCAAGACTGACATGGCATGAGAGGGACAGTAGGACCCACCTTATCGTTTACAGAGAAGCAGAAAAAAAAGGAGAGCAGGTCATATGAACCTTTATGTCACAGCATATTAATCAATCGAAATTGTTTGGTTAGATGTGCCACATCATAAATTCAATGTTATCCTTTTCTGAGTGACTTGTTCAGTGCCATCCTAGTCACCACTACTAATATGCAAAGGAAAATAATTTAAAGCTCGGCAGATCATGGAAAGTATCAAACAAAACCATTCTTAAAATGGAAAAAGATGGTAAATAAAATCTTATCTCCTGTGGTCGCTTACATGGAATGTTTTAAACATTAAAAAAGCGAGAGCAAAAACCTTCTAAACTTTTTTGCGCTATATTTTTACTCCCTTCTAGCGTCACCAGAAATCCGCCTTGATCTACACCATTCCTGCCGGATGTTCTGATCCGGTAAACAGAGGGGTGGAACTTTCCATTTTCAGTCACAGCCTCACAGGTTGTACATGTAGTGACAGAATACAGAGGTGGCAAAGAAACCAACGCCTTTCTCCTAACAAAAAACCGTAGCACTCTTATGTACGTGATCTCCGTTCATATTTTCCTTTGCTTCCTATTCTAAAAATCTGAAGCTCTTGAACACGATCATCCAAGCTTTGATATGATGTGACCGGTTGGTATCACGCCGGTGGGCCACTGACTGACACGTGGGCCCCACTCCTCACCTCTTCCCATGCAGGAGTGGTCAGCATGAACAATTGGAAGATTTCAGAATTCACTTGCAGGTCTGATCAAAAGCACTTTGGTTTTTGGCTGCTTTGGGCTAATTGCGAAAGATCGAGAGAGATACTTTAAAAAGCTATTTTATTTAAAATAGTTTCTACAGTAATTTTTATAAACAATTTATAAAAATCACATTAAAAATCAGCTTCTAGAAGTAAAATGTCGTGAGCTGTTTGAATCAGTGTCGAGTGATACAGGCAAGAACCACATAGGTTTTTATTATTATTATTATTTGTTTTCTGTAAACATCCCTTGCCGATGACAGCGACTACTGTGCTGCCAACAGACATGGTCATCTTCCATGCTATTCCTCTGCGTAGCAACGACAGAACAGCTGATGCAGCATCTGGATGCACCGAAGTCGCAGGCTTCCAGGCCAGATAGGCCTGTACTTTTTGCCCATGGTTTATAGTCTTTATCTATAATTTATTTACTTATAATAAGTAGTAATTGCTAAGAGAAAAGAAGTTCTAAATCGTTGAAATGACAAAAAGAACAAGCAGTCTAATGAATATGGTGTAGCAGGGGCTTTGTATGCGTTCAAACAATTTCTCGCGACGGAATCGTTACGAACAGTCACCAACAAACTGGTTATCGGCGATTAACCGATTGTAAGATTAACATACGTGGATTCGTTCGTAACGTGTAGCAGTGTTTTGGATTAGTGCATGTATCTGTTTGTGAGCTTGTGATATTCAATCATGATTCATGAAGTCTGCTCTTACCTTGTAGCAGTGGGCTAGGAGCATGTCAATGCACACCAATGTGGAGGTGCAGCATGGGGGTGGTGGTGTTGTTCGTGTACGCTAGTTCATGTCGTATCCAGTACTATTTCCCTGCTTCCTGTTAAGAAACAAGCACTCTGGTACCATCTGTTAGAGAACGCACAACGTGATATAAAAACAAATGAAGAATAACCAGATCACGATATAAAAGGTTTAACGTGAAACTCTTGCGGAAAAATCATGGACACACAATCAGTGAAATTACTATATAAAGAAAATGAAGAAGAACAGGTAGACTACGCTAGCTACAACATTTGATTTTCTACCGCGTTCAACCAGAAAACATGCGTGTAAGCGAGTCATGGATAGTTACCACTAGATGCGCTGCGCAGCAGAAGAAGAGTTGGAGCAGCCCGGTCCAACGTAGATGCGCGTTGATGAAAAAGAAGTAGTCGATCGTTTCACGAACTGAATGTCTCCTCCTCGTGTCCTAGCAACAGCCTTGCGCTTCTCGCCGATCAGCACAGCAGCAACAGTAGCGGCGCCTCCACGGAGTCCACACGTTCGGGATGGAACGCCGTGCGCTGGTGTGCTAGCACCGCGCGCCCGGCTAGGCTTTCGGGATACGGCCGAGGGGAGGTAGCGGCCAGGGTTTTCAGCATAGTAGTCTATCCTACCTGTAGCCCCGCCTCCACATATTTATAGAGCATGCTAATGGGCTTCCACGTTGTAGGCCCATTAGAACCTAATCCCATATGGATCAATATCCCTTTTAGCTTATAAAACCGAATTGTTTATGATTGCCTCTTGGGCACATCACTAACAAAAAAAGTTACAGAACGTTTTTAGCGCATTACATATATAAATAACTTATGCTATACGTGCTATCTATCATGAGATTTAGAGGGGTATAAATATCCTTAAGAACAAGTCGTAGACGAGAATGGAATAGAGCAATAGTCGACAATGGAAACAGAGACCTATTTGGAAGCTCGAATAGTAACCTGTTCGGAGACGGGAACAACACCTTGCTTGGAGACGAAATAGAGTCTCAGAAGATAACGGTGAAGAATTGTAGTTGGAAATGCCTCGAGTGACCATATCTAACTCCAGTCGGTGCAAACAACTTTGGACACCATGATGTGCATGTCGGTGCAGAGTCCATCACAAATATGAAGATAATCCTAATCATAACTTCCAACTAGTTCACATTACCGACTAATCATTCTGGATGGAATATATCTTTGAGCAAAACTTGATCGGATTCTTAGTGGTCCGATCCGATCAGACTTGGATCACAAAATATAGTGAGAACTTGGATCTCTAATTCGAAACTTTGATACTACTTATTATAAAACATATGATCAAAATGATCAAAATAGGATGAGAGATGAGAATTTAATATAATTTTTTTTAAAAAAATAGACATATAAAGACAAAAATCACCGTATAAAAAGATATTTACGAGCCTTAGCACCACCACTAGGAGATAATCATCGCTGGTGACAACCAAGCTGCTTACCTTGGTCCAAGCACACGTTAGCACACCGCTAGTTACTTCTTTCAATTCCATGCTTACCTTGCGTAGATGTTCGACACATTTCTTTTCATTTTTAATCTGCAGCCATCAATGTCACCGATCCATGATGGAAACAGCTGCACATGGTTCATGGCGGGCAAATTATCTCGTATACTGGGTAATTGTCTAATTCGTGTACTGAACTGTATGGTTGCGTAGCAGTGGAGTATTGGCTCTTGTATTGTGTTAAGAGTTTGACTGATTCGTGTGAAGGAATTGGATTGCTCTTTGGACCTTGTCGGTGAAAATACTATAGCGCGTCATTCTGCAAAAGTAGAGGTTAGTAAAGATACTATCTTTAAGGAAGATGAGTTGTTAACGTAATAATTTTCAAACAGAGCAGAATAGAACTTAATGAGAGGACAAGAGTTAAATAAAGTACTTAGTGTAATATAACAAGGGAGAAATTTCACTTAAAGCATACTACAGTGTCTACATTATTAGCGTGGCTCTATTTATTGCTCTGATACCACCTGTGACGCCTCGTGTAATTATCTCAAAGATAATCACATTAAAGCATATGGATTATTATTCGTCTAATCAGTAGAACACAGTTCCGACGAATAATACACATTTACCAAAGTCGCGCAACAGAACAATAATGTAGAGACTGTACCATTATTACAACACTTGCATGAGGGCTATGGTCTTATTTACAAATACAAAGGAGGCAAAAGATTCAAACTGATACCTTAAAACTCTCCTGCTCGGCTCCTCAGGTCACCTACTCACCCCAAACACTGTATAAGGGGTCCACCTCCACTGACTCCTTGCTACCGTCATCCTCCTCCTTGATAAGCTCGACTGTGCCTACGGTCCCTTTGTCTTGCTCGGAGTACTCTCCGAACAGAGTAGGGTCTAATAAAGGAAATAATAGCAAGGGTGAGTACTGAACGTACTCAGCAAGCATAATATTAACAAGATGAATTGTATGCCTCTCTTCTTGGGTTATTAAGGTTTCTAAATTTTACTTCATGAAAATAGTGTTGTCAAATTAGTCCACAATCTTTTAATTTGGAAAGATTCTTCTTTTCACTTGGGTGAAGAAAGATCCGTAGTGATCGCCGTAGTCTCTAATCCAAGAGATTGGCTTGAATTCATGATTTTATTTAGCACTATGCACATTTGTGCCACAATATCCATAGCTACTATGAACCATTACAACTAGGCCTCTCCAAACTTCCTTTGGTGTGTGGTCAAGTTCAAAGTACAGAACTTTTTCAAAGTTACGTTGCTCAATTCTCCAGCCCATTTATTTTCTACAGGTATACTAGGTCGCTCACCAGGGCTCTATCGACTTCAAACAATGTTCTGTTGGATCAACTCTCGGCCCAACACTCCACTTACGCTATAGCATCTTTGGACTTACTCAGTTTCAGACTAGCGTTACTGGTCTTGAGCTTCACTCATCTCTACTCATACATATGTACTTACCCAATATGGAGGGATGAATAACGTAATAGGATAATAATTTCTGCCCATCCGAGATGGAAAATGATTGGTACTTAATTTATGGTCCCCGATCCAAGTGAGAGTCTGGTAGGTTCTTATATTCTAACCATATGTAAAGGGGTACTGCCTTTTCTTTCTCTGCCTTGTTTACGCTCCTAGTTACATACTCCTGCAGTCCTACTGCTCCTCTCAGCCGGAGCACAGACTTTTACTCATACTCTTTTCTTTTTCTCATTCTTTTTCTCCTCTTTCCTTTTCTCTTCTTAACTCTTAACCTTTATGATCCATTTACATTTTTTGAAAACATTTTCTCATGCAAGTATATCATAATGGTATAGGAAATAATTTGTACATTTGATATAACTATGTTTGTGATCAAGAAATAGCTTGCCTGAGTAGTAGTAAATGCTAGAATCAACGACACCTTGATCTACTAACTCGGCTTGAGCTCGGTCAATTTTTTCATTACAGGCAGATGCTCGACTATAAGAAGCTATTTAAATAAGATACTAATAGATTTGTAAAACTTTTCCCCTCTCCTGCTTTGGTGGATTTTCTAATCTATCTAACGGGCTAAGTTGTTGTAGACAAAACCTGCTAATCTGCTGCCAAAACTACCCCCAAAGGCCCAGGCCTCTCTGCCTAGCCCAACACTTAGCTCGGCACTCGGCCAACAACGCTCCACTTTACTCGGTTGATGCTTTGCACTCCTCCACTCGGCTAGCAATCACACTCCTCCTTTCCCTCGACCGACATTCGCACTTCTCTTCCTCTTGGCCGACACTTGCATTCCTCTTTCTCTTGGTTTGAGGTTCCTCCTAGCCTAACTACTTGGCACACTCGCCTTAACTACTGTAGCCACCAGTTAGGCTAGGTGAGTTCTCCCTCCTTCTCGACTGCCTGGCTCAATGGAGTGGCGACGTGTGGCAAGGGGATGCGTCGGGGCAGCATTGGGGAGCTGAACCATGGCACCGTGGCGTAGCGTAGGGCGCGGTTGTCTACCAGGGGATGACAACATCACATGGAGAGAAGCAACACGTGTGGGGGGGCGGGTATGCACGGCCGATCGTGGAATAGAGGGGAGGGCCTAGGCACTAGAGAGACAAGAGGGAGGGAGAGAAAGAAGAGAGAAGGCCCAATTGCAGTGAAGGAGAAAAGAGGAGGGGGAAAAGAAGGATGTGGGCCCACTTGGAAGAGAGAGGAAAAGGAGAAAGAAAAAAGCAACAAGGAAAAGAAATCAAATTTTAACTTTTGAATTTTGGCACACTAATACTTGAAAAGTTTGTCACTTTGATTTCAATATTGATTTACATTAGTGATTCGAGTCGAGAACGAATTGTATTTTGAATTCGTCTAGATTTGGATTTTGGGGCTTTGACTTGGAAGTTTATATTAATATTCAAGTGTGGTTCTAGATTCCTTTTAAACTTTTGAAAATCCAAAAAAATCACACAAACTCGAAGAGCAGTAAAAATTGAAATTGAACTCAAATTTTGAATTTTTGCACAAGCTCAAAAACATGTCCAAAAATGGGGTGTTACAAATAGCCATCCACCTTTATGGGCTAAATGATCCCCGCAGGCTTGTTTTTCATCACTTGTTGATATGCCTCACAGGGTGGCAAGCGGCTGCACACTAGAGTAAACTTGTGTTGGCCATGTAGCCCTTTCATTCTCTTCTCCTATAGTCTTTCTTGGGGCTTGACATCTCCATAGGTCTTGAGGTGTGTTGGGAAAATAAGGGGCATGCTAACCTCGCTACCAAAGAATGACTCGAGCTGGCTTTTCACTGCACCTAGTAGCAACTGCTTGGCATGCGTGTCATGCGGTTAGTGCAAAGTATATTCCACCCTAAGTCTTGAAGCAGCTGAATCTTTGGTCATCAGCTTGACGTATTGTGGGGAAAACCGTTTGTTATAGGACATTGTTGTCCAAAAAGAGAAAACACAAGGTCAGAGGAAGGGTATTGAAATCACCAGCCACCCTTTCCCCTTTTTTATGTATTTTTTTAGAAAGAAGAGGAAGGCAAACACTTTTAAACAAAGTATTTCTTCAAGAACCTCCCATTGACTGGAGGAATTAGCCTCACCCCTTAATGATCAATCAGCTGATAGGTGCCACCCTCGTAAACCCGCTCGACAACATATGGCCCTTCCCATTTTGACTCAAACTTCCCTTTTGTCTTATGAGTGACAACAATGGGGCATCACAGTACGAGCACTGATTTGCCTTTCCTGAAGACACTTGGCCTAACCAATATGTCATAGGCTCTCATCATGTTTTGGCGATACATCTCCATGTTTTGAATAGCATGTAGTTGCTCCTCTTCCAAAGTGTCGAGCTCCTGGAATTGCAGTTGGATCTACTCATCTTGAGTGAGTTCATCATGGATAGCCACTCGTAGAGAGGGAACCTATATTTCAAGTGGCAAGACAGGTTCACTCCCATAAATAAGAGCATATGGGGTGCATTATGTTGGGGTACAAATAGTGACGCGGTATGCCCATAGTGCTTCAAAGAGATGATCATGCCAATCCCTTCAATGCCTATTGATAATTTTTTTGAGTATCTTGCTAGGGGTTTTATTGAATGCTTTGACCATTCCATTGGCTTGGGGGTAATAGCCAGTAGAGTAATTCCACTTAATTTTGTACTTGGCCATGAATCTTTGCATCCTATGGGATGTAAAGGCTTTACCGTTGTTGGAGGTTATACGATGTGGAATTCCAAAGCAGTATATAATGTGCCTCTCCAGGAAATTGATCACATTGTCACTTTTTACTTCTCATAAGGGCACGACTTCTGCCCATTTGGAGGAATAGTCAATTGAGGCTAATATGAAACGATGCCCCCTAGACAATGGTGGGTCAATGAGCCCAATAACATCTATTCCCCAGGAATCGAAAGGACAAAAGGGAACAGTGGGGTGAAGAGGAGCAGGCGGCATGTGCTTGAAATCACCATGGATTTGGCAGCCATGACACGATTTGGCCACCTTGAGGCAATCAGCCATGATACTAAGCCAATAATATCCCGCTAGCTTGATGTTGTGATACATTTTTGGACCACTTTAGTACTCACCATAGACTCCAGGATGCACCTCCCATAAAACTTGATCAGCTTCTATACGATTGACACATCGGAGAAAAATTTCTTGCCTATAAGATCGTTTGTAGAGGACGCCAACCTTGTAGGTATAAGAAGGGAGGTGACGTTGAAGCTGACACCTTTCTACTGAATCATCAGGCAAACTACCATGTTTGAAATAATCAAGGAATGACTTGCGCCAGTCATCTTCAGCGGTGACAATGGTCATCACAATTGACTTCGTATTCTATCGGAATAAGTTCAAGGACAGCCAGGAGAAGCCATCTCTCTTCAATATCTGTGCAAGTTTGCCTTTCGGAAGGACAAGTGCTGCCGCGAGCTTAGCCAAAGCATCTGCTAGCGCATTCCTACTACGCGGTACATGTAAGACTTCCATATGATAAAACTTCTTCATAAGCCTTCGAGCCACATTATAATATGGCATGAGCTCTAGCTTGCGAACTTCATAGATATCATTTACTTATCGAAATTTACTTGTCGAACAATGGGTTGTGAGTCACCATGAGCCCGTAAAGAATGTATCTCTATGGAGAGTGCTAATAACAGATTGAAGATGAGTGCCTTGTACTCCACTTCATTGTTAGAGTATTCCTCTTTAAGAAGTGAGAATGAATGATGTATCACCCCTCCCTGATGGTTTTAAATACCAACCCCACGCTAGCTCTCCACCTTGGAGTACCATCAGGATCGTTCTCTACCTAAGAGGACCCCATCGAAGTAGAGGTCCCAAGGTGCTTCAACCTTAGTAGCAAAAACTTCCTCGTCTAGCAAATCGGTGATGAGGAGAGAGTTATCTGGCACAGGGTGTGCTACTAGAAACTCTGCCAAAGCTTGGCCCTTTATTGCTTTCTGGGGTACGTAAGTAATGTCATATTCCATCATGAGCAGGGCCCATTGACCCAGTTGCCCTACAAGCTGGAATTCATGTGTAACACATATAATGTCTCAGTTTCTTCAGAGCAAATACCAGGGCCAAGCGAAGTTTTTCTATGGGCAAGTAATGATGCTCAGCACTAACAAGCGTGCGACTTAAGTAGTAGCATGCCACTTCTTTTCCATCATCATTGTGTTGAGCTAGCAAAGCGCCCAACGAGGTAAGCTGTGTTGCAATATAGAGGATAATAGGGTGCCCTTTTATAGGAGCTGCCAGCACGGGAGGATTAAACAAGTATATCTTTGATGCTATGAAGCCCATTTTGACACTCGTCGTCCCATATGAATGGTACACCTTTCTTCATGAATTTTGCGAACGGTTGGATACACCTTGAGAGATTAGCTATGAAACACCGTATGTATGCCAATTTTCCTTGCAATGACTTCAACATCGTTAAATTATCTGGAGGTGGCATTTCAAGAATCACCTTGGTTTTCTTCAAATGGATCTCTATGCCACGGTGTTGCACCACAAAGCTGAGGAAAATGCCGGATTGAACAGCAAAGGTGCACTTAAGCGGATTCATCTTAAGCCAGTGGCAGTGCAAGCATTCAAAGACCACTCAGAGATCCTCTTGATGATGCTTGCAGTCTTTGGTCTTCATGACCAGATCATCAACATAACATTCCACCGAGTGATGTATAAGATCATCAAAAATGTACGCCATGGCACGTTGATAGGTAGCGCTGGCATTCTTTAGGCCAAATGGCATCACCGTGTAGTAGAAATTACCTTTTGGTGTTCTAAATACCATATCGATGGCATCTGCCCCATCCATTTTTATTTGATTATAACCTAATGATTCATCCATAAAGGACAAGGCGCCGTGGCCTGTGGTCGAATCAATAATGATTTTTGTGATAGGAAGAGGAAAATCATCTTTAGGACAGGCATGGTTTAGATTGCAAAAATCTACACATATGCGCACTTGTCCATTCTTCTTTTTTACTGGGACAATATTGATGAGTCAGCGGGGGTATTGTACCTCCTTGATAAAGCTCACAGTGATAAGCTTATCCACCTCAGCAATGACTTGGTCTTAAAATTCTGGCTGTAAATGACGTGGTGGCTATTTAACCAGTCAAACACATGGGTCAATCGCTAGCTTATGTGTAGCGACACGAGGATCAAGCCCTGGCATTTCTTTGTAAGTCCAAGCGAAGCAATCTCGGTATTTCATTAAGAAGCTTTGGTAGTCCTCCCGTTCTCCGATTGTTAGTGTAGCATTAACAAAAGTGGGTCGTGGATCATCATCAATCCCTAGGTTGATCTCCACTAGGTCATCAATAGTAGGTTACCCTCCATCCTTGAGTTGATGAGGAGCGGGGACAATGTCAAGCATTTCTTCTTGCTCATTAGTAAGGACATCAAGTGACAATGCCCTTTGAGAGGGTCGACCTTCAACGTCATCCCTTGTTGTGATAGATAAAGTGTCGCAAAAGTTTGACGATGTATGTTGAACTCTCCATCTTGTTCATCAGAGGAGTGATGTCATGTGTAGCCAATCCCATACTTTGGCTAGGACTTGTGTCTCCTTCTGATAAAAATCTCTGTTTAATCCCACCATTCCTCACATACAACCCGTGGCGGTGGCTGTCTTTGATTCTGTCAGAGTGTGAATCCAACCATCTGTAAAATCTGAGCCACCCTAGGCTCCACCTTCATTGTCAACATTACTTCCTCTGCATCAAAGTAGGGGTAGGAAATTCAAATATAGCTTCACATTGTTGTGCTTGGGGAACTTTGTAGAAAATAGTTGGAAGCATACAACTAGAGATGTTGGGATGGCCCAAACTTCTAGTGGAGTAGTTACTGACACTTAGAGTGATGGGGGATGTACATCACAACCACCCTTTGTCACCTCTTCTACTTCTGCCACTCTTCTTTTAATTTATTCACTTAAAATGGGTGTGGCCTCCAGTTTTAGATTCCTATGTGCCCGTAGCGTAATCATGGGCAGCACATCATTGCTAGTCATGAGCAATTTGCGGCCTCCATCACCTACAGTGCTTTTAGTAGTTAGAGGATTATGTTCTGAAGGCGTCATATAGCATGAAGATTTTCCTAGTGAAGAAGTCATAAGCTTTATCGTAGGTTTCTTAGCAGAACTCAACGTAATCAGTGTTGTCGCGGGGGTCCTTGCTTTCAGCAGTAGCGGAGCAGCTGTAGAAGCAAAGGCACCTCGTCTCGCGGAGTTGGCTGTCTCCCTGGAGGATGAAGGCTTATCCTCATGACAGGCAACCCAAGATATCCAATTACGACCGTTGATCTTATGACTTTGAGTGGAGGGATTCTTTACACCAATGGAAGAGCATGGTGTGAGGAGCTGCTTCACCTCACGGGATGATAAAGAGCCTGGTGTGATCAAGATATCAGCTGCCGGCATCGTTTGCCCTAGCCGCCGATCAGAATCCTCAACTAAGACATAATATTTTGCATCTGCATGAAGTTATTCTTGAAAAGTGTAGGGAGTAATATTTTCGGCAATACGCAGTTGCATTCCATTTCCATCTAAAAATTTCAAGTAATGATGCAGAGTAGAGGGCACCACACGGTACTTGTGAATCCATGGCCTACCCAAGAGAGCCGAGCATGATGTGTTTGCTTCAATGATGAACAATCGTACCTTGAAGCTAAACATGGACATTTGTATCTTCACTGTAATTGCTCCAAGCGTGTATTTCCCTTGATTGTCAAAACCATATATCATCACATCTGTAGACTCCAAATCATCCACTATGAAACCAGCCTGAGTCAGGCTTCGCAATGGCAAGATATTTACCATGGATCCAGGATCGATGAGGATTCATCAGAGATGCGCATTTCCAATGTTCCCTTCAATGTAAAGTGGCGGTTGTGGTCACCGTCTTGAATGACTTTATCCTCCTCAGCGAAGGTAATCTCATTTACAAATAATGGATTGGAAAAGAGGCGGTGTTTCACCATTGCCATGTCATAGTGCTCTAAGTCTTGTAATACTTTCACGAGTGTTTCCCACAGATAGGGCACTAACATGAGAGCATCATACACACTCAATAATGTAAGGATTCACTTGAGGTGTGCAAGGACATTGTAGTCGACCTCAGGCACTTTTGTTTTTCCTTCAATAGGTATTTCACTTGTTCCTTTTGGCATCAATGCTTCTTTTGTAGTGATAGACTTGTCCGCCTTTGCTGGCCTCGACTTTGGTAGTTCGGGTAGAAACTTACCTCCCTACAAGTTCATGTTAACTTCTTCTATTTGCACTTATTTTGACATGGCATCAGTTTGAAATACTTCATGCTCGTGAGAGATGAATGATTCCTCAACTAGAGCTTGGGAAGTCTAAAATGACATTACAGGTAGCAATTTTGCATGATGGAACAACGTTGTCCTCCTCTTGCATTTCTTCAGTTATTCCCAAGGTTGCTTGCCCCCAGCTTTGTGGCATGAATTGTGCCAAAGTAGGAAGCATGCATCTTGGATGTGGAAAGGGTTTATCTCCTTCCAACTTTGGGACAAACCTAGGAGGAAATAGCCGTCGACTTGGATCAGGTTGTCTCCTTATCATTAAGATGTTACTCGCTGGCGTTACTGAATGGTGCCGTCGAGGATGCTAGTCCTTGAAAGGTAGATGTTGACACACCATTTTTCAATACCCCTCGTAAGTAGCAGAGGGTGTATCTTGGTGAGCTGCAAGGCTTGCCTCTAATGTAGGAATCATATTAGCTATTAGATGCTCAACTTGGGCAAGCAGCATCCACGACTTTTCATCTTTTCTTGATGGGGTGTGTGATTCCACGGTCACCACATTGACCGCATGATAGTCTGGATTAATGGCATCTGGATCCAAATTGATCCTCTTTTCATTAATAGCTCTTTGAAGCCATTCTTTAAAGGTAAAACCATCTTCAATCACATGAACACCATATCGATGATATGGGCAATACAAAGGATTATTGGTCATATTTACTTGTTCAGGCCTCTGTGGGTCTGGCTAATTCAAGGAATGATGTTCCATTATTTGCTCAAACATGTCTTTCACTAATTCTCGTTGGAAGACATACGGTCTCTTAAGCAATTCTTGAAAGGACGGGCATTGCCTGCCTCCAGATAGCTCATTGTTTACACCTAAGGTAGGGACATGGCCTTGTGATGTAAAAGATATTCTTCTCGTGTTGACTTCTCATGACGCCTTAATTTTGCCCCCATTGTGGGTTATTTTGGCTGTTGAGCTAAAACGCTTAGCAGGATCAAAACGCTAGCATTCTTGTAGAGCTCCATAATTTGAGGAGATTTCTCAAACTCTAACTTTGTGGTTGCCACCGCTGAACTGAGGACACTGAATGTCTTGGGTTCTCATTGAGACACATCAAGTGACCAATGTTGTTGCATTCCGTGGACACACATTTCAATGGCATCCTCTAAATGCATCTCTCTGGCGAGGCGCACATAACTATTATGGAAGCGAATTATGTAATCGTAAATGCTCTTATCTCGTCTTTGGCGAACTTGAGCCAGCTTCACAATTAAGAAGTCTTTCTTTATGGCGATGAAGTGTTTTTTGAAGACTTCTTTCACGCCTGCCCAACAATTGATAGACCTAGTCGGTAGACGGCTATACCAATGGAAGGCTGGGATAGTCAAAGATCTAGAGAATTATCGTAATAGAAGCGACGAACTGTTGGTAGTATCACCACAAGCTACCTCAAAGTAAGCCAAATGTTCCTTCGCATTGCCAGTTCCATCAAACTGACAAAACTTTGGCGGATGCCAACCCGTTGGGAAGGCCACCATGTCATGCCAGGCTTCATAAGGCTTCTCAAGCTCACTTTCCGATGATAGAGGTGCTTGCTCAATGGCAATCTGCTTAAGTCTCTTGTTCACCAAGTATTCTACAATATTGTGGTAGCCCTTCAGCATACATGGGGATGCCATCATACTCGTAGAAGCAGCAGGGATAGCTCGTGGCCCAGGATGAGTATTGGACAACACATGTGCCATCATTACAAGCTGTTGTCTCTAATTTTTCAAATTGTGGGTCTTTGCCTACTTGCCATGTTACTTGTGGTAAAATTCTTTGACCAAAACCCATCATGGTTTCTGGGAGACTATCAAACTTGGTGGATAATTATTTCATCATTTGCCTTTGTTCATGCACTTGCTCTTCTAAATTGACTCCTTGTGACCTCAATGTCTCTATGTCAGATGCAATAGCACCGTTCGTTGGAGGAATTAGATTTTCATCAATTTGAATACCTTTGTTTTGCTCATCAAATGCCATGCGTGCTACTACCATGTTAGTATCATCAAAATGATCCTCTCCTTCTGATGGAATAGAGGGTTCGAGCTCCTAGTAGGGAGGCAAGTTTGGATGGTTCTTTAGTGAAGAAGAATTAGCACTAGAAACATCATCACTTTGTGTATCGAATTCTGCCACCCCTTCTTCTAAAGCTCCTCTCACATTTTGGAGGGTGATGGAACGTAGCTAAGTATTCACTCTAGGCCAATTTGTGACTTGTTGCAGCCTTTTATGATCTTGAGGGAGCCGAGCGGTAAGGTCGACATAGAAATGAGAATACGTGTCATTTTCAGACAGCGAACCTTTCCCGAAGTTATGGAGAGGCATGGAGCCGCCGATCTTGTTCCTTCTATGGCGTTGATTCATCTTCCCTTATTGACTCACTGGTACTTTTAAACCACGTGCGCACTTGGCCGAAGCGAGGCAGAGGCACCTTAAGAAAATGTGCCTTTGGGTTGGGAACGATTTCTTCATCTGTAGGATATGAAAATTCCTGGGTGACACAAGGAGAATCCCACACGTTGTTGATTGCATGCCCCGTGCAAGCCGTCAGAGTTTCACACTTTGTAACATTCTCTCTAGCTGCGTCACCTACCTTGCTTACCCCTTGTTGATCATAGTGGCAATTAATTGTGGAGGTTCCTCATTTGAGAAATGCGAATTAGGTTACGTTTGCTCAATGCCCTCCATTGGAGTAGCTAAATGGATAAGTGTTTGCTGATTCTCTGATAAGGTGGTATGCGATATAATATTTCTTGGTTCTTCCCAAGGAGAGATGATTGGAATATATGATTGAGAGGCCATCGCCTCCTCTTGACGGGGTACCTTAGGTCGTGTTCCCCAAGTTTTTGGAGTCATATGATTGAGGAGGTAATTGTACCTCTCACTTTGCTCTAGCCGTGGGGAGATGTGGAAGGTGATATTATCATCTTGATGAATCTCTCCATTATCTCGAATGTATATTTCCGTATGCTTGAGCACCAAGTCTTCCAGCTCTTAATACAATGAGTGACGACTCCTCTGACGTCTCTGATGCCTACGTTGACTGATCGTTGGCATGAAATTAGGCCTTGGGGGCAAGGGTGGTGCTACCTGGGGTGACTACGCGAATTGTCGAGCCATTTGAGCTGCCGAAACTTTTTGTTGGAGTGGTGCATGCATTCGAGGTCCATGCACTAGAGGGTCTCGTAGTTGAGAAGTATTCCAAACTGTAAGACCATGTGGATGGTCGTAGATTAAGATATGATGAATAATTGACACTTGGTCTGCTTTGGATTTTGCATTTGTGAAAGACTTGGTCATTTGCAGTTGAAGCCATTGCCCTTGAGTGGTCGTGTGCAGTTTGGGTGAGTTCAGATCACCGACGCTACGACCACGGCAATAGACACTCTTACGACCATGGCATGCACACGTTTTACAGCCACAGTAAGAGACGTTATATGACCATGATAACATATGCTTTATGATCACGGCAACAGACACTCTTACGACCGTGGCAACAGACACTCTCACGACCATGACATGAACTTGACTACAACTACGGCAGGAGTCTTTACGCTTGGTGGTCAGCAGGAGTTTTTACGACCACAACATCAGAACATAGACAATCTTACGACCACAGCTATGACCACAGCAGGCTACGACCACAGCATCCTATGACCACGTTGAGCTTACAACCACAGCATCCTACGACCACATTTAGCTTACGACCACGGCATGCTACGACCACGTTCAGTTTACGACCACGGCAGGCTACGACCATGTCTGGCTTCGGCCACGGCAGTATGACTTCGACCTTTCAATCATAGCAGTACGACTTCGACTTTATGACCACGGCATATAATCGTAGATACAGTACTCTTTCATGGTCGTAACTTCAGTACTCGATAGTCGTAGGTTGTACTGGTCATTCTCGATAGTCGAAGGTTTTACTGGTCGATAGTCTAGAGCTTTGCAGTCATTGGTCGTAGGTTTTGCAGATTGCTTCCATGGTTGTAGGTCTTGCAAACTGCTTCCATGGTCGTAGATTTTGCAGACTACCTCGATTGTCGTAGATTTTGCAGACTGCCTTCATGGTCGTAGGTTTTGCAGACTACGTTCATGGTCGTAGGTTTTGCAGACTACGTTCATGGTCGTACATTATGCAGACTACGTTCATGGTCGTAAGTTATGCAGATTACATTTGTGGTCGTAGGTCGTGCAGACTATCTTCATGGTCGTAGTTTTTGCAAACTACCTCCATGTCGTAGACTTGGTAATCTAGTCGATACTCATAGACTTCACATTCTGCTATTCTGCCTGTGGTAGTCGGAGGCTTAGTGATCGATTGCCATTGGCTTCACGGTCGATACTCGTAGACTTTCATGGTCGATATGAGTGCTTCAATCTTGATATCATTGAGTACGTCAAGTACTCGGGATGGGCCGGTGGCTAACTGGTCGGTGAGTGGTGGTCAATGATGGGTGGTCGTTGCTTGAGGTACTCATAGTCGTAGGACTCAGTACTCGATAGAAGTGGTTTCACGACCACGACAAGTGGTCGGGTGGTGGAATGTTGTCTCTACTCGTAGGTTTCGAGTATGTGCTGTGGCTGGCGATACTCGTAGTCGGTACTCGATAGTTGTGTGGGTTTCGAGTACATGTGGATTACGAGTTAGCGGTCGTATTAGTGGGTCTGGTGAGCTGTTTCGGGTAGCGATAGACCAGTGTGGTCGTAAACGACTTGGTGCATGGTCGTAGATGGTAGCGATATACTAGTGCGGTTGTAAACAGCTTGCTGCATGGTCATAGGTGGTAGCGATAGACCAGTGCAGTCGTAAATGACTTGATGCATGGTCGTAGGTGGTAGCGATAGAACAGTATGGTCATAAATGACCTGGGGGATGGTTGTAGGAGGTTTGGATCTTGTCTGGGGATAGACAAGGGTGTGTTTTGCTAATGTGTGTTGCCAAGAGTTGGTTTCTTTGGTCTTTGCATGTGCAGGTGGGCATAGAGGCGGCCATGGTTGGTGACGAGGAGGACCAGGACTAGGAGGGGTAATCTGAGGTCCAGGCGGTTGTGAGGTCACGCGAGGTGGTTGAGCTTATGTTGGAGCACATGGAGGTCAAAGATGGTTGTTGTATGGAGTCGTGGATGCAGTCCATGACCTGTACAAGTTGGTTAAAACCGGTGTTAGGAAGGGTTTCGGGTCCCTTGATTTGAGGAAGGGATAAGATCTTGTGTCCAGGTGGTTATGGACGCGGTTTGAAGTGTTTGGATGTAACACGGCTTTGTGCGCTGGCTATAAAAGCAGGGGAAGCTATAGGCTAGCGTATGGGTTTTTAGGGCTTTCGTTGAGAAGGTTTTTAGGGGTACCGTGAGGTGCTTTGTAGCCAAAAAAGTTGATGAAGAAATAATAGATTAGTTTTTTTCCAGGGAAAGATTTTTGATGACTTCCAGTTCATCATTCTTTCTTTTTGTTTTCCGCGCTCTGTTTTATCTCCAGCGTGTAGTCGTCTAGGTGGTGGTCGAACGGCTGCGGACAACAGACAGAAGAAGGTTACGACCACGTGTGTCGTTGCTGTGATGAGCGATCGTATCGAGCAGACGATTGATCGGTTGTCGATCGAGTGATCGGAATGAGCAGGTGGATGATTTGTTGTCATATCGAGTGATCATTCTGAGCAATCGAGCGATATGCGATCTTAGCATGTGGTCGTAATAGGCAGTCGGCGACATCGATCTACGACCACCTACTGGCAGGCAACTACGATCGGTACTTCTGCTTGGTAGCATGCAGTGCAGTCAGTACTTCCGCTCGAAAATCCATATTGCTTTATTTCTATTTTTCTACATTGTGTGTTGTTTTTAGGTGGTAAAAAGTGGAGACAATCATTCACCCCCTCTGATTGTGCCATACGATCCTACACAAACTCGCCACTGCTGCTTCGCATGAGCGGTTATCACTGGATCTTGATGTCTCGACCATTGATTCCCTCGAGATGGCAATGTTGTGTGTCTTGGATGGGCAATTGGAGCAGGTGGGGACCTATGCCGTGGTGCTTAAGTTTGGCGCTCAAGCTGCAGACAACAGCTTGCTGGCGAGTACCTCAATCCTCCATGGGCTCATGGTGCTGATGACCCAGCTGGTAGATCGTGGAGCTACCTTTACAATTGGCTCATTTGATCTTGGAGTTGTCGAAGCTCTTACCACAATCCTCATCACGAGGTGCCGAAACCTCATTTGCATGTACAACAAACCTGTTGCTGGTGTAGAGAAAGGATGGATCTCCTTTTGCAGAGAGATGTAGGTAGGGTGCTAAAACACCTTGTCAAACAACACCCTTGCTATTAATGAATGAGCTGGTTGGCCCAGGTAGCACAAGCTTTGGATGCGATCATTATTTCCAATACTCCTTCACAATTGTCTTCCTTACTATTTCTTTGATCTTTGATGGTTCATGTGCGTAGTCATCCGGGAACAAGTTGTATGGTGGAGTTAAAGTGCTCCGATAAGTGAACACCTTATCTGTGAGGTCTCTCATGCTAAGAGACTAATCTTCATCAAGGACAATGCTCTGCGCAATACAGGAGCTAATCAACTGTTGAAATGCTGCACCTTCCAATACTTCCTATTGTAGTTACAAAGAGGATGAGGGCTATATGCTCGACGAGCATTAGCCATCAGCATCCGAAGATTTTGTGAGACTGCCTCTAGAGACTACAACAGTTCAACTTCGGTGTGTTGCACTGTCGGCTTAACCAATTTTGGGTCAATAGTCGGAGCATGTAGTCATAAGGTAGCAGCATTCGCCCGCCTATTGTAAACTTTGGCGCGCAATCTCTGAGCACCATTTACATTTCCTTCGATCTCAATGACAATTGAATCTCTTAGTAAATCACATGCTTCGAGCATGAGAGCAAAGCGCTCCTTCTTCACCTCAGTAGCAGCCCGCTTTCAAGCCTTCTTGGATAGAACCATCTTTAACTGGGCTAGCTCCTAAGTTTCATGAACATAGATCTTGCAACCTTGCTCATTATGCAAATGATCCAAATTGGATCACAGGCAGAAATGGTCCAAATTGGATCATTTGCGGCACTGGGGTGTTGTTGAAATAGAAGGATCTACCTACGATTAGAAGGGGCTCGACTCCCATGATCATTATGCAACATGCCATGTATTTTTGATGAATGAGCGAGGGCGAGACCGACAACCAATAAGCATAGCAAAGATGGGAGGAGAACCAAGTCCCACTGGGCGTGCCATTTTGTTTGACGCAAGAAATCACTCACGTATTTCTTGCCCTGGGGTATATGATGCAGACATGCCAGTGTACTAAAATACACAAAAATAGATAAATACAATAAAAGATAGGAAAAATATGTATTTATTCATTCATTTGAGAAGAACAAAATTACAAGTTCCCTTTATACATATGCGCTCTGTAGCCTGTTTTGTGTAGCAGATCTGGCATAGATGATGTGGTGTCCTTGTTTCCGGGGCCTCGGAAGGCTCCCGGTTAATTACATCCACAGGGTAAACTCACAAAATACCTCCGATTAAGTTGTGCATTGGTCGTCGTCTTTAGTCTTCGCTTTATGTTCTCCATGCAAGGGATGAATGATTAACGAAGGTGTGGACATTGGCATTATCCATAGCCTCGTCGGTCTATGGGGCCGTTGATAGCATGGTCGTTACACTGACCACGCCCGCCAGTGCCATTAGACCTTGTCAGTATCGAACAGACACGATGGAAGTTATTTGAAGTATGCATGATTAACATCTAGCATAGTCAATCTAACAATAATGGTAGTAGGAATCGGTGTCGAGGACATATCAGTAGTCAAGGGTCATATGGTCGAAATCCATCGGATGTCACATATGGCTGAAGGTCATCATAGTTGAAACCCATTGAGAAATGCCCGTGGTCGAAATCCACAATGGTCGAAATCCAACGAAAGATGCCCATGGTCGAAATTCATCATGGTAGAAGCCCATTAGGAGCGCTTTGTGGTCAAAAGTCACCACTGTCAAACTCATCGAAAGATCCCCGTGGTCGATAGTTACAGTAGTCGAAACCCATCAGAAGATGTTCGGGGTCAGAAATCACTATGGTCAAACTCATTGGAGGATGTCCGCAGTCAACAGTCACAGTAGTCAAAACCCATCAAAAGATGTTCAAGGTTGAAAGTCACTGCAGTCGAACTCATCGGAGGATGTCTGTAGTCAATAGTCACGGTACCTGAAACCCATTAGAAGATGTTCGGGGTCGGAAGTCACTATAGCCAAATTCATAGGAGAATGTCTATGGTCGACAGTCACAATAGTCAAAACCCATTAGAAGATGTTCGAACTCATTGGAGAATGTCTGTGGTCAAAATCCACTATGGTCGAAACCAACCAGAAGATGTCTGTGGTCAAAATCCACTATGGACGAAACCCATCGGAAGATGTTCGTGGTTGAAATCCACCATGGTCAAAACACATCGGAAGACATCCGTGGTCAAAATCCACCGTGGACGAAACCCATCGGAAGATGTCCGTGGTTGAAATCCACTGTGGTCGAAACCCATCAAAAGATGTCTGTGGTTGAAATCCACCATAGTCAAAAACCATCGGAAGATGTCCATGGTCGAAATCCACCATGGTTGAAACCCATCGGAAGATGTCCATGGTCGAAAGCCATGGTAGTCAAAACCCATCAGAGGATGTCTGTGGTTGAAATCCACTGTGGTCGAATCTACCAAAAGATGTCCGTGGTCGATAGTCACAGTAGTCGTACAACATACTCATAAAAGTATTGTGGCATATTGGTCGTAGGACGTACTCACCGGAGTACTGTAGCACGTGGTCATAGGTCATAGGAAGTTCTCGTAAAAGTACTGTAGCCTAGAGGTCGATCATCACTGTATCACCATTTTCGTGAAAGTGCTATGGCACCATGTTCGAACATCACGATATCACCATGGTCGTGGGGCGTACTCGTAAAAGTACTGTAGCACACTGAGTCAAATGGGGCACCTGTGAAGCTTGGTCGTAGGGGACTACTCGTTGGAGTACTGAAGCATCGTGATCGGAGATCTTCAACTAAAGAAGTATGCGTACATGGGCGGTCGGTAGTGCTTGGGCACCCTAGGCGATCGATGCTACTCAGATACGATGAGTGATCGAAGGCACTTGACTTCGGCAAGTGGTCATATGCAGCTGTTCTTGAGGAGCGGTCAGAGGCATTTGGTTTTGATGAGCAGTCGGAGGCGTTCGGCTTTGACGAGCAGTCGGAAGCGTCTGTCTTCGAGGAGCGATCGGAGGCACTCAACTTTGGCAAGCGATTGGAGTGCGCGTCTTCGAGGAGCAATTAGAGTGTCCATCTTCAAAGAGCAGTCAGATGCGTTCGGCGTTGACGAGCGATCGGAGACATCTGTCTTCATGAAGAGATCAGAGGCACTTGACTTTGCAAGCGATCAGAAACACCTACCCACAGGAACGATCAGAGGCGTTTGGCATTGCAGGCGGTCAGAGGGCATACTCATAGTAAACAATCGGAGGCACTCAACTTTGCAAGTGGTCAAAGATGCCTTCCCACGAGAAGCGGTCAGAGGCGTTCGGTGTCGACAAGTGGTCGGAGACATCTGTCTTTGTGAAGAGATCAAAGGCACTCAACTTTGTGAGTGATCAGAGATGCCTACACACAGGAATGATCAGAGGCATTCGGCATTACGAGCGGTTGAAGGGCATGCTCATAGTAAATGATTGGAGGCACTCGACTTTGTGAGCGGTCAGAGATGCCTTCACGAGAAGCGGTCAGAGACACTCGAGCGTAGCATCATTCACCTCGCCTTGCAAAGCCATCATTAGACCGGACACATGAGCAGACCAAAAATATGGTATATGATAGATCGTTGCAGCTGCATGGCTTGGGACGATTGAGCTGCGGGTAAGGGATGAAGGGGCTTTGCACTTTAAACTCATGGGATTCAGCAAGTGATCAGCGAACTTGCCAGCATTTTTGTCATGACCACAAGCTTTTTGACGGCGAACTCCACAATGCTTAAACGATGGTATTGCCAACAACGATCATGGGGCTTGGCAATCTTCCCTACCAGCTACCATCCCTCGACATGCGAGATGGCTAAATAGCAGAGACAGTGAAAAGAGAAGATTTACCGTCTAGAGCAGAGCGCGTCATGGCCTTGCCTTCTCCTGAGTTCCTCCGCCTTCTTTTCCTTTCCCCTGAGTTCGTCAGGGTCCTGACTTGTCGTCAAGTGTTCGATGTGCGCTTTCCTCTGTGTCTGTATCTGCCTCTCTGTTTCTCCCTCCGTTTCCTCCTGTCCCCTTCTCTCCCTCCATCTCGTCTTCTTTGTCTTACCCCTGGTGAGCAGATATGCTCCCCCTTTTATAGGCGCAAGTAAGGGTCGTAGGCCTCGTACATGGCTCCCACGCGGTGCCGATCATGCCATTTAAATTGAGATAAGATTCCTAATCGACTACGGATTAGTTACCTTCCATAACTTTGCTTTCCATATCAAGAGCTTTGTTAAGAATTATTTCCATCGGATGGGGACACGGTGCGATTATCTTTCCATTGTGAAGACAGTGCATACCGAATCAATCTTTTCTTTCCATCTCTGGGCATAGATTTCTGTAAATTAGCCACGTGCCTTGCAATCAGTCAAGAACATGCGGTCGTATGAGGCGCGGCGCCGCAAATGATTGAAACATGGTCATATGAGGTACGACACCACAGTACTCGTGGTCATAATAAGGTGTTGTGGTCAAAGCATCACGGTTGACACAACGTGGTCATAACGGCCAGTCGACATAACGTGGTCGATCCAACGTAATTGAAGAACGTACTCAACACCCCATGTGGTCGAACAAGTGATCACAAAACGTGGTCGTAAGTGCTTAAGCAGGCGTGGTCATAATACATGATCGTCTCAGCATGGTCGTATCAGACCTTGGAAGTTCATACTCAGATGCTTTCGACCTCGTAGCCATATGAGGCGTAATGCTTTAACTTAAAAATGTTTGTACAAAAGCTCATCAAACAGTATTGCTCTCCTTATTCTCCCATGGATTGTTATTTGAATTGCTCTTCTATTGCAAAATAAAAATGTGGGGTGTTGGGTGGTGGCCGGCTTGGAGACCTAACGCGGTTACACACGACGACAGGGCCCTAGAATGCAATACACCACCAGACTTAGCTTTTAATTATGCAATTTGTAACTTTAGAAATTAGTTTGTCTTTACGCAACATTTTGTAAAAAATGGTTGTAATAATTAGTTTTAATCCAATTCTTTAAGATTTTGAATTTGGAAGTTGTAATATGTTACTGTAATTAATGTGTTGTAATAATCCTTAATTCCTTTTAACTATTGTTAATTGCACTGTTGTGAGAGAATTAGGGTTTGGGTTCTTTCACTCAGCAACCTGCTGCGCGCAGACCACGCTGCGGCCGCAATGGCGAACCTGACGCACAAGGAGCGCTGGCGGCACCACATGATTGTTCGACAACCGAGACTGACGCCGCGGCGCCCACGACGCCAGCCTGCCTTCACGGAGGTCTCCGTCGCACATGCTGGCATGCGCCAGCCGAAGGTACACAGTACACCGCCGTCGTGGTCCAGTTCAAGGACCGGCAAGTTGCTATTCGGGTACTAAAGCCATGGCATATGCATATCTTAATGGGATTGGACCAAGTTATTAACCCACTTCGCTATTGCAAAGTTGATATCACTTTCTAAAGTGATCGAGGTTATCAGTGTTTTAGTTTCACTTACAAATGTATATCGAATTAAGTAATCCTTCGAGTGGGTAGCCACTTCAGATTTCTTGTGATCCACTGCAGATGAGGTTATCTTTTGATGCATCCCTCTCTTCTGATTAGTTGATCGACTTGATTCGTTACATGTGTCTGTGAAAGAAACTTGCTATTTGATGTAAGGTTTTGGATCTCGTTGTATCGTATAGACACTGTACTAATCTAACTTAGAGGCTTATATTTATTAGAAAGAATTAGAGATTAGATTTAGCTTGTGCACTAAAAGTCCATAAATACCTTGCTCTGCTGATCTGATTTAGCTTAGAGCCTCCCTGCAGAGCACTCAACTGATCTGCTGCTTGACCATGCTCCACCGTCTGCCCATGCCCTGCTGACGACTGTTACAGTGCGTACCAACCGCAACTGCTGCCCACACTGAGCAGAGCACTGACGACTGCTATAGTGACCATCGTATACTACAGTAGCCACCGACTATTATAAAGGTTGGTCGTAACCGACCACACACAAATTAGTCGTCTTTCGGTCGCACATGTCTGCTACAGTGACCGACCACTCTCACTTTCAGTCATACACGTCTGCTACAGTGACCGGTGCTTTGACCACATCTTGTCTTCAACCGCATCTCCGACCATACAGGTCATCTGAGCACCAACCACTATACTATCGACCATGCTACGACCATGACCACGGTCGCCACGACTATGACCTCATATAGGCATCACGACCACAGCGCTAGCGACTTCGGCGCTGGTCGTTACGACCACACACAACATGATCGTAACTGACCACTTACACAAAAGCTATGATGCTGGTCGTTACGACCACACACAACGTGATCGTAACCGACCACTTACACAAAAGCTACGATGCTAGTCGTTACGACCACAAACACAATGTGACTGTAACCGACCACTCACACAAGCGCTATGACATTGGTCGTTATGACCACAAACACAACGTGGTCGTAACCGACCACTCATCCAAGCACCACGATGCTGGTCGTTACGACCACTCACAACATGGTCATAACCGACCACTCATAAGAGCCATGACCACAGTCACTTCGATCACAGCCACTCCCACCATGGCCACTCCGACCACGGTCACTCCAACCATGGTTACTCCGATCACGGCCACTCCGACCATGGTCACTCTGACCATGCCACTCCAACCACAGTCATTTCGACAACGGTCACATTGACCACGGTCACTCTGACTACGGTCACTCCGACCACGGCCACTCTGACCACGGTCACTCCGACCACGGTCACTCTGACCACGGTCACTCCGACCACGGTCACTCTGACCACGACCACTCCGACCATGGTCACTTTGACCACGGCCACTCCGACCACGATCACTTTGACCATGCCCGTACTCTTGGCAGTTGTAGCAACATACCTTGGTTTTGTTGAACTTTCTTCGACCACCACCACTACGAGAGCCGCCGGAGAAGCCCTTTCCTTCTCACTTTGACGACCGGGTCTCCCACTCGGCCTTGGTGAGAAGCAGATGCTCCTCCTCGTTCTCTTGCGCTCCTCATATGCTTTCAGCCGCCCTATGGCTTCCTCAAACGACGTCATCTCCAGATCAGAGTACTGCTTGATTGAGGGACCATCGGGAGGAATTTGTTAGGTGCTAAGTCGAGAAGCTTCTTCATGAGTACTGGATCCTCCAGAGTTGAGCCAAGCGCACTATACTTGCTTGCCATCCCGCTCAGCTTTCCGGCAAAGTCGTCGATGGACTCCCCCTCTCGCATGCACAGTGTTGCAAACTCATTTTTGCAAAGTTTGCAGGCGTGCCTTTTGCACCTGGTCAGCGCCAAGGTATCTGGTCTTCAGAGACTCCCACACCTCCTTGGCTATTTCCTTCTTCGCCACCTGCAGAAGAATGTCTTCGAGTATGGCTTAGAAGATGAAGGCCCACACTAACTTGTCCTTCTTCACCTCCACGACCACTCCAGTCGGTGGAGCGATGGCCTCCCAGATCCCCTGAGCATCTATGAGCGCCTCCATCTTGATCACCCATGCAATGTAGTTGGAGAAAGTCAGCAGTGGGTAGTGGAAGGGCACGCCGCCTGCTACACGCTGGTCACCATCGACTCCAGTCGTATGTGTTTGGGCATACACTGTGCTCTGATACCAATTGATGGGAAAGAACCACAGGATCTGCACGCTCAAACTCAATACGACCACTCCGCAGTTCCTACCACTACGTGGTGAAAACAGAAGATAGGAAGACCAAATCGCTCATGACCACTCTGTTGTCAGACAAGGAACAGAGCTAGTCGAGTTACCCGTGGTCAAGTTACCATGGTCACTCCAATCACGGCCACTCCAACCACGGCTGCTCTGACCACGATCACTTCAACTATAGTCACTTCAACCATGACCACTCTAATCATGGTCACTTCGATCATGGCTTATCGTCCGACATGTAGCATGTAGGCGTGGTGGTGGTGGTGCAGGTAGGGGGTGTAGGAGGCGCTGCGGGGAGGAGATGGCTGGCAAGGGAGGAAAGGGGCTGCTTGCGGCGAAGACGACGGTGGCCAAGGCCGCCGCCGACAAGGACAAGGAGAAGGCGCCCGTGTCCCGCTCCTCGCGCGCCGGGATCCAGGTTCTGTTGCCCGCTCCCCTCCCTTTCTTGCCATCAAATGAAATGATAGGTTTGTTTGATCGTTCTGGGTGGAAAAGTTTCGGTTTTAGGCTTGTTAGATCTGCGATCAATTTCGCGGTTTCTTGCCGTGGAATTAGACCCAGGCTGCAGATTTCGTTCGTTCTTCGGGGGATGCTTTCTTTCTTTTTGGAAACACATTAGTTGGACAGATCATTCGAGCGCCTACGATCTTATGGTGTTTTGGCTTCAGAATTCAATCCCCCTCGCCTCTTGCCTTTAGGTTGTGTTTTCCCCTGTTAAACTCTGTTTATGCGAGGGCTAAAACTAGTCACTAGCATTAATTTGTCGTCAAGCCTGGTATGTAAGCCGGTGCTCTCTTTTTTGTTGTAGTTTCTTTGTTCTAATATACGGCCACCGAAGAAAATGTCTGCTAATGATTTATGAATTGCTGCGTTCTCGGTTCCCTGCTTCGTTTGAGATGGTGCGCAACCAATTGCTAACCTGTACTGTTCTAGCAGTACGCTGTAGGCTCCTTCAGTCTCATGAACAAGTGTTCAGTATTCACCTGAGTTAAATTCTTCTGGCAGGAGTTTGTGAAGGCTGCACACACTTGTACTGTGTTAAGGGCTTGTGCACTAGTTTAGGGGATGTATTATTCAGTCTTAGCTTCATATTGGGACATATTTCTCAGATGTAACTTATGCCGTGGCGCATATTTGCACAATTGCAAGGATTCATAATTCATTAGATATCTACCCTTACTGTCATGGTAGATAGAAGCCAGTATCATGTCATTGTCTTGCTTTTGTGAAATCTTGATGGCAATGTATGATATATCATATGTCGGATTACTGACTTGCTTCTCTCTCGACAATATTGCAGTTCCCAGTGGGCCGTATCCACAGGCAGCTCAAGTCGAGGGTCTCCGCGAATGGCCGTGTTGGCGCCAACGCTGCGGTGTACTCTGCAGCAATCCTTGAGTACCTCACTGCTGAGGTCCTGGAGCTGGCCGGCAACGCCAGCAAGATCTCAAGGTGAAGCATATCACTCCGCGTCACCTGCAGCTCGCGATCCACGGTAACGAGGAGCTCGACGAATTTTTTTTTACAAATATTCTATTTTTTATTCAAAATTACAGAAATATACTCGTGGCGATATTTTTTTACACAAATAGGTTCCAGTCCCCCCCCCCCTGATTGGGCCACTGGAGCTTATCGCCCAATGGCCAGGCGACAACAACGCTATCTGCAAACCATTAGGCGACAGGTTCCAGTCGCTCAACCATTGGGCGACTGGAACTAGTCGTCCAGCCACAAGACGACTGCATGTGGAGTCGCCCACCCATAGGGTGACTGCAAAGTGACACCCTGTGAATTTTGTAGGATAATCGACTGGATTTGTAATAAAAGTTTATGGTCATTGTATGTTGTTGGAGCGTAAAAAAATTTGTGAAACTTTTTTTAAGAATGATTGACCTTAAAACGATTGGTAAGTACGATGGTAGGTGATATTATGATGTTACTGAAAATTCGTACACGAAGGAAAACTGGTATGTTAATATTGTTAGATGACTTACTATATGAATAATTGAATGCGAAAAGATGAGGAAATAAGCTTGTTTGAATTTAAATAGACTTCGTAATACAGTTGGGAGTAATATGCCACGTACTTTTTGATTACATGCATAACATATAGCATCATGTGTGACTAACCCACCCAACAGCTCGTACAACCTACTGTGTGGACTGGGCCCATTTTCCCTTCCTTGCCAGCTCAGCGTTGAACTCCTCGGTGGCCTCTTTTGTCTTGGTCGCTATTTCCCTCTTTTTCTCGTGCTCCCTCTTGCGAGCCTCCCACTCCCTACACGTGCAGGTCTCGAGATAAGGTTTTGTCTCGCGTTGTATATGCAGGTTTTGCTCATTCTTGCGGCGCTCCTCATACCGGATCTCGAAGGACCATGCGACATTCCACTCCTCGAAGTTGAGGGCCCACTAGTCCTCTGGGTGGATCTCAAAATCAATCCATTTGCGGTAACCACATAGGGGTTTCGGGGACTGTGAATACAGGGGAAAGGTTGTTAGTGCATACTCCGAAGGAGAAGGTAGGGGGAAAACGGTGCACCTAGTCCTTACCAGCTGTTGATAGATTGCGGTGTCTAGACGGCGGTTGGAGTAGTCACTGGAATAGTTTGCGCAACCCCAGTAACACATACCTAGGTTAAGGCAGTACTTAGACTTGAAGAACTTGCATGTGTCCCGACACCAATAAAGGGGGGCGTCTCCCCCTCTGGTGGGAGATGTGGTGAATGCTCCGTATGAACGTTCAGGATGGGGTTGTTGCTGAGAGGTGCGTCATTGCGGGGAGCTGACCTCATAGCATGCTGGGCTTGTTCTGCCCGCGCCGTAGTAGCCCTTACTTTCTCATCGTGGTTGGCAACTGACCGTGCTAGGTCGCAGGTCTCCTCCCATTGCTTCATCATCTTTTCCCATTGCTTCTTCTGCCTTTTGTCCATCCCGGTGTGGTGGAGCAAGTGCCGGTGTAGTCTGGGGTTTGTTTGTGTAGTGTTCTCTAAGAAATCTCCTTGACCTCCTTTTATAGGGCCCCTTGTTGCCCTGTCGATACATGAAGGCAACTGTGTGTTCTCGTCACTGCGCAAAGCTACCAAGTCTAGAAAGCTGGTAAAGCTGGGATGTGAGGTCATGTCGCTGCGCAAAGCTGGCATGTGCGGTCTTCTCACTGTGCAAAACTGGCCCGTGCTGTCATGTCACTACGAAAAGCTGGGCTGTCATGTCATGTCACTGAGCAAAGTTAGCCTGTGTGGTTATGTCGCTGTGCAAAGCTGACATGTGCGGTCTTCCTAGTGCTTAAAGCTGGCGTGTGTACTCTTGTCGCTGGTGAAAGCTAACGTGTGTAGTCTTATCACTGCTCAAAGCTGGCGTGTGTAGTCTTGTCTCTGCGGAAAACCCGCCCATGTGATCTTGTCGCTGAGCAAAGATGGTGCATGCGGTTTTCACAGTGCGTAAAGCTGGGATGTGTAGTCTTGTCAATGGTGAAAGCTGGCGTATATAGTCTTGTCGGTGCTCAAAGCTGTCGTGTGTAGTCTTGTAGCTGTGCAAAGCTGCCCGTGTGGTCTTGTCATTGGGCAAAGCTAGCATGTGTTATGAATGGCGCCGTGACTCCGCAATTACACTATAAAATGAATGGGCGAGGCATTGCTAGTTGGAACAACTATCTTCTATGTCGTAGTGTAAACCACCATGACAAATGCCAAGGGGCCAGTCGAACATGGGTTACCAAAGGAGGACCTTCTGCTCGAAAGGAATGAGGACTTCGGTGCTACATACCGCTTGTTGCCAAATAGGCGCGCTCAGCTAGTGTGGCCGAAATGCAAACACATGCAGGACACGGTGGTGCAGGTGGCAGAAGACCATATAGATGGCGGTCAACGTTTCTTTCGATGCCCATACTCCAGGGTACAAGTTCGCACTCTTCTATTTTGTTGTACTACTAATATAGTTTCAATGTTAACATTCCTTTGTAGCAGATGGATAAATGTGACTTTGTGCGATGGATTGATCTTCCCCATGAACGGTATGTTGCGATGTACGTGCATACGTTGTGGGAGCGAATCGCTGATTTGGAGGCATAGATTGACAATCTTGTAGAGTAGAACGATGACCTCCGTCAACATATCGAGCGTGAGAGGGGCAACGAGGAGGTCATCAACATAGGGAGTTCGTATGACACAACATGCTACTGCGTGAACCCTAGTTGTATATGTGCTTGCCACTACAACGATGTCCAGCCACGTCCGAGGCAACCCACTCAGCAATATTCCATGTGGGTACCATGAGGCTCCTTCCACCTATAGGCAGTGATGTGTATGGTTGTACTATTGTACTTAGGACTGTTGTTTGAAATAATTTTCAATGTCATTAAGCACGTAATTGAATGGTTCGCACGTTGTTGCGGTTGCCATCAATGCTCACTATTTGTTTGGTGCGAGTGTCGAGAAGGTAAGGAGAAGTAGAAGTAAGCTCACCAAAGTATTGTAAACTTCAGTACGTAAACAATAAACGTAAACAGTACATGAACAAAAAGTATACAGTCAGCACTACCGTCCCCCAATAGCATCCCCAGCCCCCCTCCATCGCCACCCTAGCACCCTCCGTCTCCGCGTCCGTGTCCTCCCATACGGCCCCGCTTGGCCGTCCTCCGCTGCAACGAGTGACGACGCCCTGACAACGTAAGATGATCAGGAAACCACCGCACCCACCCCTAAGCTGGTGGAGTAGGGTGCACCGCCACCTGTGTGCCCTCCGGTGCACCGGTGAGGGCACTCCCGGAGAGAACCTCTGGTGGTGTGGCCCGAGGTGTAGAGCCCGAGTCCTACCAGGCCCAGTCTGCAAAATACTAGTCTAGATCGTCAGGGCCCGAGGACACCCCCCATCCCTATTCGGGGAAGAAAAGACTTGCAATACAAATATCGTTAGTTCGTGAGATAAAGCATTGGGATAAAACTGAGAAGAGGCGAAGCGTACCCTCAGTTAGCGCCATCGCATCTGGAGAAGGGACTGTACAACCCAGCTATATATTTCGATTTATGACTAAAAAATATTAAATTAGATTAAATTAAATTGGTTTAAAAAAATAAGTGTTTTGATTGCCTGAATTTTAATTTTAAAAAGGCTAAATTTGAAAAGCAATTTTACTAAAAACCTATAAATATTATTAAATAAAAGGATATTTTATCTAAGTCCAAAATGGTTTTATAATTTTTGCAAATTTTTCTGGAATTTTTGTAATTCATTTGTATTTTTCTAAGCCTTTTCGAATTTTCTGTTTTTTTTAAATCAAAAAGAAAATTAAATCTCCCATTCTCTCTCTCCAGGCGACGCGTGGACCATCCGCCCCATCCCCGCGTTCCCACCCCGCCTTCCCGACCAACTGACACGTGGACGATTCGGATTGAGCCAAGTCCCACGCTGGCCCATCTCCCCTGTCCGCCCCCTCTCTCTCGCGCCTGGCTACTGGATCTCCCTCTCGGTCATGTTGCTGCATCTCCGCCGTCACCCTCCTCTCTCTCTCTCTCTATGGCGTGGGCCCCGCCTGCCAAGCCCATCTTCCCCACCGCGCCGCCTCCTTTCTTCTCTCCCCTTTCCTTTCTTTCGCCGGCCGACTGAATCCCGGCGCCGCTACCTTTCTTCTCCCTCTCTTTTCTTCCCCATGCAACTCGCGCTCCTTCCTTCCTTGCCCCCCAGATTCCTTTTCTTCCGCGGCTGCACTTTCCTTTTTCCCCTCTCTGCAATCTCCCCCGCCCACAATCGCCGGCGAGCAATTGCCACACCCGTGCTACCCCTCCGTCCCTATAAAATGCCCCATATGCATCTCTTCCCTTTGCACCACCTCCCTCCGCCCTCACTCACCTCTCCCGAGCTCTACACCTCCCACTCACCGCGCCCCTTCCCACTCCGAGCCTCAGCCGAACTCCGATGAGCAATCACCATCGCCTCAGTCTACCTCGTGCCTCACGAAAGCTGTATAAACCTTCCTCGTCACCGTACACACCTCCTCCACCTCTCCGCCGAGCTCGAGCGCCACTCGAGGACCTACTTTGCTGCCCACCTCCGGCCGCCTTCGGTAAACCCTACGCCCACCCCTGAGTTCCTCATCGCTTCCTCTCTCTTTTGCACCCAACGCCGATTGCCATCGAGTGCCAGAGCTCCGGCGACCCTCGGGTCCCAAGCACCTCCCTGCTGGCGCCTCGTCACGTCAGCGCCGAGGTGAGGTGGCTGCCGACGTGGTCGCCATGTGGGTGCCACGTAAGCACTGCACCTCCCTGTTGGCGCCTCGTCATGTCAGCGTCGAGGTGAGGTGGCTGCCGACGTGGTCGCCATGTGGGTGCCACGTAAGCGCTGGTTATCAGCCTCCCTGTGGTCCATGGACTCGGTCCACATAGACCCGGACCCACATGTCAGCCTCTTGCCCGAAAATCAACTTAGGGCTGACATCATCATGATGTCATAATTCCCTTTTCTAGTAGAAAAATAATTCAGCCAAAAAGAAAATCCCAAGGCTGACATCATAATTCCCTTTTCCTTTAGAAAAATAATTCCAGAAATTCCAATTTATTCTTTTTCTCTCTTTTCAAACTTCCGAGAGCCCGTTCTCCTTCGTCCAAACTCCGATTGAGCCCGTTCAAATTACTAAATTCATCAAAAATTATAATCTATCCATATTAGCCCTTATATTAATTATTTGGAGCTTATTTGAATTTATTTGGATTTTATTTGAATTTTCTTGCGTATTTTCACGTGTAGACTGCGACGATTCGAAAGAATTCTACTTCAACGACTCGCACTAGACTGCAGAGCAAGGCAAGTCACACACCTTGATCATGTTGATCCTAGTTTATAACTAAAATTATCTTGTTTTAAATCATATTGCATGCATATGTTTATTTAAGTATTTCAATTCCAGTTTTAAACTTAGTTAATTTCCAATTGTTATTGACACATTTGACCTTGTGTAACATTATACCTTGTCACCCTAAAATCAAATTCTAGTTAGTACACTAGTATTGGCTGGAGAGTTTTTATCAAATGCTTAGACCTGCTTAGACATATTATTTGTTTTGGTATATCTTTTCACATAAAATGATGAGCTTTTCAAATGTATTCTTGACTTCGGTGAGTCAAGAAGGATTATAAAATATTTCAAAATAAAATATAAAATCTAGTTTAGACTTAGGCTAATGGTTAGGTGGTGGGTGCAGGCATGCACTATTGTTCGGTGACACAGTGTTGATTGTCGGGCATGGGGGTATGTGGTTGAGTCTAAGTCAAATTAAGAACCGGTCTTTGAGCTAAATATGGGATAATCATGTCTTGTGGGTAAAGTTTTACAACCTCTGCAGAGTGTATAATCTATCCTGAATAGTTGTGCCCATGGTCATGGGCAAGCTGAGTAAAGTTTTTCACATATTAGACTTTCTTTTTCAAAATGGTTTATGAAAAGCATATAGATGGATGGAATCCATGGGAGATTGAAAGCTTATAGATGGATGGAATCCATACGAGATCTTTTGGAAAAGATGGTCCCGGTGGGATGCCCGTAGTTAGGTTAGTGTGGGGGATGGACCTGCACAAATGGTATTAATTTATTTACAATTACTATTTTTACTTATACTACAAGAGATGTGTCATTTTGTGACATATATGGCATGACAAAGGGTCTAAATGTCACTAAATCAACTAGTTTATGACGTTTTTGTAGAGGTAATTTGGCTTAGTGACAAAAATAATATGAATGTCACAAAAAATGTCATGATGCAAGTCTAAATCAATGTAGTGACAATATTTGTTGTGTCATTAGGGCTACTTTGCGAACGTCATAAATTAATGACAAAACTGGTGTGTCAGAAATTATTATCATTTACACGTTTTTCAATAATTAATTGCTCAATTTGGATCATTTTACATTTTTTGTACTTTTCTGCAGGCCGGCGCGATCGAGGCGCATAAATGACAAATTAGACATTCTAGGGTTGCTCCGTACAGATGTACGCGTCGACACGAGTGCGTAGGTTCTTTTCACGATGAAATCGGAGTTTCCAAGGGCCGGAACGAAAGAAGTCTCATTGGGAGAAGGATCAATTTGTAAACCCTAGAAACCTGGAGGGCTAAATCATAGAACTACCAACTTCTCCCCTTTCGGCCATATGACCTAGCCGCCGCTGCCAGCAAGAACTTGAGCCCGGCTTCTCTTCTTCCTTCATCCCCTTCTCCTCCTCCTTCAACCCCCTTGCTCCTTCTCCACCTGCACCGGCGAGGGCCGGGCCTTACCTCGCCGATCGCCTCCTTCTCTTCGCCTGCTCCTTCCACTGCGCCTCTCTCCCTCCAGCATCCTCACCGCCGCCTTGCATACCTCCGGTCACCGTCGCCACTTCCCCTCACCTCTGCGTCTCCCATTCTCACCTTCTCCGCATCCTCTCCTCCACCAAGCGCCGCCCCATCTACTCCGCAGCTCGCCGGGCCTCCTCTCTACTCCACCTTCCTCTACCTCACCGCCGCTCCTCTTTTCGCCTCCCCTAACCACCGCCATCTCCGCCGCTCCTCCACCTCCGCGCCACCACGGCCGCCGACGAGGCCGAGCCTCTCTCTTCCTCTCTCCAACCGCGCCTCCTTGCCTCTCTCCGCCGCTTCTCCGGCAGCCCCTCCCCGCCGCAGCCGCCTCCTGCTCCACGCGCGCCACCATCTCCCCCTTCCTCACCGACCTGGCCTCCCTTCTCCACTAGCCACACCAACCGCGCCGTCCCTCTCTTCCACCAACCGCGCCGCCCCTCTCCTCTTGCCCGACCTCGGCGCCACCCCTACCTCTCTCCACCGCCTCTACTCCCTACTCCCTTCTTCTCCACCGCACCTCCTCCATCCCTTCCACTGTGCCTCGCCGCCACTTCTACATCCGCGCCGCCATCCTTACCGGCTCCTCCTTCAGATCTGCCTCCCCGACACCCTTTCCTTCTCCTCTGCAGCCACCGGTCTTCCCAAATCTTCCTGATCCGAAGCCCTTCTCCGCCACCTCTCTCCACTGCTCCTCCGGGCCTCCTCTTTGCCCCACCTCGGCGCCGCCGCTCTTCGGTTACCACCGGCGATTGCCGCCCTTCACCACCTCCGGGCGCCGACTGCACCGATCTGCGCCACCAATCCACCGACACCGAGGACGGCGACCTCTTCTTCATCTTCTCCGACGTGTGCTCCTACGCCGGCGTCTCCACCGCAACCGACGGCATCAACCCCTGCTTCCTCTTCAACATCACCAGCTTGCACCCCGTCGGCATCATCTCTGCACCTTCTTCCTCCCCGGTTGTCTAATTCCTTCCCCTTTATTTCTTCAGCTCTTAATTTCTATTACTCTGTTAAGTGATAATTACCATTTACACTGTGGATGTTGACTTGTGATATGTGATCTGTGTGATGGAATTATGCACTGTGATGGATGCTTGTGCTCACTGTGAAATGTTATTTGTGATGTATGCATGTGATCTGAGAATTTGTGATTATGTTCTGTTAGTTATTTCCAGTTTGCTCAATGTTCATGTTGCAGTAGTTTAATACTAGAATTTATGTTTATTTGTTATCTACTATGGTGCCGTGATCTTGTGTTAGTCATTTAATTGTATCTGTGATCATTGTTAGTACCTGTGAAGGTTTGTGAGCACGATTTAGCTAGTCGGCGCCCGTCTCCTTCACCTTGCTTTCTTGACCCCCCCCCCTCCTTGCTTCTGGATCTTCCCTTGTGCTTCTCGACCTTCCTCTTCTCTTCTATCTATGCCTTAAAGACAATGGATCATCTGTCCACTAATGTTTTCCTTTCTACAGGAAAAGTGTCGAAAAACAAAGATAGCCGTGAGCAAGTTCAATACCACCAAAGACAGGATCTCGGAGCTATGTTTCTCAATGCTATGTCACCGTAAGATAAACCGCTGCATCTTTATACAGTTCTGTTTTTAGGTGAGATATTGAGGGTACAAACGCTCTTGCTGCTGCAGAGATGCAATCTAACTATCATAAAGATGTATCAAATTGCTATTATTCTGAGAAATGGATCATTGTTGCTGTTCATGACTTGTCAATATGAAATAGCTAACTTTATCAATATTCAATTTGGTTCATAAATATTATATATGAAATAGCTGGAGCCCAATAAGGGCCTAATCTGTTTTAGTAAATTCTTTTGCTGTTTGCATATTGATCAGCCTACACAGTGATATGTTTACATACTACATGTGTTCTAGAGAGGCATGCTGATCTGTTTTAGTGCTATGAATTTTCGTAGATACAAATATATCTATTATGGTTACTTGTTTTCCTATTTGCATGTAATTTCAGAAGCAAAATGTATGTTCAGAGATCCATGAGCTTGAGAGCGAACTACATGCTGAGAAGGCAGGAGCAGCAGAGCTTCGAGCACAGATGGGTAATCTGCAGAAGCAGGTAGAGGATCAGAATGATGCACCAAGGCTTCCTTCGTTCCTTGTTTGGCAGCAAATTTGCATCATCTGATGCTGAGTAGTAAGCTCTCAAACTTAGGCTATAGATGAAATTTTGGTGGCTAGAGTTATCATTTTGATATGGATACCGTGATGAGGTTGAGACAACAACTATATGTGTTTTGAATTTGTGTTGAGACACTAACTTTATGTGTTTTGAATTTGGTGATGCATGAAATGCTTGATATTTAATATCGACTGATTTGATTTGAATGTGTGTTGAGACAAAGAACTATTTGTGCATTTTGTTGGATGGTTTGAATGTATGGGCTGATAAAAATATATGGGCTCAAATTTGTGGGCTGAAAAAAATATGGGCTGCAATCATAAAAAAATGGTACCCATCGGGCCAGAGAAAAAAATATAGCCCAATTACTGTTTCAGCCCAAATAATTTATGATGTTTTTTAAATCTGCCACATCAGCGTGACATCAACATTTTATGACGTTTCTAAATCTGCCACGTCATCTGCCACGTAAGCATTTTTTATGACGTTTTAAAATCTGCCACGTTAGCGCCACGTTAGCATTTTTTATGACGTTTTTATATCTGCCACGTCAGCATTTTTATGACGTTTTTAAATCTGCCACGTCAACATTTTATGACGTTTTTTTATCCTACGTGGCAGCTGCCTACGTGGCAAGGCCTAGGATTTTGTGACATAAAACAAATGTCATAAGTTATTGTGACATTAAAATGAATGTCATAATTTTTGTGACACGGGACAAACAAGCGTCATTAAACAAATTTGTGACGCTCATTTTTTGACATAACGATTTTCGTCACACAGATGTCATAAAAGGTGAATTATGACATAATTTTAGATATTATGACATAAATGATATGTAAATTCAGCAATTTCTAATCTATTTATTGTATTTCTTGAAATGCTATTTTACGCACAAATAACCCTATATGCCTTCCTTTATTGCCTTTATCATTATGTTGCATTTGTCTGTTTGACTTACAGAGTATAAGTTTGTACTCACCTTGCTATCTCCACATAGAGGAAGATGACTTCGACTACGGTGAACACCTAGATGAGTAGGCTGCATCTTACTGTCGTTTGTCTGTAGGTAGGCTCAGTGAGCTTCTTCCGCTTCGGTATTTTCTTCTGCTGCTTATGTTTAAATTTGGCTTATATGCCATGGATGTAAACTTTGGTAATCATGCCCATATTTAGTTAATAAATGTCATTATAGTTGATATTTATCTTTGTTGTCCACTGTGTACACTAGCTGATCCTGAACTAGTGCGATTAACATAGAAGATCCAGGAGTTATTGCTCTGGGGTCCGATAGGGATATACGGCCCGGGGTACACCCCCTACGTGGGGAAGTAGGAGATGTATGGAGGACGCACGAATAGTTGCCCTGGCGGTGTATGAGGCCATCCCCAAGCAGACCCCCAGCCTCGTCTGGGTGAGGTGGTGTAGGACATTCCCAAGTAGAACCTCCGGAGTGGTGCCATGCTGGTCGGAGCGGCACCGATGGACAAACCGTCTGTGCACTGGGCGTGGGTGTGGAGACCGCTGGTAGCCTCGTGCAGAACAATAGGGCTACCACACGTCTACCCCAAGCCTCCACGCAACGCCAAGTGCTCAACGACTCCTCGTGTATGACTTCCATACTAGTAGCGAGACTATCCACCATAGTGTAAGACTCCCTCCAAATCGCAGTACTGACGTCAGCCTGAAGGAAAAAACATGAAACGATCAATCATCTCAATGACATTGCCATTAGGGAATATTTAAAAATTACATGTAACGCACCGCAATGTGAGCATCCCACATGAGGTGCACAGGGTATGTGTCTGTCAGAGCGGCAATTTGTGTGGTGCGCTGGTCAACAACATGTACGAGCCTCGTACGTGTCCGCACCTGTTACCAGCATAAGTACTCCGCATAGTCCCTGCTATCATAGGGGTTGTCCTCCCCCACGCAGTCATCAAGCGTGCCCTCCCACTGTGCAGTCCACCCCTCCATCTTCACTATCTAGTCCGTGCCATGTTTCACTAAGTTTCTAGAGTGCCTGCTTATAGGACCAATTCGTTAGTACTTGCCAAACGAATAGTAAGTACAATGAGATTTATGAGAGGCGGACACTCACATGTGCACGCTCTGTGGTAGCGGTGGCCCGACTGGTACCGGAAGCACCTGACGTAGGACAAACTACTGCATCACACACTGCGGCACATAGTCCTCTACGAAGATGTCGTACATGAGCTTCCGGCACGTAAGCCAAAAAGCTTAGTCGCACCAGTAGAGTGTGGACAGACCGTTAGGAGAGCGGTCCTGCAGTGCCGTCGGTGAGTACGGCTCCCAGCTTATGACGTCAGCTATGAGGTAGTCGATCTGCACCACAAATGGCAGAAACGCCCGTGTGACCTGGATGTGTGCGAACTGTACTTGCAAGAAACAACAGCTATTACATACAACCATCATTAATACGAAGAAAATAACTGATTGTCATATTACTTACCCGTCGACGACACCAGAGAGAACCCATCATCGGTTGGTCGACGTCTCCCCTAGGGTACATCTCTGCCCCCGTACAGACTCATGTCCTCTAGAAAGGGTCATCCGAGGCTGAAGCGCTCAAATGACCACAGCTGCAGTAGCAGCGGACAGCCCACGAGGACCGAATTCGCCTTGGTCCTCGAGCACGCATCGCACAAGCCATGATAGGTCGCAGCAAGTGCGGCCGATCCCCAGCTAACCTGGGGGCCTCGCCGTCCACGATCGTCGTAGCATGAGCGATGAGGTGCGTGTCGACAGTGTTGCCGTGGCTGGCGGTGAAGAGAACCCAACCAAATAGCCAGAGTAAGTACGCCTCCAAGTGGCACGAGACCTGTTGATCACCGCGTCTGGATCCATCCGCTCCACCTGAATGCAAACAAGAAGTTACGTAATAGTGAAAATGAGAGCTTACAGGATCGATTATAAAGAGCATGTACCCAGAACAGTGTGAGCCACCTCAGCGATGGCCCATATGTCTGACCCGCTGGGAAGATGTAGTAGTCATTCGTGGCACCCGGTGGAAGGAACCACTTGAATCTGGCGAGTAGGTCCACGTGCCACTCGGCTGGGGCCTCCGGTAGGAAGGCAACAGCTCCCGCGATCAGAAGGCCACGTAGAAGGGACATATCCTGCATAGTAGGCGTCATCTTCCCGAATGGGAGGTGGAAAGTGTGTGTCTCTGACTGCCAACGGTCAACCAAAATTGTCAGCACGGAACGGTCGAATAGGAAGCGTTGTGATCACTCCACGCTGTCGTCCCCACCCGCGAGCAAGGCGGGTCCATCCTCGTCTGTGGCCTACACCATCCGGGCAAGAGGAAGTAGTCAGGCATCCTACAGCCTGCGAAGCAAGTAAAGGTCAGCACAAAACCTACTTACGGCAGTAGTACAACGCTGATAGAGTGCACACCTGATTATCCAGTGGGGGTCTAGTCTTCAAGCCACTCGAGGTGTGCGTGTCCGGACCACTCCCAACTCAGTTGGCTCCTCCCCACTCCTTGTAGGCGGGACACGACGGGAAGCGCGATGCAGCCAGTCAACGTGCTCATCCAATAGGCCATAAGGCCAGTCTGACCCACAAAGATCACGAGCTATACCTGCAAAATGAATTCAAGTTAGCATTTATATGGAACCAAAAAACATTGCATGTAAAGTAACAGTAAATAGAACTTGTAAGTAAATAAACAGAGCAATACTAGGCTATCAGCACAACACCAACTACATTACTGAAAAGGGGATGTAACATGTCAGTTATACAAATGGTACATCAAATATACGATACATTTAGTATGACATTACGCATGTCGAAAGTGGCTACTAACAAAATACAGTTTACAATGGAAATTTATTTCTAATTTTCAACAACTAGTTGTACACACCATGCTACTCTGCCTACTGATCAGCACATGCATTGCATCGTCTAACATGTGCCCCTCCTAACTGCATCACCCGCAACGTGCGCCCCATGATCTGGCTTGCGCTTCATCCATATCATTTTAATACGTCGGCTCTATCGCCGACCCTTCCCACCCTTCAGCATATTAACATCTAGAATCCAAGTCCTCCCTGCAATGTCCAGGTAGCGAAGTTCCACACAACCCTGAACTCTCTGAGCTCCCCACACCACGCATGTAGTAACCTTTCCTTGAAGAAGTACCCCAACATGAAGTTTGAAGGATCCATGCCCATGGTCCCGCATGCAGCGAGGACATGAGAGCATGGCTTGTGTAACAGCATCAGCTTGTTGCACGTGTATCTAGGTTCCTTTGCATGATCTCCAAGGTATACCTCATGGGTAACAAGGGAACGAGCCATCCCAAATCCGGTTTTGTCATGGAGTACCACGTCGAAACGATGCTCTCTATTGCCCATGACATGCACTGTGTGCAATTAGCCCTTGTGTGCCATCGTCTCCATGTATGTCATAATTTTCAACAAATACAATACTCGGGGATTGGCCACATGAAATGTGGCATTCGCATACCTCTCTCTAAAGTAGCCGATTATGTTGTGAAGAATACCTTCTACGATGGTGACAAGGGGCTGAGAACGAAGGCCCCTGAGAACCCAATTGGACACCTCTGCAAGGTTAGTCATCATTATGCTGTACCTTGCACCGTTCGTGTCATACAACAGTGACCACTTCTCCAATGGTTCTCCCTCGATCCACTGCAAAAAGCACTTGATGTTCCGTGAGCTCCTCCTTCTTAGACCAGCTGGGTTAGGCTCATCGAGTGCTGGCAAGCATTTCGGTTGTGCCACCCTAGGCATGACCGGTCCCTTGCTCCTCTTGTCGACATGCTTCCTGCTGTGCTCATCCAACACGGCCCACAAAGCATCAAATTTTCTCCGCTGGTTCTACATAGCCAGCCTTTTGAATAGCTTCATCAACAGTTGTTTTGGGAACTGCTTGAAAAAGTTTGCCCCTAAGTGACGAATGCACCACTTGTTCCTCATATCCAACCAAGAAAATGGCTCCTCGGGGTCTTCCTGAAGTTTTCATATGGCCTTTATAATCCCAGCACAATGATCATGGATTACGCACACACCAAGATGAGTGCTGATAACTCCAACCCTGACATGTCTGAGGAACCATAACCAGCTTGCATAATTCTCACTTTCCACGAATGCAATGGCCAGCGGCAATATTTAGTTGTTGCTGTCAACGCCTATGGCTGTCAGGATCTGCCCCTTGTATTTGCCGATTAGAAAGGTCTTGTCAACTGAGATCACCGGCAGCATGTGCCTAAATGCCACGATGCAAGCACTAAATGCTAAGAAGGCCCTCTGCAACACTGCATATCCTAACGGCCTTATGGAAGGCTTGTCCTGCACAGCGATATACGTGCTCGGGTTCCTGTCCTGCAACACCTTAAGCATACGAGGAAGATTGTCATATGTTGCCTTGAAAGACCTGAAATATTTTTCCAACGCCTTTTGCTTCGCACACCACGCCTTCGCGTAGCTAATCTTGTACTTGAATTTCTTCTAGATAGCTACCACGATATGCGTGACCTCCATGTCTTTCTTCTCTACTATCTCTTCATACATCAAATTGGCTATAAAGGCAGACGTTAGGTTACGATGCCTTACCAAAAGACTGCTGAGAATACAAGAGTGCGGCTCCACCTTCGATACAATCTAGTGAGTCTCATACTTGGTTTTACGTGCGTGCACCCTTCAAGGACAACCGGCCTGCACGTACTTCATGGTGTACTGCTCCTGGCTAGATTTGACGACACAAAAAGTCCACTGTATTGAAAGGGCCCACAACTTGATGGTATCCTGCAGCGATGCCTTGTCGGCAAACATTGAATGTAACCGAACCTCTGTCTCATGATACTCCAAGCTAATTCATGCTCATCATGTGCAAAAACACCCTCAGCATTAAACCGATTCCATTCCTGCGGGACAGGAGCTTCATCCTCATCCGAACTATCCTCGTCGTCCTCCTGTACAGCTTCCTTTTCAGCCCATGCTGTCTGGTCATCGTACTCCATCTGCTGCAATATGTACTCAATATGCTCCCCTTCATCGGCTTGTCATGTTCCCTCTCCATGGTTTGACCATTGTACCTCTCCTCCATGTACCCTATCGGCTTTATCACAAACAACTTGCTCCTCTTCGGCAACATGCGGGCCGCCCGAGCTGCTAGCACCTCCCGGAGCAAGACCGTATGCATGACCTTGCACAGCTTCTAATGCGTATGGTTGCACAAGCAATACACACTTTTATCCATGGCGCCAGCACCATTGCACAAACCCCTTCCATGCAACAGTGCACAGCAATGTTCTCAACTCTCATCTGATGTCCGTGGGAGACCGGCTCCAGATCCCTTGTAAGACGACGCTGCATACCTCGGGGTCTAACAAAAAACTCTGGGCTAGCAAATGCATCACATCTGAGATTTGAGCATTCTCGCCGTCCGGATGTACTAGAGTGGCTTGCAGAAAACCACTCAAATCCACACAATTCGGACCTTCACGAACGGTTCTAGCACCATAATGCACTCTCAATGTAGTGGGTATCGACATTGTTGATGTCTGCCTGCATATATGTTTTAATTTTACAACATGTAAAATCGCATCGCACAATACCAAAGTACCAGCGTACTGCAATTCACATTTCACCGATCGTTCGCATGTCATAACCCACTACAATAACCTCGTAGTATGAACTTCCTATCGGTTTTTCCAATGTTTTTCCAATGTACTAATGACATTACATTCATTTGTATTTAACCAAAAATATTACATATTGTTTTATACTGAATTTCGTATCGAACATAATTATTTACTGAATTTTGTAATGCGTACAAATTTCTATAAATGATTAATTTGTATATTACGGTGACTGAATTTTCCACAACTATAATTTTGTATGCATGAAAATTTGTTAACGATGCTAATTTTGTAAAACTATGTTCTCTAATTTATACACAACTACACGCTTCTACGGCTGCTAATTTACTAAAACTACATTAACTAAATTTTGTATACCAAAAATTTGACTATTTCTATCTACATCTAATTTTCTACTAACACTAACAGTCATACACAGCATTGCAGATATAAAAAAATACCTACTGTTGCTTCTTCTTCTCCTCTCCGCTTCTATGCCTACAATTTCTTATAACTACGTTAACTAAATTTTCTATACCAAAAATTGAACTATTTATATCTACATCTACAATTTTTACTAACACTAACAGTAAATAAAAAATGTATTGCAAATAAAAAATTACCTGGATTTGGTTCTTCCTCTTCTCTCCTCCCCCTCCTCCTTCCTCTCCTTCCTCCCCCTCCTCCTTCCTCTCCCCTCCCTCTCCTTCTCTCCTCCCTCTCTTCTCCTTTTCTCCCCTTCCTCTTCTCCCTTTTCTTCTTCTACTCAATCGAACACTTTCTTCTTCTGTTGAGTGTGGGTGGTGGCGCCTGAGCACTGTTTTTAACCCCCCCCCCTCCCCAGTCGCCCAACGGTCGGGCGACAGCAATTATTCGCCCAACGGCCAGCGGATTGCCCGCGTGTCGCCTGGCCATTGGACGATTGGATCCAGTCGCCCCCCCATTAGGCGACTGGAGCCTATTTGTGTAAAAAAATATTGTTACGGGTATATTTCTATAATTTCAAATGATAAATAGAATATTCGTAAAAAAATTCAGAGCTTGACACCCTCATCAAGGGCACCATCGCTCTCATCAACAAGACCTCCAAGGAGTGAACACATCATCCTTGTGTAGCTTGTGCTTATGGAGTTGACTTTTGATGTGAGGCTCTTAGTGACCCCTGTTATGTTCTAGTATCATTAGGTATGGTTATCAAAACTTGAATTAGATGCTGCTGAATATTTGTGTTAGGGCTAGCTTTGGTAATTGGTAGGGAAGACTTGGAGCAGGTGGTGTTGTGATGTGAAGCTGCTTACATTTTGTCTGTTGAAAACTAGCTAATACTTCAGTATTCATCTCAATGATCAGGTAATCAGGTTCACATGTGATCATTTGTTGTTATCAGATTAATGTTGCTATTGTAGCAGGCCCATTGTAGGGTCGATGGTGGAGACCTGTTGGGTGAATGATCTTTGCCTCTTTTTTTAACTTATACAAAAATAACCCTCCTTTGTTATCTTCACACAATTGGCTATCAGAAGCAAATAAATTTAGATATATAGCGGAAACAAGCACAAAGTATAAGCCAAGGGAATAAAAGAAATAACAAACGGGTTAAAGCATCAACTGATTATAGGCAACACAGTTTGACCAGGCTTGGGTGGTCTGATCATAGGCAACACCGGTCTAATCAGGCCTGAGCAGTTTGCCTGCTCGCTGCTTCCTAATCCATCGTTAAGAACTCAAAATGATCTAACTTATAACCAAATGACTTAAAACTTGAAACGTAGGTTTCTTAGTATCATTGACAAGCTACTCAACAGAATTTTAACCTTTGCCCGAAACAAGGTAGATTATATCAAAACAGGGCAAACCGAGATAAACACCAAGAACTTGTTATAGGGCTACCTAGATGGATGGGATCTAGCCTTTAGGAGGTTTTTCTATCATTTACGCATCCTTAGAAACCAACAAGATAAAAGGGAGAGGAAATCCAAATAAAAAACCAATCAAATCAAAAGCATAAGGAGAAATCCATGGCAAAACTCACTTAGACAAAATTTGGATCTTTATTTTACTTGGAGATGGATGTTTAAAGCCACTCCACTCTTAGAGGATAGTACTCTCTCTTTATGGAGCATACACATAAAATTTTCCTCTTGAAAACCCTAACCCTAACACTCAAAGGCTTAGCAACTAAGTTGACACATCGGCTTAGCAACTAAGTTGACACATCTCCCTCTTTATATATGGAGGCTCATAAGAAACCCTAAGCAACACATCTAGTTAGGTTTATCCACTTACATGAGCTAACTCATTAACCTAACATCTTACCGGGTTTTACACACATGCACACTTTTCAAAGTGGCTCATCTAATGGGCTCGATAGCTCAAAACACCAATTCAATCCGTCAAAGTATCTCTACATACTTTGACACGTAGTATGTAATGTCCAATGACTAGCCGTCATGTCTTCACACATTCGGTCTCCCCTGAATCCGTCTCTATATGCATTGGCCTCTTCACTTGGCGTACCACATGCACCAACTCATTTCATCGTGATCCTCATATCTTCTATGCTACCCGCTTGAGCCATGTAGTCTCACCCAGACTTACCCAATCGTACGGACCTTAGTTCCCCACCTAGTACTAATCTATTGCCATTGATTGTTACCGTTTTCTAAGCCACCTGTATATCCAAAGATAAAGCAATCCAATTTCGAGCACAAGTTCCATATATTTGACTCATGTTTGTCAAATCATGCATCATGCAACATAACACAACCAAGCAATGATACTCATGCCGTGCACACACTCAAACTGACCAAAAACACCTCTTATTACTCTCTGGCTATAGCCACCGGTCTGATTACTCTCCCCATGGCGGTTGGACCACACCGGCTAGACCACCAACCAATAGTCAGTCTGATCGGCTCACCGGTGTAACTGCATTTTCAATATTGGTCACACCGCCCAACTCGATTATGATCCAACTGCCAACAATGGCCAATCGGACCACACGTGTCCAATTCTAAAACACACTCTCTAAAAAAAAGTATCTGCCAACTAGAAGCCGATCATACCGCACCGGCAATCTAACTGCCAACCAGAGTCTGATTACACCAGACCGGCAGTCAGACCATCCTTGACAGACAACAACTCTGAAAATTGCAACTCCGAAAACCAAACTCAAACTTCGACAACATTTACACAACCAAATCAAATGCTCATCGCATAATATGAAGTGACCTCCACATTGTCTCACAACAACCAATTTAAATACTTATCACACAATATAGGGTGACATCTACATGATCTCACACCCATCAACTAAGTGATTGAATCTGGGGTTTAGCGCCATTTGCATGTAATTTGTGTTCCTGAACTTGTGGTTAAAAGGCTTACTAATGACCTATTTCTGTTGTGGGTGGCTGCCATGTACTGATTTAGTGTTCACAATTCAGAATTCACCTTCCTACATGTTTATACTTCTGATTACTGCTGTTGAGTTTGTGATCAATTACTAGACCTTTTTTTGTATTGTAGCTGTGTTATACTGATTCAATTCAGAATTCAGATCAAGTGGTCATGTGAAATTCCTCCCTACATGTTGAAACTTCTCAGTTCTGACCATCTTGTACATTGATATTGGTAATAGGCATCTAATGGGTCTTCGTCATGTTGTTCATCAGTTTACCTTGTGAACTGTGATCAGGGTTGGCTATGGATTGATGTTGTCTGTTGATTGTTGTTGCACCAATATCAGATTACCAAGTAAGGTTTCAGTCGATCTATTATACTGTGTATCTTTGCACTTGCAGTTCCAAGGATATTTGGGGCTTCTAGGGAAAACATTTTGGTTTGTTACTTTATACACCTCTTTCCTGACACTTGGTGCTAACTGATACAACAACAGTTGCAATAGGTACTTGAAAGTTAAAACTTCTCACACAATTTGTGTCTGGCTACAAGATTTGAATTGGTTTTCTGTTTAGACTAATTCACTAGACCTATCAACATGGACCGGAAATCTGCTCCTTTTTACCTGCAAGTCTGTGACACTAGTCTAGACTCTACAGTCTGCATGTTCTATGATTCATCTCTACTGCATCTAGATTACTTTTTACCTAGCGTAGTTCACCCACCCCCTCCCGTGTCAAAAGATCGTAAGAGACGATGCATTTTTAATTCTCACCTAAACTTTGAAACAAGGTAGCATTGGACTCATTCTCATGAACTTTTCTTGAAAAGCTGGAAAAGGATATTCAAACTAAATGATTCAAGTGAAATCGGACGGTGTAACAACAGAGAAAGATCGAGCAAAGCAAGATTTAAGTGATGACTAGAAAATGACAAGATGCAAACTTGCAAAGAAGATAGGAAGCCACCGACGCGCTGCAAAATTGTCAAAAAGTTTTATTCGTGAATTCAGCAAAAATGTAAGCATATTCACAAACCAGGGCCTATGCAGTGTGGTACAAGCAAAGGCAAAAACCCAATCAGACTGTAAAGCAGTTTTCTGAGAGAAACATTCGGAAACTTTGTCGAAGCTCATTTCAGATTTACAAACCTAACCTGATTCCTTGTGCTGAACATCCGGAATGAACAATTTCTTGTGACTAACAGCTGGATTTTCAGTCAAGGAAACCCAACCAGAGTAAACATTCAGGAACATTGTGTATGTCTCTTTCCAGAGTTCGAAATTTGGACACTGTTGGACCCATAGCCCACCGAAATTCCATTTTTGGCCCCCCAAAGCAAAAAATTCCAAAAATAGACCCCATTTGAGCGCGCGTTTACGGGAGGCTGCCACGTGGCCATCGTTCATCCGGTCGTGCGGTCAGCGATCGCGACGACCGCTCGGCGCGCGCTCGAAGCGCACGATCACGCGCCGAAGCGCGACGCGCCGCCACCGCGTGATCGCCCGCCCACCGCGCGACCGCCCGCCACCGCGCGCCCGCGCGCGCCGCCGCGCCCCGCCCGCCAGCGCGACCTCCCGCCCAAAGACGTGTCTTCACGGCCGACCGCGCGAATCTTTGCCATTCGCGCCCCGCCCTTTCGCCAAAATGAAAAAGCTGCAGCACGCACACGCCAAAATGAAGGGCTTTTTCGTGTACCCAGCCGCACACGCGTCAGGAGCCCAAAAACGGCCCCCCCTCAGGAGCACACGCGCATGCAGACTTAAAAGCGCAAGGAGAAGGAAGAAATGCTTGGCAGCCAGAAGCTCAAGCACGCTTGAAACGGGCTGAGCGAGAGAGTGAGGAAGCGAAGGAAAGTGACGAGTGAAAACCCGTAGATTTGAGTTGTGTTTGTTCGGAATCTGCGGTTTTTGCAAATACAAAAGTTGTAGATCGTCTCGTGTGCTTCAAGAAGAGGTAAGTCTTGTGCCCGCGAAACTAAAATTTTATGTATGTGATTAGTCCATAATTAGTCGATTAGCACAAATCATCGTTTGGTAATGTTATTTTATGTGAATGTGTGATACGCGATGTTAATATTTGGTACGTTATGTATTTGTAGGTAATCTTTATGTGAATATATGTATTATAAGTCTATGTGTTATACGTTGTGTATGTGTAGGTAAAAATCAACATATGATGCATGCTTTATTGTAGTGTAGATAATGTTGTATTTTATGTTGAAGTTACGTATTGTAATGTAGTTAGTTTTTGCTGAAGAAAAGAGAGGAGCGAAAGCCGGAAGAGTTGAATTGTTTTCGTTTGGAATCAGTGGACTTGGCAAGTAGAAAAGTTGTAGATCGTCTCGTGAGCATCAACAAGAGGTAAGTTTTGTGCCCATGCAACTATAAATTTATGTATGTCATTAGGCCTGAATTAACGAAACCATCTTGTGTTACTGTTATTTTATGTCAATATTTTATACGCTATGTATGTATAGCAAATCTTGCATATGTTTAGCATGATGTATTGTAGTGTATATAGGGTTTCATTTTTTTGTGAACATATGTACTGTAAAGTAGTTTCAGTTAGGTGCAAAATATAAAGTTGTAGTGTGTAGACGTTGAGAAAACACATATTTATGTTAGAGCAATTGTAGGTGATAACAATAGTAGTAGGATTAAAATAAATTAGAAATAAATTTGGTAGATTAGAAATAATGGAGGGTGAAAGGCATGTATGGTAATCGAGCAAAGTAACAGTATGGTGTGGGAGGAGCAGTGAGATCGTGCGGTAAGTTTGCAAGTGGGGAAGATCTTGGTCTGCGTGCTAGTGCACTTGTTGGCTGTAGATCTTCCCCACTTGCAAACTTACTGCACAGTCCTCACCCGCTCCTCAGAGCAATTGTAGGTGATAACAATAGTAGTAGGATTAAAATAAATTAGAAATAAATTTGGTAGATTAGAAATAATGGAGGTGAAAGGTATGTAGTGGTAATCGAGCAAAGTAATGGTATGGTGTGGGGAGGAGCAGGTGTGGGGAAGATCTTGGTCTGCGTGCTAGTGCACTTGTTGGCTGTAGATCTTCCCCACTTGCAAACTTACTGCACAGTCCTCACCCGCTCCTCAGAGCAATTGTAGGTGATAACAATAGTAGTAGGATTAAAATAAATTAGAAATAAATTTGGTAGATTAGAAATAATGGAGGGTGAAAGGTACAGAAGTGGTAACTGAGCAAAGTAACAGGTATGGTGTGGGGAGGAGCAGGTGTGGGGAAGATCTTGGTCTGCGTGCTAGTGCACTTGTTGGCTGTAGATCTTCCCCACTTGCAAACTTACTGCACAGTCCTCACCTGCTCCTCCCCACACCATACCTGTTACTTTGCTCAGTTACCACTTCTGTACCTTTCACCCTCCATTATTTCTAATTTACCAAATTTATTTCTAATTTATTTTAATCCTACTACTATTGTTATCACCTACAATTGCTCTAACATAAATATGCGCCACCACCTCTACTCTACTCTAGGCATATTTATGTTGGATCCTGTATGTGTTGAAAAAGTAAATATTTATGTTGGAGCATTTGTAGGTGGTAAATTTGTAGTAGTTAGATTAGAGACAATTTGTATAATTAGTATGCTTAGTGAATGACCGTAGTATGAAGGTCATTTGATGGAAAAAATGATATGTATATTTAATTTGATGTATGGTACAATTAGAAAGTGAAATAGTTACAAATAAATCGTAGATTTAGAAATACAAAACATATAATAATCGAAACTGTTAATTACATGATACGATTGTTACATGTGTACTAAAATGGTTGATTATGCACTTATGTTAGGTACGCAATGGTGGCATTGAACAATTGATGGTGTTTTATGGGAGTGGTCTCGCACGTGATGGGCCGTATGGGGCGGACTGTCAAATTGCGAGCGGATCGTGATCCGCACCGTCCGTCCGAGCGCCATGAGCTTGTCCGAGCTACGGAGGTGTGTCCGCTCAGCGCTCGATCGAGAGACCGCAAGGAAGAAGTTACGGATCGAGGCGTCTATGCCTCAATGGTGGATGACGGAAGGGGAGCATATGGCAACTTCGAAGGTGACCAATGACACGCCATGGGCGAACTACATGGAGGTCGTGGCGCAACCCCGATGCTGCGATATATGGGAGGCCAATGGTGTATGTCGAGTTCGTGGAGAGGCGTAATCATCGTGCATGGTTGGTTCAGATGCCGCTGGTGGAGATGAAGTGGCCGGCGGTCATGAAGACCCTTCTGCGGGAGAACATGTGGGCGAGGAAGTGGGTGATGAAGACGACAGGAGGCGTGCGCAGAATTTCCAGCGCAACGAAGGTGTGCACGACAGGTGGTGGGCCGCCCGTATTGACTGTCATGAGTATCTTGGGGACCGGGTGGAAGAAGAGGACAGCGAGGAGGATGAGGAGGTTGAGACAGGCAGCTCTGGAGAGGACGAGGACGGCGAAGGTGCAACTGGAGGGGTGGTAGGTCGTGTTGTGACCACGGGCGGTGCAGACGTGTCGCCCGGATCGACGACATCGCAGCGGCAGCCCTAGTTCTGCCACAGGCGGAGGAGGGAGAATGGGGGTTCAGCGAGGGCGCACTCTTTCTGGGGCAGTGCTTCCGTAATAAGAGTGCTGTCCAGCAGGCTATTGCTAGACATGCCGTCAACATAAGCCGGACGTATCGGGTCCACAAGTCAAAGCCGGACACGTACGTTGTGAAGTGTGTGGACGGGTCGTGTGGTGGCAAAGTCCGTGCACAACGGTACAAGGGCGTTGGCACGGAGTTCCGGATAACGGTGCTGCAAGATCACAGTTGCGAGCTTGCGGGGCCAGTACATAGACACCGCAACATGACATCACGTTATGTTGCGGAGGTGGTCACGCACCTCGTCCAGGCGGATGTGTCAATTACCCCGAAGGTTCTGATGGCAGCAGTAGCGAACGAGGCGGGCTACGAAGTGAGCTACAAGAAGGTGTGGCGGGCGAAGCGAAAGGTGCTGCACAGTATGTATGGGACGTTCGAGGAGGCGTACGACCTGGTCCCAAGAATGCTGGATCAAATTGCACAATCAAACCCAGGCACTTACATAAACAGCAGAGAGGGTCCATCCTACGGAGGCCCGAATCGTTTCATTCTTGACAGAGTGTTCTGGGCCTTCCATCAGGCGATACAAGGGTTCAGGTGGTGCCGTCCAGTGCTAACCGTAGATGGGATGTTCCTATCCGGCAAGTACAAGGGCACTATCCTTACCGCAGTTGCAGCCGATGCAAATGACCGATTCTCGATGGCATTTGCAATTGTGGAGAGCGAGAATACAGATAGCGGCTTTGGTTTCTTTGCAATTTGAAGAATGCCGTAGTGCAAGACAGGCCCGAAGTGTGCCTTATCTCCGACCGCAATGCAAGCTTGATGTCTGCGTTGCGAACGTTGCGAGATGGGACGCAGCCCCGCCCCGTGGATCGATGTGAAGAACGCGGTGCATGAGGCATATTGCAGCGAACTTCCACGAAGGTTCCGTAGCAAGGACCTCATGAAGATGTTCAAGAAGCTATGCATGCAGAACTGAAGCGGAAGTTCGACGCCTTGCGAGGCAGCTCGATCAGAGGCTACGAAGCATGTGCATGCAAGAATAGGGGCCGTGGAGGGGGCTCCACAAGAGTCGGGTATTCTCACAATGGGTTCATCCAATGCACCGACTTGGAAATGTGGTCTTTGTTGCACGACACCGGTGGGGCGAGGTATGGGATCATGACAACCAACATGTCCGAGGTTTACAATGGTGTATTGAAGGGCGTCAGATCCCTGCCGATCACGGCAATTGTGGCCGAGACCTGGAACCATACCGTCGGGTACTTTGTGAATAGAGCTAGGATGGCGCAGAAGCACGTTGAGGAAAACAAGCAATACTCTGAGGTCATGCAGGCCTTCATGGACAGGAAGATGGAGAAGGCTCGAACCCACATTGCTCAACCCATTGATGGCTTAAGGAGGAAGTTTGAGGTCCGCCTAAGGCAGAAGTATGCCATGGGTCAAATTAGAGGGGAGCGCAAGCAGGTATGCACGATTGGTGATGAAGCATCTTGCAGCTGCAACAAGCCCCAGCTTCTGCACAAGCCATGCTCCCATGTGTACGCGGCATGCGCTGTATGGAACCAAAGCGCCGACACAAGACATCTCCAAGTACTACGACATGCAGCACTTGTATGCAACCTGGAGTGCAGAGTTCCATTCCTACGGGTAGACATGCACTACAGGAATTATGGCGGGAGATAAAGTGGGTGCCGAACGATGCTTTGAAGCATGTCGGGCGTGGAAGACGACAAAGCCGTCGCATCCGCAACGACATGGATGAGAGCCACGAGGGATCGTGTTCGGCGCCCGAAGTGTAGGCTATGCAAGACCTTTGGCCACTCCTCGATCGGTGCCCAAACAGGCCGGCATCAAGCAACGCCCGTAGTACCAACCACAATCCATATGTAATGTATTATTCAGAGGTGTACGCTAATTGTTGGCTCGATGGTGTAGCTATGTATTGCACATTACCATGTTATGTATATTTTCGCACATTCCATATGTTTCCTTGTCGTGTGGGTCATATTCGTGTGCACATTGTACGTATGTTTTGTACATTCCGCACGCTTCCTGTCATAACATTTGTTGTGAGTTATGTTGTTATTTGTTGCACATTTTGTTGTAATGTACACTAACTTGTTATCCTTCTTTGGCAGGACATGGCGTTCGAGCTGCTAGAGCCCCGTTGGGACGAGCACCACCGATGCCATGTGTGGTTGTCGGCACCCGCACAGGGGCCTCCTTGCTTCGTCCTTAGGGGCCCCCGAGAGAACTGGCGTCTCGACCCTCGGTACATCCCACTACTGCGGGACACCGGTCTGCTGCCCATTGCCCGCATGTTGGATCTACCGCATGGGTTCCGAAGACGATGCGCCAGTGTTGTCGCCTCGTTGATCGATGGAGGCCGGAGACTCACACCTTCCACTTCCGGTGGGGGGAGATGACGGTTACGCTGCAGGACGTCACGATGATTACAGGTCTACCCCTCCGTGGGCACAGAATATGAAGGTCACAGAAAATGAAGGCGTCATGCACTTACAACACGAAACAACACATACATTGCACATACAGACAAAAATTATGGAAAGTTCTACACCCAAAACATCAACACAACAGATCCCTCGCACAAAGATCAACACATTCCGCACTCGTGGCCTACATGCCAAACGAGCCTCGTGGCACCCACATGGAGAATCTGGCCGAGGGGGCCGCCTCGGACGGGGCTGGCCATCGTGGTAATGGCACGCACATATGCAGCTCGGGTTCGCGCAGCAACATGTGGGATCATAAGAGCTTCCTATGTTGACAACCTCCTCGTTTCCCCTCTCGCGTTGCATCTGTTGGCGGAGCTCATTGTTCTCCTCATTGAGAGTCTCCATTCGGTACTCCAAGTCCATTATTCGGTCCCATAGTACCCACATAACGGTCAATATACCGCTCATGAGGAGGGTCGATCCAGCGGGAGAAGTCGCATTTCGCCATCTGCGAAAAATGACAAGAAACATGGAGGGTCCATAAGCAATAAAAATGTACTATTAGTAATTTGTACCCGGAGCGTGGGCATCGGAAGAAACGGCGCCGCCATCGCTCGCCCTTCCAGACCTGCACGACCACGTACTCATTGTGTCTGCATTTTGGCCACGCTGGTTGCGCACGCCGGCTTGGTAGCAAGCGGTACTGTGGTCCGAACATCTCCCTCCTTTCCAAGGGAAGGTCTTCCTTCGGTGACCCATATCCGACTGGCCCCTCTTCTTCCGCCATGGTATGTTCTTTGTTCGATTTACAGGGTTTTCTGGCTACAACTTCATGGGACCTCTACCGTGCAATTTATATCGAATGGCGGAACAAAAGATGGCTGCTTTGCCCAGAGACAAGACAAAAGCGCTCAGCTTTACTCGGTGAGATGACAACACATGCCAGCTTTACGCAGTGATATGACAAATCGGGGCAGCTTTGCTCAGTTAGATGACAATACATGCCAGCTAAACTGCCTACATAAAGACTACGATCTGAAAAGCCTTCATACGAACATTTATTGCTACTCTGAAAAGCCTACATAGGAACATTTATTGCTACTCTGAAAAGCCTATCGCTACAGAAACCAACAAAATAGGGGCGTAGGCTGTAGCCTTTACAGTGAGTGTTCACGTCATAGGCATGTATCCTTTCCAGTGAGTTTTCATGTCACCTTTCCTTGTTGTTTCATAAATACAGGATACAGGCTCTGAAAAGCCTACATAGGGACGATGTTGGGAGTCTGGACGGATCAAGAAGAGCGAGCCAAATACGGCCGTAGGTTCTTCAAGTGTCCAAACCTGGATGACAATTTCATGGTAACGACGACAACTAAATCATTTGTTTCTCGTTGTCGTTATTCAACTTCATCCATGACATCTACCATGCCACACATAGGCTTGCAGGTTCATCGAATGGGTGGATCGGGTGTCGCCGACATGGCCACATAACCAGGCAGTGGAGGTGGAAAACAAAGGACAATACTTTGTCAAGATGACTCAGGCTCGCGAGGTGGAACGACAGCTGCGGCGTGAGCAAGAGCACCGCGTGAGGGTGGACCAAATCCGTCTGAAGGGCAAGGAGGATGAGCTGCAAAGGAGGCGGGAGCAGCTAAGTTCGCGTGAAGCGACCATCAAGCGTCAGGAGGAAGAGCTTCAAGCTCGGGAGGCAGCTCTCAAGACCAAGAATGACAGGACAAAGGATGCAGCGGAGCCATCTTCAAGGCGCGATAAAAAGGGGAAACAACCACGCTACACCCAGTAGACAAAATGTTACGAGCAGTTGGGTGGGTTAGTCGCATATCATGCTATATGTTATGCATGTAATAAAATTGTACGCAGCATGTTATGAAGTTTATTTCTATTCACATAAGGTTATTATCTCGTGTGTTCGCATTCAATGATTCAGATAGCAAGTCATTTAACAATATTAACATACTCTTGGTACACTAATTCTTAGTAACATAAAAATATCACTTACCAATGTATATATCAAATAAAAAGGAGTATCCGTACAAAAATTCCATCAAAATTACCAACATATACGAGGAGAAGGCATCAGCAAAGACAACACGAACAACTCATACATTTCACGTACATGACATGTAGCAAGTAGTACAACCACCAACACACCAACGAACACAAGAACTAAAATACAACACAACCGTACATAAAACATTACCAAAAGAGCTTGACGACAATATAGCATAAAACATTGCGAACATACACGAGGATAACCTCCAGCACTACAACTTGAGGATAACAATAAACACAAGAAATAAAATAGCACACAACATTAAATTTATCTTCCACTCTAGTCTGCCAAACGATGTCTGCATCCGACGGGTCGCAACCCCACGACAACTCTCTCACGGCGAACACTTGTCATTCCTATTTCCCATTTCATCCTCCCACACCTGAATCGGCAACCACCATGAGCTTCCTGCGATTCCATGACAAGAAGATTTTTAAACATACCACCACGATTTGAATGAACCGAAAAATATGACTCACCGAGTGATTGGGGCACTTGTAGTAGTGTCGCGGGATTCTTGGCCGTCTGTGATGTCCTACGCCTAACCACCAAGTTGCAATTTGGGCACATCACCGTGGTGCCCATGAAGACGTCTTGGCTGACTCATTGCCTAGTCTTGGGGAGTGAGCACGAAATAAAACTACACAGATTGTGAACAACTTACTCAGGAGGTGACTGATAACATGGCCAGGGAGTATGTGAGGGATGGCTCCGTTTTATAGGCTGTGTGGGGGGTAGCCTCACGCACAAAGACCACAGACAACACAAATCTTGACCCCACACCATGCTCAGTGAGGAGACAAAACATGCCAGCTTTTGAGGTGACCTCACAAAAAGGGCCAGCTTTGCTCAGTGACATGACAAAGAGGTCGACTTTTGCTCGATGACTAGACAAAGCAGTCGCTTTTGCTCAGTGACTAGACAAAACGGGCTGCTGTTGAGCTACCGCCTACCGAGCTGCTTGATGACTCTGGCTAGGCCATTACGACATATACATATTAGGCTAATACTTTAACTTGGCAGAATGACGTGTGGTACAATTTTCTACGTACACGTAAGAGAGTGAATGCACAAATTCCTGCAGGTCTTCAGGGGACGAGCCTATCTCATCAATTATCCATTTTCAGTCTCTGAGCTAGTGTCAAAGTCAATAAGTCATTCCCTGAAAGTCCCAAGTGCAATGATACACATCACATTCAAAAGGCATTACATAAGAAAGCATAAAATGCATACCGGGACAGATGTACATAATATTGACAATGAAATAAATTTTAATATTGGATCAAATAACACCTCTTACCGAATGAGGCCATCATCTTCGGTTCCCCGTGGCTTGAATAAGGAGGACATCATTTCTAGCTTGGGTGGTGAGTGTGCATCGATGCTCAGTATTTAGAGATAAGAGGCCATTGGCGAGAGCTAAACACCTAAACAATGCCAAAAGGCATGAGTATAGCCAATTCGTGATTACTAAAGAGAGCGATTGTCCTCGGTGGGATGCCAAAAGATGCCAGCTTTGGGCAGTGACATTACTAAAGAGAGCAGATTGTCCTCGGTCAAATGACAAAAGAGGCAAGCTTTGCTCGGTGAGATGACAATACATGGCAGTGTGCTCACGGACATGACAAAACGGGCAGCTTTGCTCGGTGAGATGACAACACATGCCGGCTTTGCAGATGACATGATAAAACGGGCAGCTTTCCTCGAGACATGACAAAGCGAGGCAGCTTTGCTCGGTGAGATGACAATGATGCCGGCTTTGCGCGATGACATGATAAAACGGGCAGCTTTGCTCGGTGATATAACAAAAGAGGTCAGCTTTGCTCGGTGGGATGACAAAAGATGCCGGCTTTGGGCAGGGACGAGACTAAAGAGGGCAGTGTGTGCTCGGTGACAAGACAACAAGAGGTCAGCTTTGCTCAGTGGGATGACAAAAGATGCCAGCTTTGGGCAGTGACATGACAAAACGGGGGCCTTTTTTCAGTGATATCGCAGCACTCCCATCTTTACTCACTGCTACGACCACGCGGACCATCTTTACACGTATGAGTAGAGACAAAACGGCCCCTATAAATTGGTATGCATTCCATTTCCCAGCGAACATTGCACATCCAAACCCCATACTCCATCGCGCTTCCCTCACCCAACCGGGATGGACAAAGGCAAGAAGAAGCAATGGGACAAGATGGTGAAGGATTGGGAGGAGACCCGTGACATAGCACGGTCAGCTGCAGCCCGCGATGCCGCCCGCGATGAGAAAATAAGGGCGATACAGGCCCGAGTAGAACAAGCCCATCGTGCTACGATGAAAGGTCCCCCCCAGAGCGCCCGCGTAGCAACAACCCCATCCCGACGCCCCACCGGCGTTCGCCACAACTACCACTGAGGGGAGACACCTCCCTTTGTTGGTGCGGGACGTGTGCAAGTTCTTCAAGTCTAAGCACCGCATCGGTCTAGGTATGCGGTGCGGGGTTGCGCAAACTACTCGGTGACTACCCCAACCGCCGCTTTGACACCGCAACCTATCGGCAGCCGGTAACGACCACATGCACCATTTTCCCCTACCTTTTCTCCTTCACAACACGCACTAACAATATCTCTCTTTTATTTACAGTCTCCGGAGCCCCTATGTGCCTACCGCAAATGGATCGATCTTGAGATCCACCCTGAGGACCAATGGACTCTCGACTTCGAGGAGTGGAATGTCACAAAGGAGAAGGAGTTGCTGGAGGAGGAGCGAAGCAAGCACGAGCACACCCTGCGTATACAGCGCGAGACGCAAGCTCATCTTGAAGCGTGCACGCGTAGGGATCGGGAGGCTCGCGAGATGGAGCGCGAGAGAAAGAGGGAAATTGCGGCTAAGGCAAAAGAGGCCGCGGAGGAGTTCAACGCCGAGCGGGCAAGGAAGGGAAAGTGGCCCGGTCCACACAAGAGGTCGTCTGGCGATTGGGTGGGTTAGTCGCATATCATGCTATATGTTATGCATGTAATAAAAATCTACGCGCATGTTACTCCCAACTGTATTATGAAATTTAATATCTAGTATTTTCGCATTCCATGATTCACGTAGCACCTCATTTAACAATATTAAATGTACCAAAATTTATGTATCGCATTCCATGTTACTCACCTTCACAATATCACTTACCACTTTATGTATCAGCCGTTCTATGGTCAATCTTTCCTACAAAAAATTTACCAAAATTTTTTATGTATCTACAACTTACAATGAACATAATCTTTTATTACAACTTTATCTGATTTTTATCCAGTTTATAACTACAAAATTGCCAAAACTGAAAACAGTCACGGAGATTGCAAACCCTAAAAACACAGCAAACCTTAAAAGTCACTTACCACTATTTGTATCGATCATTCTACGGTCAATTGTTCCTAAAAAAAATTTACCAAAATTTTATTGGCATCTACAAGTTATAATGAATATAAACTTTTATTACTACTTGGTCAGATTCTTTCCGAGTTTACATTTACAAAATTGACAAAACATACAAATAACATGGTGATTGCAAACCTAAAAACCATACGAAACCCTAAATATCACTTACCACTTTACGAAACGATCGTTCTATGATTAATCGTTTTTAAAAAAAATTTATCCAAATTTTTTTACATCTGCAACTAACAATGAACATAAATTATTATTGCAATTTTATCTATTTTTTCTCAGTTTATAACTACAAAATTGCGAAATCATACAAATATTCACGAGTATTGCGATCGGGGCATGCGGTCGGGAGCAACGCGCGCTCGTGCGACCAGCGGGACCGGGACGCGCTCGGCGGGCGGGACGCGCGCTGAGGCGAGGGACGCGCGCTGGCGGGCGGTCGCGCGCTGGCGGGAGTCGCGCTCCAGCGCCGCGCGAGGCGATCGTCGTGCGGTCCCGACCGCACGATCGGCGACGTGGCGGCAGCGGAGAGACGCGCGGTGAGGAGGGGTATAGATTTGGAATTTATTTCAGAAGGGGGCCAAAAATGGAAATTGAATTGTTTAGGGGTCCAACAGTGTCCAAATTTCCCAGAGTTCAAACCTGATGCGCTGATCCTGCCGAACGCCTCGGACAAACATCACCTTATGACTGACCGATGAGGGTTTTTGCTTCCGGATTCCGATACCGATTGTCAAATGTACGCATACTAGCCCGTAGCATAAGCATTGCATTCAGGCTGAGATTCAGGAGTCATGCTGGTTAAGTATATTCATATTGCTTCGAAAAAACAACTGCTCTTGTTCCCTTGGTCAATTTATCCCTAGGCATGTTTCCTGTTGAGATAAATATCAGATGCATTTGCTCTTGACACAATTTGTTGCAGTCAAATTACACATAGTATATCAAAACACGCTTTCACTGTTTCCATTTGAATGTCGCTCAAGAAAAAACACTGTAACATTGGCTTTGACGCTTTGTAGACCTGTACTGAAACACCTACTTTTTTTTACATGTCTAATACTTGCAATCTAAAGTTGCTTTCACATCTTTCTGTTCGAAATTCTGTATCACAATCTGAGTAAATGTGTATGTTCCACATCAGTGCCAAAATGGTATCTAGTGCAATACTAATGAAGCAACCAAAGGTATAATTTGATTTAATTTCTCAATAACAATGTACCAAAGAATCACCTACGCTATGTTATGAAGAATGCGATGCGGTTAACATTTTTCGCCTTGTCAAGATCTGATGAACTGGCCGGTCTGGCACGGGGATGAACTTGACGGCCCACCCGATCGGCCACGACATGGCCGCGATGGCCACGCAGGCGCCCCATTGCCCCCACCCGAGCCTCTCCGTGCCGGCGAACCTCGTCAGCACCTCCACCATCACCACCTGCAGGACGAGCGTCACCGCGACGATGGCAAGGAACATCCTGTTCTTGAGCACCCCGGCGAAGACGTTCTTCTGCTCGATCTCCCGCGCATTGAACTCGTTGAACACCTGGCAGAGCACGAACGCGTTGAAGATCATGGTGCCGTTCGCCTTCTCGTCGGTACCGAAGGCGTCGCGACCCCGGTACTGGAGAGCCAGCAGCACGGCGACCTGGAACGCGGCCTGCGTGGTGAGGTTCCGCCACATGGCGTTGCTGATGAGCGGCGCCGTGCGGCCGATGGGCGGGCGCTGCATGAGCGCCTTGGTGGGCGTGTCCGTCGCCAACGCCAGCGCACCCATGGTGTCCATGATCAGGTTCACCCACAGGAGCTGCACGGTGGTCAGCGGCATCTTGCCGGTGGTGATCGCGGAGACGAAGTTGATGACGAGCGCGGCGACGTTGACGGTGAGCTGGAACTGGATGAACTTCTGGATGTTGTTGTAGACGCAGCGGCCCCAGCGGGTAGCCGTCACCACCGTGTCGAAGTTGTCGTTGAGGATGACGATGTCGGAGCTCTCCTTGGCGACCTCCGTGCCCTGGATGCCCATGGACAGGCCCACGTCGGCCTCCTTGAGCGCCGGTGCATCGTTGGTGCCGTCACCGGTGACGGCCACCACGTGGCCCTTCTGCTTCAGCCGCTGCACAAGCACTAGCTTGTCCAGGGGTAGGGACCGCGCCATGACGCGGATCTTGTCAACGATCTCGAGCTGCTGCTCCGGCGACATGGCGCGGAACTTGTGCCCCTCGATTACGATGCCGTTGGGGTCGTTGCTCGAGATGATGCCGCACTCCTTGGCGATGGTGCGGGCCGTGAGGATGTTGTCGCCTGTGACCATCTTGACGGCGACTCCCGCCTTCGTGCAGGCTTCAATGGCGGTCTTCACCTCTGGCCGGCACGGGTCTTTCAAGCCGACGAAGCCCAGCAATGTCAAATCCTCGTCGTCGATCGTTGATTGCTCACCGTTGACTTGCTTGTACGCGAAGGCGATGCACCGGAGGCTAGCCACCGCCATGTCGTTGATGACCTTCTCAAGGTTCTTCCTCTGCTCGACGCCGAGCTCGTGCGCCGCTCCGTGTGTGTCGAGGTACATTGAGCAATTCGCCAAGATCATCTCGGCGGCACCTTTCCAGTGCGCGATCACCGCACTGGTGGTGTTGTCCCTGATCATCACGCCGCTGCGCTTCTTGTCGGAATTGAACGCCTCGACGTGCACCACCTTGCAGCTCCTCTTCAGTGTGTCGACGTCCATGCCGAGCTCTGCCACGGCCCACGACAGCAGCGCCTTCTCCGTCGGGCTGCCGGATATCTCCGGCGATGACACATTGTCCGGCTTGTACACGCTTCCGGTGGTGTTGAGCCCGGTCCCCTGGCTCAGCAAGCTGATGACGGCGCCAGAGATCGCCGTTGCGGCTCTAGGTCGGTCAGTGCCGACCCAGAACTCTGTTACCTTCATCTGGTTCAGCGTGAGCGTCCCGGTCTTGTCGGTGCAGATGGCGGTGACCGAGCCCATCGTCTCGCACGCCGAGAGCCGGCGCACCAGCGCGTGCTCCTTCACCATCCGTTTCATGGAGAATGCAAGCGTCAGAGTCACAGCGAGAGGGAGGCCCTCGGGGATGGCGACGACGACGATCGTCACGGCCTGCTGGAATATTCCGACGAGCGCGCTGAACACCGCGTTGAAGGTAACGTGGCTCTTGTCGAACAGCGACTTGCCCTGATCATCCTTGGTGCTTCCGGTGAAGTGGCGTGCGGTGAGCACGGTGAAGACGAGCACCGCGACGGCGATGCCGATCTTGCCGATGCTTGACGTGACGCCCTCGAGGCGCTCCTGGAGCGGCGTCGGGTCTGTGTTCTCCCGGGTGATGCTGCTCATCATTTCGCCCCAGGCAGTGTCCGTCCCGACAGCCGTGACCAGCATGCGGCCGTAGCCGTCGACGACCTTGACGCCGGAGGCGAGGAAGGGGTTCTTCTCAGCGTCGACCTCGATCGGATGGGGCTCGCCGGTCATGCTCGACTCGTCCACCTGCAGCGCGTGGCCCTCCAGGAACACGCCGTCCGCCGGCACGACGTCACCGATCTTCAGCACGACGACGTCGCCTACGACGATGTCGAATATGGAGTCCTCCTGCCTCCGAGCGGCGCGGATGACGGTGACAGCGATGTTGTCCGACTCGCTGGCCAGCTTGTCGAACCGCTTGGCCTGGGCGTGGTTGCTGACCGCGGACACGGCCGCGACGAGGAACACCGCGAGAAAGATGCTGACGCCGTCGTACCACCCGTCCTTGAGGCCGTGCTCCTTGATGCCGAAGCCGAGGGAGACGACGGCGCAGACGAGGAGAACGATGAGGAAGACGTCGCTGAGCGCGTCCCAGACGTGGCTCCAGAAGGTCTTTGGCTTGGGTTTCGGGTACGTGTTCCCGCCGAAGGCCTCCCGGCGCCGGCGCACGTCGCTGCCGTCACCGTGGATGCCGGTCTCCGCGTTGGACCCCAGTGCAGCGGCAATGCCTGCGCCGCCTCCGAGGCGGCGGAAGCAATCCTCGCGCCTGTCCTTGACCAGGCCCTTGAAGTGCTCGTCGTGAGCCGTGACAGAGAATGCCGCCTTCGGCGTGCCGCCATTGCCCGAGTCGGAGTCAGTCTCGAAGTCGTCGCTGTGGTGGATCTTGATGGCGACGTAGGAGGGGCTCCGGCGCAGGATGCCGGTGGAGAGTAAGCTGAGTCGCACCAGCCTGTGGCACGTCCGGATGACGTTTATCGCCTTCCGCCACTGCTTCTCCGGCCTCCACGGGGACTTGGTGGACCGGCCGGCGGCGACCAACAAGTCAGCGCACTCCATAGCGTCGCCGCAGCCAAGGATCAAGCTAAGAGCAGCAAACGAATCACGTAAAATACCAAACCAAACCAAACCAATCACAGCGCGCGAGAATTACCTTAATTAGAGTAATCAACCGAGGGATCGATCGATCGATTGGCTCACCACTTGTGCTGACAATGCAAGTAATTCTTGAATCGGCCCAACGACGACACCGGACCGGAGTAATATACGATCCTTTCGAGTCTCGATGATTTTACAAGGCACACAGATTTTCCGACTCGCTGATCAATTGCTAGCTTCAAAGTGCACAGATTTGTGTTACTTCTGGTGAAGGAGCAGCCTTATATATAATACATGCTCAGAAATTAAGGATCGAAGATGCCTGGGAAACTTCTGAAGCTTGAGGCTGAACGAAAGGTAAACAAGGAGGAAAGTTCTATCTTTTCTGGAGCAAATACCTGCGAAGTTATGTAGTAAATTACGTGGCAGTTTGCATGCAGTCCGAGGAACAGCTAGTTTTTTTTTTTTTTGGTTCTTTTTTGAGAGGAAACTGACTAACAGCAGCTTGTTAATTAGCCGTTGGTTTTGGTTGCCCATACGCTAACAAGTTCCACGCAACGGAACGGAACCAGACTGTATGTAGCTAATCTCCGGCGTCTGTATTTGAGTACGCAACAAGAATGGCCAGCGGCGAACGCACGCATTGGTCTCAACGGACGAGCTGCATGCAAGCTAGGCTGGTGTGAATGTGATCATTCATCGGCTGCCGGCTGCCGGCGACCCAAGGTACGTACGTATTATTAATCCCCGAGTTTTTTATGGATGCAGGGTTCGAGACGATATCTCAATATAATTAGGGATCAGCAGTTCTATACGTCACATATTAAGAGTTATGCAACGTTTATCAGCGTGCTATTGTTGGTACCTCTAAGCTGGCGAGTGGATAGATAGCAGAGTGCGGCGCAAGGAAGTGGCGCCACGCGTGTGCGTGGCCCTCACGTCACGTCCCCGGCCGGCGAGCTAGCTGTTCGATCGTCAGCCCAGACTGGACCAAGCATGGCGCATGGATCGATTTCGTCGCCACGTATGCTTCCCACCTTCCAATGCTGGTTAAATCACGGGCTTGCTGTGCACACTTAGAGCAACTCCAATGGTATAGATAGCATGCTCTTTATAGTATTATCCACGTAGGATATAGAGAGCAGTATAGCACACCAGTCTAATAATTTATCTATAGCATAAATTTCTAAATCAATATAGGATCCACATGTCAGTATTTTTTTTGTGTTGAAGAACGAAGAAAGTGCATGCATAGGGCCGTTTTGTGTTGAAGAACGTGCTAACGATAGTCGCTACCTGTAGCGACAGTTTTGTTCTCTCTCCTGTTTCTCCTACCTACGTGAAAACCTGTAGAGAGCGCTAACGACACCATTGGAGTTGCTCCTGTTTAGATCGTGGAAATTTCATAGAAAACAACAGTTTAGTTCTGCAGGAACTAGAAAAGTTTCAGTGCCCAGTATGGTGGGTATTTATGTTAGGCGTGCCGAATCTCTCTCCTAAAATTTCACTCGTTGTTTGCGTATTGCCCCTATAATTGCACTTATTAGCTGACGTGGTCTTCGTGAGATTGAGAGTGGAATTAAATAAAAGAACAATTCCAATCTGGTAAGAGAATGACGCTAGCATCGGTAATTAAGGAAAAGGAAGAAATCTTGTATGTGTAATTATAAGGGCACGTTATTTCTAATTTCTTTACGTCACCTCTATATGAGACAACACTATAGAAAATATTTTCAATAAATTGTCTCTGACAATTATACCACACGCTTCACCTCATCAAATTTTATAATTTTTTATTTTCAGTATGTAATTTAATTCAACCCAACCCCACCCTCCTCCCACCCTCTCCAGCCGAACAGCCCAGTAGCTCAACGTCGCCGCCGCATCAGCGCTCTCCACCTCCACCGCCGCTTCCCACCTCCCTCTCCCTCGCTGTCTCCACCGCTTGCCCTCACTCTCAACGCCGCTACAACTCTACGTACCTTCCCCTTTGTCATTGGCCTCTCTTTCTGCCCCCGGCTGCTGGCCTCCACCGCTTCCTGTGCTACGCCGGTCTCTCCTTCCCCCTCCGACGAGGTGGATTCTTGTCTCTGCGTTCAGATCCGGCCGAATCCAAACCGCCACCATCTAGATCCGCCAGGCAGGGAATTGAAGATGTCCTAAGAAGCTGGGGCACCCTGACATAATATGCTGCTAGCATTTTTTCTTTGTGACGTCATGTGCTACCATCTTGTCTTTCTGCTACGTTTACTTATGTGGTACTAGCTATCTAGGATAAGTTCCTACTCCTTAATACCGATAAGGCTTACCAAAATGTTCCTCGTATACTCTAGTGGAAACCTCTAAAAGATATCTATGGAGTATATAAGAGCAGATAACTTGACGTTGAATTGCCTTCGACTTTGATCTTCATTGTTTTTGTCATATATAAAGATTAGTAACATTTTCTATGCATATGCATCAATTCCATGTATAAAAAATGTAACCATTCAACTTGAAGTGTCTATAGTTTTTTTATTATTTAATCATGTTTTAAATAATATTTTAAAAATAACCTGTTTCTGACTCATCTAACGCTTTAGCCTAAGACACGTGACGTGATATTTGTGCTCGCAACTCATAAACATCCAAAGCTTGGTAGAGTCCGAATCCCATGTAGTCATAACTACACTAATCTTTTAAGATTTCCCTTTAAAAAGTCCGGGCAAGTGGACAAACTTTATATGCATTATCACCGCGCGCCGCGTGGGTGCCGACGCGGTGATGGACAAACCGCGGCGGTGGCGTGGCTCCGGCCGCCGCCGGTGAGAGGCGGTTTGTGCCGCGGAACTAAGCAATGGTTGCAGGTTAAGAAAAACAAAGTGGCGCTCGCAAGAAAGGAATCCGAGAGAAGAGGTGGCCACGTTCATACGCGGTAGTCGTCGCCGTCAAACAGTCATACTCCCAGCTTTTCGGCAACTACGTGCCGACGTTCACGGACCACCTGAGAGCGACATAGCCAAGTAGGGAGTGATTTTGTTGACTCGGTGGAATGGTGGATGATCCACCCTCTCCAGCGGACAAGCCAATTGGCATGGTGGCAGGAGCAGAACCAGACCGGTTAGGTGGGCTATAACCCGACGCCTGAAAATCAAAGACTATAGAAAATAGTGACTTAGATATGAAAGTCTAGGAAAGAAAGCCAAGACAGCTTAAAATCAGCTGATCTAACCCGAGGTTTGGACTGAACCTAGTTCCGCACCTGCACGGTGGAATGGTGAATTCTTATCGTATGTAGCACACGCACGCGGCCGCAGGGTGCATGCAATTGCGCATATAAATTGGCATGGTGGAACGTTGAATTCCTATCGTACGTAGTACACGCATACGCGACCACAAGTTGCATGCAATTACGCATACCAATTGGTCGATCGATCTAGTACGTATTTGTTTAACCAGTTTGTCTCAAATGCCACGCTAATCCAATTGAAACGTTCCGGCTTGCTTACTCCTTTTCCGAGGAAATAAAATACCACCTCGACCAGCTCGTTGACGCCACCGCTCGGCAGGAAAAATACCTGTATTGCACACGTACGCTCCCGCGGCCGGCTGGCCGGTATATAGCTAGCCTGCATGTATATGCTGCTAAGCTAGCTTGTAGCAGTATCACGTACACGTACGGCTCGAGTATCCATATGGAAGCTGCATCGCGTATCAGGGGTACGAATACGATACGTATGAAGCTGTACGCGATGTGTACAGTTTGAACCTTTACGTCATTATCAGCGGTGAGTCATGCTGCGAACTGCTAGCTAGCGAGGTACCCTAGGTCGTCGCAAGTCTTTTGTACTTAGTGATCCCAACCATCAATAAATCAGTTTTGCTATTGCATAGATGACTGAAATTTTTTTATTTTTCAGTCACCTGAAATTGCATTCTCAATGAACTAAAATTGTAGCCCCCCTCCAAAAAAAACAGCTGCAACTTTAGGTGATTCAGAGTGCAACTTCAGGTGACCTGAAATTGCACTTTCAATCAACTAAAATTGCAGCCCTCCTCCAAAAAAAATATGTGCAACTACAAATGATTCAAAGTACAACTTTAGATGACTGAAAGATAAAAAAAATTTCAGTCGCCTGTGCAATAGTCTATCCCTAATAAATTGAAGTTCTCACCGTACGTGGCTTGCTTTCCATCTCCCAGTACGTACGTACGTACGGATACTTGATAGATGCTTCGGGTTTTTTTTCACATATAGCGCGTTTTAATCTATATTTATAAAAATAGTTATATATATATATATATATATATATATATATATATATATATATATATATATATATATATATATATATATATGAGAATGGCAAAAATAACACTTTTACCGCTCACACGGAAGCAACACAGTGAAGTTGACATATGAGCTGCCGCCTTGGTGGACACAGGTAAAGAAGCCGGCTTAATTACCTATATGAATAAGTATTTTATATTTACTACTTGTTTGAATTTTTAAATATAATAAATGAGCTTAAAAAATTACAAAATTTTATGCGCAACCTTCTGACAAAATGTACTTCGTTGTATAATTTTTTATAATTTTATCCAACGTGAATGTTGCTTGAAAATTCATAAGATTATGCTATTTGTAGGAGTTGTTACATATATTAAATGGGTTCCAAAAATTACGAAATTTTGTGTGCAGCTCCTGACATAGTCAAACTAATTGTCTAATTTTTTGAAAAATTTATGTGCTCTGAAGATGGACCAAAAATTGACTGAATCCGCATTCCTCCACCAGCTGGCTCCTATCTGGCGCGGGCGCCGACATCGCCGGCTCCCGCCATGGCCCACCACCTCTGTCGCTGCCATCACGATCCAAACTCTGACCCCCTCAAGACTTAGGGTTTCGAACAGGGAACCGAAGCGAATGGGGGCATCGGGGGAGGTAGTGGTGGGTAGGAGGGGAGGAGTCGGAGAAATTTGGGCATGGTGTACAAGCTAGGGAAGGAAGCGTAGCAAGAGGAGGGGCCAGGCGATGTCTATGTCCTCGCGTGCTAGGCCATCTCTGTGCGGGAGGAGGCCGAGCTATGGTCGATACGACGCGTGGCAGGCACGCCACACCACCTGGGGAAATTGTTTAAAAATACATGTAACAGCGCTCCACTCATGCAGCACCTGGGCGTGCTAGCATGAGTCGAGAAAAATTCATAATGCATAAAATTCCTGAAAAATAGACAATTAAGACAACTGTGTCAGGAGGCTGCATATAAAATTTCGTAATTTATGAAGCTCATTTGCTATATGTAACAACTTTTACAAATATCATAAACTTATGAATTTTTTAGCAACATTCAAAGTGGATAAAATTATTAAAAAAATTACACAATGAAGAACATTGTGTCAGGAGGCTGCACAAGAAGTTTCATAATTTTTAGAGCTAATTTTCTATATTTAAAATTTTAAATAAATAGTAAATACAAAATATTAATTCAGGCCCTGCCGTCCGGTGGCGGGGCGGCAGGCCATCTGCCGCATAGTGGCCTGGTGGTAGCTGCGCGGCCACACGATGGCGGGGCAGTAGGCCCACGTGTCAGCTACATGGCACTGCCGCCTGGTGACTGTGCGGTAGAAGTGTCATTTTTGTCATTCTCGCGTGTATATGGCTATTTTGTAAATACGGATTGAAAACATGCTATATGTGCCGAAAACACATGTTATTGTCAGGATACTCTCGCTGATAGCAACCGTTTGCTCGACCGGACGGGACAAATCAAGAAGATGCCTGCTCACATGGATAACTGACACTCTTTCGGCGCTCTATTTAAGGTTTGACAAGAGAAGACATGAACAACGACCAACACGAACAAGAAGAGAGAAATAGAGATAGATTCTGGAGAATCAAGCAAGATCCCTCTACTGGATAGTAGATTATAGAGGCAAGAAATAGCATTCTAGGGCTAGTAGCATCACCTTTATAATAACTCATTGAGAGTATCTTGTAACCAATTCATAGCAATAAAAATCATCCTCATTCTTCTCCCAAATCTTTCTGAGGGACTTAGCATTTTCCCCACAATTCATAAGATAAGTGATTTGATCATCTACAATTGGTGCCGTTCACAGGGAAGATGACGTTGAATCCCTAAAGGTTCTCATCAGCAACATCACCTTCTCCTTTTTCTGTCAACATCGCCCATGCGATCATGGTAGGAACATGGGATGAGGAGAATTAGTTCGATTTGGCAAACTATACCGACCTCGATATGGACACATGCATCCGTGCTATAGAACATGATGTCTCCTCGTCATTATCCTCCATCCCAGGGTTGCCAGTCTTTGTGACGAGCGAGGTCGACTCGACAGAAAAAGACATGCCACCCCAGACTTCAAAGCCACCTAGGGAGTCGGGTGTTCCAACCTCGTCAGAATGCCTAGGCACCACAGCAAGCCTGGCGTATTCAACCGGCAAACATGGCAACAAGAGCGTGACGCCATGATCTGAGGGTCAAAGTACTCTCAATGTAGTCGTGGGCGACCGTTGTTCGCCAACAGCTCCTACGTATTAAGGAGCCGATCGACACCTAGTTATGATGTCGATGAGATTACTCCCGGTAGAAAGCTAGGCAAAGACATTAACACTCACCATTCGATCAACAATTCGCCAGATTAGGTTGAATCCACCACACAACCCACAAGAAATGGTGGTCTCCATTCATTCTCCGTCATGGAAACTCCTTGCTGAAGCGATGGAAGGCACTCCCTCAGTTTTGATGGGAGTTCGTCGGGAGATTCCTACTGAAAGCACGCAGTTAACGTAATTGATGATACCGCTGCAAATACCGTGCATGGTTCTCCATGATAAATCCCCTCACAATCCATTGGTCAGGATGGTACGAACACTCCTATATCACCCGGAGGAGTCTGAAATAATAGAACTGGTAGGCATCGACCATCTAATATGCATATTTCTACTCCTCTGTGCTTGGTAAGTCGTGTGGAGGGAGCAGACAACTTAGGGCGAAACTCGGGTCATCATACCACTTCCGGCAATAGAAATGCTCCAAGATCTTCAGTAGCTGTTCAAAATCTGCAGCGTGTGCGTGATATTCTTAGCAACTTAATTAGACCCTGCTCTGGCAGAAACCCTAAGATATGCTCAAGTTGCACGTCAAGTATTGGAGATCCTCCAACAAACCATACGACGCATGAAGATATACCAGGAGTAGAGACAATTGCAGACTCGAACATTGCTTCATTTGTGTATTCTTCGCACGTCAGAAGCCAACGTTGTCGGACTTATTACCATTCGGTAATTTTCACTCACATACAGCGATCGAATATCCATGGTACTAACTGGTCCTCCATTACGAGGAATAACAAGTGATAATCCTATTTCTGTCCACTCAGACTTCATTTTAGACATGAGTATGGTCCCTTTTAGAACGTAAAAATTAGATTATTTATGTTAGAAATTAATCGTGTCTTGTGAAAATTTTCGGTTCTAAACAAGGCTTTTATTTATAGTGTTATGCATACTATATAATTGCATGCAAATTACCTCGCAAATGAAGGGCAATAGTATGGGTGTGTTTGGTTGACTGTATCTCCTTCGTCCTGGATGGGTGGATCCGTATAATCTGAGAAAGAGCCTGTTTGGTTACCTGTATGAGCGGATACAGCCTGTATGAGCGGATGCAAAAATACACCCTCATCTTGGATGGGTGGATATGCTCAAAATGAGCTTCACTAGCCATCCTGGATGAGTGGATGCAGTGTATCTTATGCGGTCCCACGTGTCAGCCTCTCAGGTTTGGTAGACTGCATCCGCTCATACAGGCAACCAAACAGCATCTCAGTTTTTTTTATCCGCTCGTGCAGCCTCACCAAACATCTTCTTTTTCTGAAATACGATTCCACTCAGCCTGCGTCCACTCAGTCAGGATATACGATGCAATCTTCATCCATGAACCAAACACACCCTATGTTTACGAACTTTCTATGATTCGATTCGTGTGACCCATTTGGCCGCACGACACGCGGATCTGACACAGCTTGTCCTCGATCTCTTGCCGAAGGAAAAGATGCTACCTTGCTTAACCCGATCAAGGAGCTGACTCGATGTCTCCTCAAAAGTTCGTTTCAGTGACAGGGACAACGACCACTACTAGTAGGTTCAGAGAAAAAAGAGAGGAAAGGGAATATAAAGGAATGCAGAAACTGTTCTGTCTAGGACATATTAATACATGATGCCTCTTCAAAAAACAAAGACATAAAGTCTCTTCAAAAGGAAAAAAAAAAAGAGACGAACACTTGACAAGAAACCCAAGCTATAGGTGATACTGACTGGAGCACTGTTAATTATATGCCCGAGGCTTCAAGCAATGTTTCAATGAAAGGTCTCATTTGGAATTGCAGAGGTGTAAGTAAAAAAAGTTTGAGTTCCCACTTACAAGAACTGTTAAAAGATCAAAATTTAGATTTTGTGGGTATTCAGGAAACTAAACAAACAGAGTTTATAGATATTTTTTTTTCAGAAAAGTGGACACGGGTGATAAGTTCCGATGGCACTGGTTGCTGTCTGTGGGTCTATCCGGGGAATTTTGTATGAGGTAAATAAAGACAAATTTCATGTTAGCAGTTTCTCTTACTCAAAATTTGTTGCTAAAATTTTGTTGTTTGATAAGCACATTAGAAAAGAATCGGTTTTAGCCACTGTCTATGGTGCAGCACATGAACAGGATAGGGAAGCTAGAGTTTTTGTTGGATTTAGCTGCAGAGTAAAGCCCCCAGGATCCAAAAAGTGAAGAGGACGCATGAGAAGAGGAACCTAAATACACTCTCAAATGCAGGATGATGGATTTAGACTTCTATGAAAAAAAAAGAAAGAAAAACTAGTCTTTTGTATCTAGCTTGGTTTTCAGTTTTTTCTTCTTTTGCTTTTTGTCGAATCGCAACTGCCTTGACTAGGTCCTATCTGTAGCTGTACTTGGTGTATTTTGATAGGGGATAGAAGGGGAAAAGCAGTAAACCTACAACAGCAATAACTAAAAAACACTAAAACGAAATTATGTAAATTCCGTTACTTGGTAGTAGAATCCCAATTTCTCGTGTGGAAAAAAAAATATATCCACGATGCTGCATTTCCTTGGAGAAGAAAAGTGCATGCATTTGCGTGTACTTACGCGGCAAATAGGAGACGACGTCGCTCTTAAGAGAATGATGTGCAAGTTAGGCACAAGCTCGCGCGTATTTTACTTGTTTATACAACATTATCCTTATTTACTTTGGTGGTTTCCTCACAAGCAGCTGCATTTAATTTATATATACTCTTGATAGATTCTAAGCTGAACGTGATCATCGTTATTGCAGTTTTGCAAAAAACAAAATTACAGTTAGAACTTAATTAGTCGAAACCAAAGCTGCATACTGTATTCACTAAAACGTAGAGATCATATGGAATTGTGGGTACCTAAGTACTGTAGTAAATTTCATGCACATGAAGTTGTAATGAGACTTGTATGTGTTGAAAATATAAGCATATGTAGGTTCAATTTATTCCATAAATAAATCATGACATCATGCACGCAAAATAACAGAACCATCACAGGCATAAAAGATCTAGACATATAAACCAAGAAACTGTACATGAACAGATCTAATACGGAGAACATGACTGTTACGTACCGACGGTTCTGTTCTGATCGGTTTGCCGATGTAGACGCTGCAGGCACGGTGTGAATGACACGAGGTCGATGACGATTCGCCGAAGCCGAACGACGAGGAAGACGAGCCAGAGCTGCAGCGAGCAGTCGCGCAGAGCGCTTCCCAAAAACCTTATTCGCCCTCTCCCGGTGCAGGACTTCGAAGGCAACGGTTCCGGAGACCTGCTCTCCCGAACGACAGTGCACGCCGGCGAACGGGACGGAGTAGACTACGTGGGACGGCGCAGATCAATGGAGGAGGCAAAACCCTAGATTGATTTTCGCATTTGCTGTATGGAGGCGGCGACTCGGTATTTATAGAAAACCAGGACGCGTGATCAAGACGCCTGCACGTTCTCCATAACTCGTAACCGAACCGGATTAGTCACGCGTAACCGATCCGGATTCACCGCCACTCAAAACAGCAAAATAAAACTGCAAAAGGAAGCCACGTCTGCGCAAGCACCTGGAGCCGATTTTGGCGGACCATTCACGCAGGTGCCGTGCGCCCGCGCCCGGCCCGGCCCGGCGAGGCGAGGCGAGCGAGCGCGCGCGTGTGATCCTCTAGTTCTCTCCCACACATGCCTCAAGTGGCTAGGAGTGCACCATCCCTTTTAAGTTGGTCTTCCTCTCCTAGAACTAGCAATATGGTACTAAAGTTCACATGTATGCCCCCTTTGCATGAGTGGGCCTTTGAGATTTTAGGAATTATTCTTTTATATGGGCTTGGCCCACATAATCCAACAATCCCCCACCAGATCTCAAAGTCCCACAGAGATTTGCACAATTCCAATGTCTTGTTTATATATCGGTGTTTGATGGAGACCGATTAAGGTTGAACATCTACCTAGAACTCCAAGCTACACTTACTCACAACTTGAACAATGGACTACGCCTTGAATTGCAAGTTTGGTGCAAGCAAGTTTCACTTAAAGACTTAACTGATACTAGGCCGCCAGTAGGCTACCCCTCGGTTGGAGCGTATAAGTCATACTCCTTGGTCTCTTCATGAGCTTAGTAGGAGATTACCCAAGATCTCCATAGACTGCGACTAACAGTCGGGCTCATATAGGTGTGTTCTTTCAAGAACGTTCTGCAGGATAACGTCTTCGCTTTTGAAAGCCAATGGAACACATTAAGGCCTTAACCAACCTGCCTTGCAGTTTCTGAGAGTATTGCATCTTCACATAGAGAGGGTTGAAATTACTCTCCTCCAGTTAACTAATGGCTTGTTTTTCCCAGATCCTAATTCACGGGATCTCCGATCACATAGGTTGGGTTACTACCATAGATAACTCACATGGGTCTCATACCCATCTCCTTCGATGCACTATCTATCACATTCCGTGATAATCCCTTTGTAAAGAGATCTGCCAGGTTTTTATCTGTTTGGATGTAATCCAAGGTTATAACTCCGGAGTTTCTCAATTTCCTGACAGACTTCAATCGTCTCTTGACATGCCTAGACGATTTCATATTATCCTTAGAACTGTTCACTTTAGCGATAACGGTTTGATTATCACAGTTCATAAGGATAGCTGGCACTGGCTTTTCCACCGTAGGTAGATCCATCAATAGATCCCGTAGCCATTCTGCCTCAACGAGAGCGGTGTTCAGTGCCGCAAGCTCTGCTTCCATGGTTGACCTCGTCAAAATGGTCTATTTGCAAGACCTCCATGAAACAGCACCACCACCAATAGTGAAAACATATCCACTAGTGGCTTTGATCTCATCAGCATCAGAGATCCAGTTGGAATCACTATAACCCTCCAGCACCGACGGGTACCCAGTATAGTGAAGTCCAAAGTTCGAGGTACCTTTCAGATAGCGCAACACTCGCTCAAGCGCCTTCCAGTGATCATCTCCTGGGTTAGATGTAAACCGGCTCAACTTGCTCACAGCAAAGGAGATATCTGGCCTTGTTGCACTAGCTAGATACATAAGTGAGCCAATTATCTGAGAGTATTCCAGCTGATTCCTAGCAATTTTCTTATTCTTACGAAGTAACATGCTAGGATCATAAGGTGTTGGAGAAGGCTTACTTTCAGAATAGCCAAAACGGCTCAAGACCTTCTCCACATAATGAGATTGCAAAAGTGTAATATCATCCTCACCTCTAACCAATTTAATGTTTAGAATAACATCAGCCACTCCCAGATCTTTCATATCAAAATTTTGAGACAAGAATAATTTGACCTCATTAATCACATTGATGTTTGTCCCAAAAATCAAGATGTCATCCACATACAAGCATAGAATAACTCCCTCACCCCCACCATAGCGATAGTATACACATTTATCTGCCTCATTGACAAGAAAAGCTGCAGATGTCGGTGTTCTATCGAACTTCTCATGCCCACGCTTAGGGGCTTGTTTTGCACCATACAAAGATTTCAACAGTTTTAACACCTTGCCTTCTTGACCTTCTACTACAAATCCATCAGGCCGTTCCATGTAAATTTCCTCATCCAGCTCTCCGTTAAGAAAAGCTGTCTTAACATCCATTTGATGAACGAGAAGACCATGTGAGGCAGCCAAAGCAAGTAGTACTCGAATTGTGGTCAGTCTAGCAACAGGTGAGTAAGTGTCAAAGAAATCTTTGCCTTCTTTCTGAGTATAACCCTTGGCAACAAGCCGAGCCTTATACTTTTCAATAGTACCATCAGGCCTAAGCTTCTTTTTGAACACCCACTTGCACCCTACAGGTTTGCACCCATAAGGTCTATCTGTCAGCTCCCAGGTTCCATTAGCGATAATGGAATCTATTTCACTACTGACAGACCTCCTTCCAAAGAGTCCGCATCGAGGATGCATACGCTTCTGAAATAGACTTGGGAGTGTCGTCCACAAGATACACAGTGAAATCATCACCAAAGGATTTGAATATCCTTTGTCTCTTGCTCCTTCTAGGAGCTCCACTGTCATCCTCCTCATTGACAAGATCATGTGTATATTCAAAAGGTTCAGGTGATGTGATTGAACTGGGAATTATTTCAGAAGGTTGACTAGTAGTGTTATGTGTATCCTTCATTGGAAAAATATTCTCAAAGAATGTTGCATCTCGAGACTCCATAATTGTACCAACATGCATGTCAGGTACCTCAGTTTTAACTATCAAAAATCTATAGGCAATGCTATGATTAGCATATCCCAGAAAGACACAGTCCACAGTTTTGGGTCCAAGCTTGCGTTTCTTAGTTATTGGCACATTGACTTTCGCCAAGCACCCCCATGTACGCAAGTAAGAAAGTGATGATTTTCTCCCAATCCATACCTCGTATGGTGTTTTGTCCTTATTTCTATTAGGAACTCTATTTAATACATGATTAGACGTTAGCAAAGCCTCCCCCCACCATGCCTTAGGTAAGCCCGCAGTGTCTAACATGGCATTCACCAAGTCGATCAACGTGCGATTTTTCCTTTCGCAATCCCATTTGACTCGGGAGAATAAGGAGGCGTCCTCTCATGTATAATGCCATGTTCCTCACAAAATAAGTCAAATTCGTTTGAGAAATACTCTCCACCACGATCTGACCTAAGTCTTTTTATCTTTCTATTTAACTGGTTTTCAACTTCTGCCTTATAGATTTTAAAATAGTCTAAAGTCTCATCTTTCGTTTTCAATAAATACACATAACAGAACCTAGTTGCATCATCAATCAAAGTCATGAAATATCGTTTTCCACCCTTCGTCAACACGCCATTCATCTCAGAAAGATCTGAATGCAGGAGTTCTAGTGGTGCCAAGTTTCTCTCCTCGGCAGCCTTGTGAGGCTTACGAGGTTGCTTTGATTGCACACAACTATGGCATTTAGAACCTTTGGTGATGGAAATGTTTGGAATTAAATTCATACTGGAAAGCCGAGACATCAAACCAAAATTAATATGACATAGACGTGAGTGCCAAACATTAGCCTCATCATCCACACTGCCACAAATATGGTTCACAGTCTTATTGCAGAAATCTGAAAGGGAAAAGCGGAACAAGCCTCCGCACTCATAGCCTTTACCAATAAAATATCCATGTTTAGACACGACTACTTTATTAGACTCAAACACCAACTTAAACCCGTCTCTACATAAACGGGAGCCACTAACGAGATTCTTGTCTATAGAAGGGACATGCTGCACGTTCTTCAGCTGCACGATCTTTCCCGAAGTAAACTTCAGATCTACCGTGCCAACACCATGAACAGTAGCATGTGACCTATTCCCCATTAGGACGGAGGAATCCCGGGTGACCTGATAAGAAGAAAACAACGAAATATCAGCACACACATGTACATTAGCTCCTGTATCAATCCACCAATTGGTAGATTGACTAACTGAAAGAACAGTAGGTAAATTACCACACCCAGTCCCATCTCCAGTCTTGCCAATGGTCACGTTAACAGACTTAGAAGTCTGTCCTACAGGTGCCTTCTTTCCTTTGCGTTGTGGGCACTTCTTGGCCATGTGACCAACCTCACCGCACACAAAGCAAGTTCTATCATCCTGATTGTTGTTGTTGTTCTTCTTCTTGAAGTTGGTTGTCTGTTGCGCTTTGACAAATTTCCCTTTGTTCTTACTTGAGGGTTTCTGTACCACATTGGCACTAGACTGCCCTCCATCACCCTTAGACACAGCGTCTTTTTCCCGAGCTTTCTCCTCAATTTCAAGAGACCCAATCAGATTCTCAACAGAGTACTCTTGTCTCTTGTGTTTGAGTGCTGTTCTGAAATTTCTCCATGAAGAAGGTAATTTCGCAATAATACATCCAGCCACAAACTTGTCGGGTAAGGCACACTTCAGGAGTTCGAGTTCCTTAGCAATGACCTGTATCTCATGAGCCTGATCTACTACAGAACGGTTATCAACCATCTTGTAGTCATGAAATTGCTCCATGACATACATGTCATTGCTGGCATCAGTAGCACCGTATTTGGAATTCAGTGCATCCCATAACTCCTTCGCGTCTGTCATGTGCATATACACCTCGCATGACGGTCAAGAAGAACACTAAGAATGCATCCAACAAAGAGAGTAGTGGCGGTCTCGAATTCTTTCGCTTTTCAGCATCAAGAACACCTTCAGCTTGCCATTACTAACCCGAATACATTCATAGCGATAAGCCACGAGTGACCTTGATCGCCATCTTTTAAAGTGCACACCGAGAATTTATCCGGCCTCGGTCGTCGGCAAATCCAGCCATAGTAAAACCACGGTGCCTACAATAAGGTTTTGGATTGTTGAAAATATAAGCACATGTAGGTTCAATTTATTCCATAAATAAATCATGACATCATGCACGCAAAATAACAGAACCATCACAGGCATAAAAGATCTAGACATGTAAACCAGAAAGCGTACATGAACAGATCTAATACGGAGAACATGGTATTACGCATCGACGGTTCTGTTCTGATCGGTTTGCCGATGTAGACGCTGCAGGCACGGTGTGGATGACACGAGGTCGATGACGATTCGCCGAAGCCGAACGACGAGGAAGACGAGCCAGAGCTGCAGCGAGCAGTCGCGCAGAGCACTTCCCAAAAACCTTATTCGCCTCTCCGGTGCGGGACTTCAAGGCGACGGTTCCGAGACTGCTCTCCGACGGCGATGGCACGTCGCGAACGGACGGAGTAGACTACGTGGGGACGGCGCAGATCAATGGAGGAGGCAAAACCTAGATTGATTTTCGCATTTCTTTGTATGGAGGCGGCGACTCGGTATTTATAGAAAACCGGACGCGTGATCAAGACGCCGCACGTTCTCCATAACTCGAATCGAACCGGATTAGTCACGCGAACCGATCCGGATTCACCGCCACTCAAAACAGCAAAAATAAAGCGCAAAGGAAGCCGCGTCTGCGCAAGCACTGAGCCGATTTTGGCGGACCATTCACGCAGTGCCGTGCGCCGCGCCCGCCCGCCCCGCCCGGCCGCCCGGCCCGGCCGGCGAGGCGAGGTGAGCGAGCGCGCGCGTGTGATCCTCTAGTTCTCTCCCACACATGCCTCAAGTGGCTAGGAGTGCACCATCCCTTTTAAGTTGGTCTTCCTCTCCTAGAACTAGCAATATGGTACTAAAGTTCACATGTATGCCCCCTTTGCATGAGTGGGCCTTTGAGATTTTAGGAATTATTCTTTTATATGGGCTTGGCCCACATAATCCAACAGTATGCACTACTCACTGCCAGAATCTGTTTAGCTCCCGAGTGCCCGAACCCTTTAGTCGCCAAAAATCGTAATCCTACCTGACAGGTGGGCCCTCACTCATCTTTCCGTTACGTGGTAAAGGATCCCGATTGTATCTCTGGAAAACACTCGGGGATGTAATGTTAGAGCAACTCCAGCAGGGCCTCTACTTGAGCCCTCATCCTACTTTTGAGGGCTGAGGGGCAAAAAACTCACTCCAGCAAATCCCTTACTTGAGCCCTCAAAAGTAGGGGACTCTCAAATCTCCCCCTCGAACCCTCATTCCTGGGGGGTCTGGAGGGAGCCCCTACTTTTGAGGGTTCAAGTAGGGGCCCTGCTGGAGTGAGTTTTTTGCCCCTCGGCCCTCAAAAGTAGATAAAGATGAGGGTGGGTCCTATGTGTCATCCCCTCTAAGAATAAATTTGAGGGTCCTGTTTTGAGGGCTCCTGCTGGAGTGTAGTCCAAAAAAACAGAACCCTCAAAAGTAGGGAGAGCCCTCAAATAAAAAGTAGGGGTCTTATTTTGAGGGCTATTGCTGGAGTTGCTCTTATATATATATATACCGTTACTACCAAAAAAACGCGTCTGGCATCTAAGGGCCTGTTTGGTTCCCTTCTCAACCCAGCCTGGCTCGCACGAGCCAGCCAGGCCACCTTTGGCCAGGCTCAGTGCATGCAAATAGGGTGTGTTTGGTTACCTGGCTCGTTGCAGCCAGGACAGAAGCAGCTGGTGTTTGGTTGCATGCATTTGCATCAGATTCAAAATAAAAGGCTGCATGAACCTTGTTTGGTTGCCTGCATACAAGCTGCATGGCTGACTAGTTTTGTTGAAGTGGTAAGATTACCAACATTGAAGTCCAAGAACATATTGTAGCATACAAGTTTGTTTGCATTGCATATTACACCGATTTGGAAAGCAAAATTAGGATCACTAAAGCCTGAACTAATATTATTCCACCCTCCACTAAAATAACAATGTCTTTCCATTTGTAACCTCCCATCTTAATTTTAGGTACTCCAGGCTCTACTAAAGCCTGAAGTTGTGCACCATTGAATGCCGCAAAGGCTTCTTCTCTTGTCTTATATTTCCTATAGCAAGCTCCTTTGAAGCCGATTACTTGCTCATGGCATGCCTCCCATGTGGAAAACACACCTGTTTTGCGGCCAGCATGCACTACGTACCAGGACATAGAGGCTGACAATAAAAGCATAAACCATGAATTAGAATGAATAATAAGAATAACTTCAACAGCAAAGAAAAAACGAACTCTTCCTACAGCAAAGAATAATAAGAGTATCTTTAACAGCAAAGAATAATAAGAGTATCTTCACAGTTATGGAGGGGTTCAGGCCGCAGGCCCTAAAGGCACTTGGTATTGCTAACCCAATAAAGCTGGCTATGTGTATTTGAACATTAACAGTCGAGGCTTCTCATATGGCATACACCATAGCATGTTTGATGTGTCTGTAAAAAGTCATGTGACCCAAGTCTCAAGTTCCAGTGACATTTCATTTTTCCCAGAGAAAAACTAAGGCTCCAAATCAGAAGCTATATGGCATACAGCATAGCAGCTTTCATTCAGAAAGGGCGTAAGAAGCTATACTAGGCATTGCACTCCAATGTAAGCATATCACTTCCTCTAAACTCCCATGGACACTTTCCTTCTGTGAAGTCCCAATGAAGAATGAATATGAATATGAAGTATGAAGTAAGAAAAGCTCTCCACAAAACTGCAAATATGAAGTAAAAAAGAATGCCCACAACTATGTTGAATATCAAAATGAAAACACACTGGAGTATACAAATATTGACAAATTCAATAGTATAATATAAGAGTGCACAATTAAAGCACCTAGAAAAGATATATGGCTGCATAATTTCATTAGAGAAAAGGGCTGAAAAAACCATACCTTCTTGTACATGATCAGAATTAAGAAAACAACATCACTGGCTGGAGGCATATGCTCAGCTGGTTGAAAAAACAGAACCAAGCCCAACATTGTACATGCTCAGAATTAAGAAAACATCACTGGCTGGAGGCATATGCTCAGCTGGTTGAAAAAACAGAACCAAGCCCAACATTGTACATGCTCAGAATTAAGAAAACATCACTGGCTGGAGGCATATGCTCAGCTGGTTGAAAAAACAGAACCAAGCCCAACATTGTACATGAGACATGTGCTCAGAATTAAGAAAACAACATCACTGGCTGGAGGCATTTGCTCAGAATTCAAAAAACAACATCGGTGGCTTGAGGCAAAATATGCTCAGTATTAAAAAAACACAACATCAGTGGCTTGAGGCATACATGCTCAGAATTAAGAAAATAACATCAGTGGCTGGAGGCATATGCTCAGAATTCAAAAAACAACATCAGTGGCTTGAGGCAAAATATGCTCAGTATTAAAAAAACACAACATCAGTGGCTTGAGGCATACATGCTCAGAATTAAGAAAATAACATCAGTGGCTGGAGGCATATGCTCAGAATTCAAAAAACAACATCAGTGGTTTGAGGCAAAATATGCTCAGTATTAAAAAAACACAACATCAGTGGCTTGAGGCAAAATATGCTCAGTATTAAAATAACCCAAAAGGAGCAAAATATGCACAAAAGAAGCCACCACTAACATATAGTTAGTGACTAGCTAAGAAGGTCCTCAGCCACAGCACACGATGGGAGTCAGACATGTGCACAAATGCAGAACCCAAGGCCTTATTGTCCAGCAGATGCCCATATGCAACCATCAGTGCTTCCTCACTGAAGCCTGGCACAAACATGACAGCACCATACAAGTCTGGATGAGAATCCTCAACCTTGGTAGAGCGAATAGCATCTGCAACATTATTCATCGTGATCGCCATGCCAGTGAACAAAATCATGTCCTCCTCTGACAGCAAGGACCTCTTCCTCTTGGATCCCACACCCCCCTCTGACTTGGTTCCCTCAACTGGTTCAGTTTTGCCACTTTTGAGATCCTTAGGTGCGTCAATCTTGAGTGAGCTCTCAGCAAAGTCAGAAGGAGAACCAAGTGGCTCATTTGACCCCATAGCATATTTGCCTGTTGCCTGACCATTGCCAAAGATGATCATCATCTGCTTGTAGTGCTGGATAGGCTTGTTTAGGAAGTCAGCATCCTTGGGGTGTGCCTGCAATGACAGCACAAAAGTGTTAGCAACTAATGTTGAAATATTTAAAAAGGCTATTGTGCTATGATTACAGAATACAAACCTTGATATGGCCATTGTAGTGCTCCTCCTCAAGTACAATCATGGAGTTGTCCTCATCCCACAAAGCTCCGCTAAGCTCTCTCAGTTTTGACAGTCTCATCCACCTCTGCCTCCACTTCCTTAAGTGGTTGTACACCTGGGTACCAGTCACTTCGTTGCCACTGAACTCAAATAGAGCCTTTGCAACCTGGTTCAGGTGTACTTCCTTAAATCCCTTATCAGTCCTCACACCAGTTGAAATAAGCTGGCACATTTGGCGGAGGACAAAACCAGACATGACATCAGTCCATCTCAAAGCAGGCCTCTGTTGAGTCTCACCAGCGCTGGCAGCAAAGTTCCCAGCCCCAGGAACATTTCCAGCAACAGAAGAAGCACTGCCAGTGGCACCAAAGTTCCCAGCAGCAGAAAAGATTGACAAGACCCCAAGTTCAGTCCGGAAAGACAAGCTCATCAGCAACAATGATCTCCTCAGCCATATCCTAATTTCAGTGGCACACCCCACTCAGCTATATCTCACTCAAGTATAGTATAATAGGCATCACTATAAGAAAAAAGAAACATCACTGCACATGCCTCAAGCCTCAACTGAACCCAAGGATAAGAAAGAAAGAAACATCACTGCGCATGCCTCAAGCCTGAACTGAACCCAAGTATAAGAAAGAAAGAAACATCACTGCACATGCCTCAAGCCTCAACTGAACCCAAGTATAAGAAAGAAACATCACTGCACATGCCTCAAGCCTGAACTGAACCCAAGGATAAGAAAGAAAGAAACATCACTGCACATGCCTCAAGCCTCAACTGAACCCAAGGATAAGAAAGAAAGAAACATCACTGCACATGCCTCAAGCCTCAACTGAACCCAAGGATAAGAAAGAAAGAAACATCACTGCACATGCCTCAAGCCTCAAATGAAGCCAAGTATAAGAAAGAAACATCACTGCACATGTCTCAAGCCTCAAATGAACCCAAGTATAAGAAAGAAACATCACTGCATATGTCTCAAGCCTCAAGTTCATGTGTAGTACCTTAGAATAATATTAATCATCATTACATTTGTCCACTGCCTCATATGAAGAGTAGTACCAAGAAAGACAGAGAAGTTTACCAAACACATGAAAACAAACTAAATGTGAGAGGAACCCCTATTAGCCCACATGTGATTAGCCCATTCATCCCTAGTAAGAGCCCAAGCAGCATTGTCATCCACCTGAGTTCCTTGGGCCTGACTTTCAGAGTTGTTTGGCACCCAAGAAAACTCAGCTGGAACTACCTCATCAACCCCATGCCCAAGAATCCAATTATGCAGTATGCAGCAAGCAAGAACTAACTTGACTTGTGTAATCTGAATGGATGGAAAGGTTTGTTATCAATGATGCGAAACGATTCTTCAAAGCACCAAAAGCCCTTTCAACAGTTACTCTCAGACTTGAGTGCCTCAAATTAAACAACTCTCTTGGGTTGGTTGGGTAGTTCCTACCACCGTACTCTCTCAGATGGTATCTAGTGCCACGATAAGGAGGAAGGAATCCAGGCCGACATGCGTATCCTGCATCTACTAAGTAGAATTTGCCTACATCAAATATGGACATGCATTAGGTTCATGGCTCTGAATTTACATGTTTTATTTGTGTAACCAGTTTATTTAGTTACCTGGTTCAACCCTTAACCCATCCTCTCGGTCTAGTGCATCAGCAAGAATGGTGGCATCATGTGCCGATCCTCCCAACCAGCCAAGACATATGTAAATTTCAAATCAAAGTCAACTGCGGCTAGCACATTTTGTGTGGGGTAGTGCTTCCTACCCCTAAATGCAGCTTGGATCTTGGCTGGGACTTTGGCATAAATATGAGTTCCATCTATTGCCCCCACACAGTCCTACATGGCACCCAACATTTCATTGTTACTTGATATGGACCCAGGCATGCAACCACATCCTATAAACTAAATGACAAGTTATTTACCTTAAAGTATGGATACCATCTTGGGCTATTGCTAATCTTAGCTGGTGTCTCATTAGATGGAGGTCTAATCATCTCTTGTCTAAGTTCACCAATAGCATACAACACCTCTTTGAAATGGCGGTGGACTGTCTCTACAGACCTCCTCCAGTTTTGATGTATCACACTAAATCGTTGGTTATGGCCGACTATATGAAGGAACATTGCAACTTGCTCTTCTACACAACTATGTATGGTGTCTCTGAGCAATTGTCTTTCCCTAAGCAAACTGCATAGCCGGAAAAAGGGAGCCCTTCTCATGCGAAGCATCTTTACACACTCTACATCATTGCAGTTGTAAATCAAGTCCAGATTTTTTTGGCGCTCTTCATCCATCTTGCTAAGTGGCCCATAAGTGAGCTGAGGCCGTGAACAATGATGCAGTCTAAACCTAGTAAAAATGAATGCGTACATGGCTGTGATAAGAGCGGCAGCCCGAGCAAAAAGCAAGCGTCTCTTCTCTTGCAAATCCATCTATACAAAGCAAGGTATTTCACAGGACTGAGTAACCACGAACTCAAGAACAACATAATTTTTTCTAAAAAATAACAGGACCACAACATTTGAGTGCAATGGACAAAATGCTCAGATTATAATAGCCATCATCACAGACTTGGACATATGCTCAGATTATAATAGCCATCATCATAGACTTGGACATATGCTCAGATTATAATAGCCATCATCATTGAAAGTGGGGACGAGAGAGGGGATGGGATGTCTCATATGTACCGAACACAAAGAACGGAGAACAAGTTGGATCCGTGCCTGGTTGCCAAGCAAGAACTCAGATCTGGTGAGCCTGAGGCGAGATCCCTACAAAAGGTGAGTGATGGTGTCATCACCATCATTAGGGTTACGAGATCAAGAGAAAAGACCAAAAAAACCACAAAGAACGGAGAACAAGTTGGATCCGTACCTGGTTGCCAAGCAAGAACTCAGATCTGGTGAGCCTGAGGCGAGATCCCTACAAAAGGTGAGTGATGGTGTCATCACCATCATTAGGTTACGAGATCAAGAGAAAAGACCAAAAACCACAAAGAACGGAGAACAAGTTGGATCCGTGCACTGTTGCCAAGCAAGAACTCAGATCCGTGAGCCCGAGGCGAGATCCCTACAAAGGTGAGTGATGGTGTCATCACCATCATTAGGTTACGAGATCAAGAGAAAAGACCAAAAAAAACCACAAAGAACGGAGAACAAGTTGGATCCGTACCTTGTTGCCAAGCAAGAACTCAGATCTCGTGAGCTTGAGGCGAGATCCCTACAAAAGGTGAGTGATGGTGTCATCACCATCATTAGGGTTACGAGATCAAGAGAAAAGACAAAAAAAAACCACAAAGAACGGAGAACAAGTTGGATCCGTACCTGGTTGCCAAGCAAGAACTCAGATCTGGTGAGCCTGAGGCGAGATCCAGACTTAGATCCAGAGCACCTCGAAGACAACGAGCCAGAGAGGGGAACGATCAGCTCGCCATGAATCAGTAAACAAGACCACAAAGAAGAGGAGACCGAGGGTTCGAAGGTGGATGACCTACTTCCGGAGACGACGGGGAGCGAACCGAGGGGATGGCGGGGGGGAGGGGGATATATACGCGGTGAGTGGCGCGAAAGGGGGAGCGAACCCTAGCGAGTTCGCGCCATCTCCCGGCGGCCAGATTTCGCCCCGCGCGCGCGTCCACGGCTGCAGCGCGAGAGCCAGGCCGGGGAGAAACGCCAGAGTTCTGCGTTTCCACGGAGCCTGGCCGAGGGGCTCTTTTTGCACGAGCGGGGCCTGGCCGAAGCAACGACCCAGGCAACCAAATACCCTTACCCTGCACCCCGCCAGCCTGGTCAAGGCGGGTGCAGGGAACCAAACACGCCCTAAACTTCCCTACTGTACCTCCATGACACTGGATTTTTTTTTTTTGGCATGCCAAAGTGCTTTTCTTTGCACTGGGGAAATTACCAAGTGTTGGATAATGCACTCGGTGCAATGTTGTGACACTCGAGAGCTTCCCTGATCCCAGCGAGCTACTGCACGTAACCAGACCAGATCGAGGAACGTACATAGCACATTCAGTCCAAGAATCAACGAGCACTACCGTTGGAACTCGGAACTGAGGGAGGTAGGCGGGCGGCAGCAGGAGTGGCAGGGCGGAGGAAGAGGCCGGAGGGCGCTGGCAGCTGTGTTGGGGGTGGCAGCAGGGGAGGCGGTGGCTCGATAGCAGGCTAGGTAAGGTAGCGACGGTGAGGCGGTCGGTGGTGGCGTGAGAGGAGCTAGGAACGGTGGTGGCTGGTGGGATTAGGGTTAGGTGTTTAGGTGGATTTATATATAAGGGCATCTGTAGTGTATATAACCAAGGGGTCTTAAGGTGGGTCCCATATAAATCTTAAGGCTGACTCCATAGTGTATATAGCCCAAGGGGTCTTAAGACGGTTCCACTTGGCAGATAAAGAAAAATTGTATTTTAATGCTTGTGGCCAGGTCTTTAACTTGAGAACCAACCTTAAGACTTTTTTGCTTATAGTCTGCTTAAGGTCACCTCTGTAATGTATAAGGGTGACCTTAAGGTGGGTGAAGGTCCTCTATTTTCATACACTACAGATGCCCTAAGAGATTTGGAAGTGATATGGGCATTTGCATAATCTAATGGTAAAAAAATCAACTGTTTTGGGGCTGAAAAAATAATCAAATGTTGTGTAGTTGGCCCTTCGGAATTTCTTATAGTAATAGAAAAGAAAATCTGTGTTCAAAATGTGAACCTTAGTCGTTTCCTTGAGAGTTGGGAGAAGTTGTCAAGAAGCACACGAATTATTTTGCGATGAAATAAGTACGGAACTACACGTACGTACGTCCTAGCCAGTGATCTAATTAACTGGGATTCAACTGTACGTCAATTTTGTTCACGTAATCACGCTAGTCGCTAGCTTGATGATCACAGAATTAAAAGATTCTTCGTGTGGACAATATATAGAAGTCATAACCGGAACTTGCCGCATCGAATATGTGTACGTAGGAGTTGCTTGATTTGGAGTCCAAAAAAGTAGCTTAATTTTCCTATTATGAACATCTCAAATTGTTTAGACATCATATCACCAAATTCTTTGTAAAAATCTTGATTAGTACAACAAAATATGATATCATTAACATAAATTTGACATACAAAGAAGTCATTATCAATTATTTTGGTAAACAATGTTATATCAAACTTCCCAATTTTGAATAATTTAGAGAGTAAAAAATCTTGAAGGCACTCATACCATACTCTAGGAACTTGTTTTAAGTCATATAGCGCCTTTGAGAGTTTATACACATGATTAGGATTTTTAGGATCTTCAAAACCCGGTAGTTGTTCAACATATATAAGTTCCGATATTTTCACCATTTAATAAAGCACTTTTAACATTCATTTGAAATAGCTTGGTATCGAACTTGAAGCAAAGGCAAATAATATACAAATAGACTCAACTCTAGCTACTGGTGTAAATATTTTATTATAATCCAAACCCACAACTTGAGTATAATCTTGAGTAACTAACCTTGCGTTGTTTCTTACCACAACTCTGTTTTCATCTTGTTTATCACGGAAGACCCATTTTGTGCTAATTATGTTGTGCTCCTTGGGTATTTCTAATAATGTCCAAACATCATTTCAGGCAAAATTATTTAGTTATTCATGCATTGCATTCACCCAATCCGGATCATCTGGAGCATCATCTAGGTGCGGTCCTAGAGGCTTCAACACGTGAAAAGTTGAAAGGAAAGGGTTTGGTTCTAGGAGTTATAAATTGGAAAGTTCAGAGGATGAAAGTTGTATCCTAAGAGAGAGGAGAAGGTGTCGTAAGAGACATAGAGTTGAATTAGGACTCAAATTCGTGATGCGTTCAGAGAAAGAAGTCTTAAGGTACCAGAGGATATAAATAGAGTTGGACGGGTATAGCAAACGTATAGGTCAAAGCTTACGAGCGAATAAAGTTTATGACTACGTGCAAAGGTGTCAAATCGCTGCAAGAAAATAGAGGAAATACAAGTAGTCGAAGGCGCTAAATCCTTGAAGACGCAAGTGATTAAGAGGCTTTGCTCCCGGTGTCGAAGATCTCGGGTACGTGCAAACCAGTCGAAGTTACGACTTAGTATATGTTGGATCGAAATCGGCAACAGAGGGGGGATGAATGTTGCTTAAAAATTATCCCCCTAAAGTATTCACTTAAAAGGTTCTTCGCCGATAGCAATGAATGCTATTAAGAAGAGGGTTTGGCTCACTGGAGAATCAAGTACACAGAAGGAAGAACACAAGTCAATAACACTAAAAGAGACAGCAACATATATCATCAAACAAAGAATCAGCAGCCAAAGCCCATCCGGCCGGTCTGACCGCAATAGGGTGGGCGGTCAGACCGATTATACAAGGCCAGTCAGACCGCAGTTGATGAAGCGATCAGACCGCCAAGTGAAATCCGATCAAACCAGACCCCCCGAAAATTCAGTTCAGCAGACTGAAACTTCTGCGCAGAAAACCTCAAAAACCTGATTTTGGTCAAAAAAAATAGGCTTGCAGTTAATTTCCCTTAGCCAAAAGAGAACACACCTATTCTAAATAGTAGAGAGACATCACTCAACAAGAAAAATCATCAGGAGACAAAGAATTTGAGATTTGAGGTAAAAACTGAAGAGATACAGAGAGGAGAACTAAATCTCAAATTCCCATCTTAGTTTTGATTCTTTGACCATAAAATTGTGAGATTAGCTAAGCAATATCCTCAGTACTCGGAATCTCACAACAAAACACAATCTTTTGAATGGAAACAAAAGATTCCATGAAGCCCTGTACTCAAACCCTAGAATCTTCAAGAACAGAGAAAATCTGACGATGGCAAGGGAGATCATAGAAACCAATGAATCCTTGACTTTCTCTGGAAAATGGAATACCCAAAGGGCCTTGAATCACTTCCCATCTCAGAACAATCAAAAGCCAGGGATTGGATCAAGGATTCAACTCAAGAACGCAAATGAACAGAAGGAGGAGCAAAAATGAAATCCATCGCAGAGATAGCAAGAGATAAAAATAGCCAACAAAATCAACCTTGTATTGATAGAGAGGAAGAACGATGAATGATTACACAGGGATTAAATCATCTCCTCACATCAAAGACTCTAGAAATCCTCCCATCACTCAAACTCACGAAGGGGACAAGCAAGGCAAACTCTCCTGCACTCTCACCAACTCCCAACAACTAAAGCCCAAAGCAAAACCAACTCTAATCCTTTTCCCAAGCCATGCTACATGCAGGAGACACCCCTCCTTTATATAGCCTTCCACTAAAGGGTTTGCAATTTGATTTGCCCATTAAGCCTCAACAGCTCCAATGCTTTATCCATAATCTACTTCCTTTAGTGTAGCTTTACGTAAAACACCCCTCGTGCACTTTCCAGGAAGCTTCCTTATTCCTTGCCTTCCAAGCCATGTAGCCACCTCGAGTTCTCGCCGTCTTCGGCACACTTCGACTGCTTTGACCTCGGCACCGCCTGCGCCTAGTCCGGTCATCCCGTGCCTCACCACGACTCCGTCTCGACGTCCTGCAGCCATCACAGACAAGAAACACATCACATAGCACCGCTCGACATAATGTAATCATAATTAGCATCAATGAATCGTACTTAAGCATGAAATAGCCCACATGACCAATCGGGAAGAATAATACGCCACAAGTCCATCTAACTAAACCCGACTGCGCCAAGTGCCGACTTGGCACGAACCACACAAACCAAAACTCAATCTTTCCAGAACTCTCGTCAATTACTCATCACAAACATGGGGTCATAACCACATGGTCTCTCAATCTCCCCCTTGATGAGTATATTGACAAATCCAGAAAAAGCGTAAAGTTAAGTTTGAAAATGAAAGAAAGTTAAGCATGATTCAAAAGAAATCAAAGAAGCTTATGACCATGTCGACAAAAAGGAACACTAGAGCAACAAAAGAAAGAGCAAATTGATCTCCAAAGCTCCAAAAAAAGTTCCCAAATGGCTTTTTCTCCGCTATTCTCCCCCTTTTGGCAATAGAATCATCAAGAAAACAAAAGAGATAATAAGGCATGATGCTGGATGAAATGGCTGAAGTTTGTTTATTTTAAGCATTTAGAGCCATGAAGATTATCCAAAATGACCTTGAAGTATTACACCAAGCCATAACACAAGAAAATGCTATCTAGATCATGACAAAACATGTATAGATAAGCTAAGTCAAATAAGTCACGATCTGAAAATTAGTCGAATGCCTTAGCATGTCAAGTCAACCATGAGTATAATCTAGCTAAAGGTATCCAAAGATGATGCAGGCCATGTCAATAATCTAAGTGGAACCAAGAAGCTAGTATTGAGTCAGTTTAGAGTGCTACACGTTCAAGAATGAGACATTTGTTTAAGTACTTGTTCTTTGTGGAATTAAGCAAATTGAGCACAATTGACATGTTTTTCTTTATAAATCTCATGATTGTTTTCAACTAGATATTTGTGTAGTCATGTGCTAAATCTCAAGCCTTATGCGACTACTCCAAGCTAGAAGCTTAAGAAGATAGTCTTAGTCATCCAAAACTCCCCCTGAGTTCATGCCTAGCGCAATGACAAGCCGTCTCATGAGAAAGAATTGGTGAGATCAGTTCTTTCGCACAAAAAGAGATCATTTTGCTTTCTTACAAGGTTGTACTAACTCATGCTTCATCAAGGAACTAACATAGCTCAATCTAAAGCTTAATATAGATTCAAGACTCAACTCAGCCTATTTGACATGGCATGAATCATAAAAGGATAACTAAAGGCAGACTAGTCTCAAGAGCTATCATGACATGATTTAATTCAAGTTGAGCATTTTAATCAACCTAACATGACAAAGACTAGACTACACATATAAAGTCATGATATATCTAGCAAGTAAGCTCAGATCATGGCAAGATGTAATTCATTGTAAACATATCATAACAGGATAATAATCAAGGCTCCATGTAGTTATATTACAATGCAAAAATGAAATGCAGTAAATCCAACTCCCCCTCAACATGAGATGCACTTTTAGTTCAAGTTGAGTTATGTAAATATTAAGATCTAGAAGTTCCCAAATGAACTCCCCCTGAACCAAAACAATAAAATCGAGAAGCTGGCAAGAGAATCAGAAAAGGCAGTCCTTAAAGCATAGATGAGATATAGAGGATACTATGGCTCAGACTGACTCTCATCTACCCCATATGACTTTAGGACTATCAGCTGATCATCTAACACACTAAGGAGCAAACACGTACCCTGTCTACCCGAGGGTGGCCCAACCCTCGCTAGAACCTATAAGAAGTGAGTGAGCTCAACCTAGTGAGAAGTGAAGCGGCTAATAAGCAGCATCCTAGAATCACAAGATGAGAGGAAGAAGTCTAAACAACTAGACAAGAGAAACACTCTAATCTATGCTAGAAGATCTAACCCCAATGCACCCATATGCAATGCAACAGAAAGGAGTAAGGGCATAATAAACAAGATAAGACATGAAGCGCAAAAACTCCCCCTCACAGCAGTCCATAAGGACAAACCACCCCAAGCTCTCCCCGCAGAGCTGAAAACCTAGAGCTATCCAAAGGCTTGGTAAAGATATCGGCCAACTGGTGGTCACTCTCCACAAACTGGAGCACTATGTCAACTTTCTCCACATGGTCTCTAAGGAAGTGATATCGAATATCAATATGCTTGGTCCGAGAGTGTTGCACTGGGTTCTTGGTAATGTTAATGGCAGAAGTGTTATCACAAAAGAGTGGAACACTGTCTATGGATAACCCAAAGTCCCGTAAGGTTGAGACCATCCAAAGTACCTGGCTGCAACAACTGGCGGCTGCGGTGGACTGTGCAACCCCGGACTGCTTCCTAGACGACCAAGAAACAAGAGAAGTGCCAATGAATTGGCAGGTGCCAGAAGTGCTCTTCCTATCTATCCTACAGCCAGCAAAGTTTGCATCCGAGTAGGCTCTCAAGGAAAGACGGGATGAGGAAGAGTACTAGATACCATGGTCAATGGTAGCTCGCAAGTACCGAAGAATGCGCTTCACCGCCTGGCGGTGAGATACGCGAGGAGAAGCCTGAAAGCGAGCACACAGACACACGGAGAAGTGTATGTCCGGCCTCGAGGCAGTAAGGTACAAGAGGGGGCCAATCATGCTATGATACTCCTTCTGATCAACTGGCTCGCTGTCCTCATCTGGGTCAAGAGAAGCTATGGACGCCATGGGAGTTGACACGGGCTTACCAACACTCATGTCAAAGCGTCTCAGGAGGTCACGAGTGTATTTGCCCTGATGCAAGAAAGTACCCTCCCGAGTCTGCTTGATCTGGAAGCCAAGGAAGAAGGTCAACTCGCCTATCATACTCATCTCAAACTCAGTACTCACGATATCCGAGAACTGTGAAACAAGAGTATGAGAAGAGCCGACAAAGATGATGTCATCTACATAAATCTAAAGGAGCAGTAGGTCAGTGCCATGCCTACAAATAAACAAGGTCTTATCTACATTACCCATCTCAAAACCATGACTCAACAAATAGGACTTAAGCCTCTCATACCAAGCTCTAGGGGCCTGCTTAAGTCCATACAAGGCTTTGGAAAGCTTGTAGACATAGTTTGGGTATTTGGGGTTCTCGAAACCTGGAGGCTGTCTCACATAGACCTTTTCCTCAATAAACCCATTGAGGAAGGCACTCTTAACATCCATCTGGTAAAGCTTGAAACCCTTAAAGGCTGCGAAAGCAAGCAGGATTCTAATGGCCTCAAGTCTAGCTACAGGAGCAAAGGTCTCCTCAAAATCTAGACCCTCAATCTGGGAGAAGTCCTGAGCTACTAGTCTAGCCTTGTTCCGAATGACAACCCCACCCTCACTCTGCTTGTTTTTGAACACCCACTTAGTCCCAATGATATTGTGACCTCGAGGGGGCTCAACAAGCGATCAGACCTTATTTCTCTCGAAAGTTTCTAATTAGCAGCAGCAGCAAAGAGTAACCTAATGTAGCATTATCATTTTCAAGTTGTAATTTTACACCTATGCCCTGCTGTAGGTTTTTCCCCTCATTATGCTTATGTCAAGTACTTGTTATGAATCAGTGAAGTCTATGCATTACTTATTTTGAATTAATCCATGTATCTTTGGTCTCTCTGTTTATGATTTTTTTAATTTCAATTTAAGTCATCTTCCACTATGTGTAACCTAATGTTTAATCCTTGAATTTTGCAGTCTACTATGAAAACTATGCGAGCGTAACTCGTTGTGTGAGCGTGCATTGTTGCCTAGTGCTCGATGTTGTTTCAAGGTCCTCTCCCAGAGCATTGCAACACCCAATTTTGAAGAATGTTGGTATCCCGACAAACTCCACCAAAACAGAGACATCTACAGAGAAAGCGCTTCAGGAACAACTTGCTGCTGAACAAGATAGTTCAGCTGCTCTCCACCAACAAGTAGACGAACTGAAGAAGAAGACAGAAAAGACTGAAAGGGAGTTTGAGGAGTTTAAGAAGCAACAGGAAGAGAACAATATGCTCCTTAAGCGTATCTTGCTCTTGAACGGCAGCGCTGGTAACTCTCAGTCTTGAACTTCTGTTGTGGCTTGATGCGGTGAACTCGTGTGGCGGCTTGATGCGTGAACTCTGTTAGTGGTGTGGTGATTGGTGAACTCCTGTCAATATTTGCTTGTGAACTGAAAAATATGTGCTTGTGAGCTTGAACAATGTAATATGTTGTCATTCTGTGATTTCTGTCCAGTAGACTTGTGACGAACTGGGTTTAATTTTGTGACGAAATGATCGCTGTACATGTGGACCAATAAACAATGGAAAGCCACGTGGACAAATCAGGAACCGACACGTGCCTTGTGGCGCGTCACCTGCCAGCATGGACAACGACACGTGGCGCCTGCTCGTGGCACGCCACGTCAGCTGACATCGTGGATTCTGCCACGTGGCACTGCCACGTCAGCTTCCAGCGTGGTTCTGTCCACGTCATCGACCACGTGGCACAGCCACGTCAGCTTCCAGCGTGGACGCTGCCACGTGCCACTGTCCACATCAGCTCCTACAAAGGCTCGGCATTCAATTTGTGATGAAAACAGTGACGATTTTGGTTTCATCATAGAAGGGAAACGGTTCTACGACAAAAACGTCTTCGTCACGGATGAAAGCACTTCCATGACGAAAAATTCAGTTTCGTCACCGTGCAACAAATGTGACGCTCCGTTTTTGACGAACCAAAATTCGTCACTAATTCGTCACAAAAAGAATATTTATGACGAATCGGGCTTTTATTATGACGAAGTCTGTTAGTCATGTATGTGCACATTCCTACTAGTGTAACTCCTCATGCATGGCATTGACCCAAGACTCATCAGAAAGAGCATGACAAATGTCCTTGGGCTCGAATGAGGCAACAAAGGCAGAATAGAGACAGAAATGTGACATGCCAGACTTTGAGCGAGTGACACGCTCAAAGAGGTCTCCAATCATCTGCTTGGAAGGATGGTCTTTCTGGATATGTCGGGGAGGTCCTGGATGAGAAGAAGAAGTGGCCTCTACCTCATGAGCTGATGAGGTAGGAACAGAGCCACTAGCTCCAGAGGAAGCAAAAGGTATAGGCTGATCACCTGGAGGTGCAGTGGAAGAAGGCACCTCAAGGGGAGGATGAGGAACTGGATCGGGTAGACAACCCTCATCTCCATCCTCCCCATCATCCACAAAGATGGTCTCGGACTGCTCTAAAGAACCTGAGATATCGGGCCTAGTCCCCGGACTGGCCTCGTCGAAGGTTACCTCACAGGTCTCTACCAACTTACTAGACTCGTGAGCCTGGACCCTATATGCATGAAGAAGTCGAGTAACCTAGAAAGATACCATCACAAGATCGTGACTCGAACTTATCTAGGTTCCCGGACTTCAAAATAAAACATTGCAATCAAACACACGAAAATGAGAGACACTGGACTTTCGCCCGTATCTCAACTCATAGGAAGTGCATGCAAGTGTGCCCGAAGAAAAACTCTGTTCGAAACATGGCACGCGGTCGCTATAGCCTCAGCCCAAAACTTCCTAAGTGTAGAATACTCATCAAGCATCGTCCTGGCCATCTCGACCAAGGTATGGTTCTTCCTCTCCACGACGCCATTCTGCTGTGGGACGTGAGGAGAAGAGAACTGGTGCTCTACACCTGTCTCATCACAGAACCTCTCAAAGTAGGAATTCTTGAACTCCGTGCCATTGTCACTGAGGATTGCTCATAAGGCACCCGGGAGCTCAACAGAAAGCCTACTGAAAAGACCTCGAAAATGTGTAAACGTCTCACATTCGAGGCTAAGAAAAACACCCAAGAGTACCTCGAGAAGTCATCGACCACGACAAGAACATACCACTTCCCTCCTGCTGACTGCACTCGGGCTGGTCCAACTGTGTCCATATGGAGCAGCTGTCCTGGTGCATCGGTCATAGTCACTGTGACCGGAGGGTGAGAAGCGGCAACCATCTTGCCGTGCCGGCATGGAGCGCAAACAAGATCTTTGACTATTTTGAGTTTAGGCAAACCACGAATGAGATCATGGCCGCTAACTCCGGTCAAATGGTCAAATCCAATATGACCAAGTCTCCTATGCCAGAAAGTAAGGTCACGGGACTCAGAAGCAACTAAACACCGGAGATGATCACCAGAAGACTCAGAAAAATCAGCACGAAAGATCCTCCCATAACGAGAAATCCCGCAAACCAGACTACCCGAAGAATCAAGAATTTTGCAAGTGTTTTTCTTAAAACTCACCTCAAAACCGTCATCGGTAAGCTGAGAAACAGAAAGCAAATTATACTGAAGCTTACTAACCAAGGTAACATCTTTTAAAATAAAAGACTCATTAACGCGCACTGTACCTTTGGCGATGACGTGCCCAGACGAAGCATCTACGAAGGTGATCATCTCATCACCTGGAGCACAAGCTAGGAAAGAGAACCAACGAGAGTCTCCGGTCATGTGACGAGAACACCCGGAGTCAATGAGCCAAACCTCTCTCTTCGCTGCCCGGCGAACCTGAGTCAACGAGACAGTAAAGTCTCAGTACTGTGGTAAATGAAGAGTGATTTTGGCACCCAATACTGAGTAACATGTCGAGTAGAAGAAGTAGCCACACACGACTGACCTCTAGCTACCCTACGCTATCTGTCACTCAACAAGTCAGAAGGTCTGTGTGCAGACCTGAAGCTGTTGTTGGGCTTGACTGCTACAGAGAAGCGAGTCAAGACACCAGCAACATGCTGATCACGCCGTAGGTAGCTATCTCGATGGGGGAAATGAGATCTACCCTCAGGACGGCGGATATCACGAGTAGAGGCAAATCGAGGACGAAAATCAGAAACACAGGAAAAACCAAGTCCTCGATATTGCCTAAAACCCTTAGAGTGATCAACCCTAGACCTCGTGTTGGTCTTAGGTGCACTCAAGGTCTGGGGCTGACCCTAAATACTCCTAAGATCGTGAACACGATCTCTCCGCGCAATCTTGGCGCGTTTGAAGCATCTCTCGACCAAGTGTCCATCCTTCTGACAAAAGGTGCAATGATACTTTATCTTCTGAGAGATAGAAGTAGCACGATGAGGCTTTGCCTTCTGAGAGGCCGAAGAAACAGGTAGAATCACCTTGCTGTCAGAAATCCCTTGGACAAAGCCCGCTGACTTGGATTGAACTTTCTCAGTTCTGGGCTTGACCTTGATCACACCTGCGGCTATGGGTCTGAGCACGGCAAGTGGATGCTTCCTAACATCCTCAAGAAAATTATATCCTAGACCTTGATTGAATTAGCTTCTTCTTGCCTCCTACAAACCTCTCGAGAGTGTTCATAAGGTACCGACACTCCCGAAAGAGAGAGGTGCAAGAAGAGCAGGGGGAAGAAGAAACAGCAGCAAGAGAAGAGGAAGAACTAACAGCAGAACAAGGAATGGCATGTGCACGCATAGCCGCCTCAACATTGAGGTCTTCGCAAGGGCTAGGAGGGACAATCCTACCTCTAGCTGTTTGGTCATCGTGCCTAAGCGTCTCTACTCCTTTGGGCTCCTCCCCCACACCAGCAATCACATCACAATCAGTTGGTGACTTCACTAGAAGATACTTAGTTAGTTTCACATATTTTTCATTCAAAGCAACGAGTTCAAGTTTTAGTTTTTCACAACTAATGCATGGTGAGCTAACAGGGTCCTTAGTCGCATACTGAGCTAATTTGTTGTTATGATCAACCATTTCTTGGAATTACTTAGAAACAGACTCAAGCTCAAGGGTTAATTTTGGACAATTTGTGCAAGAGACAATAGGCTCAAGTAATGAAGCATGCAACTTAGCAATTTTATGATCTGCCCTTTTTAAGTTCAATTTCAAATTATTGCAATTTTCACAAGACTCGGGCAGATCAAGGAGCATGGTATAAAGACCTCTAAATGCATTGTCCTTATCCTCACATGAGGTGCAAGAAGTAGTCTCAACAACAATAGATGAAGGAGTAACAATCCTACTCATTTCTTGTTCAGCCAAAAGACTAACATTATCCACCTTAAGCATGTCAAGCTCAGAAGACAGACTATAATGAGAGGTCCTTAATTTCTCCATGTCATCAAGCAAGATAGAGCATATATCACATTTGTCACGGGAGGAAACAGATATAAGTGAAGTAAGCTCCCGCGACAATCTATCTACTTCCTTCTCCAACTCGCTACACCTATCCCTAGACCTAGCATGGAATTTCCCTAGCTTAAGAAAAGCATCATTAAGCTGGTCATAGGAGGAGTATACCTCATCGGAGTCGGAATAGAGCTCGCTGTCGCTCACTTCGCCCTCAAGGGCCATGAAGCACATGTCGGAGAAGTCGTCGCCATCCTTGGGTTCTTGATCACCCGTCCCATCGTCGTTGCTCCATCCCTCCACCTCGCTGAGGTCGAGGTCGTCAAAGGCGGTGAGGACGCAGTGGAAGAGCTTCTTGGCTTTGCCAAGGTCGCGAAACCTCTTCTTACCTTGAGCATGAGCCGGGGCTTCTTGTTGCGGTTCTTGTCGATGTAGTCGTTCTTGCTCACACCGCCGTAGTCGCCCTTTCCCTTCCCCAGCTTGGGGCAATTCGCCCGAATGTGGTTGGGGCCACCACACTCGAAGCAAATTATCGGGCCACTCCTCTTTCGATCCCTCACCCTCTTGTACGCGTGGGAAAACTTTCTAGCTAGAAGGGCTAACTGGTCCTCTGGTAGCTGCTCTAACTGATCATCAGTTACGTCATAGAGAGTAGCTAGAGAGAACCCACAATCGACTCAGAAGAAGGTCCAGAAACCAGACTGGGATCGGTGACTAAGGCCATCGACTGCGACTTCGACCTACGAGAGACTATATCAATCTCGTGTCTTGAGGTGTGAGTACAACACGTCAAGAGTCAAGGTCGAGAGATCGGTGGTCTTCCTTGATAGTAGTCACCTTCATCTCACAAACACACAAATCAAGAGCCGCGAGTATTTGTCGAGCATTGTCCGAGTCGGGGTATGTGAGACCAACCGCTCGGAGGTTGCTCAAAATCTTGTGGAAACGCGCAAAGCACTCATCGAGGGACTCACCAGCGAGCATTTCAAACTTGTTGTAATCTCGCTGAATCGTCTGTCGAACCGTCTTGATCTGGGTGGTGCCCTCATGGTATGCATCGAGGGTCACCCAGATGTCGAAGGCCGACGTCAGATGAGAGATGCGATCAAACTCGCTTCTGCTCAGACCCTGAATTATGATGTTTCTTGCCTTAGCATTCGCCTCAACATCAGCCATGTTTCCGGCATTGATGTTCTCATCGGCAGGAACAGCATACCGGACCTTGACCTTGCGCTAGATGGTGTAGCCCTGAGCCTGGATGTAGGTCTTCATCCAGCTCTTCCAGAAGAGATAGTCAATCCCATCGAAGACCGGGGGCTTGGTCGAGTATTTATTTGTCGCCATGGCTCTAGAGACCGGTTAAGATTTATGAGGAAGAGCTAACCGGCTCTGATACCAATTGTTGGATCGAAATCAACAACAGAGGGGGGTGAATGTTGCTTAAAAATTATACCCCTAAAGTATTCACTTAAAAGGTTCTTCTCTGATAGCAACGAATGCTATTAAGAAGAGGGTTTGGCTCACTGGAGAATCAAGTACACAGAAGGAAGAACACAAGGCAATAACACTAAAAGAGACAGCAAGAGATATCATCAAACAAAGAATCAGCAGCCAAAGCCCATCCGGCCGATCTGACCGCAATAGGGTGGGCGGTCAGACCGGTTATACAAGGCCAGTCAGACCGGTTATACAAGGCCGGTCAGACCGCAGTTGATGAAGCGATCAGAGCGCCAAGTGAAATCCGGTCAGACCGGACCCCTCGAAAATTCAGTTCAGCAGACTGAAACTTCTACGCAGAAAACCTCGAAAACCTGATTTTGGCCAAAACATAGGCTTGCAGTTAATTTCCCTTAGCCAAAAGAGAACACACCTATTCTAAATAGCAGAGAGACATCACTCAACAAGAAAAATCATCAGGAGACAAAGAATTTGAGATTTGAGGTAAAAACTGAAGAGATACAGAGAGGAGAACCAAATCTCAAATTCCCATCTTAGTTTTGATTCTTTGACCATAAAATCGTGAGATTAGCTAAGCAATATCCTCAGTACTCAAAATCTCACAACAAAACACAATCTTTTGAATGGAAACAAAAGATTCCATGAAGCCCTGTACTCAAACCCTAGAATCTTCAAGAACAGAGAAAATCTAACGATGGCAAGGGAGATCATAGAAACCAATGAATCCTTGATTTTCTTTGGAAAATGGAATACCCAAAGGGCCTTGAATCACTTCCCATTTCAGAGCAATCAAAAGCCAGCCATTGGATTAAGGATTCAACTCAAGAACGCAAATGAATAGAAGGAGGAGCAAAAATGAAATCCATCGAAGAGATAGCAAGAGATAGAAATAGCCAACAAAATTAACCTTGTATTGATAGAGGGGAAGAAAGATGAATGATTACACAGGGATTAAATCATCTCCTCACATCAAAGACTCTAGAAATCCTCCCATCACTCAAACTCACGAAGGGGACAAGCAAGGCAAACTCTCCTGCACTCTCACCAACTCCCAACAACTAAAGCCCAAAGCAAAACCAACTCTAATCCTTTTCCCAAGCCATGCTACATGCAGGAGACACCCCTCCTTTATATAGCCTTCCACTAAAGGGTTTGCAATTTGATTTGCCCATTAAGCCTCAACAGCTCCAATGCTTTATCCATAATCTACTTTCTTTAGTGCAGCTTTGCATATTTACCAAAACACTCCTCGTGCACTTTCCAAGAAGCTTCCTCATTCCTTGCATTCCAAGCCACGCAGCCACCTCAAATTCTCGCCGTCTTCGGCACACCTCGACCGCTTTGACCTCGGCACCACCTGCGCCTAGTCCGGTCATCCCGTGCCTCACCACGACTCCGTCTCGACGTCCTGCAGCCATCACAGACAAGAAACACATCACATAGCACCGCTTGACATAATGTAATCATAATTAGCATCAATGAATCGTACTTAAGCATGAAATGACCCAAATGACCAATCGGGAAGGATAATACGCCTCAAGTCCATCTAATCAAACCCGACTGCGCCAAGTGCCGACTTGGCACGAACCACACAAACCAAAACTCAATCTTTCCAGAACCCTCGTCAATTACTCATCACAAACATGGGGTCATAACCACATGGTCTCTCAGTATAAAGCAGTCGAAGTTATGGCCAGTGCAAAGCAGTCAAAGTTACGACTCAATGCAAAGTAGTTGAAGTTACAACTCAGTGCAAAGCAGTCAAAGTTACAAGTCAGTGCAACAAATCGGTCGAAATTCGAGTAGGTGCACATCGGTCAAAGTTCGAGTACATACAAAGCGGTTAAAGTTTGCGAGTGCTAATTGGTCGAAGATCAGTGTTCGAAGTGGTTGTAGTTTACAAGCGTGGAAGTGGTCGAAGTTTACGACTAGTAAGAGTTCACGACAGCTGAACGATCGAGCACCGAGCGGTCAAAACCGTCATCGAAGTTTACGACTGGTAAGAGTTTACTACAGCTGAGCGGTCAAACGAGCAGTTGAGTGCCGAGTGGTCGAAATGTACATCCGGTAAGTTAGATTACTATTGAGTTTCAAATAACGACTATGATCATTCACTTGCTTTGATTATCGTGTTCGATCCTACAGAAATCACAAAAAAAATAGTTAGAGTGTTGTACAGCAGTTCCATCTACCCAAGATCAAATATGAAGTTACTTCCTCACAAATCAAACACAAATTTCTTTCTTTTGAGCTTAAAATTCAAATTTGTATTTTTTATCTTGAAAAAATTGGAGTTTATATCCTCAGAAAAGAAAAATGGAGTTTACAGCGGGACAGGCTTTTCGAGCCATCAGTCCACGGGAAGGCAACGGCTCAGACCGATCAGGCCCACTTGCGCGTGCAAGTCCCATATACAATGGGCTTGTACTACGTCAAGCCCAATGGTATCTGGCTTGAACTAATGGAGGACCAATAAGCCGGCCCTCTCCGGCCCAAGAAATACTCGGCTCTACTTCGTGCATCTCTCAGTTTCGAGGCTTTTTGACTCCCCCGTCTTCCTCTTCTTCCCACCTACCGTCTAGCGGAGTTCGATCGATGGAGCAGAGCCAGATGCCCAGAGTGAAGCTTGGCACCCAGGGCCTCGAGGTATTGCAACTCCTGCCTCCGATCCTCCCGAGTGCTTGCCGTTCTTGTTCCAGATTCTTGCATCTTGTCACAAATCTTCGGGAAAAAAAAGAAGCGAATAAAACTGCAGAATTGCTCAATTGGGGATGTGCAATGTGCGAGGCAGGTGTCCAAGCTTGGGTTCGGGTGCATGGGCCTCACCGGCGTCTACAACGCCCCTGTCCCCGAGGAAGCCGGCGTCGCCGTTATCAGGCGCGCGTTCGAGGCCGGTGTCACCTTCTTCGACACCGCCGATGCCTATGGGCCGCACACCAACGAGGTCCTGCTTGGAAAGGTAAGTAATTTTCTGACTCCCATGTTGTATGTCTCGTTTCGTTGGAGAGCAATGAATTTCTAATATTCGATGGGAAGGATGAGAAATTGAGAATCTTTTGTTAGGCATTGCATTTTTGGATGATTATTTGGGCAGGGTTTGATTCTAGATTCTTTATTGGCACAAGGATTTCATTCTTGGAAGGTGTAGTGATGTTATATGATGACGATGAAAGGGTCCAATTTTTATCCAAGGAATCCACTTTTTGCGGTTAAGAAATAGGGGGGTGGCACTTCATGATATCATTCTGCTTTTTTTTTGTTCATTGTTTTCATTTTTAGCCTATAACTGGATAAATTAGATGATGGAGAGTGCCGATATATGGTCATACTGGCCGAATTAGATGGAATGGTGTAATGTTTTATCCAAGTATTGCCTTTCTCAACTCAAAAATGTACTACCTGTGCTCCACTGACCTAGTTCAGAACGATATGAAATTCCCTATAAAAATGATATAATCGGTTGCATTTAGTTCTTAGGATCGGGCCTTTCCTTGCAAAATACCTTGCACTGCAGTTTTAAAGTGCAAAAGGAGTAAATAGATAAATACAGACTGCCCCTCCAAAGTCATTTTGATTGAACCATGACCCTAGCTTTTGTACATATGTAATCCCAGCAAGTAGTAGTGATTTCCTTCATGCCTTATCCGCAAGTTAGCATTGCTCCGATTACCAGTTTCCAAGATGATCATCTGTAAGACCCGATTGGCTGCTAGTAATAGTCCGTTGCAGCAACCCAGGGCTTCAATGATCAGTTGGTCACTGGCATATGCATACCATATGGTTTCAGCTATAATGAAGGAAACTGCAGAGTCCCAAAGCACTGATCCTGTTCCTCCTTGATTGAATATCTAAGCCACAGATTGATACATAAATTGCATTATTTTTTTCTCAGCAACTGGATGAGTCATATGGAGATATTGTGTTGAGCAGGTACTAAAGCAATTGCCTCGTGAGAAGGTGCAAGTGGCCACCAAGTGTGGCATTGCAGGATTTGACAGCGGTGGCATGCTTGTGAAGGGCACTCCAGATTATGTGCGTGCATGCTGCGAAGCAAGCCTTGAGCGCCTTGCTGTTGACTACATTGATCTATACTTCCAGCATCGCATTGACCAGTCAGTGCCTATAGAGGAAACTGTGCGTATCTGCTGATCACGTACTGTTCTTTGAATTTCATCCACTATATCTGACTTCATCAATCGGCGAGTGTAGATGGGGGAACTGAAGAAATTGGTGGAAGAAGGGAAAGTAAAATATGTTGGCTTGTCTGAGGCTAGTGCAGATACCATTAGACGGGCACATGCAGTTCATCCAATCACCGCAGTGCAGTTGGAGTGGTCTCTATGGACCAGGGATATAGAGGAAGATATAATCCCACTGTGCAGGTTCATCCACTTGGCCACGCCCAGTCCTATATATTTGTTACAACAGTTATGTCTACTTTAGTTCCAGGAAATTAGGTAGTTACATGTTTTGGAGGTAGCTTTTATTCAATTCCCTTTCCATCACAACTTATACTTGGAGCATTGATTAGGTTCATTGGGATCTTAAGAAATGCCCACGCATGTGACATTGTTAATATCTTGTTCAATAGTAGGATTGCTTAGAATAACGTTCAAAAGAATCTTCATAATGTTAAGAGGTATACTATGTTTGTTTCATTTAGATTATGTATTTACGCAGCTATGCTTAGACAATTCCTGGTTGATTATTGCTTATACGAGTAAGTTACTAACTTAGTTTACTTGTCAAAAATATAGATGTTCAATGTTATATCGTACATGGTCGAGGAAAGGCTAATTATTCCATCTGGCTTATTAGCTCTGCCATTTTCAAACTCCAGTTTGCATATGGTGTGATGCTGGCTCTGTCATGGTTAATTTTGCATGTTGAACCCATAAATCTGAAGTGAAAATCATATAAAATTCTTTCAAGTAATGCATCTCAGGGATGATTATTGTTCTTCTTGGAAGCTATTAGATACATTGAGATAGAGTTTTTTCTCTCTTATTGCTATTCCTATTTAAGGTAGCACATCATTTTACACTTTGTTCATTGCACCTTCACATCATCTCTTTGTCATGAAAAACATTATTTTCATTCAGGAAGCTTGGCATTGGAATCGTTCCATACAGCCCAATTGGTCGTGGTTTCTTTGCTGGCAGGGCAGCCGTAGAGAGTATACCATCAGAGAGCTTATTGGTAAAATTAATATTACACTAGTATAATCATCTTCCACACAGAAAGGAACGGACATTATTTTCTATGGCTTAGTATTTCCTCTGCCCCTTTGCAGTCTAAACATCCTAGGTATACCGGAGAAAACTTGGAGAAGAATAAAGTTTTGTATACACGACTTGAAGAGCTGTCCACCAAGTATGGCTGCACACCTGCTCAACTTGCTCTCGCCTGGGTTCTTCGTCAAGGGGATGATGTCGTCCCAATCCCTGGTAACGTCTTTAACATGTTTAGTATGCTATCTGAATCACCTTTATTTTTCTTGTCTTAAATACTCCCTATTATCAGGCTTAACATGGCCTTTAACCTTTCCTAGAAGAACATTATCTCTTGCTTAGAGGTAAAGTCCACCTCTAAACACTAGCTTCTAGTCTATGGCCCCGTTCTAAACGGTTTCAACTTCTAGCTTCTTAATTTCATCTTTTTTGGTTTTTTTAGGCTTTTTGGTTTTTTTTTTGCTTTTATTCCTTTGCATTATCTGTGATGATATAATATTTTTATTTTTTAAATCTAATTGCTCAGAAAAAGCTAACAGCCGCTACAATGCAAAAAAAAGTCAGAAGCCACGGTTTATAAGCCACATTAAGCAGGGCCATATGTGAACCTTTCAAGTATGCCAAATATTTCTAATAAATAAACCAAGTTGAAGACTTCTCTGAATCTTAAGCTGTTGAACAACAATGACAACATTTGTACTCAGGGGTTTTAGCTGGAAAGGTGGTGCAGTTTACTTGGCCAGGTTGTTGCACTAATTTGAGGATCTGAGCTTACACAAAGGTTAGGCCTAACAGATTGAATTAGATTACTATATAGTAGGTGCTCCTAATTTGAAACCAGAACAGCGCTCTGAAAAAAAATGAAATCACACAGTGGACAAGCATATGAAGATTTTCTACATTGTAAAAAGTAAATATGCTTACACTGCTGTGTCTAGCATAATTTGGTCTGTTCGCTAAACAGGGCAAGATATTTCATTAACTTAATATGCAGTAGAGTGCATTGTTCCATTTTTGTCTTAGAAAAACTGATGAAATTTCACTAGTAATACTGAAAATACAGAAGCATGACCTTTGTTTTGTGCCAGTTTAAAAAATGCATCTGTCTGTTGAGCATAACTAATCTAAAGCTAGCAAAGATCCTTCTATTAGGCACTAAAAGAGTGAGTCAACTTGAATGTCTTGCACATTTATCCAGTTAGGCTTGCCTGTGGGCTATCAAAATTGCAATGTCCATTACATTTGCTTTGTATGCAAGTCGTGAGAATCAATTTGAACAATCACCTGGTCAGTTAGGCAGTTAGGCTCTAGCATTTTGACCCACAAATTGTTTATGCCTTTATTCTATTAATATGTACGATATGAACTATATGCTTGTTCTTGTGCTCTTTCAAATATCACAATACATCTACATACCTCTTCCCTGCCATTTTACTCAACAAGCAGCTTCCTCAATTACATGGAGGATACCTGAACTGCAATCATTTGCACTGTTACAAACTTAGCAGCTGTTCGGCACTTCAGTAAATGTTGTGACTTGAGGATCAGATTCCCCAGAGCATTCCTTCTTTTAAGAATATGTTCTCCACCGACGTGATTCCCTTATGGAACTATGTTCAGCTATTAATTTGACATGGCAAAAATAACCAATAATTTTCTCCAGCTGTTACTGCGAGATGTAGTGGACAGTCTAATTAATCTTGATGTCTACTTATTTTAAATGCTAGCATTGTTCATATATGAACTAAATGCTACTGTTGTTCATATATAAGGTACATAGCTATATCTTGTTATGTATAAGTGTGTAACTGCTCTTTGAATCTAGGAACAACAAAAGTGAAGAACCTTGATGATAACATTGGTGCTGTAAAGGTAAAGCTGAGCAAGGAAGACCTGAAAGAAATCTCAGCTGCTATTCCTGCTGACGAGGTGGCTGGGTCCAGAGTTATTGGAATCCTGGAGCCTTATTCTTGGAGGGTTGCAAACACTCCACCTCCAAAGTAGCCATTTTACATCTTCAGATGCAAAATCAAGATCACCTCGCCATGTTATGTTGTATTTGTTTCTGCCTCCACTGGCTACTTAAGTTCAAGGGGGCAATGTGAAAGATGCAAAAAATTTTATGCTCAAGAAATGATTGTACCTCTAATAACAGATGCCATTGGTTCTGTATGGGATGTTTCAATTGCTATTCATGATCAAAGAAATGTATCAAATTCAAGTTAAACTCTTTTCCAGCGCACACTGTCTTTCAATGCTATTTGATAAGTGAAATTATATCTGTCGTTCATCATTCCTTGAAAATGTTACTACTGTGATATTTCCGTACATGAGTGACTGGGATTACAACAATATGGCATACAACTTCCTGTAGTCACAATTGGTTTAAAGATTGTTACTGACTGATAACAGCATAGAAGCACATCAAAATAGGGATGTTCAACCTCACTAGTGCTGTCTCAAAAAAATTTTACTGCCTTTTTATTGTCTGTGTGCTACTTTTGGTTCTTCAGGTTTCTAATTTTTACCATGCATTCCCTCCTAGTGCAGAACTTGTGCTACCTCAATACATTTCATGTCATGTCTTTCTGCTACTTGCTATTTCCAGGTTTCTAATTCATATCTTGCACAACATCTTGTACAGATTAACTTCTTCGCGCATTCTATTGAACTTTACAGATGTTGCAAGCAACAGGGAACGACAATTGGCAATGGCGAAGTAGGGCTGCACCGGTGCCCACGGTGTCCCTTTCGGGAGGAACCTCGGGTGGAGCTGACCAATTTTGAATGGATCTCGAGGCAGCGACGCCCTGTCCCTGGTTTGCTGCCCATCACGCACTTCGAGCATCGGGGATTGCGCGGCCGCCGGGCGATGATGCAGGGGATGCCCACCAAGAACATATGTGCCCTCCCACATGTGGAGCCTTTGGCTTCTTGGACCACCTCCCCAAATTCTGCTGCTGAGATTCTTGGGCCAAACCTTGATGCAATTGAAAGCAAGGCATGCGTTCATGCAGGATCAGTGCAGCCAGTCTATGATTATTTCATGATTGATTGATTGATTATGCTTATGCTGCTCTGATCCAACTGTAAATCTGCAATGGCTCTGCAACAAGGTACAGTACGTGCCCTGAACACGGTACATCTCTCTGAAACTTTGCATCTGCTGATACATTTGCAAGAAAGCTGCTGTTTATGGATCATCTCATCATTTGTCACCCCATTCTTTGCCAGAAGCAACTAATTCTTGGACTCTACTGTGGTATTTCATGAACAATTTTCATTTTTCCGAAAGGTACATTCTACTAAAATTACATTATATGAGAGACTACAGATTACTTGTTGAAGTATTTAGAGACATACTTTATCTGTTTCCTGCTGATCAGAATCAGTAGCACAAAGCAACTATCAGGAAGCAAAAGAGGGGCATGCTTTTTGTTAATGCCTGGATTGCAAAAGGCAAAGAGGGGAATAAAGAAGGAAAGCAAAGGAGGGAAAAGCCATGCAGAGGTGAGCAGTGATCTTTTTAGAGGAGAGCTGGGGGCAATTGGGATATCGGGGTGTACTAATTCCCTGCATCTCACATGCCCATGGCTTTTCTTTGAAAGCCTGGTTAAGTATATGCAAACTTTCATGCCTTGGGATATCATCCCTAGGTTTATTCCATGTGTGTGTGTACACCCATGCAAACTTTATATCCTTTATTATCCACGTCTCATCAAGAATATTCTAGCATTAGGCTTTTGATCTTTTGCATGCCTACTCCATCTTTTCCAAAAGCATTTGGGATCCGTTCAAAATGGTGGCTGTACGTAGTATGCAGTAATCTGCAGTCATTTCATCTTCACCATATGCAATTGTCTATTTACCATTACATTCAAGTTAAATGCTTGCATGGTGAGTTGATCTGATAATTACTGAACAATGTAACCATTCAGAAGGAGATAGAGACTTGACATTGAGGCAATATGATCAGGACCTAATTGGGAGTTAAAAAGGCTGGAGAGGAGGGTGTGTGGGACACATGAACATGATGCGTGTCAACGCACGACAATAAAGAAGCTTGCACAATTTTGCACTAGTCCTTTTCCTTCTTCCTCATCTTTCTCAAACTATGTGCTCGACCAACTCCCTTACCTAGGGATTGCACATATATATCGATCGCCATGCATGGTCCCGAGCTCGAAGCCCCAAATGCATGAGCATGGCATGAGCTCATCATGCATTCATGCAACAGACGCAAATCCATGCATGAAAATCAGTAGTGTTCATTTGGGTGCATTCATGTGTGTCCATTGATTGGTGATATGCACAGGCGATGTAAAGTTTGTATGCTTCTGAGCATGTGCATAGAACATTAGAACAATGAACTTGTGCTAGTTAGAGTACCAGTGGCCTGCAGTATGCATGGCATCCAACACAAAGCAAAGAACTGAACACACAAGATGGCGTGTGTCATCACCATCTCAACAAAGAAGGACATGTCCCGTAGCAACAGGCACAGAAACCAACATAAATTTGATCGATCCATGCATGGCATGCACGCATGAACGAAGCTTCTTGGCATCGAAACTCGCAAAAGTCGAATCCGCGTAACCTAAGTGAATGAAAGGCAACAAAATTAAGATAAGACATATTAACGACATGGGCAAGGTGACATGCGCGCAGGATGCAGCTGCGCCAATTTTGGTTCTTCGATGATTTGGTTGGCTTCTTCAGGGCCTAGAGGTTGTGGCTCCATGTCTCGTTCACCGGTGGCAGCCGGCCGAGGTACTGCCTGGTCAGGTCGGTGGCGCAGCAGGCTGCGCGGGAGACGGTGGCGGTGGGCATGGTGCATCCCTGGCAGGCGGTGGCGCACAGTGGCAGCTGCAGCTCGTCGACCTCGCTAGCGTCGACGCCGAGGAAGTCCCTGGTGAGGCGGTGACCGCCGGCGTGCAGAGTCACCGAACCTTCGGAAGTAAGCCCGAAGCTGACCGTGTCGGCGACATCGCCGGCGATCGAGTTGCTACCTGTGATGGTGGTGGTGGCGACAGGGAGGTCAAGATATGGTGAGGTCTGGAATGGAGGAAGGAGGTGAGCTTCTTGGGACAGAAACAAGAGGGGATTAGGGTTTTGGGCAGGGGGAGGGTTGGAGAAAGGGACGAAAAGTGGTGAGCTGCTGCTGGCGATGAGAAGATTGCTGCTGCTGCTGCTGCTGTTGGTGATGTTGCACGTGGTGGTGGTGATACCGCTGCTGTTGTTTGCAGCTGCAAGAAGCCTTGCACTCTCTTCAGCTAGGGCATCACAGAAGGCCCTGTGGGTGAGCAGGCTGTCCTTCCTGCATGGATTTTGTTGCAAACACAGGATCAGAGGAAAGAATTGAGGCTTTGTTTTTGGGTTAATATACTGATGTGCATGTACATGAGTACAGAATGCATGCATGTAAAGCTGCATTTAACTTTGGTGAAGAAAAGTTCTTGTCATATGACTGGTTAAGTTTCTTTTGTTTCTACTACGTACTACTTTATGACACTAGAAATGAAGCAACATGTGTGTGCGCGCGCGCGTGCGTGTGGAAGTTATCGTTGAAACCTAGGATTCACATGAAAGCTGGAGATGTAAGTAGGGTAGATGCAATAGTGGCTGTTTGATTCTTTGATATATTTCTGGTGCCATTAATTATACGTACTGCTTGAAACTGCGTCTTTTAATTTCACTTGCTAATGCCGGGCGCGTGTACCAAGAAATGGAAATATTAAAACGACCCTACTGCAGAGACAGATTATCCATAAATATGAAGTTTTTTTACCAATGCATCTTGGTTAGATATATATAGCTAGCTTGAACATTTTGAAGCAAATCTCATGGCCACATGCACAACCATAAGTACTTGCAGGCTGCAGGTTTCCAAATCTTGTCTGGTATTTGACCGGGATATATTTATGGTTTTTGGCAAAAAGAAATTTCAAAATTCATATCAATTCTCTGACATGAATAGCATAGGGAGGTCACATTATGTAAACTGGGGCTAGAACAACAAGATATCGATCCCTTCTGTTCTCTAAACCAATTACATGTGTATGAAGATCTAATCATACATGCATTTAGTCTCAACACACCACATGATATGCAGTGATAAATCACAGATCAAAAACCATAAAATTATAAACAGTTTTGCTACTGCACAGGCGACTGAAATTGCACTCTCAATCAACTGAAGTTGCAGCTCTCCTCCAAAAAACCACCCGCAACTTCAGGTGATTCAGAGTGAATCAACTGAAGTTGCAGCCTCCTCAAAAAAAATCATCTGCAATTTCAGGTGATTAAAGTGCAACTTCAGATGACTGAAAGATAAAAAAAATCAGTCGCCTGTGCAATAGTCACTCCCAATTATAAATGCTTATCATCGCATGCAGTGATCTTCATCTGTATGAAACTAATAACTGAAAGAATCAAATAACCATGCATGCCCAGAACGTCGAATAGTAGTAAACTCGAGATCGAAGTTCAGAATCGTAACAGAAGCAAATGAGAGATTATTATTTCATCTACATATGTACCGGAAGCAAATGATACAAGGACAGCAAGAAATTGAACCCAGCACTGAACCACATGGTCAAGAACAGTCATGCATGTGTGTGTATGTACGTATGCGTATGCGTATACTAGTGGTAGTATAGACCTGGAGAAGAGGATGCCGCAGTCGCAGCGGTACTCGCGCGTGCCGCAGTTCTTGACGTGCGCCTTCCAGTCGGAGTGCACGGCGTAGCGCTTCCCGCACCGCTCGCACCGCCACCGCTTCTCGCCGTGCTTCCGGGAGAAGTGCTTCTTTATCCCCGTCAAGTCACCCAGCGCCCTGCGTGCACACAGTCACACACACACTCGCCGCCATTAATCCCATTCCGCAAGCTTTCCTCTCGGGCTAGGAGATAGATACTAGTAGCCACGGTTGCAAAAACCTATCGTCTTTTAGTTTACCTTGCCGGGTCGTGGTGGACGCAGGTGGGCTCGGGGCAGACGTAGACGCGCTTTCGCGCCGGCGCCTCGCCCTTGGCGGACGACGATGGCAGGCTGCTGCGCTGCCGGAGCTTCCAGGGGAGGTTGTGCCCGCGCCGGTGCAGCTGCAGGTTCTGGTCCCTCTGGAACCCCTTGTTGCAGATCTCGCACACGAACCGGTTCGTCGCCACCAGCGTCCGCGGCGACAGCGCGATCACCTCCGCCTCAGGGTCTTGCACGACCAACAAAGCAAACCAATCAAAGGGCAGCTCTTGATGAAAGAAGAAGATGCAAAGAAAGGCAAGATTTTCCGGGGTTCTTAGGTTTATACCTGGATTGCCGGGCTGGTTCCTCTTCTTCTTGGCCTTGGGCTCCTCCAGCTGCTGCACCGGAGGCAGCAGTAGAGTCGCGGCCGGTGCAAAGACAGGGCTCATCAGGACATGGTTGCCGATGTCTCCTCCGTGGGAGTTGGATCCAGTGGCCTCCTGATCAGAGGAGAGGTCAGAGAGCAACATGTTCCCTAGCTATCCTCTTGTTCCTCTCTCTCTCTCTCTCTCTCTCTCTCTCTCTCTCTGTGGCTGTGTGGTCTCAAGCTAGGCTACTACTGCAACAGCTGTGCAAGTGTGTGATGGCCGGACGGGAGTGGGTGAGTTGAGGCTTGAGAGGCAGCAGGAGAGGCAATCAGATTGCAGGAAAAGGCGTCAGAGATGAGCATATGATCGAGAGGGTGTGGCCTTTGCCTTCTGCAGGTTGCAGTTGCAGCAGCCAGAATAAGAAGGGGCGTATGCGCCGCGCAATGATCGCACCTCTCCCCTCCCCTCTGGGCCAAAAAGCTACACCATCCGATCCGTGCCCTCTTTTCTTTGCCCGCCCTTTAATTCCCTCGCTTTTCCTCAATGGCAGCATGCATGGCCAGGTTTTACAAATCAGCATGTGGTTAAAAACCTGAGCTATTGGGCTCTTCTAGCTCTTCAGCATGCATGTTTCTGTCAAGTTACCCTCATCATGTACTACTTGGTAACTCGACAGGACATAAAACATGGGTTAAGTATGGTGCAATGCTGATCGGACAGCACCAACTCTAGTTTTCATAGTAAATGATTAGCTCATTACTATGTCATATTAAGAATCACACATCTACCATCTTGCCACAAAGATCGAATTGTTAATGCCCACATTTCTAGCTTGCTAGATGTCACTTTTTAGATAGAGACTAAGTCTGTAGCACAAGATAGAACTGAAGGGGAAATCAATGGTCTGCTTAGTGCTTCCATGTACTACATAGTTAGGGCTTCTCCAATTTTCTTCTCTTTTGAAGCACTCCAACTTTTACCATAAACTTCTGATTAAACTGATGTGTTTCAAGCATTCAAGGCACTAGTTGTCTTCTTTTCTCCTTTCAAAGACGAGCAACATGGTGTTATCTACTGAGGCAATAAGATCAGCATGATTTTCATACATGTTTTCTTCTACATTTCCCTTTGTGAACTGGTTGGTGCAGAATTCAGGTCATGGGTACAAATACACCAGCCAGATTAGCAAATCCCCTGCTAATCTGAGCGAGCTTTGAAATATTTGAAGTAGTGCTAGATGATTTTTTTTTCTTATAGCCTTTTTGCTAATCTCAGTAAGAACTGTGGTTGCACCTGCACTGTAGTCAGAGAAGACCAAGGGAATTATAGCAAGGACTAGAAAGGAAAAGATGAAAAAAGGGGCAGAGAGCATGCACACACAAGGGATCAGGCTCACCCTACAAAGAAAGCAAAAGTACCAGTGCACTGTACACCCCACTCATTGATCATCTTCTTTTAATTTTGATTTTTCCCCACTTCCTCTCTGATGTTTTATCAGAATATTTTTTTGCCCTGAGTTTACATACACCTTGTGATTGATGTTTAAAGACTACTTTTTGTTTACTTGCAGGTAGTATATGTTGTGTAGGGGTTAGAAAGCCTGGACTTGTTAAAGTCAGATCAGGCATCCATTCTTGTCTCTACTCTTGCTGCCCTTTCTTTCCTGCAGGTTTGATCTTTGATCAGACACTTAATTGAGGTTTCTCTCTCCATCTTTCTAAATATCTTTTTAGTATATGTTTTTTATGGTTGTGGGAATGGGACTGATATTAATTCCTTGCTTGCTACTTTAATCTTTTCCTCTTTTTTGTGTCTCCTTTTCTTATTCCATCCTTGCTTTTCTGGCCCTATGGCTGGCTAAAGTGCAAGGGGTGTGTTAGCTAGCTAGCCCCACTGATGAGCATTTTTGGGTCCCTTTCCCTTAATTCCCTTTGGCTATGTGGGCTCTTCCTGTGCTAGTTGGTTGGATCTAATGCAATTGTACTAGTCAGTAAACACTGTCTATTTTTGTTCAACTTTTGTGTGTGTGTGTGGAGAAAGCAATGCACATTGCAAAGTGGTATGGTAAGTGTGCAGATTATCATCCATCCATCCACCACCAACTGGTAGCAGTTGTGTCTGATGCTCATTTGCCTTTTCACTGTTTTAGCAATTGACTGGTGAAAATTTTTTCTGCAGCTTCCTTTTTATTATTCTCTTTACCTCTCAGATGTCTTCAAATGTTGCGCTTACATCGGTGTCAGATACAGGAAAAGGCATAACAATCCTGTTAAGCCTACAAGATTAGTGACCTTTCCTCAATTAGCCAGATGCATCCAAAGAGTTCAAAATCACTGAACAGCCCCATCCACTACCTTGCACAAATGGTGACTGCTTCCAAATGCCAAGAAGGCTTGTGGCAACTACAAAAGCACAGAGCCCGATCAACATCTTTCAGTAAACAGAAATCACAAGTTGTGTATGGCTCAGGGATGGATTGTTGGCAAATGTTAAGAAACTGCGGAAGTTGTGGCAAATACACGAGTTCATGAGTTCACAAAAGCATGAGGTCAATTAGTATCTTCAGTAAGCAGAGACATCAAATTGCATATATCTTGCAATACATGAATACAACGGATAAGAAACATGGAACTGGAGTAAACAAGCAAAATGCGTTTTAGTTTGAACTGCACGGTGATTCCAGGGTAAATCAATCACATGGAGGAGACCTAAATTTTATTACAAAGGGGCCTTACTCAACCTACAACCAGATGCCAATACCTGACGGACCATACTATGGCACTGGCACAACCTACTAGAACTCTAGAACTTGACCCAATGACTCTATATACAGAAACACTTCCTCCACGGCTTCTGGTTGTAGAACGACTGAATACTAGCTGATGACCACTACATCAACTCTCTTCTTCCATTGTCTTCAGGATCACTTCGCAAATCAGCGTCAGAGTTGGATGTAACCACTACACTACACATAATGGATCTCCAAGCGACAACTGCATCAACAAAAAATTGAGCATTGTCATCCTTCAACAGTTTCTGAATGCCATGGCATGAGTATGGCCAGTTAAGCTAAAGCACTTACAGCATTGTCGTTAGCATATAGCCGTTGGTGTCCACGGTCCAGGCACCAGCATGAACACCTCATATAGTCGTATTTCCACAGGTCAGCTGAATCTGGTTAAGAAGCAACCAACAAAGCTTCAGAAAGTAGTAACAGGGAAGAAATGGGCAACACAACAAAGCAGACGGTCGCAAAAACATAAATCAGAATAATTAGAAAGAAAATCCGCATTATCGGTTGTCAGTCCTTTGGCAAAGATCCAATCACTACTCTAATCCTCACTCCTACAGATATGAGCAAGATGAATAGAACAGAATGTCACTACATCAGCGATATTACCAGATTTGTATCATTGAATACGAAATGTACCAGATTGTTCAAGATGATGTGTGTGTACTGAAGCAGCAGTATTTGTTGGTTGAACTATTATGAACACAACTCTACTTTGGGCTAGTAGAACTCAGATACCCCAACTGTTGAGCCAGTTCATCGACATCTCCAGTTCCCTCCAACTCTGACTGCCCAGCTTTGTCTCCAAAATCTTCAACCAACAGCTCTGCCCAGAAGTCATCATTGAGCTCTGCCTGGCCATTAGCTTGATCCCTCTGCTCTTCATCTGCCTTACCCTTCCCAAGCTCCTGAATGTTCAGTGCTAAATTCTCCAGCTCGGGGATTCCAGGTTCACTGAGCTCATTTAGGACACCCGAATCAAACAAGAACGGTGATTCAAGTTGCTCACTCTGAATTGTTTCCCCAGGGCTGTAGAATGGAACATTGTCTATAGGCCGCCTTCGTTTCTTCGAGATGGCATCTTCGAGCTCCTTCCTCTTATCTTGCTGCTGAACCAACTGTTGGAAGAACTCTGGGTTACGCATTGCTCTTGCCAAGAAACCCATCATCTGGACCTGTTTCTGCTCAGCAGCTCGTAGCCTCTCTTCCATGGCTTGCACATGATCTTTAGTAGCTTGTTGCTCCTGCCTTAGCTTTACCACTTCTGTGATCAAGATGTTCTTGTCGCGCTTCAGCCTGTCAATCTCTTCCTCAAATCCAAACTCACCAACCTCCAGGCAAGATGTGAGGGCCTGCTGCCGTGATGGAGGCACATTGGGCGGCGGTGGCTTCCTTCTTTTTATCATCTTCAGGAGATGCCTTTGACCCCTAAGGAAACCTTCATTTGCAAACTCCCACCTGTCAGGATCAACCTTTCTGAAGCCCTGCAGATTCAGACAAGCGATGACCATTGTTAGGTCATAGAAGGCAAAACAATAGCTTAGGTAAAATTTTCCTGCAATTTTTAGAATTTAGGTTATAGCTTTTCGCGGTGATGTTTTGCTAACAAGAAGTATAATTCGCAGGTAGTGAATGGATGAGTAGCAGTATACTATATCATTTGAAGGTGATCAGTAGAGTCTTCTAGAACAAAACAATCTGGTTCTTGTACTTCATCCAGTACCTTGTTCCATCTAGCTACAATAAGAATTTCAAGAAACTATGTCAGGATGGTACAGTCGTTAGGGAGAGTTCATCTCCCACCATCTCCTTGCCTCACTGTGAGATGAAGCTCATTGGAGCATGTATTGCTTCAAGAATAAACACATGAAGTATTGCTTCATACACATGCATCAGTGCAAACACAAAAGTTTCACAACAACTAGGGCTGTAGAGAAATAAACTCTATACTTAAAGCCCCACTTAAACTAAGATTAACTGATTTGACACTTGGTTGAAGCATCCTGACTATCTATCATACAACCTATAGCAAGGCTGGATATGATCAAAATCCTATTATATCTAGTGTACAATTATAAATTATGAATAGTGTGTTACGGTCCTTCACTTCCAGATACAATCAACACTAGTACTTGGGTAATTTGGATATAATAGAGGAGGAATTAGACTGGGAAATAGAGAGAAGCTAGAGGGATTGGGAGGAAGAAAGGACCGGGACTAGATAGAGGACATGGAGGAGGAGGCCAGAAGCCGATTCTATCCAGTTCTGTTCTTCCATCATTGTCTTCTGCATTGCTTCTCCTTGCCCCTTTGTGCTACAAGACCAGGCCAGCCTCTTGCCTTCTTGGCACACAGCCCATGTTGCAAGCCTAGGTGCCAGGTCGGTCCGTGACATTCCTCCCTCGTTGAAATTCGGCTTAACTCCAAGCCACTATCATGCAAGCCGCCAAGGTCCTATGGAATATGTAGAACCTCGATGCTCAACTCGAATCGAATGTGGCCTCCAACATGCTTCTGTTGTTCAACATGGATAAGCGGTGGTGGCCATGGCTGCTTCTGCCACCTTGATAGCAGATGAAGGTCGACCATGGTGTCAGCCCCGCGACCTCCACTTGCTTGGGTGGCGGCCATGGTTGCCGCTCGGCCATCTTCATCGGTGGTGGCCACAGCACCACTGTACTCTTTATCAAATATTTTCTTGAATACCTTGCGATCATCAGGCCAATAGAGGAGATACACGTGGAGGAGCTCTTCACTCCTACCGGTGGGGTAGCCTGGAAGAACACTGACCAAGGCGAGGTGGCTAGCATTGGTGATGAGGTTGTTAGCACCAAGGACAAAAGGGTCAAGGATCATGGCACCATTGGTTTTGGTGACGACGTCGTCAACATCCAGTACTGCTATGACTAGAGGTGCCATGGGGTCGAAATGAGACCCCGTGGGAGCAATGACAATCGTCGACCTGCACTCAGCCAAGGCCAAGCCTCGGAGTCAACCTCGGCATGCACATGCACTCCATCGAACACTTGGTATGCAGCGAAGTCACCTATGCCGACGCGCACCAGAATGGCAATGGTGGTCGACGTGGGGCTGGAGACGATGATGTCGCTCAAGTTGAATGTGGCGAGCGGCCGATCATGCGGTTCAGCGTGGCGATACTCTTCTCACACAACTCCTAGAATGTCTCCTTTGGTTCCTCCGATGTCTCCTTGAGAGCTGGTTCCTTGAGCTCGTCACAAACGGCTTCCTGAGCTCCGGTGGCAAGGGAAGTCATTGTGGGCGCCGCCGTTGCGTTGAGAGAGAGAAATGAACCAATTAGGGTTAGGACTTGGGTGGCCAGTTGGGGCCTTAGAGAATTTGGGCTATGGTGGGTCTGGTGGGTGTAGAGGGATCTCTAATGGGCTGAAAGAGGAATGTATGGATTGGATTAGGCTGATTAATATTTTTTTATACAAACATATAGTGTTTTGGCTTAATTAAGAGTAATATGTGTAATATACCTAGTATACACTATTTTTTTAAAGAATGGGTGTTCAACTAAACACCCATGAACCACTAGAGGACCACCCCTGGGTCCACTACCAATGGGTGCATCTCCTCTGTCGATGTGCACGAGGTGATCTGAGCAGCAACGGTGTTCTAGAGGTGCGATGGGGAGGGGGTCCCACTCCAGATCATCCAAGGAAGTCCAGATCTAGTCGTCGTCCCCAAGGTGCTTCAACCGCGATGTAAAGGTTCACCACTTGGTCATCGCCGTTGTCAGGTGCTCCATGCTAGTGCACCACGCCATGTACTACTCCAACTCACTCCTGCCCTCAGCTCCAGCATGCACCGACAACAAGGTTCTTCCTCAACGATGTACACCACGTTGTCGTCCACTCCATCAGTGACCTCGAGGTACACCTCCAAATCCACCACGCATTGAGATACCAGTCTAATCATCTGTATCTGTACTTCTTCCTCAACTCCGATGCACATATGTGTACCTCCTCCAACCTAGAAATGTCCTTCCCCGTCTCCTGTGCACAATGAACCTCTGTCGATGATGTATGTGTACAATAGGAGTATTGTGGTACAATTTTTCTTTTAGTGTACATCTCTGTGTCGTCATTGATGTGCACCAGCGGTCATGTCGTCGCCAAGGTCCACCGCCGGCCGGTGCATCTCCTCCATCGATGTGTCCAAGGTGCTCCGTAAGTGCCGGTGTGCGGTGTTCTACCACTGTACATCTCTCCCTCTCTCTGTCTAGTATACAGTCAGGGTTCATAATTTCGGCAAAATTTCACCAAAATTTCGTACCTTTTGCTACCCAACGAAAAAAAATTCAATTCAGCCAAATTATTTCGTTTTAGTTTGAATTATGAAGGGCTAAATGGGCAAGAAATCCTTCAACTTAGCAAACCAACTTCTAGCCCAGTGGTCAGACCCCTTGCATGCATGCAGGAGGTCTAGGGATCGAATCCGCCTCTTCCACCATTTTTTGGGTTTTCTCTGACATGTGGGTCCCACGTCAATTCGTAACTGAAAAATAAATGTGACAGGGCACCCAATGTGAATCAAACCTAGCACCTTGTTTTGTATGGAACGGCTCAACCCACTAGGCCAAGCAACCGCTTGTGTTGAGTAGGCACTTTATATTATATTTATCCTTTGGTTTAAAGTTTAAAATTCAAATTTGATTCAAACCGTCTGACTGAAATACCAAAATTTCGTCCATTTCGTCACTTCCGCTACCAAACGATTTTTTTTTTCAAAACGAGAGTTTTCCTTGTATACAGTATTGTACAGCATGAGTACAAGGTGTACAATACAAATCTTTTTAAAATTATTTTTTGTCCCAAAAGTGTATTTGTATATGGTATGGTATGTGAGTTGTACATGTTATGGGATGGTATGTGTATGTGTGTATAGTACTTGTGTATGTGTACATGTTTAAAATTCAAACACAAACAGAGAGAGATGGCAGGAATGATGAGGTTAATAGGGAGTGGATGCCCCTTGTAATTAGTGCTTAAATCCTCTCACTCATTTTCTAAATCAAGCAAAAACCAGAAAATGAAATTACATGCACTAATCTTGATGCACACTGTGTGGCTGAGATAGTGGGAGCACCTGCACTTGAGTGTAGATCGGCATTTTCACACTAGTACTTGGGTAATTTGGATACAATAGAGGAATTAGACTGGGAAATAGAGAGAAGTCAGAGGGATAGGGAGGAAGAACAGCAGGGGACCGGGACTAGATAGAGGACATGGAGGAGGAGGCCAGAAGCCGATTCTATCCAGTTCTGTTCTTTGATCATGCCTTCTGTGTTGCTTCTCCTTGCCCTTTGTACTGCACAACCAGGCCAACCTCTTGTAGGATTGCCACTAGATAGGGTATGGGTAATCCAAATCTAGATCCAATTTTATTCATATCCATTTGAAGCGATATTACCCATACCCAAATGAAAAATGATATACCCAATGTGTTTGGGTAACCTAGTGGGTAAAGGAGAAGGAAAAAGAGGGTTAAGTCAAAGAGGATTACTAAGATAGGTTTTGTAAAACTTTGATATTTAAAATTTCAACCTCACGTTACCACCACAAAAATTTTCCGAAATCAATTGAAATTTATTGGGGATAATTCTACGTGTAGGGAAGCTACTCTATGCAAATTAGCAGGAATATGAGTACACATGAGCTCCACATGCTTTTAAAGGAAGCTTTCGTAAAACTTCGGTATTTAGAATTTCAACCTCGCGTTCACACCACAAAAGTTTTACGAAATCGACTGAAATTTGTTGGAAATGATTTTATGTGTATGAAGCTACTCTGTACAAATTGGTGTGCACAAGTTGATAGATAAGTCTTTGTGTTGTCTGCACATGGTGTACATGGTGCTTTTTGTTGTTGCTTTAACATCTAGAACTTGCTTTTGCTTTAGCATCTAGGACTTGCTTTTTGCATCTAGGACTTACTTTTGCTTTAGTATCTAAGACTTGCTTTTTGCTTTAGCAGCTTTTTGCTTTAACATCTTAGACTAGCTTTAGGACAGCATCTTGGACTAGTCTAGGATAGCATCTTGGCATATGCTTGGCTGACTAGCGACCTATAAATATGTATCTCCAACCCTCGAGTTGGCATGGCATTGTGTGAGCAATAAACAAGAAAACTTGCCCCATCTCCTAGTGTCATCCTCTCCATGAGAGTAAGGATCTTGCTATCACAAAGAGCAAGAGTCCAATGACTAACAAGTGGTATCGAGCCTTAGTATCCTGTGCTTTGAGCATCTCCTGCTCATCTCCTTCTCGGCCTCACAGCCCCAGTGGAGCGGCTCGGTTGTCCCGCTCACTCTCTCGGAGGAGCGCGGCAGGCTCGTCGAAGCAACCCTCTCTCCGCGCATGCCCCGATGGCGTGCCATGTCCGCAGGCGATCTCGGCGCTTCGAGCGCCTCGCGCCACGAGACGGCCGAAGCCCGCGCTTCGCAGCAGCGAGCGGCGAAGCGGCGGCGGAGACGCGGCGCGCGAAAGGGCGTCAAGGCCGGCACGCGGGCGAGCGGCAGCAGCAGAGCGGAGGCGGAAGCGGCGGCGGCGCAGATGCAGCGCGGCGGCGGCAGCAGAGGTCAAAGCTCTGCGCGGCAAAGCAGCATGGCGGCTCGGCTCTGTTGATGGCAGCGGCGACGGACCTCGGTGGAGAGGAGGCGCGCAGGCGAAGCAGCGCAATGGGCGCGCGCGACGCCACGCAGCGGCGGCAGCGACGACAGCGCGGCGCGCGCGCGGCGCTCTGAAGAGCGCGCGCGGCGGTGGCGCTCTGGAAGAGGCACGCCGCGGCGGCGTGACGGGTCGGCGGAGAGCGCGGCCTCACAGTAACGCGACTCTCCCGATTGGGTACCGTGGTCACCACAAGTACCGGCCGTCGTCGAGCGTTGGCCGGCGGCGAGTGGCCTACCCTCACCAAGACCAACTTCGTCGAGTGGGCTGCGGTGATGAGGTAAAGCTCGGTGCGGCATATGTGGGATGCGATCCGATGCGGCGGCGTCGACTACGACCGGGATCGACGGCGCTGGATGCCCTCATCAGCTGCGCCCCGCCGAGATGCGATTTCGCTACCAACAAGCGATCGCCAAAGAGGCTTGGGCGCCATCGCTGCAAAGACGACGGCGGCGATCGCGCGCGCAAGTCTACATTGCGGGCACTACGCGCGGAGTGGGAGAACACGCCTTCAAGCGGTGAAGGCGTTGATGACTTTGCTCTCGTCTCAACACTCTGTTGCGGTTGGTGCGATTCGGTGGCGACACCTACGGCGAGGAGAGGCGTGGAGAAGCTCTTCCATTGCGTCCCCAGAAGTACAAGCGGATGGCTCGCTCGATCGGGTCTCTGCTGGATCTTTCCACGATGACCATCGAGGAGGCGTTAGGTCGCCTCAAGGTCGTCGACATCGATGAGCCACAGAGCCTCTCAGGACCCGTTACCATTGGCGGGAAGCTCCTCCTCACTCGGGAGCAATGGGCTGCCGGCCAAAGTGACAGGAAGAAGGAGGAGCCTTCTTCCACGACAGGCGGCCGCAAGCATGGCAAGCGCGGCAAGCCGCGCAAAGACGCCAGCGAGGGGCGCGCGAGGCGCCAGGCGGCGTCTTGGCAAGCAAAGCAAGACGAGGCGACTCTTGCCACAACTGCGGCAAGCTTGGTCATTGGGCCAAGGATTGTCGACAGCCACGACGCGGCCAAGCCCACGTCGCGCAAGCGGAGGAGGAGCAGCCGGTCCTGTTCATTGCTCATGCGAGCATCGAACTACCCCAGCGGCACCGGCCGTAGTGGCTCTCCTCCACCTTGACGAGTCAAAAGCACACGCCGTCCTCGGCGACAGTTCCGGCAATGACAAGACCGACGGGTGGTGCCTCGACACCGGCGCCACCCACCACATAACCGGGCGGCGGGAGTTCTTCTCCGAGCTCGACTCAGGCGTTCGAGGCACCGTCAAGTTCGGCGATGCCTCCGCCGTGGAGATCAAGAGCGTCGGCTCTGTCGTCTTCGTCGCCAAGACTGGCGAGCACCGGCTGCTCACCGGCGTCTACTACATCCCCGATCTGCGGAACTCCATCATCAGCTTGGGACAGCTGGATGAGAACGGCTCGCGTGTCGAGCTCGTGCCCCGTGCTCGATAATTCTACGTGTAGGGAAGCTACTCTATGCAAATTAGCAGGAATATGAGTACACATGAGCTCCACATGCTTTTAAAGGAAGCTTTCGTAAAACTTCGGTATTTAGAATTTCAACCTCGCGTTCACACCACAAAAGTTTTACGAAATCGACTAAAATTTGTTGGAAATGATTTTATGTGTATGAAGCTACTCTGTACAAATTGGTGTGCACAAGTTGATAGATAAGTCTTTGTGTTGTCTGCACATGGTGCCCCGTGCTCGATCATCAGCTTCCGAGCCAAGGAGAGGCTCGAGCTCGTGCCCCGTGCTCGATCTCGACACGCGAGCCGTTCTCATCCAGCTGTCCCAAGCTGATGATGGAGTTCCGCAGATCGGGGATGTAGTAGACGCCGGTGAGCAGCCGGTGCTCGCCGATCTTAGCGGCGAAGACGAGCGAGCCGGCGCCCTTGATCTCCACGGCGGAGGCATCGCCGAACTTGCGGTGCCTCGAGCGCTGAGTCGAGCTCGAGAAGAACTCCGCCGCCGGTCATGTGGTGGGTGGCGCGGTGTCGAGGCACCACCCGTCGGTCTTGTCATTGCCGAATCGCCGCCAGGAGGGCGTGTGCTTTTGGCTCATCAAGGTGGAGGAGAGCCAGCGCGCGGCGTGCGGCGGGGTAGTCGATGCTCGCATGAGCAATGAGCAGACCGGCCGCTCCTCCTCTCTCGCTTGCGCGGCGTGAGCTGGCGCGTCGTGGTCGTCGACAATCTTGGCCCAATGACCAAGCTTGCCGATTGTGGCAAGAGTCGCCTCGTCGTCGGCTTTGCTTGCAAAGATCGCCGCCTGGCGCTCCTCGCGCCGCTGGCGTCTTTACGCGACTTCTGCGCGCTTGCCATGCTGCGGCGCTGTCGTGGAAGAAGGCTCCCTTCTTCTGTCACCTGGCCGGCGACCCACCGCTCCCCCGGTGAGGAGCTTCCGCCAATGGTAACGGGTCGAGAGGCTCGTGGCTCATCGATGTCGGCGACCTTGAGGCGACCAACGCCTCCTCGATGGTCATCGTGGAAAGGTCGGCGAGACCCGATCGGCGAGCCATCCGCTTGTACTTCTCGGACGCGGCGGAAGAGCTTCTCCACGGCTCTCTCTCGCCGTAGGTGTCGTCACCGAATCGCACCAACACGCAATGAGTGTTGAGACGAGAGCAAAGTCATCAACGTCTTCACCGCGAAGGCGTGTTCTCCGCTCCGCGCGTAGTGCCCGCAATGTAGACTTGCGCGCGCCGCCGCTGCCGATGCGTCTTTGCGGCGATGGCGTCCCAAGCCTCTTTGGCGATCGCTTGTTGTTGTAGCGAATCGCATCTCGGCGGGGCTGCGGCGATGAGCATCGGCGCCGTCGATCTGGTCGTAGTCAACATCGCCGTCACGATCGCATCCCACATATGCCGCGCTGGAGCTTTACCCTCATCACCGCGACCCACTCGGCGTAGTTGGTCTTGGTGAGGTAGGCCACCCGCCGCCGGCCGCGCCCTCGACGGCGACTGGTACTCGTGGTGACCACGATCGGCCGGGAAAGTCGCGTTACTGTGAGGCCGCGCTCGCGTTGACCCGCACGCGCGCTTGCGTGCCTCTTCAGAGCGCCACCGCGTGCGCGCTCGCTTCAGAGCGCGCGCCGCGCGCGTCGTCTGTCTGGCCGCCGCCGCGCGCGCGCGGCGCGCGCGCCATTGCGCGCTGCGCCGCCTGCGCCGCCTCCTCTCAGCGGTGAGGTCGCGTCGGCGCTGTCATCAACGAGCCGAGCCGCTTGCCGCCGCCGGCTTTGCTTTGACCTCTGCCGCCGCGCGCGCCGCATCTGTCGCCGCCGCCGCTTCACCTCCGCCGCCGCCGCCCGCTGCGCCGCCTTTGACGCGCCCTTCGCCGCCGCGCTCTGCCGCCGCTGCCTTGCTGCTGCTGCTGCGGCGAAGCTTCGGCCGTCTGCGACGCCTCGTGCTTTCGAGGCGACCGAAGCGCCGAGATCGCCTGCGGACATGGCGCGCACTTTGAAGGCTATTGCGTGGAGAGAGGGCGCTTCGACGAAGCTTGCCGTCTCGAGAGAGTGGCGGGACAATGAGTCGCACTGGCTGGGCCGCTGCTGTGAGGCGGAGAAGGAGATGGCAGAGATGCTCAGCTACAGGATACTAAGGCTCGATACCACTTGTTAGTCATTGGACTCTTGCTCTTGGTGATAGCAAGATCCTTACTCTCATGGAGAGGATGACACTAGGAGATGGGGCAAGTTTTCTTGTTTATTGCTCACACAATGCCATGCCAACCTAAGGGGTTGGAGATACATATTTATAGGCTGCTAGTCAGCCAAGTATATGCCAAGATGCTATCCTAGACTAGTCCAAGATGCTGTCCTAAAGCTAGTCTAAGATGCTAAAGCAAAAAGCTGCTAAAGCAAAAAGCAAGTCCTAGATGCTAAAGCAAAAGCAAGTCCTAGATGCTAAAGCAAAAAACAAAAAGCACCATGTACACCATGTGCAGACAACACAAAAACTTATCTATCACCAACAGCTTCGGTCCACGATTAGCAGCGCACGGTGGAGTTCGCTACTCCGCTGTCTCACGACGAGGATCGCGTTGACGCCTACCACGACGACGTGCCTCTGCGCTATCGTACCATGGACAACATCCTCGCGTTGCCGTCCACTGGATCGGCGCAAAGACGCATCGCGGCGAGGCGCACTTAGCGTGCGACGACGGGAGCCCGCTCCTTCGGCCGAGCGGAGGAGACGCGGCGTGGCGTGTCGCGATGAAGCGAGAGATGGGCGCCGTCGAGCGGAACCGGGCGTGGAGCGGCGGATCTTCTGCCGTCACCGCGCGATCACCCTTAAGTGGGTGTTCAAGGTGCCGCGGGATGAAGCCGGCGCCATCGTCAAGCACAAGGCTCGCTTGGTGGCACGAGGCTTCGTGCGGCGGAGAAGTCGACCGATGGCGCCGCCGCGCGCGTCGCACGGATGGAGTCCGTCGCGACTCCTCCTGCGCTAGCGCCGGGAAGGTGGCGTGTTCATCACATGGATGTCAAGTCGGCATTTCTTAACGGCGACTTGAAGGAGGAGGTCTCGTGCATCACCACGGGATTTGCGATCCCGGCAAGGAGGGCAGGTGCTCGCTGCGCAAGGCCCTCATGGCTTGCGGCAGCACCGAGGGCGTGGAACGCCAAGTTGGACTCCACGGCCCGAAAGGAATGGGCTTGAGCAAAGTCCGCACGAGGCGCCATCTACGGCGGGCGGTGGAGAAAATTACCTGGCGGTGGGTGTCTCGTCGGCGACTTGGTGATCGCGGCACCAGGATGCGGAGGTGGCGGCATTCAAGGAAGAGATGAAGGCCACCTTCCGGATGAGTGACATGGGGTCTCTCCTTCTACTTAGGGATCGAGGTGCACGGGATGATTAGGGATCACGCTTCGACGCATCGCCTCGCCCAGCGCGTCGTTGAGCTAGTGGGCTCACCGACGCAACCCGACTCTCGCTCCGTGGAGGAGAGGGAAGGCCGAGCCGCGACAAAGACGACGGAGAGGTGGGCGCTACGCAGATCGGCGTCTTGTGGGAGCCTTCGCTACCTCGCCCACACACGGCCGGACTTGGCATTCTCCGTCGGCTCGTTAGTCGGTTCATGCAACGGCCGACGACGAGCATCGGCGGTGTGAAGAGGATCATCCGCTACGTTGCGGGGACCCTTGACCACGGCCTCCATTACCCGAGGTGTCTGGCGCGGCACGCCGTCGCATGCGGCGGCGGTGACCACGCGGGCGACATCGACACCGGCAAGAGCACAAGTGGATTCTCTTCTTCCTCGGCAAGTGCCTCGTTCACCGGCGATCGATCAAGCGGCGGTGGTGGCCTGTCGGTGTGGAGGCCGAGTACATAGCGGCTTCCACCGCCGACTCGAGCACTCTGGCTCGCTCGATCGCTGGTGATCTCCTCGGCAGGACACAGGCAGTGGAGCTCGGGGTGGGCGACAAGTCCGCTCTAGCCTCGGCAAAGAACCCGTTTTCCATGAGCGAGCAAGCACATCGGGTGAAGTACCATTTCATCAGAGGTCGCTGGATGAAGGAAGCATCAAGGCAAGCTACATCAACACCACGGATCGGCTTGCGGATCGCTCACCAAACCTCTTGGAAGGACCAAGTTCCTTGAGCTCTGCTCCAAGATCAGGATGGTTCAACTCTCCCACAAGACGACGCACAAGACTTAGGGGGAGAATGATAGATAAGTCTTTGTGTTGTCTGCACATGGTGTACATGGTGCTTTTTGTTTTTGCTTTAGCATCTAGGACTTGCTTTTGCTTTAGCATCTAGAACTTGCTTTTGCTTTAGCATCTAGGACTTGCTTTTTGCTTTAGCAGCTTTTTGCTTTAGCATCTTAGACTAGCTTTAAGACAGCATCTTGGACTAGTCTAAGATAGCATCTTGGCATATGCTTGGCTGACTAGCGATCTATAAATATGTATCTCCAACCTCAAAGTTGGTATGGCATTGTGTGAGCAATAAACAAGAAAACTTGCCCCATCTCCTAGTGTCATCCTCTCCATGAGAGTAAGGATCTTGCTATCACCAAGAGCAAGAGTCCAGCGACTAACACAAGTGGCTCCCACATGTTTTTATAGGAAGCTATAATTAAGCATGGGTAGCCTAAACTCATGGATAGTCAAAGCGCACTCTCAACCCTAAGATTAAATAGGTATGGATAAAGATGGGTAAGTAGATATTACCCTTCCTACACCCAAATCTAAATGGGTATCTTATTTCTTACCTATACCCTACCCAATAGTGTTGGTATGGGTTTAGATAAAGGTAATAGATACCCAGAGGCAGCCCTAGCCTCTTGCCTTCTTGGCCCACAGCCCATATCGTAAGACCAGGCCGGTCCATGACATAGTGGTCCTACAAAGACCTAAAGTGGTTAGTAGCAGGTAGTTAGTACGCAGTCGCAAGTCAAGCCCTTGATTTGCTTTGAACATTGTGCTTCCAGTCTCAGCCAAGAGACCACTATTAAGGGCGTGTTTGGCAGGGCTCCAGCTCCTAGATTCACCTTTGGTGGAGCCGGAGCCGTGCCAAACGGATGGAGATTCGCAAAAATCTGGAGCCGGAGCGGGGTGAATCCCCTCCAAAAATAGTACTATGGTGGTGGAGCAGGGTCCAGGCCACTCCACAGCTCCAGCTCCACCAACTCCAAAGATGAATCCGGAGCCCTACCAAACACGCCCTAACACTTCCCTACAACCATGCCTAGTCCAGTTCCAACTACTGTCTCCTTCATACCTAGTAGAAGGATATGCAAGCACATCATGATTCTGCAACTAGATAATTAGAACCTTTTTTTTTCTAGACTCCATAAATGGAGTACCTCGTGCTTCTTCGAAATGCTCTTGATGTTACTAGGACTCTATAGGAGTAGACGCCTACAACGATAAACTCACCAAAACACTACAAAGCCTCACCATGACCAACCCTAAGACCTCAGCCACACACAGAAGATTGTCATAACATTGCAACATCTGTTCAAGCATTTCAGAAAGATTAGCAACAACGAGGAATTGCCACAAGATGCCTCTACTTCACCACCTTACAGGAAACAATTTGCAACACAAGTACTGAAGTGCACAACCTTCGCATGACATATCAAGATTAACAGTAAGCATTTCAGAAAGATTGGCCCGAGAACCATCAGCTACCAACAGCATAAGAGATGATTAATCAGTGCGCAAGAACAGGGTGCTCACTCACATAGGTGTTGAGCTGGCGGACGAAGCTGGAGAAGTTGCTGTGCTTGAAGAGGCGCGGGAGCAGCACGTCGGCGAAGACGTGCGAGTCCCACACGACGAAGCTGTTGCCGGCGCGGCTCCACGAGACGACGCCGTCGGTGGACGGGTCCTCCACCAGGTCGTACGTCTTCGTCAGGAACGGCGGTGGCCCCACCTCGTGCAGCCCCTCCATCGGCCGCGGCGCACCCCCCGCCTCAGCCTCCGCCGCCGCCGCCGCGGCGGCGTCCTGCGGCAGCTCCAGGAGCTCCTCCTTCACAATGCTCGCCGCCACCGGGTCCATGACCCAAGAGCTTCACCAAGAACTCGAGTTGCCGGACCAAGAACTCGATTTGTGCGACCAAGAACGAGCTCTAGCCGGATGGAATCGCTAGGACAACCGGTAGATTGGAAGGAATCTTGGTGGGATATTTGGGTGGAGTAGCAACGAAGGCGAGATTTTTAAGCGGTCAAAACTGTCGGTAAATTTGCTGGGGACTAGGAGGAGGACGGTGCTCGTAGTGCTAAAAACTCCTCCGTACGGGCCGCGCCGAGACACGTCGCGAGGGCTGTGGAAGGTTCTAGATCACGCGTCGGGCAGCGTGGCCTCGGAAGGTTCTGGAGAGAATCCGGGGTGGGGGCTGGGAGACGAGGAGGACGGCACAAGTGGCCGGGCCGCGCCGCCGCCAGGAGGCCCAATCTGCGGCCACCAACGCATCAAAACTGGCCCAATCGCCACCCTTTTTTATTGGGATTTTGATTCCTCCAGCAGCGTGTAAGATATTCTCTCTCTGATGCGAGTTTTATATGGCACATTTGTGCAATGCTCATATCACCAGACACCAAGTCTTGCACAGATAACCTGCAGATTGGACCACCTTTTAAAACTTGCTCAATTTGGCTCTCACGGTTCACCATATCTTACCACCTAGTAGAAACATCACGACTTTGTGTTTGCACGTCGTTTGTTACTTCTTTTTTGTCATAGTTGACCGATGCTTCTATCATGATACCGAGGTAGCAGTAGGTTAGAGTAAAAACGAAATCTATGTTTGGGGCGTATGAATTTCCAAAGAAACAGTTCAATTCACTAGGAATTTTCAAAAAATATCAAACATGTTAGCAAGGGCAATTTTGTCTTTTTACTATATCTATTAGAAAGGAAATGCCTTACATATTACTAAATTTGGTGTATTTGCTTACACTATCAGCAGCGCCCGGCGAACTCACTCGCAAATCACGCAATCACACACAAAAACAAACTCACAGGATTGGAAAAATGGAATCAACACAAGTGTATGGTGCTGCTCGAACTGCACAGCTTTTCTGATCCTTTTACTCAACTATTTATGGAGATTACAATTTAGAAAGTGAAGAAATGGAAAGACATAGAAACTAAAAACTGCAGAACATAGTAACTGAAAACTGCAAACATTTAGAAACTGAAAACTGCAAACACTTAGAAACTGAAAACAGTGAAGTGCCATAATGTCTATCCTCCATGCGCGCCATAACTGAGGACAGCTAGCCATGGAAAAATTTATTCAGGCACATGATTACTTCATCCAATCCAACAAATCTCCCCCTAATCCTGACGCCTTGTGCCAGTTCATGTCGCGCTCCGCCTCAGCTAAACTACTTGGTTCCTCGACAGCGAGGAAGTAGAGCTCGTCCGATTCAAGCTCCACCGGCTCAGAGGTGGCGTTAATGTTGGCGATGCTGCGGTAACGCCGTGGAGCGCCGAAATCGTCATTGAGGTTCGGGTCCGCCGTGGGGGGCGACACGAATTCCACCTGTGGACTCAGCGGCTCGGAGGAAGGCGCCGCTGATTCCGGCGACAACGCACCAGAAGGCGGTGCATTGGTGAAGCAATGTTGGCGTTGACGGGCTGCACCTCATAATGGACCGTGAATGAATCAATCGATGCGCCCGTGCCTAACTCATGCTCCCCCCAGTTCCACTTCCTCATTTCGTTGAACACCACGTCGCGTGTGACCCACATGCGCTTGGCGGCGGGGTCGTAGACGCGGTAGGCCTTGCTGTCGGGCTCGTAGCCGAGGAACACCATGGTCTTGCTACGATCCTCCAACTTTTTCATGTGCGGCTTCACCACCTTCATGTGCGCCACGCAACTGAACGTGCGGAGATGATGCACGGCAGGTGTTCGACCATGCCACGCCTCGTATGGAATCTTGTCGGGGACGCTCTTCGTGGGCGATCGGTTGAGAATGTAGACCGTCGTCGTTACTGCTTCCCCCAGAACTCGTCGGGTATGTCCTTCGCCTTCGTCATGCACCGCGCCATGACCACCACTGTCTGGTTGCGGCATTCCACGACGCCGTTCTATTGCGGTGAGTAGGGTGCGGTGAGGTGACGCCCAATCCCCTGCTCGGCATAGTAGAGGCCGAACTCCACGGAGGTGACACGGTCAGTGCGAAGAACACGCAGCTTGCGGCCGGTCTCGAACTCGACGCCAGCCTTGAAGCGCTTGATGGTTGCAGGAGCATCACTTTTCGTCGCCAGCAGAAAGAGCCACATATAGCGGGTTAGGTCATCGATCAACAACAGGAAGTACCTCTTGTCGCCATGGGTTGCCGGCGTGATGGGCCCACATATATCGCCGTGGACGAGATCGAGGCGCTCCAACGCGCGGTACTCCGCTGCCGCGGGGAACGGTGTTCATTTCTGCTTGCCGATCAGGTAGCTGTTGCAAACCTGATTTATGCACTCAAGCTCCGGCAGGCCTCGCGCCATCCCGCGCCGAGCGAGCATGCGAAGCGAGTCGAAGTTGAGGTGGTCGAAACGCGCATGCCATACCAAGGCTTCCTCCATGCCCCTCGCCACGAGGCAAACGGGCTGTGAAATGTCGACGTTCAGCACATAGAGACGTCCGGCGGTCCGTCGAACCCGGCACAACAGCCGGTGTTGGGGGTCGCGCAGTGTGAGGATGCCATTCTCGATCTCTGTCTTGCAGCGAGATTCATCCAGCTGGCCGAGGCTGATGATGTTGCTGCAGAGGCCTGGGATGTAGTAGACGCCGGTGAGCGCGCAGTGATCGTCATTCTTGCAGGTGAAGAGCACAATGTCGCACCCCTCGTGCGGACTCGCGAGGCATCGTCGAACTTGACGGAACCGCACACGCTGGTGTCGAGTTCGGAGAATGCGTTCTGTGCGCCTGTCATATGATTCGATGCGCCGGTGTCCAGGATCCATTCTGGATCGATTGGTTCTCCCTCGTCGTGGAGAGTGAAAAGGGCGCGCTCCTCGTTTATAACAAGTTCGGCGCCTGCTGGTTCGATGTTGATGGCGGGAGAGAGATCACAGACCTGAGCCATTAACAACATGGGCTCGTCTTCGCCCTTAGCCTGCTCTAGTTTGGCTTGGAGAAGATTTGACTGAGCCAACTTCTCACGATCCCGCTTCGCCTTTCGGCACTCCTTGGCCAAGTGGCCCAGTTTGCCGCAATAGCGGCATTTGTCCTTGGTGATGTCGTGGCACGCGGCCTGGGATGGCCCAGACTTTGGTTCCCCGTGTCCCCCATCATGCCCGCGGCTGCGCCGGCCGCGTTGGCGTGAGCGTGATATGTTCCCGCTGTTCGCAGCGGTGCGAGAGGCGGACATGCCGGTCTCCTTGGTGTTGTACGACGACCATTCCTTCTCCGTGAGTAGAACCTGGTCTCCTTTCTCATCGTCTGACTCTCCACGGTCCTCGACAGCGTGGAGTCGGCCGGTGAGGTCCTCGATGGACAGAGTGTTGAGGTCAACCAAGGTTTCAATTCACAAGGCGATTTGGCGATACCTGTGGGGAACAACACGCAGTAGCTTGCGGACCACCTTCTCCTCCGACAACTCCTCCCCAAGGAGGCGAAGGTCGCTGACGACACCCTGGAGCCAAAGACTGAAGTCCTCCACGTGCTCGCCATTTTTGAATCGCATCAACTCAAATGTCTGGCGTAGCTTCTGCGCCTTGGATTCACGCACTCGATCCGCCCCAACTCTCATCGCCTTGAGGGCGTCCCAGGATTCTTTGGCGTTGTCCTTCTCGGTGAGCGGCTGGAGCATTTCCGGAGGCCCGCGCGCAGGATCGCCGAAAGGGCCTGGCGATCTTCCTGGTATGGCACATCACCGGTGTCGACGGCGTCCCACAGGCCTTGAGCCTGCAGGTTGATTCGCATCAACACCGCCCAATCGGAGTAATTTGAGCGTGTGAGCGTGGGGTAGGAGATGGATCCACTACTCTCCTTCACGACCCGCTGGACAACGAGTTCACGCCGGCCGCCATCACGTCGATGCGGGCGGCGCGTCGGTGGGGATGGCGAGCGTCCATGGCCGTGTCGTTACGGTGTACGAGAGTGGCCTACGGCAAGGACGGGGGCCGACATTTTGCTCTGATACCAATTGTCAGCAGTGCCCCGGCGAACTCACTCGCAAATCACGCAATCACACACAAAAACAAACTCACGGGATTGGAAAAATGGAATCAACACAAGTGTATGGTGATGCTCGAATTGCACAGCTTTTCTGATCCTTTTACTCAACTATTTATGGAGATTACAATTTAGAAACTGAAGAAATGGAAAGACATAGAAACTGAAAACTGCAGAACATAGTAACTGAAAACTGCAAACATTTAGAAACTGAAAACTGCAAACACTTAGAAACTGAAAACAGTGAAGTGCCATAATGTTTATCCTCAATGCGCGCCATAACTGAGGACAGCTAACCATGGAAAAATTTATTCAGGCGCAGGATTACTTCATCCAATCCAACATACACTACTATAAAAAAGGCTATACTAAACGCCTCATCATATACGGTTCCAGAAAACCGTCAGTGTTACAATTATTACAAACAGGTTTAATTACGTGATCATCTACATTACTAGCAATGGCTAGAATCGTTTATGATAATATCATAGACGGTTAGGATTAAAGCCGTTGAGATGTCAGCATACATCATATACAGTTTTTATTCCGAACCGTTTGTGATAATGCTACATCACCGATCCGTAGCATCTCTTCTAGGATTTCGATCTCACCCATCTATTCTCTCCGTATCGAATAGCAGGTACTGGTCTTCTCCCACCTCTCGCCCCTTATTACTCCCCCTCTCCCTTTCCCCCAACACTAATGAGGACATTTCCTGCATGCCACTCCTAGTCCATCCACTCCTTATTCTTGGTTCTTCCCCCAAATCGAAGTGCCCCGTCCCCTCAACGACACCGACTACCGCCATAAGCTCCTCTGCCTCCGGTTGTGACGACACTAGTTCACTGCATAAGAACTCTTGTCATAATTGTCGTAAGAGTGTCTTATGCAGTATCACCATCATGACACAACGGTGACGCTACCGCCGCCTCTTCTTCATTGCTGGTGATATCCACCATCCGATCCCCTCCCCTCTCTTCCTTAATGTTTGGATCTGAAAATTACGAAATTGATGGATGGCTACTTAGGGTTTGGTCATGTAGATCTTGAAGATTCTAGATTTTTTCTTCTATCAATTTCTTGAAGACTTGACTTTTCGACCATCTTTAAGTCATGATCCATGGGTTCTGTCCTTTCGACGATGGTCAGAAAATGGTCGAAAAGCCAATTTGTTCTGTGGAATGTATCTTTTTTACCATCTTACCCATAGTGGAAAAACTCCAAGGACCGATTATTTCTTCTAAAGAAATCTACTCGGACTTGAGAGGTTTGGAGATAAGAACATTAAAACAAAGTAGAAGTAGGAAAGATAGAAAGTCTTGCTTCTGATGGTTATTTATAGGCTATCGACTTGTGGTGAAGTTAAATGGAAGTCCAATTGATGAAATTTTACTAGAATCTTTCCCAAGGCATCGTTGAAAAAGCAAAGCGTAATCGTCCCTTCGGGAATTGTTCTTCGTGAAGACGGTTGACGTTCCTTTTCCTATCTATTTCTGTTTATTGGCTAGCATTTTCTAAGGCTAACCAATAAACATAAATAGATTTAGTAATACAAAATAACATCACAAACGGTTCTTAGAACAAACCGTCAATGATGCCACCTATCACAGACGGTTTCATGTACAAACTGTATGTGATAGTTAACTATCACAGACGATTTTATGTACAAACCATCTGTCATAATCAACTATCACAGACCGGTATGAGTTAATAACCGTCTGTGATAGTATTTATCACAGACGGTTCAAAAATCGTCGGTGATAACCTCATGTCATTACTGACCCATAAACTCATATGCCTCATGAAACTGTCTGTGATGATATTTTTGAGCTATCTGTGATGACCTTTTCTAAAGTAGTGTTAACCATGACCTACACCAACCTATATCTACCCTCTACCAAAGTTAGTGCATAGTTTTTATGCAAAAGTTTATAGGGCAATAACATTGAGACCCTAGTGAGTAATGAAATTTATGCTTTTAGACCTTTTCTGAAGTAGTGTTAACCATGACCTACACCAACCTATATCTACCCTCTACCAAAGTTAGTGCATAGTTTTTATGCAAAAGTTCATAGGGCAACAACATTGAGACCCTAGTGAGTAATGAAAGTTATGCTTTTGGTCTAAAAAAACAACAACATTGAAATACTATATATTATGCATGCCAAGGGGAAATATACAAATCACAATGAAACTAGTAGGACATATTAACAACAAAGGTACATCCCAGAATTCATAATGTGGGTCTCATTTGGAATACAAGAATTAAAAAATAGAAATAGAAAAACCACATTAGTTGGGGTGGTATGTCTAGTGTAATCCCATAGGAAAATAAAACACATGAATTGTTCCAAATGGTTGTTTGGATACTTCACAGGAAAAAAACAAGAATTTGGTGAGGAGTTGAATTTCTCAAGAGATAGAAAAAAATTCCATGAGTTTGGACCTTATGTTTGCTTTCCTTCAAAATTACTTTAGAATGAGCCATTCCATAGGAATCTTAAGGGTTCATGACTTTATTCCAAAGGGCCAAGAGTTTTTTAAAAAATAATCTATTTTTATTATGAATTACAGTTTATACCTTTTTTACACTAATAACCTTCTGTCGCTTCATCGTTGAGCGACTTAGACTAATCACCCAACCGTTAGATTCCAATGTCCAAGTTACCCAACGATCAAGCGATCTAACCCCTAGTCGCCCAACCGTTTGGCGACTAGGGGCCTTTATCCCCGTGCGTGCTCCCGACCGAGCGCCATTTCGCCATTTCACCGTAGCCAAACAGAGAGAAGAGAGGAGGAGAGGTAGAGGAGAGGAGAGGTGAGGGAGAGAAAGAGAGGAGAGGAGAGAAGAGAAGAGAGGAGAGGGAGGAGAGGGGGAGAGAAAGAGAGGAGAGGAAGGGGAAGACAGGAGGAGAGGTCCATGCATAATCGACGGTGAGTCCCTTGCACTTCTTTGTAGATTTACTTTTGAAATCATAGTGGGTTAGTAACTAAAATTATTTTATATGTAGTTTTTGGGTCTTTCTTGTAGATTTATTTCTAAAACCATGGTAGGTTAGTAACTAAAATTATTGAGAAAATTGATTATATGCCATTGAATAGTGTCCACTTCTATAAAATACCACCAAATAACACTCTATATATTATATACCATTGAATTGCATCAAAATTCAATTATATGCCAATATCGTTAGTGCGTTGTTAGTGTAGGCCATTATCTTCTTAAAAAGACCAAAAATGCCTCGACAAAAAGACCAAAGAGAAATTTTATTTAAAATAGAAAACAACCTCCAAAAATAATGAAAATTCACAAGGGTGTTGTCCAATATGTCAGTGAGCTAATAAAAAAATACTTTATGGCACTGTTCAAAGAAAATGTTTAGATTTTTAATTGAAATGCTAATAAAGGCTACTATTTACAAACAGAGACTACATGTGGTCTAAAAATTCTAAAATAATTTTCACATCCTCCTAAGATGTCACATAAACCTCTAAAATTATTATTTTGCATTTTTCTATAGTGAATTTGTCCCGATTTACAAAATAGCTCAAATAGATTGATTTTGGAGTTGAATTTGAAAAATAGACCAAATGGGAGGGTCAGTTCATCAAAATTTTATATTTGAGTTGTACACTACCCCAATAATGAACCAAAAAAATTTACTATTTTTGGCTAAGCCAATTTTTCCTATATTTAATTTTTATCATTGGAGCAAATTTTGAACTGAAGTCAAAATTGACTTTTTCCGGGGGGGGCAAATGAACCCTAACTGATTGCAATGGCATATAATTAAATTTTTATGCAATTTAATGGCATATAATAAAGAGAGTATTTTTCAGTGGCATTTTTTGTAGAAGATGATGCTATTCAGTGTCATAGAATTAATTTTCTCAAAATTATTTGATGTGTAGTTGTTTATGCTACGTCGCATATTGTTAATAGGTGTAAATAGTGTAGTCATAGAATTAACATCAATTTAGTTGTTGATAGTTGTACTTTTGAAACCATACTAGCTTCAAATTGATTTGCAGGTATGGCTCGTGACCTTGGTGGTTCAGACTGGCCTTTTGGTCTGCTGGACCGGCTTATGGACGCGCAGCACCGTGCCAACTGTCGTGTGCCACATCTTGAGGGTGGGGACGAGGCAACTGAGTTGAGGGTGGTCCGTACGCAGACACCCTGATGGACTTGGAGACTAGACCTACATTGGAGAGACAGGTTTATTTGCAAACTGCAACACTTTTTTTATCATATTTCTACTGTATACTTACTTCTTCATGCTTTGTAGGCTGAGCCATGCCGGCCTTCTACCTCTCCTGTGGATGGTGGAGGCCACCGACGAGGACTGGTTCAGGCTATCTCGGAGCGATCACAACAGTTCCTGTTTGACCGATCGCTACTAATAGCTTTGGTGGACTGGTGGTGGCCCCAGACGCACACCTTCCACCTCTCATTTGGAGAGATGGTCTCTACTCTGCAGGACATCACGATGCTGCTTGACCTGCCTATCATAGGACTTGTTGCCTTCCCACCGGACGCGCCTACTGACTAGCACGATGACATGCTGGGTAGGTTTGAGAGGGTTCTTTTGGCCGAGGCCACGGCAACATACTACGTCTTCCCGACACGACAAAGGCATGACTCGCCCCTTGAGGTGTCTTTCACAGTTTCATGTACATATGCTATCCATTTTCCCTGTTTAGCAATGCATTATCCTTGTCATGACAGGCTTTCGACCCACTCTATTCACTCCCATGCCTAATAATGCAAGTGAAGACAAGGTATTGCCGCACGGTGCCAACGCCTGCTGCCCGATAGCCTAGCGGCGGGTCATTAGAGCATGCTAACTAGGGTGCTTAGGGAGTGCAGTAATTACTTGGAGCCCTACCACTGGGCGACACATCACCTGGAGCCCGATGGCCAGGCGGTAGGCCTTGGCAGCATTGTGGTCAGGCGATAGGTTGCCTGCCGCCTGGTGGCCGAGCTCCAGGTGAGACGTGTCAGCTCTACTGCATTGCCGCCCGGTGGCCGGGCGGCAAAAATGATATTTTAGCTATTGTCACCCTGTACTACCATTTTTGGAAATACGGGATTAAACAGTGTCATATGTGCCAAAAATTCTAAACTTAAGACCTATATTATCCAACTTTGCAACAGAAACTAAATTTTTAGCACATTCAAGAACATAAAAGACACTTTTCAAGATCCAAATGGCATCTGAAATCTAAAATTAAGTGATATATCCCAATGCCTTCAATTGTACCTTCATTCTATTTCCTATATACATGAAATTTTTAGTTCGCTTATGGGTTGGATTGAAAGTAATCCCTATAAAATGTGAGATACATGAGTAGTTGCACCAGTATCTAACCACCAGGTATTATTGGGAACATCAATAAAGTTTGATTCAAAGCATACAAAAACATAATATGTATCTTGAAAAAAGCCTTTTCTTTTTTGGCAATCTTTCCTAAAGTGACCAGATTTTTTTTGTAGAAATGGCACTTCATATCTTTATAGATTTGGCCCTCCTTGATAGCTCCAGGAGTCTTGATGAGGACTAAAACCCACCAGATACGACTGCTACTCCATGTATCAAACAAGAGTTCAAACTGAACACGTTCTGGAATCTAATTCGGCCTCTAGAGATAGCACCGACTTCAAATGATCATAACTTTCACATACGGAGTCCATTTGAGGTCCACGAGTACTTGATGGAAAGCTTATCTCATCCTCTTTCTAATTAATCTACCCACATCTCTAAAATTCTTCTGTGCACAGCACAATTACTAAAACAAGGTGCTGCATCACTTATTTGGGCCAAATTGAGTCTTGTAATAATTGGGCCCAAAGGGAAGGCGCCCCCTCTTGGCCCATACTATTCATGGTCATACTGTTCATATGAATAGTACTATGAATAGTATCATCCTTTATTTCTTTGTTATCTGCGGCTTCCCCTCCTCTATTTAAAGAGGCCGCATCCCTCTAGTTTTCTTGGATTTCATTTATGTTTAGTTTACCTTCGTTGCAACTTATATCTTCTAGTGTGTTGACTAGACCACCTGGTCAAGATCCTTATTCGGAGTCCCAACTTATCAGTATTTCATAAATATTTACAATACATCAGATTGTGTTTTACCTTGTTCTTGCTTGTTCTTCGATTGCATGCAGGAATAGACCTTCGTGGTCAGGTTAACCGCGTTCTTAACATAGTTTATAATGACTCAGAGTGTGGTTTGGCGATTGCTTAGTGTTTTGGTCGTGATCGGTTAGAAGCCTGCATCGTCAAAGTCGTTCTCCTCCAAATCAAAGTTATCCTATCAGAAGATCGGGACTTCATTGTCTCATCAGGTGATATCAGAGCTAAAGTTGACTGGTATGATTTTTTTGTATCCCTAGCTAGTACATTGGTTTTTATTTCCCATAGTCCCGAAAAATTGCCCTACAAAAAGAGTTAATTTCTGTTGTCCAAACCCTATTATACTTTTCAATCTGTTAGTTTTGGTTTGCTAAATTGACTTTGCATTTGTCTTAACTTTGTCTAGTTACTGGCCATATTCATGTTATTATAAAAATCCAAACAAAAAAAAAATCCCCACATCAAAATCCATCAAGAACACCCCACACCATAATGCCATAAGTTTTGTTTCCGAGATCTTTTTTGAGTGAAACCATCGCAATTATATCTGTAAATGCCTTATCTAATTGCCTCTAAAATTTCACTTCATTCCAACAAGGCATTTAAAAGATATCTACGGTGAAATTTGATCTAAATTTCTGGATTGAATCTGCAATAGTCAGCACTTGTGATTTTTATGCGAATTTTTTGGTCAGTTTCCAGAACTTGACTCCAAAACAAATGTTGTAGAAAAATCCATTAGAAAACAAAAAATAATCATTGTTAAAAAGGCAACTACCAAGAAGTTACGGCTAAAATACCAACGTACTATCCAGATGACAGAAATCTTCAGTTTCCATATTTGGGTCAATCCTTGTGCTTTCCAATTCTAGATTGCATTTTATTAAATTATCTTGTGTCTACCACTCCTATATATTGTTATACACTTGTTTTAGCCTTCTTCTATCCTTGGTTGATCGGTAACATAGGCTAAGAGCTAGATACGAAAGATAATTCAATTCTGTGCAATTTCTAAAATTAACTGATTGTTCTCCGTTGCAACATATCTAGCCTTTCAAGCTACACCTTTTACTAACCGAGCAGATCACGTCAAACTGGCTCTTACAATCGCTTTACTCATCACTTGAGTCAAGTTTATCACGAACCAGCCACTGGTTGCACCACCTGTTTGCATTGGTAAGAACTTACCAGAGCTTGGTAAGAGTTTGAGTGTGAGCGACTTTGAGCCTCCAGATCGTACATATAATTGTGATTTGTTTCCTTATTTTCTACTAACAATGATAGGCTTGAGGAAGTTGGTAGATTACGATGACATCGTGGGTAGATTTGAACTTAAAGGAAAACAACTATTGGTATACATCTTGACACTCACCGCTGAGAGTACACTGTTGGACTACTTCCTATGGGTTTCTATGTTGGATAGCTACTTTGAAAGACAGGACCTTGATCCTTATGAGAAGATTAGCATGGAAATGACGGTGCTGATCGGCGATGTTCAACATTGGTGGTCGAATCTCGAGTATTACTACATGTACACATGGGAGGAGATGGAGAAGAAATTGCGATGTCATTTTGTACCTCCACCACCCACGGTTACAAGCAAGGTGCAACCTAAGGTAACTAAAAATGCTGACATTGTTTTAGCTCCTACTCTATCTACAGATACCACTGAGTTGCTTGAAGAGATGAGGGATGATCTGGTGCATCTTATGTCATTAGAGAAGAAGTTTGAGGTACCTACAGTATTTGATGAGGACGATAATGATAAAGCAATTGATTTGGTGCTACAATAAGACATAGAGCAACTTTGTGAATATACACCTATCGTAGTGCAATTTTTTGATATTTCTTGTGTTGACTTGAACGAACCATCTATTGATTTAAATTCTCATAATTTTGTATATGTCAAATTAATTGCACATAAGGAAGTATTTGATAGAATATTCCCTACTGAAGCATTGTTCTATATCTTGCTTAATGAACCCGTTAGTTTGGAATGTGCTATGTAGAAAGTTTCTAAAATTTCATCTCTAAATTCTCTTTCTAGCACCTACACCTAATGTTTTAAATTAATTAGAGATTATTGTGTAGACAATCAATTTTTGATATATCGAATATGCATAAATTGTGAACACATAAATGAATTGAAGCTTGCTATTTTGAACAACAATTCTTGTGTGATAAATAACTCTACTATATACTTCACTTATACTTGCAAATTGAGTTGCACACTGAATACTATGAGAAAATGTATCTTTGTTGACTTGATGCATGCACACTCACCTTTAATTTGCAAAGTGTTCTCTATTTCATTGCCATTTGTTGTTGCTAACATTTTGCAGAAAGATGATCATGCGTTGCTACAAGTTTTCAAGCTTTTCATGAAGCTGGACGATGAGCTTGAGTTGAGAACGACTCAAATGCAAGAAGGGAAGGATGATGAGGACTACAACCCACCAGACCCGACCGCTACTCCATGCATCAAATAAGATTTCAAGCTAGACATGTTCTGGAATCCAATTCGGCCTCCAGAGACAACACCGAGTTCAAATATGCATAACTTTCACATATGGAGTCCGTTTGAGGTCCACAAGTTCTTGATGGAAAACTTATCTCGTCCTCTTTCCAATTGATCCAACCTCACCTCTAAATTATTTCTGTGCACACCATAATCACCAAATGAAGATAATGTGTTACCTATTTGGGCCAAATTAAACCTTGTAATAGTTAGACCCAAAGGGAAGGTGCCTCCTCTTGGCCCATGCTATTCATGGCCGTGCTGTTCATATGAACAGTATCATGAATAGTACCACCCCTTATTTCTTAGTTATGTGTGGCTTCCCCTCCTTATTTAAGGAGGTCACACCTCTCTAGTTTTCTTGGATTTCGTTTATGTTTAGTTTATCTTCGTTGCAACTTGTATCTTCTGCGTGTATCGATTAGACCATCCGATCAAGATCCTTATTCAGAATCCCAACATAACAGTATTTCATAAATATTTGCAATACATCAGATTGCGTTTTACTTTGTTCTTGCTTGTTCTTCGATTGCATGCAGGAATAAACCTTTGTAATCAGGTCAACAGCATTTTTGGTACAGTTGATAATGCCTCAGCCTCACCATCACCGAGAGATAGGCCGCAACAGCATGGCGGTGGGCGGTGGCTGCTGGCGGCGTGGCGCCCCATCCGGAGGTAGGGGGCTAGGGGGTACCTAGGCTCCAGCCGAAGGTAGGGTGAGCGCCAGCCCCCCTAATCCATCGGTCAGTCCGCCACTGCACACATTAGAGGGCCACCACACCCATGTGGCATCCGACTTGGCCACCACGGAATGGGGAAAGGGGCACAAGTGGAGAAGAAAATGTTATGGGGTGGGCCTCACGTGAGGCCCCCCTCATTCACCGTTGGATCAAGATGATGAACTTGACCCAACGGTTGAGGGGTAGGGGCCTCAAGTGAGGTCCGCCGCCATAAAGATCCCTTCCCACAAGCGGCAGTCATGCAGGCCCAACTGGTCAGATCTATTACAAGTTATGGTCAATGCTAAAACACATAGTTTGTGAAACAAATGTCCTTTAAAACTAGAGTTATATTAAATAGTTGCTAGAATATGTAACTTTTTCATAGTTTGTGCGACAAATATGTAGTTTTGTGAAATTTACTCATTAAACAAGTAGTCCCCACTAACTACAATCAATATTATTTCTCTTCCCTTATTAAGCCACACCATCTCTATTGTTCACAACTTTTGGATGAAAATTAAGTATAATAGATATACCTCATTTGCTTTGTCTTCCAATTTTCTAGGCTCTGTCATGTTTTTACCCATATTTGTTCAAACGTTATAATTAACAAATTGATTTCTATGAATTCTCGCTGCAAACGGGCGAGGTATACTTCTAGTTAACTGAAAGGGTACGGACATAGATCATGGATTGGGATTTTCAACACCAGGAAATCCATGTGCGCAAGTCTCTCAGATGAAGTTCGGATAAATTTTAGCATCACATCCCTCCATTCATATTTGCACTTACTGCTATCATTATCATTACTATTATCGTTACTATTATAAAAAAAACGAGTTAGTAATTATACGTCCGTTCTCCTCCGACCGCTCTATTTCTTTAACTTCTCACCACTTTCTACTTCCTAACCGATCAAAACAACTATCTTCTATAGCATAATTCTCTATACATCTAATGAATTTCATTGCAACGCACGGATACATGACTTATTTATTTAGAAAGGTAAGCAGAACAGCACACTGCATATAGGACATGGAAAAAACATCCATAGGCTCACTCCAAGCTGACCAGAACACGCTACTAAACATTGCCGTGGCACATCTGTTTTTTTTTTTGGGTGAGGGCTATAGCACACCTTATTCATGTCGTATATATACAGAAAATAGTGCAGCGGCCTAATAAGTACGTTGAAATGCCTCAACGAGCTTCAACAGCTTGATTTCTACCTTCTGTCTTGAGAAGTTTGTCCAGATACTCCTTTCTGAAAGGATGCAAGTGACTCCGTAAGGAAACAACAGCGGGAAAATATATAGAAGTTGGAACTCGGGAGGCAAGAAGGAAAAGTATATTGAAACTTGCCTTGCTGGCAGATGATCGTGGGGACGGTTGTACGGTGTCCAAACAGGTTGGCCAACAAAGAGTCGCATCGCCTACAAAAGCGTGTTTATAATAAGCACAAGAACACGGCTTCAGTAAGAAATCATAGAGATTCTGATGTTAACTATCTGATACACCACATGCAAGCATGAGATTAAAGATTTTAGCGAAGTTAACTATCTGATACACCACATGCAAGCATGAGATTAAAGAGTTTAGCAAACATGGAGGGCTTAAAATCTCACTAGAACAGTAGATACGTAATTGATTAACAGGAAATAAATTTCAGCTCAGTTGGCGATGATTTGCTGATTAGGAATATACTTGGTTTGATCGTAATTAGATGTAATTAAAGATGAAATATAATCTGTACATTTTAAAGAACTGCAGAACCTTCTCTGATCAATGACGACTAAATGACATGCGCAATGGGATAAACAAAATTTGAACAAAGCTTAGTAAGTTCAAAGTCCATTCAGAAAAAAAACCTGTCAACTAAATAACAAAAGGATAACAGCACATGTGATGAAAACTAAGAAGTACCTTGATGTAGTTGTTGCTGTCCAATGTGAAGCGGTGATACATCCCTGCAGGCAGAGCAATCATGCCCCCTTTCTTCAATGCTACACGGATCCACTGATCATTTTGGTCCCTCACATCAAAGTATCCTTGATAACATAAAAAAATAATTATACAGAGAAGGGTGCCGTCATGGGCTTTGGGCCCTATGGGGCGAGAGATTTTACTGTGTCACGGGTGCACAGATGGTTTTATGTCACAAGCCAATCTGAGGCCGTCACGTGGGAAAAACACTGTAGCGGTGCTGCAGATGTACGGGAATATTATTTTTTTAATGGCTTCTGCAATATTTATTGCCACTGTAGCTGTACGGAAATGTTATTTTTAATTACTGCTAAGTACATATTGCCACGTGTCACCATATTATTGGCTTGTTACACCAACTCATTTGTATCACCGTTATATATTAGAATTTTTCCTATGGGGCAGCGGCCGTGCGGCAAGGCTGCAACAGCAATGCACGTGGCAAAGCCGGATGTGCAGCAGATAGGCATTATCAGCAGGTGCAGCAGTAACACAAGAGGCCGTCTAGGAGTCCCTGGCACACAAGGAGGAGTCACAGCTAGGAGCCCTGACTTACAGGGCAAGCAGCAGATGCATGTATTAGCCAGTAGACAAGTTAGTTTGAGAAATATGTAAGTCCTAATTCTGGATTGCTATCTCTTAGTTACCAACTATACCTGTTAGTTACTGAGTATGAAAGCTATATATATGTTAGTTACGAGTATATCTAGTTTATGGTTTGTTAGGGGCATCTATATAAAGGGTTAGCCGATCATGTAATTTTATTAAGCAAAGAAATAAACAAAGTTTTCTAGTCTCTCTCTTCTTCAACAGCTCTCAGAGCCTTGGCGGTGACATGACCGGCTGATCAAAGACCATACTCTTGGTCCTTGGACTGGTACCCTACCAACTCGTGCCACAACAGGTGTCCTTTTCATTTTTGCTATGTGTAAGTACTAGATATATCTTGTTTCTCAAAACGTGCAGATAGTGACATAAAAGAACACAACAAGATACGCACCACTTCCCTCAAGACAATAGCGTATTTCTTCATCGGTATGAAGGTGTTCTTCAAAGAAATTCTTTATCTTAACCTCATAATTTGGCAGCTTCTCCGGACACACATCACAAATGTCCTGCCACGGGCAAAGCAATGAATGTCTGTTAAACTTCTTGTATTTCCTTTACTGTCACCAAACAGTACTAGGCTGGAACATATATAAGACAATAGATCACCACTGCAAGTCTGAGGACAAACCATGTAAGAGTAACCTCTGGCTTCACGGATTTTCTTGAGGTTTTCATCATTCTCCCAGTTATCAGGATTCAGGCGCCAGCTGATTATTCCTAGCTCTACGTATAAAAGAGTCAAATGTTATAACCTTTATGAACAGGCAAGTTAAGCATTTGCCACTTCTACTCGACTTCAAGCACAAGCTGTAGTTGATGTGCTGAGCTACAAATTTGCAAACCTGAAAACTTCTCAAGAGGAATGAATTCTTTGGGTTCACGGTGATGAGGAAGCCTCTGGTCCTCTTGGCTATCATCCATGTACCATGCTTCGATAACCTCCATCTTACCATCCTATTAAAAAAATAAAAGGTGTATAACTAGAAGTTAAGTAGTTAGTCGATAAGGATGCTACTTACTAGCCTAAGCTAGCCAACAACAACAACTAAACGAATACTTGTAGTGTACAATTTTATCTTATGACCCCTCTAAAAGCACCGTCATCAATAACAAGCGCGGGTACAAATAATTCATACAGGGAGTAAGAACACAAGGTTCCGTTTCATTTAAGGTTAAGTCACAGATTTAATGTAAGTAAATCCATATATCGGCATATTTGGCGGAGACAACATGGAATGAAGTAACAGGTCTCCGAAATTAGGTTTTGTGTGTGAGTGCGTATATGCCCTTTTATGGTGGCTTTGAGGGAGGAGGGCAGAGACTCTTCATTCTAACTTTTAATATGGAAGACCCTGCATATAAATATATAATGTATATATTGCACGATCAGTTGACCGATAATGACATTACCAACTGCTCATGTATTAAAATCCATGGCACTTAATTGTTGAAACTTGGAAGTCAAATTGCAGAAAGCACAATTTGGATGGGTGTACCAACTGTCATTGTTGATCTTTATCTTTCGAATTCACCATTTGTCCTTAATCTTATACCAAAACTGACGGGTACTTTAAGAACTTATGATCTTCAAGATGAGGAGACAGAGAGAAAGATATGCAATTGAACTTAATCCCAAATTAACATTGGTGACTAGGGATGCATAGACGTGGCTGTCAAGTTTCCATTAAGTCCAATCGAGAAGCAAAGTATTGTGTATCTAATGCTCTTACAACTCAAAAGAAACAAAATAGAAATCGGCCAAAGCAAGCAGAATACCCGTCCAGATATCCTTCTGGAATATGGAGTTACAGTATTGCTGCAGGACACCAGACAATTCTTCCTTCTCAGGGAGCATCACCACAGGACAGTAAGCTATCAGTAAGAAAAGATTTCTGTCCCTGGAAAGAAATGGTCCTAGACGATTTGATTCTGCACTAAATTAATGTCGTCGAATGCGAGATAGAACGGTACTATTATAAGCACCCCCGATCAGACTGGAAGATTGTGGATGATGCGAGAGGACACAACGAGAATCACACACGAATGGATGGACAAGTGTATTGCATATAGATGTCTAGGGTCACGAAATGCCCCCCATCTCCACTTACAAGATGTCCTATTTATAGAGTGGGAGGTGGATGCGAGAGAAGTTACAAGACTACCCTTGAGACCTAGCTTACTCATAAGGGTAGTTTCATCCTTCAAGCTACATGGGTCCCACCACGTCCGATGGATTCTGGGCCCAGCCCGCGGACCTTGTTCGGGGTTGCTTCTGGACCGTGTCCGAGGTTGGCCTCCAGACCTCATCCGAGGTTGGCTTTTGGACTTCATCTTGAGTTGGCTTCCAGACCTCATCCGCGGTTGATCTACGGACCTCGTCCGAGGTGGATTCCACGATGTGTAACACCACGCTGAAGTTGTCGTGGCATACTTTGGCACGCCTTGCATTGCCGAAGTTATCGTCGACTTGAGGTAGTGCGGGGACCCTTCCCTCAACAATAGCTGCTCGATAATCCAGGTGTGTTGGTTCATAATAGGATAAATATTGTCGAAGTGAGGTTGGATGGCGACGACTTAAAGTAGAACAGCGCTAGGTGAAGAGGGCACCGATTGAGGGAGAGGAACGGATCTAGAGTAGCCAATCTAGGAGAGAGACCAGAGCTAGAAATCAGAGACGTAGGAACTTCATTATTCATTGCTTGATGATAATGGATGCATGTTGTCCCTTTTATAGGAATAACCCGACTTGACTCCTAAGGAATAATCTATAAGGAAACTTATCTCCAACAGTCCAATCTAATAATAACTTGTCTAACTAATAGATAATACCAAACAGTTAATATATAGATTTCTAAATAACAAACCATGCCTAATAAATAGATTCCTAAATAAAAAACCATGCCTAACATATGGGGCGCTACAATACTCGTGGTGAATAGTACCAGTGCTACAGTACCATGGTGAATAGTGCCACTACAGTAACTACGCACGTAACAAGGTGGTCGTCAATAGCCCACCCAGGCCGATGCACCGACTTCTGATAACATGTTAATTTACCTTAGCCCTCGTGTGAACTTCAGATGATAGGTCATGCACGAACCTCTTAGGTGGGTTCCTTTGGTGCACATCAATGGGTTGTTGCTCCGCTTGGCCGATTTTAGGTCATATCGAGGAGTTCACTGCCGCACAAAAGGATGACGGGTCGCAAACATATATGGAGTCAAGTGTCGACCGCCTAGATGTCGAAGTTATGTGGAGGCACAAAGCTAGGACCTAACATAAAGAAGTGCCTTGTGAAGTGAGTTCTCAACCCATGGCCTTCGAGAGGTGAAGGTATGCACAGGAGTGCCAAACTCAACTTGCCTAGGCATGGCCACCTGTTATGTGCTTGTGATCCTTTAGCAAGATCTATTCACCATGGTACTATCACACCGGCAATGCTTATCATGAAATCTTGTAGCACCGCTTGTATTAGGCATAGTTTGTTATTTAAGAAACTATCTATTAAGTGTTGGGTATTATCTATTAGTTAGGCAAGTTATTATTATATTGGATTGTTAGAGAAGTATCCTTATAGATTATTTCTTAGGAGTCAAGTCAGGTCATCCCTTTAAAAGGGATAGCATGTATCCATTGTGAGGTAAACAAAGATGAATAAATAAGTCTCTAGTCTCTAAAGTCCAGCTGTGGTCATTCCCTTGACATGCTATTCTAGATCTATTCCCCCTCAATCGGTGCTCCTCACCTAGCGCCGTTCTACTTTAAGTCATCGCCGTCCGACCTCTCACCGACAGATGGTTAACCCTTTGTTGTGCTAGTTCACAACACCACCAAAGAGCGACAGAACCCCATGGTGCGAAAGGTTGACCCACGTGAACACCCAGAAGTGCCCGATTTGTTAGTCCAAGATGCACAGAGCCCTTAGGTAAACAGGTCGCTATGTGAACTTGTTGAGATGGGTGTGGATGTATCGCTAGTCCGAGGTGTAATGGAGCTTTAAGGTGTATGAGGCTGACTGGGGTGTACGCGTCCCTATGCGTGAGCTCGATTGGTGACACTGAATTGGCTGACTGGGAAGCCCCTAGTTGGGGAGATGCCATTGAGGCAAAGCAAGGTTTGGCTAAGGCAAAGCCATCGAGGCTACTCCTGTAGAGGGCCCGGTGGTGACCACTACCCTCCTTGACGTAATGGCAAGGGGCAGTGTGAGCTCAGGGTGGCTGCTGCTAGAAGCGTGCTGCGCATGGGCTAAGTCATGGACATAGTCCGGATGGCCCTCGGGATGCGCCGACAACTGCAATCCCAAAGTCAAGGGCAAAGTCTGAAGAAACGGTGCAAAGGAGGCCCGGAGGAGCGCGACCTGGAGGCGCAAGGTACCCGAAGAGGGTCCAGAGGGAGTTGGCCCAAAGGTGGTCTAGGCTGTGCGAAGCGAGCAACGGGAGTTCGAAGTGGCTCAAGGGACCCAAAGGGGGTCCAAAGCACCCAAGTGAAGATGGCGAGAAGGGGGTCCAAGGCACCCGAGTGGAAATGGCGCGGAGGGGGTTTAGGGTGCCTGAGAAGAGGAGCCTTGGAGGCGGTCCTGGACCGGCGTGGAAGGGGTCCAGGGCGCCCAAGAGGAGTCTCAGAGGCGGTTCGGGGCCGGCGTAGAGGGGGTCCAGGGCACCCGAGGAGAGGAGCCCCGGAGGCGGTCTGGGAGCAGCACGGAGGGGGTCCAGAGGGCCTCAGTACGGATTAAATCCGAAGGGGGTTCGGAGGACCTCAGCACAGACGAAGTCTAGAGACGGAGTCCAAGGCGACACAGAGGTGGTCAAAGGCATAGCGTGGACGGGATCCGAGGTCCGGAGCACCCAGAGGGGTCTGGAGGAGAGGGAGTCTGGAGGCAAACAGAGTGCGCGGAGTGACGCACTCGAATGGAGCCCAAAGAATGGTGCACCTGGGAGCGGCATGGGGTGCGTTGATGGAGTCTAGAGAAGTGTGACCCAGAGGGGGTCCAAATGAGCGGTCCAATAGAGGCCTGAGAGTGCTACCACTTTGGCCTGTAGGGGGCCGCACCTCCCACTTCGGCAACCTTCCATGCTCTCCCCTTCTTAAGCAGCATGACTTCTCGCCCGAGTCCCCAGAACGATGCCAACTGTCGTCGAATGTGATATCAAACAGTACACTTATAAGCACCCCCGGTCGGATTTGAAGACTGTTCAAGATGCGAGGGGCACAACGAAAATCACACATGAATAGTATTGCATCATCGTATTGCATCATCAGTCTGGAGTGGTTAAATGCAAGGCATATGCAATAGTATTGCATTTGAAAGGGTTGACACTAAAATACCACAAAACTGAAGACCGAGCCTTGATGACATCATCGTAGCATGCAACTCTTGAGAAAAATTGTTGAGTACCAAAAGATCTCCATCCGGGGTTGTGTGGTAGCCCATAAAGCATGGTGATAGCCTATAAAATAGATCGAAGTCCGAGGCGACAGTGTTGCATAAGGAAAGTGCAATGGCCTTAACAACTCAGGGTAGCGGCTCAGAGAGAAGTGATGACCTTAAAACTTTTACGATCTGCAGCAGCTTAGAGAGAAGAGCGGTGAATGTAGCCATGCGTAAAGAAAGGAACCACATGATCCAAGAGGATGAACAGTTGCTAACAAAGCAATTGGTTGACTGACCAAGAAATTTGTGGACTCGCACGGCTTGGACGAACTGAAAGATAGAGGCTACGAACTTGGAGGGATGCAACGAAAGACTCAAAAGCAGCAGCAACACCAACACAAAGTCTCCTTCCTCCAATGAGCATCACAGCCTTTGACCAAGAGAAATTATGTGACCAAGCAACGCTGACTTGCATCCTCCTCCTCACGTGAGCATGAGTAGAGCACATCCAGGAGATAAAGCAACTCTAACTTGCATCCTCCTCCCCACGTGAGCATCAGTAGAGCACAGCCAGGACAGAGAGGCGAAACATTCAAGAGGAGATAAAGTCCAGAGAGGAGGAACATGATGAGAGGAGAGATAGCCAAGAGACAAGAGGGAAGAGGCCAAGACAGTCGGCACAAGCCCACAAAATCTCCTCTCGTTCTTTCCCCTTCTCCACTGTGAACACGACAAGTTGATGGTGGCAATGAGTGAAGACAATGACGTCTGAGGCCGGTCTGGTCGCCTGGCACAAGGCAACGCAAGTGCTCGGGCGGTCATGGTCAGCGAAGGCGGTGACGAGCGGCCATGAGATCAGCGATGGAAAGGCGATGAGCGGGCAGAGTGAAAGCTGATGACCAAGATGACTAGCGGCGACCGGTTCCAAGCGGGGGAACCTCCAGGCTACGGCAAGCTGGATCCAGCATGGAGAGGCTGGCGGTCATGTGCAGACATCGATGATGAGCCAGCGACGACCATGGATCTTGGCTGACCGGGGCCGAGCACGGCGAGATCCGGCGGCTGCAAGTACAGTTCAAACTCTATTAAGTTGGTTTTGGTGATAATGACAAATATAATTGTGAGACTAATATGTTTATTGATTATGATATTGTTTAGTCTCATTTGGATGAAAAGGTGAAAAATAAGAAGTGTGCATTCAATATCACATTCATACCTTATTGCATTCCTCGAATCCGAAATATGGAATGAACATCACCAAATAAGTCAAATTTAAATATGTGCATATGCTTTCACAATACATTCTTGTATGCACACATTTAGGAGAGTTCACTCCATGTTTTGTGGTTTCATTAGTATTGATCCATATTCTATTCCACATATTAATGATCTTTACTTTGAAACATATTCCTTGAGTATATATAGCTTGTGTAGTTCATATATAATCATAATCGGGTTGTCATCCAGTTCTTCCATTATGTATTAATGGTTGGATAATTAATGACAACTGGATAAGCAAGCTTTATTTTAAAAGCTTATCTTAGAATATACAAGTGTTATGTACATGTTGTATACTTGTAATTCAATTTATATCTCATTATTTATTGAGATTACCATGAATTACCAAAAATGGAAGATTGTGGAATCTAGTCCCTCCATTATGTGTTAATGGTGAAGTTTGGTAATTGATGACAATAGTTTTATGAACTAACATTTTCCATGAGTTGGATGAATATGTTAGGTTTCACAAAAGAGAATGATTTGGGATGGTTTTATATATTGAAAATCATCAAGTTAAGTGAAGAATGCATCATGAGTTGATGCATGTCCAAGAGGAGATGATCATGTGTTGATCATCAAGTCAAGTGAAGATCCATTATGTGTTGATGGAGGTCAAGTGAAAGATACATCATGTGTTAATGCATGTAAAGACGATGACCCAGACTTGAAGTGTAGATGTGAGTCATCAAGCTTCAAGAAAATGCGTAAGATAAATGTATGACTAGTTAGGGCTAAGGATGTCTTCCTACTCTTTTACCGGTCTAGGTATTTGGTTGGAAGACCGGGTTGCTAGTATAGGTTGCCGTATTATTAAGAGGGGTCATGTCTAGTAGTTTGAGTCTCATCATGTGTTGATAGCTCAACTTCACTTGCTCTAGCTCTCCTTGATATAAGACTTGCATTTGCGAATATGTTTTGCAAATAGTTGTGGCTCATGTGTTGAATCCTTGTAACATGGGACCATACATTGCAAATGTGTTTTGCAAGTATTTAAAGTCTATATTTTCATTCTTCATAGTATGAGGTTTATATCTGCAAATGTATTTTGCAAATAGTTGAAAGTCATATATATAATCCTTGTGTCATGATTCTAAAAGTGTGCAAATATGTTTTGTAACTTGTTGGGAATCATGGATAATCTTTATGTGCATGATATTGTAGTTTGCAAATATGTTTTACAAAATCTGTTGAAGTATATACACTTCCCAAGGAAATCGGAACTACTGCAGTGTATTCTGCGGTACTATCACTAGTCGCAACTACCAGCGTTGTAATCATGGAATTACCGTGTCTGTTGGTGGTTGGAAGACTTGTGTGGTCGAAGATCAATGTGGCCGAAAACTAGCGTTGTCGAGCCAACGTAGTCGAAACAACAAGGTTGAAGATCGACGTGGTCAATGACCTGTGTGGTCGAAGATCAATGTGGTCGAAGATCGAATTAGTCAAAACCAACATGGTCAAAACTGATGTGGTCGAGATCTGTGTGATCAAAACCAGAGTGGTCAAAACCGATATGGTTGAGGTCTGTGTGATCGAAGACCAATGTGGCCGAACCAAGACAGTCAGAACTGACGTTGTTGAGATCTGCGTAATTGAACCAACGCAGTCGAAACCGACGTAGTCGAGACCTGTGTGGTCGAGATTGACGTGGTTGAACTGGCGTGATTGATTCAAGGTGGTCAAAGATCGATGTGGTGGTCGAAGATCTGTGTGATCGAAGATTGACGTGGTCAAAAATCGACATGGTCGACATGATCAAGACCTGAGTGGTCAAAACCAATGTGGTCGGAAACTAGCGTAGTTGGAAACCTGTGTGGTCGACATGGACAATGTGGTCGAAAACCAGCACGGTCGGAGATCAATGTTGTGGGAGGCCTGTGTGGTCGATTCGAACAACGTGGTCGAATACCAGCGTGGTCAAAGACCAGTGTAGTCAGAGACTTGTGTGGTCAAACCATATAACGTGGTCGGAGACCTGAGTAGACGAACCATCTGACGTCGTCAGAGAGTAATGTAGTCGATGATCGGTACTTTCGACCAGCTCTATATGAGCAGTCCGATCGTCTCTGTGTGAGCGATACTTTCGATTTGCAGAACGTCTAGCTTGTGTAGCAGTACATTTTTTAGAGAGACACCTGTGTAGAGTCTTCTCATCCCCGAGGAAATCGGTAGTTCCGCACGAGTGCTGCGGTACTTCTGATGATCGTAGTACTGGACTTTGCACTATGGAACTACCGGATTTTCCTGCAATGGCTAGTTTTTTTACCATTGCTGAGAGGAGCAGAAGTATCGGTCGTTTGCTTGTGGTACTTTCGGAAATCCTGTTTTTCTATCCGGCGGCTAGTTTCGAGGTGTGAGGTATCCTTGTGGTTAGTTGGAGGATAACTTTTGGCACTCCATTTTACTCTCTTGAGCTAGTGTGAGGTCCTCTCAATTGCATATGTATTGCACCTTATGAGTAAAGCGAAAGGCTTTATATTGCATGTGTTACATCTAAAGGTGTATTGTGTATCCATGAACTTGTGCATTCGTTGCACGTGATGAGAGTCAAGCGAGGGGCTTGACTTATTACTTTTGGAATTTGCCGACTCCTAGACGTGTTAGAAGCGTCGTGCGCAGTGATTTTCTCAAAAAAGGTTGTGAGAAGACCCGGCAAAGTTTTGAAGGTTGGAGCTCACCTATCCAGAGAGGAAAAGAGCTACCACTAGTGGATTGAGGTGTTTCGGCTTAATTCGTGGAGCCGGTCCAATTCATTTGGGATAACCTCAACGTGGATTGGGGAGACCGGCAAGTCTCCAAACACCACGGTAAAAAGCAACCGTGTCAATTGTGGTTTATTTTCTTGTGCTCAATTTACATTCATATAATTAAATTGATTGTTTGTCATCCTAGAATTACAAACCTTGACATAGACTTAGCTTGTTGGTGCACTTAGATGGATTCGGTTGTTTTAGGCGTTATTTGTGCTAAACTTTTTTGAGTTAAACTTCCGCATTATTTGCTTGATTTAGCCAAATAAAAATTGATAATTAATTAGAGAAGAATTTTTAGACCACCTATTCAACCCCCCGTCTAGTCGGCCTCCTCGATCTAACAGTAGGGTGGCTAGATCCAGCGAGGAACGAGGCCGGTGATGAAGGAGGAGACAGCAGCGATAGTGTCTTCTTGGAGGAGGCCGACGGTGTGGTGGCTGAGCCACAAGGAGTACACCGACGGCAAGCTCCTAATCTTGCCAGTGGCAGAGGGTTGAGGCGAAGATGGAGCCAAGCACAGGTCAGAGAGCACGAGCCAGCGGCGACAGTTGGCCTGGTGGTGGCTGCCCCCGGGAGCGGAGATTGATCCTTCCAAGGGCAGCAGCATTGGAATACAAGCCAAGGATATGGTATGAGCCTTGGCTCTGATACCATATTAGATAGATAGATCGTTCATATGTTGCACAACCTAAATGGGCAATATATAGTACAAGACTCACGAGATACAAGACCAAACTCTAAAATAGAAAAAGACAATAATACCCTTATATCGTTAACAACTCCTAAGGGTAGTTTCGTCCTTTATGCTACGTGGGTCCCACCACGTCCGAGGGACTCCCGGGGCCACCCCATGGACCTCACTCAAGGGTTGCTTCCGGACCCCATTCGAGGTTGGCCTCCGGACTTCATCTTGAGTTGGCTCTCAGACCTCATTCGAGATGGACTCCGGACCTCGTCTGGGGTTGGTCCGCGAACCTCGTCCGAGGTGGATTCCCCAATGTGTGACACCACGCCGAAGTTGTCATGGCACACTTTGGTGCTCCTTACCTTGCCGAAGTTATCGTCGCCTCAAGGTACCATGGAGACCCTGTCCCCAACAATGGACATAGTAACTTTTCCTTCATCTTGGCCAAAGAACCTAAGGTATGATACAAAGGGCATAGTATATTAAACAGCCTTTGTTTGGTTTATGTTTTTATCTAAGACTGTACCAAAGAAGTCAATTGATAACATTCTTGGAGGCTCCTCTAGACCTCCAACTTCTAAGGACATAATGGAAGAAAACAAAAGATGCTAAGGCAGCTATATAAAGACCCAATTTATAACTGATGGAGATAGTACAAATCTCTCCGGTAAACAAAGGCCACTTCAAACATTTGATGTTTCATGCCACTAGAACTACACTTAGCATTTAACAAGAATTACTTAATAGTTTCCGCTCTAATTAGATGTGATTTGCTCCAAACTACTTCCGGCCCATTTGAGTTCAGCATTCGCATCGGATCAAACATCTAGTTCATCTATTGGGTCATCAGAGACATCAACAAGTGCAGCTATTTCTGTGACATATCTTCCAAGATCCCAACTTCGGCATGTTTCCAACACTAACCAAGCAATTTTCGATCAAATTCGGATACTAGTCTAAAGTCCCTCTTGTCTTTTGCATCAAAAAGCATATTGGCATCATCCCAATTGTTTTCAAGAATTATCTTTTCAGACCAGGGGCGGACCCTCCTGAGTTCATGGGTGTTCAGCTGAACACCCTTTTTTTTTTGCAAAAATACAATATATACTAGGTATATTACATATATATATATACACACACTTTTAATTGGGTTAAAATGCTATATATTTGTGAAAAAAAATAAATTGGTCTAATCCAACCCACACCTCCCTCTCTCAGCCCACTAGAGCTCTCTCTGCACCCACCAAACCTACCACAACCCAAATTCCTCAAGACCCCAATCGGCCACCTAAGTTTTAATCTAAAATGGCTCATCTCTCTCATCGCAGTGGCGACGCGCACATGGAGGGTGAGGGAGCCGGCCAGATAGTAGGCACAAGGTAGTGCCGCCGTGGCGTAAGTCCACAATGGCTGCACAGCAGTGCCCAAGGGAAGAGAGAGGGAGCACGTGTGCAGTGGCGGCCGGCGATGACAAGCCAGTGAGAAGGCAAACCAATTCCTAAATCAAGCGCACATGTGTGCTCCAGGAGTGAAGTGAGGGTGCAAGGCGGTGCAGGTGAGCATGAAAGTGACGCGGTGAGTTGGGTGGTGATGTGGCGAGCAGGGAACGCATGGCTTTGCGGCGAGGTCTCATTCCCTCCCAGGTGAGTTGTGTTCGATCTTCTACTCTCTCTCTTAATTCTGAAATGGGTAAATCCTAAATAGTTTATTGAATTACTGTGCCTTTGTGAAATTGATATTGTAGAACTTGCAAAAATAAGAACTTTATTAATTTGAAATCTTTGTAGATAGTGTTGATTAGATTAACATAATAAAGGCAATTTTCTTGAACTTTTAAATTGATTAGTACAAAAATTTGAAAAGTTAGTTAGCGAGATGGTTATAAGGAACACTGAAATGATGCACCTACAATCTTTATTTTATCTTTAATCAATATTTTATTTACTCTAAACATCCATCATAGAAATCGTGAGTCCGCAACACCCTTCCTCTAATGAATCCTCATCGTAAGAAATCTCCCTCTTTTCCTCACCCTTCATAATTTCTCTTTCGAAGATACTCAAATCTGTCCAAAAACCTTTCGCGGCAAACAAGGAAGAATTCTCCTCTTCTCCTATTTTGTTTATTCCCATCGGATTCTTGCAGCCGGAACAAACAAGCACAAGAAGAGCTCAAGAGAAAACGAGGAAAAACCCCAACCTTCTTGATACAGCATCATCTCATCTTCACATGAAAGAAGAACAAGAAAATCTCAGAGGAAAAGATTGCGTTGTCAGTACCTGGAACTCGGTCTCCATATCTGAACTCCTCGATGTGTGTTTCTGCTTTCTCTTCCTCGGCAGAATCCCCGAAAGGACAGCGGCGGAATTTTTATACGCTGCCTTGGGCTCCGTGTAGAGATTTACCTACCTCTCTTCGCTACGGTGTGTGAACGGTGGTGCGTAGTTTTGGTTGATTAAGATGGTGATTGATTCGGCTGAAAAGCTCATGGTTTATGGTTGAAAATATTGTAGTTGATTGAAAAAAGTACAGTAGTTGACAGAGATTTATTTAGCATAATTAAATTTAAAAAATTAAAAATATAAAAAATATGTTAGCCCATTACGTATAATACAAATAAATACGGGAAAAAAGAACCGGCAAAAAAGCTCAACAAAAAGCCAAAAGTTCAGAAAAAGACGAAACTTATAAATAGTGAAAAATAAACCAGAAGCCAGATGCCGAAGCCGAGTTGATCAGGGGCATGGTCAGGCTAGTTTGTATTACTGTGCTGCGCTGAATTATCAAAATTGACCTGGAAAAATAGTTGTAAAAAATCCAATACCATGTCTGGCAAATCACATTAGAGTTTCATTATTCCGTGGTTTACATTTTCATTTTTCTTCTCATGTGAATTTTTCCATTGATAGCCACCCATATATCTTCCATTATTTTTAGAGCATAACAATGTCTTCATCTGCAACGCAATTTTGGGGCAGAAAATAGCTTGCAAAACAATAGAATATTTTAAAGCAGTTCCACCGAATAATATTGTCGTTGCCAATTCTAATGGCAACCAAAGCCTTGTTAGCAGCAAGCAAAAGAGTGTTCTAAGAAAGTGTTGGACATGCTGCACCTGCTGCAATGCAATGGGTTTTTCATTTCCTGAAAGCTTCAGCTGCACGAAGCATGCAGTCAGAAACCCAAACTGTGTGCAGCCGTTGAAGAGTCTCCACATGCTGCCACACAAAAGTCCGTTGGGCCCTAGTAAGATTTTTTTGTGGTGCATTGAATCTGGACATGTATTTTGCTTGCAAGAGTGCAGGCACGAACATGGAATTCACTTCTTGTTCAAAGTAGAAACCCAAACTGTCTGCGGCCGTTGAAGATGGAAACCCAAACTGTGTGCGGCCGTTGAAGATGACCATTTCAAAGAATCGGATAACAAAAACATTCTGCATTGTGCTGCCATTGTCTGTGCTTTTATTGGTCTAGTATATACCGAGAACATGCTGATATGCCAATTTGTTGTAATCCTACTTCGATGTAGAGCAGCGTTCCAAGTCATGTGGGTGGTAAATTTTGCGCCACATTATCATATGTAGGACCAATATGATAATATATGGAGTGAATATAGCCTTTAAATTTCTCTTAAGTATTCGGCAATTTTCACTTTAAAAACTACAAAGCTATGAAAATTAAGATAGAAAGTCAACACCAAAGTTAGAAAAATCAAGAAACCAAAAATCCGAAAATTTCAAAGCTCAAGCGATCAGACTGGCTACCAGGGGCGGTCTGATCGGTGCCTGATGATCGGACCGCTGGCTAGGTGCCGGTCTACCGGCTTCTGCGGTATGACTGGAGGGAGTGTAGTCTGATTAGCTCCCTTGTTCCAGAACGGAAATTTAGCCCGAGCCGATGTAACTTTTGGTGTAACTCTAAAAAAACAAGTCTAAAAGATATGAAATTTTGCACACTCCTTACTTAAGGTGTCAGAAATCTATTCCAACTAAGAATCGTTAAGAATCCATATCAAAATTCATACCTTTCACAACATCAAGCGATGTTACATCAAAACTGGGCAAAAACCGAAAAGGATGAATATGACTTACTCGTAGGTAGGGAATGGCTAAGATGGCTCTAAATATATTTTTATAGAATCGAGACAAAAACAACTTGATCAAGAAAACTCTCGGAGAAATTAAATCCGAGTAAAACCAGGCAACTTCATGAATTTGTCAAATCTAATGACTACATAAATGGGAATTGATTTTCACGATAAATCTCCATCACCTACTCATCATTGATATCCAGCAAGATCAAGAATGGGAGAGAGAAGATCAAAACCAATAAGATCAAGAGAAAATCAGACAAAACAAGAGGGATCCACAAGAGATGAACAAAATTGATACATTACTACTTGAGGATCAAGATTTTTGCAGCCACTACATCTGGAGGACAAGAGAGCACACCATAGAATTTACACTTCTCAAACCCTAACACTAGAACGCTTAGTTTTAATGAGGAAAATTGGATGGTTAGGTGGTTAACTAGTAAGTATCCATCCTAACCCGTTAAATAGACAAGGCAACCAGCCCTATCTAACTCTAATAGATATTATCCACTTAGCATAAATGGGAAAGCCCAGTTAACCCCACACCATATGAGTTTTACTCACATATTACATTTATACACACTTTTTAAAGTATATAAGCCCAAATCTGCTAAATCCTTAACCTTTGATCCAATTGATCTTTTCAGTTTCTCCTTGCTTAAACCTTTTTCCAAGCATCGCAATTTTGATTTAAGATAGTTTTTGGTATTTTTATCTTTCCTTGCAAGGAATCGTCATGTTTTCCACATGTAGATGCACCACTGGCTTGTTATACGTCAGCAAGTCTTTTTTGTTTTGATTCCATTGGAGCACACCTCAATTAGACTAACCAAGCCACATAGTGTAACCCGTCATTCAAACTTCGCTTCAACATTTCTCGTTTTTCTCATGCCATGTTTGAGCTCAACCATACCACATGATATTCTTAGTCATTTTGGGCCTCAGCTTCTCTATGAGTGTAACTCTGATCCTCACCATTGACAATAGTTGACTCTAAAGCCTTTCTGCACATCCAAAGATAAAAAAATTATTTTTAGACACAAGTTCTTAACAACATAACCCACGTCAGTCAAAACATGCGTCATGCAATATTAATGCACTGACCAAACACAACACAAAATAATCCAAAACCAAAATCTCAAATTCCAAAAATCTTCCATCTGGGCCGATTTGACCACCAACCAAAGGCTGGTCAGACCGGTTGAAGCACTACGCAACTGGGCCTATCTAGAAAATTGCGACTAGTAAGTAATCCGCAGTACTACCGCTCTATAGTCTAACTGTCGTCGTCATACCGCCTGCCGGTCTGATCGACAACTGCCTAGCGGTTTGACTGATTTGCTTGACAATATCTGGAACCAACCTAGATAAAATGCAATCTTTGCAAAATTAAATACCCACTCCACAAAATTTGCAATTGTTCATCACAATACTATTAAGGATCTTCTCATATGGTCCTTCACCATATTTTCCGAAAATGTTTCTGAACACGTTGAAAAAAAATGATGATGAAGATAAACCAAAATGGAATTTGGAAAAGTCTGGTCTGTTCCCTGTGAGGTCTACGTATAATTTTCTTAGCAACTATTTGACTAACAAGGTGCTCTGGAAAACTAAAATTTCTCACAAGATTAAAATTTTCCTGTGCTTAGTTGGTAATAATGCTATACTAAGATCTTATTTGTATTGACTTCTGCATAGAAAAAAAATCAAAAGTCAATATGAACACCTGATTTATCGAAGCAGTTTCTCCACCACCTCTCACTCCTGTCTCGTTCTGAGAATAAGGTAGAGGGTCACACGTGTATCACGCACGGTACTCCTCTTGCTCCCTTCTCGCACATGTATCTTATCCTCACTGTTCCACCACTCGCTATCTCCTTCTAAAAGCTACTTCTTTTAGTTATTACTATTTATTTTCAGCAAAAAATTATAAATCATAACTAATAGTTATCAATAAAAATCAATACGAATGCTCCAAGGACAACCTTCTGAGAAGAGGTTGGACCGGTGACCTTTTATGCCGTTTTTGTAACGAACCTGAGACGATTGCTCACCTTTTCTTGGTGGCAAAGTATGTGTGTGGTGTAATTGGTATAGTTTTGGTGCTGGAAATAGACCTGCAAACGCTGAGCAGTACTTCTGGTGGATTCAGCGGTGTATGCCAAGCCATAGATGCTTTTACATGGTGGGATTAGCAGCTGTTTTGTTGGGTAATTTGGGAGCTCAGAAACAGGGCTGCGTTTGAGAAAAAGATAATTCGGTCTACTGCTGAGATCGTGTGCACTATTTGTTCCTTTTTGAATTATTGGGCAGGTCTCCAGAAGGATGGTTTGAAGGACGTGCTTAAAAGAGGAGCAAAGATTCTTCAGGAGGAAGCGCTACGTCAACACGCAGAAGCCAATGGCCAGACAGACCAGGTGACGTGATGGAGTGCTCAGGAATGATGCTGGAAGGGAGCAAGGAGACAATGCTAATCTCCCCGACGTGAGCTCTGAAAGGGCATAAGATGGAGTTCTGTGGTGTTCAGCTTGCTGAAAATGGTGATAGGCTTGAGTGGCAATTTCTGTAGCCTGTTTGATCTAAAAAAAGAGCTACTGTAATAAGCTAGCTTTACTTCTTTCAATCCTGCTTGAAACTATGGCGCTATCAGTTCCAGTCAGTGTAACAATTCTCTTCCCTTCCTTTATTTTATCCTGTGTATGGTTGTTCGCTTGGTGCGCCACCTACTCAAGCTAAGATCCAGTTATGGTCTTTGTAATAGACAGTGATCTCGCTGAAAACCTCTGTAATGTGTTTCCGTTCCCAGTAATGGCAATTCGAGTTTCTCTATTGGGGGAAAAACACGTCAAAAAAATTGTTTCTAAACATGTTTTTTTTGTCGAGTCACCAGTAGCTGTTCCCAGATGGTTTACAATGGCACGGATCCAACCATAAACGAAGTCTGAAACACGACTGGGCAAGGCGGCAAAGTTATGGATTGGCATTTGGTGAAAACTGGAGACATGGACTGAGTTATAACTTCTACCCAATTATTCTTGTTTGGAAAGAACAATACAGAATGATAACGTGTTCAGCACAACAATTGCCTAAAAATCAACATGAATCGTTCGTAACAGGTTAGATCCCGCTTTTCTGAATGACTGCACAACCAGATTTCCATTAGCCAGCAAACTGACGGTTACAAGCAGTTTTTAGTACAATGCACAAGACCAACCATGATGTACGCTGCAATTTTGCAATCACTAGACTGAAGATTACACCATACAGGGCATGGAGTACATGGAAATGTCAATACATTGCATAGTTACACATGTGATAGTTCTATGAGTATACATTTATTACAGCACGGTTTCATCAAACTGTATGATGTATAAGTGTCCAAGTAGTTATCATGTATAGCTCCCCTGACTGCGAACTCAGTGTGCTGCAAGAGCAAACCCAGTGTTCCCCGTCAGACTCTTGACATACTCTTGCCTCACAGGATGATCCTCCTGAGGCCGGTTGTATGCAGTCCAGACTGGTTCCCCGATAAAGAGCCTCATGAGCTGCACATGTAAAAGCATCAGAATGCATCAGTCACGATTCAGGTAACATTTGGTCTAAAACAGGTGATTTCCATGCACGATTTTGCAAACTGCTAACATGTTTTATAAATGAACAGTGATTTTCATACATGATTTCTCGAACTGCTAACATGTTTTATAAATAAGTAGTCATCTAATCTCTTAACAACTGAACCAAGTTTCATGTGCTAAGACCAGCAAGTTTTTCTTACCATGTACTAGTTTAGTAATTTGCCGAATTTACCTCAGTACTAAATAAATGCAGCTTTGAAACCTCTACATGTTCAGTATTGAGTGATTAATGTACTGTGCATAGCTAGATTGGCGTAGTTCTATTTGTATGTATCATAAGGGTTAAACATTATCCCTCTTTTTTTTCTTTGGTCCTCAAGAAGTAGCATTAGTTAGTTGTCAAGTGTGTTGCCAAAAAGGTTCCATGATGTGAAACTTTTTCGTAGTTCCACGACTGTCCTTCCCTTAGCCCTTCAATCGTGTTATCATTGCCTCAGTTCATAAAACAGATCTTATAAAATTGTGTGTGTAACTGGCACAAAAAGATAACTAAAAGATCATATCAGAAGTTCCTACATATCTAATATCCCATTGGTACCTTCACATAGTTGGCGCTGTCGAGGGTGAACCGATGATAAATTCCGGCTGGCAGGACGATCATATCTCCTTCTTTTATCCAAATTCGAATCCACTTATCCTGCTTGTCACGGATGTCGAAGTACCCGCTACCTTCCAAGCAGTAGCGGATCTCTTCGTCAGTGTGCATGTGCTCGCGGAAGAAGTTCTTCAGCTTCTCCTCATAATTTTCCAACTTCTCAGGACATATCTCAAGAAGATCCTTCAGCAAGGAACACATTTCACTATATCAGATTAGGATATCATACACAAGCCGTGCATAGGTAAAGGGAGATAAAAAGGGATTAAAGTTGGTGGAGGCAAACCATGTAGCTGTATCCTCTTTCTTTGCGGATTTTTGTTAGCTCTTCTTCACTTTCAGACTTCTTAGGATCCAAATGCCAATATAACACACCAATCTCTGCAAAAACAGGATCCACAAGTTCCGTAACGAAGCAGGTCCAGCACAAAAACTGATCCAATTCTCTAAACGCCTCACTTGGCTGCTTTAGTCAGATAATCAGATCAAGTATTGTACCATGAGCATAATTTCCAAGAAAAAACTGGTATCGAACATCTAATTAGCATTTAATCACACAAAGCAATCACCGGTCTGTTGATGTGAGAATACCTAAATCGATTCAGCTCCAATTCTCAAGGAAGCAGATCAAAATGGGTTGAGTAATTGAAGAACGCACCTCTCTTCACACGGTTGCACAAGAGCATAGTGCTACAATTAACAGGGAAAAGCCCTAGATATTATCCTACCAAAAGGGGCATTTGGTCCACAATTCAATTGTGAATAAATCCTTGCGCCAGGAGAGAAACCAAGAATCCAGGAAATTAAGCGAGCAACGAAATTCTAATGTAACTATGAATCATTATTAATAGTTAAGCACCTTCCAGCTTGGAGAGGGGCAGGAGCTCCTTGGGGTTCTTGAGGTCCTCACCATTCTCCCCCACCATCCATGCCTAACCCAAGAATCAATGAAAAGCACGAGCAAATCAGCACTACAGTAATCACATCAAATAGAACATAGGTTCATCAAGATTCCAAGAAAAGATCTGGAAAAGATCGATCTTGCCCATACCTGTGGAGCCATGTTGAGTGCGACGAGATCTAGGAAATCTGAGAGCTTGCTTGTGCACTACTGCCGGCTTTCAGGAATCTGGGGCTCTCTGTGAGCATATATATAAATCAAGCAGGACGTTTACCAGTTGGTTCCAGAATCCGGATTGCTCCTCTTTGGCTTTTGTCTTGTTCTGTGTTGTGTGGCTGGGTGATTGTGGTGGAGCTTGCTGACGGAAAGAGAGCCACAGACTAGGGGTGGAAACGGATCGGATACGGTCGAATAGTCTCAAATACGAATACGAATCCATATTTTTAAAACGAATACAGATACGAATTCGAATATTTTCAAATACGGATACGAATATTCTCGAATACGAATACGGATATTTTCGAATACGAATTTTCTCGGATACGAATATCGGATAAAACGGATTCCTAACAGTTTTGCCGATTTTTCATCGGTTTTTGACCGGTTACCAGTTTTAAACCGTCTAAATTCAAGTTTTGAATCACAAAATTTGTACGGATTTTTCATGGGCTCTAGAAACGGATCGAATACGAATCGAATAGTCTCGAATACGGATACGGATACGAATATTCTCGAATACGAATGCGAATACGAATACTCTCAAATACGGATACGAATATTCTCGAATACGAATACGAATATTTTCGAATACGGATTTTGTTTACCATATTCGGATTTTTGTCGGATACGAATATCGGATAAAACGAATTATCCGTTACCGTTTTCCACCCCTACCACAGACCACAGGGGATTACTGGCCTGGAGTGTTTTTGTGACTGGAGGTGGAGTTCAGGAGTTCGGTTAGATTTTTTATGATTATGAATGGAATTAGACGTACTACTAATTGTTGTATTAACATCAGAATTGTACTCACTCTTTGAAGATTGTAATGGTACACATGGATTCACTGTATCCCTGCTTTTAAAAGCACGGCATGGTTGCGTTCTTTCATCTGTTGTCGTTTCTGATTAAGGTGTTTATAGAATAGTAAAATCAATCCTTTAGAAAAGTCCTCTAATTTATATTAATAATAACTTAAGGATTAAGTATACAATTACCTAACTTAATTTGAAGTAAATAACATATCACCATCATGTCTTTAGGCGATAAATGTGCGGACTTTTTTTAGTCCTCGCCAAAGACTCTGGAACTTGTGACGGCATCCTGACCATCGATGATCGTAGCAATGGAAAGTATATTGTTAATAATTTTCGTTGATGTGTAAGACTTAGGCCCTGTTTATTTCCACTTAAGATTATTATAATCTAGTTTATAGGTGGGGATTATATAAGCTAGCTTATAATAAGCTGGTGCGAAATAAGCTGTCAGGTGTTTGGCAGCATGGATTATCAGAGTTATGGATTGTTGTATTCGAATGTTTAAAGACTACAATGCCCTGGGAGAGAGAGGCATGAGAGTTGAGGGTTGGATGAATGATAAAGGTGGGTAATATTCCTAAAGTTTTATGGTCATTAAGATAAACATGGATCTATAAGCTGAAATAAGCTCCTTTTTTGAGCTTATTAAATTACAATAATCTGGACTATTAGATTATAATAAGCTACCTTATAATCTGGGCTGTTTGTTTCTACTTATGATTTATAAGCTAGATTATAATAATCTTAAGTGGAAACAAACAGGGCCTTACTCCTCGACTCAGCCTAATGTCAATCTCTGGTGTAGACATCGTTATTGTCTCATCCAGTGGATCGGTCCGATAAAACTCATCACGGGTAAAGAAAATTCGGCTAAAAACTTGTCAGAGAAGAACAAACAAAAACAAATTAATCTAGAAAAACAGAAGAAGCTAAAGGAAAAGAGAAAACCTAACCTCTAAGAGTCAACGGATCCTCTACTCACTCGATAAAGTGGTTGCTCATCCACCCAACCAACTTCCCATAAACTAGTCTCTTGTCCATCCCCAATGACCATTTCTCTCCCCTCTAGGTATACATCTCTGCTCATCAGGCTTATGCTTAACTGCAGCTAAAGAAATATTATTAAGATATTTCTTAGCAACTTCTTGCCACAAGCCATTTTTGTATTCCAATTTTCACCACCGTTCAGGACTCCCGGTTTGTAAGGAGAAAGAAAGAAAACAGAAACAAATAAATAAAGAAAAATCTGGAGACACAAAAAAGGAAGATAATAAATTATAATGTGGCAGAAAGAGATGAAAAGAAATCCTCGATGCCGCTCTTCCAAGTGATCGAAGAAAATCTCCTTCCGCACAGGCGCACTCTACAAGCCTAAAGTCCCTTCTAGATCGTTCCATCCAAGCATCAACGAAGTCATGTATGTCTGGGCATGTAGATGTAGACACAAAATCAATTCGAGAGCTAGAAAGTCCCCTGTAAGAAAAATATAGTTCTTCCGTTATTAATTAATCAAAAGGAAAGAAGAAAATTTTAGTCTGTTTATTTTGGCTAGGGTCATATTGAATTAATGAGAAATAGATATTACATCTTTTATGACTGTATAACCAATATGAATCATAATCATTGTAGTTGTATAGCAAATACTGTTGTAGTTCAAAGCTAGACAACTGTATTATATTATCTAGCCGGGAATTGTGCAGACAATTCTGCTTGTTTTTTTTTACTTGTGGATATAACAGTTAGTTGAAAACACCTTATTACGGCTATAATGATTAGAATTAGTAAATATTCTCATAACTAACTAGATTTCAAAGCACACCACAACACTGCACAACCGCAAACTAGCCCTAAATCAAACCAGAAGGATATACGCTACTATAACAAATATCGAACTACTGCCACATGGTAGATAATTGCACTTCGAACAAGCACACCATTGTACAATTGTAGCCGGTATGCGTAAGATTACGATAATGCTCATCCGTGGTCAACTTTCAAGTCTTTGTTGATGACAAGTTACGCTGCAATGTAAAGAGTACAGCATTGGTCTAAATCAAACCAACATAGCAAATTACAGCTTGTGCAGAACGTATATCAAACTATTGAAGGCACTAAATTATCGATCACTGTTTCTCAAAAAAGAGACAAAAATACCATAATTCAACTCTGCCAACGCCAGCATTAATTTAATCAATTGGTATTGCAACGCCAATTTTCAGGGAAAAAGGTCATCTCAAGGGTTACAATCTCATACGCTAAATTGTGAGCATATTCGATTGTATTACTAGAAAACAGATTCAAGTTTATCAGTTCAAAGGAAACAAAAGTGCCACTTTAAACTTTAAGTATATTTGTAACTCCACTCCTGTATAGATGATTTAAATACACTATCTGCTCCATGTGCCAATTTCATTACACAATCCCAGCTCTATGCAGATAATAAGAATGGAAATGTTTTTGTTTGATCTGAAGATAACTGGTGCCCTTTTATTCACCTTAATGTCTTTCACTGACTTTGAAGGTGTCGTTGATACAAAATTGGACAGTAAACTTGTAAGTACTCTCGATCGGATTCGAGGACCGCTGAGAATGCGAAGGGACTCAACGATAATCACACATGAAGGGATGAACAAGTGTATTGCATATGGGTGTCGAGTTACAAAATAGCCTCCTCCTCTCCCCTTACAAGGTATTTATACAGTGGGAGGAGGCGAGTAAAGTTACAAGTTTGTCCTCGGGACCTAACATACTCCAGTTAGAATCACTATATCACTACTGCAAAAAGAGCCATCACAGACGGTTCGGAACCATCATCACAGATGGTTTTCCGAACCGTTTGAATTTATGGGTCAGTAATAATCGGAGGTTATCACAGACGATTTGTGAGTCGTTTGTGATAATCACAACTCAGACGGTTTGTAACTAGAACTGTCTGTGAAGAACACTATCACAGACGGCTCGAATCAAAAACCATCTGTGATACTCACACATCGCAGACGGTTCTAGCTACTAACCGTTTGTAATGGATGAGTATCATAGACAGTTGATAGCTAGAACCGTCTGTGATATTTTTTTTCATCACAAACGGCTGGTAGATAGAACCGTCTGTGATGTGCTAGTATCACAGACAGTTTTTGGTTTGAGCCGTTTGTGATAATCCTTCACATACGGTTTATATTACAAAATCATTTGTGATTGTTCATTCTATACCTAGTTTTTTTTTTGGCTAGGCTCAGGAAATGTTAACTATGCCATCTGAAAACAAGCAAATACAGTAAGAAACACAATACACATTCTATTTTTATTAAGAGTAGAGCCTACCATTACAATATCCCAAAATAATAAGTAGGTTACCCATCTAGCTAACACAACAAGAACAAAGAAAAAACAAAGATCCTCTATGTGATGGACCATGTGGTTGTGACCCCATGTGTGTGATGAGTAATTGACATCGGTTTAGGAAAGTCGAGATTGGTTTGTGTGGTTCAGACCATGTCGTTGCGTGGTGCAATCGGCCTAGGTCAGACTTGGTCAAACTTGGTCGTATGAGCTTAGGATGCTTATTCTCTTGATTCGACAGGTTGGGCTCCTTTATGCGTAAGTATGATTCGTTGATGCTATTATGCTTTCATGTATCGAACGGTGCTATGTGATGTGTTTCTTGCTTGTGATGGCTGCAGGACGTCGAGGCGGAGTCATGGCGAGACACGGGGTGACCGGACTAGGCGCAGGTGGCGCTGAGGTCAGAACGGTCGGAGATGTCGAAGACGGCGGAGACTCGAGGTAGCTGCGAGGCTTGAGCGGCAAGAAAGGAGGAAGTTTCCCGGAAGGTGCACGAGGGGCGTTTTGGGGAATACGCAAAGCTGCACTAAAGGAAGCGGATTATAGATAAAGCATTGGAGTTGTTGTGGCTTAATGGGCAAAGCAAATTTCAAACCCATTAGTGAGAGACTATAAAAGGAGGGTGTCTCCTTGCATGGTCTTCATGGCTTTGGGAAAGGGTTAAGGCTTTTGCGTTGAGGCTTTAGTAGTTGAGAGTTGATAGAGACGGCAGAGAGTGTCTCCCTGTGTTGTGTTCGTGAGTTCTCCTCTCCAAGAAGCATGTAGTGTGTGTGAGTTCTTGAGATGGAGAGGGAGAGGGAGAGTTGACCCTTCATGTAATCATTCCTCTGAATGTACATGCGTATGGGGACGTCTCTATAATCCTCAATGTCAATATGAGATGGGTTTGGTTGAATTTGGCTGAGTCTCTAGCTCTCTGTTGTTTATTTCCCTTCGATGCCTCTTTTGAGTGATTCTTGAGTTTTTGTGTTTTGGCTTGATTCTTGCTGGGGAGTGGCAAAATGGGTTGCTCTATGATGAAATTGCATTTCTAGACCCTTTGGTCATCTATTTCCAAGAGCAATATTGATCAATTTGCAAGAATCATGATTTTGCCTTTTCTGTGCCCTGTTAGTTCTCTGTTTGTTGTTCTAGGGTTTGGGGTGGTTCTTGATTCCCCTTGAGAGGTTGTGCCCAGATTTGAGTCTCAGAATCCCACGGTTATTCCCTAGTTAATCTCTCAGTTTCATGTTCAAAGGATTAGAGATTAACCGGGAATTTGGATTTTTGGGCAGCTCTCTGTAAGTTTTAGGTTTTTGCCTCAAATCCTTAATTCTTGGCTATGAGTTGGTTTCTCTTGGTTCCAAAGGTTCTCTTGGCTATTAGGTAGGTTATCTTGCAGTTCTGGGCCGAGAAAACCAGAGAGAGATCTCAATTTTCTCTGGCCAAGTCCACAGTGTCCGAAAAATTTTCTCGATCGCTCGCGACCGAAAACCGTGGTGCGGCTCGATCACGCCACAAACCGGTCTGACCGGCCGAGCCATGGCGGTCCGACCGCCACCGGAGGAGAATGGGCGGTCTGACCGGTGCACTAAGTGCGGTCAGACCGGCAACAGGCACTTGGTGCTGATCTCCATTCTCTTTGCTGAGTTTTTGATCCTTCTCTGGTGTCCGTGGTTTCTCCCTCTCCGCTGTTTGGTTTTAAGTTCCAGTAAGCCTCAAACTACTCCTCTTCTTAGTTTCTCATAACTTTTGGAGAGGGTAGTTTCTTAATCCTTTTGGGGGCGTGTTTTTAAAGTCGACATTCACCCCCTCTGTCGCCATTTCGGTCCAACACTATGCCTAGGCCTTCTCGCCCTGATGCAGTGCACGAGCTGGATGTTTTTGACGCTAACCATCGTCAGTGTTGATTGAGCGTCGCCTTGGTAGCTAGTTGCTTCTACGGTGTATTGCCTCCCGTAGACTTGTGTGTCATTTGCTTCGTACGAGTTATTATGGTAAGGGTCAAGGAGGAGGAGAGCAGCAAGGAGGCTGGGTTTGGGTGATTATTTATAGGGGAGGGAGAGGCGGGAGTGCAAAAATTTTTGGTGCGGGGACGGAGGGGTGGAGCTACGATCCGTGGGGTGAGGGTTGGTGGATTTCTATTAGCTAGGATTGGGTTAGGGAGGATCGATGGGCTTAGCGGTCGGATTATCACAGACGGGTCTACATACAAACCATCTGTGATACTCTCTATCACAGACGGTTAGTAGCTAGAACTGTTTATGATGACTAAATATCACATATGGTTCTATATACCAACCGTCTGTGAATTTGAGCACAAAGTTTTATATACCGGTGCAATATAAACTACTAGTCTCAAAAGATAAACAACAAAGTTTTATATGGCTTATATATACTCATTTGAAAGGTTTCAGTGAGATCTACAACTTTTCAGTTGAATCAAAATCCAAATTCTGAAGGGAAGACCAAGAAAAATGGCAAAATCAGAAACCAAAAACTTGTAACGCAAATTTGGGGCTAAAGATGTCCGATTTTGAGGGTCTTAGAGGGTGACCAGCTAAAGTGAGTTATTTATTTTGGATCGGGCTCATCGTTAGCTTTCCAACGAGTACAAGAACGTCGAAAACAGACACTGTATGTAAAAGTTATGCCCGTTTTACTAAAGATGTCTCGGAATGGTTATTCCTATGAACCGTCTGTGATACTTGCAATACAGATGGTTTCTAGGAACAGTCTGTGATTGAACCGTCTATAATGTAAGCATCCAGTTTTGCCTCTTTTGTAGTAGTGTATATCTCTCGAGGACACTAAGATACCCTGTATAGTGAATTCCATAGTTCATTGTGCCTCTCAAATAGCGCAAAAACTAAGTGCGCACCAATAATCATCCCTTGTATTAGAAGTAAACTAGCTTAATTTGCTCATAGCAAAAGAGATGTCAGGATGGGTAGCACCAGCTAGGTATATGAGTGAACCAATGATATGAGAGTATCTCAATTGATCTTTTGCTAGTCTTTTATTCTTTCTAAGTATTATACTAGGATCATATAGTGTTGAAGAAGACTTACTATCCATATAGTCGAATTGGCTCAAGACCTTTTTCACATAATGGGATTGTGTGAGAGTAATCCCATTCTCACACCTGATCAGTTGATGTTCAATATAACATCAGCCTCTTCCATATCATTCATGTGAAACCTTTGGGATAGAAATGTTTTGACTTCATTTATCACATCAATATCTGTCCCAAAGATAAGTATGCCATCAACATACAAACATAGAATTACTCCTTTACCTCCACCATAGCGGTAGTACACACATATGTCAACTTCATTTACCGTGAAGCCTATAGATATTAAAGTTCTGTCAAACTTCTCATGCCATTATTTAGGTTCTTTTTTTAGACCATACAATGATTTCAATAATGTACACACTTTGCCTTCTTGTCCAAGTACTACAAAACCTTTAGACTGATCCATATAAATTTCCTCCTCTAACTCTCCAGTAAGTAAAGCTATCTTTACATTCATTTGTGAGACAAGAGACTATCACAAACCAGCTATTTATTTCAAAATTTTTAGTAAAAAATTATTATTAATTATTTTAATTTAAAATAAAAATAAGTGTTCTTTAGTTGCCTAAATTTTTGAAGATTTTATTTGCCTGATTTTAGCTTTTGAAAAGGCTTTTTCTTAAAAGTAACTCAATTAAAAACATAAAAATATTATTAAATAAAGGGTATTTTGAATTTTTATAAAAATACTATTTCCAATTAATTATTTATAGCATTTGGCTTTTATCTGGATTTTCGGTGAATTTTTCGGAATTTAAAAATCCATTTCAAAGATAAAAATTATTTTTGTAAAAATTTAAAACTAACTTTAAGTTGGAAACATTTTTTTCCAAGTCCAAAATATATTCAGAAATTTCTATGAATTTTTCTAATTTTTGGACTTTATTTGCTATTTTCTAAGCTTAAAATCCTTGTCTTTTTTCCTTCGGCTAACATGTCGACACCCAATCTTCTTTCTCGGCCACGCGGCCAATCTCCACTGCCTGTGCTACCCTTCTCTCTCTCCCTCTCCCTCTTTTCTCTCCCGCTGATACCTGGGCCCCATGCCATCTTTTTCCTCCTCCTCGTCTTCTTCCTTGGCCCCCATCTCCCTCCATTACCGCCACCATGGCCTTCGGCCATCCACTCCTTCTCGTTGCCTCCTTCCGTCCCGAGCACCACTCCGCCTTCCTCCCCACCTCCCGCACTCCAAGCCCCACCTCCCCAGCCATTAAGTTCTGCCCTCCCTTTTACTTCTATAACCGCCGCCCACACACCGCAAATTCCTGCAACAAATTAACTGCTGGCCACTGCCTCCTACCCCTATAAAGCCTTACCCTGAGCACCCCCACTCCTCATTCCATCTCTCCCCATGCTCTCCTCCTCCTCTCCGTGCCCGAGCTCTCCCTGCACCGTGCCTTCCCTCCTCCGCGCTGACGATCTCAATCGGCGAGAAATTTCGGCCGCCCCCAGTACCTTTGCGCCCCGTTGACCTCTCCTCCGACTTCACCACATCTTCACATAGCTTGTCCACCCCTTAGTCGGGTCACTTCACCGCCGGAACCATGACTTCACCAAAGTCAAGCCACCTTCGCCGCCCATCCTCGTTGCTGGCCACTATCGAGCGTCTCAAAGCTTTGAGCCAAGGTAAAAAGGGATCCTGTCGTCTCCTCTCTCTTTTGCACCTCCCACTGGCCGTCGTTGCCCACCGGACCACCACCACCATCAGCTTCTATGTGCTACCTCTTGTCGACCTTACCACGTCAGCACGACAGCCGACGTGGCTGATGATGTGGCTGCCACATGGCACCGCATGTGCACCACATCAGCGCCAGCGAGCCACACAGGCACCACTCCATACCCCACGCCACCTCAACCGCCTCCCCGGTCCATGGACCCAGTCCACCACCCCAGGCCCACATGTCAGCCACAACGACAAAATATTGAAACTCCAGGCTGACGTTAGCATGACACCATAAAGCCATTTTCCCATAGAAAAATCAATTTGGCCAAAAATCAAAATTCACCTACTGATGTTATAATCTCCTTTTTCTTAAGAGAAATAATTCTATAAAAATCTAATTTATCCTTTCTCTTTCTTTTTCTTTGATTTCAAACTTCTGAAACTCGTATTTCTTCATCCTAGCTCTGATTGGACCCATTCAAATTTCTAAATTCATCTAAAATCCTAAACTATCCATTTATAGACTCTTTTTGATTTTTTTGGAATTTATTTGAGTTTGTTTTGTTTTGGTCGCTTTTCACGTGTAGATTGTGATGTCCCGGAAGAGTGCAATTTTGACAACAATTCTCACCAATTTGCGGAGCAAGGTAAGTTACACACCTTGATAATGTTGATTCCAGTTTGCAAATAAAATTATGTTGTTTTGAATTATTCTGCATGCATATTTTTATTCAATATATTTCACTTCAATTTTAAACTTAGTTGTTGTCTACATGTTAATACCTCCTTTGATGTTGATTCCCAGATATCTTGTCACCCTAGAATAAAACTCTAGTTAGTATACTAGTATTGGCTAGAGAATTTTATAGCAAATGCTTAGACATGCTTAGAAATAATTCTAGGCTTGGACTAATTTTTTCGCATAAAATGATAAGCTTTTAAAATGTATATATGATGCTACCTAATGATGAAAATATATATTTGTACCGCACCATGTCACTTTTGGGTCAAGATGAGCAAGAGTTCGAGGTGGACCTGTTTTGGAATCCAATTCGGCCTCCGGAGATAGCACCGAATTCAAATGAGCATAACTTTCATATACAGACTCCGTTTAAGCTCCACGAGTACTTGATTGAAAGATTATCTCATCCTCTTTCCAACATATCTGGCCTCACCTCTAATATCCTTCTAAGCATGATGTGATTTACAAAACAATTCGCTACTATCTCTGATTCTGAAATGGGCTAGTGCTACGCCGCCTCCTCTTGGGCCCATAGGCCTTGTAACCTTAGAGGCATGTGCCCACCCTCCTAGCCGCCACCCTCTAGCTGTTATTCTCGTATAGTCTAATGTGTGCTACACTTTAGGGTTGGATTTTGTTTATGTTTAGTTTGTCTTCATTGCAACTTGTATCTTCTACGTGTGTCGACTAGACCACCTGGTCAAGATCCTTATTCGAAATCCCATCTTATCAGTATTTTATAAATATTTGCAATACATCAGATTGCATTTTACTTTGTTCTTGCATCTTCTTCAGTGTATAAAGGATTTGATCTTCGTGATCAAGTCATTCGGGTATTCGTGCACGGTTGATAATGACTTGTCGAGCAGTTCAGTGATTGTGTTGTTTCAGGCCTTGCGAGTTCATAGCCAGGATCAGAAGAGTTGAGAGACTTCTTCTGAATTTATTTTCTCATCGAAAGATCGAGCCAGATCTGGACCTCTGTAGTTCATCATCTTTGTCCATCCACCAATTAGTAGAAAGGTAAGTGAAGAAAATGGTTGGTAAATTACCGTACCCAGATCCTCTGGCACCACCAATAGTCACGTTGGCAGTATTCTACCCTTGCTGAATTTTGATGCCCTTTCGCTTATAGCAGTGCATGGCGTAATGCCCACTGTCACCATAGGCATAGCATGTAACATCCTCCATATTTTCTTCCGTTTGTTGTTGTTGGACTTTTTACAGCTCATGGTTGGAGCCACCTTGGTTTTTCCCTTATTCTTCACATTGCTGGCCCGCTGCAAAATATCAGTGCTAGACTGTCCCTCAACCACTTTTGGTGCATCGTTTGCTTAGGCCTTTTCTTCAACATCAAGACTGGCAACCAAATCCTCAATAGGAATATCTTGTCTCTTGTGTTTCAAAGTTATGGAAAAATTCCTCTAGGATGGAGGTAATTTGGCAATAATGCCTCCAGCCACAAACTTGTCCCGCAACTTGCAACCAAAGTGTGCGAGTTCTCTCACGATCAACTAGTTCATGAGTTTGCTTGACCATAGAACGGTTATCAATCATTCTATAGTCATGGTATTGCTCCATGACATACAATTATCATCCAGCATCTAAGGCAGCGAACTTATGTTCGAGTGCCTCCCACAGCTTGGCAGCATTCTGTATGTGCATATACACATCGCAGAGCTGGTCAGACAACACGCTCAAAATGCATATGACATCGTAGCTGTGTCAAACTATCTGTCTTTCGACAGTGTGAGGTCCTGGAGACACAACCCAAAATACATTCATAACCGAGAGCCACAACTGGACTCTTGTCTACCATTTTTGAAATTCACACTGGTAAATTTGTCTGGTTTCATTGCCTTGGCAAAGCCAGCCATCACTAAATGCATATCAGGTTTTTGGATTGTTATAAAATAATGCACTTTAGTAACTAATTTAAACTGATAAACACAGGAACTACAAATTTGTAGATTGCAAATACATGTGTACTACAGGTTTTTAACAAATTACCATATTTGAACTAATGTTTTATGTAAATAGCAATGCACATAATTTAAAATAATTAAAAAATTTCAAAATCATAGGTTCAAGATGATCAAAGGATACTTGCCTTCTTGTGTGCTGACTGGTTCTTCTTGCTGCGACTCGACGAAATCTTCAACGACGGCGGAATCTACGCGCGAGAAGACAGACAAACAAAACAAATAAATTCAAACAAAATTTAAATAAAATTCAAAAATTCAAAAATAGTCCATAAATGGATAGTTTATGATTTTAGAAAAATTTAGGAATTTGAACGGCTCAAATCGGAGTTAAAAAGAGAAAGTTATGGCTTCCGAAAAATTTAAAGGAGGGAAAAAGGAAAAAGCCGGCTTTCGGGAATTATTTTTGCACTGAAAAATGCTATTTATGATGTCAGCCATTTTGAATATTTCGAGCGGGAAAAATATTTGAATGACCGGTGGGCCCGGTCTACCGTGAACCAAGTCTACGGGAGGAAACAACGCCAAGGTGGCGCCCGACATTTGGCGCCACGCGGCGCGAGGTGGCGCCACACGGGCGACCATGCGCGCGAGGCCGCCACGCGGCGCACGCACGGCAGCGCTGGAGGCCCACGGCCGGCGGCCGAGTCGGGCGGCGAGTGGCGGCGGGAGAGGTGGGGCAGCGCGCGCTACGTGGTGGCGGCGGGACCCGGGGCGGCCGGCAGCGGCGCAAGGAGGTGGTGGTGGCGGAAGAAATGGGGCAGCGGCAGGAGGTGGCCGGGACGGCGGCAAGGTGACGGCGAGGTGGCGGCCGAATGGGAGGGGAAGGGGCGGCGGGTGTGAGAGGCCGAAAATGGGGAAGGAGTCGGTGCATGGGGAAGGCTTTTATAGGTGGAGAGAGAAGAAACGGCCGCGGCTTTAGAGGGGAATTAAAGAGAGAAGGTGACCGGCCGTGGATGAGGAGTGATGAGAGGGTTTAAACGCACGCTTAAACGGGAATTAAAGTGGTAGTAACGGCCGGGATTAAAAGCTTCATTTTCGGTTTTAATGGTGGAGGAGAGAGAGGGTGGGAGGAGGAAGAAGGTGAGGTTGAAGAAGGATATGACATATGGGTCCCATGTGTCATAGAGAGAGAGTAAGTGAAGGGGTACGGGCCGTCGGATTCGCGACACGTGGCAAGTGGATGTTTCATGGCTCCTGGATGTTATGAAGGGGTAAGTGATCATGTGTGGCTAGAATTAAAACGTGGAGAGAGGTTGATTTAATCTGAGAGCGACACATGGCGGGATAGGATTAATTTGATTTTTATTTTCGGAATAAATTTCAGAAAATACTAGAAACTTTATAAACACTTGGAAAAATAATATTTAATGTCTTAAAATTCCAGAAAAATCATAAAATATTCCTGGAAGCATTTTAGACTTAGTAAAAATATTTTTAATTTCATATTTGAATTTTATAATTTTATAAAATACTTTTTAGCTTTGAAAATTGATTTTAAATTTCAAAAAATTCTCAAATATTAATTAGAAATTTAGGAAAGGCTAGGAAAAATATAATAAACTCTTTTTGGCTTTAATAAAATATTTAAAATACATTTTCTTGCTTTAAATTTTGAAATAAAATCCAGAAAATCAAATAAAAGCCAAGTAAAATCCAATTACTTTAAAATAGTTAATTTGAATTTAATTTTTTTTTCAGAAAGCCAAATTTTGGGATGTTACACTGACGTGGTAAGGTTGCGGTGAGGTGAGGTGGCAATTTGGGTTGACATGGCATACACATGGACTTCCATGTGGGATTGTGCATTGATGTGGCTTGCCATGTAGATGACTAGCATCGAACAGTCTGATAGTCGCGATGGTTGTCTCCAGCGATGGAGACCGGCGGTGATAGGTGGGTCAGCATGGTCAGCTCTAGCATCCTCACATCGTGGTGAACTCATCTATTAGCTCGGATCTGGCTTAGAGGCATGGCACAGTAGTCAGTGGCGAGAAGGGTAGTGATGTTATACAACTCGATAGCACGACAGCGATATAGACTTTGGTATGGCTCAACAACATGCTCAATGGGTTCCTGGAAGCAACGCGGCACTACTCTTGTTGGGCATGGGGATCAATGGTCAATGGACTTTACCTACAATGAGATTGAGGTGGTGGAACAGATCGACTCTACAGCGACAGTGAGCTCTGGTGGTTCTTCGGTGAAGACGATGGCTCCAAGGTGAAAATCTTGACTCGATGAAGCTTCTGGCACGGTCAACTTTGGCAGAGACTCCTTTGCTCATTGACAATTGATTGTTGGACTTAGGCAGTGGTGACGAAGCTCAAAATTGCTATTCCAGTGATGTAGGTTTTCGCAAGGGCTAAGGTGGCTTGGGGTACAAAAGTCAAAGGCTTGGGCTCATATTTATGCCCACAAGAGGTGGTGCAGTGCAGAGGAGTCTAGAGACAGCATGATGGGGCTATAGTGTCCAGCTCATACATGGAGAAGGAAACCAAGTCGAAGACGATGACTCTAATAGGCGGGGTCCACTTGTCAACGATGGTAGGCGGGCGTGCGATGTGATGTTGAAGCGTGGCGAAAGTGGCGTGTCGATGAGTTGGGCTAGGCTGAGGCGATGATGCAGGATTGGATAGGGCCAAAGAGATCAGTGTTGGGCTGGTGCTAGGGTTTCGACCCACATAAAAATCCTGATTTTAAATTGATTTCTCAATTTAGAAATCCCAAGAAATTCAAATAAAGCACGAAAAATAGAAAATAACTTTGAAAAATCCAAAATAATTCCACAAAATACTCTGAGACAAGAGGAACTAAAAAAAAGATATTTTTAGGATTTTTTATGTTTCATTTTTCTAGATTAATTCCTGAACAAAACTTAAGCTTCATTCCTTAAAAATGAAATTCTTTGAGAAATTAATTAAAGCAAATTTTAATTTGGAAATTTTTGAAAACTCTGAAAATTACGATGTTACAAACCCCCCTAAAAAGGAATCTTGTCCCGAGATTTAAGTTAGCTAGAGAAAATATTGGGGAACGTGGCTTTCAAATATTCTTCACGCTCCTGGGTTGCTTCACTCTCTGAATGATTACCCCATTGCATTTTACAAAAATGGGTGGCCTTTCTGCAAGTCAAGCATTTCGCTACATCCAAAATCGTAACATACTACTCCTTGTAAATAAGATCCTTTTGAAGTTCAATTACTTCCAATGGGGTTTGTTCAATCGGAACTCGAAGATATTTCTTAAGTTGAGAAAAAAGAAACACATCATGCACTCCTACCATTTACTCTAGCAATTCCAACTAATAAGCAAGTTCCACATTGTTGTAAAACCTTGAATGCTCCAACATATCTCGGAGCAATCTTTCCCTTAGACTGAAATATCCTAACACCTTTGAGTGGTGAAACCTTGAGATATACAAAATCTTCAAGCTCAAAATTCAAATCTCAATAACGATTATCTGCATAGCTCTTCTGCCTAGACTGAGCTACTTTCAACATTTCTCTAATCATAATCACTTGGTCTTTTGCCTCTCGAATCACATCACATCCAAACACAAGACATTCTCCTATCTTTTTCTAATTGAGAGGGGGTTCTACAGGGTCATCCACACAAAGCTTCAAATGGTGATATTTACAAACTAGCTTGATAACTACTATTATAGGAAATTTTGCATAAGGCAAACACTTATCCCAATGAGTACAATGAGTTAAAACACTGGCTGTCAACATATACTCTAAAATCTAATTGACTCTTCCAGTTCGCCCATTGTTCTAAGGGTGATAAGTAGTACTAAAGTTTAAATAGGTGTCCATAGCTTCATGCGGACTTTGCCAAAATTGTGAGGTAAACTAAGATACTCTATCCAACACAATCTTCATTAGCACTCCATGCAAACTAACAATCCTTGACATATATGACTCTACTTTGGTCAAACGATCCACTATTACCCAAATAGAATCATAACCCAACTTGTCGTAAGTGTCGTAAGAGTGTCTTATACAGTCTCACCATCGTGCCACAAAGGTGGTGCTACCGTCGCCTCTCCATTGCCGGTGATATCCGGCCGCCATCTGATGTATCCAGCTTGTTCCTCGACGACGCCGACTATCGCCGTGAGTTAGCTCCTTCGTTGTGACACCATAGTCGACTACACAACACGCTCTTGTCGTAAGTGTCGTAAGAGTGTCTTGCGTAGTCTCACTGTCATGCCACAAAGGTGACGCTACTGCTGTCTCTCTATTGCCGATGATATCCAGCCACCATCTGATGCATCCAGCTTCTATTGTCTGCTAGGATCTCTACTTCTTATATATTCTTGCCATGTTAAAGAGTTAGGTTCGTTATCTTGTTATGCTGTAATGGTGGATTCTAATCTTAATGGAAATGGAATATGCTGTTGTGTTTACCACTATATTTGCTTGTTTTCAAATGGTATAGGTAACATTATTTCTTGAGGCTAGTCAAAAAATAAAAAAATTAGGTATAGAATGAACTATGACAGATGATTTGTGCTATAAACCGTCTATAAAGGAATATCACAGACAGTTATATATACCAACTGTCTGTGATACTCGCCAATCATAGATGGTTGGTAACTAGAATCGTCTGTGATGTATGAGTATCATAGACTATTTTTGGTTTGAGTCGTTCATAATAGCTTTCCTTACATACGGTTTTAGTTACAAACTGTCTGTGTTGTCTTTATCACAGACGACTCACAAACCGTCTATGATAACCTCCGATTATCACTAACACATAAATACAGGCGGTTCACAAAATGTTCTGTGATGATAGTTTCGAACCATCTGTGATGACCCTTTTTGTAGTAGTGTATGAATACCGATTGTAAAGTCTATGACTACCGATCACAAAATCTACGACTACCGACCGCAAAGTCTACGACTACTGACCGCAAAATCTACGACTACTGAGTACCGACCAGGTAGTGTAGCTATGACTACCAACTAGTTCACTCTCGCTTACGACTGATTCACTGTACAGATGACCAAGTACTGAAGCTACGACCATCAATAAAAGGCACTATAACTACAACCATCGACAAGGTACTATAGCTACGACTATCCGTGGTCAAAATGCCATGGTCATTCTACCGTGGTTGAAATGCCGTGGTCGAAATACCGTGGTTGATTTGCCGTGATCGATCTATCATGGTCAAGTTGCCATGGTCAATTTGCCGTGATCTTAAACTCTCAACACAAGGCCATTTGGACCATCGAGTACCAATCGTGGTCAAAGCCAGCCAGTTAGATCGCCCAATACAAGGCGCTCAGATTGCTTAATCTGAGTATTCCAGGAAATCCAGATTTCCAAAAGCACATCGACCGAAACTTTCCCAATGCAACCCAAATATCAATTATTCATCATCACTAAATTCACGACCTATCCACATGGTCTAACAATCTTCCCCTTGATTAATACATTGACAATACCTCAAAATCTCTTGAATGAGTTGTGTTTTGAAAAAAAGCAAAATTTGCAAAAAGAAAGTTTCAAAGCTGCAATTTTAGCAAATTTCTTTAATTTCTGCCAATTTTCTCTTCACTTTCTCCCCCTTGGGCAATGTAATCATCAAGAACCTTCCGAGGAAGAATAGCTCTAAGAAGGAGCAATGAGAGTAAAAATCAAGAAGCTTTATAGATTATCTAAGTCACTTTGCATTGATTTAATAAATGACACCAAGACATCTTTTTGAGCAGAAATACCTAGACCATATAAAGTTATATATTATATAGCAATGTCAAAACAAGTCTTTAGCATGATTAAGCAATTTATATTAATGACAAGTATCTCAATAATAACCAAACCGATTATAAGGAGCACAATGAGATATCACAACGAAAAGTCAAAACCTAAAAGTGAAGCAGACTGTAAATCTAGATGAGCTAGCCATCTCATAAAACAACCTATTGCTCCACAATTAATTCTTAAGCATGTGACATGCTTGTAACATATTTCTTTTCATGATGGCATGCATATAGCATACTTTCTCTTAATGGTGGCATGCTTAAAGCATACTTTTTTTTTTATTTGTGCACTTCTTATGCTTTTCTTCTTGTTTACACATGGCATGCATGAAGCATACATCTTTTCAATTTTCTCTTTCTCATTTTTTTTCATAACATGCCAAATTGAGTGAATATAAAAATATTACAATATGAAACATACGAGCCTCATAGCTAAGATTTGAAGTAAGACTCACAATCAAGCTAATCCTTTTAGATGAACATCGCAAAGTACTATCTATAAACAATCTAGTTGAAATTTCTGCCATGTTATATTTTAGTTCAAATGTAGCAGATCAATTATAACCAGTCATAATCAAACCTACAAAGTATATGAGTAAATATAATAAAGAGAGCTCTACTACTCATTTGATTTTAATGACTTGGACGTGATAAATTATTTGACATGTATAATAAACAAAGCTTCTAGAATTGTTAAACAACAAGCTCCCCTCAGCATTATCCAATGGATGCAACATAACCAAATCACTTCACAAAAGGGCGAAACGAGAAGAATCAAGTGGCTTTGAGAGAATATAAGTAATCTGAAAATTAAGAACAACAAGGTGTAGAGCAACATCACCTTTTCCACATGGTCTCTCGGAAAGTGAAATCTCTTGGAAGCTATCAAAGAAGATGAAGAACCATCAAGTGTTCCAATCAAGCAATGACGTAAAAGATTAGAACCCAATCAAGCTCATGTTCTCCATCCTCATCAGTTGTTCTTACAACATAGGAAATGTTGGTTTCACAATACTAGGGTTAGTGAAATAAGATTTAGGAATCCAGTACTGAGATACTAGATGAACAGGGGCAACAGTAGGCAAAGATTTAAGTGAAGAGTTAGCCTCTATCAGATTTTAGTCAGACTGCCATTGAAATGCCAGTCTAACCACAAAGCAGTTTGACCACCTTGGCAAGGCTGGTCTGATGGCTCTGTAGTGTGACCACCTCGGCAAAGTCGGTCTGACCGCCAGCAGGTCAGATCGCACCACCAATGGTGGTTCGACCACTTGAGGCCCATCTAGCCACGTGAAAAATGCCGATCTGACCGATCCTATCACAAAAGATCCCGATCCTGTAGAAAATTTTTTAGAGGGACCAAAGCGATGATAAAGAACTTGCACAAACTCCACTCCAGAACGAGAAAGCTTCCTTAACTTGTCTTTCTTCTCTTTCTTTGCTTTTTGAAAGTAAAATTGAACCAAATGATCCTCTCTACCACAATGAATACATTGATACTTGACTTGATAAGAAGTCATATCTGTTGACTTCACAATACCCACTTTGGTAGAGAAATCATTTACAATACCAATAGATTTAAGGATAATTTATTTTGGTTCAGATTCTACTTCAAATTTTCTGATTCAAGTAACTTGACAACTTTAGAAGGATTATTATTAGCATGCTCAAGATAATTAAATCCTAGACCATAATTTTTCACACTTGATTTTGACCTGTCTAGAATCATATTCCGATTTTTTTTGCCAAAAGAAAATCTCTCTAAAGTATCTCTAAAATACTCATGCCTTTTGGCCAACAAGGGACAGGATGTGCACATAATAAGTTCATTCACTAAATTCTTATAAGCACTAGATTTTTCAACAAAGTCATTCAATTGCCTAGTTAAACCATCAATTTCAATATTTAACTTAGGACAATTTGAGTAAGACATGTTTTCATGATAAAGCATTTGCTAAATAGATTTCTGAGATGAATTAAGTCTAGCTTTAGCAATTCATTTCTTTTACATGGAGAGGGTTTGCTAGACTTAAAGTTCTTAGCACACAAAGATTGAACTAACGAAATAGAAATAAGGGTAACTTTCATCTTTTTCAAAATCTTCTTAGTAACATAAGTATGGACGGTTGTACCAAGAGCGAAGTAAGCATGCAATTTCTCATATTCAGTATTAAGAGAATCAAATTTATCCATGTAACATGTATGAATAGATCTAACATTATTAAGCTCAATTAACAGGTTAGTGCATGAAAAACATGAATCATCATCTGGAACCATAACTCTTAACCTAGCAATTTCTGAATTAAGATTTTCAATAATAAAATTATTTTCTTTCCATTTCTTTGTAGTCTTTTTAATTCAATAGCAAGTTTAATCAAACCATCTTCAAGCTCATCATACGATGGTCTTACCTCATCGAGATCACTGTAGTCATCGTCGTTGTTGTTACTTGCCATGAAGCACATACCCGTGAAGTCGTTGTTCTTTTTTTTTTACCTTTAGCATCATCATTGCCATGGTTGATATCGTCCTACTCTCATATTCCACATCACTCAAGTCAAGACGCTCAAGAGCCAATATGATCATTTCAACAAACTTGTGACAAAAATTGCCACCCTTGGTACGGATGTTCTTGGATGGCCAATGATGATAATTCTTGTCTTCCTTGATCACTCTACCCTTGAGTTTAGGGCAATCCATCTTAATGTATCCTAGCTCACCATACTCATAGCATTTGATCGAGCCTGAAGCGCCTCCTTGTTTCCTCATCCTCACGTTGTTAATTGCCTTGATTGCACATGAGGATACCAGCACCAAGCCTTGTTCAGCTAGCTATTCGAATTGTTCCTCTAAAAAAGAAGACAAAGCAGACAAAGAAACATAGGACAAAGAACTCAATGAAGTAGCCTGCGCAGGGTTATTTACAAGTGTTAAAGATAAAGATTTCTCAATCTTAGATGGCAAAGCTTCTATCTCATAGGTTTTCAATCTAGATTAAAAATCATCTATGGTTAAAGTATCTAAATCAACAGTTTGATTAATACTTGTGAAAACCATCAACCACTCTAAACATAAAGATATCAAAACTTTAGTTGCATTATCTTCATCAGTAGGAATAATATTAACACCACGCAAATCACTCAAGATTTTCTCAAAATGAGCAAAGAGATCATCAATAGATTCACCAGGCTTCATAGCAAAATCAGAATACACTTTTTGATAAAGGTTTTTATGCACTTTCTTAATTTTAATGGTTTCTTCATGATAACCGCAAAGAGTTTTCCATATAAGTGGGCAGAATTAATATGAGCTACACAATCAAATTTTTTTGTGAGAAATCCCTTGAAATAGCAAGTTACGAGCTTGAGCATTTAAATCAATATCTGCTTTATTTAGATTAGTAATAGTAGCAGGAACCTCGTAAGGTCTAGAAACCCTATTCCAAATATTACTACCTTGAGCCTCAATGTAAGCTTGCATATGACACTTCCAAAAAAAATCTGTACCACCTAGCATAGGGAGACGATTCACATCCCTCTCTGATGCCATAGCAACCTGCTCTGATACCACTTGTAGGATCGAGTACAACAATTAGAGGGAGTGAATGATTATCTACACTTTTTGGAATCTCTAAGTGCTCGATGAAGGTTTTGACTGCTCGGCATTCGACTACTCGCTCGACTGCTCGGAGATCGACCGCTTGCTTGTCCCCTTTGTACGTAATCGTAATATTCAACACCAGGAGCAAACCCATTCGATCACCTGTGCCTTTGATGGTGATCAAGTGGACAACTCAGTGAGCGATCAAGTCAATGAAGGAACTCAATCTCACCATACAATACTCATAATGAGAATGAGTCAAAAATGATGCTCAGAAAACATGCCACCGATGCCAGCTAACTTTTTCCAAAATATATCATATCTTTATTTTTGTATCATATTTTATGGCTGCAAAGTGCCCTCACGGCACCCCTCAAGCCTTAACACAAAAACTTTAAAAGCTTTCTCCTCAAATGCTGTCTCAAGTCCTCTGGTTAACTCTTAACCTCTCCCTCCTTTTATATGCTAGAGCCTCAACCCATGTCCTTATCAACATGGATACGAAATCCTAACCGAATTATGAAAATCAAGGGATCAAAAACCTTTCCAAACATGGGTTTTCCATTATCTCTAATCCTTCCAGTTGTGGACACCTTCCATAACTCCTTCTAATCCATCACGTGTCGAAGATTCCAAGACCGCACCTCCCGTAACTTCTCCATGCATCAACCACCTTTGATCTCCACGTGCTCTAGCATGAGCCTGACCACCTCGTGACATCCTTGACCACCTGGACCTTAGATTTCCCCCTCCTAGTCTCGGTCCTCCTTGTCACCGGCCATAACCGTCTCCACGCCAACCTGTAGATGCAAAGACTAAAGAAATTTTTTCCTAGTACAAGTTCTTCCCAACTTGACCGTCATCAGTCCACCATGCAAACCACACCCTTAATCATCAGTATCCTCAAACCAGATCATCCACGATCTCAATTTCCACGCTTTCCAAAAACCAACTTTAGATCACTTAGAAAAGCCGGTCAGACCACCAAGCACAGGTAGGGCTGTAAAAAAAGCTCGAAGCTCACGAGCTACTCGAGTTCGGCTCGTTCTAGGCTCGGTTCGAGCTTTAAACGAGCCGAACTCGAGCTTGATCTCGAGCTCGCGAGCTTCACCGAGCCGAGCTCGAACAGTTCGCGAGCCCCAATTCGAGCTCAAATAGTAATACATATTAATTCTTACCGAGCTTACTCGAGCCGAACTCGAGCTCGAGCTTTTCTTATTGTTGAAAATTAGTGTATATTTGAATTATTTTGACTGTTATCGAGCTTACTAGAGCCGAGCTCGAGCTTAAAATTTTCTTATTATTGAAAAATAGTGCATAATAAATTATTTTAATTGTTACCGAGCTTCAACGAGCCGAACTCGAGCCTACTCGAGCTTAGGCCGAGCCGAGCTCGAGCCCCGGTTCAAGCTCGGACCCCAACTCGAGCTCGGCTCGAGCTTCTACCGAGCTCGAGCCTGGAAGGCCAAGCTCGCTCGAGCTCGGCTCGTTTACAGCCCTAAGCACAGGTTGATCAGACCACTAACCCAACTGAGTACTCGGAGTACTTGAAGATCACAAGAATGAAAGCACTCAAAGCCTACAAGTACCGACCGCTAAGCTATGACTACCGAGTACGATCAGGTACTGTAGCTACAATCACCGACTAGTTCACTCTCACTTATGACCGGTTCACTATAGCTTACAACCACTGATCAGGTACTGTAGCTACGACCATCGATAAAAAGCGTTGTAACTACGACCATCGACAAGGTATTGTAGCTACGACCATCCGTGGTCGTTCTTCTATGCTCAATATGCAGTGTTGTTCTGTCGTGGTCGAAATATCATAGTCGATTTGCCATGGTCGATCTGCCATGGTTGATCTGTCGTAGTCAATTTGCCGTGATCGTAAGCTCTTAACACAAGGCCATTCGGTCCACTGACTACCGATCGTGGTCGATACCAGCCGGTTAGACCGCCCAATACAAGGCGGTCGAACCACTTAATCTGAGTATTCTAGCAAATCCAGATTTTCAAAAGTGCATCGACCGAAACTTTCCTAAGCGTATATTTCAATGCAACCCAAATATCAATTATTCATCATCACTAAATTCACGCCTTATCCCCATGGTCTAACATTAATTAATTCCAACCATATTCTTTGTCTCATATTCAGATCTAACTGAGTGAAAATATACTTCAGATTCTTATGATCCATATAAATCTCACAGCGATTACCAATAAGATAGCGGTGCCATATCTTCATATCATGTACCACAGTAGCTAATTCTAAAGCATGAGTAAGATAATTCTCTTCATATGTTCTCAGTTAGTGTGAAGCATATGCAACAACTTTGCCTTCTTGCATAAGCAAACATCCTAATCTTTGACGTGAAGCATCAAAATAGATATCAAAATCTTTTCTGAACATCTAGTAGTACTAACACTAAGTAGAAGTCAAACGCTTCGTCAACTCTTGAAAACTCTGCTCACATTCCGAAGTCTAAGTAAACCTTTGCTCCTTCTTTAATAACTGAGTGAGTGGTCTAGTTACTTTAGAAAATCCTTTGATGAAACGGTGATAATATCATGCCATTCCAAGAAAACTTCAAACTTGAGGTACCGACTTTGGCTATTCCCAATGCAACATGGCTTTCCATATCCTCTCCGGCCAAGCAGAGCGACTCCATCACCACCATCCACAGCAAATTTCAATCCCAAAGCCTTTCCCTCTCCTCTTCGGCCAAGTCTCGTCATCGACGTCAAACTCTCGCAGGTGAGCCCAAAAACCAAATTCCCTTAGTAGCCTTATCTCCAATTAAATTAGTCATGCCTATAGCACTGTCCTAGCCCCATGAAACTATTCCTTAGCCTTCCTTTCCACCTCGATGTCTCTAGAGTGTTGTCACCATGCACCATCACTCGACCATGCACGGTCACCATCGCCAGCACCACACAAGCCACCTCGAGCTAAACCCTCACCACTTTCGTACTCCAATCACATTGTAGATGCTTGAGCCGCTCTTGGTTTGGCCAGAACCTTGCTATAGCATCGTTGTGCCATAGTTCTGCTCTAGCCAAGCACTACCGCCTCCAGCCCTCTCCAGATTGTTTGCACCCGTGCGCGTACCCAAAATAGAATGCACGTGTGATGAGGACATCACTTCTTCGGATACACACAACACTCCTCCACTTGACATTCAAGGACCAATCACTAGAGCTCGTGCCCGACAATTGAATTTACAGGTGAGCTCGTTCCTAAGTACTTCTTTTTGTTCACTCGAGAATCGATTGCTACCTAATGATTTAATTATGATTAGGAACCATGGAGAGGACCTATAAGTACTTGGAGAAGGACTACGAGGCGCACAAGTCCAGCAAGGGCGGTTGAATCATGTTGGAGGCCCAACTCAAACCGACTTCGAATCTAATTCGGAGTCCAGGACCAGGCCGCACTAAAACGGACGCCCAGATCGCATCCGGACTCCGTTTTGGACTTTCTACATATGTATGGAAAGCTGAGAAGACTACCTTTCCAATGGCTCTAGTCCCATGTCAAAATTCCTTCTGAGTCAACAGGAATCGTCGAAACAAGTGGGCATTCAGAATCTGTCAGGGTGCTGCGTCACCGTCTTTTGGGCCGATCGGCTTTGTATCGTGTTGGAGCCCATTAGGGGCGCGTCCAGGGGTTTTGTACGCCTCTCACTCCTTTATATCCAGCCGCCACCCCCACCATTAGGGTTTGGGTTTTGCTTAGATTAATTCTGTCTTTGAACAGTTTCGCCGTTCATCGGTTTGTGAGACCCCAACTTTTCGAGTGCTACATCAATACATCCGCAATTCAGTTGTGTTCTTCCTTGTTCTTGCTTGTGTTCTTCGATTCACAGGCAAGGAATAGCCTTCTTAGCGAGGTCAACCGGGCCGCGCACGGTTGGTAACCTGAGGAGACGTGGTGCTGCGATTGCGGGGTTCGGAACGTGTCGTTCGGAAGCCGGATCGATTTGTGTCGCGCCTCCACCAAATCAAACATATCCAGAACCTGTTGGAAGATCGGGACCCGTCCCCATCAAGTGGTAATCAGAGCTTCAGGTGTTCCTTCAGGTTCGCGTTACCCTCCTTTGTGGTTTTTGGTTTCATCCTAGAGTCCATGAAAAAGCCCTACAAAAAAAAATTGTAGTCATAGGTTGTTTCCTGTCCTAGATCTCGTTTAGCCTTTGCACAATTTGATTCCAGAGTCTGTAGTGTTGAGTTCGTGTCCTTAGTCGAGTTGTGTTGCTGGTTTATATTGTGTTTTATTTCGGGTTGTCTTGCTTCCGCTTCATCCCATACAAACCCTAGCCGTCATCCATCGCGTATTCAACCCTCTGTTTTTGTTTTCCCACCCATATCCCACCCTCTGTTTGAGTCATCCTTCGCGTATCGTGATCACACAGCATCATCCCCCACCTTTCCCCGAGCCTCCGCCACCAATTTCCACCAATTCCCTCCACCCAATTTCGTTTTGGCCTCCACAGCAACCATAACTCGGAGGCCCATCTTCAAACGGCCATAACTTTCGCATACGGACTCGAAATCAGGCGATTTTTTTTAAATTGGGTGAAATTAAATTTTACATCCGATACTCCCCAACTTCGTCGGGTTCGGCAATTTTATTTTCCCCAAATTCGGCCTGGAATGTACTCGAGCTCCGAAATTGATTCACCGAATTTCCAGCACATTCATTATTTTTTGTAGGCCACACCTTACATCAGATTGAGTTGAAACTTTGTGTGGTTCCTATTTCTGTGCTCTGCTCTGTGAAAAAAATAAAATTAAAAAGACACAAAAAAGAAAAATTTCGGCTTAGTAGAGAAGAGAGAGAAAAGTGTTATCCGTGGCCAAAAAAAAGGAAAAAAAAGAGAGAAAAACCGGACAGAGCACAGTTTTAGGTGACAGAGCTTCATTTGTTTTGTGCTTATGCTGAATTAAGTTTCTCATTCCCTGGCCATCTTTGTTGCTGTCTTCGCTTACTTTCTGGCCGTGATTCCTTGTTCATCATATCCTAACGCTGATATAGGACACATTTAGGCCAGCAACTAGGACCAATACTTTGGACATTTATTCAGCATTACTATCTGTTATTGATTTGTGTTCCACTGATATATTTGGCCTTCCAAGCTCCATATATCTACTTCTGGATAGCACAGTTTTGACCCTTGCAATCGTACCCACGCTCGACATGGTATCACGAACCAGCCACCGGTTGTACCACCTGCTGCTTTGATAAGAACACTTGTAAGAGCTTGGTAAGCCACTTCCTTTGCGAGTTCCCCCTGCCCTTCATTTGTAGTTGATAGGGATAATCCTTTATTTTTCCTGTGTTTCCACTAACCATGGCAGGAGACAAAGGAGACGAGACCGGTCGATTTCAACGAGTGTGTTAGTCGCGGCCATCTACAAGCTGCGCTCGACAAACAAAATGCTTCAATCACTGATCTTGGCGCGAGAATGGACACCATCGTCGCCGCCATTGCCAAGTTGAACACCACGGAAGGCATTGAGCGGGTGGAGCGGCGATTGGTGACCTCACCGGTCGGATGGACACATTGAGGCACGCCGCCACTGTCAATGATGGCCATCGTCCCGATGATGACACGGTGTATGATGCGGATGGCAACATTGATCGGCGGCGACACAAGATGCACGACTACGTTGGCGTCTTCAGCAAAACCGACAAGGTATGGGAGGTAATAACCGAACCGTCATGGTAACGACGACCCTTTTGCTAAAGTCAAGTTTACCATTCCATCTTTTGCTGGTCTTTATGATGCTGATATATATCTTGATTGGGAGATGACGGTGAGAGCGAAATTTAATTCTCACTTGGTTCTGAACAACATAGAGTTAGATAAGCTACTAGTGCGTTTAAGGACTTTGCTATTATCCGTGGAATGAACTAAGTAACATGCGCTACAACCTGATACATGGGAGCGGTTAAAAGAAGATATGCGTAATCGTTTTGTTCCTCCCACATATAAACTTGATTTGAGAAAAAATTGCAGCGCTTAGAACAAGTTGATCGTTCTGTTCGGGACTATTATGCTGAGCTTCAAAAGGGTATGATGCGTTGTGGGGTTGTTGAGGACACGGAGGATAAGATTTGTCGTTTCTATGGGGGTTACGACGTGAAATTCAGGACATTGTTGATTATAAAGAATTTACTCATGTCAACCGTTGTTCCACTTGCTATGCTTGCAGAAAAGAATTGTAGGGACGCAAGGAATCAGCGAAGGCAAGCATCGGGCGACCCTTCTACACGCGCACGACTACATCGACGGATCGCCCAAGTCTTCTTGAGTTTCGTTCTCCTCCACCACTGTGAACAAGATTGCAGCAGCGCCACCGAAGCCACCTTCCACGACACGCTGCGGATGCTACCAAAAATTCTTTGCGCTTCCAGCCAAGAGTTCTTCTTCCGTGGCTTCAACGGACCGCTCCTCCGACATTGATGCCACCGCTGCCATGGGCTTGGTCATGTGCGGAAGAATTGCCCTAGCCAGCGGGCATACATCGCCACAGAAGATGGAGGCTACATCAGCACTTCAGATGTCGAGGAGGATGATAATGTTGCTGCTGCCTCGGACGACAATGGCGGTGGTGATGACGACTTGGTCCTTGGTGGGGCATCCACAGTGACGCTACGGAGCATCATTGTGCAGCGAGTCCTCAGCACACAGGTACAACAACCCGATAAGCTTCAACGCCATAATTTGTTTCGGACTTTCTTCGCAATCAAGAACCGGCGCGCACGTGTCATCATTGATGGAGGAAGCTGCAACAACTTGGTGAGTTCTGATTTGGTCAAGAAGCTTGGCTTGACCACGTGACCGCATCCACATCCATACCATATTCAGTGGTTAAATGATTCTGGAAACGCTAAGGTAACGCAAACATGCCGAGTCCATTTTTCCATTGGTGGTTATGCTGATCATGTTGATTGTGATGTGGTTCCCATGCAAGCATGCTCTCTTTTATTGGGTCGACCTTGGGAATTTGATAATGATGCTTTACACCATGGTAGTAGTAACCAATACACTTTTATGCATAAGGAAAGAAAGTTACTTTACGCCTTTGACCTCAATCGAGATTATAGAGGCCGATAGGGCGAGAGCTGCTGCTGCTAATGATAAAAGGAACATGATAAATCTGAAAAACAGCAAGTAATTCATTTGAAAAATTCTGTTATGCTTGCCACAAAATTAGACCTTGCTAAAATTGATGATGTTAATGATACATGCTATGCTTTTGTGTGCAAAGATGCTTTATTTTCTCTTGATAATATGCCTTGCACTTTGCTCGCTCTGTCACTAACCTTTGCAGGAGTTTAGAGATGTTTTCCCTGATGAGATACCTCCAGGACTTCCACCCATTCGAGGGATTGAGCACCAGATTGACTTGATTCCTGGAGCGAGTTTGCCAAACCGTGCGGCATACAAGACCAATCCTGAAGAGACTAAGGAGATTCAGCGACAAGTCCAAAACCTTTTGGACCGTGGGTATATACGTGAGAGCCTTAGTCCTTGTGCTATTCCTATTCTTTTGGTTCCCAAAAAAGATGGTTCTTGGCGTATGTGTGTAGATTGTAGAGCCATTAACAACATTACTATACGATATCGTCATCCTATTCCTAGGCTAGACGACATGCTTGATGAGTTGTGTGGTGCTATAATTTTCACAAAGATTGACTTGCGTAGTGGATACCACCAAATAAGAATGAAACTTGGCGATGAATGGAAAACTGCTTTTAAAACTAAGTTCGGCTTGTATGAGTGGTTAGTCATGCCTTTTGGTTTAACTAATGCACCTAGCACTTTCATGAGATTAATGAACGAGGTTTTACGTCCTTTCATTGGCAAATTTGTGGTCGTTTACTTTGATGATATCTTGATTTACAGCAAGTCCATGGATGAACATTTGACTCACTTACGTGCTGTTTTTAATGCTTTGAGAGATGCACGTTTGTTTGGTAACCTTGATAAGTGCACCTTTTCCACGGATCGAGTCTCTTTTCTTGGCTATGTTGTGACTCCACAGGGAATTGAGGTTGATAGAGCCAAGGTGGAGGCGATATGGAGTTGGCCCACACCCACCTAGTCTCCCAAGTGCGGAGTTTTCTTGGCCTTGCAGGATTTTATCGCCGCTTTGTCAAGAAATTTAGCACCATTGCGATACCGTTGATTGAGTTGACAAAGAAGGCCGTCGTGTTCCATTGGGGGCCATCACAGGAAGAGTCCTTTAATCTTTTGAAGGACAAGCTTACACACGCACCATTGCTCCAACTTCCGGATTTTGGTAAGACTTTTGAGCTGGAATGTGATGCTAGCGGAATTGGTATTGGTGGTGTTTTAAAGCAAGAAGGCAAACCTGTTGCCTACTTTAGTGAAAAATTGAATGTTCATGCTCTTAATTATTCCACGTATGATAAAGAATTGTATACTCTTGTTCGTTCTTTAGAGACGTGGCAACACTATTTATGGCCTAAAGAATTTGTTATTCATTCTGATCATGAATCACTTAAGCATATTCGTAGTCAAACCAATTTGAATCGTAGACATGCTAAGTGGATTGAATTTATTGAATCTTTTCCTTATGTCATTAAACACAAGAAAGGGAAGGATAATGTGATTGCTGATGCTTTGTCTCGACGCTATACCATGTTGTCTCAACTTGATTGTCGCATTTTTGGTCTTGAAACCATTAAATTACAATATGCTCTTGATGCTGATTTTAAGGATGTGTTGTTGCATTGTAAAGAGGGACAAGCATGGAATAAATTCGTGATCAATGATGGGTTTTTGTTTAGAGCTAACCGCCTATGCATTCCAGTTGGTTCCGTTCGTCTTTTGTTGTTGCAGGAGGCGCATGGAGGAGGATTGATGGGACATTTTGGTGCCAAGAAGACGGAGGAGGTGCTGGCCACACATTTCTTTTGGCCAAGGATGAGACAAGATGTAGAGCGGTTTGTGGCTCGGTGCGCCACATGTCAAAAAGCTAAGTCGCGGTTGAACCCACATGGTTTGTATATGCCTCTTCCCGTTCCTTCTATTCCTTGGGCTGATATATCTATGGACTTTGTTTTGGGATTGCCAAGGACTAAGAGGGGGAGGGATAGTATTTTTGTGGTGGTTGATCGTTTTTCTAAGATGTCACATTTTATTCCTTGTCATAAAAGCGACGATGCTATTCATATTGCTGACCTTTTCTTTCAAGAAATCGTTCGCTTGCATGGTATGCCTTCTACTATTGTTTCAGATCGCGATGCAAAATTTTTGAGTCACTTTTGGCGCACTTTGTGGAATAAATTGGGGACAAAGCTTCTGTTTTCTACAACTTGTCATCCCCAAACTGATGGACAAACAGAGGTAGTGAATCGAACATTGTCCACCATGTTGAGAGCGATCTTGAAGCGCAATTTGAAGATGTGGGAAGAGTGTTTGCCGCATGTGGAGTTTGTATATAATAAGGCGGTACACTCCACCACCAAGGTAAGTCCCTTCCAGGTAGTGTATGGATTTAACCCCCGTGCTCCTATTGATCTTTTGCCTTTACCTACCACTGAGAGAACACATAATGATGCTAAAAAGCGTGCTGAATTTATTCTCAAATTGCATGAAACCACTAAGGCAAATATTGAAAAGATAAATGAAAAGTATAGAATTGCTGGTAGTGAAGGTAGAAGGGAAGTTAAACTTATACCGGGTGATTTGGTTTGGTTGCACTTGAAAAACGATAGATTTCCTGAGTTAAGAAAATCAAAATTGATGCCTAGAGCTGCTGATCCTTTTAAGATAGTTGAGAAGATAAATGATAATGCATATAAACTTGAGTTGCCTCCTGAGTTTGGGGTTAGTCCCACCTTTAACATTTCAGATTTGAAGCCATACTTGGGAGAAGAAGATGAGGCTGCGTTGAGGACAACTCCGCTTCAAGAGGGGGAGGATGATGAGGACATCACTTCTTCGGATACACACAACACTCCTCCACTTGACATTCAAGGACCAATCACTAGAGCTCGCGCCCGACAATTGAATTTACAGGTGAGCTCGTTCCTAAGTACTTCTTTTTGTTCACTTGAGAATCGATTGCTACCTAATGATTTAATTATAATTAGGAATCATGGAGAGGACCTAGAAGTACTTGGAGAAGGACTACGAGGCGCACAAGTCCAGCAAGGGCGGTCGAATCATGTTGGAGGCCCAACTCAAATCGACTTCGAATCCAATTCGGAGTCCAGGACCAGGCCGCACTAAAACGGACGCCCAGATCGCATCCGGACTCCGTTTTGGACGTTCTACATATGTATGGAAAGCTGAGAAGACTACCTTTCCAATGGATCTGGTTCCATGTCAAAATTCCTTCTGAGTCAACGGGAATATTCGAAACAAGTGGGCGTTCAGAATCTGTCAGGGTGCTGCGTCACCGTCTTTTGGGCCGATCGGCTTTGTATCGTGTTGGAGCCCATTAGGGGCGCGTCCAGGGGTTTTGCACGCCCCTCACTCCTTTATATCCAGCCGCCACCCCACCATTAGGGTTTGAGTTTTGCTTAGATTAATTCTGTCTTTGAACAGTTTCGCCGTTCATCGGTTTGTGAGACCCCAACTTTTCGAGTGCTACATCAATACATCCGCAATTCAGTTGTATTCTTACTTGTTCTTGCTTGTGTTCTTTGATTCACAGGCAAGGAATAGCCTTCTTGGCGAGGTCAACCGGGCCGCGCACGGTTGATAACCTGAGGATTGTGTCGCGCCTCCACCAAATCGAACATATCCAGAACCTGTTGGAAGATCGGGACCCCGTCCCCATCAACGTGTCCCAATTACACTCACTGCACAACTACTCACCACTGATCACCTTCATCATTGCCCAATTTAGCACCACCACTGTCGTTCCTCTGTTCGGCTGGCCATGATTGTAGCTATGAAGAAGAGCTGGGCTTTAAGTACAGTAGACCAATTAGTTGGGCTGGCCAAGTTAGCCAAAAAACATTTCTTGGCCTAGTTAGCTGAATGGGCTAGGCCACACTATTCAAAGCCTAATATTGTTTCATATCCAACCCTACAATGTTCACAGCACAATCCATTATGGAGTAGCCTATTAAGTCTAACCAAAATCTATTACTATTTACCAAACAGACCCATTAGAAAATAGTGTCAGCCTGTACTATTCATCCAACCCGTTACGATTTACCTAGAATCCATTAAGCATATTTATATCTATTTCAACAGTCTCAACTCCGTTGAACCCATATTTTTCCTTCGCGCCGCTGGATCAACTTCTTTACGCCGCGAGCCGGGCGCAGCAAGAGCTATATCTAGCTAGCTCGGCCATGGGAGCATCAGCAACAGCTCGGCTCCCGGCCGTGATCCTCCCCCTCGCCGTCGTCCTCCTAATCCTATCCGTCGCCGCAGCTCATGGTAACTACTAAAAATAACCTCCTCCTCGCGCGCCTCCCTACGCTAGTTTCTTGGTACAAGGACTCCATTGCCAGCGTTTTTTGACACCCATTTTCCTTGCGCAGTAACCGGTGCGGTCGCGGAGGAGTCGGGCTTGGTGGTGCTGAGCGAGGCACCGGGGCGGCCGAGGTCGGCGGGGCCAGGGTCGGCCCCGCCGTCGTGCCGGGGCCGGTGCGACGGGTGCGCGCCCTGCCGGCCGGTGCACGTGGCCGTCCAACCCGGCCGGAGCTGCTCCCCGCTCGAGTATTACCCGGAGGCCTGGCGCTGCAAGTGCGGCAACAAGCTCTTCATGCCATGAAAAGAAAAATCTCCTCTCTCTCCCTCTCCCTGCCATTGCCAACCGCACGGCGCGCGAGCTCTGCTCTTACTCTTGAGAAATCTCTTGCTCATGAAGCCCCAGTGTGCGAGCGAGAGCGAGAGGTCTTCAGGGAAAGAAGATCGGCTTCTTCTCTGTGCAAACAAGGTAGAGCTTCGATGGGCTGATGCACGAGCTGAACAGCATTAGTCCGTGAGTGGAGGTGGGAAGAGAGTTCAGGAAGCTAGTGAACAGCGGTGTGATGTGTACAGAGAGGAACGAACATTTCCTAATTTGTGAATGCATTTTGTTGCTCAGTTTTCCTGGTTAGTTTGGACTTCTTTCTTTCTTCCTTTCTTTCTTGGGGACTGAGTGCTCAGTTTGTTCTGTGCCGTTAAACTATTAGTATTTGTCATCGCTGATCATATTTTTCTTTCCAACTTGACTTTCTAGTGACAAAATAACTTCGATACGGTTTTGCTAATTATCCTGCACACAATTATTTTTTAAGAAAAGTAACTTGAATGAAAAAAGTACGTGCATCACCCGTTGCATGTTAGACAAAATTCCACTTATCTCCGAGTAGGACTGGAAACGAACCGAGCTCGAGTGATTCTGGACTCTCAAGCTCAAGTTCAAGAGAGTCTGAGTTAGGATCCGAGTCTGTTTGAGCTTGGATCTAAAATCTAGCTTGGCTCGGCCTATGTTCGAGTAGATTTGACCTTAGTTTGAGTAAACTCGGTAACCGTCAATAATTTAAAATATATTAATTTTCAACAATAAGAAAAAGCTTATGGTCAAGCTCAGCTTGAGTAAACTCGGTTAAACTTAATATGTAATAATATTCAAACTCAAATCGAATCATGACGAGTTATTTGAGCTTGAAATGTTAAAACTCACATTTCAGAACCAAACTCGAGCTCGAGCAGCATGTGGGTCACGACCTTTTTTACGTCCCTATCTGCAAAATATCAGGTATAGGCAGGCACAACCGCACAACTCTTCTTTTGGCGAATTGCCTGGGGAAGAACAGCTTTCCCATGCGCTTGTTTTTTTTCTCTCTTTTTTTTTAACCAAGGCGTTTGTTTTTATCTACCAGTGCGTTTTGCATTTGCTGGGCTCCAAGCCTCCGACTAGAGAGCATTGTACTGCCTTTTGTGTGACACGTTGATCGAATATCGATACAGCTAGCCGAAAGGTGCTCGAGCTCACCGAGAAACCAGATGAAAGTAACAGTGAGGAGCAGTGTACACTTGTACCATAGTACCGTCCTGTTCACGTGTACGTGCGGTGAGTGAGAGTTGGGGGATGGTGGTGCTGCAGGCCACAGAACTAGCCTTTTCAGAAACAGGAAACGAACAAGACAGCGAGATAAACCATGTGCATATCAAGTGTTCGTGCACAGTGGCCCATGGCCTCTGAGTACTACTACTTGGCAATTTAGGGTGTGTTTGGTTATCTGTATCTCCTTCGTCCTGGATGGGTGGATCCGTATAATCTGAGAAAGAGTCTGTTTGGTTGCCTGTATGAGCGGATACAGCCTGTATGAGCGGATGCAAAAATACGCCCTCATCCTGGATGGGTGGATACGCTCAAAATGAGCTTCACTAGCCATTCTGGATGAGTGGATGCAGTGTATCTTATGTGGTCCCACGTGTCGACCTCTCGATTTGGTAGATCGCATCCGCTCATACAGCAACCAAACAAAGATCTCGATTTTTGTATCCGCTCATGCAGCCTCACCAAACATCTTCTTTTTCTGAAATACGATTCCACTCAGCCTGCATCCACTCAGCCAGAATATACGATGCAATCTCCATCCACGAACCAAACACACCCTTAGGTCTCGATTGGCCAACTCATGAATTTTGGTTTTTAGGTTTTAATTTTTTAATTTTAACTTTTTTGACTTTTGATTTTTTTACCTTTTTCCCGTATTGTTTTACATTGTCAGTGATAGTATAACATGTTTTTTCTATTTTTTAAATTTAATTACGTTGAAAAAACTATCAACAGCTATAATACAACAAAATCTCAAACAGTGAAAAAAAGCTAAATGTCATATATTTAAGTCCAAATGAGCAAGCACGCATACAAAATCATCACAAATTCCTCTGCTTACTACTACTGGTATTATTTTACCGTGACTAGCGGGATTCTGTACAATTACGCGGTTAGATATTACAACATATTGTATTTGTATATATATATATATATATATATATATATATATATATATATATATATATATATATATATATATATATATATATATATATATATATATATATATATATATATATATGTGTGTGTGTGTGTGTGTGTGTGTGTGTGTGTGTGTGTGTGTGTGTGTGTGTGTGTGTGTGTGTGTGTGTGTGTGTGTGTGTATACATACATACATATACATATACACACACGCACACAGCTGCACTATTTGGGCCTACGGAAGTTCCTAAAATCTAGAGTTTTCTGAAATAGATGCTAAAACCTATAGTTTTTTGATAGTTTGTATAAGAAACATGTAGTTTTGCAAAATTTACTAAAAAAATTACATCCCGTGTATATTGGCCCGATTGACGTTGAAGTATAAGATTTGTTAAAAGTTCTGCGCTGCTTTTAGCATACGAACCCATCCGTTTAAGAACCTATGGTTCATAAAATGAACAGGAGGTGAACAAATGGAATAGATAAACCTATTGATAATGAGCGGAAGTCTCCGGTCGAACATGTATGCTTTTCTCTGTTGGAAGCCTAGACAAAACTATATATATATACACACATGGCTGCACTATTCTATACCTGCGTGCACTATGCATGTCGAAAAGTTACTGTCGTGTATGATTGAAGTTACTGTCAAATACATATATAGTTACTGTCAGTTGTGTAGTGTTACAACTAACAGTAACTCTACATGTTTTTATAAGTAACTTGTACCACTATTCAATCTCACGCAATGCATTGTTTATATGTGCAGTAAATTATCTTATTAGTTTAAATGATATTAGAGTACCTTGCAAACACGTACACCGATGCGCCATGGACGACCTATCTTAAACTTATGTTTCCTCACACTTGGCTGTCATACCGAACTATGTGTCTTCTATCTCTTTTCATTGTCACAGATTTTCTGCTTCTACCTCCAATAGGAATCCAATTCTTGATCGATCCCTTTCAGCTGCTACCCCTTCCAATGCTATTTACCACATAGTTATTTTTTACTTCTCTCCAATCATTGCTTAGTGCTGGCCGTTGCAATGTCAAACTCGCATACACATCTAACTATCATCAATCCTTGTCAGGGACACCTATCACATTCTCTCTAGTAGCCCCAAGCCTACTTCCTATCACTATGCCATCTCTACTCCAAGCTCTTTGCTCCTCTGCTTCTGCACGATCGTGTTTCTATTTGTACAGATGTATGTATGTACATACACATGCATGATGTTATATGTGCTCAATGCCCTCCTCTCCCATGTTGGTCAATCCTCTTTTTCGACGTTGGCTAACTCAACACTGTGCCTTCCTCACTAACCGCGGCTACCTCCCGTCTTCACTGATATTAGCATATCTGTTTTAGTCACTATCTAACAATATAAAGAATCTTCACGCCATCGCCAGTGATACCATGTCCCTCACCAGCAATGTTGCGCTTCTAGCTACCCGATGACCACATATCATCCATTGCTCATCTTCAATGCAAAGTTTCACCTCCTGTCTGGCAGGGCTTCCCCATCATTGAGCTTCATTGGCTGCTTACTTCTTTAACAGTGCTAGAGCTCACCACTTGTCGTCGCGACCCATTGACCTTCGACTCTGGCCTTCCTCCTCATCTTCTTTGGCGAGCAACACAACATTGTCCTCATTGAATGGCTAAGGTGACTAGTAGCCTGACATTGTCCTTATCTCCGTTGCCTCCTTAACTCTATACTTCCCTATGGGCCAACATCTTCTTGCTAGACAAATCGACATTATTGCACCCTTTCGTGGTCTCCACTGACACCATTCATGCTATTCACGTTATAACTTTTATTTTTATTCAAAATATCAGTTGTTTTTTATCAGAGTTCACAAATAAAATTGCTAATTTTATTTAATACATTGAAAATTTAATTATTTAGAGATTTTACTTTAGAATTCATATCGAAATCAAATTATAAAATTACATTATTTTGTATTCCGAATTTCAGTTACGTTTTGTTGTAAATTTCATATACAAACTCAATTGCTAATTTATGTTTGATTTTTATTTTGAATTGTATTAATTTAGGAATTAGTATGAAAATCAAATTGCTAATTTTATTTTTTTATTTTGAATTACTTTCAAATTCGTGTCAAAATCAAATTTCTAATTTTATTTTATTTTCTAAATTTTAGTTATTTTTTTGTTGGAATTCGTATACAAATCTAATTGCTATTTTTTGTTAAGTTCTATTCTAAATTATATTTATTTAGGTATTTTACTTAGCGATTCATATATATTCCAATTTTTTGTTATTTCTATAATGTACTTGACATGGACTCTTTCTTTTAATTTATACCATTATAATCTGGACCCACTACAATCGATGATGTTTATCTTTTTTTGTTCTAAATTTCTATTATTCGTGGATTGTACTTGATATGAACTCTTTCTTTTAATCCATATTGTTATAATCTGGACCCACCATAATCAATGGTGTGATTTTTTTGTTTTCATCAATTATTATGGTAATGTTTAGCCCTTAAGAGCAAACATAGTGGTTTATTTTTCTTGCTTTAATAGGATAATAGATGCTTATAAAAAATACAGTTGTATTTGTTATACAAGTATAAAGAGGTGTAAGATCTATATATGATCAATCTGCATTGTTATAATCTAGTCCCATCAAAATAAGTAATGCATACCTTCTCTTTTTCTCTCAACTAATAAGATTCCCATGCGTTGCAACGAGGTTTCGAAACAAGGTGATACATATCATCAAATGTGACCAAAGCCATACAATAAACATTAAAAGGATCTTATCATCAAGAATGAGGTCCGCACAGCCGAATCCACCGTTACCACGATTGTCCCTTCGGATCAGCCCTCCTTGACCCCATCGGCTTCGTGGTTCTTCCTCACCTCCGGCGGTGTACTCTGCCTCCCTGTTCATCATCTGTGTCAGTGTATTCCATGTCTCAAATGTCAACCTTGGCAGTGTACACTTCCATTATGTCGTCATTCTCGGTGGTGTACACCAACACTTCCTCGTCCACACCGGTGTGCTCCTCTTCTTCGCCATCGAGTACCGCTCTGCCTTTTTTCTGTATCGTCCTAACGCAGCAGCAGCATGGCGGCGCATAGGAGGAAAGAGCAGTGGAGGCTATGAGGGGTTGGGCTGAAGGACCAAGGGTTGGCTGTGTCGCCTTTTTTTCATGGCTGTCAAATTGAGATTTAGTGGCTAGGACTGGTAGAAGGAGGAGATTGCCCTAGATGTAAAAAATACGTCTAGCCCTTCCATTCCCACCCAACGCTGCCTCCTTCCCTCCCTTGTCTCCCCTCGCCTCCCTCGCCCGTGCACCTCCGTCGCCAGGAGATTGCCTCCATGTCTCCACTCACCTCTCCCTACCCAGGTGCCACTGTTGTGTCGCCTCCACTCCCCACGCCTCCTTCACCTCCACCTCCGTCTTTGCCTTGGTACTCCATCAGGGTCATTGTGCTCCTCGTCGGTATCCTCAACCCCATGACCACCTGATTTGGGGGCCATCATCCTCGACAACGACATTCTCCACCCTAGCGTGGTGGATCTAGCAAACCATAAGGTCACTACATCCGGATTTGGCATCCTTGAGGTCATTGCCACCGGATCCAGTCTTCCTCACCTCTACCACCGTCAGATCAGACCATCCTCACGATGAGAGTGGGGACAGTGGCGGATCAATAAAAGGAGAAATGGAAGGTGGTGACGATGACACCGACGAAGGAGAGTCAGAGAGAGAGAGAGGTCTTTGCCGTCGGACCAGGCTCTCCTTGCGCCGTTACTGTCAGACTCGAGAAAGAAGCTAGAAACCAATGGATCTGGTGATCCTTGTCCACCACACCGCTGGATCTGGTCATCCTCCCTAGAGCCATCGTCTTTCTCTTCCCCACCCCTGTTGTCGCCTCCTCCTCACTCCCCGAGCCCAGCCACTGCTTGGCGATGACCCTTCTAGTTGTCGTGGGCATCGATCACCAGCATTGCCACTCATCACGGATCTGCCCTGCAAAACTGGCAAGGCGTTGGTGTAGGGTATGGAAGAATGAGAGGATTAGAAGAGATTGATCGTAGTGATGAGAGGGGGTGGCGCTAATCAGGATGCGAGAATAGCAAAAGTAGCTAGCGGTTGGGGCCTCAAGGGTGTGGCTACATGGGGAAAGAAAGTGGAGTGGTTAGGGTGTGAGGTCACGAACAGTTCAAGGAGGGAGCCAGCTGATGACACATGCCCACATGTCGGTGTATGTCAAGGGGAGATACGGAAGTGTGATGCAGCGGGGAGAAGGAAGGGGTGGTGGTGAACGGACAAACTCCCCTTTTATATTAGTAGAGATCAACGAAAGAATTTCTAGGAATTTGGCTTTTTTATGATTTAAGGATTATTGCGGGATTTTGCAAACCTATAAAACAATGAGGTACCATGAATATCATCAGTTGTTTGTAGATATACATATTGTGTTATATGTCAGACCTAATGTCCTTTTCGCTGTCAGCCTCATTGTAAAATCTTCTTTTTTGTAATCTTAGATATAATAGTCAATTGAAAAAAATTTGAATAAAATATCTTTACTACTCAAGAACCAATTGGCGATAGTGATGATAGTCATACCCTCCCATCTCCCTTTGCACATCCCTAAAAAATACCTAGTAAAAACAAAAATTACCACCTCCCTAATAAATAAATTTCACCTCCCTCAAAATTTTCTCACAAAAAACATCTTGCAACAAAGATATATTGGACACAACCGAGGGTACGATGTGTTACGAAACCTATTAGGTTACATAGACAAACCTATGTATAAGGAATAACAAATATGAGATTAATAAAGACTTTATTTCCTTGGTGTCTTCTCCCAATTATTCTCTGTTGATTGGTTACATAGATTGCATTGGTGATTGTTATTTCTCAATACATTATCAACACGAATCGCACTACAAGTTGAATGGTATGCAAGCCTCAACCAATCAACTATGCATTGCAATTCCATAATTCAATCTAGATTGATATTCTATTTGCTGCAATGCCATGATTAGATCAGGTGTGTCCTAATTGATTCTAATCACATATTAATATATGATTTATTAGTATGGCTGTTACTTTGATAATTCGGTAGTTTAAAAACCCAGAATCTAGATCGATTTGCATAGATAGATTCTAATCAAGTGTTGATTCAAACAATTATGCAATGCAATGGACAAGTGTGGATTCGACACTGTGGAGGGAGTCGCAGTTGTCGGGCTGCCCGAAGCCTCTGTCGATCGAAGGCGGCCACTACGGCTCGGCCTCCCTCACCGACGATGTCGCATCTGCACCAATGGGCGTGCCCGAAGCCGTCGTCGACCAAAGACGGCCCACTGTCGCTTAGTCTTCCCCACCAGCGACGCCGCTTACATGCCCCGCACGTGAGGCCGCCCGAACCCGCAGTCGCCGCTCAGCCTTACTCCACCGACGACGCGGCCGATGCGTCGCACTTTAGCCGCTAGAAGCTGGCCTGTCGCTGCTGACCAAAGCCAGCTCACCACAGCCGGCCGAAGTAGTGCCCGTCAACGCTCAATTTTCCCCACTGGCGACACCGCATCTGCGCCATCGAGGCCGCCCAAAGCCACCGCCAACCACTCAGCTTCACCCGCTGAGCCTACGCATTGCCATCGTGGCTGCTCGAAGCCGCCACCAATGGCCCGGCCTTCCCTCCCCACCGGCACCTTCGCCCAAAGCCGCTGCCTCCGTTCGACCTATCCCCTGGAGGCACCAACACCCTCGAAGCCGCCGCCTGCGTGCCTGGGCCTGGAGCTGCCTGCCACCGCCTGAGGGCCAACCGAGGGAGGCTTGTGGATACGGGTGAAAACGGATCAGATAGTTTCTGACCGATTCAGATGAAAACAAATACGGATTGTGTCGGATCAGATTTTCTTCGGATAATTCTCTGATCGAAAACAAATACGGATTTTTTTGTCGAAAACAAATACGAATACAGTAAGCCTAATATCCAGTGAATACAGATACGAATTATCCAGATAATACGGATCCGGATATCCAAGATTTCAGCCCAACGTTGCCCAGCCCAAGCCAGCCTCTCTTATCTCCCCTGCCACCAGCCCACTAATAAATATTTGTGTTTATTAAAAATAAATTTAGTATTGTTGATAGATTAAAATTTGTACCGATTAAATTGATGTACTACCGTTTAAATCATTCTGATGCAAATTTAAATTCTTAATTAATTTATTAGTCACATGTAAATGGTATAAATCCATTAAGAATTATTTAGGACTTTAGAAAAATTAACTGCCATTTAAAGATTTAAAATCTATACAATGGTATGACTATTGTGGATAAAAATACTTATGCTTGTTTAGATTTCATTAATGTTTTGACAAGATAAACTATTTATGTGTTTGGATTGATTTTGAATGTATAGTTTAAGGGGTTTTCATGTTCCGATAAATATTCGTGACCGTATTCATTTCGATTCGTATTCGCTCTGTATCTGTATTCGATATTATTTGTATTTGTATTCATATCCGAGGTATCCGTATTCGTATCCGCATCTGAGAAAAATATGAAAACAAATATGGTAGAGGCATTATCCGTCTGTATTCGATTCGTTTGCATCCCTACCCGTGGCTGGCCTAGAAAAGGAATGGATAGGGGTGTGGGAGATATTTTGGAGTGCCATTTTTCAGTTTAGCCCCATAAGTTTTGGTAAATTAAAACAATTTGCTAAAATCAGCAATAATTACAAATTTGACCCTGAAGTTCATCAATATAGAGGAAAAGTCTAGCCGACTTAATTGCTTTGCAAAGAAATTATTTTTAGATTATATGAGCTTCATTATAATCCTTTTTAGTGCATTGGTACTATCATGTTTTCTAGATTTATTTTCTATAGTATTTTATTTCTACTTATTAGTAATTCTAAAAATTGCTTATTAATTAGCAAAAAATCATTAAAATTACTAGAAAATTCCAGAAAATCTTAAATAATGTCTACTGAATAGATAAAAAACCATACCTTACTGTTTAGCAGTATTCATGCATTTTTACCTATTGTAAATTTAGAAGTTTGCATGAATAACATAAAAATGTCTGACATCGCTAAGAAGGAGTTTGCTGAGCTCACCCCAGACGGTAGCAACTACCTCACATGGGCAAAGGATGTTAAGATCAACTTGATAGCTCGATCGCTAGACATTGCCAATACCCAGCTAGTAGCTGGGGCTCTCGCCATTCCTGAGGCCACCAAATGTGCGGCACATCCATCAAGACCTAAAGTCTGAATACTTGCTAGAAGAGGACCCGTTGGCATTGTGGAATTCCTTGAAGGAAAGGTATGACCAACAAAGGTCTATCATGCTGTCGGAAGCACAACGCGAGTGGACCAACATAAGGTTTATGGACTTCAAGAAGGTGTCAGCATATAATTCTATTACTCATAAGCTTGTCGCCAAGCTCAAGTTCTATAACTAGAATGTTACAGGCGCTGAGATGATAGACAAGACTTTGAGCACATTCTACCCCACCCAAAGGATGCTTCGGTAGTAGTACCATCAGGCCAAGTACAAGAAGTACTCGAAACTGATTACCACCCTTCTCGAGGCAGAGAAAAATCATGAGTTACTAATGAAGAACTATCATACTCACCCCATTGGGTCACAGCCACTATTAGGAGCTCATGCTAATTTCCAGAGGACCAGTGGTGGCTAGGGCCATGGAAAGGGACCCAAACCAAAGGGTAGAAAGTGGAAGAAGCTAAATGTGCAGAAGGGAAATGGTAAACCCCGTTGGATGGGGCAAGGGAGAGGAAAGCAACAGAAGGCAGACTTGGGCAACAAGATAGTCTACCCCTTGTGCCTTGCTATAGGTGTGGTTGTATAGATCATTGGTCCCGTACTTGTTGCACCCCGAAGCATCTAGTAGACCTCTACCAAGAGTCCATTGGCAAGAGCAACACGGCACCAGGGAAGAAGGCAGAGTCACACTTTGTCGATCAGCCCGATGCTGACAAGAGTAATGCAACGAATGCAGAAATAGAGCTCAACACTACAGCAAAGGGTTATCACATGGACCTTGACCTATATGGTGACTTGCAGTTGTCTGTAGGCAGCTCTCCCGGGCAACTCCAGATGTCATATTTTTCCTTAAGTTTGCTTTATTAGTTAAGTTATTCTAGGAGAATAGTAGATTCTTTATACTCTTGTGAAGCATTAATTGTTTAGGATTTAAATATTATTCTAGATGAATAAATTGGGTTGCCTGTTTTTGAGCTTTATTCTTGTTGAATTATTGTTTGATTGTATTATGCTCTATATAGAATAACTCCTTAAATCTGATGGCAGGGGAGGAGATTTTCTAGTAGATAGTGGAACTACCAACTCAATTCTAAGGGATACCTAGTATTTTCAAACGTTAACAAAGAAAACGACAAATGTTATGACCGTCATTGAAAGTCATGCTCTAATTGTTGGCACTAGAAGGCCCATACTCATTCTCCCTATGGGTACCCGAATAACGATAGATGATGCCCTCTTGTATCCCGAATCAAAGTGCACCTTATTAAATTTCAAGGATATTCGCTTGAACAATCTCCATGTAGAGACTGATAATGAAGGGGATACAGAATATCTCGTCCTGATTAAGTCTGGCGGTAATCAGAAATGAGAGGTTGAAAAAGCCCCTTCCTAATTCTCATATGGATTATAATATACCTAAATCAAACCTAAAGAATATGTTGCAATGAAAATAGAATATAAAACCTCAAAATCCTTTAAGATTCTACTAGCCATAGCTTAAAAACTCTTTATCTATCCCCCAAACCTGAAGATTTCTTATGCCTAGCCTATGCCAAAGGGAAACTCGTAACTAGACCCTCTTATCTGAAAATTAAAGAGGAATCACCTATTTTCCTAGAGAGAATACAGTGTGATATCTGTGGACCTATTCAATCCTTGTTGGATCCCTTTAGATATTTTATAGTGGTATTGGATGCTTCTATTAGGTGGTCCCATGTATGCCTGTTGTCTACTAGCAACCACGCCTTTGCTAAACTAATAGCACAAATTATCAGATTGCGAGCAAACTTTCCTGATGAAAGAATTAAGTCCATTAGAATGGACAACGTCGGCAAGTTTACTTCTAAGGCATGTAATGATTATTGTTTAGCTTTAGGCAGAATGGTCTTGCAGAATCATTCATTAAAAGAATTAAGCTTATTGCCAGGCCACTATTACAGAATTGTAGGCTTCCCACTAGCTACTGGGGCCATGTAGTGTTGCACATTGCCACACTAATAAACTTAAGACTGACTACATACCACCAGGTTCCCCTTATAATTAGTGTGTGGAAAAGAAGCAAGTACTTTTCATCTACAAAAATACATGCTGATTTCACCACCTCAATGTATGGCCATGGGCCCCTACCAAAGATTAGGAGTCTATGTTTACGGTTCATCACACAGACTGTATTTTTTATGAAGATAATTTCCTGGCATTAGGGGGAGGAAATTACCTCATTGAAAAATGTTGAGAAATAGATTGGAATGTCTTGGGCATTCAAGCCCTAGATCCACGCACTAAAGAAACTAAACTAGAAGTTCAGTGAATTATAAAACTTTAGCAAATAGCAAATAATCTAACAGATGCCTTCACTGATCAAAAGAAAGCAATAAAATTTATATACCAATAGTAAATGCCCCAGAGAGAGTAGAAGTACCCTAGACGAATACTCGAACCACTCCAACCCTTCATATGAAGAAGAGAGGGAGAGCACCGGAGAAAGAGGCTGTAATTCTGCAGAGACATCCGCAGAAAAAGAAACACAAATAAAATAATTCACCTCCCAAATTAGTAGAAGAAACTCAACTTGACATTGAGAAAATCCCTGAAGTGAGTGATCCTGAAGATAGTAACCCTAGTAAAATTGTGTGTGCATAGTCTAATACTGGGAAATCAGAACAACCAAACTCTATCGTTGTAGAAAATCACGAGGAGTTGGATGAACCAAATGAAGAGATATCCACCAATTTTGTTGAGTTAGGGGAATTATATAAAATAAAGACTAGAATTGTGGACATCTATTTTGTCTCAAAAATTAGTGAGAACCTTGAATTGGATATAGAACCAAAGTCCTTAGCTGAAAATACCGGAAGTGCTCAAACTGGGGTAAATGAAAGGAAGCCATTGAGGCAGAATTACTCTCACTGAATAAAAGGGAAGTGTTTGGCCCAGTAGCCCCCAAACACTGCCTAAAGTGTTCCCTGTAGGGTCCAAATGGGTTTTCATCTGGAATAGAAATGAAGATAACTAGGTGGTGAGATATCGATTGTGATAAAACTTATTCTCCTATCATGAGTGGAATAACATTCTGATATTTAATATCAATAGTAGTAGGTATGAATTTAGGTATGCAGTTAATGGATGCAGTGACCACATATTTATATGGGTCATTGGACTCATAGATTTATATGAAAGTCCTAGAAGGAGTAAAAATTCTGCATTCAAATAAATTAAATTGTAACATGTATAGCATCAAGTTGGAAAGGTCATTGTACGGGTTAAAATAGTCCGGAAGAATGTGGTACAACTGACTTAGTGAATTTCTCCTGAAGAGAGAGTATATTAATAATGAGGATTGTCCTTGTGTGTTCATAAAGAAATCTAAGAATGGATTTTGTATTATCTCGATGTACGTTGATGATCTGAATATCATCTGAACAACAGAGGACATAAAGGAAGAAAGTTCCTATCTTGTTAAGGAGTTTGCAATGAAGGATTTGGGTCGAACCAAATTTTACTTAGGCCTACAGCTGGATCACCTCCTTGGAGGGATTTTAGTACACGAATCCTCTTATACCAAAAAGGTGTTAGAGGAATTTAATTTGGATAAGTCACATCCATTGCGAACCTCGATGGTAGTGCGATCCCTAGAAGCGGATAAAGATCCTTTTAGACTAAGGATGGAAAATGCGAAAATTCTTGGACCAAAAGGTTCCATATTCAAGTGCCATTAGGGCACCAATTAGGGATGGCAATCGGGCGCGGCGGGTACAGGTAGTGCTCGCCCATACCCGTACCCGCAACCCCAATTTTCGCCCACGGGCATACCCATACCCGCCCACGGGTAAAAAACCCCGCCCATACCCGTCGCCCGCAGGCATACCCGTTTACCCGTGAACTGAGTACATCACATATTCACATTCAAACATCACCAATGCAAACTACAAAGAACAATAGATACTTTTCCCATAGTGACCAGTACGAAGCAAAACATCGAATTCATACAGAAACATTCATCTTTGTAGTTTATTTCTTCTTCTAAAAATATCTTCAGAGTTTATTCCAGTGGAAAATAATTTTTCCGACTTCGCTGTATCCAGAATCAAGTAAATAAATGAACTACGGCACCAAAAAGATAAAAAGGCTGCATGGTTTGTTCTTATAACTTGGATAGGCAAATGATTAAACCCAATCGAGCTCCACAACAAAAGGCCCACGATGACTCATTTCTACTACTAAGCCACTCCATATTTTCCTTTATGGAAAGCATTAGATTCAAGAAATAAATATCCAAGACATTGCTAACAATAACATAGAGGTAAAAAAATCTCAAATCCGAAACAAGTTACACAACAAAATCCTTAGAGCAATCTATTTACTAGCACATTATATTGTCTGTCAGTTCTAGATTCAAGACCAGAAAAACCACCTCAAAGTTATCTACCCGATTTATAACAGATGCACACGCAACACAGAAACTAAATCTTAGCTTCACTAAAAGAACAATCAGCAAACTACAAAGTAATCCTAGATTTGCAGAATGCTAGCTAAAATAGCCATTCATGCACAAGCCAAAAAATAATTAAAAAAAAGAACCCACATCCGATGGCGGACCAGAGGAGGCTCACGGCTCACCTGAGTTTTGCTGACGGCGGAGAGGGGCGAGCGCCGGATCTGGTCGGTGGAGGAGCGGCGGAACGACGGGCGGCACCGGATCTGGTTGGTGGAGGAGCGGCGGAACGAGGGGCGGCGCCGGATCTGGTCGGCGGAGGAGCGGCGGAACGAGGGGCGGTGCCGGATCTGGTCGGTGGAGGAGCGGCGGAACGAGGGGCAGCGAGGGGCGCCGAGGAGCGGCGAGGGGCGGCGAGGAGCGGCGGAACAAGGGGCGGCGAGGAGCGGCAAGGGGCGGCGAGGAGTGGCGGAACGAGGGGCGGCGAGGAGCAACGAGGGGCGGCGAGGAGCGGCGGAACGAGGGGCGGCGAGGGCGGAGATTTCGGTGGAACGAGGGGCGGAACGTGTGTCGGCGAGGAGGAGAGGCGGCTCGTGGGAGGTTTCGGTGGAATGGTCGCGTGGGAGGACCGCCCGAGATTTGGTCATTTGGAGGCGTGGTGGAGATGTTAGGGTTTAGTGGTTTAGTGGTTTATTGGTTTAGGAGGGCCCACATGTCAGTCCATTTCACGGGTAAACGGGCGAGACGGGTACGGATAGAGCTAACCCATACCCGTACCCGTTTACCCGATGGGCAGAGATTTTCTCCCATTTTCCTACCCGTGGGTAAAAAATCCATCCCATACCCGACTCCATTAGGGTATTTACCCACGGCTACATGGGTAAACGGGCACAATTGCCTTCCCTAGCACTAATGTATCTTGTTAATTGCATAAGGGCGGACATTGCTTTCACAGTCACCTTGCTAGCCAAATATAGCGCAACTCCAACATGAAGACATTGGGCTAGCGTTAAAACTCTCCTCAGGTGACTGTTTTTTTGAATTGTTTTTTTGAAGAATCAAGACTTTACTATGGTTGGATATACAGATGCAGGATATCTATCTGATCCCCATAATGTGAAATCCCAGATAGGATTTGTATTTCTTTGTGATGATACAGCCATTTCTCGATCATTATTCAAGCAGACCTTGGTAGCTACGTCTACTAACCACTTAGAAATAATAGCGTTGTATGAAGCCTCATGAGAATGTGTTTGGTTCAAGTGAATGATCAACCACATCAAGAAGTCATGTGGCATGAATACCATTGATGACCCCCACTATTATCTATGAAGATAATGCAGCTTGATTGCACAGATGCAAATGTGCTACATTAAAAGTAGTATCATGAAGCATATTTCTCCTAAATTCTTTTATTCTCATGAGCTCCAAAACAACAAATAAGTAAAGATATTGAAAGGTAGGTCTTGTGATAATCTAGTAGATATTTTTATAAAATCTCTCCTAGCCTCTAGCTTCCAGAAGTGCGTGAGAGGCATAGGGCTAAGGTAACTTGTGAGTTATAAGGTTCATGGGGAGTAAATCCCTGAACCATAACTCTTATTTCAGACTAGAAGACTTATATGATCCTGAAGATCTAATGTTGCAATTTTTTCTCTTTGTGGGTTTTCCAAAAGTTTTCTCACGTAAAGATTTTTAATGAGGCAACAAATGCGACACGAGAAATGGATGTGATGTACTTTTTTCTTCATCCCTTTTTTCCACTGGGTTTTTAGAGGAGTTTTTAATGAGGCATATACATGTCGTGTTATTCGCCCAAGGGGGCCCTGAGAGGTTTTTTTGACTATAAATAAATAGGCCTATGTAAAAGAAAGAATAGATCTGAGATTGATAAAAACTTTGTTTCCTTGGAGACTTCTTGCAATTATTCTCTGTTGATTGGTTACGTAGATTGCATTGGTGATTATTATTTCTCAACATAATATACATCGAGCACATTGGCGGAGATGTGACGGCTACTTGGTCAGAGCATGATCCAATGCAGACACAGAGTTGAGGGTACGGAGCTGGTTTGATCTAAACATGTTTATTCGATATACATAGGTAATATTATTTTTTGTATGTATCACTAGTGTTCCTTAAAAGAATGGAAACTTTTTAGCATATTTGGCATTGTATTAAAAAATGGCCAAAAATGGCATTTTTGCCATCCGGTGGCTGGACGGCAGTGCGCGTGGGCTAACGCGTAGCCATTGCCATCTTGAGATGGGACGGCAGGCGGCCGGCTGTCCCATGGACAGATGGTAGGTGGCGTGCTATCCCACCACCAGACAGCAGGGACATGCCGTCCCACCACTACGTAGCTGGTGATTAGGCCGGCTAATTAGCTGGTCTAATTACCTATCCTAATTTATTTTTACATATTATTTGTTTGAATTATCAAAATATAGAAAATGAGCTCACAAAATTACAAAATTTTATATGTAGCCTCTTGACAAAATGTACTTAGTTATGTAATTTTTTTGGTAATTTTATCTACTGTAAATGTTGCTAAAAATTCATACAATTTTGATATTTGTAGGAGCTATTACATATTACAAACGAGTTCCAAAAATTACAAATTTTTTTGAAAAAACTCCCAACATAGTCATAGTAATTATATAATTTTTTGAGAATTTTTTGTGCTCTAAATTTACCACGTTAATTTATATTAAATTAATCATGAAATTAATGATGCTCACTCATATTTTGCAGTTCATACATTATAAATAATTGTAGAAGTACATATAATAGTATAAAAAATGCATTGCACGGGATGTGATATGGCTCACCCATCTGAGCCACTGCTATCTCCTTATCGCGTCTGCCTCCCCATGCGTAGCCTTGTCTTTTGTTCAGCACGAGCATGGCCCGTGGGGTATGTTGATGTGACGACGGCCCGATCTTCCGAGAGGTACTGATAAGTCGATTGTGGAGAACTCAATGTTAATGATCCAAAGGCTCCGACCAAAACAGATCGAATCCCTCGCAATCACTACACCACTGCTCCGTTGGTTATCAACCGTGCCGAACACAGTTGACCTTGCCAAGAAGGCTATCTCCTGCAAGCGAATCGAGAACACAAGCAAGAGAGTTTAAGATGCAATCTGAATTGTATTGCGAATAAAGATTAAGTTCACAAGTTGGGGTTCCTCAACCGAACATGCGGCGAAACTGCTAAGCAGAATAATCTCTTACGAAAAACCCGAGGAAAAATAAAGGGGTGCGACCTCCTTAAATAGGGGAGGGGGAAGCCACACTTATCTAATAAAAAGGGATATGGTACTATTCACAGTTACGGTTTACGCGACCGTGGTACTGTTCATGTGAACAGTACCGGCCCAAATAGCCCAAGTTACCAGGCCCTCGGCCCACTTTTGACTCGGACTGAAAAAGTGATGTGTTTTGTTTCGCAGTTTTTGATCTGCTCGAGTGGAGTTTGGAGATGAGACCAGATCCATCTGAAAGTAGACTCCAAGAACTTTCCAACGAGTACTCTAGGGCCCCGAGAAGCCTTCTAGATCAAAAGTTATGGCCGTTTGAAGTTGGCCTGTCAGGCTGAATCCGAATTGATCCGGAGGCCGAATTGGATTCCAAAATCTGTCCAACTTGAACCCTTGCTTCAATTGGTTCCAAAGTGATGTGGTGCTATAAATATATATTTTTTCATCGTTAGGTAGCATCATATTCTCATTTAAAATGTGTTGAAGTTGAAGAAACGAATTCACCTTTAATCCAATCTTGATATTGGCCGCTATGGTCGTACATGTTGGTGGCGTGATCACATCATCCTCCCCTTCTTGACAGAAAACCGTCCTCGGTTTTAACGTATGTGTAGTGTCACGTATTGCATGATCTTGATCATAAATCTTGGTACATGATAGCAAACGCGACAAACTCTCATTATGTAATATCATAAGTTCTTTATCAAATAAAGTAAAATCTCTTTGAAATGAGCTCACCTCATAATTTAAGTGATGCGTAGGAGCTCTTGTAATTGGAACAACAAGTATAACAAATATAGTTGTATCCATAGGGTACATGTTCTTATCATCCTCCTCTTATTGCAAACAAAGCCGTCCTCGGCTTTTGATAAGCTGAAAATATGGTAACAAAGAAACCAAGGTGTATGCATGGTATATGTATATGTCATCCATTTTAACAGTTCTTTGTTGTTGCACAATTAATGTTATCAAACAGTAGCGATCGTAAAAGCTCATTGTATTATTAACCCAAGAGTAATAATATATGTTAATGAGCAATTCAAAATTTCTCACACAATAATTATTGCAACTTGTTTTGCAAATGTAAGTGAAGCATTTAGGTAATTCAAATCTTTGACGTTGTAAACTTGTAGTGGTGGCACATATGGGCAAAACTACAACTTTTGGAATCAAGCAAAGTTCATCCATATAATCATATCTCAATCGAACAATAGCAAATTCATCTAGTAAGAGTGAAGAGATTTGTATGTTCTGCCATAATTCATTATCTTTATTCAGATTGTCTATACTAGATGGTGCAAAAAGAGATGAACACATAGGCATTGGATGAGTACTAAATTTTACTTCCCTCTCACATTCAACATGATTCAGCATACACGAATTATTGTCCCAAACAGCAAGTTTCAATTCATCCATGTGATCGCAAGTTATGCATATTCGATATACAAGAAATTGATTTTCCACACTATAATCTCCAATCAAATTAAACTTATATCCAGGGGTGTAGGCATTAAACAAAAATTTCGAACATGCAAATTCAGAAACTTTCTCTATAGCATGTGACAATTTCATAGGTAGATCCAACATGATGTAACACAGTGAATTAGCAGGCGAAATTCTAGTCAAAACTTCTTTATGTGTTATTAATTCGACATGTGCAAAATTATGAGAATTTAGATTAGCACATGGTTCATTTAAGTCAACACAAGGAATATCAAAAGATTGCACTACAGTAGGTATATACTCACAAGTTGTTATATGTCTTGTTGTAGCACCAAATCAGTACTGTGAGCGATAATAGCACCATGTTCTTTACCTTTTTGGCTCTCCTCAGATGATGTAAGTGCATCCATCTTCTTATCTTCATTTTCAACCAATGGGGTCAGTGATTCAGTCAGCTCATGCTACTCTTTGGCATGGTTCTCAACTACCTGCAAGTTGTTAGTCACAGAAAAGGGCACAAACACAGGTTTGTTCTCATGATCATCACCATTGTCTGCAAGGTTAGCTGCAAGAGCATATTCATCCTCAACATCACTAGCACTTACATAAACACCATCTTCTGTCGCAATGTACGCCCGCTGACTTGGGCAATCTCTCATGACGTGGCCCATCCCTTTACAACGGTGGCACACAATGCCCGTTGTACGGCCCGTGGAAGCAACCGATGAAGACCTCTGTGCGGGTGCTTGCACACTAGTAGATTTGCTCGTCTCGGGTGCGCATGATGGTGGCGGCGGTGCTGCTGAACGCGCCCTACTCACAGAGAGGGCAGCAGTTCGACAAATAGGAGGTGGGGCTGTCTTGGCTTTCCCAGGCGTTGATCTCGATGTAGACGTACCTCCAAAGTTGCTCTTTGTCCTTTGTTGCCTACCTTGCAATTCTTTTTCTGCCAAACAAGCAAGCTGGAACAATCTATTGATATCGTTATACTCTTTGTAATCAATTATGTCCTGAATTTCACGCCTTAAGCCCCCATAAAAATGATCCATCTTATCCTCCTCATCCTCTACAACATTACAACGCAACATGCCTATTTGTAGTTCTTGATAATATTTCTCGACAGATTTATTACCTTGGTCTAAGCGCTGTAATTTCTTATGCATTTCATGTTTAAAAGCAGGAGAAACAAATCTAGCACGGATAGCTACCTTCAATTTATCCCATGTATCAGGTGTTAAACCAGCATTAACTACATGAGTCCATCAAATGATAGCATGATCTTTAAATTCACTAGTAGCTTGTCTGACTCTATGCACTTCAGGAACTAGATGGGTATTAAATTTTTGTTCAACTATCGTCTCCCAATCTAGATAAGTTTCAGCATCATAAGTACCCACAAAAGATGGTATGGTAAATTTGACTTTAGCAAATGGGTCATCATTAGCACGAGCATTGTGGTGCTGAAAATTATTACCTCCCATACCGTGACAGTTTTGATGTAGGCGCTGTCGTTGGCGTGCATCTTGGCCTGCATTGTGATCATACTTGCGTCCATTGTTTGGCGGACGATTCACCATTCTTTCAAAGCGTGCAGTGAGTGCTACAAGACTCTCATTGATGGAACGATGCATTGTGTCCAGCTTCTTATCGATGCGTTGTTCATCCAACAGCGTCATGAGCTCTCCCTTTAAAACACACTCTTGATCATGAGACGATCCACCTGTCATGATTAGTAGAAAACAAAAGACGACACAAAGGTATTATCCCTATCAACTACTAGGTGATGGAAAGTGGAATCACACATTCCCAAGCGTCTTAGCACACTCTTACAAGTGTTCTTACCAATGCAGCAGGTGGTACAACTGGTGGCTGGTTCGTGATACCATGTCGAGCGTAGGTACGATTGCAAGAGGAATCTTGTTCTGATCAAGAGTATATGGAGCTTGGAAGGCACAATATGTAGCAATGGAGAACAATCAGTTAATTTCAGAAATTGCATAGAATTGAATTATAGTTCGTATCTAGCGTTTAGCCTATGTTGCTGATCAACCAAGAATGGAAGAAGGCTAAAAACAAGTGTAGGGCAATGTGTAGGAGTGGTAAATACAAGATAATTCAATCCAATGCAACCTGGAATTGAAGAACACAAGGATTGATCCAAAACTAAAAACTGAAGATTTTTGTCCACTGGACAGCACATCGGTATTTTGGCCGTAACTTTTTGTCCGATGCCTATTTTTCACTGATTCTTTTTTCTCTGTTTTCTGATGTCTTTTTCTACAGATTTTCTTCTGGGGCTAACTTCCGAAACCCGACACAGAAATTCGCACAAAAATCACACCTGCTGACTGTTGCAGATTCAAAACAGATAATTAGGTCAACTTTCACCGCACATATATTTTAACTGCCTTGCTGGAATGATGTGAAATTTTACAGATAGATAGATAATGAATTTTTGAATCTAATGGCAGTGGTCTCACTCAAAAATAATCTCGGAATCAAAAGTTATGGCGTTTGTGGTGGCGGCTATAGAGAGAGGAAAAATCAGCCGAATTTGGAAATTAGGGTTTGGGGTGGGGAATTTTTCTTTTGTTTGGATTTTTATTGGAACAAAGATATGACCAGCAACTAGACAATGCTATGACAGACAAAAATTCAATTTAGCAAACCAAAACTAACAGATTGAAAGGCACAATGGGATTTGGACAGCAGAATTAACTCTTTTTGTGGGGCAATTTTTTTCTAGACTATAAGAAATAAAAACCAATCTACTAACTAGGGATACAAGAATTACCTCACGGGCAACCGCTGCTCTGATACCAACTGATGTGACGACGGCCCGATCTTCCGAGAGGTACTGATAAGTCGATTGTGGAGAACTCGACGTTAATGATCCAAAGGCTCCGACCAAAATAGATCGAACCCCTCGCAATCACTACACCACTACTGCGTTGGTTATTAACCGTGCCGAACACGGTTGACCTCGCCAAGAAGGCTATCTCCTGCAAGCGAATCATATGTCAGCCGGTCCAGAGGATGCGTCTCAGTTCAGAGGAGGTATAGATATCATTCCATTTGCTCAATGGTCAACGGTGGTCCATTAGGCTCAAGTATAGTAGGCTGGGTCCGGTGAGGGTCGATGTCCTCCAGGAGAGACATGCCGACCTGCGAGGCACCAACAATAATGTCGTGAATGAAGGACTCTAAAAATCCTCCTCATGGTGCGAAGGAGCTTTAGTCTTGACCGTACGATGTGGTAGCGAAGCTAGAGGAGCTCTGCCCGCCGAAGTCTTTAAACTCTGCATATGGTGTGAATGCTGAGCCCTGCCCTGTATATGCTGTAAACCCTGGCAGTGTGTATCGCTCGCTGGAAGCATCCGGGAGGCCAGTATCGTCATCGATGGACTCAACGTCACCCCCATGTTGAATTGCAGGCTGCAAGATGAAACAATGTTAGTCACAATAAATATTTCGGATGTACAATGCGATTCTCATATCTCTCAGATGTGTAGTGAAGATGAATGATGAGGAGCGGTAGTTTGTGTAGGTGGTGCAGACATCAAAAGTGATATATCTCGATGACGGACCTGTAGCAGGAGAACACCACGATGTTAGTGGAACGTCAAAAGAAAATGTATGTTTGTATGTAAGTTACCTCCTTGTTGATACGGTCCGCGGATGATTGGTGGCTAGTACTACAATGCTGGACCGACTCGGTAGATTGCGATGGCTGGCCAGACTTGCTAGGTCGTGATGACCTAGCGGGTGAGTATGGTGCCCCCTCCGGGTGTCCGATGTGCACGGCGTGATACGTCAAATGGTCACAGCTCAGATTGTGCACTATTTTTTGGCCTACTTTATGATGTACTTCAAAGTATTCTACACAGTCGGTGGTGTGTCCCGGCTAGTGAGGGCGGTCTCAGATGCACTTGTGATGCGTTGCACCCACTCCCACTAAAGTGACATACGAAACAGGTTTAGTAACGACTAGTATGAATTCCGTAATTGAAACTCTCAGAAATTGTAATTGTCATATGCTGTCATGCCACCACGAAGTGCTGTGACGATCGATCGAGCATTGTAGACTGTCGTCATGCATGATCTGCTTGGGGTGATCTGGTGGACGAACTGTCAATCTGCTATGCGACCGGTGTACGTACCACTCTAGGTACTCATCGTACATCTAGATGTCATGCCGACACTACTCCATGATGACATCCAAGCATGCCCTGTCTGTCCATGCCATTATCTACTCATGCTGCATTGGTCACCAGTCCATGCCATGTCAACCAGCCCTCGATTGCCTGCATTTCTAGAATCATCCATGTTACAGAGCAAGATATACAAAGTGTAAACATTACTCGGATGGAGTTTGACTCACCGGTGTAGGCTCGCAGTAGGAACCTGCCATTTGGAGGGGGCACGACCTGGTGGAAACCGAACTGTCTCATTAAGCACTGTGGTACGTAAGCCTCCACCATGTACGAGAACACTATATAGCGTATCATCGCCCATAGCGCCGTGTCCTGAAGGCATTGCAGGGATAGCCAATACAGCACTGCACACTCCACGTAGTGCTCATCCAGCTTCCAATGATCCCTCCCTCCCTGTAGCTTAAAGCGCTGAGGGCCAGCCACGTCACCCGTCATCAATGAGTGGCACCGGTGGTTCTCATCGTAGAACTGTTCGAGAAGCTCCAGTAATGCCATACCTTCCAACAAATGGGATAGACCAAATTTTAGTGTAAACATTGGCAATGACAGTAAAATAATACAAGTTAGTGTTACATGCATGTAATTACATACAAATAATTCATTAATTACCGATACTTCGATTACGGTCCGAAAAATTACAAGTGATTCATTACCATCATCCTTAGCACTTAATTGCTTAGCACTAACTCATTTCTTAACCCTAACTAATTACCACTACAGTAATTACGACTGCTTAATTACACACTACCATACAATAACAAATTATGGGTACCGTATGCACACAAAAATACAAACTATGTCTACATTACTGCGACCAACTTACTTCATAATACAAACTACATTAAGACTAACTAAATAACATTAATTGACTAGGACTATGGGAATAACGTCGAAAGCATACAATAAAAAATTACATGTATTTCGGGATAAGCAATCAGTACTAGCGTGCCCTCCTGACGCGTCCTCAATGAGCTATGCACTGGCTTATCAAAATAATTAGCTACGCACTCCTAATTTAAAGAGTACCTTGCACAAATAGGATAGATGAAATATTACTGCGAAGATTAGTAATAATAGTAAAAAACAACAAGTTAGTGATTACATACGTGTAACTACATACGAACAGTTCATTGATTACCGACAATTTCATTACCTGTACAAAAAAATACGAGTAATTCATTATCGTCATCCATAGCACTTAATTACTTACCACGAACTCATTAGCTAACCATAACTAATTGCCACTACAGTAATTATGACTGTTTAATTACATACTACTATACAATAACAATTTATGGGTATCGTACATACACAAAAAATAGTAAAAACGACATCTAAATTACTATGACCTACTTACGTCGAAATACAAACTACATTAACTATGACTATGGGAATAACGTCAAAAGCATGCGATAAAAAATTACCCACCTTTTGGGAGAAGCAACCAGCACTGCCGCATCCTTAATGAGCTATACACTGCCTTTCAAAAATAATGAGCTATGCACTCTTAATTTTGAGCGATGACCATGAGAATGAGCGACTGAGATGAGCGATGACGAACTGCGAGAGGTTTGTATTTATGGCCAAGTGAAAAGGGAACCCGGTGTGCTCATCCTGCAAATTAAGGATTACTTGTCGATGAGCAGCACTTTGGGCAAGGGGGGACGATATGGTAACACTAACAAATGTGCAGACGAGGGAGTAGGCGAGGGGGAATGGCACAGACATAACGACATTAGTGCGAACGTGGGAGTGCTCGAGGGGGACAACACGGATAGAGTAACAATTGTGCGAAGGACACAGTGGAAAAGAAAATATAAAAGTCATGGGCCGACATATGTGCAAAGGATAGAGGTCAGACACTGCAAAAGATGCCTGAGCATCGTTAATTTCATGATTAAATTAACATAAGTTAATGTGGCAAATTCAAAGTACATAAAATTTTCAAACAATTACACAATTACTACGACTATGTCGGGAGGCTTTCTACAAAATTTTGTAATTTTTGGATCTCGTTTGCTATATGTAATAGCTCTTATAAATATCAAAATTGTATGAATTTTGAGCAACATTCACAGCGGATAAAATTACCAAAAAATTACACAGCTAAGCACATTGTGTCAGGAGGCTGAACACAAAATTTCATAATTTTTTTAACTTATTTGCTATATTTAAAAATTCATACAAATAATAAGAAAAAAAAATAAATTATGGCAGGTAATTAAGTTGGCTAATCAACCGGCTTAATCACCTATCGCCTGGTGGTGGGACGGCAGGTCCCCTGCCATCTAGTGGTGAGATAACAGGCCACCTGCCATGTAACATCCTGAAAAAGTCGAATTTGAAAATATAAACTTCTTAAAATATTTTGCAATATGTTCGGTTGAAATTGGATTTTATGGTGTTTTTTGAATTTTGGTGAAGGATTCAAAAATTTACGAGGTTTTGAAAAATAAAAGCTACTGTGAATAATACCAAAAAGAAAATATGCAAATAACATAAAACTGAAATTTTAAATAAGAATCTGAAAAGATGATCCAGTATAAGGAGGGAGAAACCTGGGTTAAAAAATATAAAATTTCATTTTGGAAATAATGAAATAAATAACAATAAAAGGTGAATGAATAAAATACAAACACATATGTGTGTGTGTATATATATGTGTGTGTATGTGGGTGTGTGCATATATAAATTGTGCAAGGAAGAGCTTAACACTACAGGAAATAATAAAAAAATATATATATGCAAAATTAAGTAAGCCAGCAAGATAACAATAAATGAAATTATATATATATATATATATATATATATATATATATATATCCATATATATATACATACACAAGTAAAACAAAAATATGCAATATACTAACATAATGATAAGCATAGCCATGGGGAAAAATAAAAACTGAAAATTTCAAATGGCATGCAAGGATTTAAACAAATAACCTCAAATATAAGATAGAAACTTAAATTAAAAATCCAAATTTTAGATAATGTTTGAGCTTCTCATTTTCTCATCCTTTTATTTCTTTCACTCTCACTGCCAAGTGGGCCCTGTTTCTTTTTCTTCCATCTCTTTTCTTCCCCTCCCGATCCCTGTCTGCCAGCAGGCCCAACACCTTCTTTCCTTGCACTAGCTCCTTCTCCTCCTCTCCTTTTTCTCTTCCTCCTTTCCTCCTTCTCCCGAGCGCCGGACCCCCCCTCCTTTCTCCTCTTCGCTCGGTCAAAAGCCGCCCCCGCCGCGCCCACGTCAGCACACTCCTGCCGCTGCCCCTACTTCCCTCCACGCCTTGCACGCCTCCGTGCACGTCACGCCCCATCCCGATGCCCATACCTTGCTGCCCCTGCTGTCGCTGCCCGCATGCCGCCCGGTCAGCTCGGGGCCTTTAAAGGTGAGAGAACCCTCCCGGACGCACCGCCTTGCCCCACTCACCCTCCCTTCTCGCGGAATTGAGCTCCCCGCACCCCAGCTCACCGCCGCGGCCATTTTCGCCATTGACGGCCGTCGCCGCCTTCCCCAGCGCCACCACCTCCTCGGGCAACCTCTCTCCAATTCCGTTCGCAGAAAGCCTCCTCGCAACGCCCTGAAGCCTTCCCCACCGCAGTCGGAGCCTCTCCTTTCCTCCAGCTCGCCGGCGTCGTGCGCCTCCGCCGCCCGATCCCGCCTCATGCCGCCAGCCAACCTCGAACCTCCTCCGGTCCAATAAACAACACGGTGAGTCTCCCACCGCCTCCCACATGCGTGTACGCGCACCAGTTTGCTCCCTCTCCCACTCCGGCGCCGTCGTCTCCGTTTCCACCTCACCGCCACCGCCCGAGCAGCCGCCCCCGCCGACCTGCGCCATCCCGGGCCGCACCTCCTCCCCCATTGGCTTCTGTAGTACTCCGGGAATCCATTTTGCTGGCCTACCCACCCCCTCTGGCCTCCCCTCGCCGGATCTCCCACCGCCGGCTGTGCGCCCCCCAACTCCCCTGTTCGGCCGATGATTTCCTCTGTGAGTCCTTAGCCCCGTCGCTTTACCAGTTTACTCCTCCTCCAGAAAGGCAAGAAACACGTTCAGTCAGTTGGTTAGCTCGGCTGAGCGTTAACATGTCCCAGTCCGAAGTCTTGGGTTCGATTCTAGCCGGCTGCCACTTTTGCCCCATTTTTTTAAATTTTGTGGCTCATATAAATTGGTAAAAATCAAGGTAAAATTTAGGGATAATCTAGAAAAGCTAATAAATTTAATTGGGTCATAAAACCAGATTGATTAATATATAAATGTGGATTAGTTATTATGTTTGAATAATTAATCCTATTTGAATAATTAACTAAAAGACTAAATATTAATTAAAGACTTCGATAAAGAAAAACAACTTACAGTAAATGACCAAATAAAGATTGCCATTAATTAAAATTAAGATTTATGTCTAATATTTAAAATGTTGCCATTAAATGAGCCCTAGTGGTAGGATTTACTAATTATCGAATATTGGAATATAACATCGCTAGATAAATAAATTTTAAGAAAAGCTAATAACAATTAAAAATGTAGAGACTTTCTAAGTAAATATGTGTATAAACATATATATAAATATAAAGGGTTAGAGAAATGCGGATAGTATGTACGCAGCCCACTAACAAATATAACCATACAATTCTTGCGTTCACCGTAGACCCTCTTAAAAAATAGATATACATGACAACACTATACTACCAGTCATAAAATCTTAGATGGTAGCTTGGTTAATAGTGATGACAAAATACCATCATATATAGCAGGCTTGAGTTACAAAGGGATAAAATATCAGTAGCAGTAGATTTCAGAGAGCACTCAAATTAAAAGGTCGTACTAATATACAAATGCTAAAATGTAATAGCCCTAGGTCATCAAGCATCAAAATAACCTCACGGACATATAGATACACTAAAGTAAATATGTAACCATTAACATGAGAAATTAGGGTCACATAAAATAATACATATCAAGCATTGCTCATATTACTGAGTTTAAACTAAAATTAGAAATAAAGTTAAGCATAATAGTATGCATAATAGTAATTAAAGCAGAGATAAAATAATAATGGTACCATTAATTAAATCTTAATACTAGATTTAGTAAATAATAATGATGAGCATGAAATAACAATATATGGCCCATACAACTGAATCCTAATTCAAGTTGAAATAGGCTTAGTGAAAACTGAGGTTACATAAAATGTCACCCCATAAAATACTATACAACTAGACTCTAAAATTAATTCGGTAAGCCAAAATGCCCTGAAAAGCAACGCTCGACAAAATAATACCTATTTATAGGTTCATCCTAACTCATGGAACTTCCTTGATAAATATAAAAATAATAAAAGAAACTGTTAATAAAAGATCGAGTCATCGCTCTCTACCATCGGCCTTGCCTCAAATCACCCAATTAACTCATAATAAAACAAAAGTTGAGTTTATTCGGATTTACTTGGATCTCTTGAGTTATTTGCTTTCATTTGGATTCAGTCGTTTGTCGCGTAATTAGAAATTGAAAGTCGTGAAGATTCAGTGGACCCAGCGAGATTAAGCTCGAAGTGAAGATAAAGATCAGAAGCTCAAGACAAACCATTGTGTGAGCTCAAGACCGCGGTAAAACGCGCCAGGCGAGTCAATACTTTGATCATGTTGAACCTACATTTTCTGCAAATTACTTTTCTTTAAATTATCAAATTGCATGATGTTATTTTATATGCAAATACATGTTTAATTTAAGATTCTAGTTATATCCCATTGCGTACCTTGATTAATATTACACCCCCTTTGGAATATTTGAATATGTGAACCCTGTCGCCCTAGCAAAATTATAATAGTAACCATTCGAAAATAAGTTCGTAATTATATGACATGCTTAGTATTGCTTAGATACTCATGGGCGCGAGAACGCCTAAGCAACACTTTTAATCATGAGAAAATTTGGTTGGGCAGTCATGGTGGTAATGACTGGTATATGTTGAATATGAGTATTTTACGCTCCCCAAAAACCTCAAACTGCTTATGTATCTGGGCAGATGGTTCGGGGGTATGGTGCAGGGGGTGCACGAGAGTGTGGTTTGTGGTAGAACCGCCTAGATACCACTAAGGACTGCATCTTGTCATGACCTCCTGTGTAAAACAGTACAACCACAAGTCTGTAAAGTACAACTTAGCTTAGTAGATTTACCGGACCCTAAAAGTCATCCTCATAGGAGGAGGTGGTGAGGTAGTGCAAGCGGCTGTCTGGGTGACGGCTTGAATGGGACACCTGCAGAGGGTGAAGTTCTGCTGTGGCGGGCTAGTAGGGGGTAGCCAGCTGCTAGACGTTCAGAAGGAGAACATCCCGCACAACGTATGGGACCCACCGCAAGTGGGAGCGACCCATAGGGTGAAATGATGGAAGGGGCGAGGTACTTTGAACGGTTACTGTGATGGTTTGCTCAACCGCATGACTAAGGAATCGTGTGGGGCAATGAGTTGACTATCTCTTGTGGGTAAAGTGTGCAAACTCTGCAGAATCTAAAACTATTCGAATAGCCGTGCCCACGGTCAAGGGCGGACATAGGAACTTAACCAGATATAGTTCTATTTCGAAAACTTTGTGGGTGGTATTGAAAAGTGAAAGGCTGCAGATGGTCCTGGTTTGAATTGTCCTGGATGTCGTCCCAGTGATAAGTTAAGCGTTTATAACGCTGAAAAATAAGCATATGGTGCAGATGCCATATATGGTGAACGAAAAATCTGTATCACTATTAATGATATTGCATTCTTTTCACACATTATGATTTAGTTCAAACTGCTAAGTCTCAGAAGATTTCTATGTATCATATTTCCAATGCAATTTATGGCAAATAAAATAACCCGAGCCTTCCTTTGATAAGCCATGCATGTTATCTACTTGCAATTTGTGTGTTGGCTCGCAGAGCATGGTGGTTTGTGCTCACCCTCGCTCTCACAACTAATCCAGCATCAGGCGTCAAGTCACTACGCTTCAGCAATACGACTGGCAAGAAGGTGAAAAAGATGAAGATGGCAAGAATTAGGTCGCGAACCTCCAGTTGGCTGCCTGTGGGCATGTCCTGAAGGTCCCACCTGTGTGCTTCATTCCGCTGCTGCAATTTATTGATTTCAGCCTAATCGGCCTATGAGTAAGTTTACAATTTTATTTTTGCTTTCGCATGATATGTAATTTGGTAGCCATTACTGTAACTGTGAGCACTATCTACTGATCCAGGGAATAATGCGGTATAATCACAGAGGATTCCGGATTATAAAATCTGGGTCTGACATGCCGTCTAGCCATGAGACAATAGGCCGCCTGCCATTCCACCATGGAACTGTAGCAGCTATGCGTCAGCCCACGCGCGCTGCCGTGCGGTCACTGGACGGCAAAAACTCGTCAATACGCTAGACATACGGCCATTTTTATAAATACAGTGTTAAATATGCTAAAAAGTCAAGAATGGAGTTGCAGTAGCCTTTCTTTTGACCTATGCTATGGCTAGGTTTCTTTTGGATTTATGGTTTATGCCTTTGGTTTATACTATAGTAAATATCTTTTAAACATATATCTTTTTAAGAGGTAGTCTATAAGTCGACTGTAGTAGATATTATATTGAATTTATCTGTATCAGCTAAAATCATACGTAAATATTTCCCTTTTCATACTCTGTTACAAAAAAAACAAAATTTACAATTTTAAATAAAAAATTATAAACCACCGAAAATTTTCGCGGCACTACTAACTCTTGTCAGCGATGACTGGTGTGTGATTTGGAGCCAACAAAACCGATCAGTGCTAGTACATGAGCTGGAAAAGTTGCAGCACTGAAAAGTCTGTATGTTCCGTAAACAACAGTACTATGCTAATTTTTTTAGTGAAACGGCGAAACGTCAAATAATCAAAGAAGAGATTTGCTAATCGATCTCTGTTGGACTGAAGCCCGTTAAGTTGGTGGCATGAGATATGCTCATGCTCGTGTTATAGCCGTGATTTTCTGTTAATATGTTAGTTAGTGGAGTTATGGTTTCGCTGGACATGAAATGGCACGACTATAGTAGATCATGGCGTAAGAATAGGAAATAAGTTTAGACTTTTCGTTGTATTCGAGTTCTATAAATTAGGGAAGAAAGCTGAGAAAAGCGGCAGAAGTTAAGCAGCACAAATAAATCCCTACGTTTTCTTGGGTGTCATGTACGTATCTCCGAGTGTTTATATGTTGTGGTAGTAAACGAGTGCTCGCAGTCGTAACCGACTATCGACTTGCTACGATAAGGAGTGGTCGTAAACGACCTCGTGGTTGAAAGTGGCTTCGAGTGGTCATAAATGACTATGTGGTCGTAAGCGGCTTCGAATGATCATAAATGACTTCGTGGTTATAAGCGGCTTTGTGTGATCATAAACGATTTCGTGGTCGTAAGCGGCTTTAGAGCAACCGCAACAGTAATAGTCAATCACTCTCTATAGCAAGCTCCATGTCATCTATAGATTGTAACTATAGTAAACCATCTTAATGGTATGTCTACACAGCTGTCTATAGCTACTTTAAATGCTTGAATGTACATCTGAATGACAATGATCCATCGTGAGCATCATCACTGTAACCATACATGTGGCTGTAGGAAAATAAACACATGAAACAAGACTTCAGCACTTCAAAATAATAAACATAGAAATAGATAACAGTACCATCACAATACAAGGGCAAAAAGTGCTACTATAGTAGAGCTAGAACGAAGCATACTAGTACTTAAGAAGCCCATAATACAAATTGATAAGTAAACATGATCTCCAGATCATTACATTCAAATAGTACTAGTTTCATCTAGACCACACAGCAGATAGAAGATGCTTTTCTTGATGAAGATCCACCAAAAAACCGAAAGCTATATGACAACATCAACCTTCATTAGAACCTGTTGGAAAGAATAGAGTTGTAAGTCAAGATACTCAATATAACTATTTGTACAAATATAAAAAATTACTGACTGTAAGAGCTTACATAAAAAAGTGACTAGTTATTTTCCCTATTGCCATAGAGTTGCCAAATGTGCTCAATTAAATCATTTGTCAATTGGGTATGGACTGAGTGATCCCTAACAATAGAATTTCTACGTCAAATGTCATCAAAGCATGGGTTATTGTTTGTAGCCTTTTGCACTTCAAGTGGAAGAATAATTAATGCCCCTGGGACAGCATTCAGGTCAATAGGCTCCTCAGCCATTTCTCCCTCATCTTCCACTATCATGTTATGAAGAATAACACAAGCTTTCATGATTTTTTGAATAATCCTCATGCTCCAAGATCGTGCTGGACGACGCACAATGTTGAATCGAGCTTGCAGCACCCCAAAAGCACGCTCCACATCTTTCCTTTTAGCTTCTTGCTGCCTTGCATACACCTTGTGTTTCTCTAGTTGAGGTGCCCTTATAGACTTCACAAAGGCTGCCCATTGGGTAAATTCCATCGGCAAGATAATATCCAGTGTTGTATCGCCTACCATTGTGAAAAACTGAACCCGAGGAGCTTCACCCTTTATCACTTCAATAAACAAAGGGATTGATTCAACACATTGATGTCGTTGTTTGACCCAGAACACCAAAGAATGCATGCCAAATATGGAGGTCATATGAAGCTACCGCTTCAAGGATGATGGTTGGCACTCCATAGCGACCATTGCTATATTGCCCCTTCCATGCAGTTGGGCAATTTTCCCATCGCCAATGCATGCAGTCAATGCTACCTAACATTCCAGGAAATCCACGGGACTCTCTAACTTGGAGCAGTCGCTCCATATCTTCAACCGTGGGGCGCCGTAGATACTTAGCCCCAAATAACTCAATCACCCCTTCCACAAAGTTTTCCAAGCACTCTAGTGCAGTACTCTCTGCAACTTTTAAGTACTCATCAAGCATGTCAGCTGCAGTCCCATATGCAAGCATACGGATGGCTGTTATGCACTTTTGCAATGGTGAGAGCCCTAGGCATCCAGTACAATCTACCCTTTGAGTAAAATAGGGAGACCAACCACCTAGGGCATCCACTATGCTTAAAAAGACATGCCTTCTCATCCTAAATCTTCTACGAAACATTGCATCAGAATAGAGAGGATTTTCTGCAAAATAGTCAGCCACAAGTTGTGCATGAGCTCCTTCACGATTCCTGTTGATGTACCTTCTTGAGCCCCTTCGATGCCTAGATGGACCTTCCATTTTGGCCTTGATCTTTGCTTCAATCCGGACACCAAAAGAGTTAAGGATATTTTGCTCGGCTAAGAAATCTTCTGCAGTGTATATCTCGGCTGGGTCTATAGAATCATCGGACTGATCCGACATTTTTGTAGATAGGATGAAGAAGAGATGAAGAATAGGACTGATCCGAATAGATGAAGAAGAGATGAAGAATAGGATTGATCCGAATAGATGAAGAAGAGATGAATATATAGATGCAAACTGCATAAAAGTTTGGTGTCAGGAGTAATTATTTGTTGGTAGTATAAGCTGACTACCTAGTTATTTACAATGCATTTATACTACATGTAAACAATTTCCTAGAAGTGCCTAGTAATTGACTGCATCTATATATTCCTAGAAGTGCTCACAATTCCTAGAAGTCCATGCGAATCAATATCAACAATTTCCTAGAAGTGCCTAGTAATTTTGCTTGTGTAAGTCAATTCTTGCGGTAATATAATACGAGCCCTATCTATGTAATTCTACACAGTGATTAGGTGCCACCAACTGTTTATGAGCACAATTGCTGGTTGAATTGAGCACAACGCATAGAACATTAATATAACGGCAGCACTTTGACATTACTACCAGTAGCAAGATCTTGCGGCTAATTAGACTGGAATTAGAGAAAATTAGAGAAAAGTACATGTTATCTTTAGTTAGTGTTGCCAACCATCTTATCCCTCAGAATCTTCAAGCCTAACTTGTGCTCAGCCTTCATCTCCTCATCCATGTTGCTAGTGTCCATGCTCATCAAAGCCTTGTACGATTCCAGTATGGCAGCCTCCTTTATAAGCTTTGCTGCCTCAACCTTTGCATCAGAAACACGTTGTTGGGTCTCTAAAAATTTTTCATGTTGTTTGGTAGCTGCAGCTTGAATATCTATGTACTTCTTCATATCTTCATCCAATCCATTGTCCTTGGCTTTGCCTTTTCCTTTGCTCATGCGTTGTTTCTTAGCTTCTTTCGTCCCTATCGGACGTTCCTTTTCACTATTGTCTCCCACCTCCCCCTCATCATCCAACTTCCTTTTGTTCGAACCCTCAAGTTCATCTAGGAGTGCAAGCCACTTGGGTTCATCCTTCATAATCTCCCAGCAATGCATAACAGTGAATGGACCTTCTTTGTAGTCATCCAAATAAAACTGCAGGGCCTTTTCTTTCAACTAGTCATCCGATTGACCACTGGTATAAATTGAGGTTGCCTTATTCCATGAGCCACAGAATAACCCAACCCATCTCTTAATCTTTTGAAATCTATCTCTGAGATGCTTCACTTTCCTTTTCCGATTAGGGGGTGAAGTGTTGTTATAGTCTGCATGCACATCTCCCCAGTAATGATCATTTTTCTTGCCATTCCCATTGATCGGGTCATTTGAATGAAATAACCAAGCGCTCACCTACAACATAGGTACAAGTTTAGAAACTGCATGAATCATTGTGAATGCCCCTAGAAAAAGAAAAAAATAGTTCCAATCCACTTACCAATCGCTCGTCATCGGCTAGTATCCATGCCAGTCGTTTCTCAGTCCTAACCTCTTCTCCTTCATCAATGTTAATGACAGTTTTTCTTTTCGAACCTGATGGTGCTGGGGATGAGGTCAGGCCATTTTGGAGAAGGCTCAAATCCACCCGAGGGAAAAACGAGTTGCTCTGTGGTGGTTGCGCAGTCCACCAACCTACGTGAGAGGCAAAATTACAATTTAGCAAGAAACTCTATTGTCATGTATATATCATTCATCTCAGTAAAATTTATGAATACTTTATACTTTATACTTGTTGGTCACGGAAGTAGACTTTATACTTGCTTTTCCTGTGGGTCAAGTACATTTATGAATACTTTGGCATGTTACTATGATCATCAGACGTATGGATATATTGGACAACTAGAACAATTTTACACACGCATGGAAAAATTACTAGTTCATCACTGGTGTTACCTGGAGGCGGAACCATGGCTTCACCAGGCGGTGGGAAGGGAAGGTTAGGCTTCATTGCAGCGGCCCACCGTGCCGGGGGGGAGGAGAGGCACTGGCGGCGGGGGAGAGGAGGGGCGGTGGCGAGGGAGAGGAGGGGCGCCGGGGGACGAGGGGTGGCGCGAGGGCGAGGAGGGGACCGGGGGCGAAGGTTGTGGGGCGCGGTGGGGAGAGGAAGGGGACGGGGAGGAGGGCGGCGGGGAAGGGGCGAGGAGGGGACGGGGGTGGCGGGGAGAGGAAGGGACGGGGCGGGAGAGGGGCGCGGGGGGAGGCGAGGAGGGGAACGGGGAGAGGAGGGCGCCGCGGGAGAGGAAGGGGACAGGCGGGAGAGGGGCAGCGCGGGGAGGCGAGAGGGGAACGGGGAGAGGAGAGGCGGTGGTGGCGGCGGAAAGGAGGCGGCGTGAGGAGGGCGGGGCGAGGAGGGGACGGGGCGGCGGCGGGGGAGAGGAAGTGGACGGGGGGAGGAGGGGCGGCGGCGGGGTAGGAGATTTGGCACGCGGGAGGGGCGGGAGCTAGGGATTTGGCGCGCCAGATGGGGAGACGTTGTGGAGCAACGCGGGAGGAACAGCAGATCATAACGGCAGCTGCGTCGATTGCGCGTCGATACGCACATCTTTTTTTGCTATCGACTCTCGCTAGGGCTGTAGAGAGCTGCGTTCTCTCTCTTTATTTAATATCTTCCACGTAGGACAGCTAATGACATGAACTCTCTTATAGAGAGCTGCTATAGACCTGTTGCGGGTGCTCTTACATGGTCGTAATGAGTACCTGATATTGTGGTTATACCATTTTGTGCGTGTCCGCTCCGACAATCACTGCAGGCTTAAGCGCAACTATCAGTGTATCATAGCTACTCATCGAGGAACTCCACGACGGACAGCACCACGGGCGCCACCTCCGGCCGCTGCCTGATGCCGTCCAAGAACTCCGGCCTTCCCTCCACCCACCGCTTGAGGAACGCCACCATGGCGCCGCCCACGAACCGCCTCATGGGACCCCTTGCCTCCCCTTTCGCGCAAAGCGCGCGCGTGGCCAGCCCCCTGGCGCCCCGCGTCACGTCGTCCATCATGTCGGTGTGCCCGTAATCCCTCGCCACGAGGTGGCACGACGGCGCCGCGCACTCGTCGTAGAACTCCGCGTGGCTCACCCCCCGCGGCACCTCGCCGAGCCCCGAGCCGATGATCATCACCGGCGCCGAGGCGCGCAGCGAGTTCTTCCTGTAGGCGAGGATGGGCGGCGGCGTCTGCTTGCCGACGCCCGTGCCGTCCACGGGGTCGACAGCGATGAGGGTAGCGAGCAGCAGGGATGTCTTCGCGTAGCCCAGCGCGAGCGCGAAGGCCACCTTGCCGCCGCGGCTGTGGCCGGAGATGGACACCTGAGACATGGATGGCCGATGGCACAATCAAATTAGTGTTAACTCTTGTTTGATGATCTCGAAGTGATTATGGTGTGGTTAACTAACCTTGGTTAGGTCCGGGCGAACGTTGGGCGGTAGCGCGGAGGAGAGGCCGTCGGTGAGCCAGTCGATGACGGCCGCCGCCGAGTTGATCTCGGCGGTGGTGTCGAGCCCGGATACTGTGTACAGCTGCGTTTGTAGTTCAGTTTAGCACTAGAATTGTTAACAGAAACTTCATTGTTATTGTTAGACCACTAAAATTCTGTGCAACCATATCTCATATACATGTACTAGCATACTGCTTACCAATCAACAATTTTCTCCTAAATTTGCTGACTAAACTGAACCGATTTAATTAGTACACAGTACTTAAAAGAACTGTACGCTTATGGCCACAACTACAGATGACCTGGTTACGTACCTGAGGACCAACGACGATGAACCCATGGGAGGCCACATGCTGGAACAGCTGCGAGTAGAAGGAATTCTCGGCGAGGTAGCCGTGGAAGAACACCATGACGGGGTAGTCCCCGGCCTCGCACGGCGCGGCGATCAGCAGAGGCTTCGGCGGCGGCTCGACGACCGACGACGCCCGGGAGCACTTGTGGGCCTCGTTGACTCGGATAAGACCGACACCATGGCCTCCATGATCGAACACGTCTCCTGCAGACGCCATGCCGTGAAGCAGCAATAGTAGGTGCAAACGCGAGCATGCTCATCAGGGGCCTGAAGGTGGGGGGCGATTGGTTAGCTGTGCCTGTGGCTGCTTAACGGCTGTGTGTTCTGTGGGGGCTCTGCTACGGCTAGGGCTAGCTCGCTCCTTCCTTATCTTGAGAGTTCGTGGAGAGATGTCTGGACAAGTTGCTTGCTCGATGTTCATTCGGTGAGAACGGTCAGGAACCAATTGATGGATGCTCCTATGCTGGACTGGATGGAAGATTAGGACGGCCCCTTGTTTCCATCTTTCATAAATCTTCTGTTCACATCGCATCGCAATCACTTTGCTTACGAGTTGTTCATATTAGCTATGTCAGATTATTTTTAGTTGAAATAAATAGTAGCGGTTGAAAGAAATGACTTTTAGAAGGAGGCGACAAGCGGTGGGGAAACTGAAAAAAAGATACATGCGTGAGACGAGAACGAGTGGAGTGAGGTGCGTGAGGCGCCCACAACCTCCTGCCTTATCCTCGGAGGGATACGGTAGTGAGAGAAGTGAACAAATCGCTTCGAAAAGCGGGTGTTCATATGGCTTTGGATTTTGGTTTCTCCAAGCAGAAGCCAAAACGAGCACCCTTTAATGCAACTTCCTTGAAAAAAATACTCTTTTTTGGCCAATGGATCTACATCCAACTGTTAATGTTCGATCGATTTGGTTAAAAAATACTCGAATAACGGTTCTATTCTTTTGGGCTGCGATTGATAGGTTTGATGAATAGTACTGGTTGATAGAAGCCGAAGCCAAAAATTAGCTGAAAAGTCAAAACGAATGGAGATGAATGTGTAGACAGTCTTTTCTGAGAGGGAGGTGTAGGACTGATATGGCAATAGAGGGTGAATGGTGCATTCAAAATTTTCTCCAAGTATTAGTCAATCCGTCACTCAAATAGCTATTGAGTTATTGAGATTAGGATTGGAGGCCAAAACCCAAAACAAATAGCTCAAGAAACTAAAATCCGAAGAAATTAGGCTTCAGACGATCAAACCAGCTCCCAAGGGGTCAAATCACCGGCAACAAGCTGGTCTTACTGGCCTTGGCGGTTGGACCAAAAGGAGAACGGTCAAACTAGTCTCCCTTCTTACATAATTGAAACTTCAGCCCGACACAAAGCAACTTTTGGTGCAACTCCAAAAATATAAGTAGAAATAATATGAAATTTTGCACACACCTTGCTTAAGGACTCAGGAACCTATTCCATCTAAGAATCGCAATAATCTATGTCAAAGTTTAGATATTTTTTCAAAAATAAGCAAGATTGCACCAAAATCAGGCGAAAAATGGTGAATATAACTTGCTCGTGGGTAAATAATGGCCAAGATAGCTTTAGATATGTTCCTACCAATTATAATAAGCTAGAATACCCAAGGATTATATGCAAAAGCACTCGAAGAGATCAAATCCAAATAAAAACCAGATAACTCCAAGAATTTGCCAAACCTGATTTCTAAACGAATGATGATTGATTTTCATGGAACATCTCTATTACTTCCTCGTTCTTGGCGTCCAACAAGATAAAGAAGAGACAGAAGATCAGAATCAACCAAATTAAGGGCAAATCAACCAAAACAAGGGATCCATGAGAGATGAACAAAGTTGATGTATTACTACTTGAGGATGAAGGTTTTATTGCCACTCCACCTGAAGGACAAAAGAGCACACCACAACACTCACACTTCTCAAATGCTAACCCTAGACCAAGCAACCAGGCCCATCTAACCCTAATGGATTGTAGGATCGAAAATGGCAACAAAGGGGGGGTGAATGGTGCCTTTAAAAAAAATTTACCCCCTAAAGTATCCACGAATGAATCTCCTCTCCGGTAGCTATGAAAAACTATGAAGGGGAAGATTCATGCTCTCTGGAACCTCAATCATACATATGAGAAGGCGAGACATAAAATAACAGAGAGGATCCAAAGGACTGAAAAATCAGAGCTATTATAGACCCTGGCCGATCAGACAGCTGTGCACAGGCCGGTCAGACCGCCGTGCACAGGCCGGTCAGACCGCCTGGGGGCCTCCGGTCGGACCGCCATGGGGTAGCCGGTCTGACCGCAATGCACAGACCGGTCAGACCAGTCCAAACCCTAGAAATCAGATTTCTCGGCTGAAAATAGGGCTAATTTTTGCACAACTTCAGAAAACAGGGAAAAAGAAAAATCTCTGCAGTTCTTTTCAGGCCAACTGAAAGGGTCTTTAACCTACATTGTAAGGGGGCCTAAGAACTCAAGGCAAACATCCAAAAAGAGCAGAAAATCAAGTTTTTGGCAGAAGTCTAAAAAAACAGACTGAGAGAGAGAGATGATTTCCAAATTGCTTGCCAATCTTGAATCTTTTCTTAAAAAAACTTTGATTTCAGCTAAGAGATGATCTCAGGAGTAGAATCCACAAAACTCAAGCCATCTCTTGGAGAGAAATCAAAGTTCCACACATCCTCTAACTATAAACTCTAATTTCAAGCAAACAGAGGAAATGTGACGAAGCACAGAAAAATTATATAAATCAATGAATCCTCCTTTTGCTCTTGGGAATGGAATAGCCAAGTGGCCTTAAGTATTTCCCATCACTGAGCAACCAAGAGCCAGCTCCTCAATCAAGATTTACTCCAAAGACAAAGATTCAGAGAGGAAAAACAAAGAGCAAACTGAGAGAGGAAATCATCACACAGAGAGACAATCAAGATCAAAAATCTCAAATGTATTCATCCCCATGAATGCTTTCTTACAGAGGAATGATTACACAAGGTTACAACACACTCACTACATGCTTGAGAACACACACACAGGAGCTCAAGCCATCAGGGAACACACGCACAGACTCACTCCCTTGCTCTCCAGAATACACTTTGCCTCTCCTACACCCACACTTATGAAGGAAGAAGCTCACCCACATCTAGAAAATCAAGAAGTGTCATACACAACACACTTCCCACCTCTCACACATATGAGGCAAAAAGTCAAAGCAACCAATTTAGGAGGGAAACCAGCCTCCAACTCATGGCTTGAGTCAAATCTCCAATTTGCCCCTCAAGCGCCTTCCCGGAAGCTTCCCGCGTCCGGTACCTTGACCGTCTGGACCTCGACTCCTCCCTGAGTCTAGTCCCGGTCCACTCCGCTGCACACGACCGCACCCGGCATCCTGACCGTCTGGACCTCTGACTCCACCTGAGTCTAGTCCCGGTCCACCTCGCTGCTGCCCGTCGTGTCCACCCGACTCCAACCGAGACCTCCGACTCCACCTTATTCTAGTTCTAGTCTGTTCCATCGCACACAACCGCAACCGACATCCAACCGTCTAGACCTCCGACTCCTCCCTGAGCCTAGTCCCGGTTCGCTCGTCGTTGCCCGTCGTGTCCATCACCGGTAGCTCCAGTTCCTCGTCCCCGATTCGCAACCAACTTAGCAGCCTCGATTATCTTCGGCGTCACCAACCATCTGGACCTCAACACCTCCTGTGCCTAGTCCCGGTCCTCCTCGCCTCACCAGGACCTGGCTCCAAAGTCCTGCAGTCACACAGACAAGCAAACCGTCACATAGCACCGCACGAAACAGCATATCAACAATAGCATAAGTAAAAGGTACTCAACCCTAGAATACCCAAAACAAACTCAAACTCTCTAATACAACCATCAATTACTCATCACAAATATGGGGATACCTCCACATGGTCTCTCATGGATACTATTCACTTAGCTCAAATAGAAAAAACCGTTAACTATGCACAACACGATCGATTTTACTCACACACTGCAGCCCGAATCCGCTAAGTCCTTAGCTTTTGATCTAACTTGATCTTCTCAGCTTTCCTTAACTTAAACTATTTTCTCAGATGCAGTAATTTTGATCCAAGATAGTTTACAGCATTTTGGTCAACTTACCAAAATACACTTTCTTGACACGGTCTTCATCTTCCTTTGCAAACAATCGTCATGCTTGCCACTTGTAGGTGTACCACTGGCTTGCTATACATTGATAAGTCTCTCCTGTTCCAGTTCCATCGGACCATGCCTTACTTGGACTGACCAAGTCACATTGTGCAATCTGTCGCTTGAACCTTCCGTTCAACATTTTTGCTTTTCTTATGCCATACTTGAGCTCTCAATTTTACCCGGCATCTTCAATCGTTATAGGCCTTAGCTCCACTATGAGCATATATAGCTTCAATCCTAATCATTAACCATGGCTGACTCCAAGTTTCCCTACACATCCAAAGACCAAGAAATCATTTTCAACCATAAGTTCTTCATAACTTGACCCACGTTAACTAAAACATGCATCAAACAACACATATCTACTAAGCTAGGTCAAATCAAATCAGTACATGACTCAAATTCCCAAATATCCACAAATCAGTTGAATTGAACCAACCGGTCGGATAGACCGTTGATGCTAGCCAGTCAGACCGCTAGTGGCTGCCGATCAGATTGTTGGCACCGACCAGTCTAATTGTTGGTCAGACTGCCAAGTCTGCAACCTATCTAGAAAAAAAATGCAAATTTGCAAAAACCAAAATTCCACTCCTCTAAAATGGCACTAGTTAATCACAATATAACGTTGGACATTTTCACATGGTCTAGGGGAACAAAAGGTTTGCTAATGTAACCAGGGGCGGACCCTCCCTTCGGGCGAGCTTAGGCGGCCGCTGGTCGAACCCCCCTTCCTAGCCCCTAGTCGACTCCTCCAGAGCAGTTGAACGGCACTATGGCTAGTGACCAGAGGACGATGTCAGTGAGAGAAGACAGGTAAAATCTTGAAGAATTAGAGAGACTAGAAGACAGGACGCATGGGCTTCAGTCCAACCTAGTAGCCCAACAGTCGAGTAGAAGATGTGGGCGAACTGAAGTAGAGGGCCATTGGCTAGTGCAGTCACCGAAGTGAGCAAAGGTGCCACTGCAGCTGACTAACCCTAGAGTAGCCAAGGCCCAAGGGGGCCTGGAGGTCACTGGCCAGGGGAGCGTGGCACGGTGACCTGGGGGATGAGATTGGTGTTGACATTGCCTCATAGGTAGCTGAAGACACACTAGATTGGGCTTTTTGGGACCGGTCTGTGGCCCAGCAGACATGGCACAGCCTGGCCTAAGCCACACACATAGGTTGGGCCGACATGGCCCAAATGACAAGGCCGTGCTGGGCCTCGCACCCAGGCACAATGGGTAGTATGACACAGCACGTCTGTGTGGGCTGTGTTTGGGCCAACACAACGCGAAACAGGCCTGACGGGCCTGGAGAAAGCATGTCACGCACTAGGCATGAAGGCATAGCATGTGGTAGGGGATGCACCCTACAGCAGCAAAGCACTGTCATGGTCCTCACCACCGATTGGACCCCATGGCACCATCCTCGCCACCGACAAGGCCACGTGTGTGCTGCCCTCACCATTGAGCACACACTGTTGCTACTGCCATCAACCCAACACGTAGAGACCGAAGAGTGAAAGAGGGACAGGCAGAGAGGGAGCAGGGACGACCATCGTCATCATGAGCCTTCATGGCTAGCACGCGCGGGCCGACATCGCAACAGGCAATGCCCACAGGCCGCCCTTGCCACAGGCATTAGACGTGCACTATCCTCAACTCCTTGTCAATGGCACCACCACTTCAAAGCACATGTGGTGCTGACCTAACCAGTTGCCACCATGTGTCGACCGTGCGACCGACATAGTGTCGAGTGTTGACCACACGTGTACCGACCTCGCTGGCCACATGCGTACTGTCATGCCACTCGCCGCCCACGCAGCTGCCACCCCTCGTGGAGCTCCACGTCGCCACTCGCGTTGCTACCTCCAAGCTTTGAGCGACTGCTTGCACACAGATCTAGAGTAGTGGAAGGTTGGGAGTGCTAGGGGCAATGCGGAGGGAGAAAGACCGAGCAATGGGGGCAATGGGGAAAGTGAGAGGGCAAGCAGTGCAGCGGTGGAACGACTGGAGAGGCCCCAGCTAGTGATGAAGGTAGAGAGGAAGAGGAAGTAGGAGAGAGGGAGAGGGAGAGGAAATGAGAGTGGTGAAGAGGGAGTGGGACTGGGAGTGGTGGAGAGGGAGGAGTGGGCATGCCAGTCGCCACTGGCCCGAGGTGGAGGCACAATGGTCACTTGCTGCGGCCTACGATAGGCTTCAAAGTTGTAGCAACAATGGTTGCCTGATGAATAGAGGCATAGAGCTGCTATGCTACAACAGAGATCTATCCATGCCTTTGTAGTGACACGACGAGCAGAGGAGTGGTGAGGAAGAGATGAAACGGGCAAATGGCAATGTTCTCCACTTCCATTGCTATAAAATCCCTTCCTCTCCTTATTTCTTCACCACATAGCCAAGCTTTCTCTTTTCTCCTTGCTCTCCAATTTCTAGTTTTCTACTAGTACTACTCTCTAGTCTCTCAATATGTTTGGCAAAAAGAAGTCAGGAGGGGGAGCAGGAGAGCATGCCCTCTGTGCATGACATGGGTGCTATGGGTTGGTTGTGTTGTGTTGTGTTGCATGATAGATGGTTTTGAATAATGTGAGTCAAGTATATAGAACTTATGCTCGAGATGGTTGCTTGGTCTTTACATGTATAGGTGGGCTGGAGAACGTTAGCGGTCGATGGCAATAGACCAAGACTAGGCAAGGGAATTGAGGACCGAGTAGTCATATAAGTCCAAGTGAGGCTATGTGGCTCAAGCAGGAAGCACAAAGAAGACAAGGATATGAAGAAATGAGTTAGTGCATGTGGTGTGCCAAGTGATGAGGCCAATGAAGGCATGACAGCTAGTCATTGGCACTATGGGATGTGTGTCAAAGCATATGGGGATGGTTTGCGGTGAAGGTGAAGATGGAGTTAAGGGAAGGCGATCGAAAGTTTCGTTGAGAGTATTTTGGTAGTTGACCAAATACCAGGTTAGTACCTTGATCAAAACCATGGCGTGAAGAGGCGCAAAGGAGAACTGGTTTAGGTCAAGAAGAGCTAGAATTGACAAGTGGATCAATCGTTGAAGAGTTAGCGGATTGAGTATTGTAAATTGTAAACACTTTTAAGAAGCGTGCATGTGTATGTAAAACTCGTGTTTATAGGGTTAATGGATTTCCCTGGTAAACTTAATGGGTTGTATCCATTAGGGTTGTTGCTAATTATTAAAAGAGATGAGAGGAGGTGGTAGAGGGTAAGGATTCTTGGTTTTATGTTTACATTCTACCACCTTGTCTCCTTTCATGGTTGTGAGAGAGAGAACTTGGGAGAGGAAATAGTGGTGCTTTGACTATATCTTGTAATCATTTATGAGTATGTAAACCTCTTCCTCCACTAAAATAGATCAAAGTTTGTTTCAATCATATTCTTGTTTGTGTTATTTCTTAGTTTTGCTTATTCTTAAGCTATATTTGTGATTTTGGGTTCGTGAGAGTTCTAGCCAGATCTCTTGATTAAATTATCTTGCTAGAACATATGAAAATAGATCTAGAAGATCTCATGCCTTAGATCCTCATGAGCAGGAAATAATTTGAGTTTTAGAGTTTTTGATGTTCTTATGAACTAAATTCGATTCTCTTTAATTTGGTGAACTCGAGCCTAAGAATCTTATGATTGTTGATTGGTTTAGATTCCTATTTCTTTGAACAACTCTTAGGCAAAACTTGAAAGCGTTTCGATGAAAATTATGTAAGTTCTTGAGATTTGAGCTTTTATCCCGAAAAGTTTTCAAGTCTGGGAATAGAGAACCGAACAAATCGACCCCAGACCTACTGTCGGATCGGCCTATCGGTTAGACCAGTCATAGGCCGGCAGTCAGACTGGCTAACGGTCTATCGGTTCTGTGCAGAAGGCTGTTGTTTTCATTGATTCTTGTCTCTATCTTTGCTTTGCTTAGTTTAGTTGGTGTGATATAAACTTGGTAACTACAATAGTCACTTGAGTGAAAATTTTGAATACCTTAAAGAAAAAAGTTTCAAAAATCATTCACCCTCATCTAATTGCCAGCATTGGTCCTACAATCTCTGTACTTAATCTTGTTTCTTGTGGAGTTAATACCTCTTGTGCAAATATAACTCGTCCTAGATTTGTTTTGTCTAGCCTTAATACATAAAAAAATATCTAATTTGACAACGTGAATATGATATTACTAGTTTCAGTTTGGAACATACTTTCGTAATATTTAGTTCATGCGATGTGTAATAACATGTTAAAGTAAAAATAGCGGTTAAGATGGTACCTTACGACCATCTCAATATCCAAAACAACTTAGATTTGCAATCGGAGGGAGTAAACAACAGCAGACGTGCATGACATTTACTGACTTGTAACGTAGAGGAAGAAGAAAGCAGCAAGGGAAAGCTGAGGGTTGCGATGCCTGATGAGCAAGCTGCTAGCGAGTAGCGAGTTCTTCCGGGGTATCTGCAGAGCACGGTGATAGCGAGGTATCTTGCTACTGATGATGCGCGCATGCTACATACATGCATGTCTGTCTAATTAAGTTACATCTCGATATATAACCGAGTTTCTGAAATCATGCACGATGAATCAATTAATTCGTGTAAAATGATGGTTCTTCTGATTGAAATGGGCAGGTCGGCACTGAACGCCCTGATTCTGTCGAGTGCTATCTCGGGTGAAGAGTGAAGTAGTGAACTACTGATCAATCTGTTCGTTTACCTTGTGCTTGTCAGGCTGATGAAGCATGATATATAGTACATGCGCGCACTGGGTGCATATTTGCTTGTGTCGTTCGTGCGCATGTTCTGAACTTGTGATGAGGCCTTAACTAGAGTGTTTGTCGAGTTAACTACTTGTCTAGTTTGTGTCAAGTACGTGTTACCTATGGTTGTACGCGTGGACTTCTGTATGGCAAAAACAACTATTCACCGGCTACAACATTCTACAAAACGTTGCACAAATCACACACATGATGATCCGAGAGGGAAACAAGCTATCGCATGATTCACATATTGTTATGTTTTCTTGTGAAGTCGTGTGCCTAGGAATGCACGTGTCATGTGTAAAGGTACAGTTCACCCCAGCTATATAAGCAAGTATGCACGCTACATATAGCAGCTCAGTTCTGCCGATAAAACCTCGATGCATTCCGTGCCTCGTTACGTAGTTACATGATCTGAACCATGGCGAGTGAGACCAGCAACAGCAGCTGCTGTAGACTTTGCATTGAAACAGAGCCTGCAGAGAGCCAGAGATGCAGCACAAACAGGAACAGTTAGTACTTCTCGTATTTGATCTCAACGAAGGGTTAAAATCCAGTGCGGTTGCATTGCCTGTTGGGCTGGAGGGAGCAGCAGTTGGTCCAGATGAGTCGTGATTACCAGATGGCGCCGGTGACGGGGGAGACGCCGGCGGAGGGGAGATTCCCAGAGTCGAGCAGTCCATGCCGAAGGCACCTGCAGAGACGGGAAGGTTCAGACAACGCAAAACCGAAACCTGACGTACCGAAAGAAATTCAGCTCAGTTGCTTTGTTCTGATGCTCGTCAAGCTGGTCGATCGATCTCAGTCTTACAGTTCTTGACGCAGGGGAGGCCGGTGAGGTTGAGCAAGTTGACGAATCCCGGCTCGCACTCGCAGTGGTAGCTGAAGCCATCGCCCTTCACGCATGCGCCACCTGGGCCGCAGTTGACGGCGACGCAGGCTGCATCCATGGACGGACATATCAGACAGAAGCAGGATCATGGTCAGGGCGAGCATGCACCTATATGACCTGAATCGATCATCGTTTTTGAAGGATGCAGGCAGGCAGGACGCGATAACTTACGATCTAGGGTGGGTATGCCCTTGGGCAGCGTGAAGCTGAGGTTGAAGCGGGCGCGGTCGAAGCTGCCTGCAAGAAGAGGCAACTTACGGTAGTCTAAGATGAGCTCTCGCTTGACCAAAGGTAATTGGATTCTGCGTGGCTGCTGCTTACAGTTAGGGACGGTGCAGGGCGAGAAGTGGAGGAGCGGTATCAGCTGAGACCACCCGGGGTCGCATTCGCACTTGTACGTTGGCGGCTCCGGCACGCAGTTGCCCTTTCCGCAGTTGGCCGTGTCGCATAACGTCGAGCCCCCTCCTGACCACACCACACACCCTTACAAAATTGCAGCTTTCGCGCATGCGGTCGATCAGTCGGTCGATAGCATGTAAGGGGAGTGGAGATCAACTCACCGGCGACGGCCGATCTCGTGGTGGTGCTGGCCAACAGCGCCACGAGCAGAGCAGGTACTACCGAGCTCCTTGCGAGGGCCATCATCTTCTCCTTGTTGCTTTCTAGCTTCGACGCAGGCCTGCTCAGCTAGCTTGATTTGGAGATCGAGCTCATGACAGACACAGAGAGAGATGGAATGCATATGTAGTAGATCAGTAGCCGCCGGGCTGTGAGATTTGGTGTTTTTTTTTACGGGGCTCGATCAGCCAAGGCCGCATCGCATTGCATGGAACAAGAGGCTGAGCCGGGTCCGTCCGCTTCGTCGCGGGCGAGGTAGGGGCGACGGCGACGCGTGCTTGTTTCTTCTTCTGGGTCTTAGGTTTTATCACCTGAGCTATTTGTTTGCTTCTCTCAGAACGTTCTCCTTTGGACGCACCAGAGAAGTGGTCTTACTTTCCAGTAGGTATCTTGGTTTTGCTTGCCCTCTCGGGCGAAAAAAAAGTAGGATCTGTCTATAGAAAATTGAATTATTTGTTAAACAAAATTAGTCAAATTTTAGAACTATTAGATAAAGATACAACACTCCAGATTCACTCTCCAATCCTATAAAATACCGTAACTCAAACTCTCCCCTCCCTCGACTCCATGGGCCGCCACCCCGCTCCTCACCGGCATCGCCACCGGCGCCGGCAAGGCCCACTAACAACCACCACCTTCCGCCTCTACCGCCTCCCTCCGCAGCTGCTTGCGATGCCCTTGGCGCCAGCGCCACCTCCCAGCTCACCACCACCCCTCCACCGTCGGCTTGCCCTTTTCTTGTTCTCCAACGGCTCATAACCACCATCGGATTCGCTGCCCCCATCACCACCTGTCACTAGATCTGTTGTCTCCACCCCCACCGATCCCGCCCACCACCCTCCTCCTCATCGGCATCTGACGGGGCCGCCGCCGCCTCAACGCACCACTGCTGCCACCGCCCACCTTCGGTCCGCCGACACCTTGGCATCCCTCTAAGCCTGGTGGCCACCAATGAACTCTAACCCTTAATTCGGTGCCTCCGTTGAAGACTCCGATGCTGGCGACAGTCGTAGAACAAGATGACGCGGAGCCTCACCGATGATGGAGGTGAGCAGGAGCACGAATCTTAGTGTAAATTGAATGATATGAAATTTGACTAATTTTTCCTGAAATGTAGTTGATCGTTGTATAGCACTTGGGGGGAGAGTTTTTTGTGCCTCCTTTTGGATGCTTCAGCCATCTCTTTAGCTGCGCTGTTGCAAGAAGTGAGATCATTGCGATCAGATTAGCTGATTGCCCGATGAGATCCTGGTTACCATACTTCACAAGCTGGGTGCCAAGACTACAGTGAGCACGAGCCTCCTCCCACGACAGAGGCACTTGTGGAGGTTCCTTGAATCCCTCCACTTCAGTGAGGTTACCTTACCTGGCAACTATTGCTGGGTACGCCTCGGACCACCACTTGGTTGAGTCCTTGCGATGGTTCACAGGGCTTAAGAGAGAAACAGCATTGAGAAGATTGTACTCCCTCGTGTTCTCAGGCAGTACCGAGTGTATTGATGTTGTCAATGTTAGGAAATGAATAAATGTAATCTTGAGCACTTACTAGTTTGAAGTTCTAAGTCTTCGTCTGAAGCCATGCATGCAGCGGTCTAGCCGAAGTATACAGGCCGGTCTGGCCGGAGCATACAGGCCGGTCAGACCGGGTAAAGCAGGCCGGTCAGACTGGGTTATGCAGTCCGGTCTGACCGGGTGATGCAGTTTTCAATTTGCTATTTTTAGTTGGTTTCAGATATGTTTGTGATGAGGGGCGAGGTTCCCGATCTTCCGTCAGGTGATGATAACTCTCGTTTTGGTGGAACGCGACACACCGATCCGGCTTCAGATCAAAAGACCCGAACCCTGCAACCTTAGCACCACGACTCCTCTGGTTATCAACCGTGTCACTAATCCGGTTGACCTCGCCAAGAAGGCTAATCCCTACCTACGAAACGAAGAACACATGCAAGAACTCGAAAGAACGCAGCTCAAAGAAGTGACAATCTGCAGATGTATGATTAAGATCACGAAAGTGGGGTTTCACGACCGAAAACGGCGGCTGTTCAATGACAGATTGATCTAAAGCAAAACCCAACCCTAACATGTGTGGTGACGACTTAATATAAGGTCTAAGGGTCGTCACACCCCCTGGACGAGCCCCCTAACAGCTCTAATACGATACACGGCCCAACGGACCAAAAGATGGTGACGCAACACCCTGGCAGATTCTGGACGCTGATTTGTTTCGACGATTCCCGTTGACTCCGGTGGAATTTGGACCTCAAACCAAAGCCATTGGTTAGCCTATGAAATTATCTTTCCATGCATATGTGGATCGTCGAAAACGGAGTCCGTATGCGTCCTGGGCGTCCGTTTTACTGCAGGCTGGTCCTGAAGGCCGAGGTAGACTCGAACTCGAGTTGGACTGGGCCTCCGGCTTGACTTGACGTCCTTGCTGGTCTTCTCCACCTCCACACCTCTCTCCATGTACTTCATGACCCTCTCCAATGTTCCTAAGCAAGATAACATCATTAGGTAGCAATCTATTCTCAAAACTATGAAAAGGATCGCTTAAGAACGAGCTCACCTTTAGATTTAATTGTCGCATGCGAGCTCAGGTCATTGGACCTTGCATAACGGTTGGAGGATCAGCAGTTGCATCCGAAGGAGTGATGTCCTCATCAGTTTGTTAGTTCCCTGGAAAGATCCGGAGTAACCGGAATTTAGTAGGAAGCAGACTTAGTCATTCTTTCTGTTGCAGTTGTCCGAGTCAGTAGGGCAGTTAGGAAAGGATTCGGCTTTTATGTTTTGATTGATTCCTGCATGTAACGAACTCTAATTTTAGTAGTTAATAAGGGCCTGTTTGGATGGACTAGGACTAGTTGTTAGCTAGGACTAGTTGTTAGCTGACTAGTAGTTAGCTGGCTAAAGATTAGCCCAGTCCTGTTTGGATCCAAGGACTAATAAGTACTACTATCTCAGTACAAAGTCTGTTATACCCCTGAGCCTCTAGCGATGGGAGGGTTGGCGTGGGTATCGGCGTCTTTTTTCCATCCAGCTAGTCCTTTAGCCCTCATTAGCTGGGTTTGGCCAACTAGTTGGCTAACAATTAGTTGGGGCTTTGGCTAAACTTTAGCCCACTCATTAGCCCTCCTGTCTGGATCCACAAGGACTAAAAATTAGCAACTAGTTGTTAGCCCATGGGATCCAAACAGGCCCTAAGAGTATAAAAGAGGGCCTCGGTAGAACCGAGTTTGTTGCGCTCTGCATCATTCAGTTGTTCCTCCTGTCACTTCCTGTTTTGTCGGATTTTCGTCAGGTTACTGTTCACATCTGAAACCAATTCCCTGAAGATGTGAGTTCAGTTAGCACTGGCATTATCCTGAGCGATTTGTTGCAGTAGCCATTTCTGACAGTCAACAGCGCCATAGCTTTTGCAGTTGAACGTGGTATCCAGGACATTGATGTTGCAATTCTCGGGCATATAAAGTATAGGTGAGTTCTTTTGGGTTGATGGGCTTATAGCTTATGGTTTAAACATTTGAATTCTGGTTGTTCGCGAGAGGCAATACGCACAGAGAAATAGTCACATGTGATTTTGGCCTGTACATCTGAACTCAATATATTTTTTATTACAATTTTTTTATTGACCCTGGCTTAAAAACACACTGTTTAAAAATTAGTTATTATAGACAATATAAATATAAGTTAACTTTAAATTTAAAAGAACCAGCCATAAGTTCCTTGTGGCTTTTCTCCAGTGACAGGAGCTCGTCTCTCACCAGCTTATGCCTGAGTTATTGCAAGCTTTCCGTTCCCCTCAACTTTAGAGGATTTTGTTCTCTCACAAAGCTTGCTCTCATCACTATGTATATGAGCCTAAAAGAGACAAATTTCTCCTCAGGAGTTGTACAAACCTAGTGAGTTTACACCTGATAGGCATGTCTGATATCAGAATTCTGCGGTTTCCGAAGCTTAAGGAATTGAAGTTGTTTTGGTCTTCGCCGTTCGGTAACTTTAAGGTTGGTATGAAATTGTTCGATTCATATTTGAATAAAAAAATATAAATACAAATATAATTTAAACATTATCTAATCTGTATTCGATCTATTTTCACTCTTAACAGTGGAAAATGTTCCCAACATCTACATTTCAGTCCATTCCGTGTTTTGCTGCAGTACGTTTGGGATGATCATCCCGACTGTCACGAAGATACGCTACAGAATATCTCTACATGTTGTCCTTATGTCTAGAGCCTATGCCTGCGGTATGAGGTTCCCAATGTGAGCAGGGAGCACTTCCTTGGTATTATCTATTGTAGTGTTGTTACATCATTCGTCCAACTTAATTTTTGCTGCAGTTTGTCAGACCGGGAACGCTTGCCATCTGGTCAAACCTCAAAGTCCTCGCTTCGAAGATCACTACAAAACCTTCTGATGACCTTCTTTGGATCTTTATGTTCGTAGCTGCTGCGCCTTATGTGGTGACACTGCAAACTACTGAAAGAGTTTTTTTTCCCTTGTATCCTATTATCTTATTTTAAACACGCTTCAAAGTTCTTGTCTTTTAGGGGAATTAGCTCTTATATTTGCTTTGCCTTTTTCATTCCCAGATACGCTATTTACCATGTTTTGAATCTCGGAATGGGGTAGCGTGAGATGATTTCAACTTTGAGCACAACAATTTGAAGGAGATACAGATGTATAACTAGATGCATGGTCCAAGGTCCACCGCGCGAGTTCTTGTCTAGATGCATGATGTATAACTAGATGTACGACAATGGGGTAGTTCTTGTCTTTCAGCCAAGGTCCACCGCGCGAAGCTGTTGATCGCCAGTTGGTGCTACCTAGAGCTGAAAATCTTTGAATCTTCTGCCCAAGAGACAGTCAATCTGTTCTCTCTGATTTATTCGAGGGTGTTTCTTCCAGTGCTCGCGTGGTGTTCATGTAATTTGGTCCTGATCGGTTCGGCTTTGAGCTTCTGACTTATTTTTTACTATTCATAAATTTCGTCTTTTTCTGAACTTTTGGCTTTTTGTTGAGCTTTTTTGCCGGTTCTTTTTTTCCCGTATTCGTTTGTATTATACATATTGGGCTAACATATTTTTTATATTTTTTAAATTTAATTATGCTAAATAAGCCTATGTCACTCTGATGTTTTTTCACCCACTCTGATGTTTTCAGCCATAAGCCATGAGCTTTTAAGCCCAACTGATCACCACCTTAGTGATGGCAACATTTACGCAGCGTGACGTGACATAATTGTAAATGGAATATTCTTGTAGGATTGCTGCTATATTTACTTAAAGAAAACAAAATTCATTTCGGCCATGTTTGGATGTTATGTTGTGATCAGTTTGGTGATGGTTTATGATTTTTTACTGTAATTGGTTTATTTTTCACTGTAACTGACGACGGTTTATTTAGCGTAACTAAATTTAAAATTTTTAAAATGGAAAAAATAAGTGAGGCTATCATAGACAATTTGAAGGAATACGGAAGAAAAAAGAAAAGATAAAAAAGCCAAAAAAAGTCAAACAATAAGAAAAACAAAATAAAGGAACAATACGTTAAAAGTCAGAAAATAGAAACTAAAGCCGAATATGCAAAAATTACAGCTTTTCTCTCATCACCTTCCAACTACAGTTTTCTATGTACCAGTCCTTCACAGTTTTGGCTTGTGGCGAAAACAATGTGTTTGGTATCGGTACAGCATATCTTACTGTAGTTTATTTGACAAAGTATCTGCTCCCTCCAATCATAGAGCGAATCAAAGCCACTTTTGGCACTGTTTCATACCGTATTTATAAAAATAGCAGTATGGTGACCGTATTGACAAAAATGTCGTTTTTACCGTCAGGTCACCGGGCAGCAGCGCCCGCATGGTGACATGTGGCGCTGTCGCCGGCGGCAGGCACCCACCGCCCGATGGGTGGGCGGCCGGCTGATTAGCCGGTCTAATTACCTATCTAATTTTTTCCTTTTAGTAATTGTTTGAATTTTTAAATATATCAAATGAGCTCACAAAAGTACGAAAATTTATGTTACAGCCTCCCGACACAACGTTCATTGCAATATAATTTTTGGGGAATTGTATCCATGGCGAATGTTGCTCAAAAATTCATAAAATTTTGATATTTTTACGAGCTTTTACATATAACAAATGAGCTCCAAAAATTACAAAATTTTATGTGAAGCCTCCCGATGCAGTAGTAGTTACTATGTATTTTTTAGGAATTTTATGCAATCCAAATTAGTCAAGTTTGTTTGGATTAACTTAACCATGAATTTAACTAATATTTCACTTTTTTACAATTTGATACATTATGAATTTGTATAACTAAAAGTAATTATAGTACTATCTTCTCACCGCTGTTGCCTGCCCGTATGTGCCCTGAATACGCTGTAAACCCTGGCTCCGTGTACTGCTCTCTAAAAGCATCTGGGAGGCCCGTGTCATCATCAGTGGACTCGTCGTCACCCCGATGTTCACTTGGAGGCTGCAAGACAAAACGATATTATTCGCAACAAATATTTGGGATGTACAATGCGAATCTTATATCTCCTGAATGTGCAGCGAAGATGAACGACGGGGAGCGGTAGTCTGTGCAAGTGGTGCGGACGGCAAAAGGGATGCATCTCGATGATGGACCTGTGGCGGGAGAATGCCACGATGTTAGTGGAACGCAAGGCGTAATAGGGAAAACATGTAGGTTCGTACGTAAGTTACCTCCTCGTCGGTACGGAGAACAGATGATCGGCGGCTAGTACTATGATGCCATGCAGGCTCAGTACATTGCAATGGCTAGCCAGACTCGCTAGGTCGCGATGACCTGGCGGGTTAGCATGGTGCCCCTACTCGTCCAACAGGGAAGTGCTTCCAACTCCACAGCTACAGGAGCATGTAGTAGATGGCCAGATTTGAGGTACCACCAGTGGCGCGCTGGCAAGCGTCACATAACCCCCGATATGTGGCCCACAGAATCGCTGATCCCCAGCTGTACCGAGACATCACCCCAAACTCTGCATCTACCAAAGACTCTACGAGGCCAATGAATTCGGCGTTGCAAATATCGCCGTGTGTGGCTAGAAATATGCTCCAACCAAAGAGCTGCATAAGGAACGCGACGAGGTGTGTCCTGATGACCTCTGGCGTTGCAACCTACGGGCTCACACTAAAATTGTTAAGCCAAATGCACTCTCCTGGATAGGCCAGCCAAACCGGCCCGCTAGCCTCTCCTTCCAGTCGGCTGGTGCAGGGGCTGGAACAAGTGCATCGCCTCCGAGAGGGAGACCCTTCAAGAACGCGACGTCCTTCAGAGTGACCGTCATCTCACCCCTAACGAAAGTGAAATGTGTGCGTCTCGGGCCTCCACCTGCCCACCAGTGCCGCGAGTAGGCTTCCATCGGTGGTGAGCTCATGTCTAGTGGAGACCAGCCTCGCAAAGGATAACAAGCTCGTGGCCCGCAGGATTGGGATGTAGTGCTCGTCCAGCACCCATGGATCCCTTCCCCCAGCCTGAACAACAAAGGGCTAGCCGCGTCACCCGTCATCCATGCGTGGCAGCGATGTTTCTCATCGTACAAGTGTTCTAGAAGTTCCGGTAGAGCCACACCTATCAGTACATATGACACGAAATATTAGTGCGAACATTAATAATTACTTTATAATACAATTTATATTAATTATGACTAACTAAATAACAGTAAATATGACTACGGGAATAACATCGAAACCATGCTATAAAAAATTACCTGTCTTTCGGAGGAACTAATCAGCACTGCCACGTCCTCAAAAACTTATGCACTGCCTTCTCCAAATATTTAGGTACGTATTATTAGTTTTGATAGTAACCTTGCAATAAATGGGATAGACAGAATATTACTGCGAATATTCATAATGACAACAACATACTACAAGTCAGTTATTACATGCGTGCGTGAATACTTCACTACTTACCAATAATTTGATTACTCATCCGAAAAAGACGAGCCATTCATTATTGTCATCCTTAGCACTAACTCATTACTTACCCTGGACTAACAAATTATGGGTACCATATGTACACAATAATAGTACAAACTATGTCTAAATTAATACGACATATTTACTTCGTAATACAAACTACATTAATCATTACTAACTAAATAACACTAGTTGACTATGATTACAGGAATAACGTCAAAAGAATATGATAAAAAATTATTTGTCTTTGCAGAGAAGAAATCAGCACAACCAATTTTAAGCTATGCACTAGCTTCTCAAACTAATGAGCAACGACCGTGACAATGACCTTCTGCGATGAGCGACTGGGACACTGCCTTCTTGATCGAATAACTACGCACTCGGCAGAAGTGTATATTTATTCCCAAGTGAAAGAATCCATTATCACTGCCAGCGCATCGGGTAAGGAGGGACGACATTGTAAGAATGACAAATGTGCAAACGAGGGAGCGGGCGAGAGGGGACGACACTCAAATAATGACATTAGTGTGAATGAGAGAGCGCGCAAGAGGGGCACATACAAAGAGAGTGATAATTGTGTGAACCGCATAGCCTCAAATAATATATACCATGATTGCTCGACACATGGCACTTCAAAACAAGCGTTACGATCGTTAAATTCATGGTTAAGTTAATCCAAACAAATGTGGCTAATTTGGACCGCATAAAATTTCCAAAAAATTTACATAATAACTACTACTACATCAGGAGGCTTCACATAAATTCATGGGATTTTTTAAAATTAAAATTTTCTTTAAAACCAGTCGACACGTCGCCGACACGTGTCTGCGGCGTGTCCGTGTCAGACACGGTGTCTGACACGGATACAACATATTAGGCAAGTGTCCATGCTACAGAGCCTGGAAGAGGAAGTATCATATCTCTTCAATACCCTATGCTGAACAAGATCAACTACGGCGCGTGGGCAATCAAGATGAAGGTATCTACGAAGGCCTAAGGCATTTGGGAAGCTGTGGTGGCTGACGATGTTGATGAGTACAAAGATCAGATGGCCCTTGCGGCCATCTTCTAAGGTGTCCCGAAGGAGACCCTCCTTGTCGAAAAGGAGACAATGAAAGTTGTGTGGGACACGCTCAAGACGATGTACATCAGCGCTGACCACGTCAAGGAGGCACTTGTGCAGATCCTCAAGAATGAGTTCAAGGGTTTGCGCATGAAGGAAACGATGTCGGTGGATGACTTCATTGTCAGATTGATGACTCTTGTCAACCAGATTCGTGGTCTTGGTGACAAGATGGAGGAGAGCTACGTCATGAAGAAGCTTCTCCACGCCGTCCCGAGCAAGTACATGCGGATTGTCTCAACCATTAAGCAATTTGGGGACTTGAAGGCAACGACAGTGGAAGATGCGATTGGCTGCCTCAAGGCGCATGAGGAGAGTCTACATATTTCGGGTGGCGACAACGACGATGAACATCTTCTCACGCGGGCCGAGTGGGAGGCCTGATCGTCGAAACGCGATGGTGGCGGTTCCAACGGGTATGGTGGCCAAAGCCGCAGGAATCACAAATTCGATAAGGCTAAAGTGAAATGTTACAATTGCAACAACTGTGGGCATTTTGGTTCTGAATGCCACAAGAAAAAGGAGGAGTAGACGCTTCTCATCGAGACGAAGGCTGACGATAAACTAGCACTACTGTAAGCCATTTTGATTAGGGGGAGATTGTTAGGAATAATCAAGATTATATGCATGTGTGCACGTTTTAGCTACATGCATATGAGAGTGTTAGTTTGGTAATTATCTCTAGTTTTTGGTAAGTTTGGATCATGAAGTGATTCCAATAGTTTGTTAGGCAAGTGCTAATTTATTTCCTTGTTTAGTTGGTGTGCTTCCATGTATTTGGTCATATTAGGATGTAACGTGTGAGAGAATGAAGAGAGGGGAAAAAAGAGAAAAGGCGTCAAGTTGTGACGACGTCGGAAAAAACTATGTGCTATTGTGTTCTTCCATCGTAAATTCGTATGTGTGAGTTTTCTTCTAGGGTGGACCAACATATCAGTCCACGTGTATGCCTGTGTGTGCGTGAAAATCAAATTTGAACTGTTTGATTTTGCATGTGTGTGCCGAATTCGAACTATTCCATGGAATTTGTGTGCGAAAATGGAATTCGAACTGTCGAATTTTGCGCGTTAGTTCTGAATTCAAATTGTTCAAGGGAAATTTTGTATGTGAATACTGAATTCGAACTGTTAAACAAAAGAATGGTGCATGCATGCGTACTGAATAAAGCTCGATTGTTAGATGTAGGCTGTTTGAGGGTACCATACTAAGATCAATGAATATGTTTGTGTAACGTTTCGAATCAGTTACTTTTAAGATCAGATGGACTTGTTACAAGTATGGTTCCAGAAATGTAAGCATGCTTTTCTTGAGATCAACAGGAAAGTGATATGTTTTTAAGTGGGATGAACTAGGATTACACAATGTGTTTGCTTGATCAGAAGTTATATGCGTTTCTGTGATTGCTTAATTCGAGATGCTTTCATCTAAGCAATGCTCATACGATTAATATGTAAAATAAACCATTTGTGTTCATATTGAGATGCATAACATGGCGGTGTGCTAAAAACTGAATAAAATATGTGCCACGGAAGTTTTCCTGTGTGAGATTATTGTGTTGGTCAGAAATTATGTATGTGTGTATCTGTATTTTCTACTTGTCAAAGTGATTCCTTTATGCAGCCTATGATTGTGATGCAAATAGAAGGGTTATGCTTAATCTGAGAATACGTGTGGTGCTAGTGTTAGCGGAAAACACGTGCCATCATGATTCTAATGCTGAGTAGTAATTAAGTGTGTGTTGAAATTGCGAAATGTGTATCAGACCACATGGCTCTCTCTCCCACCAACCCTAGCCCTAGCCACTGTTCACTGCTGCTATCCTTAGGGCGGCACCTGAGCGTTGCCGCCTTCCTCTTGTCCTCCCTCTCTCCCTACTTGCTCGAGCTGCCACCGCCGTCCTCTCTCTAGACCATCGCCGTAGCTCACCTAGAGGATTGCCGATACCGGATTTGCTCCAGCTGCCGCCCCTACTGCACCGTCCCGAGTTCAAGCCTGCCAGATCTCGCCGCCCTTGGTTTGCTTCTTGGGTCGCCGCCGCCTCCAAGCTCGAGTCTGTTGGCTTAACGCCTGCTAATACCGAAGTTTGATGTGTTGTAGGATGAGCAATAGCACACACAAACACAGGAACAACAAACGTTTTGGTGTTTTCTTCCCTTTTTTATTAGCACCATTCCTCCATGCATGCTTATCAGTTTCTGGCTGCATGCTTAACAATTACTGGCCGCTTAGTAGTTACAAGAATTCATGACGCATTGTGGGCGGCGAGCTCCAACAAAAGAGCTGAGCAATTAACTCCCTGAAAAATGCTAACTGACATGCATACTAAAAACGCTAACTGACATGCATACTAAAATAGCTAACTGACATGCAAAATAAAATAGCAACTAGATTAACTAATATTACTCCTCCTAATCTAGTTGAGGTGATGTCGACGACACCGAGCTTCGAGCGCAGGTGCAGAAATCTCACCCTGCCAAGTGATTTTGTCAATATATCTGCCAGCTGATCGTCGGTGCGAATCTTCTGGATGGCAACTTGGCCACCCTCGACGCACTCTCGGATGAAGTGAAAGCGCGCTCGATGTGCTTGCTCCGGCCATGGAAGACCGGATTTTTGTACAATTGAATCGCCGATTGATTGTCGATGTAGATTGTCGCGGCGCCGACGTCTCGCCCGTAGAAGTTGCCGATCAGCCGCCTGAGCCAGATTCCCTGGCATGCCGCCGCTGAGGCCGCGATGTACTCGGCCTCGCACGACGATGTACTTGGCCACCGACTGCTTTTGTGACTGCCACGACACAGGCGCGTTGCCGAGGTAGAACAAAATGCCGGAGGTGCTCTTGCGGTCATCCACGTCGTCGGCCATGTCCGCGTCGCTGTACCCCTTGAGCTCGATGTCGTTGTCCCCCTTGGTGTAGCTAAGGCCAAAGTGGAGCGTACCAGCGACGTAACGGAGTAGATGCTTGACAGCGCTCAGGTGTTCTGTCGTCGGGTTTGCCATGAACCTGCTCATGTACCCGACCGCGAAACTGATATCCGGCCGGGTGTGGACCAAGTACCGGAGGCTGCCAACCACACTACGGTAGAATGTGGGATCAACAGGTGGATTGGAGCTCTCCTTACTCAGTTTAAGACGTGCCTCCATGGGCACTTGCACGGCATTGCAGCCGGCCATGCCGGCCTTGTCCAAGAGTTTTGCCGCATACGCCGCTTGGCTCATGGTGATCTTCCCGGGCAGCTGCTTGACATCAATGCCGAGATAGTAGCTCAACTACCCGAGGTCGCTCATCTTGAACGAGCGCTTCATTTCCTCCTTGAATGACTCGATCTCAGCTTGGTCGGCGCCAGTGAGGATCAAATCGTCAACATACACGCCCAGGAGCACACGTCCTTGCACCTTTCCGCGTGTGCACACCCCGTGCTCTTCCTCGCAACGTGTGAACCCGAGCGCCACCAGCGTGCGGTCGAGCTTGGCGTTCCACGCCCGAGGAGCTTGTCGTAGGCCGTAGAGTGCTTTGCGCAGCCGTAGTACTTGCCGCTCTCGCCCAGCAATCATGAATCCCGACGGTTGAGCGATGTAAACCTCCTCCGTGAGGTCGTCGTTCAGAAACGCAGATTTGACGTCGAGATGGTGGAGCGCCCAGCCCTCATGCGCTGCCACCGCTGCCAGTGCGCGCACGGAGTCGAGCCGCGCCACAGGTGCAAAAACCTCATCGAAGTCCACACCAGCACATTGTACGTACCCCTTAGCCACCAGCCGCACCTTGTGCCGAACCACCGCCCCCTGCGCATCCTTTGTGACGCCCCACGCATTATTATCCACCGGATAACCGCATGGGACAAACGGGTTACTATTTGCCTGATCAGTAGAACACTGATCCGGCAAATGGTAAACCTTTACCAGAGTTGCGCATCGGAACAATAACATAGATACTATAGATTTTATTACAACAAAGGCCACATGACCTACAGTCTAATATTACAAAGGTACCATCATTGGCAAAAGTGAGACTAATACCCCAGGGCTCCTCTACCCGCTCCACTGGAACTCCTACTCGTCCCAGCCAAAGTATACGGAGTCCACCTCACCTGGATCCTCGTAATCTCCCTCCTCTACTCTGGTCGACTCGGCGCCACCTGCTTTCCCTTCATCCGACTCGTGAGCTTCCTCGAGCGGATTAGGGTCTAACAAAGGAGGTTAATAGCAAGGGTGAGTACTGAGATACTCAGCAAGCATATTAGCAATAAATGCACTGATATGATCTCATGTCCTTAGTCAAGATTTTAGCTTCTAAATTCTGAAATTAATCTTACAAAAATATCCATTCTTGCATTTTTAGTTCTCAAATGATTTCATACCAGCACACAGGTGATCGACATTTTCGTCCATATAATGCTTCATAAGGTGCCATCTGGATACTAGCCTGGTAACTGTTATTATATGCAACTCTGCTAGTGGTAAATATTTATCCCATAGACCTTCAAACTTCAGTACACAGGCTTTCAACATGTCTTCAAGAATTTGGTTCACTCTTTCTATTTGTCCATCTGTCTGGGAATGATAAGCTGTGCTAAAATTTAACTGAGTACCCAAAGCTTTATTTAAACTGTGCCAGAATCCGGAAGAAAAAAAATTGATCCTCGATCTGATGTGATGGTGTTAGGTATTCCATGCTGAGAAACAATTCGTTCCACATATAATTCTGCCAATTTATCCACTGAATATTTTTGGTTGATGGCAATAAAGTGAGCTGATTTTGTTAGACGGTCTACTATAACCCAAATAGCATCTTTCTTCTTAAGGGTTGCAGGTAGACCAGTAATAAAGTCCATGCATACATCTTCCCATTTCTATTCTGGAATTTCTAATGGTTTTAATAGCCCTGCTGGGCCTTGATGTTCTGCCTTAATCTTCTAACAAGAGTCACACTGACCCACATATAGTGCTATCTCTCTTTTCTTAGCCCACCAGAAATTTCCTTTTAAAACACGATACATCTTGGTTCCTCCAGGGTGAATGGCATAAGGAGTTTCATGAGCTTCCCGCAAGATAGTTTCCTTAATAACATCATCTTGAGGTACACATATTCGGTTTTGCCTCCATAGGGTCTCTTGGTCATCTAGGCGAAACTCTGATGGCTGTCCTTCTTTAATCCTTCGGATCTCTTCTCGGATAAATGAGTCCAACATCTGTTTTTCTCTAATCTGATCTAGTAGTGTTGGATGAAATGTCATGGCTGCTATAGTGGCTTGTGTAGTAGATGCTCTGACTTCTATTCTCATTTTGGCTAATTCTTGCGTAATTTCTGAAATAGGGTTTTCAAGAATGGCCTGGTGACACTTAACTTTCCGACTGAGGGCATTTGCTACCACGATGGCTTTTCCAGGGTGGTCATTGATAGTGAGGTCATAATCTTTAATCAATTCAAGCCATCTCCTTTGCCTCATATTCAATTTCTTCTGGGTGAAAATGTACTTAAGATTTTTGTGATCACTAAATAAAGTACATTTAGACCCATATAGATAATTTCTCCATATGTTCAATGCAAAAGCTACCGCTCCTAGTTCCAAATCATGAGTAGGGTAGTTTATCTCATGGGGTCTCAATTGTCTAGATGCAAAGGCGATAACTCTTTCATTTTGCGTCAGCACACCTCCTAGCCCGTGTTTAGATGCATCACCGTATACCACAAAATCCACTCCATCTTCTGGCAATGCTAAGATAGGTGCTGTAGTTAACCTTTGCTTTAAGGTTTGGAAACTCCGTTCACAGTTTTCAATCCATACAAAAGATGTTTCTTTTCTCAATAGCTTGGTGAGAGGACTAGCAATCTGTGAAAAATCCTTTATAAACCTACGGTAATGCCCAGCAAATCCAAGAAAACTGCGGATACCCTTCACATTAGTAGGCTGACTCCATGTGGTTACAGCTTCGATGTTTGTAGGGTTGACTTCAATCCCTCTTCCTGAGATGATATGACCTAAGAAGGATACTTGGTCCAACCAAAAGGAACATTTACTGAACTTGGCAAACAATTGATTCTCTCGAAGAATTTCTAAGGCTATGGCCAGATGCCGCTTGTGATCTTCTACACTCTTTGAATAGATTAGAATGGCGTCGATAAAGACAACGATAAACTCATCAAGGTATTTCATGAAGAGTTTGTTCATGAGATTCATGAAAATGGCCGAGGCATTGGTTAGTCCAAATGGAATGACAGTGTACTCATGGTGTCCATATCTGGAGACAAAGGCGGTCTTCTAAATATCTGAAGGCTTGATTTTAATCTGGTAATATCCTGATTTGAGATCTATTTTTGAGAACACCTTCGCTCCTCTCAGTTGATCAAACAGGTCATCTATTCGGGGAAGAGGATATTTATTTTTGATTGTGACATTATTAAGTTCCCTATAATCGGTGCATAGCCTTTGACTGCCATCTTTCTTTTCTACAAATAGCACTGGGGCTCTTCATGGCGAAGTGCTTTCTCTAATGAATCCTTTGGCCTGAAGATCATCTAGCTGTTTCTTTAGTTCGGTTAACTCCTGTGGATCCATCCGCTATGGTCTTTTCAAGATAGGGGCGGTGCCTAGAACCAGATCTATAGCTAACTCTATTTCTCTGTCTGGTGGCATCCCTGGTAACTCCTCTGGAAAGACATCTGGAAATTCTTTTACTACCGGTATATCTTGAAGTTCCTTCTTTTTCATGCTGGCTAAGCTAGGAACAAAGGGTTGCCTTAATGTTCTCGCTCCCACATACATGATTCTAGTCCCATCTGGTTTTCTAATGGAAGCACTCTTGGACTCCCAATTTATGTTCACTCCATGAGTTGATAACCAATCCATGCCTAAGATTATGTCTAGGCCACTCAGGTCTATGACATACATGTCAACAAGGAATCTGGTGTCAAGAATAATAATAGCTTGGTGTTTCCTTATAGACGACACCTCTAGCATGTTTGCTGGCGTACTCACCACCATTGGTTTATTTAAAGTTTCAGACTGTAAATTATTCTTTTCCGAGAATCTTCGGGAAATAATTGAATGCGTTGCTCCCGGATCAATAGAACAGTGCTTAAGGATGGTGGAATTAGAAGCATGTCCATGACTACATCTGTAGCTTTTCCTACTTGTTCAGCGGTCACATAGGTGTGTCTGGCTGATCTTCCTTTTTCGGTTTTAGCTGACATAATTTGGGTGTTCATGGCAGGGTTTGGTCTGACATTTTGGTAAGGTGCTGGAGCTGGCAGTCGAGGTACATTTATAGGAGGCAGGACTTGTCCGGAAGTCTTCTGAGGGTAGGGACAGTCAAATTTGCGGCGACAGGATTTCCCACAATTAAAGCAAGCATCTGTTCCTTTCAGACCATCTTTAGTGAGATGACCCATTCCACATTAGCACATCTAACGGCAATTGCTACAGGTCTTGGGGAAGCTACTGGTCTTTGATAAGTAGTATAGTGTGGTTTGGGTTTGGGTGGTCCATATTTGGGTGGATTGGAGGAATATGAAGGAGAACGAAAGTTGTGACCTAATGGGGCCCATTGGTCAGTTCTAGCTTTCTTCCTCCTTTCCTTGGTAAGGTTAGAATGCTCACTTTCTAAAATAATGGCTCTATTAACCAAATCCTGGAATTCCGTAATTTTATGGATGGACAGGAGCATTTTAAAATAAGGATGCATGCCTTCTTTAAATCGGTCTATTTTCTTTTCCTCTGTATCCACATCAGTAGTGGCATAGCGGGAAAGATAATTGAATCGACTGAGATAGTCAATCATCTTTTTATTCCCCTGGGTTAAGGCTCCAAACTCTCTTTTCTTCAATTCTAGTCTCCCGGTGGAACATGGGTTTCAGTGAATCTTTGCTTAAATTCCTCCTAGGTGATAGGTTGTGTACTACTCTGTTGCGGGTATAGGTGGGCTACCACGCTGCTGCAGGTTCGGTAAGTTGGTGTGCAGCATATCGTAGTTTCTCTTCATTGGAACATCCCACTGTATCTAACTTTTTCCCTATCTCAACCAGCCAGTCACTCGTATCCAAGGGATTGGTGGCCTTAGCAAAAGTAGGGGGTCGAGTTTGAAGAAAATCTGCAGGACTGACCCCTGGAGCAGCTGGAGGACGAGGTGCTGCTACACGAGTTAGAAGGGACTCCATAAAATGATTTTGACTCTCTTGAGATTCTTTTCTAGAGGCTTCTAGAAATTTGAGAACCTCTCCCATAACTCCTAATGAGTCCGTAGGTCTAGATGATGATGATTGATCAAGGCTTGGTACCACTGCTGGAGGCTGTTGTTCACCCGTAGTTCTAGGAAGATCTTCTGTGGGTATGCCTTCAAGTACAAGTTGAGGAGGACCCACTCTTAATCCCAATTTCTGCTCATTTCGCGGATGATCATCCATCTTATAGAGGCAAGGCGATAGGTTTTAATTGTAACAGATACACATTTCTACCCACAACCACTCTCTCCTAGAAGATGACGGCCAGACTTCCTAATTTTAAGTTTGTTGAGTAATCATGTTTAAAGAGAAGAGAGTTATAGTGAGTTATAGAATTTAATGTGATTTATCCGCTAACAGCATTGAATTAGAGATGAGAATAACTCTGCATGATTGGTTGAAGGCCTTATAAATCTTCCTTAAGCAAAAACTCGCAAGGCAAAGAAAACCAACTCCAACAAAACCAAAAGAAAGAAAGGAAAGAGGAATTCAATCCTATACTACCTGGAATTATCGTATCCAGCTACGCTCGAGAACCCGCTCTCGAGATCGCCCAAAACTACGCGTTTGGGACCACGCTCAGGGCTCATCCCTGAGTACGCCTAGGACTTCGTCCCTGGGTACGCCTGAGCTACGCGCCCGGGTGCGCCACGAACCACTCGTTCGGAAAATCTCAAGTTTAGCAAAAATTCAGGTAAGTGATTTTTCATCATCAGTCTTGAATTAATCTAGGTTTCATATAAATATTAGAGCAATTTCTAGAGGACTGATGAAGTTTTTCTCAACATAGAAGAGAATAGAAAAGAGAGCTATGGACATGGTTTAACCGTGTCCAGAGACAAGGAATGAACCTCGCCAGAATTCTAACTATATGCCACTAACCCTGGCACAACTACAGCCTTAGAATGATCTGCTCACCCCTAGGGTTCAAACAACCTACCTAAGTTGCATGGCTATCTTACCAGGTTCCACAATGCTCAACTTAAGCAAAAACAATGCTAATTAAATAATATTACAAAGCATACATATGAAATACCCACTACAACTGATAACACGGGTTCTATGTTAGCTTAATTATACAAATATACTCTAAGACAGATAAGATTTCAACATATTACTTTTGAATCAGAGTAGAATGGAAATCGACTTCAGGATGAGAATTAAGTAAGACTTAGTGCAATATAGCAAGTGTGAAAGTACACTTAATCCTATCTACAGCCTCTACGTTATTAGCGTGGCCCTATCTTATTGCTCTGATACCACCTGTGACGCCCCACACATTATTATCCACCGGATAACCGCATGGGACAAATGGGTTACTATTTGCCTGATCAGTAGAACACTGCTCCGGCAAATGGTAAACCTTTACCAGAGTTGCGCATCGGAACAATAACATAGATACTATAGATTTTATTACAGCAAAGGCCACATGGCCTACAGTCTGATATTACAAAGGTACCATCATTGGCAAAAGTGAGACTAATACCCAGGGCTCCTCTACCCGCTCCTCTGGAACTCCTACTCGTCCCAGCCGAAGTATACGAGGTCCACCTCGCCTGGATCCTCGTAATCTCCCTCCTCTACTCCGGTCGACTCGGCGCCACCTGCTTTCCCTTCATCCGACTCGTGAGCTTCCCCGAGCGGATTAGGGTCTAACAAAGGAGGTTAATAGCAAGGGTGAGTACCGAGGTACTCAGCAAGCATATTAGCAATAAATGCACTGATATGATCTCATGTCCTTAGTCAAGATTTTAGCTTCTAAATTCTGAAATTAATCTTACAAAAATATCCATTCTTGCATTTTTAGTTCTCAAATGATTTCTATTTTTCACCCAGTAAGGTACGGTCCCTAGTGATCACCGTAGTCCACATTCCAGTGAACTGGCATGAATTCATGATTTCTTGAGCACTGCGTAGGCTTGTACCACTGTACCCAAAGCTGCTCTGAACCTTCTTAACTAAGTTCTTCCACACTGCCTTAGGTATGGAATCCAGTTCAGAGTACAGAACTTTTCTCCGCTTACGTTAATTTATCCACCAGCCCATCTATTATCCATCGGTGTACCAAGTCGCTCACTTGGGCTCCACCGACTTCCAATAGCGTTTGGTTGGACCGGCTCCATGCCGCCGTACCACGCCTCCTCGCCGCGCCGCCTTGCCTCACCACGCCGGCTCACCTCCGATTCCCCTCTCTCTCCCTACTACCCCAGCCGGCTTCTCTCTCTCTTCCTCCTTCCTACCTCCTACCGGCTACTCCCCCTGCTCTCCAGTCATGGCGCCGCTCCTTCGGCTCGGATCCGGGCGGATCCGGTCTGGATCAGTGGGGTTTGCGGTGGATCTACGTCTACCGGAGTCCCCATGGTTGGATCTGAGCTGGTGTTCATCGGCTTTGAAGGGTGGCTTTACAGTGGCTTGGGTCTCCATGGTGCTTGGCCGCATCGGCTTCAATGCTGGGTCGAACGATGGCGCATGGGTACTCGGATGAACACGGTGCTACCTTCCCTTTTCTAATTACTTTGCATGCATCTTGATTACTAGTTTAATCTTCCATTACTTTCTCTATTCTATTGCAAATCGGTGGCCGAGCCTAGGGTTCTGGGTAGCAGTACTAGATGTTGATGAATGATCTTCCTGTGGTCTGACCTCACTCTAGGGCGCACTCGACTCTGAGGTGGCTGGCGGTTACCATGGTAGTAGCGGCTTCTCCCTTGGTGTGGCTTGGTTCGGATATGCTCCCCAAAAAGGAAAGAAAAGAGCAAGGAGAGAAGGGATAGAAACCTACTTGTGATGGTGGTCGGGCTGAAGAAGGAAAGTTGGGGGGTCGATGGGGACCGCAGGGGTGGTTCCACGTTGTCGCTGTCGGGGACGAAGGTGCGGCTTGCCTCTTTTTGCCAATGTGGAAGTCCTTGCCTCGTAGTGGTCCCGTTGACTTGCTTCTTGCTCCCTTATCCTCACTGGTCCCGGCTTGTCCTTGTGGTGGTGCTTCTTCTTCTTTGGCTTCTTCTCTCTGTTCACTACCGCGAGCTCTAATCCACCTTTTGGCCTCTGGCCAAAGGTGCTATGCTATGATTTGGATTGAGGAATGAGCTTTGGGGATGGTTCCTGGCTGTGGAATGTCTGCTATTTGGTTGTGCTTATCCTTGCGATGGCTTGTGGCAAATGCAGAGTATGGGGCTGGCTCTTGGTCAGGCGATCGTGCTCTGGGTGTGTTTATCTTATATGAGCCGGGCAATGCAGAGCATGGGGACTGATTTTTGGAGCACTAGGAAGATATTTCGCCTCTCCTGCTGGTCTTTGGCTTGCTCAGCTACTGGTGGCTGCTTTGCCCTTATCCCCTTCGGTCTCCTGTGCCGAGGGTGCTTCGGCCTTAAGGATGTGCTGGGCACTGTTGTTCTGGGATGGGCTAGCTAGAAAACATATGTGGGCTTAGGGGCTGAAAATGCGACGACTGTATTTGTGGGCTTTTTGTGGGCTGAATGCTTATATGCTGGGCTGTGAGCTGAAATGAATGAATTTCACTTGTGGGCTAAAAGAGCATATGATGGGCTGAAATAATTGGGCTGAAATGCACTGCTTGTGGGTTCTTGGGCTAAGGTTAGAATTGTGGGCTTGCTTTCTTAAAATTTGCCGAATGATGATGCCCACAGAGACGAGAGGTGCCGACCGGCTTGGAACGATCTGGGGAGTCTCTAAGACGTTCTCGAAATGGCCCTAATAGCCCAAGGGCACTGACGGCAACATTACTTAATTTACTTATTCTCCCTTGGATTGTTAATTATCTAATTCTCTAATTACGCAAGAAAATAGGTTGGGGTTTGGTACTAACAGCAATTCTAATTGCAGGCGAAGAACGAAAAAATGCACATTTGCTCCTACGCCGAAGACCTCGACGCTGGAGTTTTATTTCTAATTTTGTAAAATATGCTTGTAATGTAATTTGCTATTGTAAACGCAATACCAGAAATGCAATTCAGTTTTGTGAATTTTAATTGTAATAATGCTTGATGAAATGCAGTAATTAATTTTAATTCCCCGCTAATTCTTACTTAGTTAGGGTATTAGATTTAGGGTTCTTTCATCCTTCTTGAGCTTGAACACCCATTTAAGGTCAATCGGGCGGTGTCCAGCCGGGAGGTCCACTGCCTCCCACGTGCCATTGTCCTCAATGGCCGCCATCTCCTCTTCCATCGCGGCGCGCCATGACGGATCGGTGGCTGCCTCGTTGTAGGAGGTGGGCTCCTCGGTCGCAATGAGGAGCCACTCGTCGGGGTCCAGTACGCGTGGCTCGGCAGTGTTGATGCAATTGTCCACCATGCGGAAACGCCACGGCACGCCGTTGTCACTATGGTCGAGCCCCGACGAGATGTGCGACGGTGGAGTGCAGTGCTCAACTTGAGCACAACCGGTGTCGTGGGTGGCGTTCATGGGCGTTCGGGGTGACGCCACAGCTTCTTCTTCTTCCTCCAAGGACGGGACCGTAGGGGATACAGGAGCGTTCAGCTCGCCGCCGCCCAAGACGCCGCTAACCGTGTACTCCACGGTGAACATCTCAGGGCTGGCGTCGCCGTTCGCCTCCCAATTCCACCCTTTGGTCTCGTCAAACACCACGTCGCGGGTCACATGGAGCCGGCCGCCCACCGGATCGTACACCCGGTAGCCTTTGGAGCCCGCTCGCGTGCCAGCGAAAACCATCTTCACGCTTCGGTCATCGAGCTTCGCAGCGTGCGGGCGTGTAACCTTGACGTGAGTAAGACAACCGAACGTGCGCATGAAATGCACAGTCGGTTTCTTGCCATGCCAAGCTTCATAAGGCGTCATCCCTGTGACGCTCTTCGTCGGGGAACGATTCAAGATGAACACGGTGGTGCTCACCGCCTCCCCCCAAAAGGTGCTCGGCATCTGCTTCGCCTTGAGGAGACAGCGCGCCATGGCCATCACTGTTTGATTTCGGCGCTCCACGACACCATTTTGTTGTGGCGAGTACGGCGCCGTGAGCTGCCGGTGAATGCCCTTTTCCGCGCAATACTCACCGAAGGTCACCGCCGTGAACTCGCCTCCCCGGTCTGTGCGTAGCGCATGGAGTTTCCTGCCGGTCTCCACCTCGACGCCAGCTTGGAACTTCTTGATCGCACTTGCCGCCTCGTCCTTCCCCGACAACAACACCAGCCACATAAAGCGGCTAGCGTCATTGACGAGTAGGAGAAAATACTGCCTGCCACCATGGGTCGCCGGAGTGATTGGCCCGCAAAGATCGCCGTGGACAAGATCAAGCCGGCCCTTCACACGGTACTTGGCCTCCAGAGGGAACGGCGAGCGCCGTTGCTTGCCGACAAGGCACGCATCACACAGCTGGTCGACATGATCCAGCAGTGGAAGCCCACGCACCATGTCGCCACGCCCAAGTTTCTTCAACCCCTCGAAGCTCAGGTGGCTGAACCGCTCATGCCAGCGCCACGCATCGTCGTTGGCGTGCGCCAGGAGCGAGATCGGTCGAGCGAGCGTGAGGGAGATCTTGTACAGTCGATTTGCCGATCGTCGTACCTTGGCGAGAAGCTCCCTCCTCGGATCACGCACCCGCAGTACGCCATCCTCGATCAACACTTGGCACCCAACCTCGTCGAGTTGTCCCAAGCTGACGATGTTGCTGTGCAGACATGGAATGAAGTACACGTCCGACAGCATACGATGGCGTCCACCCCGTGCCGCGAACATGATCGTGCCGCGCCCGAGGATGTCCACCATTGATCCATCGCCGAACTTTACCGTGCCCGTGATGTCGCGGTTCAGCTCGGAGAAGGCCGTGCCATTTCCCATCATATGGTTCGACGCGCCCGTGTCGAGGTACCACACGCCGTCGTCTTGGCTACCGGTGTGGTTGTCAGTGTCACCCAACTGCACCGTCGCGCGTTCTTTGTTGAGGAAGACACGTTCGCCGACGTGCACAGGTGCGGCGCGCTCTGGGAGGCACGCGGGCACCGGTGAAAGAGAGGCCACCTGGGCCATCAACAGGGACGGCTCGTCGTCGTCGCCCTCCTCCACCAGCAGCGCTGCGGCCGCCGCCTCGTCTCTCTTCTTCTTCCGGCATTCCCGGGCCCAATGCCCAGTTTTCCCGCAGTACTTGCACGTATACTTGTCGATGACCTTGCCACCACCGCCCTTGCGTGCATCGTCGGTACCGCGCTTGGGTGGCTGCGCGCCGCACCGTGGCGGGACCGAGCCGCCATTCGTACCACTTCCGCTGGCGCCAGCGCTTCCGACACGCGCACCCTCCTTGTCGCGCTTGCGTAGGCGACGTATGAGATCCTCCTCCTTTGACGAGAGAAGCAGCCGAGAGCCCAGTTCCGCAGCCGCTGCCCGCGCGTCGAGCCGCTGCTCCACGGACCGAAGACGGCCCGTGACCTCCTCAATGGACAAGTCGTTGATGTTGAGTAGCGTCTCGATGGAGATTGCGACCTGCATGAACTTATCAGGGACCACCTGTAGCATCTTGCGCACGACCTCGCCTTCGGTGATGTGGTCGCCGAGAAGCCGCAGATTATTGGTGAGGCCCGTGATGCGCATCGAGAAGTCATCGATGGCCTCCCCTTCCTTGAATGCAATATTGTTGAAGTCGCGTCGGAGTTTCTGCGCGTTCGCCTCGCGCACACGCTCGACGCCCATCCTCATGATCTTGACAGCATCCCACGCCTCCTGCGCGGAGTCATTATTGCCGATCGAGGCCAGCATCTCCGGCGGGACAGCTCGAGCAATCGCTGCTAACGCCAGATGATCCACGCTGTACTCTGCGCCGCCGGGTTCGATGACTCCCCACAAGCCTTGCGCCTGCAGGTTGATGCGCATGAGCATCGCCCACTCCGGGTAGTTGGTCTTGGTCAGCATCGGATACTGCACCGACGCCGACGCTTCCTTGACCACTCGCTCGATGACGACCTCGCGCTCTCGACCATACTGTTGTCGCAGACGGCGAGGACAACGTGATGGCGACCGAAGGCGATCCCGCCGCGGAGGAGTGACCGACCCTCGTCCCACCGGAACTGACATGGCCACCAGGATCCTGAACGAGGCTCTGGTACCAATTGTTGGCTTAACGCCTGCTAATACCGAAGTTTGATGTGTTGTAGGATGAGCAATAGCACACACAAACACAGGAACAACAAACGTTTTGGTGTTGCAGAACGTTGCAACTTTTCTAGCTTTTCTTCTTCCCTTTTTTATTAGCACCATTCCTCCATGCATGCTTATCAGTTTCTGGCTGCATGCTTAACAATTACTGGCCGCTTAGCAGTTACAAGAATTCATGACGCATTGTGGGCGGCGAGCTCCAACAAAAGAGCTGAGCAATTAACTCCCTGAAAAATGCTAACTGACATGCATACTAAAAACGCTAACTGACATGCATACTAAAATAGCTAACTGACATGCAAAATAAAATAGCAACTAGATTAACCAATAGAGTCTGCCAAATCCTGTGTTGCTTGTTAGCTCGATCTGCGTCGCCCTGTCTTCCTCAGCTCTGGCTACGCTGTCCTGAGCTCCAAGCCTTTAGTCGTGCTCCTGAGCTGCGCCCGTGCTCTGCTCTGCTCTTCAACAATGAACTAAGCCAAGCCCTACAATGAGCTGATGGCTGCTGCTAGCTCCTCTATCTTCATTCCACTCTCTAAGGTCCAGCTCAATAGGACAAAACTTTCGGGAGTGGGCTGTGCACCTGCGCCATTTGCAGTGAAGGCCAGTAGGAGAGGTACCCGCAGTGGCCATCGGTGCACCCACCAGTGCTAAAGGAGCAGGTACTAAAGCTGTCGCTATAGGAGCCGTGGGAGTGGTAGGCTTACAGACAGCCAAGACGACAGAAGACGGCTGTTGAGTCATGTCACGAAGACAAGTCTCCTCAGAACAAAAATGAGTGCCTCCACCAGAGACAGGCGCGGTGAATGGGCCAGAAGGTGAGCATGAACTAGCTCAAACTCTAGTCGAAGACATGTCAGGAAATCATAGAGACGGTAAGTCTCCTTGTGAAGTTCGTGCCATTGCCATTTTGATTGGGAGCATGACTAGTGTGGCCAGATTCCATTGTTTTGCTCCAAGAATTACATGTGTGTTCCCTACGTTCTGATTAGTCCTACGCCCACCACTGGTTTTGACTGCTTTAATTCTTGAAGTACATTTTAGTTATATGGGTAGAATCTGATATATCAAACCACAATGCAGGAGGCTACAAGGTTCAAGATTGAAACAGTTCGAGATATGAAGAGAACGCTTCTCACCTTTCAGAATCAATTGCAAGAGGTTGTTGATGCATGAAAAAATACTCTTTTGTCTTACAAATCACATGATCATGTACTAATTTATCTCTTTATTTTTGGCTCAGCTCAAAGGTCGTTTCAACGATACCAACAAGGAGCAACTAAAGCTTGAGGAGCTGGATCTGCTTCATGAAAGAGAAATGAAGGTTACTCAAGCTCATGACAACTTCTGGTCAAGAGTTGTGAGTACTGTTTTAGTGTTTTTACCTTGTTATTTGCTTTAATCAGTACTAGATTGAACCCGTGCTTTGCTACGGAACTTTTTTTAAACAAATATGAATGGTTCTAAGGAATGCTTTGAGACCTCGATGGTTTTTACTGTTGCAGATCTCTTTGTCACCTAGTCTTGGAGGACAGTTCCTTGGAGCTGATCAGCAGATGTTTCAGGAAATATCAAAAGTAGAAGTTATTGAGAATGACCGCATGTGATATCAATTATGGTTGTAAGTTTACTATAGATCTCAATGCTAGTATCAGTTTCATTAATGCTAGGATTGCTGTTATCTGGATAAATTTTCCAATGTAGGATGTAAAGGAGAACGAGTATTTCTACGACAAGTCCTTTGTCAAAACTTATTACTTGGATGGGAATCCTGGAGGGTCCATAGGTACCAAAGTCCTGTGGAAAGAGTCAATGGTTAGTAATGTATAGGTTAATTGTCTTGTGTTTATCTTCTATGAATTATTTAATTTCACACAAACAACAAATGCTTGTTCTATGCATTGTAGAATCCTCGGGAATGGCTCACATAACGGGAGATCAGTTTCTTCGAGTGGTTCAGTACCACTGCTCCATTCAAGGATGATCATGTAAGTGGGTATTTTTGACGTCATGTCTGCTAAATTGATACTTGGTTACAAACTGAAGTTGATGCTGACATAACTCTACTTGCAGGTTGGGCAAGCAATCGTGCGGATGTACAGTGAGCCTTTGCATGATGTCCCGTCAGATAGAGAGGATTGGATGAACTAGGACAAAGATATGTATGTTCAGTGTGCACATAAAACCATAATTGCTGACATGTGACTGTAACTGAGTACTGAGGTTTTATCAGAAGTCTGAACTTGTACGGCTATGCTGGATCCACCTGTGCTGTAATTGTAAGATAGTGGTCACGACCTAATGAGCTGAGAATATGTTGAGAAGCTGCATCTAATTAGCTGTGTTGTGTGGGGGGAGATGTAGTGCTACTAGTACTAGCTACGATTGAATCTGAGTTGAATCGTATGGAGGAGTTTGTGACTAGTGTCCTTGCGACAATATCGCCTTCTGTTTCTTTCTTTTTTATGTAGAAGAAGGCAAGAGGAAGAACGGAGTTGTGATGCCAGATGGTGAGCAGGTTGGGAGCGGTGCGGGCTTCACTCCTTGAGTACAACGAGAGTGAGGCACTGTGAATCTTATACCTAACGCATGCATGCTTATCTCACTGTTGCCCAGGTTCACAAGTTCGGCGAAATTTTGCTTATTCTCTGCTTTCAATACTCTCAGAAAGGAAAACCATTCAGTCAAATTCTAGCTGAATTTGTCCTTATATGAATTTGTCAAAATTTCGTGCAAATTTGAGTTAAATTTCATCAAAAATTCAATTGATGTTTGAACATTTTGACCGAATTTTTTACCCAAAGGACGAAACTTTGTCCCTCTCGTTGCCCTCCGAATCCGCTGTTGCCACAGTGATTGTGCACGTGTATTTCCCGGCCGGCTTTTAGGGCTATGCAAATAGTGGGTTTCACGTCCGGCATCTCAAGGTAGCCAGGACGCCCATCCCGCAGGGCACCGGTCGCGGCCACAGAGTGCGCCTCGGACACGTTGCACCGGTCGGTGGTCGGCAGCGCGCCGACGCCGAGCGGCCGGTGCGATTGTACATCGGGCATCAGGAGGATGGTAGTACGGAGCCGAGTGCCGCGCGCCACGGCCACGAGCAGGTTTGGACAGGTGAGCTGGTGAACTCTCGTTAGGGCACGTACTGACCGGAGGCAACCATTCGATTCGAGTGAAGAATCAAGTTCGGAGAGCAAAATCAGGCTGAGTTCTCAACTGTTAGGCTAGCTTTGCATGTTCCAACTCTTGGGCATTACGTTGCCATGTGGTATCGTACATGGGGGAATGCATCATGCAGGCATGAGTAAAGGTGGGCATTTTTATATCAAAATCAAAATACTGAATCAAACCAAACTGAAAAACCAAAGATTGCGGTTTACTCGGTGTATGGTATTCGATGCGGTTTATATTTTCATGCTATTCGGTTTTTAATTTTCGGTCGGTTTTTAAGTCACGAATACCAAATTAACCAAAATACCGAAATATTATTTTCCCTTTATGTGAATTTGTAGTATTCTCATTTAATTTTGTAAGATTTTTCGACATCTCAAAAAGAAGAATATTAGTAGCTTCTAGAAATATCATTCACTCAAAAATTAATCCGGTATGATAACACTAGACTAAAGAATGTTACTACACGTTAAAGCGTTGTGTATATTCCGGTTAACCGAATTAACCGAACTGAAATAATTCGGTTAATTAGATTTGGTTTTTTATTTTAGTTTATTCAATTCGGCTATCAACTTTCAAAAACCAAAATATTTTTTACCGAATAAACCGGACTGCATAAATTGAATAAAGTGAATGTCCACCCATAAGCATGAGGCCCACCCCCAAGCATGAGCCATCCCGGACATACAGGTCTAACCAATTCACATTTAGTTAGCAAGATGCCTTTTGTGCGAAATAGGAATCAGAATGTTTGGAAGGAGTACCTTGAGGACAAACCGCTCTCTTCATGCATAAGTGCCCTCATGTGGCTCGTGCTCACTGCTCAATCGTCTGCTTCGTTATGTCATCTCCGTTCTCCAAGAAAGGCCTTCATGGCATGCCCAAGCTTTGCCGTCGAAAGAGGTGTGAAGCAGATTTGCAATGATAGCTCACAGGTTCACAGACTCACAGTAACATCGCCATCAATCAAGTCAGCCTCTCTCTTAAGATCTTTTTGCCATCGTGATCGTGGTAACTTGAAATAACTGCCGCATGCAGGTAGCTGGTCGGTTTTGGCTGCTGTAATTTTTAGGGAATGGCTACTACTCATACGTCTGGGGTGAAGCAGTTGCTTCAAACACAGACGCGACTTATTTTATCCATATAACTACATCTAACTCTACTATCATCTCTATTCCTTAACCATCTCCATTATTCTCTCCAACTATTCCTACCGATAAGAATACACAATCTCTCTCTTATCTTTTCCCTACCACCTCTCTCTCTCTGCACACATGGCCCACTCTAACTATTCCTACAGATAAGAATGCACTCTATCTTGTCTTCGCCCTGCTATTCTCTCTCCCCACACATGACCATGGCCAAATAAGGCTTAAGCTCATCCTCTCTCCTCCGTACCTCTCTTGCAGCACCAAAGCTCCTCCCCATCTGAGGTTGTAACCATTCATGCTAGAAGAGTATTGTAACACCCCAACCCTCTACAGGGTTCAAGATGCTACCACCACACCCTTACCTATTCCAAAATGCGTTGCTAATTCAGCTTTTAGCAGCACTTCCTCTGTTCTTTTGTATCATTACCCACAGATATCAAACCACAATTAACAGTAGGATAATTACAAAAGCAACTAACTTCATATTTCACAAGTTAGACATTAACATAAACGGTGGGCTCCACGACCTTGGAGACCCGCCAACATGGCTCGCTAGCAAAATAACCAAACAACGAGCCACTGAGACTTAACACTAAATCAAACATGAAACCTCAGTGTACAGCTAAACTGTTATTTCATATGTGCAGTGCCAAAAGTGCTATCCCATTCCATGCATGTCGTCATCCTTCACCTAAAAACAACGACAAAGCAAGGGTGAGTCCGGAGACTCAGCAAGCACACGATAAAACAGTAACATCACTTTAGTCATTTCAATCAACTTCATGAACTGTAAGCGGTAATTCCACTCTGTGACTGTAAACTGTAAGCTAAGTCTGTAACTGTATACTGTAAATCAATCCTATGTCCGTAAACTGTAATTCAACCCTATGTCTGTAAACTGTAAAGCGCAACTGTAATTGTAAACTGTAAAGCGCAGTATGAATCAGTAAATGTAAAGCGCAGCTGCAGAATCGTAAATTGTAAATCACAATCAGAATGTATAAATGTAAATCACAATCAGAATCGTAAATCAGAAATCGTAAATCACAATCGTCAGAAGCGTAAACTATAAATCACAATCGCTCAGAATCGTATCACTTTACATCATCTGTAATGCAATGCAATATCATGCAATGCATCTGTATGCTCTGTAACTGTAGCTTATACCGGTATAGCAGAGTGTCCACCCGTCGATGGACCACTCGCCTCGTCCTCTTTCATACGAGGTCACAACCTTCACTCCCGTTGAGTGCCTACCTCTGTAGGTCTTATTCAAGAGCACTCCGGACTAGTCGTAAGACTTTCTCACCGACCTGGCTCTTATGCAATTGCATGATGCAATATGCTCCAAATGTGAATGTCTAATCATAAATGTTACTCATCAAACTATGATTAGCACATAATCACAGACATCCTCTCATAAATACTGTAAATCATGGCATGGAATCACGAATAACATTCATCACAATTTACCGTCTACCATGCACTTGCCTGTTAACCTGGCGGACGGTGCATGGACGGCACCAAACTTGAACCACCACCTGAACAAGCATTAATTATTTCAATTTATCACTCATGCAATACATTCAATTACGGGTAAATAACGTCGCTCAAACGTCCAATCGACATAACCCACTCCTGTCTCACCGGGCAACCTCTCATTGACCCGATGTTTAACCGGTCTATAAATTGAGCGATCACATTATTTATACTCGCCGATCAAATTCTACACGCTTAACCTCACTTTAAACAGTTATACTGTCTAATCTCAATTTATTCTCTCCTCCCTCCTCTGCCACGGATCGATCAGAATAACAGTGGCAGTACCGATTGTACCGACCAGACATTTATATTAATAACGATAATTAAATAGTCACAGGCATCGACTCTAATTATCGGTATACTATTTATGCCCGACTCGGTAATATAAACAAGGGAGAACGGTTTTTCGAGGCGTTACCCTGGCCCCGAAGATCGGATCGGGACAACCCTCCTTTGACTCAGCCGGATTGGGCAGATCTGGCGGCGAGTCAACTTTCCCCTTTTTTTCTTTCCCTTCTCTTTCTCTTTCTTCTTTTCTTTTTTTCTCCCACCTGGCCAACCGCTCCCCTCTTCCTTTGCTTTTTACACCGGCGGCTCCTTTCCTCCTCTCTTCTTCACTCCACCGGCGGCTTCCTCCTCTCCCTCACTCTCCCGCGCCTCCTTCCTCACTCCCTCACCCAGCCGTGCCCCCTCCCTCTCTCCTTCCGACCGGAGTCCGGCCCTCCCCCTCGCTTCCTTGCGCGGTGCGCAACGAGCAAAGCCGGGGAGCGGCGACGGCGGCGGCAAGAGGGCGGCGACGCGCACGGGTTGAAGCAACGGCACCGGCGGCTCACACGGCGGGCGGCGGCGGCACGTGGCGGCGGGGCTAAGGGACGACGGCGAGCTGCGGCGGCAGTGCAACGGCGGCGGCGGCGGCACGCGCGCGTGCGTGGCGGCGGTGGCATCGAAATGTGGCGCGGCGCGATGGGGAGCAACAGCAGCACAGGTGAGTTCGGGAGAGAGAGCAAAATCGGTTTTGCTTCTCCCTCTATCTCTCTCTCTCATATAGATATTTGTTGGGTGGGCTGGGCTGGGCCGGGTTGAGCTCATACGGCCCAGGTATTACATTCTACCTCCCTTAACAGAATTCGACCCCGAATTCTGCACTCAAAAGTCTGTACGAAAAACAAACAACAGAATCAAATAGAAACCAACTGTAACTCATACCTGTAGAGAACAACTCTGGGTACTTCTCGCGCATGCGAGATTCCAATTCCCACGTCACTTCTCGCTCAGTCTGATGTGACCATATGACTTTAACATACTTTAACGTTCTGTGCCTCAACACTCTCTCCGATTCCTCCAGAATCCGAACTAGACGGGACTCGAAGGTGAGGTCTTGCTTAAGGGGCAATGGTTCTAGAACAATCTCATGTTCCGGATCCCTTAAGTATTTTCTCAACATAGAAACATAAAACACATTATGAACTCCTCGCATCGATTCGGGAAGACCCAAACGATTGCCGACTTCCCAATTCGTGCCTGAATTGGAAACGGCCCAATATACCGTGGGCTAAGCTTCCCTTTGATTCCAAATCTCACAATCCCTTTAGTCGGAGACACTCTCAAAAGCACAAGATCCCCCACTTCGAACTCTAGGTCTCGCCTTCTGATATCCGCATAGCTCTTCTGCCTACTCTGGGCAGCTAGCAGATTCTGTCTAATCTCCGTCACTCGTTCCACTGTCTGTTGGACCCAATCTGGTCCTAAAACTGCCTTTTCGCCTATGGCATCCCAACAGAGTGGCGATCTACATTTCCGCCCATACAGAACCTCAAATGGCGCAGCCCGAACACTGGAATGGTAACTGTTGTTGTAGGCAAACTCCGCGAGTGCCAAGTGATCCTCCCAGCTACCTTTCCACGACAGAACACAGGACCTCAACATGTCCTCTAGTGTTTGAATGGTGCGTTCGGATTGCCCATCCATGCGTGGGTGGAAAGCGATACTAAAGCGAAGTTTTGTGCCCAAAGCGCTTTGCAAGCTCTCCCAAAACTTGGAGACAAATTTGGCATCTCTGTCTGAAACTATCGTCTTGGGCACACCGTGCAATCTCACTATCTCACGCACATAGACAGGTGCCAAATCACTCGCCGAATTCGTTGTACGAATAGGGATGAAGTGCGCGGACTTACTGAATCTGTCCACCACTACCCAAATCGTATCCTTACCTCGCTGGCTACGAGGCAAGCCGATTACAAAATCCATGGTAACATCATCCCATGGCCACTGTGGAATATCTAAAGGCTGCATTAATCCAGCAGGACGCTTATGCTCACCCTTCACTTGCTGGCAAATCCCGCAAGACGCCACATACTGTGCGACATCCACTTTCATTCTCTTCCACCAAAAACTCTTTTTCAAATCCCGATACATCTTGTTCAAGCCAGGATGTATCGTGTACGGGGTACGATGAGCCTCTCTCAAAATATCATCCTTGACCTGAGCCTTTTGTGGCACGCAAAGACGGCCCTTAAACCGTATTGCGCCCGACTCATCAAGGCTAAAGTCCCCCGATTTTCCTTCATCGAGGCGCTTCCTCACTTTTTGAAGCAATCTATCGTGCTGTTGCGCTTCTTTCACCCGTTCTGGAATTGTCGATTCCAGTAACAACTGTGTCTCTACTGTCTTTGTCTTGGCATAACAATAGGAAATTCCCATCCGCTCAAGTCGACAACGAGACAACTGCGATGGAGGGTGTCGTCCCACGACTAAGGGCATCGGCAACCACATTTGCTTTGCCCGGATGGTACTCGAGAGTGAGATCATAATCCTTTATCAGTTCTAACCACCTCCTTTGCCTCAAATTCAACTCTTTCTGAGTGAAGATATACTTGAGGCTTTTATGGTCAGTGAAAATATCACAGGATTCTCCGTACAAATGATGCCTCCAGATCTTTAGAGCAAAAACCACTGCGGCCAGCTCTAAATCGTGAGTAGGGTAATTCTGCTCATGTTTCTTTAATTGTCGCGAGGCATACGCGATCACTTTGTTATCTTGCATGAGCACGCAACCCAAACCTACTCGCGATGCATCCGAGTAGACCGTGAAATGCTTCCCTGGCTCAGGAAGAGTGAGAACAGGAGCAGTTACCAATTTCTCTTTCAGAACATTGAAACTGCGCTCACAATCACCGGTCCACTGGAATTTCACGCCCTTCCGCGTGAGTTGAGACATTGGCTTAGCAATAATGGAGAAATCTTTCACAAAACGCCTATAATAACCAGCTAAGCCAAGAAAACTCCTCACCTCTTTAACATTGGACGGTCTCTTCCAATGTACTACTGTAGAAATCTTGGCTGGATCTACTGAAATGCCCTCCTGGTTAATCACATGTCCTAGGAAGCCCACTTCAGAAATCCAGAATTCACATTTCTTTAACTTGGCAAAGAATTGATTTTCCCTCAGAGTCTCAAGCACAAGCCTCAAATGCTGCTCATGCTCTTCCTCCGTCTTGGAATAAATCAAGATATCATCAATGAACACGACTACAAAGTCATCCAAATACTTGTGTAGCATGCTGTTCATTGTCTCCAAAGGACATAACTTTATACTCATAGTGCCCATACCTCATGGAGAAAGCTGTCTTTTCAATATCTTGCTCCCGCACTCGAATTTGATTATACCCAGATTGTAGATCAATTTTAGAAAACACCTTGGCTCCCTTCAATTGATTAAACAAGTCCTCAATGCGAGGCAATGGGTTTTTATTCTTGATGGTCACCCGATTAAGAGCACGATAATCTATACACATGCGCCAACTCCCATCCTTCTTCTCAGTAAATAGGACGGGGGCTCCCCAAGGTGATACACTGCGACGGATCAACCCCTTGGACAACAACCCATCCAATTGCTTTTTCAACTCTTCTTGGAGTGGTCACGCTAAACGGTACGGGGACATAGAGATAGGTCGAGTGCCAGGAACAAGTTCAATCCTAAGCTCCACATTTCTTGCAGGTGGCATTCCCGGAAGTTCTTCAGGAAATATGTCGGGGTACTCACATACCACTGGAATATCCTCAATGCGCAAAGGCGCACTCGGTTTTCCACCAGTGATAGAAGTAACCCACACTTGAACATTCGTCGGCCAGAGAACAAGCTGGCCAACACAAAAAGAGAACCTGGAGGTGCATTCCCCTGAAAAACAAGCTGGCCAACACAAAAAGAGAACCTGGAGGTGCATTCCCCTGAAAAACTATCTCCTCCCCTGAAGGGGCTTGCAAAGTGATTGTCCTCCAGAAACAGGAAATCACAGCTCGGTAGCGCTGCAACCAGTCCATACCGAGGATAACATCAAAATTATCTATCGGTATAACCATAAGATTAGCCACAAAATCCTCGCCATCTATGGAAACCATGCACTCGGGACAAACCATAGAGCTAATAATAATACCCCCTGCAGAATTGACTTTAACCAACTGTGAAATCTGTTGCATACTCAATTTTGCCTTTCTAGCAAACTCACAGGAAACAAAGGAATACGTGGCACCGGAGTCGAAAAGAACAAAAGCACTGTGTGAATCCACTAACAAAGTACCTGTCACCACGTTCGGTCGACTCGCAGACTTAGTGGCAGGCAATGTGTAGACTCCAGGCGGCACTGGGCGGCAAGAGCCCCAACACTTTGCTGTGACGGCATCGGAAAGGGAGGCTGTGCAGCATACTGAAGTGAAGTAACTGGGGTGGGAGGCTAGCAATATCCGGCAGGCGGCGCCCAGGAAGGCTGCTGTGTAGGAGCAGCTGCCAACACCTAGACTGACCCCCGGGATGAGGCATTCGACGACGCAGACACTGGCTCCCACTTAATGATACTGGAGGGATTCTGTCAACAAACCTTCTCCATGTGGCCCATCCGACCACAGTGTCGACACTCCCCTGTCCAGGTACACTCAGCAGCTCGGTGTTCACCACCACACTTAAAGCAAATCATGCCCTGCCCAGGGACAGGACGCAAAGCTGGTGGTGCAGGAGATGACGATGTCAACGGTTTAGACTTAGATGACTGTGAAGAACGTCTACTCCACTTAGACTTCTTAGGAGCGGGCCGCTAAGATGACCCACCCCTCTCACTGTAGCTCCTCTTCTGGTCACCACCAGAAGCACTCTGACCACCAGAGGGTTGCGACCCTTTAGTGAGGTGCATCTCCAACTCCATCCCTCTAGCCTGCTCGACCACTGACCTAAAGTCACGTGGTGCAGTAGCACCCATAACATGCCGATACTCAGAACTGAGCCCTCGGCGGAATCTTTTAGCCTTCTCAACGTCGCTTTTTGCGACCGATGGTACGAAACGGATCAAATCATTGAACAGCGCCTCGTACTCAGCTACTGTCATCTTTCCTTGCACAAGAGTCGACAGGGCAACTTCCATACTTTCCACAAAAGACTCTGGGTAGTACTTCGCCTTGAACTGCTCAACGAAGACCTCCCAGGTGGCTGGACCATGGGCAGGGGTCCTGGCTGAAAGGACTCCCTCCCACCAGATGTCCGCCTGACCTTTCAACTAAAAGGCCACAAAGCAAGCTCCCAGCTATGAAGTCATCTCTAACGCTTCAAACTGTCTTCCCATATAGCGCAACCAGTCTGCAGCTTGAAATGGCGTACCCGTCCCATCAAAGGTGTCCAATCGCAACGCCATCCATTCGCGAAGGCCCATTCTTGGCTCCGATGCGACTGGATCGGCCGACGGGACAGCGGCAGGTACGGTCGCAGCAGCTGCAGGCGCTTGTCGTCGTAAAGCACGAACCTCCTCTACAAACTCCCGCAACAAGGCTGAAGACTTTGCACGATCCCGACTCTGCATCGCCGCGGACCCAACTTCCACGTCGGTGCCTCTGCTGAACTTCTAGCGATGGCTCTGCTTGGGCACGGCCACGACCACGGCCTCCACGGCCACGTCGCGCACCGCGACCACGACCTCTACCTCTCGGCATCTCTGCTCACAACAGAGAAGCAATCACATAATCATCAACTTTAACATCACAAATCAACATCACAATTAGGGAAAACGCATACGCAATGCAAATCCCAAACCCAATCCTACTGTGCAACAAAGTGTGTCAAATTTTATTATTAGGCCTAAGTTAAATTTCTTTACCACAGACCTAACGCCCGCTCTGATACCAACTGTAACACCCCAACCCTCCACAGGGTTCAAGATGCTACCACCACACCCTTACCTATTCCAAAATGCGTTGCTAATTCAGCTTTTAGCAGCACTTCCTCTGTTCTTTTGTATCATTACCCACAGATATCAAACCACAATTAACAGTAGGATAATTGCAAAAGCAACTAACTTCATATTTCACAAGTTAGACATTAACATAAACGGTGGGCTCCACGACCTTGGAGACCCGCCAACATGGCTCGCTAGCAAAATAACCAAACAACGAGCCACTGAGACTTAACACTAAATCAAACATGAAACCTCGATTATGCGGCTAAACTGTTATTTCATATGTGCGATGCCAAAGTGCTATCCCATTCCATGCATGTCGTCATCCTTCACCTAAAAACAACGACAAAGCAAGGGTGAGTCCGAGACTCGGCAAGCACACGATAAAACAAGTAACATCACTTTAGTCATTTCAATCAACTTCATGAACTGTAAGCGGTAATTCCACTCTGGATCAGAAATCGTAAGCTAAGTTCAGAATCGATATCTGTAAATCAATCCTATGTCTGTAAACTGTAATTCAACCTATGTCATAAATCAGAAGCGCAACTGTAATTGTAAATCGAAGCGCAGCAGAATCGTAAATCGTAAAGCGTATGTAATCGTAAATATGTAAAGCGCAATGTATGTAAATCGTAAAAGCGCATGAATCGTAAATCGTAAAGTGCAGCAGTAATCGTAAATGTAAATCACAATCAGAATGTAAATTGAATCACAATCAGAATTATAAATCTTGTAAATCACAATCAGAATCGTAAATCGTAAATGTAAATCACAATCGTCAGAATCAGATCACTTTACATCCTTTGTAATGCAATGCAATATCATGCAATGCATCTGTATGCTCTGTAACTGTAGCTTATACCAGTATAGCAGAGTGTCCACCCGTCGATGGACCACTCGCCTCGTCCTCTTTCATACGAGGTCACAACCTCCACTCCCGTGGAGTGCCTACCTCTGTAGGTCTTATTCAAGAGCACTCCGGACTAGTCGTAAGACTTTCTCACCGACCTGGCTCTTATGCAATTGCATGATGCAATATGCTCCAAATGTGAATGTCTAATCATAAATGTTACTCATCAAACTATGATTAGCACATAATCACAGGCATCCTCTCATAAATACTGTAAATCATGGCATGGAATCACGAATAACATTCATCACAATTTACCGTCTACCATGCACTTGCCTGTTAACCTGGCGGACGGTGCATGGATGGCACCAAACGCGAACCGCCACCTGAACAAGCATTAATTATTTCAATTTATCACTCATGCAATACATTCAATTACGGGTAAATAACGTCGCTCAAACGTCCAATCGACATAACCCACTCCTGTCTCACCGGGCAACCTCTCATTGACCCGATGTTTAACCGGTCTATAAATTGAGCGATCACATTATTTATACTCGCCGATCAAATTCTACACGCTTAACCTCACTTTAATCAGTTATACTGTCTAATCTCAATTTATTCTCTCCTCCCTCCTCTGCCACGGATCGATCAGAATAACAGTGGCAGTACCGATTGTACCGACCAGACATTTATATTAATAACGATAATTAAATAGTCACAGGCATCGACTCTAATTATCGGTATACTATTTATGCCCGACTCGGTAAAATAAACAAGGGAGAACGGTTTTTCGAGGCGTTACCCTGGCCCCGAACGATCGGATTGGGACAACCCTCCTTTGACTCAGCCGGATTGGGCAGATCTGGCAGCGGGTCAACTTTCCCCTTTTTTCTTTCCCTTCTCTTTCTCTTTCTTCTTTTCTTTTTTTTTCTCCCACCTGGCCGACCGCTCCCCTCTTCCTTTGCTTTTCACACCGGCGGCTCCTTTCCTCCTCTCTTCTTCACTCCACCGGCGGCTTCCTCCTCTCCCTCACTCTCCCGCGCCTCCTTCCTCACTCCCTCACCCAGCCGTGCCCCCTCCTTCTCTCCTTCCGACCGGAGTCCGGCCCTCCCCCTTGCTTCCTTGCGCGGCGCGCAACGAGCAAAGCCGGGAGCGCGGCGGCGGCGGCGCAGGGCGGCGGCGCGCGGGTGAAGCAACGCACCCGCGGCTCACATGGGCGAGCGGCGACGGCGCATGGCGGCGGGGCTAAGGGACGACGGCGAGCGCGGCAGCGAGCACCACGGCGACGGCGACGGCACGCGGCGCGCGCGTGGCGGCGGTGGCGTCGGGGCTGGCGAGCAGCGCGATGGGGAGCAGCAGCAGCCCAGGTGAGTTCGGGGGAGAGAGCAAAATCGGTTTTGCTTCTCCCTCTATCTCTCTCTCTCATATAGATATTTGTTGGGTGGGCTGGGCTGGGCCGGGTTGAGCTCATACGGCCCAGGTATTACAAGTATACTGTGACTAGGAGGGATCCGATGAGGGCCTGTGACAAGGCATTGATGCTGGCGATGAGCCATTGGTTGGTCGTGGCCCTGCCAGATCTAGGCTTGTTGGTAATGAGGCTCCGAGCTAGCCTCCTTCCCCTCTAGCGATCTTAGGCATCATAGCTATAGACATGGTCTCCTTCTCTAGCAAGCTTTTTGTTACAACTATTTTCTTGAAATGCTCCAACACCTTTTGTCGATTGATGTATGAGTTGTTGAATTTTGTTGCAACATGGTTTCTTAGAGTTTGCTGCGAGAGGTATTTGTTATCATAGCATTTTTGGTATGGTGCACAAGAATAATATTTTTGTTGCAATGTGGCCTCTCAAATGTTGTCGTAAGAAAATTTTATTGTAATTGGGTTTTTGATTTGTTGCACATGAGCAATTTGTGTTGTAATAAGTATTTTTATTTGTTGCACTACCATCATAGTTTGGTGCTGAGTGCTCACGACATGCTGTGGGGGCTCTCAATTTGATAATATTTGCTGCAACAATCACCGGCGATGTTGCACGAATGGATGATTCGGTTTGTGGGCTCTTGATTCTTTGAATTAACCATCATCGTAATAAAAATCGAGGTGCAAGAGATGCTTGTGAGGCGAGGTGAGTCGATGCCCACGGCCCACGGGTGGGCATAGGAGGAAGAAACAGGGAGGTGGGTGTTTTGTTTGCATATAGGAAGAGAATCGGACAGTGGTATACGGAGCTCACACCCGGATCATATGTTTAGGCACTAGTCACTCCCTAATTTTTATTTTACACACAAGGCACAACTTGCAATGGACACTACCATATATACTCCTTTTGTTTTATCAAGGCATGTTCTTATTTTACTCTTTCTTCCTTATTTCCTCTTGCACCACACTGCTATATATGCATATGCCCCTGCATGCACCACAATCCTCGAGAACCAAAAGGACAACAATGGAGGGGATTGCATCATGGCCAGTGTACATGTCGCCGCTATTCCCGAACCTAAGGATGAGGGTGTGGCTTAAGTTCCTTGGTCGGCTTCGCGCTGCAATGGTGGGAGCTCAATGCCAACTCAGCCACATGCAATACCAATACTAAGGCCTTGTTCGGTTGGGTTATGGCTGATGGCTTTTCAATGTGGTTGACAGGTCAGACAAATAGTACCGACTGTTAAAAGTCAAAGCCAAAAACTGGTTGAAAAGCTGAAAAGAAGGAGGCCTAACTTGTTTCCCAAAAAATGTGTCTCCTCATTCTGCATGCATGTGCAACAGCACCGAGACTAAATTGTTTTGTTCTTTTCAGTAGGTTTTTGGGAATAAGTTTACTTTACCCCCTGAACTCTTGTGCTGGTCTAAGTTTCAACCTCCAGCTACCAAACTGTGTCTCCTCATTTTTTTTAGGGAGGCCTAAGCTGTTTCCTAGAAACTGTGTCTCCTCATTCTACATGCATGTGCGGCAGCATCAAGACTAAGCTGTTTTGTTCTTTTCAGTAGATTTTGTAGGAATAAATCTATTTTACCCCTGAACTCTTGCACTGATCTAAGTTTCAACCTTTAACTACAAAACCGAGTAACCAACACACTTTAAATATCAAAACCATCTGAAGCACAACCCTCACCCATTCCAAGGTGGTTTTGCCCCGACTTGGTATCCTAGTTGGTGAGGACTTGCTGATATGGCATGTTTGTTGGAAGTATATTAAATAAATTAGCAAATAAAAAAAATAGTTGGACCCACATGTATGTCTCTAATACCTTTCTTCTACTTCTACGCTCTTCTTCCCCTCACTCTCTCTCCCTTCCCCAGTCTCAAAGCCTTACCCCCTTTCTTCTACTACCTTCCTTCACCAATTGCCACCCGCGCGTGCCATGCACTCACCGCCTATGGCAACGGCACCACTGGTTCTACCAACACTGCCAAGAGGAAAGGCTAAGCCACTACCGCCTCCTCTTTTTCCTCCTCGCTGTCACCGTGGCCACCACCGAGGTCCCATCGCACAACCATTGTCGTTATGGCCGTGTCCATCCTAGCACTCACCATCGTGCTCCTCCTTGGTGCCAGCTCTTAGCTTGGCTGGAGGTGATGGCGTGCAATGGCACATGGCATTGGGAGGCGGCAACTCCAATGGCCAGCGATGCTACGTTGATGATCCAACATGATTAGCATGAGCATGGTTAATTGGACAAAAGTGGCCAGTGGTAGTTCAACAATGGTGGGCTAGATCTAGGGAAGATGATGTCACCGACGAAGATCTTCAGGTAGCTTCGTGGCTTGGTTGGGAAGTGGATAAGTACCAGTAGGTTTAGGAGACTATGGCACTCGCCCTAGTTTAGGCGGAGATAGGATGACGCAGCCTGATGGCGTGAGCTGTCCATGGCGGCTGTAGGGAGGAGCTCGCCGGTAGTGGTCCAGAGGATTTTCAGCTAAACCAGTGGAAGTAGAAGTACTAGTGGATTATGGGGAATCTATTGGTAGCTTTAATTTGGATGTAGGAGATGTGTGGTGGTGTGGCGATGTGGATATGCCATGGCGCGGTGAAAATAGAGGGGTGGAATAGCTTGGCACCGTCGGCGTGGACGCGATAGTCACGGGAGCCCGATGGCAATGTGTCTTTGATTGAGGAAGGTGGCGGCCTAAAAGCAGGGGAGGTCACCGACGCCATTCTTTCTCGGGCTCCTGGCCATGCAAGCCCTGTTGCCAGATGCCATCCACAACGGCGTTGCCTACATCACAACATTGCAATAGTTACCCAAATCAAATGCACACAAACTGACATTGGATAACCTGCTACTTCTAATTTCCTCTTATATGTCATCAACTCCCTCCAACTACCAACTTCAAGCCCAAATAGGAAGCGATTTTGAGTTGATTCAAGGGAGTTCAGCTGGTGAGAAGGAGAGAGGAAGTGACAAGAAGAAGTGGCACATTAGACAATGTCATGTGGGTCCATTGTATATTTTTATTTTATTTTGCATATTTGTAACGAAATGAAGATAAGTGGCATCCACATGCCATCTAGGTCAGCAAAAATTGAACATGTAGGTGCCACATTAGCCAAAACCATGGTGGTTTATGATGAAGGGGGTGTTTTGCATGATTTCAGGAGTTGAGAATTGTAAAATATCCGGTTTTGCGGTTCGAGGTTGAAACTTAGATCGACGCAAGAGTCCAGGGGTAAAGTAGACTTATTCCTTTTTTAAGAAGATTTTCAATAGTTTCTCATCTAGCTTCCCCTAGTCTCAGGATCATTTGATTTGGACAGTTGAGTCAAGGGGTAAAGTAGACTTGTATCTACATTCCCTTTCAAGTTAATGGCAGCCGCCCTAGCAGGATACACAGCAAAACTAAACATCTTTTTCCCTCTAAAAATCATTAGCAGTTTTGACTATTAAAATGGTAAAAAGGGAAAAATTAAGGATTTTCCTACAAAATAATATTACGTTATAATCGCAATAATATATGAATTAGCCACGTAAATTAGTTATTGATAGATTCATTATAAAATATATTTTCATAATATATTCTTTTGTGTTTATAACAAAACATTACAATAGAAATTAATTGTTAGAGCAGTAGTTTGAATATCATGTCAACGTCCAAAACAACCTACATTTAGAAAGGGAGGGAGCAGTTTAATAATACTGCATTCTTATTCTTCATTTGTAGAAAGATGTCTTTAGAGCCTCGCTACCACTGGGTCACATAATCAAAGGTTAGAATTGTATGGTATAATTTAGAAAAACTAAACCTAGCTTTGTATTAAGTGGGATATGAACTAAACTTGCTCATGCTTGGCCCAACCCACACGCAGTTTTTTCTAGTTTTGGGCCAAGGTTTTTAGCCGCATGCCTGGCCCAAAGCCCAATAATAATAATAACATAATGTTTTTTATTTGTCTATTTAGGAAATTAGATTTCATCATCTGGAATCTTAATTCCTTGTTTTACTCACGGTTTGGTCTTTACCTCTATGCATTTGTGATTGATTAAATGATGAGGACATCCTTAAGGAGAAACGAATCTGCATTCCTTTCGTTGCACACAAACAAATATGATTTGCATTTGACAACTCTATCTTGTTCCATAAGAAAGCCAAGTAATATTTTAAAATGTAGGCACTGTAGCAACCGGCGCACTGTAGTAGTTGCAACGCTGTAGCGGTTGGTTACTGTAGTGCCAACTTAAAATTCTATATAAGGAGGGGCAGTCACTCTTGTAATAAAACCCTAGAGTGTTTTCTTGTGGTGCTTTAGCATATAAAAATTTGAGAGTTTCTACTCTTTTGTGCTCTTATGAGTTGTGTTGATTTGCAAGAATTAATTGGTTGAGATCAATCTCGTCGTGCACTTGCCGTCCATCTAATTGTGTGGATTTGCACTTTGTGAAGTTGGTGAGGTGATTGTGGTGGTGGTGTTCTTGTACTTGACACAAGCTTGCCTCCTTTATCAATTCACATTGCTTCTTCGAGTTATCTTTGTTGTTACCTTCGTCAACCATATGCTCATCATCACCATAAGATCGGGCCAACCTCAAGAGTTTGTGTTGTTAGATCTGTATCATCTGGTATCAAAGCTCAAGGTTGAACAGTGACAAGCTTCAGTTGCACGGTGACATTTATTCTTGAGTTTGGTTTATTTTCATCCTACCACAAAAGGACAAAAAAATTACTTTCCTTTTAGCCTTTTTATTTCAGTATGAAAATTTTGGTGAGTTAGGTTAGATTTTAATCCATTAGAACCTTGATTAGATTTCTAATCCCAAAAACTATCTTATTTATTTTTGACTTAAGTTATATCGTCCAATTTTCATATCTGCCCACTTTCTATTCTTTATCTAAAACCTAGATCCGGTCTGCCTGCTAGTGCTTTTCCAGAATTGGTTAACTTCTCTTCGCTTATACTCTTTTGTTAACCATATCTATTGTTGAGTTGCTATGCTTTCCACTTATATTCTGTGATCAGCAACTAGGCAATTGTTTTTGAGTTTGGATTACTTAACTTGACAATAGTCTAGAATTCAGATTGCACTCCTTTGAGTAAACTGTAGAGACCCGAATATGCAAATCCGGACTCTCCTGTGTATTCTGCACTAGTCCAGGATCACGCTAGTGCACACAGTATAAACAAAGATGAAATATCGAACATATCACGATTCACTAAGAAAAGACTCAAATATTATTAATAATTATCAGAGTACGACCTTATGGTCAAGCTTACAATAGACTAGCCCGAAGGGCTTAACACAAACTAGCAGCGGAAAATCCAAAAGAAAGCGCAGCAGCCAATCGACATGCCCTCAGGCTATCGAGTGGAGAACGAAGCCTAATCCGCGAAGACGTCGAAGTACTCTCCTTCTGGAACCTCCTGCTGGTGATACTCCTCCTCAACTGAGCAACAGGGGCATAAAGCCGTGAGTACATTGGTACTCAGCAAGTCGTTTGTAACAAATGAATGCAATATAGTATGCAAGGCTTAACAATGGATGGCTGAAAGGTTAATTTTGCAGAAAACGCCATTTGAAAATACAATAAATAGATTGAAGGCGCATTTGAAGTAAAACAATAATAAATAATAATCAAAGGAATTGAAGTAACCACTTATGGATCTCCCATCCATAAGCTAAACCAACCACTTATGGACCTCCCATCCACAAGTTAAAACCAACAGTGAATTAACCATCCACTGTCCAAAACTTTTTAGAAATAACTATACCTCGTGTGAAATCACCGAGCATTGTCCATGACCGAGGACGCGGCTATTCGAATAGTTTTACACTCTGCAGAGGTTGCACAACTGTACCCACACGATGTGATAATCCTCACGTTAAAGATAATCACAACAAGGCCTTTACAATGTTCAATTCCAACCCAATCCCGCCCGCTAGGGTTTCGCATCACACCCCCCCTTGCGCCTCATGGAAATCAGCAACCATGTTCATCCCAGCGAGATTGAAATTGAAACATCCCAAATTAATCAGCCAGGTCTGTCCCATACCAGACATGTGGTTTGCACGGTAAGGCTCAGATCAATGGCGCACAAAGTTAAGTCCTTAGGAATTACCCGGGCGAAACATCCACATCCCATGTGCCCTCGCACTTCTTTATCGCACGATCAATCGCCCAAGTGAAAACCAATTTTGTATAACCACCGCCAATGACGCACCAACGTCACGGCACAAATTTTATAACAGTGGCACCAACCACTATTCAATATCTCATTAAGTCAAATTAATTAATCATATGTGATGATAAACCCAACGTACTAGTGATAAGCATGGCTAAGCAATTAAACGCACAACCCATGTGACAACTAATATTGCATCACTAAGTAATTTCCCATTCTATGGTGACAATGGAAACAGGGCATTCAAATTATCAAGGAGGAATAATCAATTAGGTCATTAACTACCAATACAAGGGTTTGATAATAAAATAGCGATGCATGATAATTTAAAACAAAATAATACATAATAGATTTGAAAACTGGGTTCAACATGATCAAAGGACACGACTTGCCTTGGCCTTGCTCAGTTAGGAATTCTTGATCTTCAAATCTTGCTTCAACTCCTTCGAACGCGCGATCTAACGGGAGAGAGAACGAGACGAACAGAAGAAATAAAATTTAAATAAACTCCAAAAACTGCAAAACCAGAACTAAAAGACAGAGCTCAATTTTAGACGAATTTAGGAAGAAGAATCGGGTCAATCGGAGTTCGGACGAAGGAGAACGAGCGATCTAAAGTTTGCCGGGCGAGAAAATGCTGGAAATTCACAGATGTTACTGTTCATCCGAGAGCAATTCTTTTGGCGAGAAGGCTAGCGCTGGCGAGAGGAGGCATGGGAGATGAATCTAACTAGCAACATGGGTTGTTAGGGATCTAAGGCACACATAGGAACTGACGGCACGCCAAACGGAGACCGTTGACGGCACGGGCTGCTACAACGACATGGGTAGAAGAGAGGAATAAAATCCGGGCATAGGACATGGAGAAGTAGGGTGAGCACGGGCTAGAACGCGGCTTGGCGAAGCTAGGAAAATTGTCGGCTTGGCCAGAAACCCATCGGAAACGGCGCAATCGACGTTTGAACGACGTCGGGAAGGAAAAAGGAAAAACTTAATATCTTGGTGCTCGGTGAACGAAATCTAAAACTACTTGGAGGGTAGCTACCTGAGATGGTTTGGCACGAAGTGACGCGAACGGATTGGTGAAAACATCACCGGGTAGATGGGGACACGGGATGCCATTGGCGGCCATGGCGAGGTTTGGAGGCAAAAATTTGTGGAGGCTTTTCGGGGAAACGGAAGTGAGCATGGCGTAGAACGCGGCGAGACAAGTCTAAGAAAAATTACGGCAAGGGCTAAAGCTTACCGGAGGCGACGAATCGACGTGGGGAAGCGCTCTTGACCTAGATTGGGGAAAACTCGATTCCGGAAGATTGGCTGCACCAAAACCAAATTAACTTGGCAAGAAGGTAGATGGGACATGATGGCACAATGTGACGCGAAAGAATCACGGAGAAACTCACCGAATCGCTCGAGACACGACGAGCAAATTCGGGGCCGGAGGGGCTCGGTGCCGACGGCGTCCTGGGCTTTGGGGGGACTTGGCACGGCTTGGGATGGATTTAGGGGAGTCAAGGGGTCGTATTTATAGGCTTGGAATAGGTAGAAACCGACTCCAATTCGCGGATTTCGGTTTAGAGTCCGTTTCAGAAAATTGGAGATAAAAGGCAAACGGATGAACGAAACGGAAAGAGACCAGTTGGGATGGATTCCTTGCGTGATTTGGCACAACTTTCCTTTTGGGAAGACATTGAGATAAGGTCCGAATTGAAAGTTATGAAGAGAGAGAAAATCGGAAAAAATCTGTACATGTCGAACAGATCGATCGGGCTCGCGCGCTGGAGACGACGCGTGAATGTTCATTCTCTCTCCTCTTTCTTTTTTTTTTTTGGAAATTTCAAATTGAGCTCAAACAAACTCCAAAAAATCCCAGAAAATACAGAAAAATTCCTTGTGACACAAGGAACACAAATAAAATATTTTGGGCAAATATTAATGTTTAATTTAATCATATTAAATTTTTTTAATTAATGAAAATTCCAATTAAGCTTTAATTAATTCCAGAAAAATCCAAATGGTGAATTTTATTTTAAAAGCTTCAAAAAGGCTCTGAAAATCAGGATGTTACATAAACCTACCAACCTCCACATATATTGTCATTTTCTTGGTTGCACTAAGCATGTCAGGTGCATTGCATCATGGTTCACACTATGGTGATGAAGACGAACTACACTATGGTGGTGACCTTCCCCAAGCTACTCATGATCACTTGATCGCGACAAATCAACACTGTACAAGCAGGTGCAATACTTTGGATGAGCTTGTCCAAGATCTCCTCATTGAATTGGGGGATCGTATTGCTTCGGTGGACGAGAATTTGAATGCTCACTTCACAAGGCATGAATGGGCTATTGATATTCATTTTGATGCCATTGAGGATTCTCTTCAGCGATTGGAGAGAAACCAAGAGCTACAAAATGAAGCTAGAGTTGTTGCGGCCCTGTTCATCCATGACCACAATGTCCACATGTGCAACACAATCTTGGTGATGATCATGACCTTGATGCTATGTCCGATGGAGCCTTTGATAGAAACTACCGCCATTATGGTCCTCGACATGTTTATCATCAAAACCGCGATGTAGGTCCTCTTAGGCGTTTATTATGTGGAGGAAATCACCGGGAGGATGACGGTTTGGGAAAAATCAAAATTTCCATACCATCTTTCATGGATCAAACTGATCCAGAGAAATATCTTGAATGGGTGATGCATGTTAATCAGATGTACGATAGTCAAATCAATGAAGAAAAGAAGATTCATGTTGCTTCAATTGAATTCACCGAATATGCTTTGGTTTGGAGGGATCAATTGAATAGAGATAGAAAAAAGCCAACTACTTGGGCTCAAATGAAGCAAATCATAAGAAAGATTTGTGTCACCTTATTATGTGAGAACCATCCATACCAAGTTGCTACAGCTAAAACAAAGTAATCATTCCGTTGATGAGTATTGAAAAGAAATGGATATGCTTATAATTCATGCAGAAATGCATGAGCTGTAGGAGGCTACCATGGCTTAGTTCTTGGAAGGTCTACGTGAGGATATACAAGACCTTGTCGAGATGCACCCATATACCAACCTCCAAGAGCTAGTGCATCAAGACTTATGGACTGAGAAACAAGTGCAGCAAAAAAAATCAAATGACAACCACACTTATTCATCTCCCTCTATTTGGAGGCACTCTAATAAACAAGGTGGTGGTGTTGGCTCATCATTTAATTCAGTGAAATCAACCAAATCAGCACAACCTCTTGAAAAAGAAGCTTCGAAGGCGACTAGTTCAGTAAGTAAAGTTGATCATAGTGCTATTTCAACTACTTGAACTAGCTATATTACATGCTTCAAATGCCATAGAAAGGGTCACAAGATGAGTGAATGCCCAAATAAACATGCTATGATTGTTGATTACTCAGGAGCGTATCATTCGGAAAGTGAGAAAGAAGAAGATTGTGCTTCTAACCATGAAAACAAGGAAGATTATGATACATGTTTCTTTGAGGTAGGACAAGAAATTTCTATTAGAAAGGTGCATAAAAGATGGAGAATAATACTTGGGCACAAATCAACGGCTTAACATCTTCCATACCCAAGATAACATAAAAAGCAAAGTAAGCAATATTATGATTAATGGTAGAAGTAGTCATAACCTTGCTAACCTTGATATGGTAAATAAGGTAGGATTGCCTACATTCAAGAAGCCTAAGGTGTATCAAGTTGAATGGTTGAATGATTGTGGAATTCTCAAGGTGACTCATGGTGTTAAGGTTCTGTTCTTCATTGGTGAATACAAAGATAATGTGATATGTGATGTGATTCTGATGAAGACATGTGTGACATGCGTTATTTTTGCACATTTTTTCTATCATTTTACCCTATTATTTTGCACATTTTGGGATTATTTATCATCATTTACACCCTTTTCTATAATTAATTGCTCGAAATGGACCATTTTATATTTTTCATAATTTTCTGTAGGTCGGGACGATTGAGGTGCATAAATGACAAATATGGACTTCCAAGACTGCTCCGTACAGATGTGCACATGACCGTGAATGTGTAGGACCTAACTGTAAAGAAATTGGAGTTTTCAAGGGCCAGAACAGAAGAAACCTAAAGAAGGAAGGATCTCATTGTAAATACCAAAAATTGAGAGGGCTGAATCACAAAATATCGAAATCCCCATCTCCCTCAAATCCCTAGCCGCCGGCCATAGAAGAATTTGAGCCCGGCATTATCTTCTTCTCCCCAAGCCCTCTTTGCTCCTCTTCTCTCCTGATCCTTCTCCATCTCCAGCCGCCGGCGAGGCCGGGGCGCCACCAAGTGTTGCCCCTCTCGACCACTACAGCAAGCTCCCCACCAGCGCCTAAACTCCACCAGCCACCACTGCTTCTCCGTGCCACCTCTTCCCTCTCCTATCACTGCTCCCCCTCACCACAGCAATCCACCGTGCGCCTTCCATATCGAGTCTACCTGCAGCTCTTCCTTAACCCCCATTGCTTCTCTTCTCAGTGTGATGCCTCTCTTCTTTGCTCCACCAGCCACCTCCTCTCTTCTTCCTTCCCCCTTTGCTCCTCCTCCTTCTGCTCCTCCACCACAAAAACTGCCGACCGACCCGTTAATTCCGCCATCCACCGGCCGCCATCAGAGCCACCGACGTCTCTCTTCACCACACCCCCATCTCTGCTCTCCCTCCTTCTTTCCCCTTCCTCCAAATCCACAACACCACATCCCTCCTCTCCTCCATTGTCTCATCAGCACCACCTTGACCCGCCGCTGCCCCTTACCTCTTCCCTCTGCTGCTCCGCCGACACCACCTACACCATCTCTTCACCTCCGGCGACCACACCTTCTTTCTCCTTGGTTCAGTACAATTCATCTCCCTTTCTATCCTTGCTATTCTCAATTATTTTCCAACTAAATTGCTATTAGTAATTGTTAATTTTCTATTGCACTTTGTGATTGTGAGATTGTGGGTTTGTATTTTTTCACTGTGATGTATGTAATGTGATCAGTGTTTGCGTAATTGTGCTCTCTATTAGCTGTATCTTGTGATTTTTGATGTATGTGAATCTGTGTGTGGTTGAGTTGCACAAATTAGCTATTCGGTGATCGTTCTGAGAGACCATGTGGATATGACCCCATGTTTGTGATGAGTAATTGACGCGTGTTTTGGAAAGCTTGAGTTTGATTTGAGTGGTTCGAGCCAAGTCGTTGCATGGCGCAGTTGATTGTGGTCGGACTTGGTCAAACCGAGTCGAACATGTTTAGGAGGGCTTATACTTTGATTCGACATGTTGGGCTTTATCATGCTTGATATTTTCGCTAATGGTTACTTTATCGCGAGCGGTGCTATGTGATTTGTTTCTTGTCTGTGTTGGCTGCAGGACATCGAGTGGAGTCATGGCGAGGCACGGGATGACCAGACTAGGCGCGGGCGGTGCCGAGGTCAGAACGGTCGAGGTGTGCCGAAGACGGCGAGGACTCGAGGTGGCTGCGTGGCTTGGAGGGCAAGGAATGAGGAAGTTTCCTGGAAGGTGCGCGAGGGGCGTTTTGGTAAAAGCGCAAAGCTGCACAAAAGGAAGCGGGTTTGGATAAAGCATTGAGTTGGTGGAGGCTTAATGGGTAAAGCATGGTGTGAACCCATTATGGAGGCTATAAATAGAGAGGTGCTCTCTAGTGTTGAAATTGAGAGAGTGGGTGTGATAGTTCTATGTTTGTGTCTCTCCTTGTTTGTATGAGATGGAGTAGAGTTCTTGATCTGTCAAGCATGTATGGAGACTTAGTGTGAGATTGAGAGAGAGGTGAGCTGAGAAATCTCTCATATGTAATCGCGTATATCTCCGTATCAATATCAAATTGAGAACTTTATGCTTTGGATTGATCTTCTGCTTTTTGCTGTTCATTTCGGCTGGCTCCTCATGTTTTTCAGCCAGCATTAGTCTCCATTCGGTTTAATCCTCTTCTGCTACCTTTAATTCTTTTCTGGTTGCCAAACTGATTGGTTTCTCTCGGGTAGCTACATGCTAGTGTGTTTCTTGGAGTTCTCCTTTTGTCCATCAAAAGTATTGCTCTATCTTCTTCTTTTGCAGTAGCACCTATTGAGTTGTTGAGTTCTTGTTTTCACTCGGTTCAGTCTTTGGCCCAAAAGGAGAGATATACTTTTGGCTTTACAGCACCTATTGTGTTGTCTCTCGGTTGTTTGTTGGACTGTAGAAAGTCCTTGATCTCAGTTCCTGTTTGCAGTCTTTTATTCTTGTCTACATCCGGTAGCATTCACCTTTTCTTTGTGTTCACTTTCAGCAAAAATCTTTTTATTTTCAGCAGTAGGTTTCTGATCTTTTAAAGTGCTGTTTTGTTGTGTTTCTGCTGCTGTTGGTACTCGGTTAAGGCTGAATATTGCTACCTGTTTTCGGCAGCAAGGAAGCTTTCGGCTGGCAGGAAGTCTTTGCCGTGGCAGCATTTCCTCTTTGCCGTGACAAGGATTTCGACAGCTATCCTTTGCCGTGACAACGTTCTCTGCAGTTTCTTTGCCGTGTCAAGTTCAGTTCTTTGCCGATGTTTCTTGTCCAAGTCTTTTGTCATTTCAGCTGAGATTTTCGTGAATACTTTGAGGGGTGAGTTTTAAAGGCACCATTCACCCCCCCCCCTCTGTTGCCATTTCCGATCCAACATGTTCCCTTCGCATTGCTGTCTCGACCCCTTCCTTGCTTCTTGACTCCCTCTTTTCTTCTATGTTGATGGTCAGTCGATAGTTAGGTCGTGTAGTCGTTGCCATAGTTATTTGTGTTGTCATGTACCGTTGTCATCAAGTTAGTTGTTGACCGTCATCCCCCTTTCTCTCTTGATTCCATCCGTGCTTTTAGACTCCCCCAGTGCTTCTCGACTTCCTCGCTCTGTCTCGTGGTTGGCAGCTAGTTAGATCGTCAGTCGGTAGTCCTATTCTTTCGTGTAGTCGTTGTTGTCATTCGTGCTTGTTCGTTCGTGTTTGTTCATTTGGTCATGTTACTTCAATTCGCATTGTCATTTGTCCTGTTGTTTTTGTTCGTCTGTTCATTTAGTTCGTTCATCATTTCGTCCGTGTGAATTAGGGTTTGTTCGATTGTTTTCGATATTAGTTCGTTCGGTCAATTCAGTAGTCATTTTAGGTTTAGTTTTCCATTTCATCCCCCGTTTCGATTTACCTAGCTTTAGCTGAGCATCGTTAGCCTTAGTCTAGTCTCTATGAATAACACGACACTCACCGCTATTTCAGTGGCAACCCGTGTACTTGTGGGTGTGGTATTTTTGCACGATCAATGTGACATACTATTGGAACGTTCGTGGCAACATGTTCGAGGATCCATCCATCATGGCAAAACTAATCAATACACATGCAATCTTTGGGGGCAAGAGCTACACTTTAATTCCATTGTCTCAAAAAGATGTATTTGTAACACATTTATGTTCTAAGAGTGATAAAAAGAAAAGGTAAAAGAAAAATATAGTGAGCCACAAAAATGTAAGAGAAAACCTCACAGCCAAACATAATCTATTGAAGAGCTTGCACAAAAAGAGCGAAGTAGATGCTAGGTGTGAGAAAACTAATACTTCATAACTTGTTTCTCATATTGTCTGATAAAGTACAGGTCCACAAGAAAGGAGACAACAATTTTCTCTATCATCACCGTGTGCAACAAGGAAGAAACTTGGCAACAAGCCGAAGCCAAGGATAGCTTTTTTTTTTCCAAGGCAGATGAGATGATGAGAACATCCATAAGAAGACGATGAGAACAACCGTAAGGAGAAAACAAATCTGTATTCCTTTCATTGCACGCGGACAAATCTAATTTGCATTTGACAACTCTATCTTGTTCCATAAGAAAACAAGTAATATTTCTAAACGTTGGCACTGTAGCAACAGGCGCACTATGGTAGACGCAGCACTGTAGCAGTTGGTTACTAGCACCACCTTAAAATTCTATGTTAGGATTAATAGTCCCTCTTGTAATAAGGTATGTAAGGTGGATGATACTATTGAGTTAATAGATAATCCTATAGTGGTTTCTTGTGGTGCTTTAGCACATGAAAATTTGAGACTTTCTACTCTTTTATGTTCTGGTGAGTTATGTTGATTTGCAAGAATTGATTTGTTGAGATCAATCTCTTCGTGCACTTGATCTGGTTGTGGATTAGCACTTTGTAAAGTTGGTGAAGTGTTTATGGTGGTGTTCTTATGTTTGACACAAGATTATCTCTTTTATCAAATCACATTACTTCTTCAAGTTATCTTTATCGCTATCTTTGTTGATCGCGTTCTTCAAGTTATCTTTATCGCTATCTTTGTTGATCGCGTGGTCATCATTACCGTAAGATCAGACCAACCTCGAGGATTTGCGTGGTCAGATCTGTATCATTATATATTTTAGCCTTTTCTCTTATGGGTGAACAAGGTAATGGGACCAGCTGGAGAGCTTTTTTTTTGGCGGTAGAGAGCTAAGTTATTATATTTTTCAGGCAACGATGATCGCTTCAGTTCCCAGTAATTTCGCTCAACAACAAACAACGACATTCCTGGCATCTTATACGGCTTTGACTGAATTGCCGGAGCAACCAGCAAACTATAGCACAGGGCTCCCCTGGTCGCTGGGGAATGCACAAGTATTTGACTTTTTTTTACATGCTGAATATTGAACTACTGCCCACCTTGTTCGTCATTAGCGATTCTAAAATACTTCCCTAACTGTTTGTCATTACCATTCCATCTAAGTTACAATTACATGAGCAAAATGGCAATTATTTTAAAGACCTAAAGATTCTAGATTTTGAATAGCTTTTTGTGAACTTTCAACACCAGCCGACACGTTAACGAGACTCTTGTAGCAGTCCTGCGGAAGGTGCCACTTTGCTCAAGGCCAACAGACTCATCTGCTTTCCCTTGGCCACAGTCAGAACTTAGTTGCTTGAATTCTGGGCATTGCGACATGTTTGTCACCTGTAGAGAATACAAATTGTTAATTAGTTTATATTCCAAATTAGTCCAAATGCCCACCAAATAAAAGTAAAAGTGATGTGTTGAGTCTAAATTCTCTCACCTTGTCTAGCTGATGCAGTTCGCTATCTTGTATGCCGTGCAGGTAGTCTGTAAATTGCATTAAATATCAAAAACTTCATTTGAAGAAACAAACGAGAAAAGAAATGCACGGGCCTAACCAGTATAAGCCTGATCTTTGAATATCAACATGCTGCATGGCATCAGTAGAACTGACGAAGATGCAGCAGCTATATTTGTGCCTCCAAGGTCACTGGAACCATTTCTCTCCATCATAGCTGCCTGCAACTCAACTGGTTGTATGTTTTGGGGATCTGCATCTTCCTGCCCTTTAAGCCTTTGATGGGGGGTGAAATCAATCACAACAGGGGAAGCAAGAGATATGATAGCAACAACAGGGAAGTAGGCAGGGCCATCTTGGTGTGGCTGAAAGGCAAAATATTATTGTACTTTAGCGCAGGGCATGTTTAATGTGTAACCGGAGGAAAGGAAAAATAAGGAGCTGGTGATTACAAACCATGATCCCTTGATTAGGATGGTATTCATTAATTAAAACATGATTGATTGCTGAAGGAAATAAACCACTCCACTGGCAGATTCTGTCGGTTATCTTCGTTAGCCATGAAGGTACTGCAGCATGAGATGTGTGAACAGTTTAATTTCAGTGCTACAAGATTGATACTTGAACAACAAAAGGTTACATATTTCAGAATGTGAAATGTGAGCATACTAGTAATCACCAAAAAAAAGCATTGTTGATTTTTCAACTGGGATGGGATAAACGGAAAATTTCAAAGCATGACAATTGAGAAGCATGTAACTACAAGTACTAGATAGAAACAAACAAAGGAGAAAAGCATCAAAATTTTATTCCAGGCTTCTCCAAAAAAATAACAGATGATGATACAAAGATTTTTTTGTTATTTTTGCTAATGAGAAGACAAGAAATTGTCACACCCGTCTAATATTCGAACAAACTTTCTATCTACATTAAATTTGTAGGCCACGACGTAAGAACACTCCAAAGACATTTAGAACCTGTTGTTATAGGCGTGGGCCTTGGGTCCAGTCGGGTTATTATTAGGAATTAGATATTGGTTTCTATTTGAGTTAGAGATTAGTTTCCATTGTTAGAGATATAATTAGAGATATGATAGGGGTTTCCATATTATTAGAGATAGGATTGGAATTAGATTCGATCTGTTAGGGGGAGCCATCTATATAAAGGGGCTACCGCATGCTATTGTCGCCAAGCAAGAATAATATCAAAGTCTTCCTAGTCTGTAGTCTCTCCTCTCTCCCTACGCCGACGCTATCCGGCCATCTTCTTGGTGGTGTTTACCCGTTATGAACTAAGGTTCATAACAACTTGGTATCAGAGCCGTCGATCCCTTCCCACGACTTCTGCTACCATGATTTCCGCCAAGGAGGCCAGTTCTGTGCGTGCAATGCTTAAGGCGATCCAGGAGCAGATGGCAGAGATGAACTCCCAACTTGAAGATTTGACGCGGGAGAGCATCGCAACCGACGCCAGGATTGCAGCAATTGTATCCGGCCGGAGTTTAGCCGCCGGCTACGTCCCACCGGCCGCATCAGTTCCAAGCGAGGAGGATTCCACCGTCGCAGCATCTTCTCTGGGGTCGCCGGCCATCGCCCCAGACCCAGCGCCGTCGCTGCCGTTGTCGGTCGCCGTCCACGGAGGATCAAGCAAGTCGCCACCGGCCGTTTGTTCTGCCGCTCCGCCGGCCACTTCACCGCCGCGCTCACTGCCACCTCGCCGCGATCGACCGCTTCCACCGTCTCGCCGAAGTCGCCGCCAAGTCGCCGGATCTCGCCGGATCCGCTGCTACCGCCGCCGTCGTCGATCGCCGGCTCGCCTCGTTCAGCTGCGCCGCCGGCTCGTTTCGCTAGCCGCCGCCCCGGTCGTCTCGCCGCAGCGCCGGTCCAGATCCGACGAAGCCGCCGCAGATCCGAAGCGCCAGATCCGACGAGCCGCGATCCGAAGCGTCGCGGATTCGCCGCCGTTGCCGCCGCCCGCTCGCCGGATCGCAATCGCGCCGCCGGCGCTCCGTCTCCACCTCCGCCGAAGCCGCGCGCAGCTGCTCGCCTCGCCGTGTCGCATGGCCGCCGCCGCGCCCGCTGAACCGCGAACCGCGCCGCCGAGGCCGCCAGCCGCCGCCGCCGCCGCCGCCGTGGATCGCCGAGTCGCCGCCGCTGCGTCTTGAGCTCTGCTCGCTCGACCAATGCGTGTGGGTGCAGGTCGGTTGAGAAACCGACCGGCCACTTAAGACCAAAAAAAGAAAAATTCGAAAAAAATCGTAAAAAAGAAACTTCTTTGCGGGCATTATATACGGAAGCGCTACACTTTGTCGCCTTGTTCCGCTTGGATTTGGCCGATCGTCTCCATCCGCAAAGACACCCCGCCACCGCTCATCTTCTACATCGGCGTCGAAGGTCTTCCATTGGTCGTTGTCTAGCAGCTTCGAGGACGAGCCGCATGTCCGAGAGGTGTAGTGTTATAGGCGTGGGCCTTGGGTCGATCGGGTTATTATTAGGAATTAGATATTGGTTTCTATTTGAGTTAGAGATTAGTTTCCATTGTTAGAGATATAATTAGAGATATGATAGGGGTTTCCATATTATTAGAGATAGGATTGGAATTAGATTCGATCTGTTAGGGGGAGCCATCTATATAAAGGGGCTACCGCATGCTATTGTCGCCAAGCAAGAATAATATCAAAGTCTTCCTAGTCTGTAGTCTCTCCTCTCTCCCTACGCCGACGCTATCCGGCCATCTTCTTGGTGGTGTTTACCCGTTATGAACTAAGGTTCATAACAACTTGGTATCCCTACGCCGACGCTATCCGGCCATCTTCTTGGTGGTGTTTACCCGTTATGAACTAAGATTCATAACAACTTGGTATCAGAGCAACTACAGCTTCAGCTTATGCTTTTCTTACAGCTGAAGCTAGGCCAAACAGGTGGGAGCTTCTTGGACTTTTCCTGTATGCCAAAAACCCTCTATGTACTAGAAGCCTAAAATAAGTTGAAGCCGGTAGGAGGGGTTTGTAAGTTGATGCCCTTGATAAGCTAACTTATTCGGTATGCTTAAGCTTGGTCAAACAGGCCAATAGACGACCATCATCTTGCACACCCTATTTATCATTACTATTATAAAAGAATGAGTTGGTGGTTATTCGTCCATTCTCCTCCAACCGCTTTATTCCCTCAACTTCTCATCATTCTGCACTTTTCAATCGATCAGAGCAACTTTTTTCTATAACATGATTTTCTATATATTCCATGAGTTCCATTGCAACGCACGCGTACGTAACTAGTTGTATAAAAAAGAATGGAACTTCTTTCAGCCAAGAAAGCTAGTTGATGTTGGACAGCAACTTCAATCATTGTGAGCTGTCTCCTAGGAGCACTAGTTGCTAGGTAATTCTCAAACACTCAAAAGAGCTTTCCTCATTTGTGCGGATTATAGAGGGGAGAACGAATTTTAATTATGTTTTGTGCGGATTATACAGGTAAAAATTGAAAACTTTGATGAGCACTCACAAGCCTGCGGCAGGAGCCCCTTCTCATGCACCACTCCTCCTGCACAGGTGAACTATGTCAATAATTTTCCAGTGCCAAGAAAAAGGAAGAAAAACAAAAATTTCCAAGCAAGGAATCAGGAGCAATAAGATACTGCGCACATACCCCAGTTCTGCAGCCTTCGGTTCTTCAAAGACTTCCACATGGGCGCCGGCGCCTGGTAAATCTGCATCCACATCGCCAGCATCGCATTATTCAAACCACACTAGCGCGTCAGTAGAGAATAAAAGGAAAAGGAAAAAAAAAAGAGAAGGGACTTGGCGAGTAGAAAGAACAAGATTAGTTAGTACACGGTTGAGGAGCTGCGATTGCTCGGACTGGGAGATGAAGTCGGGGACGTAGAAGACCGTGGGGATGGAGCCTACGGCGTAGTCCCCGAGGCTCCTCAAGGCCGACGCCGAGGAGGGCTGCTCCGCCTCCGCCGCCGCCGCCGCTTCTTGGGTCGCCTTGTCCTCCATTGCTGCTGCGAGTCGAGGAGGATGCACGTGCTAGGGGCCGTGGTAAGACGAAGCTACGAGTGATGTAGCGTGGGCCGTCTGTGGGCTATGAATTGTGGGCCCTGGAGAGATAAGTGAGCTTTTCTTCGGCCCAAGCTAACGGCATGCCATAACTTCTTTGTTGGGGGCCGGAATTAAGGGTAGGTTTTTTTGTCTGATGATTTATATTTTATGATTTAAATATTTAAATTTTGACTGTTCGTGAAAGGTAATATGCATAGAAAAATAGTTGCATATAATTTTAGATGGTATAACTAAACTCAGTATATTTTTTACTACAATCTTTCTATTGATCTTGCCTTAAAAAACGTACCGTTTAAAACCTAATTACTATAGACAGTATAGGCATAAGCCAACTTTAAATCATTTCGAACTTAAGTCTTGTGGGTTGCATGTTTTTGTTAGTCCTGTGGGTCGCATGTTTTTGTTCAACTTTGCCTTATGTAGGGCTGACGACCTGTGGTGTGTTGTCGTTTTTCTCTTACACAACTCAACAAAGGTCTTTTTTCAGATGAGTTGAGGTGTCTTGTCCATAGAAGTTAAAATATCTTTTTACCAAAGACTGGTCAACAGTCTGGTGGTGGGAGCCAGATGATACCACCCGTGAGCCACTCGAGTTCGATTCCTACAAATCCTCAGGGTGTGTTATTTAATCAGAGTATATATGCCAGTATTTTAATAAGAAAGCGTGTGTCTACATTCTATAATTTTAACAAATACATATGCATGCAACATTCTATGAACCATATGGTTTGTCGGTGGTATATACATGTTCTAACAGAATAGGTGGACATAGCTCGATCAAAACCCATTGTAAAAACCGCGAAGCACATTCCCTTCCACCTCTCCCATGTCTCCTCTCTCCCACAACCACCCACCTACTCCTCTCTCTCTCTCTCTCTCCACTCTATGCGGCATATATTCACCAAGTGTGTCATGATCCCCTACTCTGGTGGTGGGGGAGGGGGCCAAGACCTCATCAACATGCTCCTGACGGCCTACCCCTAAGATCCTCCTCCACCCCCAGGTCAACGAGCCCATCTCACCTGCTTCCTCTCCCACAGCTAGCGCATGCTCTGGATGCACCTCTGAAGAATCTACCCCTACCATTATTTGTTAATAGTGAGTTTTGGCAATTGATGGCAAGCGTTTGCGGGACTAATATTTTCAATGAGTTGGTGAAATAGGTTAGGTCTCCATGATGAAGATGACTTGGGAAGGCGTCATGAGTATTTTCAATGAGTTGATGAAATAAGTTAGGTTCCATGATAAAGATGACTTAGGAAGACGTCATGAGTTGATCGTCATTAAGGCAAGATTCAGGATGAAGGATGCCATCATATGTTGATGGTCATCAAGTCGAGATCCTGAAGTGGTGGATTGCTTCATGTGTTGAAGGCCATCGAGTCAAGAGGATACATCGTGTGTTAATACACATCAAGTCAAGGATCCGAACTTGAAGTGATGATGTTCGTCATCAAGTTTCAAGAAGATATGTAAAGCAAAGGTATAACTAGCATAAGCTAAAGATGTGTTCTTAGCCTTTTACCAGTCTCGATTTAATTGGGAGACCGAATTACTAGTATATGTTATCGTACTATTAAAAGGGTCATTGACCAGTAGTTTAAGTGCGTCATGTGTTGATAGATCATTTGATTTGTTCGAACTCTCTGTGGCATGATGTTATCGTTTACGAACGTATTTTACAAATAGTTGAAACTCATACATAATTCTTGTAACATGTGACTTAAATTTGTGAATGTGTTTTACAAACGGTTCAAGTCCATATCTCTAATCCTTGTAGTATGATTTTAAAGTGTATGAATGTGTTTTATAACTTATTGTGAATCATGCTTTGACTTTTGGTTACATGATACTATGATTTGCAAATGTGTTTTACAAATATGTTGAAGTATATGCAGTCTGTCTCTACTGGAAAATTGAGTGCTGTTTGATCGGGTGGTATGATCGGTTTTATGTGAGCGGTCAGACCGGTCGGCGGTACGACCGACTCTGTGTGAATGGTTGGACCGACAGACAGTATAATTGACTCTGTGTTAGCGGTTAGACCGACCGATGGTCCAACCGGCTCCATGAGAACGGTCTGGTTTGCTCCATGTGAGCGGTCTAACCGTCCATGAGGTACGACCGGGCATTTGTTGCTGGTAGTATTTTTCCAAAGAGATGTTTTTCTGGAACTTGGTCTTGTGGTCTGATCGGCCTCTGTGATGCTCTGACTAGCCTGAGTGATCTAACTGGACTCTGTATGGGTGGTCAGACCGACAATGGCTGTAACAGCTACTTTTCTAGCCATTGTAGAGGAGGTGGTATTACTAACCTTAGATTGTTTTTACTGAATTCTTGCTCAATGACTAGTTTTCTAGGTATGGGGTATAAACAACCCCTTATGGTCAGTTGAGGAGAATGATGAGTTTCCCTATTCTTCATTCTTGAGCTAAGAGTAAACCTTCTTACCTTTTATGTGCATGTGTTGCATTTAGTGAGATTGGAGAGGAAAATTCTTGTATATGTGTTATACTTGGTGGTGGATTTGTATCCATTGAGTTTTGGTACTTAATTCGTTCAAGTAAGTGTCTCCGACTTATTACTCTTGGAGGTTATCGACTCCTAGATAGCGTGGAGGCGTAGTGGTGTAGTTATCTTCTCAAGAAGCTTGTCAGAAGGCCTGGTGTGTTGTGAAGGTTGGAGCTCACCTACCCAGAATGGGAAGGGGGTACCACTAGTGAAAATTGAGATACTTGGCTTAATTTGTAGAGCTGGTCTAATATGTTTAGACTTATCTCATCTTGGAGTAGGGGAGACCAATAAGTCTCCAAATACCACGGTAAAAAAAGACCGTGTCAATTGTAGTTTACTTCCTTGTGCTCATTTATATTCTTGTAATTTATATTCATATAATTGAATTGATTGCTTGTCACACTAGGATTGCAAACTTTGACGTAGACTTAGGGTGTTGATGCACTTAGGTAAAACTTGATGATTTAGGCCTTAATTATGCAAAACCAATTTGATTTATGCTTCTACATATAAACTTAGTTTTAGCCAATTTTTTTAAAAAAACACCTATCACCCCTTTTAGTCAGCATCCTCGATCTTACAACCTTCCAAGCCTTGCCTTCTACGATGCGACCTCCTCCCATGCCGGGCGCTTCATGGGCCTCGTCGATGGCATGCTAGTCTGCCATGCCGCAATCTCACCGATCTCCTCATTTGGGTCGCTGAGTGGTCCAACATTGACTTTGGCTGTGTCGCCTCATGGCTCTGCGTTGCTACCGCTTACTTCGAGCTCTGACTTCACGCCTTGCGCGAGTAGGGCGAGGAGGCGATGATGCTCGACCTGTTGTGCTTCCAGAGGGCGGCATCGATCATGCCAATCACGACGACAACACACGATGAGCGACAAGGGCAAGCGGTGGCCGCAGGTGAGCATGTTGGCATTTTTGCTCTTTGTGTTATTTTTTATGAAACTTTTTGAATTTTTTTTGTTAAAACTTATTGAAACCTATTGAAACTTTTAGAAACTCTCTTTCTAAAACTTATTGAAACTCGAGTTTCAAAATATGAAACTTTATAAAACTTTGACTTGAAACTCATTTATGTTTTTTAATTTTTTCATAAAACTTTGAAACATGATGAAACTTCTTGCTACATCGTTTCACTAGTCGGGCTTTTTTCTAACTTTGTCAAAGTTACAATGGGCAATGTAGACGATGCAAGGTACCAGTACTATGTCTAGGGGTGAATCCAACCTACCCTCTGCCAGCTCTGTAACCCCCACCCCGCACCGATGGTAGCCAATCCGCCATGGCTTTGAGCTGGAAACTACCCAAATAGAACAGAGGAAGAGAAGGAGAAGAATAGAACATGTTTGTGTTTGGGCCATTCCTTAGCAATTGGCACTGAAGCGCAAAAGGCCATAACCCACAAGGCCCAAGTTGCAAATCTCAAATCTGGCACTAGGATCCCAAATCCCCAAGCAGACTCACATCCAATCCACCCAAAATCCCCAATCTGGCACCGATCGATGAAATTGAGAGGAGGATCAAAGAGGAGTGCATCTGAGGTCTGAGGAGGGCATCACCAGAAGGTGACGGGTGGCAGCGGTGGGCCAACACGGTGCGACTGCATGGGGAAGCTTGGGCGGCACAGCAGTGGAGTGACGAGGCATGGCCGTTGTAACATCCCAAAAATTTGAAATTGAAAAATGTGAAGTTTTTAATTTAATTTGCAATATATTTCCTTGAGAATTTGAATTTCCTTTGGATTTCTCTAAATTTTGGTTAAGGTTCCCAAAACATTGAAGGTACAAACAATAAGCCATAAAGAGAATATGAAGTCCAAAAGAAACCCACAAATTTTGAATTCATAACTAAAAGGTAACCCATCACAAGGAGGGAGAAACTTAAATTAAAATATAATAATTTTTATTGTCAATAGTATTGCAAAGGGGCAACAAAAATAAATGGATAAATCATATGCCAAATAGGTATATAAAAGGCCTAGCAAAATGAGCAAAAACATAAAAAGGTATATGTACAAAATAGCCATAAAGGAAAATATATATGTGTGTATATATATATGTACAATAGATAAGCAAAATGAAAAGAAAAAAAGAAAGAAAAGGAGAGGAAGTCAGGCCGGCCGGAGGCCCGGCCCAACCCCCTCTCTCCCCGCTCCAAACTCCCGCCCGCCGGCCCACTTTCCCTCCCCATTCCACTGCCGCGTGTCCCGAGCGCCACTCCCCCTGCCCGTGGACCCGCTCCACCCCGCGCCCCGACTCCCTGCCACGCGGGCCCGCGCTAGCTCCTTCCCCCTTTTCTTTTCTTTCTCGCGTGCGCCTGCATCTTCTCTCCTCCTTTTTGCTCCGCGCATGCTCTGAGTTGCTCCCGTGCCGTCCCTTCGCCGCTCCCTCTCGCTGCCCTCTCTGCCCTCTGCGCAGCGCCGCCCATGTCCCTCTCTGCGCTGCGCTGACCCGTCCCCTCGCCCTGCACCTCCGCGCGCCGAGCCCTGCGCCGGTTCTTGCCCAGCGGACCTCCCTCCGCGCCCGGTCCTCCGCCACCACCCGGTTCTTCGCCACTGCGCCTCCCCACCCCCTCTTCGGCCATAAGAGGTGTCCTCCATTCCCTTCCATAGCCCGCGCCATCTTCCCTTCTTTCCTCACTTTTTCCCCCAATTGGGCCTCCTCCCCAATCCACGGTCGCCGTTGCCATTACCGCCGTCGACATCTCCCCGGTAGGCCTCCGGTCGATTCCGCATCTTGGGAGCATCTCCGCGACTCCAGGAATCTTCCCCAACCGCCGGCCCAGCTCCCCATCGCCGGAGCTCCTCCCTCCACGGTGGTCCAACTACGCCACCACCGGCCTCTGCTGCCAGCTTCCCTCGGCGCCTCCCCCGCTTGGCTAACCCGTTGGTGAGCTCCCCCTTCGCCCCTAGTGCTCACACCCCTCTCCAGCTCCGCCCTCTCCCACCACGGCGCCAACGCCCCGTTTCACCTCCACCTCCGGCCGCCAAACCTCACCGCCGGCCTGCCCCGGGGATCCTCGACTCACGCCACCACCCCCATTGGCTTCCCAGCCCTCCCAGGAACCCATTTTGCCAACCAAGATCGCCTTCCCGGCGCGCGCCGCGCGGCATGTGCAAGACCGATCGCCACGCCTCCTGTTTTAGGTCCTGCCACCTCACTTCTTCTAATATGAATCTCCTCTTCCATCAGTCTGGGACACCCTCCCACCTGGCTAGACCGAGCGCGCTAGCAACTTAAGCCCGAGGTCCAGAGTTCGAACCCCTTTCCCTGCACATTCATGTAATCATTTGCTTTTGCTAATTTTAGTCCATTTTAATTAGGAAAAATTTAGGGAAAATAAAGGGATAAATCCAGGAAGGCTAAAAAAAATTTAGTTAGGGTATAAATGAGATTACTTGAAGATTTAAATTTGGAATAGATCATATGTGATTAACTAATATGGTTTGAAAATTTTACTGAAAGACTAAATACTAAATTAAAGACATTGATAAAGGAAAACAACTTAGGATAAATGACCAAATAAAGATTGCCATTAATCAAAATTAAGATATATGCCCAATATTTAAAATGCTGCCATAACTCTTAATGGTAGGTTTTACTAATTAGCAAATATTGAATTATAACCTTGAAAAACAAGCCTGGCTAGATAAATAAATTTTAATTAAAACTAATAACAATTAAAATGTAGAGACTCTCTAAGTAAATATGACGGTACAATTCTTGCGTTCACCGTAGACCCTATTAAAAATATATACATGTAAACACTATCATTAAAATACTGCCAATTATGATATCTTAAATGGTAGCTTTAGTTAATAATGATAACAAAATAACAACATGTATAGCAGGCTCGAGTTATAAAGGGATAAAATATCAGTATCAGTAAATTTTCAGGGAGCACCCAAATTAAAAGGTCATAATAATATACAGATGCTAAAATATAATAGTCCTAGGTCATCAAGCATCAAATAATCTCACAAACTTATAGATACTCGAAAATAAACATGTAACCATTAACACGAGTAATTAGGGTCACATAAAATGATGCATACCAAGCTTTGCTCAGATGGCTAAGTTTGAACTAAAATTTGAAATGAAACTAAGCTTAATGGTAGCTAAAGTATAAGCAGGATAAAAATAGTGCCATTAACTAAATCTTAACACTAGCTTTAGTACATAGTAATATTGAGCATAATTGTATATATAGCAAGCTGGGACTCGTAGAAATAGACCCTAATTCAAATTAAACTTAGCATAGTGATATCTGGAAGTATATAAAATATCATACCACAAAATGCTATAAACATAGACTATAAGATAAACTCGGTAAGCTAAAATTTGCAAACATACTTATATATATATATATATATATATATATATATATATATATATATATATATATATATATATATATATATATATATATATATATATATATATATATATATATATATATGCCCTAAAATTAACATTCGACAAAATAATACCCAGCTAGACTTACCCCGATTCATAGGTCCAAGAAATAATAAAAGCGATTATTAATAACAAGATCAAGTCATCGTATTCTACCATCGGCCTTGCCTCAAATTACACGAATCACCCATTAACTCATAATAAAACTAATATACCTTATTCTACCATCGATCTTGTTATTAATGATCAAGTCCGAATTATTGTATGCTCCCAAAAATCCCAACTTGCTTAAATATCTGAGCGGATGGTTTGGGGGCTGGTATTTGGTGCAGTGGAAGCACAAATTATGGAGTGTGGTAGAACCGCTCAGGTAATCTTAAGGACCGAATCTTGTCATGAAACTCTGTGTAAAACCGTACAACCACAAGTCTGTAAAGTACAACTTGGCTAAGTAAATTTATCGAAACCCCCGGACTCATCTCACTGGTAGTGGATAGGAGTGGATACGCAAGGGCAAGAGAAGGCCTAAAGGGACACCGAGTGGAGGGTGAAGTTTCTCAGTCGTACTAGCGCTGAGGGGAGTGGAGCCCGAATAACGCTAGTAACCGTGGGGAACATCCCGTGCATAGATGGGACCCACCGCAAGTGGGAGCATCCCATAAGGTGAGATGACGAAAGGGACTAGATACTTTGAAAAGTCACTATGATGGTCTGCTCAACCACATGACTAAGGAATCGTGTGGGGCAACGAGTTGATTGTCTCTTGTGGTGAAAGTTGTCGGAACCCGGAGTAACAGCTCCTGGATCCTCTGTGTAAATTGCACTAGTCCAGGATCAACTAGTGCACACAGTCACAACAAAGATAAATACCAAGCACAAATGACTGATTATATTAAATAAAAGATACGGCCTTATGGCCAAGTCTTACATCAATGCTCATTGGCAAAGTAAATAAAGGAGTTAACTGCGGAAGCAAACTGATAAATAGCGAAGCCCAAGCTCGCCACAGCAAACGATAGTAAGACGCGCCTACTCGCCCAGATCTTCACCGTGGTTGACGTCTTCCTTCTCGTGTGGAAAAAGCAAGGTGAGTACAAACTTGTACTCCGCAAATCACCCGGAAAATGCAACATAATGATAAAGGCTTCAAAGGAAGGCTCATAGGGTTAGTTTGCATAAAAAAAGCATTTAAGAAATACAATAAGTAGATTGAAATTACTGAATTTAATACATAAGTAAAAACAAGACTTGAGTTAGAAATTAATACCGTCGGTCTGCAGCTCACCATACACCAACCTATCCACGGGCATCACACCGGACCATCTTTTCCAAAGATCACGTATGGATTCCATCCATCCACACGTTTCAAACACTCGTGGATTCCATCCATCCACAAGTTACCATCCTCTCATGGGTTCCATCTACCCACAAGGTTTTTCAAAACATTTTTGAAAAGCAAAGTCTAATCCATGAAAACTTTTACTCAAGATGCCCATGACCGTAAGGCACGGCTATCCAGATATATTATACACTCTGCAGAGGTTGTACAGCTTTACCCACAAGACACGATCATCCCATATTGCCACCGGTTTACACACTTCCTTAGGTGTGCGGCGAGGAGTCGTGACAAGGCCTTTACAATGCAAAGCCTTCAACTGGTCGAGCCAACTCTAAGGTTTCACCTAGTAAGGAATCCACTGGACCGGGACCCCTCTTGAGCCTAGACGAGACTTCTCATGGCTTAACCACGCCGCCCAAGTGAGACTTCACATGGCACCAACCACGCCACTTTCAACCTACAACTCGGCTCAAAGTTGGGACTTTGCAAATTATTCACCGGGGCTGTCCCATACCACCATGTGGTAGTACGATAAGGGCTTTGCAACAAGAGCTCACGAGCACCGGTCCTTAATTGACTCAGCCCAACCACATACCCCGTGCACGACATACCAACCACTGCGGCTCCAACCAACAGGCATGCTGCACTCCACCACTCTAACCAATTTCCTAAGTCTAAACCAGTTTCACATTTATTTTCAAAATAGTTTCATAAACCTCATTGACTCACCAAAGTCAAGAGTTCATACCATTTTATGTAAAAGGGGTTCGTCATTTTATGTGAAAGATATCCCAAACATTATATCTATGCAGTCTAAGCATTTGATATAAATTCCTCTAGCCAACACTAATGTATTAACTAGAGTTTGAATCTAGGGTGACAAGGTATTGAGGAATTCAAATTCAACGGAGGAATTAACAAGTAGGCATAACTATATTTAAAACAGTTTGAAATATTTGAATAAAAATATGCATGCAATATAATTTAAATCAACATAATTTTATTTGCAATTCTGGGATCAACATGATCAAGGAGGGTGACTTGCCTTTCTCTTCAACTTGGCTTGAATCTTCGTCGAAGAAATTTCCCGAATCGTCGAAGTCTACACGTCAAAATAACCCACCAAATTCAAATTAAATTCAAATTGACTTCAAATATTTGAATTGAGGCCAGAAATGGATAGAGGGGAATTTTTGATGAATTTAGAAATTTGAATGGGCCAAATCGGAGTTAAAACGAGGGAGAACGGGCTCCGGGAAGATTAAATTCAGAGAAAAGAAAAATCTGAATTTATGGAATTATTTTTCTAAAGGAAAATCTGGGATTATTGCGTCAGCAAGGAATTTAATTTCGGCTGGAATTATTTTTCAACGGGAAAAGGGACTTATGACGCCAGCATGACGTCAGCCCGAGGGGAGCCGACTGACCGGTGGGCCCTTGGTCCATGGACCGGGTCCACGTAAGAAGATGTTGGCCGAGGTGGCAGGGGCACGGTGGCGCTGACGGCGGTGGCGCGGAGGTGGCACCGACGTGGCTGCCACGCGACCGCCACGCGGCGGCGACGGGCAGTGGCGGGAGCTCTGGAGCGCGCCAGAGGAAGAGGAGGCACGGGGAGTGAGGTGGTGGGGCGGCGCGGCACGGGGTGGCGGAGACGGCCGGCGACGAGGAGGAGACGGCGGCGCTCGGGTTGCCGGGAGGACGGTGCTCGGCGGCACGGGAGCATGGCGAGAGGCGGCGAGGACGAGGGGCGCGGCGAAGACGGGAGGCGTCGGGCGCGCGGGTAGCGAGGCGGCGCAGTGCTCACCGTGCCCTCGCCGGTGCTCGGGAAGAAGAAGCACGGGGCGAGGGAGCTCGGGCGACGGAGGGGGCGAGTTGGAGAGCGGAAGGGTGGGGCGAGATGGGGAGGAGTCGGGCGGGGGCTTAAATAGGCTCGGGGAGGGGAGGGTGGCCGAGATTTCTCGCCGAGGCGAGCGGCGGTTGCGGGCGGAGTTGGGGAGGCGGGCGCGAATCCGGCGGGGGAGGAGGTGGCGCGTGGGCGCGAGTCCATCGGGGGAAGGTGGCGCACGCGGGAGAGAGGGGCGTGGCGGTTAGGCGCGAGCGGTTGCAACGGCCGGCGGCGGGTGGGAGGAAGAAGATGGCGCGCGGGAAGAAGGCGAGGGTGGGCGACACGCGGGCCTGTGGTGGCGCGAGAGGGGAACGGCGCCGACGGTGGCCCGCGGCAGAGACAGCGAAGGGAGACGCGCCGACAGTGGGCCGAGGCGCAGAGAGAGGGAGCGAGAGAGGGCGCGGGCCGACGGTGGATGGGCGCCGCGTGGCCGAGGCGGTCAGGCGGCAGAGGGCGAGCGCGCGACGGCCGATGGGCGAGGCGGACACGTGGCGAGCAGGGGAGGGGGCGACGGCCGGATGGCGGCGAGGAGGGTGGACGTGGGCGGCATCTAGCCGTCCACGTGGCGGCCGGAGGGGAGGGGAGAGGAAATTAATTTTCTGATTTTTTATTTTGATTTTTAGAAAACACCATAAATGCCTTTTAAGCTCAGAAAAATACCAAATAACTTCCAAAAAAATTCCAGAAAAAATCCTAGAACCTCCTGGGGACATTTGAAACTTAATAAAAAATATTTCCAACTAATGTTGGTATTTAATTTTCATACTTAAAATACTTTTTAATTTCAAAAATAAATTTTTAAACTCCAGATAAACCAGGGAACCAAATAAAATCCAAATAACTCCAAATTTTAATTTGACATAGAATTTTTATCAAAATATCATTTTATTTAATAATTTTAGGTTTTTTTTTGAAAATGCTTTTCAAATCCAGCTTTTTCAAAAACAGAAATTCAGGGCAAATCCAAATTTAAAAACTTAGGCACAAAAATACTTATTTTAATTTTAATTTTATTTTATTCTATTTTTATTATTCTATTTTTATTTTTTTAATTTTTAGCAAAAATTCGGGATGTTACAAATCTACCCCCCTTAAAAAGAATCTCGTCCCCGAGATTCGGGTTGGCTAGCAAAGGAATGGGTTTGGATCTTACTCTGCACGCCTTGAGTTGAGATCTGATTCAGGCGTCCTTTGAAAAACTTCTTTGGCCCTCCATTGGCTGCATGCAGGTGGTTGGCGGTTGATGCTCCTAGGGTACCATTCTTCACTGCCTGCTGCTTCTTGGGGCAATTGCTGGCGTAATGTCCCATCTCATGGCAGTTGAAGCAAGTAATTCCTGCTGCAGGGTTCGGGTCCTTCAAGACCTTGTTGTCCTTGGTGTTGGGGAAGGGGTCCATGGGAACTAGCTCTCCTGTGGATGACGATGGTTGGAATCTGTTGGCTTGCGGTGGAACTCTTCTGACCTTGGAGAAGCTGCCGGTGTTCATATGCTCACCATGCATCCGTCTCTTCCGGTTCTCAATCTCCTGATGCTTGGACTCCTGGCGTATCGCCTTGCTGACAAGCTGGTGGAAATTAGCGTAATCATTGGATAGGAGCTGAACCGATATGTCATCATTAAGTCCTTCTAGGAACCTTTCTTGCTTGGCTTCATCGGTGGCGATGTCTTCAGGTGCATAGCGCGCCAGTTGGTTGAACTTCTGCAAGTACTCATTGACAGTGCGGCTTCCTTGGCGCAGTGCTCGAAATTCCCTTTTCTTCAGAGTGACGGTGCCAGTGGGAACATGAGCTTTGCGGAAATTCCGCGCGAACTCATTCCAAGTGATATCTTGAGCATTGGCATGCGCGGCAGTGTAGGTGTCCCACCATTCTGATGCTGGTCCCTGCAGCTGGTGTGAAGCAAACAAAACTTTTTCCCGATAGCTGCATTGGATGATGTCCAGCTTCTTTCCGATTGCTCTGAGCCAATCGTCTGCGTCCATGGGTTCTGTGCTGCTGGAGAAGGTCGGGGGACGCAAGCGCATAAACTCCGATAGCCTTGACTGAGGAGCTTGAGCTGGCACAAGTGGAGCTGGTGGTGCATTGTTGTTGATGGTCTGCGTCAACAACTGAATAAGTTGAGTCTGGTTTGCCATCATTTGAGCCCAGTCAGGTTCATTTGCCGGTGAAGGGACGGACTGACTTCCTGGCTCTCCATTCATGTTGCTGTTGCTGTTGTTCCTCGTGTTCACCATCTGCTGGTTGCTTTTAAGAATTAGGAAAGAGGGGACTCAAGGCAAAGGAAGGAATAGGGGATATTTTGCGCAACCCAAAACAAAACTTCAACTTTAATAAAACCTTTATTAATCTCATGATAAGTAATAGTTATGGCTGTCGACAAAAGAGAAAGCTTGACAGCTCATAACGACGCTTTATTAACTATCTAACAACTTATCCTAAAGGGCTAAGGGTCGCCTTGGTGTCATCCTTCGTGGCTCTCGATGCACAATACGAGCTCCTTCAATGCGGAGGCTGAAGAGGTGGCATAGACGAAGAACTGCTTTCGCGGCTTCTTGTCCGCTCATAAACGAGTATCCATTTCCCTTGAAGCGAGACGCAGACTTCCTTGTCCAGTTTGCTTGGTAATGAGTAGAGTGAAGCGATGTCCCACTATCCGGTCTTCATGGCGATCTTGTTTATGTATGTAGATAGCTCGACGTTGAAATCTCAAACGACGAAGCAGTCGGCAAAGACCCATACTCCATCCATCATTGGGTGCATCATCAAAAGTGTTCATCTACAATTATTTGAAAAGGAGAGAGAAGTTAGAAGAGTGTTTTTGAATGATATCATTAAGGAGAGGAAGAGTTGGGGGATGAGATGAAGCAAAGATTGAGGGATGAGAGTAAGCATACATATGTATATGTATATGTATATGTATATACATACATATTTTTTTGAAAATATTGTTTATAAGAAAAATAAGTCCTTATAGTCAAACCATTCTATTCTACCTACGGTCGCGTCTTAGTATCAACTGCTCGATACCACCTTTGTCGAACCGAGTAACGGCTCCTGGATCCTCTCGTAAATCGCACTAATCCAGGATCAGCTAGTGCACACAGTCACAACAAAGATAAATACCAAGCACAAATGACTGATTATATTAAATAAAAGATACGGCCTTATGGCCAAGTCTTACATCAATGCTCATTGGCAAAGTAAATAAAGGAGTTAACTGCGGAAGCAAACTGATAAATAGCGAAGCCCAAGCCTGCCCACAGGCAAACGATAGTAAGACGCGGCCTACTCGTCCAGATCTTCACCGTGGTTGACGTCTTCCTTCTCTGTGTGGAAAAAGCAAGGTGAGTACAAACTTGTACTCCGCAAATCACCCGGGAAAATGCAACATAATGATAAAGGCTTCAAAGGAAGGCTCATAGGGTTAGTTTGCATAAAACAGCATTTAAGAAATACAATAAGTAGATTGAAATTGCTGAATTTAATACAGTAAGTAAAAAAAGACTTGAGTTAGAAATTAATACCGTCGAGCTGCAGCTCAGACCATACACCAACCTATCCACGGGCATCACACCCGGACCATCTTTTCCAAAAGATCACGTATGGATTCCATCCATCCACACGTTTCCAAACACTCGTGGATTCCATCCATCCACAAGTTACCATCCTCTCATGGGTTCCATCTACCCACAAGGTTTTTCAAAAACATTTTTGAAAAGCAAAGTCTAATCCATGAAAAACTTTTACTCAGCATGCCCATGACCGTGGGCACGGCTATCCAGGATATATTATACACTCTGCAGAGGTTGTACAGCTTTACCCACAAGACACGATCATCCCATATTGCCACCGGTTTACACACTTCCTTAGGTGTGCGGCGAGGAGTCGTGACAAGGCCTTTACAATGCAAAGCCTTCAACCTGGTCGAGCCAACTCTAAGGTTTCACCCTAGTAAGGAATCCACTGCAGGACCCCTCTTGAGCCTAGACGAGACTTCTCATGGCTTAACCACGCTCGCCCAAGTGAGACTTCACATGGCACCAACCACGCTCACTTTCAACCTACAACTCGGCTCAGGTTGGGACTTTGCAAATTATTCAGCCAGGGCTGTCCCATACCAGCCATGTGGTAGTACGATAAGGGCTTTGCAACAAAGAGCTCACTGCACCGGTCCTTAATTGACTCAGCCCAACCACATACCCCGTGCACGACGGTCAACCACTGCGGCTCCAACCAACGTGGCATGCTGCACCCACCACTCTAACCAATTTCCTAAGTCTAAACCAGTTTCACATTTATTTTCAAAATAGTTTCATAAACCTCATTGACTCACCAAAGTCAAGAGTTCATACCATTTTATGTAAAAGGGTTCGTCATTTTATGTGAAAGATATCCCAAACATTATATCTATGCAGTCTAAGCATTTGATATAAATTCCTCTAGCCAACACTAATGTATTAACTAGAGTTTGAATCTAGGGTGACAAGGTATTGAGGAATTCAAATTCAACGGAGGAATTAACAAGTAGGCATAACTATATTTAAAACAGTTTGAAATATTTGAATAAAAATATGCATGCAATATAATTTAAATCAACATAATTTTATTTGCAATTCTGGGATCAACATGATCAAGGAGGGTGACTTGCCTTTCTCTTCAACTTGGCTTGAATCTTCGTCGAAGAAATTTCCCGAATCGTCGAAGTCTACACGTCAAAATAACCCACCAAATTCAAATTAAATTCAAATTGACTTCAAATATTTGAATTGAGGCCAGAAATGGATAGAGGGGAATTTTTGATGAATTTAGAAATTTGAATGGGCCAAATCGGAGTTAAAACGAGGAGAACAGCTCCGGAAGATTAAATTCAGAGAAAAGAAAATCTGAATTTATGGAATTATTTTTCTAAAGGAAAATCTGGGATTATTGCGTCAGCAAGGAATTTAATTTCGGCTGGAATTATTTTTCAACGGGAAAAGGGACTTATGACGCCAAAGATGACGTCGGCCGAGGAGCCGATCGACCGGTGGGCCCTTGGTCCATGGACCGGTCCACTAAGAAGATGTTGGCCGAGGTGGCGGGGGGCACGGGTGGCGCTGACGGGGCGGCTGGCGCGGAGGTGGCACCGACGTGGCTGCCACGCATCTGCCACGCGGGCGGCTGACGTGGACAGGTGGCCGGGGGAGCTCGGGAGCGGCGCCAGAGGAAGAGGAGGCACGGGGGAGTGAGGTGGTGGGGCGGCGGCACGGGGTGGCGAGACGCCGGCGGCGAGGGAGGAGACGGCGGCGCTCGGGTTGCCGGGGAGGACGGTGCTCCGGCGGCCTGGGAGCATGGCGGAGAGGCGGGCGAGGACGAGGGCGGCGCGGCGAAGACGGGGGAGGCGTCGGCCGGGCGCGAGGGGTAGCGAGGCGGCCGCAATTGCTCACCGTGCCCTCGCCGGTGCTCGGGAAGAAGAAGCACGGGGCGAGGGAGCTCGGGCGACGGAGGGGGCGAGTTGGAGAGCGGAAGGGGTGGGGCGAGATGGGGAGGAGTCGGGCGGGGGCTTAAATAGGCTCGGGAGGGAGGGTGGCCGAGATTTTCGCCGAGGCGAGCGGCGGTTGCGGGCGGAGTTGGGGAGGCGGGCGCGAATCCGGCGGGGGAGGAGGTGGCGCGTGGGCGCGAGTCCATCGGGGGAAGGTGGCGCACGCGGGAGAGAGGGGCGTGGCCGGTTAGGGCGGAGCGGTTGCAACGGCCGGCGGCGGGGTGGGAGGAAGAAGATGGCCGCGCGGGGAAGAAGGCAGGGGTGGCTGACACGCGGGCCCAGGTGGTGGCGAGAGGGGAACGGGCGCTGACGGGTGGCCCGCGGCGAGACGAGCGAGGAGACGCGCGACAGTGGGGCCGAGGCGCGAGAGGAGGGAGAGAGGGCGCGGGCGGACGGTGGATGGGCGCCGCGTGGCGAGGCGGTCGGCGGCAGAGCGCGGAGGCGGCGCGGCGAGATGGGCGAGGCGGACACGTGGCGAGCAGGGGAGGCGACGCACGGATGGCGGCGAGGAGGTGGGCGTGGCGGCATCTAGCCGCCCACGTGGGCCGAGAGGAGGGGAGAGGAAATTAATTTTCGATTTTTATTTTGATTTTTAGAAAACACCATAAATGCCTTTTAAGCTCAGAAAAATACCAAATAACTTCCAAAAATTCCAGAAAAATCCTAGAACCTCCGGGGACATTTGAAACTTAATAAAAATATTTCCAACTAATGTTGGTATTTAATTTTCATACTTAAAATACTTTTAATTTCAAAAATAAATTTTTAAACTCAGATAAACCAGGAACCAAATAAAATCCAAATAACTCCAAATTTTAATTTGACATAGAATTTTTATCAAAATATCATTTTATTTAATAATTTTAGGTTTTTTTTTGAAAATGCTTTTCAAATCCAGCTTTTTCAAAAACAGAAATTCAGGGCAAATCCAAATTTAAAAACTTAGGCACAAAAATACTTATTTTAATTTTAATTTTATTTTATTCTATTTTTATTATTCTATTTTTATTTTTTTAATTTTTAGCAAAAATTCGGGATGTTACAAATCTACCCCCCTTAAAAAGAATCTCGTCCCCGAGATTCGGGTTGGCTAGCAAAGGAATGGGTTTGGATCTTACTCTGCACGCCTTGAGTTGAGATCTGATTCAGCGTCCTTTGAAAAACTTCTTTGGCCCTCCATTGGTGCATGCGGTGGTTGGCGTTGATGCTCCTAGGTACCATTCTTCACCGCTCACGCTTCTTGGGGCAATTCTTGGCGTAATGTCCCATCTCATGGCGATTGAAGCAAGTAATTCTGCCGCAGGTTCGGTCCTTCAAGACCTTGTTGTCCTTGGTGTTGGGGAAGGGTCCATGGGAACTAGCTCTCCTGTGGATGACGATGGTTGGAATCTGTTGGCTTGCGGTGGAACTCTTCTGACCTTGGAGAAGCTGCCGGTGTTCATATGCTCACCATGCATCCGTCTCTTCCGGTTCTCAATCTCCTGATGCTTGGACTCCTGGCGATCGCCTTGGCGACAAGTGGTGGAAATTAGCGTAATCATTGGATAGGAGCTGAACCGATATGTCATCATTAAGTCCTTCTAGGAACCTTTCTTGCTTGGCTTCATCGGTGGCGATGTCTTCAGGTGCATAGCGCGCCAGTTGGTTGAACTTCGCAAGTACTCATTGACATGCGGCTTCCTTGGCGCAGTGCTCAAATTCCTTTTCTTGAGTGACGGTGCGGTGGGAACATGAGCTTTGCGGAAATTCCGCGCGAACTCATTCCAAGTGATATCTTGAGCATTGGCATGCGCGGCAGTGTAGGTGTCCCACCATTCTGATGCTGGTCCCTGCAGCTGGTGTGAAGCAAACAAAACTTTTTCCCGATAGCTGCATTGGATGATGTCCAGCTTCTTTCCGATTGCTCTGAGCCAATCGTCTGCGTCCATGGGTTCTGTGCTGCTGGAGAAGGTCGGGGGACGCAAGCGCATAAACTCCGATAGCCTTGACTGAGGAGCTTGAGCTGGCACAAGTGGAGCTGGTGGTGCATTGTTGTTGATGGTCTGCGTCAACAACTGAATAAGTTGAGTCTGGTTTGCCATCATTTGAGCCCAGTCAGGTTCATTTGCCGGTGAAGGGACGGACTGACTTCCTGGCTCTCCATTCATGTTGCTGTTGCTGTTGTTCCTCGTGTTCACCATCTGCTGGTTGCTTTTAAGAATTAGGAAAGAGGGACTCAAGGCAAAGGAAGGAATAGGGATATTTTGCAACCCAAAACAAAACTTCAACTTTAATAAAACCTTTATTAATCTCATGATAAGTAATAGTTATGGTCATCGACAAAGAGAAAGCTTTGACTCATAACGACGCTTTATTAACTATCTAACAACTTATCCTAAAGGGCTAAGGGTCGCCTTGGTGTCATCCTTCGTGGCTCTCGATGCACAATACGAGCTCCTTCAATGCGGAGGCTGAAGAGGTGGCATAGACGAAGAACTGCTTTACGAGCGGCTTCTTGTCTGGCTCTGTTAAACGAGTATCCATTTCCCTTGAAGCGGAGACGCAGACTTCCTTGTCCAGTTTGCTTGGTAATGAGTAGAGTGAAGCGATGTCCCACTATCCGGTCTTCATGGCGATCTTGTTTATGTATGTAGATAGCTCGACGTTGAAATCTCAAACGACGAAGCAGTCGGCAAAGACCCATACTCCATCCATCATTGGGTGCATCATCAAAAGTGTTCATCTACAATTATTTGAAAAGGAGAGAGAAGTTAGAAGAGTGTTTTTGAATGATATCATTAAGGAGAGGAAGAGTTGGGGGATGAGATGAAGCAAAGATTGAGGGATGAGAGTAAGCATACATATGTATATGTATATGTATATGTATATACATACATATTTTTTTGAAAATATTGTTTATAAGAAAAATAAGTCCTTATAGTCAAACCATTCTATTCTACCTACGGTCGCGTCTTAGTATCAACCTGGCTCTGATACCACCTTTGTCGGAACCCGGAGTAACGGCTCCTGGATCCTCTGTGTAAATCGCACTAATCCAGGATCAGCTAGTGCACACAGTCACAACAAAGATAAATACCAAGCACAAATGACTGATTATATTAAATAAAAGATACGGCCTTATGGCCAAGTCTTACATCAATGCTCATTGGCAAAGTAAATAAAGGAGTTAACTGCGGAAGCAAACTGATAAATAGCGAAGCCCAAGCCTGCCCACAGGCAAACGATAGTAAGACGCGGCCTACTCGTCCAGATCTTCACCGTGGTTGACGTCTTCCTTCTCGTGTGGAAAAAGCAAGGTGAGTACAAACTTGTACTCGCAAATCACCGGAAAATGCAACATAATGATAAAGGCTTCAAAGGAAGGCTCATAGGGTTAGTTTGCATAAAAAAAGCATTTAAGAAATACAATAAGTAGATTGAAATTGCTGAATTTAATACTGATAAGTAAAAACAGACTTGAGTTAGAAATTAATACCGTCAAGTGAGCTCAGACCATACACCAACCTATCCACGGGCATCACACCGGACCATCTTTTCCAAAAGATCACGTATGGATTCCATCCATCCACACGTTTCAAACACTCGTGGATTCCATCCATCCACAAGTTACCATCCTCTCATGGGTTCCATCTACCCACAAGGTTTTCAAAACATTTTTGAAAAGCAAAGTCTAATCCATGAAAAACTTTTACTCAGATGCCCATGACCGTAGGCACGGCTATCCAGATATATTATACACTCTGCAGAGGTTGTACAGCTTTACCCACAAGACACGATCATCCCATATTGCCACCGGTTTACACACTTCCTTAGGTGTGCGGCGAGGAGTCGTGACAAGGCCTTTACAATGCAAAGCCTTCAACCTGGTCGAGCCAACTCTAAGGTTTCACCCTAGTAAGGAATCCACCAGACCGGGACCCCCTCTTGAGCCTAGACGAGACTTCTCATGGCTTAACCACGCTCGCCCAAGTGAGACTTCACATGGCACCAACCACGCTCACTTTCAACCTACAACTCGGCTCAGTTGGGACTTTGCAAATTATTCACCCCGGTGTCCCATACCACCATGTGGTAGTACGATAAGGGCTTTGCAATGAGAGCTCGCTGACCGGTCCTTAATTGACTCAGGCCCAACCACATACCCCCGTGCACGACAGTCAACCACTGCGGCTCCAACCAACAGGGCATGCCTGCACCCACCACTCTAACCAATTTCCTAAGTCTAAACCAGTTTCACATTTATTTTCAAAATAGTTTCATAAACCTCATTGACTCACCAAAGTCAAGAGTTCATACCATTTTATGTAAAAGGGGTTCGTCATTTTATGTGAAAGATATCCCAAACATTATATCTATGCAGTCTAAGCATTTGATATAAATTCCTCTAGCCAACACTAATGTATTAACTAGAGTTTGAATCTAGGGTGACAAGGTATTGAGGAATTCAAATTCAACGGAGGAATTAACAAGTAGGCATAACTATATTTAAAACAGGTTTGAAATACGCTGAATAAAAATATGCATGCAATATAATTTAAATCAACATAATTTTATTTGCAATTCTGGGATCAACATGATCAAGGAGGGTGACTTGCCTTTCTCTTCAACTTGGCTTGAATCTTCGTCGAAGAAATTTCCCGAATCGTCGAAGTCTACACGTCAAAATAACCCACCAAATTCAAATTAAATTCAAATTGACTTCAAATATTTGAATTGAGGCCAGAAATGGATAGAGGGGAATTTTTGATGAATTTAGAAATTTGAATGGGCCAAATCGGAGTTAAAACGAGGGAGAACGGGCTCCGGGAAGATTAAATTCAGAGAAAAGAAAAATCTGAATTTATGGAATTATTTTTCTAAAGGAAAATCTGGGATTATTGCGTCAGCAAGGAATTTAATTTCGGCTGGAATTATTTTTCAACGGGAAAAGGGACTTATGACGCCAGCATGACGTCAGCCCGAGGGGAGCCGACTGACCGGTGGGCCCTTGGTCCATGGACCGGGTCCACGGAAGAAGATGTTGGCTGAGGTGGCAGGGGGCACGGGTGGCGCTGACGGGGCGGCTGGCGCGGAGGTGGCACCGACGTGGCTGCCACGCATCTGCCACGCGGGCGGCTGACGTGGACAGGTGGCCGGGGGAGCTCGGGAGCGGCGCCAGAGGAAGAGGAGGCACGGGGGAGTGAGGTGGTGGGGCGGCGCAGCACGGGGTGGCGGAGACGGCCGGCGACGAGGGAGGAGACGGCGGCGCTCGGGTTGCCGGGGAGGACGGTGCTCCGGCGGCCTGGGAGCATGGCGGAGAGGCGGGCGAGGACGAGGGCGGCGCGGGGTAGCGAGGCGGCCGCAATTGCTCACCGTGCCCTCGCCGGTGCTCGGGAAGAAGAAGCACGGGGCGAGGGAGCTCGGGCGACGGAGGGGGCGAGTTGGAGAGCGGAAGGGGTGGGGCGAGATGGGGAGGAGTCGGGCGGGGGCTTAAATAGGCTCGGGGAGGGGAGGGTGGCCGAGGATTTCTCGCCGGAGGCGAGCGGCGGTTGCGGGCGGAGTTGGGGAGGCGGGCGCGAATCCGGCGGGGGAGGAGGTGGCGCGTGGGCGCGAGTCCATCGGGGGAAGGTGGCGCACGCGGGAGAGAGGGGCGTGGCCGGTTAGGGCGGAGCGGTTGCAACGGCCGGCGGCGGGGTGGGAGGAAGAAGATGGCGCGCGGGAAGAAGAAGGGTGGGCGACACACGGGCCTGTGGTGGCAGCGAGAGGGGAACGGGCGCGACGGTGGGCCGCGGCGAGCAGCGAAGACGGCGAGGGGAGACGCGCGACAGTGGGGCCGAGGCGCGAGAGAGGAGCGGAGAGAGGGCGCGGCGGGCGGTGGATGGCGCCGCGTGGCGAGGCGATCGGCGCAGAGGCGCGCGCGCGCGCGGCAGATGGGCCGGGCGACACGTGGCGAGCGAGGAGGCGGCGGCCGGATGGCGGCGAGGAGGGTGGACGGGGGCGGCATCTAGCCGCCCACGTGGCGGCCGGAGGAGGAGAGGAAATTAATTTTCTGATTTTTATTTTGATTTTTAGAAAACACCATAAATGCCTTTTAAGCTCGAAAAATACCAAATAACTTCCAAAAATTCCAGAAAAATCCTAGAACCTCCCGGGGACATTTGAAACTTAATAAAAATATTTCCAACTAATGTTGGTATTTAATTTTCATACTTAAAATACTTTTAATTTCAAAATAAATTTTTAAACTCAGATAAACCAGGAACCAAATAAAAGCCAAATAACTCCAAATTTTAATTTGACATAGAATTTTTATCAAAATATCATTTTATTTAATAATTTTAGGTTTTTTTGAAAATGCTTTTCAAATCCAGCTTTTTCAAAAACAGAAATTCAGGGCAAATCCAAATTTAAAAACTTAGGCACAAAAATACTTATTTTAATTTTAATTTTATTTTATTCTATTTTTATTATTTATTTTTATTTTTTTTTTAATTTTTAGCAAAAATTCGGGATGTTACAAAAGTGTACAAACTCTGCAGAGTCAAAATTATTCGAATAGCCGTGCCCACGGTCAAGGGCGGACATGGGAACTTAACCAGATATAGTTCTATTTCGAAAACTTTGTGGGTGGTATTGGGAAAGTGAAGGGTTGCAGATGGTCCTGGTTTGAATTGTCCTGGGTGTCGTCCGAGTGGTAAGTTAAGCGGCTATAACGTTGAAAGATGCTATATGGTGCAGATGTCATGTAATGGTGGATGGAATCTGGATCGCTATTATAAGTGCATTTTCTCACATATTATGTTTTTGTTCAAAACTGTTAGGTCTAAGAGAATTTCTATGTATTATATTTCTCAGTAATGATAATACATCTTACAAAGTAAAATGTCAGGAAGAATAGATAGAGTTGTAAGAAAAGAAGATGACTGTTTGTGTTAACCGCATAATGTTATTGGTGGATTCATGTCAATCATAAAGGTGAAAACTATAGTGCGGATTTTGAGAGAAATAAATTGATAGAACCTAAATGAATATATAGGCTAGATAGATGATTTAAATGATTTTTTGGAGAATTAGGGAGTGTAAAGGTAATTGCTGGATTACAACACTGATAACTAATATAAAATCTTGGAAGATATTGGCGATAATGGGATTAATAGAATTGGATCAAATACTAGATGGATGAATTGAATTTCTGGGAATATTGGAGGATTAATAACAATTATTGGATTATAATCTTGATCAGTGATATTTTCGGTGGATGTATACTAGTGAGTCGTAGATTTGATCATTGATATTTTTGGTGGAGATATACTAGTAAATTATTTAGTGGTAGATAATGGAAAATGAGATTGATTATTGGAAGAACAAAATATGATTTTTGGATCAATAACAAAAGGATTGAATACGAATGATTTCGGTGGATTTGAAAGCAATTGTGTTGGTTAATCATTGGAATTTAAAAATGAAGAGTTGATGATTAGCAACCACAAGATTGGATTGTTAGGAATTTAGAATACACAAGATGTTGGTGGATCTAAAATAAAGAAGTTGGTAAATAGTGAACCCGAGATTGGATCCATGAATTGGTGGAAAAATTTAGATTCATATGGAAGCTAGCAACCCCGATGTGATTAATAGAATATTTAGACGTTGTAATGGGAGTTGTTTGATCGGTGGATTAAATAAATGATTACACCTGCTGTTTGGAGTTTTAGACAACAATCAATAAAGAAAGGGTAACTTTGATGGATTAAGTCAATTATGGCAATCGTTGTGTGGAGTTTTAGGCAGCAACATTAATACTATGATTAAATAATACAAATAATGCTAAAAGCAATTTCTGGCAAATAAAATAACCCGAGCCTCTCCTTTGATAAGCCATGCATGCTAATTATTTGCATCCTGTGTATTGGCTCGCGGAGCACGGTGGTTTGTGCTCACACTCGTTTTCACAACAAATCCGTAATCAGAATCGATCACTACGCCAAAGAACACGATTGGACATGATGGCAGAGAAGATGAAGATGTCAAGGGCTAGGTCGCGAACCTCCAGTTGGCTGCCTGTGGGCATGTCCTGAAGGTCTCACCTGTGTGCTTCGTTCTTCCGCTGCTACAATTTAATGATTTCGGCCTAGTTGGCCCATGTGTAAGTCTACTATTTTATTTATGCTTCCGCATGATATGTATTTTGATGTCCATTATGTAACTGTGAGCACTATCTACTGATCCAGGGAATAGTGCGGTAAAATCACAGTGGATTTCGGATGTTAAAATCTGGGTCCCTACAGCTGTGGAGAAGCTGAGTCAACGGCACGCCCGACACGATGAGTTGTCGGGGCGGCTGAGCCGACGAGCTGTGCGGGAGCAGGGTAGCCATGGCGGGGAACGAGGAAGCCATGGCGAGGAGGGGTCAGGGCAGCGGGCCGTGCGGGGAACTGGGAGGCGGCCAGCGGGAGCGGTGGAGGTGGAGGATTAGAGGGGAGGATTGGGGTGGGGGAAGATGGGGGGCCCGGAGGTGGTGGCAGTCAGCAGCAGGTCAGGTGGTCGAGTGGGGCCTGAGAAGGGCCAAGGGCGAGCTGTGGCCTGTGGTCTACGCTGCGCCTTTGGTAATTTATAGCCTAGTCAAAAAAATTTATTCTTTGCTGAGTTACACTTAAGAATCATCAATAAAGTGATGAAATTTACATTTGTTTGTAGATTTGTAAATCATAATAATAGCTATATTTATAACAATTTAGTTTAGTCCAGCCCACCTTCTATTTTTATCATAATTTCGTGGCTGACTGCCTACGACTGTGTTTGTGTTGTCAACGTAAGATCGATGCAGTCATGCCGACATGCAGTAGAACCGTCCTACATTTATAGCCGAACTCAGTGCACGGTCCAAGCGCACTTGGAAAGCTTCTTCTTCTCGTACTCTCCACCGATCCGGCTGGCTGCACGGCCCTAGGTTGATCCTCTTCAATCTCGATGGGACTTGCCATGCCATACTACTCAATGAGAAGTCAAGGGCAGAACATGGTCACCGTCACATACTACCTCGCTCTTTTCTCTTCTAGAGTTGCAGCAAAACTTGTCCAAACCCTGCTGAAAAGTTCCTTTCTCCTTGTGCTAGCTCTTCTCCATCTGCCAAGATACCCTGCACTGCATGTCGAGCCCGATCATGTCCTAATCTGTCAGCAGGAGATGAATTGACGCCCAACAGTGCCTGTTTGTCCTGAAACTATGCATGCAGTCTATGATCCATGCCACTGCATCTACGTGCAGACAGACAGCAGGCACTGCAGAATGCAGATGCCAATGGCCTAGCGGCAATAGTCTAGCTAGTAGGGCTGTGCACATTACCCAAAAAAACCATGCTAAAAAACTTAACCCAGCTGGTTAACTCGGTTTGACTGAAATTCAGTATGATATTTAGATTATAGATTTTTTGGCGTTCGATTTTTCTAGTAAAAATCAGTGGAAAACCGAAGACTACGCTGTGAATGTAATGCCTGATTGCCAGTGAGGCCTAGTAATAGCGCGCAGTCCGTCGGGCCGTCGCATTCGGCCTATACCCCATAGAGAGCGACTGGACTGTAGCTGTAACGAACCACACTACGCTACCAGTCTACCACAACAATGCCAGTGGGAAATGGCCCAATGCCACAGGTAGGGGTGGAAACGGATCGGATACGATCGAATAGTCTCAAATACGAATACGAATCCATATTTTTCAAACGAATACGGATACGAATTCGAATATTCTCAAATACGGATACGAATATTCTCGAATACGAATACGGATATTTTCGAATACGGATTTTCTTGGATACGAATATCGGATAAAACGGATTCCTAGCGGTTTTACCGATTTTTCACCCGTTTTTGACCGGTTACCGGTTTTAAACCGCCTAAATTCAAATTTTGAATCACAAAATTTGTATGAATTTTTCATAGGTTCTAGAAACGGATCGAATACGAATCGAATAGTCTCGAATACGAATACGGATACGAATATTCTCGAATACGAATGCGAATACGAATACTCTCAAATACGGATACGAATATTCTCGGATACGAATACGAATATTTTCGAATACGGATTTTTGCTTACCATATTTGTGTTTTCTCGGATACGAATATCGGATAAAACGAATTATCCGTTACCGTTTTCCACCCCTAGCCACAGGCACTCAGGTAGGCAATGAGTAATAAAAGTGTTCCTTACTTAATTACTTCCTTTGTCTGCTAGGATTGCATTATATGCATAATTGCATATGCATGGATCATACAGGCACACGGCTCTTTTAGGCCTCGACGGTGTCAGAGTTGATGTCTTCATGATGAACACTCGGCTCTTGAGAACAGCAGCAGAGCATAACATTATTGAAATTTGTGTCAACTTTAGTAAATATGATATTTACTGATATCGCACCGAAATAATTTGGAATTTACCGATACCAAACTGTATTTTCAAAAATACCGTATATTATTAAACTAACAATACCCTATTTGTTATATATACCATTTATACTGAACTGACTTTACCGAACTAACCGAACGCACAGGCCTATAGCTAGGGCTGCCTTTGTTCCTGTGCGCACATGAGACAGCACATGTTGGGCGCAGGGGACGACACGAGCAACAACAAAATCAGCAATGTGGTGACCTGTGAGCCGCGAGCGCCGCGGCTTTGTTCGTTTCCTCGGTGCTTCCCGCCTAGCTTCCTGGTGTTTTCACTCCTTGGATTTGGTTACTTTATTTTTTAAAAAAAAAAAGATATGTGGCAATGTGAAAGAAAGATCATATGGCAAAGGGAAAAATGCAGAAAATAGTTGCTTACTCGGAGAAGGGATTTGGATGGAGTCGTTTGACAATACACATTGACATAACCCTTCGATCGAGAAACCACGCTTAAAATGGGTGGTCTGGCAAGAGAAATCGGTGAATTCTCGCGTATCGCAATTTGCTACTTGAATTTTGAAGCACTCCATTTGAACATTCTATTGCGCGATCCAACGACCATCGACATAAACATTGTAATGTTATTGGAGTAGTCACTGTTTAGACATGAATTCTGTTTTATACTGCTGTGGTGTTTCATATTCTGTTCTCCACGCTTACTGTAGGGCTAATGTTCAGGCTTGACATCCATATCGGTTGGAAGGCCGTGCGGTTATTGAAGGCAGATGAGACAAGAGCATCCGTACCCCCCATTGCAGTAAGTGTTCGTGCTCAAAGCATCCAGCTAAGGCACCACTGCACTACAAAGGATGCAGATGGAATATATTCCAACGAAATAACGTCACAATCATGGTCATTACTGAAACAAAAAAGGGTGTAGCCAACTGCCCTGTACTCCAAATGCGATTAGCTACTACATCAAGCAGGATTTGCAAATACATTTTGAGGTTTCAAATTAAATTGATTTGAAATGAGGAGCATGATATGGAATTATTGTGCAAGAGCATGCAGCTTGGCATGTGATTTTGTTTTGTTTTTGCTTTTGGGAGTGATTGAGGTTCGGGTTAGTACGTGCACAAGTGCCTTGTCTCCAAGGAACCAGCACAAGGGTCACAGGAGAGATACAACCATTAGGGGACCAAGCATGTGACTGCCAACCAGTAAACCCACCTCATCGCTCCAAGTCATGCATCCATACAAAACTTGCAGATATCCCCAATGATTCACTTCACATATGCCCAATAATAAAGATAATAAATAATCCCTCTGTTTTGCAATATTTGTCTATATTCCACCATACACACAGACTAAGAAAACACCAAAAGCCTATTTAGTTTTGGAGCCTAAGATTGACACGTCTAACCTTAGCTGCATCTTAGTTTCTTAGGGCCTGTTTGTTTCAGCTGTAGATTCTGAGAAGTAGCTGGTGAGTATCCAGCTAGTCAGAATCTGGAGAAGCTGGATAACCCGACTTCGGCTACTAGTTTATTTTCGGATTTCGTAGCTTCCGCTACTTAGAATCGGATGAAAATCTGAACTGTTTGGGAGCCGCAGATTCGAGAGTAGCTGCGGTGTCCGGTGAAACAAACAGACCCTTAGACAGGTGTTGCCACAATTGTGGCTTGGCACACTTTTTAGTCATATGACTTACACGCCATAGATTCAGTTTTTTTGCCTAAATTTGCCACATTTGTGACGCCAAATTTTGTTGCCAGCGTAGCTTAAGATAGTTGTGGCAAAGTTAAGCATCAACAAATAGGCCCTAAGGTAGGGGTAGAGAGAGAAAAAATGTTTAATAAGAAATGACCTTACATATTCCTATTAAATGCTATACCACGACCACTTAATATTTTTCAAAGCATTTAAGTAAGAGAAAAAAAATACATAACTATACTCTAGATACCTTCTATGGACAAACATATTAGAACAGATACTTCCAAGGCCATGAAAAAATATAGCTAAACGGAGGGGTAATATTATTATATCATTTTGTAGCAAATACAGCAAAATGTCTCTGGTGGAAAGGAGCATGAGTATGCAAGACACTGAATTACTTCACAAAAGTCACGTCTTAATTGGTTACCCTACATAGCTGTAACCTGTGTAAAGAAAAGTAATCCTCTATGTCAAGATCTCCACACAACTACACAAGAACACAAGTCGAAAAAAGAACAAAGCCTCATCATCGACATCATCATGTATCATGTATAAGATATTGGATCATGATCCAAGAAATTTTCACAGACCCTAACTGCAAGCCTGCAACTGCAGAGCCGCGCAGCACGCATCGCAAGGCTAACCAACCCAACCAATCCATCATCTTCCATGAGACCATCATGACGTACCCATGATTGACATTGACCCAGCTCTAGCTGAGCCGAGCTCTCCCCAGCAGTATAGTACACACACTTGTCAAACTTATCTTCCCTTGTGTTGTTTAAAGGCGAAAGATTCTGACAGCCAGCCTTGTAGGGATCCACTCCACGTTCCTGCCGTCCCGCGCTCACATGCGTGGTGCGTCCCGTCCGTCGCCATTGATCAGCAGCCAACTCGCCCCGGTTGACTGATACGTTGTACTGTCTCGAGCTGCAACTGCGCCTACGCGGCCGGGGTGGTTGGTTGGTTGGTGATTGCAATGCAATGCATGGGCTTCGTCGCTGATCTTTGAGCCGGCGTTGTATAATTCTGTCTCTGTTGTCGTGTGAGACGATAGATAGATTTCGTTGCGTTGTGTTTGACGAGGGAAGGTTAGCTGCTAGCAGGGGAGCAATGGGGAAGGCGGGGAGGTGGCTGAGGAGCTTCTTGGCGGGGAAGAAGGACGGCAAGATCAGGGACATGGAGAAGCAGGGGCAAGGTGACGCGACGCCGGTGGCAGCGAGCCCGAGGGAGAAGAAGCGGTGGAGCTTCCGGCGGTCGGCGTCGCCGGGGAAGGCCGCCGCCGCGACGTCCCCGTTGACCCCGGAGCAGAGCGTGCCCGGCGGCGCGGGGCTTGTGGGCGGCGGTTGCCTGTCGTTGTCGGAGCGCGAGCTTGAGCAGAGCAAGCACGCCATGGTGGTGGCCGTGGCGACCGCGGCGGCCGCCGACGCCGCGGTGGCTGCTGCGCAGGCGGCGGCAGCGGCGATACGCCTGACGGAGTCTGAGAGCGACCTGTCGGCGAGCCTCGTCGAGGAGGCGGCCGCCGTCAGGATCCAGGCCACCTTCAGAGGCTACCTGGTGAGTTCGATGTGAACAAGTCTGTTGATGTTTTGGTCCAGTCCAGCTTAATGTGATTAGCTGCTGCGACATGACAATAAGAACAGTACTACTAATGATAGTGTTTTGCTATTCTAGTTCGATTAAGTTCTTATTTTGCAATTCTTTTGATCTATTTGCAATTGTAGACAGTTCTGATATGCATAGTACATACCTTGTCATGGCAATCAGTGAATGAACGCATTGTTAGGCCATAATTAAACATTTTGTTCAGGTACATCTTTCAGTCTTCTAATCGTCAGTGTCAAGATAAGAACTTAAACTGTGCCATACAATTCTAGTACCAAAGTTCTTAAAAAATGTTAAGCACAAATGTACAATGTTGCAAACTAGCAACGTAAATACTATGATCAACAATGCACGTATCCTGAGCAAATGCAGAAGCAAATGAACAAATTGGTCACAAGTATATGCGCACTTTAGAATTTGTCACTATGTCTTACTGACTAGTGGATTCTAGAGCCATATGTCAATGAGACATTAGAGGCAAATCATAAAATGACACATCTTCAATGGTGGCAAATGATCAATTCCCTTTTTTTTTCCATGATGCGGATATGCGATGATGTGCTGCAGGCGAGGAAGGCTCTGGGAGCGCTGAGAGGGCTGGTGAAGCTGCAGGCGCTGATCAGAGGCCATCTGGTGAGGAAGCAGGCCATCGCCACGCTCCGCCGCATGCAGGCCCTCCTCCTGGCGCAGTCCGGCCTGCGCGCGCAGCGCATGCGCATGCTGGAGGACGACCACGCGCCCCACCCCGCCGCCGCCCACGCCCACCGCCGATCGCCGCAGCACCCCAGGCACCGCCGCTCCTACGTAAGCCTTCCCGCCCGCGCTCTCCATGAGAAGTTGAAAATGTGTTCGGCGTTGTGGTTTGCATTTGACGGACACGGCGGTTTGTGCAGGAGATGGACAGGTCCGGCGAGGAGCAGGTCAAGATCGTCGAGATGGACATCGGGGAGCTGCCGCGGCGGGGGCGGAGCAGCTGCTCGATCGAGGCGAACGAGTCGAGGGAGCGGCGGCTCGCCGAGTACTACGGACAGTGCTCGCCCGCGCCGTCGGCGGCGTTCACCGAGCTGATGAGCCCGCGAGCCTACAGCGGGCACTTCGAGGACTTCGCGTCTTTCGAGCTGACGACGGCGCGGAGCAGCCCGTACGTGCCGGGATCTGCCGCCGAGCCGGCGTCTGAGTTCTTCCCGAACTACATGGCCAACACCGAGTCGTCCCGCGCCAAGGCTCGGTCCCAGAGCGCGCCGAGGCAGCGGACCGACTCGCCGCTCGAGCGGCAGCCGAGCCGGCGGCACGGCCCGGGCGTGCCGAGGAGCGTCAAGATGCAGCGGTCGTCGTCGCACGTCGGTGTGCCGGCGTCGGCGGCCGCCGCCGGGTACGCGCACTACCAGTACCCGTGGTCCGTGAAGCCGGACCGATCCAGAGCGTCGCTCAAGGACAGCGAGTGTGGGTCGACGAGCTCCGTCCTCACCGCGGCCACCGTCAGCTACTGCCGCTCCCTCGTCGGATTCGAGGTGCGCGGCGATCCATTACATGATATACTAGAGCAAAAAGTTTGCGAATTTGTTCGTGGTCTGACAAGCTCTTGGTCTTGTTTTGAGTTGTTTCAGGTGCGCAGGGGCCAGTACTGAGTTCTTGGTAGCTGAAACAAAGCAAGTGACAACTCAGCTTCACATTGTATCAGAGAGAGTGTGCCGTGTGTAGATGTCGTCGATGTTCAACAAATTTTAGGTGCTTAATGGCTTGATGATGCAATTCTTAGCAGTTTTTTTGGTAAGCGATGTGTTCACAAACGTGACCAACTTGCTCAATCTAATACCCAAATGATTCATTCAACTTCAGAGATGTATGATATAGTAGCTGAATGCCTGTGCATTGATACGGATAAAATATCATATTATTCTAACTCGTTGAGTTGTCGTCTCAGGCCTTGGCCTACACCACACATGCGTATCTGACAACAGAAGGTAAAATCTCTATCAATGTTTCCCCTAGTTCACATATCTACTATCGAGTTAATGTAAAATGTTCTTTCGCAGGTAGTTGGCTCATTCGGTTATTCGTGTAGAGTGTGTGCTAATTCATGACCACAATTTTAATCCATCAAACATTACAACAAATTGCATAACATTACTAAAAAAGGATCATCATAGACGGTTCAGAACTGTCATCACAGATAGTTTTCTGAACCGTCTAAATTTATATTACTGTAATAATCGAATGTTATCACAAACGGTTTGTAAGTCATCTGTGATATCACAATATAGACAGTTTGTAACTAGAACCATATGTGAAAAACATCATCATAGACGGCGCGAACCAAAAGTCGTCTGTGATACTCACATATCACATACTATACCAACCGTCTGTGATACTTTTCCACCACAGATGGTTGGGAAATAGAATTGCATGTGATGTGCGAGTATTATAGACGGTTTTTGGTTCAAGTCATCTGTGATAATTCTTCACAGACGGTTTATACCATAAAACCGTCTGTGATAGTTTATTCTATACCTAAATTTTTCTATTGTTTGGCTAGCTTCAGGAAATGTTAATTATGTCATCTGAAAACAAGCAAATACAGCAACAAACATAACAATACATTTTATTTTTTATTAAGATTAGAATCCACCATTACAACATCACAAGATAAGAGTAGGTTACCCCATCTAACTAACACAATAAAAACATGAAAAGAACACATATCCTAATCCTACGAACCTAACCCTTAAACATAGTGAAAACAGATAAAAAGCAAATATCCTAGTAGACAGTAGAAGCTCAATCGCGCCGACGAGGCCTCTATGCCTAGGACCTCTTGCCCCTGATACAGCGTGCGAGCTAGATGTCCTTGACGCCCACCATCCCTGACGCCGACTTAAGCGTCGCTTTGGTATCTAGCTGCTTCCGCGGCGTCTTGCCTCCAATAGACTTGTGCGTCGCTTTCGTAGTCAGTTGCTTCCACGGTGCCTTGTCGCCCGTGGACTTGTGCATTGTCTGCTTCATATAGGATGGCGAGGAGGCTGTGTTTGGGTGAGTATTTATAGGGGAGGGAGAGGCAGGAGCACAAAAAATTTTGGCCCGGGGATGAAGAGATGGAGCTACGATCCGTGGGGTAGGGGTTGGTGGATTTCTATTGGCTAGGATTGGGTTGGGGAGAATCGACGGGCCCAACGGCCAGGGACATAATTATCACAGACGGTTTGAATCACAAACCATCTATGATACGTAATTATCACAAACGGTTTGAATTACAAATCATCTGTGATACATAATTGTAATATCACAGATGCTCAACAATGTTGACACCCATGATTAAGTCTCAGATGCTTACTCCTACTAAACAAACTTAATTGGAGAACTGATTCAACTCAAAACGGTGTTACCAGTACTAATGATTGCTTGTAGCCTCCAAATGGCTAGCTTAAATACTTCACCGTAGCATTGGGTCGTATAGCACAAACAGGAAAAGTTGGAACATTACTACATTAGGATTGGTAATGACTGCTTAAAGCACAAAATAGCAAAATGTCAAATAAGAGATGTGGAAAACCATAGCAAACCAGCAAAATGGATGAGTTATGGCAGTGGTGGATCCAGGAAAAAATTTTGGAGGGGCTGAAGTACCTTCAGCTCGACCTCAGCCCCTTCTACATTATATATCTATGGCTACAAATTTAGGGGGGGCTCCAGGGGTCCGATAGCGGTAGGGGGGCTCGAGCCCCCCACTGCTGGATCCGCCCCTGAGTTATGGTAACAAATTGCAGCAAAGAACTGACAAATTTCAAGAAAAGATTAACCTACATACACTGGATATACTATGAGATTCCCATAATCAAATATGCAGCTTCATGAAGAAACTGGACAGATCGTAGGAGCTCCAGCTCATCAGCGACGAGTGGATCTTCCTGACGGTTGGCGAGGCTTGCGACAACGCACAGCACAATTGTAAGATAGGAATGGATGTAGAAAGTGCAGTGTCTCCTGACAGCATGGTCTGAAACTCTGAATATGCAAGGTTGGCATGCATATTTGCGTTCCAACTTAGTTGGCACAGGCCACTCTACTGTGCTGTCACTAGAAGAAGCACCGATCTTTTTGGTTAAGAGTGAAGTTAATCATAACTCATCAGTTGTCCACATATGTTTTAGTTGCTAACCTGACATCATGTAAGGGTACTGAAATACAGTTTTGCGCCAGCATGTTACGAGTGCCTGTATGAAAAGATGGATAAATTGTCAAATTACTGTGTTCAATTGCAAATAGTATTCTTGTCCAGAACTTCAGATACCAGACGTCAAATTGCAGTACCAAGTTAGAAATCCAACAGCTGTTTACCAATGCTACTAGACATAGCAAAATACCAACAAGCTGACATGGACATACAGTGCTTCACGGTAGAAATGAGATAGAAACTTTCTTAAAAAACAAATACAACCAGATGTCTTTTGATACGCCAGAAACAACAAAGAACACTGTTATGTTCAGTTGTTGGGCATCCATAGTGTATATAACCCAAGAGACATTAAGGTGGGTCCCATCTAAACCTTAAAGCCGACTCTATAGTGTATATAACCCAAGGGGTCTTAAGACGGTCCCACTCGGCAGATAAAGAAAAATTGTATTTTAATGCTTGTGGCCAGGTCTTTAGCTTGAGGACCAACCTTAAGCTTTTTTTGCTTATAGCCTGCTTAAGATTACCCCTGTAATGTATAAGGTTGACCTTAAGATGACTTAAGACCCTCTATTTTTATACACTACAGATGCCCACACAGAAGACGCAACAGTGCTGGCATTGGCATTTGGACTACTGCATGACAGCCACATTACATCATTACATGAAACTTTATCTTCAAAATAATCAAAAAGGAAATGAGAATAGCGCTAATCAAATGAACCACTTTTGTAGCCTGAGCCCTGAAGCAAAATGCATTGCAGAAGCCAGCATAGGAGGAAATAAAACGCTTTTATATATCATATGTCTGCCTAAGATTTAACACATTGAGCTAGCTAAGATGGCCTCATTTAAACAGGAAAGCCAAAATTATATATACATAAGCTTGTTCTGAATACTAACATGCTAACTCAATTACAATGGGGGTCCTAGGAACATCACTTGCTTAAAGCAGTGATACCTTGCCAGCCTCTTGGAGCTGGCATCTCATTTCCGTCTTATTTCTTGCTGTCGCCTGAACAAAATGGTTTAAGTCTCAATTCTCGATTTAGGACGCACACAACCACAGAAGGGTGCCCTTTTCTTTTTCTTCTGCCCGTCACCACGGTTGCCCTTCCTACCGTGCAGATAATCCCTCAGAAGCACTCGAGTGCTCTTATCGGAGACTTTAAGCCTTCTGTACTCATGCTCCTCCTGCAGCTTTAGCAATACATACTGAATCTTCTGAAGTTCCAATTCCAATCTCGCCACATTTTCTGACCCTTTCTGCACCTGCTCGGCGATTTTCCTCCTGCTGGAATACCCTTCTCGCTCAGCATTCATACTATCTGACAGTGCAGGATAGTTCTCAGCCTTCTTTGTCAGTTTGATGTTGAAATTGATCTGTTCCAGGACAAGTCCCTCGGTCTCATGCAGCTGAGCACTGACACTGTTGTATTCAGAATTCATGGGGGACTTACCCTTTGACGGGCCCCCCATTTTCTGCTTCAACTCCTTGATGCTCGCTTGGATGCTCAGCAGCCTCTGAGCATCAGAAGTGAGCCTCTCAAGTACATTCTTGCTCCATACTTCGTGAGGCTCTACAGACGCTGTTGACATCTCGAGCTTATTGATTCCAAGCTCTCTTCCCCTTGCTAGCTCAGAGGAAGGGTACTCACTCCTCACCTCCTCAACTTCTTGTATGTCGTGCTCAGATGACGAGGACTTGGCTGTTTGGTTCCTGCAGTTCCTCTCAGCAGCCTCCCACAGTTGAAGCATCTCGTCATCCAGCTCAGCATTTGCACCATTGCCAAGTGGGTAGAGGGCAGCTCCAGTACCATACGGTGGACATGTAGACATTTGATCAAGCTCAATATCCTTCATCATCTGGACCCGCTTACCTTTGGAACCCTCAGCATCTTTTTGCTTCTCATCAGCATATATTTCCCTTGCCTCCATGCATGAGCCACTTCTTGCTTTAAGCTCTAGAATTTCCATATTTGCTCCTGCCAACTTAGCAGCAGACTCAGTGGACTCCTGATCTTGACGGTCTTTGGCATTTATTACAACCACTCGGAGTGCTTCTATTCTTGCAATTAACCACTGTAACTCTGGAGTTCCCTCTGTGGAGCGGTGAGATTCTGGCGCATTGTTGCCCTCTTGCAAACAAGGTTCCTGCACAGCTTCCTATGAAGAAAGAAGATAAGTTGCAAAAAAAGGGGGAAATAAAACCACTATTTCCTCATATCATATGTATTATGGATGGAAGTACATGAAAAAATGTCACATCCATGTTTGTGCATGAAACTATAATAGAAATATCCAGCTATTAACATACGATGATAGGAGGATGAGCAGCAGCAAAAATTTAACATTGCCATTGATCTAATCTAGTAATAAAGCTAAACGGTGGTTAAATTTTGCTTCAGTGTACGAGTGGTAGTGTTGCAAACTTGCAATTACATGAAAAAAATGGAAAAGAATTTACTAGTCATCAAGGATGAATGAAGCAGCTTACCTTTTTGCCTTCTGAGCTATAGGGCTTTGACAGAGATAGTGTGTCTTCTTCCAGCACATTGACATGATCAGACAAAGATGCTACAAGTGCTAGATGTGTGCTCAACTCGGCCTTCAGTTCTGCATTTTCTTCCTGCATGCCAGTTACCTTTTTGTGCAGATCCTCAATATGAGCATCTCGTGAGGAGATTTCCTTCATTAGCAACACCTTTTGGGCTATTGCACTGATCTCCATAGCTTTGCCCTCCATCATAAGCTTGAGTGCTTTTTCTTCATAGACTGCAGCATTCACTGAAGAGGTTATTGCATCACCCATCAGCACAAGAAATTCCCTTTCATGTTGCTCAACCTCTTTTGATATGAACTCATGGGTGGAAGTCAAACTATCTTCCTTGTCTTTTAGAATGTTAGCCTCCACTTGAAGTGTCTCATTTGCTTGGCGAAGAAGCAAAATTTCATCATCCTTGGTGGTACCCCCCTCAGTCAATGTTGTGATTTTCTTCTCGAGTTCTCCTTTCACCACTTTAGCCCCTTCAATGGCAACCCGAAGAGCCCCAACAAATCCACTCAATTCTCGGTTCTTTTCTTGTAAGAATTGAACCTTCTCTTCTGCTTCCAGTAGCTCATTATCCTTCTTCAACAACTGTGCCATTAGACTCTCAAGTTCAATGGCCAACTCCTGGCAGATGCTTTTAGTGGTGTTCAAATCAAACTCTGAAAGGACTAACCGAGTCCTGAGAATCTCTACCGAGTAGACAAAATACCCCTTTAGGTGATTATTTTCCGATTCAAGCATCATAGCTCTTCTGCTCAGCACTTGGACTTCGCAATCAAGTTCATCCTTAATTAAACTCAGCAAAGCCATCTCATCGGTAAGAGATACAAATGCAGATGATACCTCATTATTATGGCCCCTCAAGAATAAAGACAAGTGCTCGAGCCTCATGCATTCTGCAAGAAAAGCACCATTCTCATCCTCCAAGGCATTGTACTTCTCAATCAAAGACTGGTGTTCCTTAGACAAAGACTCGTTTTTCTCTGTTAGGTCGGCAATTGCATCTTGCGAAGTCTGGTAGGATTCACTCAAGCAAGATAGCTTCTCTTGTAAAACCAATACTTCAGTTTTCAGCAGCTCTTCCCTTTCACTGCCTTTCTTTAACCCTTGCCTCAACTGTTCATTGTATTCCAAAGTCTGTTGATTTTTATTTTGTGAAGAAAGCAATGCTGCCACCCCACCTTCCACTTCTTTCTCAAGGGCACACTTCTGCAAGTGCAGATCTCTGAGTTCCATTCCTACTTGCAACAGAATTGTTGCAAGAACCAAGAGCTCAGTGTACATGAGACTATTCACATCTTGACTTTCCTCTTTTAGTTTCAGAATATTGAAGATTTCATCTGAAACAGTCTGCAAAAGAATTTCGTCCTGTGCTATATTAGCAGGACCTAAATCCTTGTAGATATTAAGGACCTTCATGTGTTGTGAAATCCCTTCTCTAAGTTTCTCAGTATGCATCAGCAATGTTTTCCTCTCCTCTTCATGATATCGGGCTTCATCCTTAAGCTGTAAAATTAACATTTGTGCAGTATGATTTGCCTCTGCATACTTTTGGCATTTACTGAAAAGAGCAACATTCTTGTCTTTCACATCAGCCAAGCTGTTTTCCAAGATCACTACACTAATAGAAGCACTCATGTTTTTTTGCTCTTCCTGTTCAAGCATCTCATCCATGTAATGTGTTTTTTCTTGCTGAGAAGAAATCTGCTCCTCAAAGCTGTTTGCTTCCATTTGATGCGATTTCACAGCAGCTTCATACTCCTCATTTTTTGTTCTCAACTGACCATGTAGTTCCCTTACTTGATCATATGCAAGATCCTTCTCTATTGATAAAGAGGAGTGCTTGTCTTCCAGATCGGCATGCTTACCTTCCAGGGCTTTCAAAACCAATGTAATGCTCTCGAGCTGAAAGACAAAAGTTACTCAATATGTTAGGTACAAACAATGTTATAAGTTAAAAAAAAAAGATATTACACAAGAACAATTCATCAAAATTTTCAGTGATATAACAATACCAATTTCTACTACAGTAGGAAGTTGATTTTGTAGGTTTACTTCAGTACTTACCTGAGAGAACACATAATTCTTTTTGGCAGAAAGAGCCGAGTTATTTGCAAGGTGAGCCTGGCAGGTTTCTTCAGCATCTTTAAGCTTTGTTCTCAATTCTTTAAGCTCAGATTTCATATTAGATAATGAGATATCCAAGATAGAATTCTTCTCTGAAATGTCAGCAAAACTTTTACCAAGGGTTTCTAGCTCTGATACAAGAACAGCCTTTTCAGAAACATGAGAGGAAACTACATCCTTCAAGGAGCTTTCTGAAGCCTCTAATACTTTTATCTTCTCCCTCAGTGCATCCATTTCAGCATTTGCATCTGAAAGTGAGTTCTCCAAGAGTGAATATTCCTCAGATAGCTTCTCCACCTCTTGAACCTTTTCTGAGAGAAGTGCTTTTTCAACCTCATTCTTCGCACATGCCTCCTTCAGTTTTAAGTTCATAATCTGCAATTCCTCAATTAACTTCTGGTTTGTTGCTGCGCTGCTTTTTAAAGCGTCCATCTCATCAGCCAGACCATGGTGTATCCCCTCTAGATTTTCCTTCTCTTCTCTTTGACAAGCAAAGTCTCTCTGAAGTGATTCCTTTTCACCTATATGTAACCCCACTTCAGTCTCAAGTTTCATATTCAATTCCTTCAATGCGTCCAATTCACGACGAAGATCTTTTATCATAAGCTCAGTAGAAAGATTCTGTTCACGAAGGGTATGGATGTCCTCTGTATGCTTGGTTACGATGTTCTCAAGATCCATCTTACTGTTCTGCACCTCGCTTAGTTTCCCTGTCAGCTTCTCAACCTCCAGGGCCAACCTGTTCACTTCCTCCTGAGAGTCAGAGTGAAGATTTGTCATTGAGAGAAGAGCTGCTTCACCTTCAATGCGCTTCTGGGCTTCATCTTGTAGGATAATTTGGAGGCTATCCACTTCTTCTTTCTTATGTTTGAGTTCCTGCACCAGCATCTCTACTTTCCCTTCAACCTTCTCCAGTTCAGCCTGCAACTTTGAGAGTTCATATTCCAGATCGGATACTCTGACAGAGAACTGCTGGTTCTTAAGAAGGGTAGCATCTTTCTCGTTATTTAGCAGTAAGATGGTGTTCTTAAGTTCAGATGACGAGTTCTCCAACTCATTCAACTTGCCATTCAGCTTCTCAATCTCTAGATGCAACCTACTCACTTCTTCCTGAGACTGAGAATACATATTCTCCACTGACATGACTGATGTTTCAGCTTGCACCCTCTTCTCAGCTTCATCTTTCAGACTCAACTTCAGGCTGTCCACGCTTTCACTCTTCTGTGCAATTTCTAGCTCCAGTAGCTGCATTTTCTGTTCAGACTTCTCCAGTTCCAACTGCGCCTCTGAGAGTTGTAACTCCAAATCAGATACTTTCACTAAAGACCGCTGTTGTTGAAGAAGTGCTGCATCCTTCTCAGAGCTCAAATCTAAAATGGTATTCTTTAGTTCTCTAGATGTGTTTTCCAGATCTAACTTGTCATTTTCCAACTTACTCAGTTTCTTTGTTGATCTGTAAAGATCTTGTGTTAGCTTTTCCGCTTCTTCCTGAAACTGGGACTGCAGGCTCTCTGCCGTGAGAAGAGCTGCTTCAGTTTGTGTGCGCTTATGGCATTCGTCTTGCAGCTGGGCATGGACACTGTTTGCTTCCTCTCTCTTCTGTTCAAGATCTTGCATCAGCATCTGTACCTTTTGTTCAATCTCGTCCAGCTCTGACTGTAGCTTCAAGAGTTGAGATTCCGAAACAGATACTGTTTCGACAGACTTCTGGTGTTGCAATAGAGCTGCATCCTTCTCAGTGTTTAGCTGTGAAATGGTGTTCTTCAGGCTTTGAATTTCACTTTGAAGTTCATACTTTGAATCCTTCAGCGAATTTACTTCATCACGGTGTTGTTGTATAAGCAGCTCGGAAGAGCGGTTTAGTTCAGTAAGGCTCTTGGCTTCCTTCTTCAGCTCACAAACAACATCCTCAAGATCCACCTTGGTCTGTTTAAGCTCATTCAACTTTTCATTTGCCATCTTGATCTCTATAGTCAGCCTCTGTACTTCTTCCTGAGATTGAGCACACTTCTTCCCTTCAGAAAGTAAAGCACTTTCAGCCTGCAAGCGCTTCTCATGTTCCTCCTGGAAGCTTAAGTAGAAACTCTCCAATTCCTTATGCTTTTGTTCAAGTTCTTGTTGCTGCATCTTCACCTTCTGATCCAAAGCCTCAAGTTCAGACAGTATTGCACTATTGAGTGTTTCAGCACTATTTAGCTTTTGGACTTCTGTAGCCATTTCATCAGTTAGCTTCTTGATGACAGCCTGTGCCTTAGAGAGATCAGACTCCAAAGTAGACAACCGCTCAGTGGACTGATTATATTGCAGAAAAGATGTGTCTCTTCTGCAATATAATTGCAAGACTGTATCCTTTAGGCTTTGGATCTCACTCTCGGCCTTGTTCGCCCTCTCAGATTCTGACAATATCTGTTGTTTCATATTCTGGCTCTCAGCTAACAATCTTGAAATCTCTTGTTGCAAATTTACCATCTCGTTGCTGATATCCTCTTTCCCCTTAACTTCTGGGCTTTCAAAGCTTAGGCCTTTACGTACTTTTCCATCAAAACAGGCACGTGGAGCATTTTCACTGCTCAATAACAAATCATTGAACTGATTTAAACCTTTTCGGTTTGACAAAGTACTGGTTTCCTCAGGGTGTGTACCATTCCTCTTGGGGGTGAATTGTTGAGGTGACACACCTACTCCATCCTTCTGCAGATCATCTGAATCAAATGGTGCACGGATAAAAGTAGGCATCTCTGGAGTGTGAGGTTCCACTTCTTGGCCCGAATAAGAGGGTGACTCATCAGACATTGATGGCATCTGATTTGGAAATGCTTCAGAAATTGTTCTGTGGGCCTGTCGAAGTGCACCGGTGGCCTGATCATACCTTTCTGCTAATGCACGGTATGCTCGGTAGAACTCCTCCACCAGTTTCATTAGCTCTGGGCGTTTCTTGTAGTACATCTCCGCTCTCCGTGCAAAAGAATCAGCATCTTCATTGATAAGTTTGATCATTGCTTTAACCTTCGTGTCCATGTCTGTTGCACAAAACGAGAACTGTTTAGTTCATGGACCACACAACATAAACCAGGGATGTAGTTCGTTTGTTTCAACCATTTTTTTCACATTGATTACCATAGTTATCAAATAGGTACATAAATAGGCCAACATTGGTTATTGATAAATGATAAAGAGAGCAAATGCAAGCATCGAACAGAAATTTAACTATGAAATCATTGAAGTATTTCAAGTTTTCAACCACATCTAAAAACAGTAAAATGGGAATTGGGACCCCCTCCGGAGGATACCTGGGAAAGATCATTCCATCATCCTAGATTAGTTTGATTTTGATACACTTATTTTTTTCAGAAAGATATGTGCTTCAGTTCAATTGGTTAAAATGAAAAGGACATTTAGTTCCTCCAGAGGACACTTAGAATATCCAAGATTCTTTCAGTTTTTACATCAAAGGAAAACTCATGCGCATACATGATCAATAGTTCAAGATCTAGATTTAACTTACTTTCAACTGATTGAGGAACAAAATAAGATGACACAAGTCACACGATAATAGAAGATCGTGTCAAGTTCAAGAATCAAAATTTTGAGAAAAATTAAAACACTACTGTGAAAACAGTACTTCATTAACTACAAAAAAATTTCTTCTGCATACTCAAATCGGATAAGAAAAAACTATGTATGTTTTCCGATACCATCTATGCAAATTTTCAGCAAAACCTGACATAAAGAGAACTTCCCAAGCGGGGAAAAAACTATATATGTGTGAATGGCTTGCATGCACATCATGAGCAATTTCATCTCCTTGCTAATTTGACCGGTAAATATTCAATGCAACGCTGATGACAATTTCATGATAGGGCACAAAGCAATGTATAAACATGAGCTAAGAGAGCAAAAGGCCCACCGTTGAGATTTTCTTGGAGCCATCTGGAGTTCTTGGGGCTGATATGGCTAACCCACCACCATGAATACTGCCTTGAGTCATGACCAACCAAGGCCGCCATTGGTGCCAAAAAGCAACACGGAGCACTCCGGCTAGTAAATAATACCTCACTTCTTCGGCACTTAGAACTGTGCAGCAATGCACTATCTTATCCCCAAAATGATGAAATGACTCAACTTCCCCACTGTTCAGAATGGGGCAGCAATGACATTATCTCATGCCTCGGGATCCACGACCGGTTAAGAGAATGAAAGCCAAGAAAAGTCTCCCATCCAATTTGTCACTGCTTTTACCTAGCCAATTAGAAACAGAAACGACACAAAATAAGATCAGCTAAACATGTTGCATACAACAATGAGCAACAGAACTCCACAAGACCACAACTCCATGTTACGAGTTAGTAGTACTTACAGATGCTAAGTCTTCGATTAATTGAAAGGAAAGGTAGATATATCAATAGTTCGCACTGCGCTAAACTGAAATGAGGAAAAAAAACTTTATTAAGTAATTAGATGAGGAGAAAGAATTGTGCATACACAGGAAACACACCATTAGAGTAGCCACCTTTCATTTGTTTGATGCGAAAAAAAAAGAATTTTCTCAAACTGAACGATAACCAGTAGAATGGGAAAGAAATCTCATCAAGAATCCAGCCTGCCCTATATCCGCATCCACAGCCGTTTTTCGTTTGTGTGTAGAAAGGGCCGCACACCCTACCATATCATATTACTTACACTAAAAAAATCTGTATTATGATCATGCAAGGGAATACATCAAGAAAATTCGCCACCGTTGGTTCTAGACAATCTTATTTTTTCTGCACATAAAGAAATAAAGAAGCCATTGCAATTGCCAGAAATACTTAGCCTACTAAAGGCATGAAAATAGAAGGCAACTTAAAATCCGTCATAGAATAGGTGTCTCAATTCAAATATACTATTTCTATCTAATCGAAAAATATCTTAAGATTCTTATAATATAATTAAGTATATCTACTATAAGGAATATTGACTATTGTATTTTTTAGTTTGCAAAATAAAGATTTTTTTATATAATACTAGAGATAACTTGAAATCCAAAGCCCCTAAGAGGAAGATTTCGCGCAAAAATAGGGGCCTCGAACCGCGATGCTACAGCAGAAGAAAAGAAAGAAGCCACCTTCGCAAGCAATCCAAACTATCAGCAAGAAAAGGAGGGAACAAATAGATAAAATCGCATGATTCACACCAACGATGCCATGACACCAACTGTTCTTCGTCCCACCAACCAACCGTCAACACCAATCATTCCGCTAATATAATTCCCAACAACAAACAAATCACAGAGCATCAAAAGATAGATCTTTGAAGCATACAAGTACCAAAATATAGATCAAGAAAGCAATAACTGAGTAATGATCACGGGACGAAAAGAAAAAAAAAAGAATCAAAGATCAAACTTGCAGCAGAGAGACTGGAGAGGGAAAAGCAGCAGCATACCAAGTGGACTCGACTCTCTCAGCAGCAGCAGCGCAGCAGCGGCGAGATGCCAAGATCCACCAAGCTGCTTCCTTTCTCCTTCCATCTCACCCCGTTCTGCTCTCTCTTCCCTCTCTGGACTCTTGCTGCGGTGCGTAGTGCGTAGGTGCCAAGAAGAAAGGCTGCCTCGGCACTGAGGTAGGTCCCATCGAACAAAGCACAACAGTCAGAGAAGAATAAGGCAAGTGCTTCAAAAACAAGTTATGACTTTTGATTCTAACTAGGTTTTTAGCTATAATTTAACTGTAAATATCATTAGTTTTTTAAATTAGAAAATAAAAAAAATTGAAAAACACCGTAATATTTTTAGAGACAATACAAAGGAATAAAGATAAAACAAAAAAAACTAATAAATCAAAATTTAAAAGCCCAAATGACTCCTGGCTAGTCAGAAGGGAAAAGCTGAAGCGTGGAGCGGGCCTTAACTAACCAATCTTTGAAGGGAGAAGAAACTTTTTAGGAGTAGTTATTTCAGTGATTTGATTTGTTGCCTAATTATGCGTTGAGCAGGTTTTTTGGGGCAAATTACTGCGTCATAATTGGGATTGGATTAATTTGGGGGAAATCTGAATATCTGATGCAACGGTTACAAAATGTCAGAGGAAAGTAAAAAAAAAAAGAGGGTTGTGATTATTGATTTGAATTGTTAGAGAAGATAAGCCACATTGGTCTATTAATATATGTTAAAGTAATAAATTAATTAGATAAAAATAATGTTATTGAATTTGTCTTGTAAAATATTTTCATAATATATAATTTTTATTATTTTTGCTAGTATAATACGATACAAATTACAACCAAAGTATTATATTGAAAACCATAAAAGGTCAGAATAGACATATCTTGGGACAAAGGGAGTATGAGGGCAATTTTACATAAGGTTAACAGGTTGTATGTGTTCTAAACAGAGCCTACTTCATTTTCTCCTTGGTTACACAATTTGGGTTAAAATGGTGTCCTGAACATGTCAATAACAAAATATTTTATTATGTGAGAAAGTTCAAGCTAACACGCTATGGCATACTAAAGTGCACTGTAACTTTGCTCTCACACTAAGCATTTCCCCTTCTCTACATCCTTCCTGTCCCATAGTATTAGGCTAATCATTACTGGTGTTTCCCTATCCTCAAACTAAAAAACATTATCTCTCTTTGTCGAGTGACCAGCAGGTTCATTTTGTATTGTGTTCATAAAAAAACATGTTACTTTCTTGGGTTCTCCAACGAAGCAAGTTGTCAGAGTCGATGCCAGAGTATATGTTTCATTTGTCCCCCTCGATTTGTGTGAATTATTTATAGCATTTTACCCATGGATCTTGTTCTGATTGGATCATCGGAGAGTGTTGGTTTATCTGATTGATTAATCCGGAGATCAAGAAAGCAGAATTATGATCCTCATGTGACTTACTTAGTTACTTGCGGCTGTAGAGGTGTCTCCAGGAAATGTCACGTTGCGCTGCACTGTTGCTGCCGTGTACGCTGGAGTTCAGCGCCGGACTTTTCTGGCGGTAATTAAAATATCTCAACTCCCTTCGAATTAGTCTCAAAATTCTTCAAAAATAAGTACTGTCACTTGTCAAGCTAAGGAAAAGAACCAGTCAAATAGTTCATTCAAGATTTCAAAGTGCCTGCTACACTGATTGTCTCCTTTGGAGGTTAACTGCAAGTAACACCATGCCACTCCCTCCCTGCAATATACCTGATATCTATTAGCTTAAGGTACCTATCTTTTGATGGATGCCATCTTTTACAACAGAAAAGGATGCTTGTGTCACAGATGCATTGCATTTCTGCCAGGGAACTGCTTGAACCAAATACAAGGGAAGGTCAATTCAGAATCGCCATCATGTGCTTACCTCCTCCATCTGGATTCCCTTGGGATTCATCTACAGAATGAGAAGTAGGAGACAAAAGGTGAGAAAGTAAAGTAGGACCGGTTCATGAAACAATATTACAATTAGATACCACTTGGAGATTATAGAGAGTGCATCAATTAGATACCACTTGGAGATTATAGAGAGTGCATCATGTTCTCAAAAGTGAAAATACTCAGAGGAACTTTTTATTACAACTCCTAAATCTGATACTAATAAACGATATATATAACTAATACCCATCACATGGCATAAAACTTGTAGGACCGGACAGGCAACAGAGGAGAGTGAATGGTGCCTTCAAAATCTCTCCAACTATTCACTTAACTCTTTTTCTCCAATAGCTAAAGAGCTATGAAGACTAGGTTTGAAAGTTCACTGGAAAACCGAGACGACAGGCCGAATAGAACAAGAAAGTCGAGATTTGTCAATGTGGTCGAAACTTACAACGTGGTCGTAAGCTCAACTATGTGGTCGATAACCAACTACGTGGTCGGAAATCGTCCTAGTCGATAACCATAGAGGCTAGAACCAATGTGACCATAAATGATTGCAGTCGAAACTGACGTAGAAATAGACAATGTGATCGAGTGACAACTAGTGGTCGAACAATCAATGTTGTCGTAAACAGTCAGCTCTGTGATCGTCACCAACGTGGTCATAAGCCAACGAGTGGTCAAACAATCAACATGGTCAAAACCAGACTGCAACTCAAAAGATCAACGTGGTCGAAATCAGTGCGGTGTGATCTGAAACTTGATCTTGGTCGAAACCAACATACTTGTAAATCCAATCGACGTTCCAGACTTGGACTGCACTGGCTAAGATTGCCTCAGTTCAAATTCGACGGAAAAAGACAATGAAGCAACCGAACTGAACATGGTCGTAAACTGGACCGAAAAACAGAGGAAAGTAGCAGGGAGTACGTCCGCAAGAACAAGATCCCCCAATAACTTTTGATTCAAAGATCTACTGGTCAAGAAACTTTGAACACTAGAAGGTGAGGATCTCAAGAGGTTGCTCTGATCTTTAATTGAAAACTTAGCAACCGAAATGAGAGCTTCGCAAGATTTCACCAAGAACGCCCAAAACAGAGACTGAGAGGATAAGGAGACAATCAGACCATGCAAGTGGGAATAAAATCGCCAAGCTGGCTTCAAGTATGATTTCCCAACACCAGGCAGGTCAAATTATCAGCAAAACAACCGAAGGCAAAACTCTCAGATCAAGAAAGTAAAAGGCCAACCAAGGAACGAAGAGACGACATCCAAAACAACCACACCCAACTCAACTTCAAACATATGAGCAAACATAAACAGAGATAGAAAGATAATATATTGCTCTGAGAGATGAGTCTATAGCCACTGCATCAAAGAGGACCAAGAGCACAAGTGCTCCACACTAAACATGAACGCACGAAAAAAACAAGAACATTGGAGAGCTCCTAAAGGGTAGCTCTCCTACTCCTTTTATAGCCTCTTGCTGCCGGGGATAACCTGTTAACCCCCTACCTACCACCGGGTTTTCTTACCCACACCACTTGCATCAACCCGTTAACTCATACAGAACAAACACCCTTCAACAGAATAGCTTCCTTTTTCAGGTCTTGAGCAATTCACCAAAATGCCCTTCTGCCATCTTCCTAGAAGCTTCCTGTTTTCTTATCGACCACGCTTGCAACCACCTTGTAGCCTTAGTCATCTTCGGCTTCTCCTGACCATTCTGGACCTCAACACTTTCCTATGTCTAGTCCCTATCCTTCCACGCCTCACCATGACCTAGCTCCAAAGTCCTGCAAACACCATTGACAAGCAAAGCATCACATAGCACCACACTATACACGGGAATCATCAATATGCCTAAATAGAATGCACTTAGAGAACAACTCAACTGGTCTTATACCACTTACGACTACTCGGATGCACTAGATATGAGGTACTCGTAGCCCTAGAAGACTTCCCAACTGTCTACGACCACTCAGCAAGTCATTACGACCATCGCACTGTCAGCTACGACCATGTAGCAATTGCTACAACCATCACTCATAATGGCTATGACTTTGCCAGACCTAGTCACTACGACTTACGATCACACAAGCAGAGTGCTACGACCATCGATCACGACCAGTCAGAGCTACGACTATTGACCATGGCCAGATGAAGCTACGACTATCGACCATGAAGTCGTAAAAGTCTCTGCCGACCACCAAGTCGTAAGACCTACTGCCGACCACCATGTCGTAAAAATAGCTGCCAACCACCAAGTCATAAAACTGGCTAACGATCACATGATCGTAAATGCCACTGCCGACCACATGGTCGTAAATGCTACTACCGACCACAGAAACACACATCAGCGGTCGTAAAGTGCAAGTCGTAAAGGACAAACCTCTGCATAAACCTCAAAAACCAAACTCAATCTCTCTAAAACCAAGGGTCAATTAGTCATCACAAATATAGGGTGACCTCCACACGGTCTCACAAAACTACAGAACCAATCGCCTTCAGAACAAGATCCACCTAAAGGCCATGAACGGCTCAAGCAACAATGCAACCACATAGTCTACGCATTGAGGCACAGGTCTGTCCATTTTATGCTAGTGGCACACACGCAATACAACTATATAAGCTTTATGTTGAGTTGAGTTATTTGAGACTTGAGATATTAGGGTTAGGGTTTTCTTGTGTTGGGGTCTTGTGTGTGCTCTAGGCTTAGAGTTTTGCTATCCTAAGAGATTGGCTGTAAAACATTTATCGTCAAGTGAAATGAACATTCAAATTTTGCCCGAGTTGTGCCATGAATCCTCTCTTGTGGTTTTGATTTGTTTGGCTTTTCTTATTTGGATTTAACTTTTCTTGATCTTTTTTGGTGTTAAGGACGTGTAAAAGGTGCAGATATCTCTTGAAGGTTAGATCTCATCCATCCAGACTCTAAAAGTTCTTAAGTTTGCCCAGCTTTACTCAAGAAAGGGGTGATTTTGTGGTTTTGATCTTATAGGGGTTTTGACTTGAATTCATATTGTGATTTAGGTTGTTATGATATGTGAGAATACATCCAAGATCACCTGGATAATCTAGGACTCACGAGAAAGAGCAAATTGAGATTTCTCGTTTTTGCCGGTTTTGGTGCATTGTTCACTCAAATGGAAAAAAATCAAAACTTTGGCAATGATTCTCTCGACCGTTGATTGGAATATGTTCCTAACATCCTAATGAAGATTCATTCCAAAGTTTTAAATCATTTAGACTAACGAATCAAAAGTTTCCTCAATTTTTGATTTTGAAATTGTGCTAATTTACTATTCTCGCACTGATTTTACTGTAGCGACATTATCGGGGGTACTGTAGTGGCACTACCAATTTTACTATAGTGGTTCTAACGACTTTCCACAGTTTTGTTTGAATCTTTTTGTGTAGGTGATTGGTATCTGAACTTCATAACTTCTCATAATTATTGGAGTGAAAAACTTGGAGTCGTGCTTCCGCTTTGTGAAAAGATTTGAAAAAGTCTTCTAAACATGTCGGGTCTTATTCACCCCCACTAGTCGCCATATTTTACCTTACAAGTGATATTAGAGCCCAGCTTGCTCTTTTTATCAATATTAACCAATCTTGAACATGGCGAGTAGAATGAGGACTTATGTGCGGCTTTTGGATTCTTGTTGGGATTCTTTTGACGATGATATCCACTATGACGAGAGGCTTGAGCTTAAGTTGAAAGTGAAGACATTGAAAAAAAATCTTTTGCAAAACTTGTAGTGGATTTTTTCTTTCAATTGTCCTAGCTTCAGGGATAAGAAGCTTTTGGACCCTAAGGAGGAAAAAGAGAGTTACGGACATTATGGAGTAGTTATCGAGGATGATCATGATGAGACAACTGAGGACGATCATCTACTCGTGATAAGTAAGTTCAGTAAGGAGAAAACCATTGAGAGCTCTTTGTCTCTAGTAATTAAAATGCATAAGCTTGAGGAGAAAGTAGAAAAGCTAAAAAAAGAATAATAGAGATTTGTGTCATAAAAATGCTAGCTTGAAATCTGCCATGTCAATCTTGTGAGTCCTTACTCAAGGATTTTAATGATATGAACAAATCTCTTGCATACTTAAAAACTAAAAATGAATCATTGAAATTGAAGATTGCTATGCCTTGTTATTCTTGTATTGCTTTACTTCATGAGCTTGATAATACTAAGGTAGAAATTGGCAATCTTATGTAATTAACTGGCAATGAATATGATTATTGCAAAAGCATGCATGCTAAAAATGAAAATATGACATTGGTCCATTCTACTTGTGTAGGACAATTACAAAATTCAAAAACTAAAAATTAAAAGTTAAAATTGAGCCTTTCCACTCATCTTAAGCAATTAGAGAATGCTAGAGTTGAAATTGTTGAGATTAGAGCTAGTCCTTATAGCATATGCTTAGAGAATGAAAAATTGCATGGATGATTTACCTTCTTGCAAGAATTATGCCAATTTATAAATTAAAATTGATAAATTAAATTGCAAGCTTGCTGAAAATACATCATTGTCATCTTGCACTTCTTACATTTTCTTGAGAAAAGAAGTCGAGTCTTTGAAGAAAGTGCACAATGATATACGGAAGCAAGCATACGAAAGTATCAAACCTAGCAAGCCACCCAAGCGAAGGGAACAAGAGACAGGACCTAGAATAGGTAGTGGTCTAGTGTGGGGGGCACAGGCATAAAGGCGCCACGCATGTGCCGGCGCGCTGGCACCCAGTCAAGGCACTGCACCACGGTGGCCCTCAGCTCCTCGCCCACACCTTCCAGCCTCTGTGTCATGTTGGTTGTAGAAGCCGTGACCATCACATGCCTCCCCAACCGTGGCACCCCTGCGTGGCGCGGCCCCATGATCCGCTGTGAGATCATAGCCATGTGAGGCATGGGGACCTGCTCGACCATTACATAAGGGATGAAGAAAGAGTCGGTCAACCAAATTTGGAGAACAAAGAGGAGAGACAGGAGTAGGATGAAGAAGCTAAGGGTATTTTGGTCATTCCAGCCAAGAAGAAGGGAAGAGGAGAGGAGGCCGAGCTATGTGGAGATGCTACGGTAAGGAGAAAGGAGAAGGGAAGTATTGAAAGAGAAGAAAGGAAGGAGAAGAAAAGAGAAGGGTTTCATGATCTCACTGATCTCCTTATCCTTGATGTTCGCATCTAGGGTAATGACCAAATCCTCACTCATCTTCTAATGCTATAGATGGATTTTAGAGATTAGTTTAGTGGTGCTAGATGCGAGATATCATGGTTAGAAATGTTGTAATCGTTGTTAATAGATTGTTTTTTTACATTGACTTATTGAGCAAGTTTGGGCACTTTACATGGTCAATTTGAGAATTTGAGCTAATAGATAGTTGTAGATAATTTGGTTACCTTTCCATAGGGTACTTAAATACTTAATTTAGTTGGATAGGTTGAAATTCACAATATTTGTAAGCTTGCTATCCAGTGAATCGTCATGGTTGGATAGGGCTGTTGTAATTTACATATTGAAATTAGTAGATGGTCGAATCAGGGGTTGTGAGTTCTTATATAAGTTGTATAGTTTGGTCTAATATTTCCATAGAGTGTTAACTCATTGAATTTTGGTTGGGTGCTTTAAAAGTTATGGCTATGGGAAGCTACTATTCAATAGTCAGATTATGATAGTTGTAGCTTCATTTGTTTTGTGAATTAAGCTTGGTATTTGGTTAAATTAATTAAAGGTGATAACTAGAAAGATTTAGGTAGTTTCCATTGGTGGTATCATTTGCTATGTTTCATACTATAGCAAAATATCTACGAAATTGTGAGGATGTTGTTCAGATAAGGGTCAGGTATACCTTCGGGCTGAAAACAAGGGTTTAAATGACTTAATTTTAAAATTGTAATAACTAGAATTATGTTGGAAAGTTCGTGGTCATAGAACACATATGGCTTATGGTGTCTAGGTTCTAGATTTGGGAGTTATGGTTAGGGGTCAAAACGGATTCGGATGTTACTCGGATATCCGGCTACTGAATCCGGATATGTCGGATCTAGATACCTAATATCTGGATCCGGATGTGTCAGATCCAAATACCTAATATTTGGATGCAGATACGAATCTAGTATGGGTCATCTCAGATTCAGGTCTGGATATCCGGATTCAACAGATGTAGCAACAACAACTTACTAATACATATTTTTTCATTTGATCTCCAAATTGGGAATATTATATATGCATTTCGATCATCTCGACGAGCCTGTCATCATGGTGGGCTTTAATTTGGCATTTTATATTTTTATTTTGGCATATTCTCCAATAAAGCTTTTTGCATGCTCTTTTTAGTTAAATTTGATATGTTTATCACTGATTTATTTGCAATATATCTAGAATTAGTTAGGATTAGTGACAAAATGGTAGCAATGATCAATGATTATGTGATTAACAAGATAAAAAGGGTATAAATATTACTGTAAAACCGATATTGATTTGTTAAACTTCATTGCGTTATAGAATATGAAACTGTCCTCAAAATCTATATTATACAAATACGTGAGATGAATGATTCATTTGTTGCTGTTAACATTTAATGCACAGTTATATGTTAGAATCACTGAGTCAGTTATTTATCAATTTAAAATATTAAAATAATTCAGTGCCATGTTTTAAATAGGGGAGGCCACGAATAATTATTGGAATATGAAAAATAGTCGAATCCGATCCGATTTTGGGTATAATCCGATCCAAATTCATATCCGACGTTTGTTCGGTCCATATTCATATCCGACATTTGTCCGATTCATATTTGAATCCGAGAAAAAAATATGAATGTGAATATGGTTTAAGCACTATCCGATCCGTATCCGATCCATTTTCACCCCTTGTTATGGTCATTTGATCATCAAAATAGTAGGAGAATTGTCCAGTGTAGGGAGAGTTCATTATGTTAGGTTTTGCACTTAGGAGCGATGCCATTTCTTTATATGTATGTATTGTTGTAGTGTGTTATTAAGGTTGGTAATGATTGTCCAGGTGGAGGTTCAAAGTTGGTGTCATGTACACATCATTCCAGTTAAATGTGATAAGAGTGTGGTTTCTTGATCAAATTTAGTTTAAAATATGTAGTTTTGTGAAATGAAAAAACTTAACCATGTTGTTTTGTGGTAGTTTTTCTAACAAATGTGTAGTTTTGCGAAATTTTGTTGGTGTCTATGTGGCAGGCTCTTTGTTGATGTGGCATAGCCCGACGTATAGTCGTAACAGTGATAATCATGATGTGTCATTGATGTGCGGATCCATCCTATCAGTTTTCATCAAATATAACGGAATGGAGGTTTTTTTTATCAAATCTCGCGTAAAAGGTGCAGGTAGTATTTAATTTGAGATCTCGCTGACCTTTGTCCGACTTTTTTGTTTAGACTCTTTTGAAACCTGAGAATTAAACTATTTTCTACTATACTTTTATGGAATCTCTGTTCCAAATAGACCCTTGACTATTTGCCAAGTTTGACTATTTGCCAAGTGATATTTTGATCTAGTAGATATTTTCTGATTTTACATGAAAATCAGTTCTTTTTGTAGCATATAAAACGTGGTTTTACTTTTTGAGGATATGCCATTACTAAATTCACGCAAACCATGCGGTCAACCTTAATATTGTAGAGTAGTAGTAACAATCTCTAATCATAGTACTATCATCTAATGGATAATGATTAATACACATTTATTAACCATATGAATGGTGCCACATTTTTTTAACATACATATTTCACATTCATGTGGATGGTTTGATGGGCACCGTGACACATTTTTGTCACATTTCCTAGATGAATTAGGCTAGAATCTATCAGGCGGCAAAGACAACAAATCCTCTAATTTTCAAACCATGTCACTCTTAATTTTGAAATGTTATCACCGGCAATCAGATGCACACCGTACTGGTAAAATTAACCCTAATCATCATCCGAAACCCAAGCAAAATTGACTTGTCACACTTCCAGGCTACTAGTATTTCCGACCAGAAACCAAACCTTTTTTTTTTGGCCTTAACAAATCACCTTAACCCATTTCAAAGCCTTTTAAACGTTTTCTGTGCAGTGGAGTTTTAAAGCCTGGCCGGTGAGCGCCGCCGGTCGGTGCTAGCGGCGGTCATGTGGGGCCCACCCCGAGTGATTGCACCCACAGCCTTCTTGTGATGCCTGGATTGCCTCATTTCTATGCTAGCTTTCGTTGCATCAATCCAAAAAAATAAAAATAAAAATTCAGCTGTGCATGAACTATTTTGAGCTGTACCGGTGTCTTGTCTCATCTCATAGCAATTCCTGCGACGAAATGAATTGGTTTTCGAGTCATGTTTCATCAGTGCTAACCTCCAAGAAAGCTGTTCTACCAAATTGTTTTTTTAATTAAGATTACCATTTTTTCATTTTTAAAGGGGGAATTAAAGCAACTCATGAACAGAAGATTGGTTGGTTGGTCAGATGATAAGGTACCGTCAGTCGTTAGCCACCATCAGCAAAGATTCTGACATTTTGGTTTCTTCCCAACAAGTGGCTGGAATTTCTTAACATGGAGGCTGATCGATTAGGCGCCGGTCTAGCTAATCTGATAGCGTGGATGGGAGTAAGCACATAAAACTAGGGGTTCATTATGGCCACACCGGACTACATTTATGCCTGTCTTTGTCTATGCTGATTCATCTTTGCAGAGCTAACATTACAGGACTTGAGAGTCCAAATACAACTTGGGAGTTTCCAATTCTTCTAAGGACCATGCAGCTTCAGGTATTGGAAGTCCTTACGCAAGAATTGTACGTACAAAGCTGTCTTTCTTTCCACTTAATTACCATTTTTCAATTAAGTGTCAACAGCAAGAAATGGATTGTCTGACAGCTATTTTTAGAACAGTGACAAGTTGACCTGGTAAAAACAGTGTGTTATTTTGTTCGTAGTGTTCATACATCTGAATGAATTTTGAGCTGCAATGCTATCTGACAGCACAAGAGGACTAGACATCAGTGGCTGAAATACCAAGAATTGCTGTCTGACAGCATGCAGTTGATATTTTGAAGAACTATAAGCATCCAATGACTGATGGAATTTGTGGTTTCTCAAATCAGAACTAAAACTATCATGTTCTAGAAAGTCACCTACCATTCAGATATCAACAAAGCTATTAGTAATTTGATGGTATAAAGTAGAAAGAACTAATGATCTGCATTGGTGAATTGCAACAGACTGAAATCATGCAGTGCTACTATTTGTCACCCCAAAACTGCACAAGAACTATCGATTTCCAATGGACCACCACCAATACCATGGCACCATGCCTCTCCAAACTGCCTATGAAATGATGCAAGATTCATCATTTACTTGTCCTTCTGCACTGGACATTCAGAGCGGTCGTGCACCGTCAGATTTCCACCCAGTGGTGGATACTGGATAGCGGTTCATCACGATGCATTTCACAAGGCTTGACCCAGGTAAGATTGCAACTTTCCAGGCCTGAAACCTCCCATTTGCCGGACACAAAAACGCCATCAGCAACTTCCCGTTGCTTTGGCAGGAAAGCCTTCAGAAAACTGAAGTTAACCAATCAATCTCCACAGGTAAAAAGGCCACCGAAAAGCGGCTCAACTACAGTCTTATTGCAGTGTAAAGAACTGCGGATCAGTCTTAAGCACAATGATTAGGCTCTGAAAGCCACTTTGCCAATCCCCAATTCCCATGGGTTCACCAAGAAAGCCCCCACTATACTTACGAGCGTAATTTCGTATGGGAAATATACATGAACAAACAGTCACTGACAAACGGGCCCAGCGACCGGGGTGCGAATCACGATCCAGGTTGCACGCACGTGCCATCCCATTGTAAGACTCCGAGCCTTTGCCAAAGTAAGCACCCATGATGAAGCTGAAACAGAAGCTAGCGAAACGGAATCCGATCAGCCAAGGGCAACTAAACAGAAGATCCAATCGAACCAGGCAGGCAGGATAGGCACAGCCACGCAGTCTCCTCCAATTCCGCCATGCCGTTGCAAGTGCCATCATCGTCTCCATCAATGCCAAAAAGGATGGTTCCATCCGTCCGATCATGACCGGACAAAATGTGCATCTGATTGGGCCCCAAGATCTCGTTGGAGAGGTGCATGTATATATTGGAGAAGACAAACGTGTGGTCCTATTCTTTTGGGTTTTGGCTTCTTTGAAAGTGGAAACAAACAGGATGTCTTCTTGAAGCGGATTCTACAAACAGATTCTCGAATCTAAAATTGTGTACGCCGTCTACGTCGACATCTTCGCCATTCATTGCTATCACAGAAACTGCAGCTTAAAGAACATAGCCTTTATATGCCTTGCATTTTACAAAGTGTATGTACAGCTAGTATATAGGCATCAAGGACGCCTTTCGGCAGCACAAGAGAGAGGCGATCTTTGGAGTCGCTGCGTGCCCACCTCATTCTTGCTCACATGGCGTGTTACCTGTATGCGCGTGTGCAAATCTGCATCGCCATTTTGCATTTTGCGTGGCAGGTTCGTCTTTGGCCTGGCTACCAGCAAGTAGAACGGCTAGTAGACCTATAAAATAAGCTTTACTTATGCCCTGTTTGGATCAATTTCAGATTCTTAAAAACCAGCTATTACTTCTAGTTTTTAAAAGCTGATTTCTAAGCAAAAACTGATAGGGTGTTTGGATCTCCTAGTTTTTAAAAGCTAGTTTAATTTATGATTGGTGCTAATAGACTATTATACCCTTACATTTATTGCTCTTGAACATCACATTAAACAGCCACGCGTGGACTTTAATGAGGGTAAATAGGTATTTGTGCAAAAAAAAATGGCAAAAGCTGGGTATCAACAGCTTCTTGGTTTTTAAGAATCTGGGTAGGTAGATTTTAAAAACTGCTCCAAAAACTGGTCTGTTTGGATCCCACCCAGTTTCTAAAAACCAGATTCTTAAAATCTGAGTGGATACAAACAGGGCCTTAATTACTGTCTAATTTCTACAAGCCAAGTTCCCAGAAAAGTTCACTAGCATTAAAATAAACCATAAAAATTCCCAAACCCCAATGCTAGTTAACCTAGTAGCATCGATTCGTTGTGGCAGTAAGAAATGAAACTACGAAGCAGGGAAAGGGTCTTCCGGGTTCTGAGACAGGCCATGGCCCAACCCAGCAACAAAAGCTGAATCTGAGAAGCAGGCCCGATTCCGGCCTTCTTTACACGGTCCTGTGAGGGATGCGTCTCCTGCATCTTTCACATTGGGGGTTCTTTTGATCTAATAGTTTATAGATTATGATTTAAATGTTTGAATTCTGACTATTCATAAAAGGTAGTACGCAGAGAAAAATAGTTGCATATGATTTTGGTCGGTATAGCTGAATTCAGTACACTTTTACTATAGTTTTTCTATTCATCCCGTTTTGAAAAAACAAACCGTTTAAAAGCTAGTTACTATAGATAGTACAAGCATAAGCCAACTTTAAACTCAAAAGAACTCGGCCATTGTTCACGCCTTTTTTGAGGGTAAAGACAGGCACGCACACTTTAACACCCCGCCCACCCTCTGGGCCTAGAATGTTACCACCATTACATACGCTTACCATTCCATCAACAGCTAGAAAATTTTAAGCCAACACGAATTTATTTATGTTGCTGCGACCAGATACATCATAGTTTTTTTCTTAGCTCTTACTCTAGCATACTAGCAGAGTCTAAAATATACTGATAAAAGGTGGTACAAAGAGTGCTGCTGGTTCGTGCAAATTATTCATGAGCTACTCCCACCCGTGCAAGACGTCCTCAACAGTTACCTAAAAAAACAACGAAGCAGGGGTGAATCCAAAGACTCAGCAAGTATAAAGCAAAACAGTAAATAATAGGTTCACAAATCAGTCCATAATCATCACAATTTCAATCGCTATTTGTTTCCATTTAAACTCTTTAAGCTCTTATCAACCATTCATTATGCATATGCACATGCACTTCTATCTTATCTCTTTAGCCTATACCGATATAGCAGAGTGAGCACCCGTCGATGCTCACCCAGGCCCGCCCTATTTCCATGCGGGGATCACAAGCCCGACCTGTTCGCCGCTCCTCGATTATTCTTCTGGATAGACTAAAGGCTGACTCTGAGGAGACCGTAGAGACAGAACAGTCAACACATCTCGTGCTAATATGGATAGCACTGGATATGTTACTTTCTAGGTTTGCCACCATGAGAGGATGTTCAACTCTTACTTAAAGCTGACGCTATCACTGTTGAGATAGCTTGATAGGTCTCTGGTGCTTTTCTGCTGTCCTCCTCCTAACTAATGTGTACATGTATGAAAATCTCTAGAGGAAGAACAAAAAATTATGCCCCATTGCATAGTCCCCACAGAGGTGTTAGGGGCTACCGGGGGTCTTTCCAAACACACAGATCTAAACTTATTTTCGTATTTCTTGTATACCTTATATAATTTATTCTTAACTACTCTATAGTATGTACAATAATCTAAACCAGTAGCATCACTTAAAAGTTGTAATACATTTGTAAATCTTTGGAGCTTAGCCCTATAATATAAAACAAAGATGAATGCATATAAAATAGGAATTTCCCTGCAATAATTTAAAAACTTAGTTTTCATGGCAACTATAGTATCCTATAGTATATGATCATTTTCAAAAGCCTTTATTTGAGTGGCAATTTCAAGGATATTATGAATAATTACAGAAGAGATAAGTTAGTATACTCCAGAAAGACAAAGCGTAGCTTTCTTAAAAAGTTCTAAAAAAGAAAATATTTTTTCACTAACAACCCAATCAGCCTCAGTAAGTTCGGGGTCTCTAACTTGGGTTCTACTGGAGGAGTTATGAGATTGATGAACTTGGGTGTGAAGGAAGACAGATAAGGTGCATTTATATGGCAATATGTGTTTAAGTATAAGGTAAGTAGAGTTTCATCTAACAGATATGTTTAAGCTAAATTTTTTAGGACGAAAGTTCATTGCTACGCAAAAGTTCTTATATGCAGCTATTCATTGGTTAGAATGATTAATATATGAAATTACATCTCTAAAAGAATCAAGACAAGCATTTAATCTTTTTAAACCAGATTTAACAATAAGATTAATAATATGGCAAACACAACATTGATGCAGTAAGAAAGATTGCACATAAGTATTGAATAAAGGAGTAAAAATTTCCATAGCCTTAGTGTTTGCAGCTGCATTATCTAAAGTTATAGAAAAAATCTTATCTGTGAGGCCAAAATCTTCTACAACTTTAATAATGCATTCTGTAATATTTTTAGCAGTACATGCAACATTAATTTAAATCCTATAATTCTTTTTTTCCATTACTCAGTCATTATTAACATAAAGAGCAATAACACTAATATAATCTTCCCTAGCCCACTCCATATGTCTGATGTCAAAGCAACAGAGAATGTACAAATATGAAACATTTCTTTCAATTTTTTACAGTAGTTGTTATAATATTTAATTAAATCTCTAGTTGTAGTTTGCCTAGATACAACACTAAATCTAGAGTTATGAGTAGTCCTAATATATTTTTGAAAAGTATCAGACTCACCAAAATTTAAAGATAAATCTTGAGAAGCAATTAATCTACAAAGAGATTACCGGGCTACCTCCAGATTGTACTCTCAAGTACGTACTGAGCTATCGGTGTTGTACTGCAGCTGCGTTTGGTACATTTGTATTCCTTGCCTTCTTTTGCAGCTTGCAGTATGCCATTGCAGGTGACCCGTCTCATCTAAAGATTTTGCAGACAATTCGTTACCACAAATTTTACAAACAGCATATTTTACCAAATTCCCAACATCATCGGTCTTGAACTTTTTGTCGAAATCGTTCCAGATTCCCGATGTAGTAGCTCTTGTTCCTTTTGCACCCGTGCTTTGGGTTATGATGCACTCGTTGAGCCAGCAGAAGATGGACCCAGCAACGCTTCTTCTAGCTGTACAGATTGTTGTGGATGTCCACCTTTTGTGGATGGATGTGCCTCTTGAAAGGATTGCATATCCTTCGCCGTGAGGATGAATTTGGAGAGTTGAAAATCGTAGTTCTCCATTGAATCAACTGTAAATTCATATAGCAAAGTACAATTAACTTACTATTGAATCAACAAATAATAGCAAAAAAATTGAAATAAGGTAGTACTATTCGTCTATTACGACTTCTGTAGCTCTATGAAGATTCTTCAAAATTTCTAAATTTCGCACGAATTTCTCACTAATTTTGCCAAATTTGCGCAAACACAACCGTATTCTTCATAGCTAAACAGAGAGATGATAATGAGGTTTGAGATGTGAAGAATGGAGGCTGGATGGCTCCCTATTTATAGGAAAAAAACTCGATATTTTTTTCAAATTGTTTTTGCTATTTTTTCTATGTTTTACCCCCAACGATAAAAAAAAGGGTCAAAAAATAGCTATTTTCACGGGCAGTGTCGTGCCATGCCAGCACAGCCCATTTATGCCCATTGGAGCTTGGCCAGGCTGGGCCGTGCCGTGTCGACATGGCCCGCATTCGCTAACGGTCCATGCTGCCCCCTTGGCGCAGGCATGGCATGGTCCACCAGGCCGTGCTGGCACCGCCCACGAGCTAGACAGGGCATACCGTGCTTAGACTAGGCCAATAGTGACGGGCTGTGGGCCGGCACGCCAAGCCCCGGCCCATTGGACAGCACTAACCATTTCACTTATGAGACTTGTCCTTTTTTCCTCCAATATTTTTCTAGAAAAAATGGAAGCAGACTTGAAAGAAACTGTTGAGACAGGAATGGTTAACACATCCCATGCTAATATGAATAGCACTGGATATGTTAGCTAGTGCTCACGCCATCAGTCCAAAATGTTGAAGTCCTTTGCATGGTAAGGCATAGGATCGATGTCTAGAAAGATTGAAAGTTCTCCGCGGGCATTGGTATGGATTGCTGAAGCACTCGACAATGTAGAGCTTGATCTTCTGGAGGCGTACCAAAGATTTTTGCTCCACATATTTATCTTCTTACCTATGGTGGGTGCTGGTGGAGGTCATTGCAAGCGAACTCACTAAAACTTATGCTCATACTTCTGATAAATTTCAGAAATTTGTGAACGAATAGATGTAAAATAGTTAGAATAATTTATCCCTATAGCCTCACCATAATTGAAAGAATATTAGTGAGTCCTGTAGTTTTAGCTCCTATATCTAGAATAAATTCAAATACGTATAAGTACATAATTTCATTTCAATATTTTAAATATTTAGTTTTCATAGCGTACACGACCTCTCATAACACTGGGTCATTTTCATTAGCTTTCAAGTGACCGACAATCGCAAGAATATGATGCACAATTACAAGAGATGTTGGATAGTACATTCCGGATAAAGCAACAGTGAATTCATAAAAGAGTTTCAGAAATACCAGTAACTTCTCAGTAATATACCAGTACTGCTCACTCAGTAGAGTGTTGCCGATATGTATAAAAACAAAAAATATGGGCTTATAGGGTAAAATATTTTCTAGCTTGAGATAAGTTGAGTTTCACCTTAGCGGTATATCCACAGTGAACTTTCATGGACGTATACCTATCACAATGCAGTAGGTCTTATATGCTGTAATTCATTGGTTAGAATTATTTACGAAAAAATTGCATAACGAAAAGCTTGAAGATATGGGTCCAATCTCTTCAAACCATATTTAACAATAAGATTAATAATATGACAGATACATCGCTGATATTGCAAAAGGATTCAATGTATGTAGTAAATAAAAGAGTGAGAATATCTATTGCTCTAGAGTTTGCTGCAGCATTGTCCAATGTAATTGCAAAAATTTTATTTGTAAGACCAAAATCATCCATGACTTTGATAGTATATTCTGCTATATTCTCACCCGTATGTGCTACGTCAATTAGTTTGAAGTTTGTGATTCTCTTTTTCAATACACAACCATCATTTATATAATGAACAACTATACTAAAATAATCCTCTCTAGACCGCCCACTCTATATGTCCGAGGTCAAGGCCACTGAAAATGTAGAGGTTCCAAAGAGTTCTTTAATTTTATTACGACCATTATTGTAGTATTTAACTAAATCTCTAGTCATTGTTTGTCTAAAAATGTGTAACATCCTGATTTTCAGAGTCTTTTTGAAGCATTTAAAATAAAAATAATTATTTGGATTTTTCTTGAATTAATTAAAGCTTAAATAATGGCACTTGGAATTCAGTTGATCACAATCAAATGCCTTCATATCCTAGCAGCACTCACACCAATTTTGTTCAACCTTGGAAGTGCCCCTGTCAGGACTTTTTTCTCCAAGAGCAAGTCATGGAGAATCATTAGGTCAAGGAAGTTAGATATCTTAGAGCGTTGCAATAGTAAGCCTGAACAACATCTTCTCCAATGTCGCACCTGATAACCTATTCCTTTATTGAGCTTAAATCTTGGGGTCGAGATTCCGTTTAAGGAAGAGGTTTGTAACATCCTAATTTTTAGAGCCTTTTTGAAGCATTTAAAATAAAAATAACCATTTAGATTTTTTTGAATTAATTAAATCTTAAATAGTTTTTTATAAATTAAAAGCATTTAATGTGCCTAAATTAAACTTCAATAATTGATGAGTGTATTTTATCTGGATTCCTTGTGCATCAAATGATTTAATTTGATCTGTGTGATCAAAATTAGTATGGTTGAAATCAGCGTGGTCAAAATCGATATGGTCAAGATCTGTGTGATCAAAATCAGCGTGGTCAAAATTGACGTGGTCAAACTGACATGATTAAGACAATGTGGTCGAAGATCGATATAGTGGTCGGAGATCTGTGTGATCGGAGACCAACGTGGTCGAATATCGATATGGTCGACGTGGTCGAGACCTGAGTGGTTGTAACTAATGTGGTCGTAGACCAGCGTGGTCGGAGACTTGTGTGGTCGATCCGGACAACGTGGTCGGAGACCAACGTGATCAAAGATCAGCAAAGTCGGAGACCTATATGGTCGATCTAGACAACGTGGTCGGAGATCAGCATGGATGGAGACCTGCGTAGTCGACGATCGGAACTTCCGACCAGCTTTGTGTGAGCGGTCTGATCAACGAGTGGAACTACCGGTTCTGTGTGAGCGGTACTTCCGATCTATGGAACGTCCAGCTTGTGTAGCGGTATATTTTTTTCTAGAGAAGCACCTATGTGGTGGTATTCTACTCCCTGCGAGAGCGGTAGTTCCACATGTGGGAGTGGTACTTCTAATGATCGGAACTACCGAAAATTGTATAGCGGAACTACCAGATTCGATTGGTCCTTTGCTTCTAACGGCTAGTTTTTTTACCGTTGCGAGGGGAGCAGATGTTCCACAGTTTTGCCGCTGGTACTCTCAATAATCCTGATTTTTCAGGGATTTGGCTCCAACGGCTAGTTTTCTTATGTGGGGTGTAAATACTCCCTTGTGACCGATTGGAGAAATTGTTGCTCGACCCATTTCTAATCCCTCGAGCTAGTGTGAGGTCATACTCTTAATTGTGCATGTGTTGCACCTTGTGAGTAAGGAGAGTGATATAGAGTGCATGTGTTGCATCTAGAGTTGGACTTAGTGTCCATTTGAGCTTGTGCATTAGTTGCATGTAGTGAGAGTCAAGCGAGGGGCTAGACTTATTACTCTTGGAGTTTGCCGACTCCTAGACGGCATTGGAGGTGTTGTGTGCAGTGATTTTCTCAAAAAAGTTTGTGAGAAGATCCGACGAAGTTGTGAAGGTTGGAGCTCACCTACCGGAGCGGGAAAGACTACCACTGGTGGATTGAGGTGATTTATTTTCTTGTATTCAATTTACATTTAAGCAATTTGCATTCAAAGAATTAAATTGATTGCTTGTCTTTCTAGTATCGCAAACCTTTGTCCTAGACTTAAGTTGTTGGTGCACTTAGGTGAACCCAGTTGATTTAGTCTTTTTTTTGTGCTAAGCTAAATTGATTTAAGCTTATGCATTATATACTTAGTTTTAGCCAAAGAACTTAAATAGAATTTAGTTGAAATATTTAGAAATGACTATCCACCCCCTCTATTCGACCTCCTTGATCCTACAACTCCACCACCGTCCGCGTCCGACATGGCCTTGACGTCCATTTCATGCACGCCGTGGTCACCTCGGCATCCGTGCCTATTTAAGAGTGCCGCCCCTCTTGGTTCCTGCACCCACAATCGAGCACCTTCATTTCCCCATGCGCCTCAATGTTCTCGTTGAGCCACCACTACCAAGCACTGTCACCTCTGCGTTTGTCATCGTTGCTGTTGAGCCGCACCGCCGCCTTCACCGTCCAGCCACCGGTGAGCACCTACGCCATCTAGCCCCATCGCCAGTTAGATAGCCCTGTCGCACCGCACCTTGATTCGTGAGTTGTCACCCTAATTTGTGTGCCTCACCGATGTCAGCCGCGACTACACCCCGCACCCGCACCACGCATCCATTCACCTTCTCCGTAGACCTAGTTCACGTGTGCCAAGTCATTGACATCGGGTCCCACTTGTCAGATCCACTATGTCATGAGCCGAGCCGAGTTAGCTGTCCACACCAGTAGACACATAATCCCCAGCATGACGTGTTCGTCCACGTGTAGTGCCACGTGTGTGCCATGTCAGCCAACTGAGCTGTCAGCATGCCACATCACCCTACCACGTTAGCCCTCCACTGCCACTTGTCAGCCACGTTAGCACTAGCCGCCATGTTAGGAAGCCTAGTTGCTAGTACATTGTTCCATACACTGAGTCCACTGCAGACTAGCTATTTCCTGCACCAAATCCGCAGCATAATAGAATTTTCTAATTTCCAGTATTTTCCAGCCAATTAATTTGCGAAGAGCCTATTCTTCTCTGTCCTAGCTCCGATTGACCTGATTATTTTTTCTAAATTTATCTAAAATTGAGCTCTATCTTTTGGTTCTAGTTTTAAAGTTTTTAGAGTTCATTTGGATTCTATTTTGATTTTATTTGTGCCTCATTTCGTTTTCTCTCTCGTTAGATCACGTCTTCGAAGGAGCTGAAACAAGATTTGAAGATCAAGAGTCATTAATTGAGCAAGGCCAAGGCAGCTCATGTCCTTTGACCATGTTGAATCTAGTTTCAAATCTATTATTTATTATTTTATTTTAAATTACCATGCATTGCTATTTTAATACAAACCCTTGTACCTAGTAGTTATTGTTCAATTTGATTAATCCCTCCTTGATAATTTGAATACCATAATTCCATTTTCACCATAGGATCGAAATTTTATCAAGTGATGCAATATTAGTTGTCACATGGGTTGTACATTCAATATGCTTAGCCATACTTATAGTTATGTTGGGTTCATCATCTTATGTGATCAATTAATTAATTTTGACTTAATGAGATACTGAATCATGGTTGTAGCCACAATTATAAAATTTATGTGCCATTACATTGGTGTGTCATTGGTGTTGGTTATACAAAATTGGTTTTCACTTGGGCGAGTGATCGTGTAGTAAAGGAAGAAGTGTGGATTCACTTTGAGGGATGTGGATGTCTCGCTTGGCTAATGTTTAAGGACTTAACTTTGTGCACATTGATCTAAGTCTTATCGTGTAACCACATGTCCGGTATGGGATGGACCTGGCTAATTAATTTGTGATGTTTCAATTTCGGTTCATCATTGAGATGAACATGGATGCTGATTTCCATTAGGCGCAAGAGGGGGCCAGGACAGCAAAACCTTAGCGAGGTGGAACTGAGTTGAGATTGAGCATTGTAAATGTTTTGTTGTGAACTTCTTGGTCGACACGCCTAAGGAAGCGCGTTATACTAGTGACACTAAAATAAGGGCACATCGTGTGGGTAAAGTTATGCAACCTCTGCAGAGTGTAAAACTATTTGAATAGCTGTGTCTCCAGTTATGGACAATGCTCGGTGATTTCACACGAAGGATAGAGTTTTCCTAAAAATTTGGTTGGGTTAAGTTTGGGAAGTGAATAGTTAATTCACTAGTGGTTTATTACGTGAATGGTTATTCACTGGTGGTTCATTGGAGTGAATAATTAGTTCACTTGTGGTTACTCTCAATTCCTTTGTTTATTGCTTATTAATCATTTTCTAAAGTTTTCTTTCAACTTATTTATTGTATTTACTTTAAATTATTGCTTTCTGCAAAATAACCTCTCAGCCATCATTTTGGTAAGCCTTACATATTATATTGCATTCTTATTACAAATGACTTACTTAGTACTCTATGTACTTACGGCTATGCCCATTGTTGCTCAGTTGAAGAAAAGGAACCATATCAACCAAAGGTATTTGGAGGAGGATTTTTCGATGACTTCGCAGATTAGGACTTCGCTCCCCAATCAATTGCCTGTGGGCATGTCGAATGACTACTACGCTTACTTCTATTTTCCGCTGCTAATTTCTTAAGCCCTTCAGGCTATTATCTGTAAGCTTCGCCATAAGGTCATAACTCTTATAATTATTAATATTTGAGTCTTTTCATTTATTAATCATGTAAATGGTTGATATTTCATCTATGTTTACACTGTGTGCACTAGCGTGATCCTGAACTAGTACGGTGTACACAGAGAGTCCATATTTGTATATTCAGGTCTCTACAAAATGTGAGTAAAGCTAGAATTATCGGCAGTTCTAATGTACTTTTCAAATGCATCTAATGCACCAAAGTTTAAAAGAAAATCTTGTGAGGCAATTAACAGGCTAAAGATTCTCGAGCTACGTCGGAATTATAATCCCAGTTATGTATCGTACTATCGAGGTTGTATTTTAGCTGCATCTACCTCATGGCTATGCATTGCTTTTATTTACATCTTTGGGCATGTCTGTTCAAGTGTCTGGTTTCACTTGAAGATTTTGTAGATAATTTACGATGACATATTTTGCAAACAACAACTCTTACCTGACTCCAGACGCGTCTCGCTTCATTATCTTGTCAAAATCTGCCCACACGTTGACGTTCTGGGTCTGGACCTGTTTGCTCTGGTGCTTATTGATACAAAAGCACTGGTAGAGCCCGATGATGGTACAGCCAGGGTCTGTTCTGCCATTTGAGGTGGAGGTAGAGGTTCATTCCCGAAGGATGAAAGTTCTTTTGGATCAATGTCGTATTCACTCGCACAAAAATTGTCAAAAATTTCCATGGAGAAATGTGGAAAACTACAAAATATAAATAAAAAACATAATATTACCTATTTTATATCATAATAAAGAAAAATAAGAACAATATAAGTACATGAAAATTAGTATTGTTAATTATTTTCTTGCTGTAGGCTGGATTTTGAATTTTCAGATTTTTGAGAAAATTATTTTGAATTTTGCTAAATTATCGCAAAGTGTATCAAAATTTTCATAGGAGATTTAGAGAAGGGATTGCTGTGAGGTGTGGCTGAATGAAGGGGGGTATGCTGCCTATTTATAGAAAATTTTGAGATTTTTTGAATTTATTTCATATTTTCAAACTCACAAACAATTAAAAACAACTATAAATTCCAAAAATCGCATGTTACTCGTGCTAAACGGGCCAAACGAGCCATGCTTGAGCCAAACTTGCCTAATGATTACTTTTTTGTGCCAACTAGGCTTTGCGTGCCGAACGGGTCGCCATGCCACACAGGCCATGCCTAGCCGGCCATTGTGCGTGCTATGCTAGCACACTAGGCCGAGGTGACGACTTCGAGCACGACCGTCCCTATCGTGCGTCTTTGCCGGTGCGGCTCGGCGCTTCTGTGTTATGGGTGTGCCTCTGATAACGATCGTGGTGGCCCGATAGGTACAACCTATTTGGACACCACTAATTAAGGGTCTCTTTTGCTTGTCACTATCATTTGACATACTTAAGTAGACAAGTTTAACTTTGTCAATAATGTTTGTTATTTTGCCAAAACTTGTGGTGTGTCACACTTTTTTAGCTCTATAACCCAAACGCCATTAAAATTCTATAGCTTAGGTGTTTCTATGATTTCTTTAATAGTGATTTGCATAATAATTTATAAAACATGATGAATAGTAGATAGGTGTTATTGTTTTAAAATTAGTACTATTTTTGTTGGAGAGAAAAACATAGAAGTACTGCTCGCACCGTAAATGTTATGGCTTGCCACATTTTTGGCACAAATTGTGTCAAAATCAAAATGCGGCAAGCAACCAAATATGTCAAAATATATCAAATTTTGCTAGGGTTACTTACAATAAAATTAAGGATTTCGAGGGTTTACCGTGCAATTTTGCCTTCCTAGCGCCACTAATCTCTGTGCAAAGGTTGCAAACTAAGCTCGCCGCCGCCTCCAATCCCCGCGCCACCGCTGTCCGCACGCCACCTCCCTCCTGCGTCAGCTCCTCACGGAGAAGCGCCGTCGGCAGCGGACGAGCTACCGTAGCAATCAACGGCCACCACAGCCATCAGCAGCCGTGTAAAGGTCAGTTCCAGCCCGCCTGCCCGCCCGCCAAGCCGCCGCGGCGCTCCTGACCTAGTTAGCTGTGACCATTAGGTTTTAGGTTCCTTGGGGAGCCTTGTAGAGGCCATGATGGCGACGGTGATGAGGAGATTGACAGTGGCTGTGCTCCGGGGACGGGAGCCTCGACGAGGCGGGCTGGACCGCCTGAACGTGGCGTCTCGCCGGCCCTGGTCACGCTGGTGATTGACTCGTGTAGCGAGAGGGGTGATTTGGGCAGGAGGCTGCTGCGGTTCTTGTCGTGGTGCCGGTCCAAGAACCCTGGGGGATTGGGGGATGAGGCGTTCGATAGGGCAATTGGGGTGCTTGCCCGGATGGGTGACCTCACTGCGATGAAAATCACCGTCGGCGATGCAGAGAAGGATGGGCGGAGGATGGCTCTGGAGACGTTTACCATTGTGGTGTATACTCTTGTCAAGGTGGGGAAGGAGGATGAGGCTGTTCAGTTGTTTAGAGGCTTGGAGAGGCAAAGATTTCTGCCTCAGGGAGGTGTGGGTGTTGGAGGGGAAGGCATATGGTCGAGCAGCCTTGCCATGGTCCAGGCATTGTGTATGTAGGGTCATGCTCATGAGGCGCAGGGTGTTGTGTGGCACCACAAGAGCAATCTCTCTGTAGAGCCCATGGTTAGCATTGTCCAACGTAGCCTCCTCCATGGGTGGTGTGTCCATGGGAATGCTAACGAATCTCGGAGAGTCCTTTATGATATTAAGTCTTCAGGTATCTCATTAGGCTTGCTGCCTTTCAACGATTTTCTTCACTGTGTGTGCCATGGAAACCTCAAGTTTAATCCTTCTGCCCTTGTTTTGGAGGCTATGGATATCTTTACAGAGATGAGGTCCTATGGTGTCACCCCAGCTGCATCTAGCTTCAACATCGTACTTTCTTGTTTAGGATGAGCAAGGAGGGTGAAAGAAGCATAAATAATCCTCTACTTGATGAGAGAAGGAAAGGCAGGGTGCTCCCCTGACTGGGTTAGCTACTACCTTGTGGTTAGGGTCCTCTATTTAACAGGGAGAATTATTGGAGGGAAAAGGCTTGTAGATGATATGCTTGAAAGCGGGGTGCTTCCGACTACAAAGTTTTCCATGGTCTCATAGGCATCCTATGTGGAATTAAAAAGTTTGACCATGCTCTTGATATGTTCAAACTTATGAAGAGGTGTGAGTTGGTGGACATGCATTCCTACGACCTGCTCATAGAAAAGCTTTGTAGGAATGGGAGATTTGAGGTTGGAAAGGAATTGTGGGATGATGCTACATTGAGTGGCCTTGTGTTACGATGCTCAGAGGATCTGTTGGATCCCTTGAAGACAGAGGTATTCAGACCAGTTTGTCCAGCACAAAGACTGAGTCAGAACTGTAAGCGCTTGGTCCAAAAAAATAATATTCTGTTGGAGCAATGAAGAAGAAGGCCACTACTATTGCAGCTGCAAGGAAGAAGTAGGGAGTCTAGGTACAGGTACTATTGGACTTGAGTAAATTCTCTTGTGGCTCTTGTATTTGGATTTATGTGATGATGACCCTTACTAGCATTGATGTTACGGCGTCACCTAGGCGACGCAGCGGTGCTGGGAGGACGCCGTGGAGCTTCACCTCGATTGGGGAGGGGAGGCGGCGGCAGGGAGAGGAGGCGGCAGCAGGGAGAGGAGTCCGGGAGTCACCGCGGGAGAGAGATGGGAGAGAGAGAGAGAGAGAGGAGGTCAGGAGAGAGACGGGAGAGAAAGAGGAGCAGTGATATATTATAAGTGGAGGGGAGCTTCTGCTGTGAATGCATGCGCTGTATCCCTTCGGTTGTGACTGTATGTATGCATGCGCTTGCGCTGTAGTATATGGCGTTCGCCATGGCGTCGCCTAGGCGTCCTGGCGCCTGTTAGGCGCCGTGGTTGCCAGTTACGTCGTAACAACCATGCTTACTAGTTTTTACTAGGCACTCAAATGTTAAAACATTTCCTGGAACCTGAGTATAGTTACCTTATGTTTAGCTGGAAACCATACCATGATTTCAGTGAAGCTGTTATTTTTATTTTCTACTTTATTGTCACAAAAAAAGATAGGCCACCCATTTTAATAGTTTGGAAATGACTGGTAATCATGTTGAGCAGCCATTCTCCTTATATCAAAGTTGTATTACAAAACATGGTATTATGATCAGTTTTTTTGTATGTTTGCCTGACATCCTTTTTTCTTTCTTTACTTCTCTGTTTCAGTTTTGTTTCGTGTGTGCATTAGACACTATGGACACATCTCAGGAGCAACAACAGGATTTTGGTGTACTACTGAAGCAGGGGGCAGAAGGAGTGAGTCAAGACTAAAGAAATATTTAGTTGCAATTTCTCCTTTTCCTGGTTTGTTCAATAGTTTGTTTGCTTTTCTGCAGAGGGTATTTGTTTCGACATTTGTGGGATGTAAGTGTGTAATCAAAGAGCGCTTTTCAAAGAAGTACCGGCACCCATTGTTGGACTCAAAGCTGACTCTAAAACGCTTAAATGCTGTCAGTCTCCTTAACCAACATGATTTTGTTTTGAGATTGAATTCTTTTCTGTGTGAGCATTTGTCTGATTTCCTTTGTGTTAGATAAATTCAAGGAAAAAACATCAAACTTGGATAGGATTAGTATATTTTTTCTTATTTTTCTTATATAAAATCAAAAGTTTCATATGATTTCAAGGGTTTAAATTACTGATTGATTTATAGTCAAATGTAAAGCAGCAATGTGTAGCCAAAAAACAGTTGCACATTACAACTGATGTTTACTGAAATTCAGCTTATCTTGGTCTGCTTCCATGTGCAGGAAGCTCGATGCATGACAAAAGCAAGACGGCTTGGTGTTCCTACGCCAGTTCTTTATGCTGTGGACCCACTTCTGCATACATTAACCTTTGAGTATGTGGATGGCCTGTCTGTGAAGGATATACTTCTTGGATTTGGGTCAAATGGTGTTAATGAGGAACGTCTCAATGATATTGCCACACAGATAGGGAATGCAGTTGGCAAACTTCATGATGGAGGTCTTGTTCATGGTGACTTGACCACTTCAAATATGATAATCAGGAATGGCACCAATCAACTGGTGCGTAGAATATCCTTTTCGTCATCCTGTTTTAACTCAAGAATTACATCTTGGCTATTAATTGGCCACCTTATGTTTTCATATGCCAGGTTCTTATTGATTTTGGTCTGAGCTTCACATCAACTATTCCTGAGGACAAAGCAGTGGACCTCTATGTGCTGGAGAGAGCTTTGATTTCTATGCATTCGTCATGTGGGGATGTGGTAAGGGAATTGCATAAATGATACTACGAAGTTGTTGTTTGTGACTGTATGTTCTTTGCCTCACTGAGTATTACTTAATCGTGCTTTTGAATGTGGATATCCTAAAATTTGTCTCAGAATAATATATTCTTTCTGAATTATGGCCTTCCGCAGAGGCTCAGCCACTTAATTGCAGTGAGCAAATGGTTTATATGGGGCTAAACCATATATGCAAATATTTAATTGCCCATAAGGTTGGATTCATCTACCATTGAAATGCTAGGTCAACCGTCAACATTTAGCCTTGGTTTACTGTTATTCTGCAATTGGTGGGTGAAGTGGTTAAAGTACAGCTAGTCCATCTATCCTACACAAATCTTGGATTTTCTGTTCTCGGTCTTTCATGTCCTATGATTTTCCAGCTTGCTGCCTTACAGAACAGTTTTTCAAGAGAGAATCTTGTTGTGGGACGAGAAGGCCCAGACAGACAATTTGGTGGACCCTCCAAACTGGAGTGTTCGGAGAAGCGAAATAGGGAATTGGAGACAAGGTGCACATTGAGTAGTTAGTGGTTTAGGCAATAGGCCTAAAGGTTGGTGCTTGTCCGCGAGGGGAGTAATTATAATGGTACTGTGCCCATAGGTTTTACTCTATACAATACCCTTGGTGGTTCCTGGGTTACAAGGGGTATTTGCGTCCTTATGCACCGTACACCGCTTTCAGTGACGTCAGCGCTGAGATTAAAAGTTATCTACTCCGTGTGCTTAAGATTAAATAAGGATCTCGAGTCGATTAGGGGAAGGGAGTTATCTGAATAGGGCCGGGATCCTATGAAGGGCATGTGCACTCGTAGTCTTGGTGCCTCGGTGATAAAGACCATTGGTGTGATTTCGTCGAAGTCTCCTGAAGTCTTGTGAAGTTTGTAATGTCTTCACCAGTTTTAGTTATAGTATTACTTGTTGAATTTCCTTGAATGATGTTACCTTCATACTTTGTCACACTACACATCTGTTTTGCCTAGTTATCTTTTATAAGCAGTTACCGTGTATGTCTATGCTCCCAACTGCCCGATGTCATGGTCTGTGTAATTGGTTGTCTGATAGGGACTAGGGAGAGTATTCGCTGGCTATGTTATTGTTCTGATTTTGTGGATAACGAAAATTAATTTTGTGACGAACTAGATGGAGAAGATTCTCTCAGCTTACAGAAAAGCTTCAAAGCAATGGTGCTCCACTGTGAACAAGTTAGCCCAAGGTATGACATGCTGTACTGGCCCTTCTGCAAAGTATGCATTCCATCTGCTGTCTTGTGTTAACCCATGACCTGTTTCTGTTTGCAATTTTACAGTCAGGCAACGGGGCAGAAAGCGAACAATGGTTGGATAAAATTTGACCTGGAGTTGTTGAATGTTTCAAAGGCTATCTCGGATGATTCAGCACTTGCGACACAATTTGTTTACTTTATTTATACTGGTAAAATTCTGGTATTGGCTATGTTAAAATTGAATTGGACAGGAATCATCTGAAACGATACTACTTGTAATTTTCACTTCGAATAGAATCTTGTCGCTTCTAATCCGGTGGCCATCTCAAATGCAAGAGATTATTAAACTTGTGCTTAGAAGTAAGAGAGTGCCACACCCTTAAATGGCTCTCTTCTTTTGTCTTTTCTGCAGTTTTTAGTTTTTGGTTTTTTTTAACAATCATTATTTATTAGACTAATAAATCGATATCACAAAGCATAAACTGTAGTCTAAAAAAATAGACCTATACCTGCTTAAGAACACAACTCTCTAATATCAATATAAATGTTGGAAAAAATTATCTAGAGAAGGGCTTTAAGACTCTCCTCCAAACGGGCTTTAGTTTTTAGTTTTTTAATTTTATCTTTTTTATCTTTTTCTTTTTTATTATTCCTTCGTATTATCGATGAAACGACTTTAAAATTTTTTAAATTTAATTACTTAGAAAAACTAATAACCCTTTTACAACATTAAAAAAAAGTCAACAGCCTAGAAAGCACGTTGAGCAGACCTGTCATAGATCATGCAACAAAACGCCAAGCGAACTCATCTCTCCCCCCTTGTCTTCCCCAATCTCCACTTCGACTCCTCCCCACCGAGCCATGGCAGTCGCCGGTCCACGCCACAGCCGTGGCGCGCTCGCCTTACGCCTCCACGCTCGCTCGACGCCGATGCCGCCACGCCCTCCGGCCCAGGGAGCCGCGCGTGCTCGCCGGTCCGGCTGCCGCAGAACGCCGGCAACCTTCGTCCCCACCCTTCTCTCTCCTCCATTGCCGCCTGTGAAGTCGTAAGCGTCGTGCACGTGAATACTTCCTATGTAGAAGGTAATCCAATGTGTAAGTGCCATGCCATGTACGTAGTGGCCTTTGACTAGAGCTTTTCCTGGCAATCGATGTCGCCGCCATAGAAAAGAAGCTGCACGGGTACAACCTCCGGGGGCACGGACATGGTGGCGTTGCACCCGCCTGGTATGCCGCGATGGCGAGTCGTCGTTGTGGGCTTGCGCGGCGGGCGATGTCGTGCCGTCCCGGAGGGCCCGGGCCGCGTGGGTGTCGGAGATGGCGGTTGCGAGGGCGACGAGAAGCAGAGGCAGCGAGACCACCTGGAGAAGGCCACGCCGGAAGTGATCGCATACGTGGCATGGTTGCACTTTTTTTTCTAAAAAAATGTGATCCCCTGACACATAAATTTTTAATTTTAGCATCTTCACGACCACCGTAGCACATGTTAAGTTAGAAGAGCTCGAGAGGAGCACCTGCCGAGCTCGGCTGGAAAACATGCTGAGTTAGCCAATCACTGCAAGAGGCTAATTGTGTGAGCATACGCTTAATTAGTATACCATGTGGATGGCTAATTGTGTGAGCATACGCTTAATTAGTATACCATGTGGATGGTTGCCGAACTAGGGTAGTGCAGTAAGCAACATGTGCCGCCTACCATGACTACCAATCTCAGGGAGAGGACTAGGTATATATGCAAACTTGGTCAATTTAATGTAAACATTGTATACATACTCGCAATACCATTACTTGTGTTTCTTTTTAAGAAATACGATTACGACTTTTGGAACTAGAAGACTCCAACGAATGCCATCTTGAGGGGGGCATATATGCTAAACTTTGATCATCGTACTTAAACTATGAAAGTCTTAATTTTGATTTACCTAGAAGGAACCTAAATTTACCCTGTAGGCTCTACCACTTAATTGTTGAAGATCATGCATAGATCATGAAGATCGATAATTATTCATGAAGAATAGATGGTCTACAAGATTGTATGATCATGAAGATCAAATGTTGCACTTTTTTCTTAGTGATTTTTTACTAGAAGGTTTCTCACATGAAGATTTTTAACGAGGCAATAAGTGCAATACAAATTTAGAATGAATAGTGATTTTTCCACTGTTCATCACTATTTATTTCACTGCTTATCAATTTCATATTTTCCAAATGCAATTGAAGAGATTTTGGTGGCACGACCAAATGGCCAGCCAAACACAAATAGAAGAGATTTTTGGTGGCATCTAAGTTTACACGTACCAGAACATTTGGAAGGAGAAAAAGGGAGGAACACTTGGATCTTCAATACCAGAATGGGTCATTTAGTGCTAGAAATAATATATTCTGGCCATATTTCAGAATCCTTTTTTAGAACGAGTTGAATATATGGGTTGGTTTAATAGCGAAGAAGTAAATTTGGGTTTTTAGAATGAGCTTCTTGTCAGGACCCGAATATGCAAATCTAGACCATCTATATATACTGCACTAATCCAGGACCACGCACTAGCATAAAGTGGCAATATACGAAATATCATTCCATACAGAGTGAATAACTCATAAGTTGCGAAATTTGTGTTGGATCGAAATCGGCAACAGAGGAGGGGGTGAATGTTGCGCTTTTAAAATTTCCCCAAGAAGTACCCACTTAACAGTTTCTCCGATAGCAATTAATGCTATGAAGAAGAAGTTACGCTTACTGGAGACTCAAACACCTCAAGGAGAGAAAGAAACCAAGAACACTCAGGAAGAAAAAGAATTGAAATCCAAAACAGTACAGACACTACTGAGGGCCGGTCAAACCGACATGAGATGGTCGGTCAGACCGCTGCGATGGGCGGTCGACCGCTTTCACGTGGGCGGTCGATCGCTGTTTCACCTCGGTCGACCGCCATATGAGATCCGGTCAGACCGGCCACCCCGAGAACTGAAGGTAGCAGCGAGATCTGAAAAATCTGAAGAGTCTGAACCTGAAGGAATCTTCAAAACTGAGGATATGCAGCAAAAAATCTTCAAACCAAAAGGTCAGGACTACAACTTAAATATCATAAAGACCTTATATAACTTGAGAGAATAACTAGAAAACCAAAAGGTCAAGATTTGAGAGAAAATCTGAAACTTACAGTGAGCATTACTAAAAACCAAATTCATAGCCAATCTTTGATCATTTGCTCATGAAATATGGTAATCATCTAAGCAATAATCTCAGGACCTGAAGGTACTCAACAAAACTCAATCTTTTGAAGTGACACAAAAGATTCCATTGAGCTCTGTACCCAAACCCTAGAAACACAAAACACAAAATAGAGAGATTTTGACGAGGAACAGAAAGATCACATAAATCATTGATTTCTCAAATTGCTCTTGGAAATGGGATGGCCAAATGGCCTTGAGTCTTTACCACCACAGAGCAACTGAAATGCGAATTCTTGAGAAGAAATCCACTCTCAAATCAAAAGAAGAAGAGGAAGAACAGAGAGAACTGCAGAAATTAAAAGTTCATCACAGAGTGAAATAAACAGGTCCAAGGCACTCAAATGGATCCATTGCACTTGAAAGATTACATAGGAGTCCCCATACGCAATTGATACAAGGAAGATCACTACCCTCTCACTACATGCTTCAAATGGAGGAACTCTCACGTAGGAGACAAGAACAACAGACACTGCATCCTCTTCTGCTCTCTCCAACAACTAAAGCACAAAGCAAAGACTAGCTCTCTGAAGCAATCAACCCTTCTCCCAAGCCATACCCTCATGCAGGAAACACTCCCCTTTTATACCCTCTCTTAATGGGTTCACCACATGCTTTGCCCATTAAGCTTTTTAGCTTTACCCACTAACTCTAGTGCTTTATCCACAATCCACTTCCTTTAGTGCAGCTTTGCGCATTCACCAAAACGCCCCTCGTGCATCTTCCGGGAAGCTTCCTCATTCCTTGCCTTCCAAGACTCGCAACTACCTCGAGCACTTGCCGTCTTCAGCACATCTCGGCCATTCTGATCTCGGCACCACTTGCGCCTAGTCTGGTCCTTCGTGCCTCGCCACGACTCCACCTCGACGTCCTGCAGCCATCACAGACAAGAAACAGATTACATAGCACCACTCGAAATAGGTAAACCTCATTAGTATCAACAAATCGTATTCAAGTATGAAATTGCCCAAACGACCAATCGGGAAGAAGAATACGCCTCCAGTCAATCTAATCAAATCCGACTGAGCCAAATGCCATCATGGCACGAAACGCACAAAACAAACTCAATATTTTCAAAATACTTGTCAATTACTCATCATAAGCATGTGGTCACCTCCACATGGTCTCTCAATTTGATAGCAAATAACAGTTGAGACCTTATGGTCAACTTTACAACTATTTAGCCTCACAGGGCTTAAGCACTAAACAAGTTAAACTACAACAGAAGACAAGATAAACTCCAAGCGATGGTCCATCTTATGCTACAGGTAATTGATTAGGGTACGAGGCCTAGAGATCGACCTCCTCAAAGTACTCATCCTCTAGAAGTGGTGTAGATTCCTCTTCTCCAGTAATTGGGTGATGATTATTGCAATGGTGAGTACATGAAATACTCAACAAGTTGTGCACACAGAATGTAAGTATAGATGTATGGCTTATTAGTTTTTAAAAAGGAAATGGCTATCCTGGCTTGTTTATGCATAAAGCGACATTTGTATTGAAATATAATAGATAGATTGAAAGCATATTTTGAATTGTTATTAATAATAAACAAGATTTAGCACAGAGTTTCACCCAGACCATTCATTTAACTCACATAGTTCACATTCTCAACTTGTTTTTGTGAAATCTACCACTCGTGTGAAATCCCCATGCATGTCTATGATCATGGACACGACTATTTGAATAGTTTTGATAATTCTACAGAGGCTGTACAACTTTTTCCACTTGACATGATGATTTCATTACACCAAGCTATTGATACACTTCGTTTGGTGTGCAGTAGATAGATCATGGTAAGTCCTTTCAAAAACTCCACCCCGACAAGTACCTTAGACTTCCAATAACTCATCGATATTCAGTCCAATCCATGGTTTCTCCTTCAGGATCTTTTCCCAGTTGCAGTTTCGGCTCCATGGGGCATTTGCATGAGTTGCAATCCTCTATACAAAACTATTGAAGGACTTTCTTTGCATATCCAGACTGTTTGAGGATGATTCTATCTTCTCTTTGCTCAACCTCTATGTTAAGTTAATAGGTGAGCAATCCGAGGTTGGTCATCTCAAACTCCCTCATCATTTGTTGCTTGAAATCTTATATGCCTTTGGCCTTTGAACTGATTATAATGGGATCATCGACATAAACCCCAATGATCAGGAAGCCAGTCCTATCTCTCCTCATGTACACGGCATGTTCTTGAGGGCATTTTGTGAAGCCAAGCTATTTCAGACTTCAGTCCAGACGCTGATTCCATGCACGAGGTGCTTGTCGAAGCCCATAGAGCTTTATAGAGTCTATACACCTTGTGCTCTTTGTGCTTCACCTCATACCCTTCTAGCCATGCAATAAAAACCTCTTCTTGCAATTCTCCATTCAAGAAGGCCCTCTTGACATCCATATGGTGCACTTGCCACTTGTTTTGAGTAGCTAGGGCAAGTAGCAATCTCATAGTCTCAATTCTTGCTACTGGGGCAAAAACTTCTTCGAAATCGATTTCTTGCTTTTGTATATAGCCTTTTGCAATGAGTCTAGCTTTATACTTCATAGTCTTCCCTTCAGAGTCCCTTTTCATCTTGTAAACCCACTGTAGACCAATGGGTTTTTGCCCTACCGGCAATTTCTATTAAGTCCCATGTCTCTTTATTTTCAATCGAGTTGATTTCAAGATCCAGTGCATCAACCCAATGTTTCTCTTTTACTGCTTTCGAGAAAGTCTTTGGCTCCTCTGTCACAATTTGCAATAATTCCTCCGGTGGCAAACTCACTGGCTCTATTTCTTTGTATATCTTAGAGAGACCAATACTTCTAAGATATATCTGGTGTTGACGATACAAAACCTACTAGTTCCGAGTTGGGCTCGGTAGTTTCCCTAAGCTGATCCAGGCTCTGTTGGTCGACAGCTTTGGTAGGTGGGGAAGGTAAAGCTCCTGTAGGTGTAGAAGTGAAGGGGTCCACACCAGCCTCTGAAGATTCATCTTCTACTAGTTCTACTACAGTAAACGTGTCCCAATTGTCACAGTTTGCTGCTGAGCCTTCCTTCGGATCCCAACGCCTTTTCTCCTCAAATTTCACATCTTGCTTATGTAGAGCTTGTTTTGACTTGGATCAAATTGCCTATGTGCCTTGCACCCTTCCTCGACACCTAAATAAACAACCATCATACTTCTGTCATCAAGCTTTCGGGTGTGAGTTGATGGGACCTTCATACGAGCCTTGTAGCCAAAAACTCTCAGATGAGGTGTAGTATCAGCGAGTGCTTTGGTGGTAACTTGGTTTAGGATATACACTGTGTGTCGTACTACCTCCCCCCATAAACTTTCAGGCACTTTCATGCTCTTTAGAAAGCTCCTTGCTATGGACACCACCTCCTATTCCAGTGCTCGATAAAGCCTTTTTGTTGAGGTGTATATGGCGCTATCAAGTGCCTCTGAATTCCCTCATTTTCATAGAAGATTTTGAATGCATTTGAGAGAAACTCTCCCCCTGATCTGTTCTCAAGGTCTTCAGTTTGCATCCGGTCTCTTTCTCTATGAGTGCTCTCAATTTTCTTAATTTCTCAAATGCGCTACTTTTCTCCTTAAGCATATATACCCACATCATTTGACTACAGTCGTCAACAATTAAAAGGAAGTAGTTGTTTCCAGCTACTGTTGATGGGGTGATTGGCCCGCAAAAATCCGCACGAACAAGCTCTAACCGCTCTCTGGCCTGATACTCAGCCATATTTGGGAATGGGAGGCATGTATATGTTGCAAGCAAGCATCCTTTGCAAATTTGAGTGATATGACTAATCTTTGGCAATCCAACAACCATTGCCTTCTCCCCCATCGACCTGATGAACTGGAAGTTAATGTGTCCCAACCTTGTATGCCATGCCTGATCCTCCATTTTTGCTAGTAAGCAAACAGGCTCACAAGTCTCCATCGTAACCTTTTAGAGACGATTTGGGGTGAGTATAATTTTCATCAAGAGCTTGTTGCACCAATCATACAACCACAGAAAGGCATCGAAGATAACCACCTTGCTCCCTGACCCCGTTAGTTTACCAATACTTAAGATGTTACTGCACAAATTTAGTATACAAATACCTCTATCAATAGTCTCTGTTCACCTCCTTTGAATTGGAATAGAACTGAACCCTTTCATTTGATTTTGATGGCAGAAGCATCTCCAAATTTGACATTACCTTGAACTGATTCATCTAGTTCATGGAATTTACCCTTGTCACCGGTCATGTGGTTGCTTGCTCCATTATCGAAGTACCATATATTGGAGATGAACTGGGTTTCCTTGTCTACCCACAGTTTTGGCAAGACATTATCTTCACGCAACAAGATCATCCTTCATGTGTCTTCAACCATTGTCAGCATCAACGCTGGCTCATCTTCCCGAGCGTTAGCAAGATGCGCCTCCTTACCCTGGTGCTTGCCTTTGCATTCTGAGGCATAGTGATCGTGTTGGTTGTAGCTAAAGCATTTGATATGAGATTTGTCGCGGTCTGTCCACGCTGGTCCACCGACCACCACCGAAGGTAGTAATACTATGATCACATAGCTGGTAGTTAAGAAACATGGAACTACCACAAGAAATACAGCAACAGTTCTGATTTTTTTTGGAACTTTCAGTGAACTGAACTTAGATCAGAGAAATATGCAAATGATTCCTAGTTTTGCACTCAAATAAAGTTCATGTAGGATCATTATGCATTAGGAACACTAAATAAAACCTCGGACCATAGCATTATTAACATAGAGATTTTTAGCCAAAAAATAAGATAAAATACTTTTCAAAAATACCCGAAACAACTCCAAATGAGCATGAAATCATGAGGCATGAGTTCAAGCAATATTTGAGTAGTCTATGACATTTAATGCATTTCTCAACTTGCAAAAGTGGCTTTCATCCAATGGTTTGGTGAAAATATCCACTAATTGGTCTTCGGTCCGGATGTAGCAAATTGCAATGTCTCACTTGCTCACATGATCTTTGAAGAAAATGGTGGTGTATATCTATATGCATGGCTCTTGGGTGTTGGAACGGATTATTGGATATTTTCACCGCACTGTCATTATCACAAAAAAAAGACATTTTGTCAAAATTAATTCCATAATCCATCAAAGTTTACCTCATCCATAGCATTTGAGCACAACAACTACCCGCGAAAATATATTCGGTTTCGGCAGTAGAAAGTGCTACAGAATTTTATTTCTTAAAAGACCATGACACTAAAGACCTTCCTAGTAATTGACAACTACCCGATATGCTTTTTCTATCTACTTTGCAACCCGCATAAACGGAGTCTGAGTATCTAATTAAATCAAATTTAGCACCTTTAGGATACCAAAACTCTATGCTAGATGAATGCTTTAAATATTTTGGAATTCTCTTTACGGCCGTTAAATGGCTCTCTTTTGGAGATGCTTGAAAAGTGCACACATGCAAACATTAAACATCAGGCTTAGATGTGGTAAGATAAAGCAAATTACCAATTATTACTCTATAAAACTTTAGATCTACCGACTTACCTCCTTCGTTAAGATTAAGATGGCCGTTCGTTGCCATAGGGGTCTTGATGGGTTTTGCACTGTCAAACTTCTTGAATAGATCTCACATATTTTGTATGGCTTATCAAGGTCTCATCCTTGTGTTACTTGATTTAAAGTCCAAGAAAATAGCTCAATTCACTGATCATGGACATCTCAAATTTCCTAGACATCATTTTACCAAATTCCTTGCAAAACACTTAATTAGTAAAACAAAATATGATATCATTAACATAAATTTGACATACAATGAAGTCATCATCAATAATCTTTGTAAACAAAGTTATATCAACTTTTCAATTTTAAATCCTTTATAGAGTAGAAAATCTCGAAGGCGCTCATACCATGCTCTAGGAGTTTGTTTTAAACTATAAAGCACCTTGGAGAGTTTATACACATGGTTAAAATTTTTAGGATCTTCAAAACCAGGAGGTTGTTTAACATAAATAAATTCAAAAATTGTTCTATTTAAGAATGCATTTTTAACATCCATTAAAATAATTTGATATCGAATCTAGATGTAAAGCCAAGTAATATGCGAATTGATTCAAGTGTAGTCACGGGTGCAAATGTTTCATCATAATCTTGAGCAACCCTTGCCTTGTTTTCTTTACCACAACTCTATTTTCATCTTACTTTTTGTGGAAGGCCCATTTTGTGCCAGTCACATTGTGCTCCTTAGTGCATTCCACTAATATCAAAACATCATTTTAAACGAAGTTGTTGAGTTCTTCATACATTGCATTCACCCAATCCAGATCATTTAGTGCTTCATCTATAAATTTAAGCTTAATAGAAGACAAAAAGAGTAATGTTCACAAAACGAAGCTACTCTAAATTTAGTTTGAACATACTTAGTCACGTCACCCAATATTTGATATATTGGATTATTTTTGGCGATTGTGTTGTGGATCTTCAGTGGTAGAGGTTGTTCTTCCTTTTCTTAGACATTTATTGCTTGAGTGTTGCTTGCTATGGAAAAAGTGGGAGCTTCAACTTGTTTTGACGAAGGAGATACATTTGGATCATTTTTTGGCTTGATGTTGCTAATTTGCATGTTCTTTATTGCTTACCTTAGTCCCTCATCCCCTACATCATCCAAATTCTTTTGCTATTCTAAAGAAACATTAGTTTCATCAAATTGAACATCATATGATTCTTCAACTAAATCAGAGTTTTTGTTGAAGACTCTATAAGCTTTGCTATTAGAAGAATAACCAAGAAAAAATCCTTCGGCACCTAAATAGCTTTCTTTTTAACGCCTAAAATTAAAGTGTCAATAAATCTAGCAATAACACTGCCATTCTTAGATTTCTTACGTATGTATCAAGAATCACATAAACCTATGGATGGAGTCTTACCGATATAACAATTTTGTTGCACATGTTATAATCCTTAACACTTTTGATAATACTTACCATTTTACCTCACAAATCTTGTCGGCTTATTTGCCGGTTTCTTACATTTCTTGGGCACACACCCAAGACCCTCCCTATTGAATGAGTACATTTACTCACTCAACAACTTGTCAAGGGTAGCCTTACTCTTGAAGCATATTTCCAAGCTTTTATTTAGCTTAGTCACTTGTTTCTTTAATTCATTATTCTCACTAATGATCTTAGTATCACATGACTTAGTAATTACATTATTAGAAACAATATTAGAGGAACATGACATGGCAAACAAGTCATCACGTGAAGTAGATACGTTAGCTCTAACAATTTTTACACTAGGCATTTCATTTGAAATATTACAAGTAATACCAATGCTAATGCGAAAATTGCTTGAATTTTCTTGGATAAGCAAGTCATGAGTTTCCTTTAGCTCCTCATATGAATCTTTAAGAGAGAGATGCTCTCTCTTTGAGACTTCGAATTTTGACTTCTCTTTTCCAAGATATTCATTCAATTCTTCCAACATATCTATAAGCTCATCACACGATGGTTCATCATCATCAAGGAATTTTACCTTCTCTCCTTTTGCCATGAGACATTTTGGTGATGACAAGAGCGATGTAACTTCCTTGATGGCAATGCTGATGAATCCCTTCTTCTTAGAGGACTCATCCTCACTTGAGTTGGAGTCGGTGTATTCCTTATCAGAGTTCCACTCTCTAATATAAGCTTCATTTTTTACTATCCTTGTGAAACTTTTTGAAAAGTTTCTTTTTACCGTTGAATTCCTTTTTCTTGAATGGTTTTCCCTTGTCGTCCTTCCTTGTGGGGCATTGAGAGGCAATGTGCCCATTCTCTCGCACTCATAGCAATGAATATTGCTATAGCACTTGTTGTTATTGTAGGAGCACTCGTCTTCACCTTCTCATGACTAGCGCTTCGATATGAGCGCCTCCTCATGAATTTGTTCATTCTTCTCACAAGGAGAGCTAACCCCTTCTCGAAGTCCTGCTCATCGTCATCGGATTCTTCACTTGACACCGCTTTAGCTTTAAAAGTAGTGATATTCTTGCCCTTGGAGTAGGATTGCTCCATGAGCTCTTCTTTGTCCTTGTTGTACAACTTATTGACTATGAGGTTGCCCAAGAGTTGTGTTAGCATCATCCTTGTCAACTCAGGCAAGTTGAGAAGGACTGTCACCAATGTCTCATACTTCTTTGGCAAGGCCCTAAGCATCTTTCTCACAATATCAACATCGGTTAGTGTAGTGCCTAGGCCTTTGAGCTCATTTACAGTATTGTTGAGGCGAAAATACATTTCATTTATGTCCTCATGAGACAACGTTATAAATGTTTCATATTTGATCCAGTCTATGAAATTTGGCTTCTTTGATCGTGGATGTTCCCTCATGGATTTCTGAGAAGGTAGTCAAAATAGCATGAGTGGTTTCCAAATTGCTCACTCTATTGAACTCATCCCCATTCAAACCTCTAAATAAAGCATTCGTAGCTTGACCATCTAAATGAGCATTACGTCCATCTTATTCCGTGGGATGTAGTAGATCAAAAGGCATAACATAACCCTCATTTGCAATTTTTCATATGCTCTGACTCATGGCATTAAGATAAATAAACATTTTAATTTTCTAATATGAACAATTTGAGCCATCAAAAAGATGTGCCTTTCCTATAGCGATCCCTTCACTAGCAATTCTTTTCTCTCTAGACGGTTAAGTCTAACAAATTAGAGAGCAAACTCTGATACCACTTGTAGGATCAAGGATAACCACCTAGAGGGGGTGAATAGGAGGTTAAAAAATTATCTTACCTTCTAAAAACAATTACCGCAATTTAGTCTACCAAGATTTTAAAGCAATTCAATCCTACACAATTCTAGTATATCTAAGGCACTACAATCACAAGTCTCTACAAGAATAACTCTAGCACAAATAAATATGGCAATCACAATATACTAGAAATACAAAGGTGGAAAGAAATGACAAAGAAATAACCAATTGATACACGATGTTTACTATGGTGTTTGGAAACTTGCTGGTTTCCCCTAATCCACGTTGAGGAAAACCTAAGAGACTTAGACTGGCTCCACGAATTAAGCCTCAACTCCTTAATTCACTAGTGGTTGTCCTTCCTCCGCTCCGGAGATGGTGGACACGAAACCACTCACAAGTCAGTGCAGGGCTTCTTCACAACCTTCTTGAAGACGTTACCGTGCAAGCTCCCGCCAAGCTGTTTAGGTGTCTGTAAGTACTAAGAGTAATGGATCATAACTTCGCTTGATGGTAATCAAGTGTCAAAAGGATCAATCTAAGATGTATGCACTTGATTTTGGCTCAACCACCTCAAATGAATGCACAATGTAAAATTGAGATATAGAGTGAATGCTCAATGCTCAAGGGTGTTTAATGGAGTCTTTTTTTTGTCTTTGAGTGGGTGGGGGAGTATTTAGACCCCCTAACAACCAAAAATAGTGTTACAGGGCAATCCCTTAAAAAATCAGGGTGAGCGGAAGTATCGTTGTTCATCGGCTGGTACTATTGTACCTGTTCTGACACAACAGTAACGGCTATTTCAGAGCTTCTGAACTAGCCGTTGAAAATCAGTGTGGTATTACCACCATTGTAATTGCAATAGTTTTGATATTCGAAAGTTCCAAAATTTCAACGTGATACTTCTGTTTGCTTCGAGGCCAAAAGTTGGCTCTCTCTAGAAAATATGTACCGTCTGAATTTTCGGAGCTTCCGTGATCCGGAAGTACCGTTTAAGGTTGCGGTACTACCGCTATACTGTAGTTCCACCGTTGAAACTCTGGCACTTCCATTTTCCGCAGAGACAAAGTGATTACAAGGGTGCTCTCTAGAAAAAACGTACCACTTGTTTTGACGGAACTTCCAGAAAGCGAAAGTACTGCCGTTTGCACTCTGGTACTTTCGATTATCTAGACAAAGCATAGATTGGCTATCAATTTTAGTTTTAAGAATATGAATGATTCTAAATTGATTCAAATAGCACAAGAATATGCTATCAAGTTATTAGCCACATCCCTCTTAATAGTACGTCGTTTATCCTATAATCCGGTCTTTCTCCTAAGACCGGTAAAAATAAAAAGGATCCTAGTCTACTTATACCTTTGTCTTGAACCACATTGATCTTCATACTGACCCTTAGCATGTGTCTCATCATCATTTTATTGACTAAACCTTTTAAACACTCAGTAAATATGTTAGTCCCATATTCACATAAATTTATTAATTACCAAAACCATTTTTAGATGCCTAGATGCTTTCACATATCCGGTGCTATCCAAATTAGCACGGGATGTGTTAATCGTTCCTATCTTGACTATTTCTTCCGAGTCTACTTTCAGTCTTTCTAGAAAAATATTGGAGGAGAGAAGAATAAGTCTCACGAGTGATATGGTGGAAATACTTTTCACAGTAAAAGACTAGGAACAGCTGATGCGCGAGCTCAAGACTGCATGGTGGATACAGAGTTAGAACACGCGTTCAACAATCTGAATCTAGACGACGACGAAGGCAAGGCGGTCAAGACACCAATACTTCTTAAAGCATCCATATATATATATATATATATATATATATATATATATATATATATATATATATATATATATATATATATATATATATATATATATATATATATATATATATATATATATATATATATATATATTGTACTTTTCTGATTTTTTTTACCTATAATACTAAGCTACAAATTGTACTCTTTTTTTCGCTACGGTTTTCTCAAGTTGAGTTTTTTACTTAGCAAAGTTTTTAACGAAGCAGTCATTTAAACATTAATAAAACTCATTATGTCATTTTTACCATTTATTGTATCCTTTTCGAATTCTACACTTTTTTTAATTATTACGTTTTTCAATATTTTCGAGCCAAAATGGGTTAGTCGTGCCTACTGACCCGTTGGGTTAAACGGGCGCATGTTGGTTTGGCACAACACGAACCCTTGCTGGGCTATGCCTAGGAAACACGTCTCAGTCTATTAGGCCGGTACGGCACAGTCCGTTTAGGCTGATGGACTAACAAGCCATGTCGGACTGTGACATGCCAAATCAGGCTTGTGCCGGACTGCGCCATACCGTCCATTTAAATATGCCTGGTTTCTTGATCACAGTGGAACTTGTACATGGGTCAATCAATGCCGGTGTCTCCCAAGATCGAGAGAGCTAGCTGCTATGCATATCTCTAGCAGCCTTGGCCAAGATCTATCCGTCCGGAAGGAAGCAAATACTCCTACTTGCTTGCCGTGGCCACGCGCCGAGTACCCCACCGCCCTTGCTCTCTGCCGTTAATTAGCAAGCAAGCATGCCTGCTTGATGTGATAAAAGCGTTCTCATGGAGAGAGAGAGAGAGAGAGACGATAGACGGACCGGCCTTCCCTCCTCTCTCACGACATGCTCAATGCCGCCACGCCCCGTGGGGCCCACGCTTAAGGTTGGTCAAATAACGACCACCTGATCAAGGGTGGGGCCCAGCTGCAGTAGAGACACAGAGCGCGAGAGGGTGGGCCCATTCCATACTGCGAGGAAGGAGAAGGCAGTGCGGGGTGTTCCTCGGCAGGGCAGGCATCCATGCATGTGGGACAAAAGGGAGCAATGACAGCAGAAAAGGAGGCATACATGCAAAGGGAAGAAACAAAGAGAAGGAGACGGCCTGTTCTTTTTAATTATGATTTTTTAAAAAAATAAAAGGAATGAGTTTTTGTTGTTTTTAAAGTGGTTTATTAAAATTGTTTTTTAAAATAATTTATCAACTTATCAATATTTAGTCTATTATTCGCTTTAAGATAAAAAAATCATCATCATCAAAAAAAAAAGAACACACCTAATTAGAATGGAAGGGCACGCAGAGGACTGAGGGAGGGTCCCTCATGGTCAGTAGCATCTAGAGGGCCTCGTCCTGTCTGTCACATAGCTAGAGGCTTGCGGACAATCACACGAGCTAGAGGTCTGTGCGTAATTAACCTCCTAAACTCTTAGGCAAACATGTAAGAATTCATGTTTTGAAATTTTGTCGAACGGGTGTGGGCACACATTACACATGCTTCCTGGTCGTCTAATATACTATTATTAACATATTGTAGGATCGGTATGATAATATGAGTAAATGGTGACTTCAAAAATTTTCCCTAAGTATCGTCGATCATTCATTTTAATAGCTACAGAGCTATGAAGATCAAAATTAAAAGCCAACACAAAAGCAATCAACTCAAGAAATCGAAAACCGAGGAAATCAGGGCTCAGACAGTTAGGCCGGCTACCAGGGGTGGTCTAACCGGAGGAAGAGTGGTCTGACCGCCATCCTGTTCTAGAACTGAAAATTTTAGTCTGAGACGATACAACTCCGCAAATTCAAGTCCAAATGATATAAAATTTTGCACACACCTTGCTTAAATTATCAAGAACCTACTCTATCCAAGGATCAAAGTTCATAACTTTCTCAAAATAAAGCAAGATTGCACCAAAATCAGGCAAAAATAGAAAACGTGGAATATAACTTACTCGTGGATGGAGAATGACTAAGATGACTCTAGATGTATTCTTACATGTCACAGTAAGCAGGAACACCCAGAAATTGAGGCAAAAATACTCAGATCAAGAAATCTCACGTAGAGATCAAATCTAAGCAGAACTGGAAAACTTAAGAACTTACCAAACCTAATGTCTTAATAGATGAAGACTGATTTCCATTAGTTACTTTCATCACTTACTCATCCTTGACATCTAGCAAGATCAAGAAGGGGAGTGCGAAGATCAAAATCAACAAGATCAAAAGCATCTCAACCAAAACAAGGATCCATGATAGATAAATAAAGTTAATATATTGCTACTTAAGGATGAAGATTTTATAGCCACTCCACCTAAAAGACAAGAGAACACATAATAACACTCACACTTCTCAAACCTTAACCCTAGAACACTTATCCTCGATTGGGAAAGTTAGCATGGTTGGATGGTTGACAAGCAAGTCTCCATCAATATCCAACCCATTAAATAGACAAGGTAACCATCCCTATTTAACCCTAATGAATACTATTCACTTAGCGCATATGGGAGAAACCCTATATAACATGGGTTTTACTCATACTACACCTATGTACGCTTTTCAAAGTACATAAGCCGAATTTGCTACGTCATTGGCCTTTGATCCAACTTGATTTTCTCAGCTTCTCCTTGACCTAAACTGCTTTCTCCTAGATCTTCTTAGTTTCTGGTATTTTGGTCAACTCAATAAAATACCATATCTTGACCAGGGCTTCGTCTTCGCTTGCAAGCAATCGTCATAATTGCTACTTGCAGATGCACCACTAACTTGCCACACGTCAGCAAGTCTTTCTCGTTCTGGTTCCACCGGACCACGCCTTACTTGGACCAACCAAGCCATATGGTACAACGAACCCGTCTCTTGAACCTTTTCTTTAATATTCCCACCTTTCCAGTGCCATACTTAAGCCCAGCTATCTCACCCAGCATCCTTGCTCATTCTAGGCTTTGACTCCTCTATGGGCATAGCGCAGATCTTCGTCGTTAGCCATGGTTGACTCTAGGCCTCACTGCATATCCAAAGACAAATAAATCATTTTTGGGCACAAGTTCTTCATAACTTGACCCACGCTAGCTTAAACATGCATCATGCAACATATATGCACTAACATATGTCAAACCAAATCAACCCATGGCCAAAAACACCAAAAATCACATTTTAGCTGAATTGACACAGCTCTGCCAATTAGACCACTGCCTCCAGTCGGTTAGATTGCTCGAGCTGGCCAGTCTGACTACCGCCTCTGGTCAGTCAGATTGTCAAGCATGTATCCTTTCCAGAAAATCTACAAATTTGCCAAATTCAAATTTACACTCCTTTAAAATGGCAATGGTTCATTACAACAAAATCACGAAAAGTGGAACATTATCTAAGGCCAACCCATAGTCCTACAGAATAGATAAGATCTAGAGAACCTGAGAGTAACTACTAGCAGCGGCTACACACTCCACCTCAACAGTGGACTGTGTAATAAAAGACTGCTTTCTAGATGACTAAGAGATAAGAGATGTACCTAGAAACTGACAAGTACCATAAGTACTACTCCTATCTATCCTACACCCCACAAAATTAGTATAAAAAAAGCACGAAGAGTGAGTGTAGAATCAGAAGAATAGCAGAGTCCAAAGTTAAGAGCACCTTGAACATACTTAAAGATGTGATGCACTGCTTGATGATGAGGGGCACAAGGAAAAGCATAAAATCGAGCGCATAGATACACAACAAACTATAGTCTGGCCTTGACACTATGAGGTAGAGGAGGGAGCCGATCATGTTGTGGTACTCCCTCTGGTCCACAGCTCTTCATCCTCATCAGGATCCAACAAGTAGAAATGATAATTAGAGTAGACATAAGCTTGCTGCATCCCATGTCAAAGCAACAAAGAAGGTCCTTTATGTACTTGCTTTGATGAATGAGGTCCCTTTCTTCAGTTGCTTGACTTGAAGACTAAGGAAGAAGGTTAGTTCGTCCATCATACTCATCTCGAATTTTCTATTCATAGAATCTGAAAATATGGACACCAAAGTATGAGAAGAACCACCAATTACAATGTCATTCACATAAATCTAAACAAGTAAGAAGTCATTGTCATGCCTAAGAGTGAATAAGATTTTATCTACTATTCCTATTTTGAAATTATTTTTAAGTAAAAAACTCTTAAGCCTATGATATCAAGCTGTTAGGGCTTACTTCAATCCATATAAGGTTTTAGACAGCTTACACACATGGTTTGAGAACTTAGGATTTTTAAAACTAGGATGCTATTTGACAAAGATATTTTTTCCTATAAAACCATTCAGAAAAACACTCTTGACATCCATTTGAAATAACTTAAAATCCTTGGATGCCATGAATGCTACCAAAATATGAATAGTTTCTAATTTAGGTACAGGTGCAAAAAACTCCTTAAAGTCTAAGCTTTCTACCTGAAAAATCTTGAGTTACAAGTGTAGCCTTGTTAGAACTACCAATCAATCCTCACTTTGGTTATTTTTGAAAACTCATTTTGTTCCAATTACATTATGGTTAGGAGGAGGTTCAAACTTGATTTCTTTCAAAGTTTTCAAGCTCTTTTATGTATGGCACTGACCTAATAGGAATCAGATAAAGTATGGGTGATATATCAGGCTCAAAAGACGCAACAAAAGTAGAATATACATGAGAAACTGGAGAGATGAACCTAGAGCTAGTAACTCGCTTATGGAAATCCCCAATCATCTGCTCCTCAAGTTGACATCGCTGAATATGAAAAGGAGGTGCTGGTGCAAATGTAGCCTCTATCTCATTGGTTGTGGAGGTACGAATAGAGTGTAACATCCCAAAAATCCTCTTCCTGAAAAATTTAATTTCAAATTAATTATTTTAAATTTTATTTGGATTTTCTGTGATTTTCTGAGTTTTATTTGGAGTTATCTAAATTTTATTTCAAAATCTAAATCAAATTTAATCCTCAACCTCTCTACTCGTCCATCACGTGTCGCTCCCTGATTCAATCCATCCCCGCCCGGTTTAATCTCAGCCACCCGCCTTCACTTACCCCTTCGTTTTAATCCGATGGCCCTGATTTCACTTTCGCCTCGTGGCATTCATCCGACCGTCCACTCCTTCCTCCTCTCTCTTCCTCTCGTTGTGACCCAACCCCGCCGATCGACTTCTTCTTTCTTCTTGCCTTCTTCAACCTTCCACCGCCACCATTATCGCCACTTTGAGCTCTTGAATGTGGTGTTTCTTCTCGTTAGCGGATCATTTTCTACGCTTGAAAGCCTAATCACTCCCGCATTCAACCTCCACCATTTCCCCACTTTAAACCCCACTTATCTCCCTCTTTACTCGTCTTTGCGTCGTCCTTAACTTTGGTGTAACCGATAACCGTTCGTCGCCTCCACCTTCGCGGACACTGCGCGCATCCCCGCCCCTCCACCGAGTGAATCCACCACCGAAGAGCCCTGCCGCCAACGCCCTCACTTCGCCACCCCTGCATCCTCGTCGCTGGCTACCATCGAGAATTTTCGAGTGTCGTGCCAAGGTGCACTTAACTCCCCGTGTCTTCCTCCCTCTCGTGCACCCCTCGCCGACCCCAACAACGTCGTCATCCGCTGATGCCCTCAGTCCCCGTGCGCCACCTCAGCAGCCATGAGTTACGCAAGCGCTACGCCAACTGCGTGCCACCTCAGCCTTCTCCCCGGTTTATGGACCTAGTCCACAAAAGTCGGTCCCACCTATCAGTGAATAAAACCCTTTTCTTGTTGAAAAATAATTCGGCCAGAAAATCAAAATCTCTGCTGACGTCACCCTAACATCATAAATTCCTTTTTCCATAGAAAAATAATTCCTCTGAAAATCATTTCCCCTGATGATGTCATTTCAGTTCAAAAATAATTCCAGAAAATCAGTTTATTCTTTTTATCTCCTTTTAAACTTCCAAAAGATCGTATTTCTTCATTTTAATTCCGATTGAGCCCATTCAAATTTCTAAATTCATATAAAATTCTAATCTATTCATTTATATCCTCTTTTTAAATTTTTGGAGTTTTTGAATTTATTTTGATAAAATTAAACTTAGCAAATAAAAATATTTTAATGGTTAAAATATACTTCAAATAAATCCGAAATTATTTTATTTGGTATTTTCGGGTTCCAAGGATCTTTGTGGAATTTTCCTGTTATTTTATTTTATTTTATTTTATTTTATTTTATTTTATTTTTTTGGAAAAACAATTATTATTTTCTCTCTCCTGCTACAGTTTTCTTCTTCACAGAGGCGAGACGTTCCCGAGCGCGTACACGAGCCGCCATGCCTGCTTCTTCAACCTTCCATAACTTTTGATTTTCTCAACATTTCTTGCGCAACAAAATGCATTTGAATCCTCTCATCAAGACATTTCCATTCCTAGCCTTAGCCCCCAATTTCATGCGTCCATTTCGCGGGAATATGCCATGGCACCAAAAGACATTCCCTCACAGATCTCTCCATCCGGTCCACCTCCACGCCTGTAAAAGGGAGCACCGGGTGCCCCTCCTCATCCTCACCAAGCCTCTGAAATCTCAAGGTCTCTCTCCCTTCTTCCTCGCCGCAATCGGCATTTTTCTCTTGCCAACAAAATGGCGTTCTTCGGTCGATTGCGCCGTCTACAGTGGAGTCCGGCCACGATTGACCACACCATTGGCTTCGCCTTTGCGCGTTCTACGTGGTGCTCCCCTCGCCTTCGCCAGAGCTTCGCCGGAGCATCGCCGGAGCACCGTGGCCAAATTGCGTCGTCGCTTCTCTCCTCGATGCGAGCCGACCGTGCATGTTCCACCATAACCGAGGTGAGCATTGTGTTCCCCACATTATCCTCTTCGTTTCGCCGCAAACCTCACCCGCTAACTCCTCTCCGTTTGCCCGGAACACCGATGTCAACCCAATGGTCACCAAAAGTCTTCTCCGCCATGTTTCGCCATCATCCGATGTCCTTTGGCCAAGCCGCTTGCACCGTTGAGTTTGCCTCGACGCGTTCTACATCGTGCTTCCATCGCCATCACCTGAAGATCCCCCTAGTCCTCATCGACCTTGTCAGGCCCAGACACTAAAACTGTACCTTCGCGCGTACACCCCTTTTTGGTAAGCGCTTCGATTTTTGTTCGCGTCATATTATGTCCTAGCCTCTAAGAAATTTTTCTACAATTTTGTTTAATTTTTCGTGGAGCCAATTATCAGGAATTGAGTTTTCTGCGAAAATAGCCGTTTGTGACTCCCGACGTCGATTCGTCGCCTCTGGTAAGCCTTAGCCCATGCCGTAATTTTTCTTAGACTTGGCTCACTGCGTTCTACGCCGTGCTTCCTTCCTTTTTTTCCAAAAATCCTCAACAAAATTTCGCCTCCGACACCTCGCCATGGCCACCAATGGCATCTCGTGTCCCCATCTATCCGGTGGTGTTTTCCCCAATCCGTTCGTGTCATATCATGCCAAACTATCCCAGGTAGCTACTTTTCAAATGGTTTTGGATTCGCTCCACCGAGCACCAAGATATCAAATTTTTCCTGTTTCTCCACTGTCGTCATTCAAACGTCGATTGTATCGTCCACGATTAATTTTCAGCTTAGCCAATAATTTTCCTAACTTCACCATGCCATGTACAACCCCACGCTCATCTTACATCTCCACGTTCCATACCCGGTACTATCTCTCTCCAACTCTTTGTTGTCGCTACTGCGTGCGATCGGTGCTGTTTTCACTCATCGCGGTGATTGCCGCCGTTCCTCGTCGCCGTACCCATGTCACCACCTTCGCCTGATTGCCAGCATTTCATTTTGCCCATTCGCCAGCCACCTTGTAGCCAATCGACACTGTACTATTCAAAAAGTAATCCTCGTATTTTGTTATCATTTCATGTGATATCCAAAACTTCTAGATATTCGATCTTCCTCATACGAACTCCGAATCCGTTGATTCTTTCTCCTAAATTCATCTAAAATCATAATCTATCAGTCATTATATATTTTATAATTTTTGGATTTTAATTGGGTTTTATTTGAATTTATTTTGTTTGGTTCTTCGCGTGTAGACTACGACTAATCCGAAGAGTTCGATTTTGACGATTCGCAACATCAAGTCTCCGAGCAAGGCAAGTCTCCTTTGATCATCTTGAACCTATGATTTCGAAATATTTTAATTATTTTAAATTATGTGCATTGCTATTTATATAAAATATTAGTTCAAATCTTAAGGCATTAGTTATATCCAACCTTGTTATGCCCTCACTTGAATTTGAATGCCATGTACCTCTGTAACCCTAGAAATTCCTTTGTCTCAATAATGAGAGTATCATAATTATTTGTGGATATTAGAATGGTAGTTTAATGCTCAGTCATGCTATGTAATATTCTTGAAATCTTAAAAATGGGAAATTATGATTTATTGTAATACCCTTGTGTTTACAAATTTAGTGGTAATTGGAGTTGCCACTGTTCTTTTAAAATAAAATGAAATGTGAAAATTGGTTTAGATTAGTGTGGATGGTTGGTTTGGGTTGGTGCAGCAAGCACGAGATCTTGTAAAATGTATGTTCCACCCTAGTCAACTAAGGACCGACGCTTGTGTTTGTCCAGACTTAGCATTAACCGTACAGCCACAAGTCTATATGGGTACGACCTAGCTGACTAACTTATGATAGTCTAGTTTAAGTGCCACCAGTGGAAAGTGGGTGCCAGGGATGGACTGGTTATTCACAGTGAGGGACAGGGATTTACTGTACTCATATGGCGCAAGAGGGGGCTTCGGTTTGGGCAGTTAGCCTACCTGCGGTGAAACCTCAGCGGGTGGTATCTAGCTAGATTAGAGTAAGGTAAAGGCTTTGTGATATTTTATCTTGGTCTCATGCCAAAGGAAGCGTGTTGATTTTTGGATAATTTATCCCTTGTGGGTAAAGTTGTACAACCTCTGCAGAGTGTAAAACTATTCGAATAGCCGTGCCCACGGTCAAGGGCGGGCAAGGAATGCATTCACATGGTAGATTTTTGGTTTTGGTTTTAAAATCAAAGTTTTGGTATTCCGAGAGTGGAGGGAACTCTCGGAAGGGTATCCTGGCAATTGGAGCCAGAGAGGGTGGATGGAACCCGCAGTTTTAAACTTGACCAATTGTAATTGGTTAGCTAGTGTTGGTAGATGAAACCTTCACTATAAAGTTAATGATAATTCTGTTTAAACATTTACTTTATGAAACTGATGCCTTCGAAAATAATTAGTAATAATTGAAATTTAAAATATTGCTTTGTGCAAAAGAACCATATAGCCTTCCTTTGTCAAGCCTTGCATCTATTGCATTTTTCCCAAGACTTGCGGAGTACTTTATGTACTCACATGCTGCACTCAAAAATAAATCTCAGAAGATTGCGAAGCTCAAGAAGGTGTCTACGACTACTGCTTCGCCTGCGGCTGTGATGGATTCTTCCCGGAGAACTAGGTCGCGCTTCCCCAGTCAATTGCCTGTGGCGTATTGATGGGTCTTCGCCGGATTTATCTTTTTGCTTCCGCTGTGTTCTGTGTGTGTGAGGTCTTGAAACCTCAGTTGTAATAATGAGACCTTTCGGTCAATACTCTCTATCATTGTAATAAAGCGTTGTTGGTTATGTAATCATTTCTGTTTGACTGTGTGCACTAGCTTTGATCTGGGACTAGTGCTGTAATACACAGAGGGTCCGGGTTCGGAAATCCGGGGTCCCGACATAGAGCCACTCAAAGCACCTGTGAAGATGGGAGGAGACTGCTTTACTAAGATTGGAGTAGTGAAAGTAGGCTCTTCAAGCAACTCAGGAGTGACTAGGAGAGGGATTGGGTCCTTATCCTCTAAGTCAGGGTTGTCATCTATCAAGATGCTCTTCTGATCACCATGTATCTGTGTGCCTACACGGTTAGGTCTAGTATTAGGATTAACCTCATCAAAAGTAACTTCATAAGTCTCAATTATTTTGATAGTATCTAAATTAAATACACGGAAGCCATGAGAATGAGTAGGATATTTAAGAAAAATACCATCATAACATCTAGATTCAAATTTATCTAAGTTGCAATATTTAAGAATGAGGTACTTACAGCCAAAAATCTTGAAATAAGAGACGTTAGGCGCATGACCAAACCTAAGCACAAAATAAGTCTTTCCTATGGATGTTCTTAAGAAAACCCTATTGGATACATAGTAAGTAGTAGAAATTGCCTTAGCCTAAAACCTCCTAGGGGTGCTATGCTCATCTAGCATGGTCCTAGCCATCTCTATAGTGGTTCTACTCTTTATCTCTATAACCTCATTCAACTAGGGGAATCTAGGTGAGGAAAACTAGTTCTCTAAACCTCTCTCAGTGCAGAAAGTAGCAAAATATCAGTTCTTGAATTATATGCTAGTGTAATTCCTAATGGCTCTTAAGGCTCCTAGGAAATCAGCTACTAATATAAGGGTCAACTCTCTAAAGCAATGAAACGCCTCATCCTTAGAAACCAGAAAATACACTCAGAACTACCAAGAGGAGTCATCTACAGTGACAAGCACATACCACTTCTCCTACAGAATGAACTCTAGAAGGACCAACTGTGTCTAAGTGCAAGAGCTATCCAGATAAATTAGTCATCACTAAGGTAAGAGAAGTATGAGAAGCAGAAACCATCTTACCATATCTACAGGGTATACAAACTAGGTCTCTAGAGCCTTTAAGCCTAGGCAATCCTCTAATAAGGTCCTTGCTACTAACTCTAGTCCAGTGATCGAAGCACATATGTCCAAGCCCATGATTCTACAATACTAGATCATGATAGTCAGAAGTCACAAGACACCTAGGGCCAGAGCTGAAAGAGATACTAAAATCAGCACTAAATATCCTCTCAAACCTAGGGATTTCAAAGACAAACTCACTCGAGGAATATAGAACTCCACACTTACCACTCTTGAATATCACATCTAGACCCTCATCAAGAAGTTGGAAAACTGATAGCATATTATATCTCAACTTACTTACCAAAGAGACGTCCTTGAACATGAATTTGTTGTTGATGCGCATTGTGCCCTTTGTTGTCACAGTCGCGGTAGAAGCATGCCCAATATGATCAACTCGTTGCTAGTTGCACAAGTGAGGGAGGAGAACCATCAAGAATTTCTGGGGTTATTTGTCGTGAACACCCGAAGTCAACAAGCCACATGTCCTCCTTCCTAGCTCGACGGACCTACAGGGCATAAGCAGAAAACATATGTGCCTTAATACTAGACATTACCTATGGTCTACCCTCATGATCCCTAACCCAAGTGCTACCTAGAGCCACCAAAGGGATCAAGGAAGCCATCTACAAACCTAGACCTGTATCTAGAAGGAAAGATAGGAGGCTTGACTCTAGAGACACTCACATGTGAAGGAATTATTCCGATGGACCTAAAAGCACGCAACCTCTCTTTTCTCTCAGCCTTGACTCTACAGAAGCAGAACTCAACAAATGTGACCATCGTTCTTGTAGAAAGTGCAATGGTACTTGACCTTTTGATGGGTCTAACCTGTTGAAGTAGAAGCGCCTATCTCGCTAGAAAGGGTTTGGACAAATTCAGCTGACCTAAATATAGTCTTTGAAGGCTCAGGGGGTTTGACTTCAAACTTTCCACTTTTAATTACCCTCACAACATTAGGTGGGTAGTCCTTATAATACTTTAGACAGTTAAATCATAAGCCTCTCTTCTTCACACTCACCTTAGATTGTTCAAGAATCATGTTGAGGTTCTTCACCCCACTAGAAAATCTCTCAAGGGTCTTTTTAGGTAGTCATTTCCTTGCGCTAGGTTCTCACATGAGGCATACTCACTAGATTTGGTTGCCCTAGCATATTCGTCTTTATGGACTGTTACCTCTAGTTTCAAAGCCTCACAAGACACATAAATGTCTTATTAAGAGCCTCAAGTTCAAATGTGAATCTAGGACAATTTTCATAGAATTCAATCCTAGAATGATGAAACATTTCAATCATTTGTTTTATTTTTAGTTTGTTATACTCACAATGAGAGTAAGTATGATTATGATTAAATTTGAGCAATTTCTTAGCAGCATTATCCAATTTTAATTCAAGCAATCATGGGATGGGTTCTTTTGAGCTGTGGTTATGGCTTTTGAATTTCTAGCTGTTTGTGAGAGAGGGCACGAAGAGAGAGAGAGAGAGTCGTATGTGATTTTAGTTGGTATAGTTGAAATCGGTACAGTGTTTACTATAATCGACTTGTAGACTCCGCCTTAGAAAGACGCACCGTTTGAAAACTAATTACTGTAGCAAAAGCCATAAGTAAGAAGCCTAAAAGAACCCAGCCATGATCATTACTAACTTGACAGATTCTAGTACATCTAGAGCATCCTTAAGATGACTAGTAATAGAAGAATAAGAAAATTTTAGATTATCCGATTGATCATGCAACAAGAGTAAGATTCATAATTATCATTAGCATTTATGGATTTGAGTCTAACAACTTCTAGGTTTAAGTTGTCAATCATAATATCCTGATTCTTGATTATTTTAGCTTCTCTCTTCAGTTTTTGTTCAGCAGCAACAAGAGCATGTTTTATTTCTTTAGTGGTGAAGCATCCCTCATCGCATCGTTGTTGGGCTCATTGTAAGAGGAGTCAATGTCAGTGCTGCCCTTGGCCATGAAGCACATGTCGATGAAGTCCTGAATCTCCTTCTTGCTGTGAGAGTAATCCTCATCATCCTTCGTCCCTGAGTCCACATCGTTCATGTCGACGTTCTCAAGAGAAGCAAGGACCCGGTTGATAAACTTGCGATAGTTGGGCTTTTTGGACTTTACGTCACGAGCTTAAAGATGCCTTTAGAAGTCCTTCCTCTCCTTGCCTTTAAGCTTAGGGCACTTGCCCCGAATGTGGCTCGGCTCACCACACTCAAAGCATGTGATAGGGCCACTTCTTCTCTTGTTTCTTATTTTGTTGTATGCCCTCATGAATTTTATAGATATGAGGGTTAAGTCATCTTCAGAATGCTTCTCTAGCTACTCATCGCTCAAGAATGCAAAGCTGGCAATGAAAATCCAGATGAAGCAAAATCTAAGGAACTTAAATAACTTCTCAAGGCTCAAGAAATCAACGCTCAGGGGTGGTCTGACCATCAGCTGGGCATCAGTCTGACCAGAGGGGGGGGTCTAACCGCTCTCCTATTCCAGAATTGAAAATTTTCAGCTTGAGCTAATGCAACTTTTGGTGCAACTCCAAAAATCCAAGTTCAAATTATATGAATTTTGCACACAACTTATTTAAGGTATTAGGAACATATTTCATCCAAGGATCATAAGAATCCATAACAAAATTCAGACCTTTGTCAAAATCAAGCAAGATTGCACTAAAACCGAGCAAAAAATGAAAACGTGGAATATGACTTGCTCATTAGTGGAGGATGGCCAAGATGGCTCTACATGTATTCTTACATGTCACGGTAAACAAGAACTCCCCAATAATTGAGGTACAAACACTCGGATCAAGAAATCTCACAAAGATGTCAAATCCAAGCAAAATCGGGTAACTTTAAGAACTTGTCAAACCTGATACCTAGATGGATAGAGATTGATTTTCATGAGTCATTTCCACCAGTTACTTGTCCTTGGTATCCAGTAAGATCAAGAAGGGGAGAGAGAAGATCAAAACCAAAAAGATCAAGAGTAACTCAATCAAAACAAGAGGGATTCATGAGAGATAAATAAAGTTGATATATTGCTACTTGAGGATAAAGTTTTTACAGCCACTTCACCTAAAGGACAAGAGAGCACACTATGGCACTCACATTATCAAACTCTAACCCTAGAACACTTAGCCTTAATTGGGAAAGTTGGGATGGTTAACTAGTAAGTCTATATCCCAACCCGTTAAATAGAGAAGGCAAATATCTCATCTAACCCTAATGGATACTATCCACTTAGCACATATGGGAGAAATCTGTTAACCCCACACAACATAGATTTTACTCACACACTACACTTATACATGCTTTTCAAAACATATAAGGCTGAATCCGCTAAGACCTTACTCTTTGATCCAACTTGATATTCTCAGCTTCTCTTTGACTTAAACCACTTTTCCAAATGCCACTCAAGAGCCACAATTTTGATCTAAGGTAGTTCTAGTATTTTGGTCAACTTTCTAAAATACTCTTTCATGACCTGGTATTTTGGTCAACTTTCCAAAATACCCTTTGTTAACCTGGTCTTCTTCATTTGCAAGTAATCACAATACTTGCCATATGTAGATGCACCACTGGCTTGCCGCTAGTTGAAAAGTTTCTCTTGTTCCTGTTTCATCATACTACACCTACCTTGGACCGATCAAGACATATAGTGCAACTCGTCACTTGAACCTTTTCTTCGATATTTCTCGTCTTTCTCGTACCATACTTGAGTTCAATTATCTCACCTGACATTCTTGATTGTTCTGGGCCTCGACTCCTCCATAAGAGTAGCCTCGATCCTCGCCGTTGGCCGTGGTTGATTTCAAGTCTCCTTACCTATTCAAAGACAAAAAAAAATCATTTCTGAGCATAAATTCTTTACAACTTGACCTGTACTAGCTAAAATATGCATCATGCAACACATGTACACCAAAAATCAACCCATAACCAAAAACACCAAAAATCACATTTCAGTCGAATTGACATAGCTTTGCCGGCCAGACTGCTGGAGGTTGCTGGTTTGACCGCCGCCTCTGGCCGATCGAACTGCCAGGTCTGCAAACTTTCCATAAAAACTGTAAATTTTCACTTCTCTAAAATAACAATAGTTTATTACAACAAAACTCTAGACCTTCTTATATGCCTTTCACCTATTTTGATATTTTTCTATACAAAGGGTCAATACTCGATAACACTGCACAATCACTCCAATTGGAAATAAGTTGACGTGGGATCGACAAGTGGTACTAGACCTCACTTGGCTGTAGAGGCATAAATGCAAACGCAAATCCTATGGCTGCAAAGCTGAAAAGCCGAAAAGACAGAGGGTCCATGCAAACCGGATCTTGTTTTTTAAAGGATACAACACGCACACGCGCATCCAGCTCACACCACACATGCATACATCATCACATATGTATACACGTGTGTCTCCTAATATACATTTGAAAATTTTTACAAAGACAACAAGATCTTATACAGCACGGTCACATATTTTTCTATGAGAGTACACACATATAAGCATGCTCAACAGCCCAATATATTAAGCATCCCACTGGGACCTAATTACTCTCTAGAGTATTAGCATTGTGCCTAAAGCTCCATACTTAATCAGCATCAGCATGCATGGTCTCTTTCTATTCTATGAAGACCAATTGCAAGAGGAGGTTTGGTTAACGATTCCCAATTTGTGCGACTGGGATCCCCTGTGGTTGCTACTTGTACATACGGTCTGGATTAAACAACCATCAAGAGAAAAAAAAAATGTCCACCCGGCCTGTTTCTTTCACATTGCTTGATCTGGACGTCGATCATCTATGCGACGGCATGCTCGCGTGTGCAGTTGCTAACCATCTACTTCGTCCGTTTCGCAATGTAAGCCACCGGACTAAGGAAACACATGATCAAGAGAAAACTTAATATACATAGATATTTTTTTATATAAAAATACAATTTATTAGAGTTTGACCAGATTTGCCCCAATCAAACTAATGATCCAGCACTCGACATTATCTCTCAACATTTACTGAAAAAAAACAACATAATAACTACACCTAGATTACAAAAATAAACTCACATGGTACAAGAACGTTTTATAAGAATACGGAACTGATCCATGTTGCGAAACGGAGGGAGTACGTTGAGGAACGTGCGTAGCTCGGATGGCAAAAGAGTCGTTGTACTCCCTAACTGTCAGGTTTGATCTTCATATTAAAATTCTCACGCCTCACCGAATAATTAGAAACTAGTTAGAGACTCGTACGTTACAACGAAGTCATAAAAATGATGAGACGAAATTTATTGTCTAACCAACTTCACATATCAAACATTGGAGAGCAAGTGATAGAGATAGAAGGGTGGTCAGAATACGCAAGTAGATGAGGAAATTGGAGGAGGTGGGCGGTTGTATCCTAAGAGAGAGGAGAGGGACGAATGATCCAGATCAAATTGGATGACTGAGAAGAGAGAAGGGAGAATGAACCAATCATCAATTCACACTTTTATAACAAAAAAGATAAGGTACGCATGCATACAGTTTAATAGAAAAAGCATGTATCCACGCTATAAGAGATCTCATGTCCCCACAAAAGTTCTCAGTAGGGCCACACACACAGTGTGAATAATATAAGTGAGGTGCAAGTTGAGTGTACTTTCACCTTGTACCTTTAAAGAAGGATGGAGTACAGTGGAGCTGCTACCAACATGCGAACTGGGGAGGGACAAGCGTGGCTGCAGGATGGCCTTTACGTGTAACCTAGATCCCAAGATGTACTAGCCTTGGCCCGCCATTAGGCTGACTCATTTTATTCACTGAATCATTCTTAGTTAGTTTAATGCCCTACTTGATCCCCCAACTAGAGCACCACTGCTAGACTAAGCAAGAAACTGAAAGATTTTTTGCAGGTTCTTTGACCCTGGTTTAAGTCTTCCCCACAAGACAGGAAGGTTTTGGCTTTGTCTCGGGGGAAGGGAGCCACACAACTACAGCAATGGATGTACTTTGTGATTTATTTGATTAGCAAACTAACAGCTTGGGTACTTTGGGGGGTTGTCTAATCCTAGATTGCAAGCTTTACAGAAATTAATCATTTTTATCACCCGCTCGTGGAGTCTTACATGGCCACACGGTAGGGGTAGGCCCGCGAGTTCACTACGATTTAACAATGTAACTTTGTTTAACAGACTTCCTTTCGATGTTAGAAACTTTCTCATAAATCGGTTGACTAACGGTTGAATCTGAGACTTGGTTAGTCTAGATAATGAGAGTTGCAAACCCAAGTAGTTTACCAGGAAAGATGTTAATTGACAAGGTAGCTCTTAGAGCATGTCCAATGCAGACATTTAGAGAGATGCTTAGTAATAAAAAACTGATTTTTCTTGCCACATAGGATAGATAAGGTGCTTATTTTGAAGCATTGATGCTTAAATAAGCACCGGTGCTTAGTAGGTGCTTATGTGTATAACTATATCTATTAATAGATAATATAGCATCTAAACACCTATAGAAGAGATGCTTGCATTGGAGGAAATAACTTTTGCATGAATGCTTGATGATATGGCTATATTCTCTCTCTTTAAGCACTCATATATAAGCATCTTGTATTGTACATGCTCTTATAAGACCAGAGCGACTTCGTCCTGTGAGCAGAATATAGAAGCAATCAAGCTCACCTAGAGATTGGCGCATAGGCCCGATGCTTGCCCAAAGTTAGAGAGGATCTTCTTGACTGTCTATAGGTCTAGCCGTGTGGGAGCAATGAAGCAAATTACATCATTGGCGTACAAGGATACATGTTCTTGTAAACCTTGGACACCCTAAGGTGAGAGGGCTGAAAGCGAGTTTGTTTTGCAGATTTAAGCGTTAAGAACCTCCATCACTAGCAGGAACGTCATTGGGAAGAGCGGGTCTCCCTATCTTAGACTGCATCTTAGCCGAATGGAATTTCTAGGCTTTCCATTCAGCAGACATCTTCCACCTTCTTTCACTCAACTTACCTTCTTGGGCAATCAAAGCAATTGATAAAAGACGCCGCGTGTTCCTCTGGAAGGGATCAGAGGCCGGCATGGGAGGACATTGCCTAATGATGTGGAAAATCGTATGCAGGCCATTGTCTCTTGGTGGTCTAAGAATTCTTGACCTCAAGACAATGAGCTATGCGATGTGTCTATATTGGTTATGGGGGCCAAAAACAGACCAATCACACACATGGGCAAGTCTACAAGTTACACATGAACCGGCCATCCTTGCAATGTTCAAGGTGGCGACAGAAGTTCGTCTTGGAGATGGCAACCAAACACTGTTTTGGTCCGACAATTGGATCGAAGGGAGATCACCTGAAGATATAGCTCCATCCATTTGCAAACTAGTCTATAACAAAATCAAGAGAACCATCACAATTGCACAAGCTCTACTGCAGAATTCTTGGGTACAAGGAATTCAGGGAGCCATGTCGGTTTAGGCAATCACCGAATACCTGATCCTATGGCACAACGTTAGCTCCATCTCTATCCAACCTCACACGGATGACTAGATCATATGGAAATTAAACCCTTCAAAAGGGTATTCCACTAAGTCCACTTACAACACATTCTTCCTCGATGGTGATCCGCTTCATAGCTCGTCAACGGGATCTGCTTCGTAGCTCACAACCTTATCTGGAAATGTAAGGTTCCCCTAAAATGCAAGTTTTTGTATGGATAACTACTCATAACTGATGTTAGATAGCTGATCGTCAAGCGAGGTGCGGCGTGTTGCCACATACACTCCGTCCTCTTTGTGAACAAAACTCGAGAACAATCGATCATCTGCTCGTCTTTTGCCCTTGGGTTTGGCAAGTCTGGGCACAGTTCTTGCACCTCTTTAGCAGACCTTGGCCACCAACAATAACACAAACTCGGCTGCAAGACTGGTGTATCTCAATGCGCAAGCAAGTGCCTAAGGCTCATAGGAAAATTTTTGACTCTATAGTCATTCTATTCCCCTGGGCCATTCTATTCCTCTGGGCCATTTGGCGCAAATGCAATGGCCAGGTATTCGACAAAATCAAGAAGGCATCGAAGCATTCATGGATAAGTTCAAGCAAGAACTAACTTGTTTGCGCTGGGCGGACGCAGGCTCGCTACCGACTCCCATGAGAAGCAGCTTCTAGTTCACTCTCTCGCAGCATAACTGCGTCGTCTCAATCACAGTCTATGTTTTTTTACGTCGCTTTTTTCATTCTGTTTTCTTTCTAGTCGCCTCGCCATTTCTCTGGCTTTCTTTCGTTAACCTGTTTCTGTATCTCCATTATGGTCTTAAATTGAGATAACCATAATAGTTATTTTGTTATTCCTTAGTTTTTCTTCTATTGTTATATTGACATTGTTTTTTATGAACCAGATACATGCTACAAGTTAATTTTACTAGTACTATAATACATGTTGTATCAATTATTATGTTAGCCTATAGGGCCTATAGTATTGCGCTCGCCCAAGGGTCTCTGTAACTATAGAGACGGGCGTGCATATAACTAACTGACTTAGATCATTGGAGATGCCCTAAGGCTCATAGGAAAATTTTTGACTCTATAGTCATTCTATTCCTCTGGGCCATTTGGCGCAAATGCAATGGCCAGGTATTCGACAAAATCAAGAAGGCATCGAAGCATTCATGGATAAGCTCAAGCGAGAACTAACTTGTTTGCGCTGGGCGGACGCAGGCTCGCTACCGACTCCCATAGTCCCATGAGAAGCAGCTTCTAGTTCACTCTCTCGCAGCATAACTGCGTCGTCTCAATCACAGTCTATGTTTTTTTACGTCGCTTTTTTCATTCTGTTTTCTTTCTAGTCGCCTCGCCATTTCTCTGGCTTTCTTTCGTTAACCTGTTTCTGTATCTCCAAACACTAGGCTCTCTAGTGACTGTACTGTTTGTCTACCCTCTTAATGCAATTACGTGCAAACCTTTTGTATGTTTCCTAAAAAAAGTTGGTTTAAATTTTTTTTTTAAATGGCAAGTGAGCTCTGCCGATTTTAGAACAACTGTGGATCAGCGTAAGGCATAGGTTTCCATTTTATTCCATTCAACACCTCGAACAAATTGTAAGAACCATCGTAAATTAATTCAAGCTCCATCGAAGCTGCAAGAAACCAGGGAAGGTAGCTGTCAATGGCTACAGTACCATTTTCCATCAGCTTCACCCGTCAGTAATAGCAGGTAATAACTGAACAGTTTGACCGAGCACAACGCCTACAAGAATTTGGCCATGGAAGCTCCTCCAGAATTTGGTCAAAGCACACAGGCTTCGAATTCGGCCAAACAGAATTAACAGCGCGGCCGTTTCGGTTTTTAGCGAGCCTTGATTGCGGCATTAAAAACTCTTGACCCGTCGTGCATGCTTATGGCTTAGTTGGCTACTCTACCTGAGCAAGCTGGTGAAGGTTACTGAATGATCTGCAAGGGCTTTGTTTTTTTTTTTTTTGAATTTGAAATTAGGTAAGAGCTCTGGTATTCACTGAAGAAGGGAGTAAGCACTCGAGTGAATCCTAGGACTCGAATCAAGACGGGGGAGGGGACGACGCCTCCCAGGTGAGGTTACGCACGTACACGTACTTGCGAGTGATTTCAGCTCGAGGCTGAGGCATTCGAACTTTGGAGGGGAGAGAGTCTACAGCTTTACTTTCTCTCTCTACAGATACGGACACTTGAGAGGCCGCTCCAAAGACTGACAGCTTTTGCTTTTTAACTTAAATTATACTATTATGGCTGAAATTGGTACTGTTAATTTTTTTTCTAGATTATTTAATTTTAAAAAGAAAAATAAATAAAAAACACTATTATATCATCATGGATAATACAAAAGAATAAGAGAAAAAAAAGCAAAAAGGCAAAAAAATCGAAATTTAAAAATCAGCACGTTTCAAGTGGATTTTAATTTTTGAAAGTTGAAAGTCAAAAGCAGAAGGATTTTAAGCGGGTTGGAACAAAGCCGACGACAATCACCCTTTAGGCCTTTACCTCCTAGAAGTAGCAGACAGCAGTAGCATCACTCGCATTTTGCTCAGCTAGCTTCTGCTCCAGCCACAAGCAATTCCAGTTCCAATAGCATCCATCCCGATCCTGTCTTCTTCGTTCCCATAACAAATTCTTCCCCCAAACAGCTCTCGCAGTCTTGCTTGATCTCCTACCCCCCCTCTCTCTCTCCTCTCTTCCCTTTCCATCAAATCACATTCTTTGTGAGCGGAAAGACAAACAGTGCGCTGCTTGTCCCTAGCTCTCCTGGCTCCTACCTTAGCCTCACCTGGTCATCTTGCAGCACAGCAGAGCACCATTTCTTCTTGGCCTGGCCTGCATGAGTGTGCTGTTCCCCCTGAGGAACAATGAGCGATGGCAGCAACACCACCAAGAAGAGCAAGGTGAGCACTCAGTCGCCTACCAATGCAAGAGATGTTGTTCCAATTAATCTTTTTCTTCTTGTTGTGGTTGCTGCAGCTGTCATGGCCCAAGAGCCTTGTGAGGAAGTGGTTCAACATCAGGGGCAAGTCCCATGACTTCCATGCCGATGATGCAATCGAGAGAAGAGGTGAGGACTGAGTAGCTAGGCCTCTGTGGCTCTGTGTGTGTGTGTGTGTGTGTGTGTGTGTGTGTGTGTGTGTGTGTGTGTTTGCGCGTGTTCCTGTGGGACCCTCACTGCCCACCATTGCTCCCACAGTGACCTCCGTTTCTCCTACGTCTTGTCTGCCTCTGGGAGATCACTCTTTTGTTTTCTTCCACTGTTGCTCCTCCCCCCTTGTCTTGTTCTTTTGCTGCTGGTTGTCAAAGCCCTCACCTTTTCAGGTCTCTGGTTTGTTTCCAATGTTTTGGTGATCCGAATTTGTTGAGACATTGTTTGTTCTCTCAACATCTGCTCTGATTGCAGCAGGAGGAGGAGGGGATGATGAGTGCATGAGCAGCAGCTTTTCCAGGAGGGAGTCCTGCACAGTCAAGAAGACCAGGACAGGTAAATAGTAATCTGAAGAAACGAAGAAGTCACATTTATCTTTCTGATGGGATTGGGAAGAGGCATTCCTGAGTTTTGATCTGCATTTGCGCAATGCCACGAAATTTTGATTCAGAGAGGGCGTCGAGGAGGAGCCATGAGCGTTCGCGGCGCAGCAAGATCGACCTCGACGCCGCCGAGGCCACCGTCACGTTGGACTACAGGTAATTAAGCGCCTTGCGTCGCTGCATTTCCATTGCAATATTGGACAGTGCAAGAACTCGATCCCATCCGTAATGTCCTCTTGTTTGATCTTGAGGTAGGATCTTTGTTGCTACATGGAATGTAGGTGGCCGCGCACCGCCGGGCTCCCTGAGCCTCGACGACTGGCTCCACACCTCGCCGCCGGCCGACATCTACGTCCTCGGGTACGCGCGTATCGTGTTCCTGTCAGACTCGCCTGCTTACACGCATCCACCGGACGCCATTGTTATAGCTTGATCGCCATTGCCGCCGCTGTGCCGTGCAGGTTCCAAGAAATCGTCCCACTGAACGCCGGCAACGTCCTCGGCGCCGAGGACAACGGCCCGGCGAGGAAGTGGGTGTCGCTGGTCAGGCGGACGCTGAACAATCTGCCGGGCAGCAGCGGCGGAGGGAGCCTGCAGACGCCGTCGCCAGCGCCGAACCCGGTGGTGGAGATGGACGACGACTTCGAGGGGTCGTCGAGGAGGGACAACCCGTCCTTCTTCCACCGGCGGTCCTTCCAGTCCGGGCTCAGCCGGAGCCTGAGGATGGACGGCGACTTCCTTGGCGCCCCACAGCCTAGGCTGGAGCGGCGGTACAGCGTCAACGACCGCGTCATGTACGGGAGCAGGCCGAGCGACTACGAGGCCAACTGCCGGTGGGGCGGCCTGTCGGACGACGAGAACAACGACGGCTACTCGCCGAGTACGGTGTTCTCGCCGATGTCGTATGGGCACGGCAATGCGCCGTACATGGAAGAAAGCAAAGGATCAGCTGGTGGCCACACTAGGTAACTTTCAGTTTCAGGTGTAGCTAGTATCTTAAAATTAAATTACAAGTTTTTTTAATTGTTTTCATGGGATTTAGTGAGAGTTTATTTGTTAAATTTGGGTGATTAGGTACTGCCTGATTGCAAGCAAGCAAATGGTTGGATTGTTTCTGATGATTTGGTCTCGGAGAGAGATAAAGAGTGACATAAGAAATCTGAAGGTGTCTTGTGTTGGGAGAGGATTGATGGGGTATCTTGGAAATAAGGTGAGCTATGTTTTTGTTCTGATTTCCAATGCTACACTTTAATTAATTTGGAAAAAAATCAAGAATTTTGTTTCAGCATCTTTGGAGTCCACTGAAATGGGTTTGTTTTCCAGGGTTCGATTTCGATTAGCATGCTGTTACACCAAACAAGCTTCTGCTTCGTCTGCAGTCACCTGACATCGGGGCAGAAGGATGGCGACGAGCACCGTAGGAACTCCGATGTGATGGAAATCCTGAGAAAAACAAGGTTCCCGATGGTTTATGGACAGTATGAGAGATCACCGGAAACTGTCTTAGAGCATGAGTAAGCAAGCACCTTAGCAGAAACCCCCATTCTTGCGGCAACTTGCAATCACAAATGTCGTGTAATATTATCCCTTATCTTCGCTTTTTTCTCATAGTCGAATCATTTGGCTTGGGGACCTAAATTATCGAATAGCGCTTTCCTACCGGTCAGTGAAGGCCCTTGTGGAGATGCGCAACTGGAAAGCATTGCTGGAGAAAGATCAGGTAAGAGCTTAGCAACAACTTTTGAACACACAATGAATATGTTATGCATATATTCCTGATTTTGAGAACCTGAAAAGTAGTGAAATTCTTTCCAATAGTAGATTTCTTGTGTCATAGGAAATCAATGCTTTATATTTTGTCGTTCTTTTGCTTTGGTGATGTTACAAGACTTTCAATAGTTTGGGAAAACAAAAGGTCAAGTACAATTCTGATAAGAAGGTGTAAAACTTCGATTCTTTCAGCTGAGGAGTGAGCAAAGAGGTGGCCGTGTATTTCCTGGCTGGAATGAGGGGAGAATATACTTCCCACCGACGTATAAATACTCGAATAATTCTGACAGATATGCTGGAGATGACATGAACCAGAAGGAAAAGAAGAGAACTCCAGCATGGTAATTACAGAACATTGCCAGGTTTTTGCCATATTTTGTACAGTTCAGCAAATTCTGTAATCTTGTTGTACAGGTGCGACCGCATTTTATGGTATGGAAGGGGCCTTAGCCAACTATCATATGTTCGAGTAGAGTCTCGCTTCTCCGACCATAGACCTGTGTACAGCATGTTCAGTGCAGAAGTAGAATCAATCAATCACAGCCGAATTCAGAAGATGAGTTCTTCAAGCTCACAATTGGACATCGAAGAATTGCTGCCCTACTCGTACGGGTACACTGACATCAACCCGTATGGATATACTGACCTCAATTTCTATTGAAATGGATTGAAAACTTTAGCTTCAGCATTCAGTATAGAAGCAAGTTATGGGAGGTACACAGCAGAGACTGTAACTCCAGTCCTGAGTTATTGCAATGCCAATTGTTTGCCAACAACAGAGGACAGTGCTGAACTGTTGATAGACATGAAGTACTAAACTGAACAATTTTTTGCTTCTGATGAGTTGGTGAGCTGCTTTCGTATCTCGTGGTTATTGAAGTTTATTATGTCAACGCTTAACCTGAGTTCAGAAAAATCTCAGACCTTGACATTGGATCACCTTCAGAAGTTCTCAGAATGTTCAGATAGCTCTCAAGATTTTACTCATTCAAACAAGGTATGCAGCAAGTTCATGTACGACATCTGCGTTTGTGGTGAATGAGAAGCCTGATGAACCAATGGATGCTCTCTTTTGCAGGTCACCATCTAGTGTTAACAAAGTTAGAGATTGCAGGTAGTAGGAACAGAGATGTTTCACTGACTCCATAAAGAAAAAGGAAAACAAAAATTACATGACTAACATCAAGAGCGTTGCTCGTATGATGAGCAGATAGTTCTGGCCGTTCATCTGAAGCCCAGGTGACTTTGGCCAAAGCAGATACTCATGCCAGACAACAGCAGCAAGCGTGCGCAAGATTTCTTTTTATCTCTGTACATTGCAGGACAATTTCTTTCAAGCGTGCGCAAGATTACTTTTTTTTTCTGTACATTGTAGGACAATTTCTTTCATTCTCTTTGGCTGCTCTGAGACGGTAAACGAAAACGACAAGCGTCGGTTCATACAATTCTTTTTTTTTCTTGGCTTTTGAAAGCTGTGAAAAGGGTCATGGGTGCCTTCAATATCCATACTCATTTCCCCGGATGGAGAAAGAAGCAAGTGTAATGCCATGATCATCAAGTGTTGCAGTAGAAGCATTGCCTGATCAGTGAGTTGACAAAAAAGGCTACTAGTCACATTTCAGCCTTCACTGCAGGAAAATGTGTTGTACCCTTGCTACCTTTTCCTCCTTTTGCTGTTCTTTGCAAGAGGGAGTAACTGTGAATAAAAGCCACAAAAGGCTCTGTGTTACTGGAATCTGCAGAGACGTTTTAAATTCTTGTTTCATGTGTATGAGCTTCTCACACTCTTTCTCAGTCCATCATGGAACCGCTTGCTTTTGCATGCATTCTGGCACATCAGATTAGTGTAACTTGAGAGGCTGAGAATGTACTAATAGCAGTTGTGCAGTCAGGTATCATGAGATCCTGACGCAATGAGATCCAGACATCCAGCAACTTCATTATGGACATTTATATCAATGCAAATGTAAAACTTGATCAAACTCATAGATGCTGACATCGAACAGCTTAATTGTTGCTGCTGATCACTGAGCATAGATGGATAACACATGCATAATGAGTGTGAGACTAAAATATACATTTACATTGAACAACAGAATTCCTCAAAAGTGGAGCAAAGAATCAATAGCTGCACGTCCCTATTTGGGTTTTTCTCTCTTTTCTTGCACACTTTGGAATATTTGTTTTCACACATTGTTTAGCGAAAAAAAAGGCAAAATACCTTAATCATTTTCACCAAAGGACGCAAGGAAATCAAAGAAAGGCGATAGCATTCCTAGTTAGGCCAAAACTATCACTTCTCATACGCTTAAGCATAAATATTCCAACAAGGCTCTTAGACCACTCTAACCATGCACATTGGCAGCCTTACTATACTTCTTTTCACGAAAAACGGTGTTGGGGCACTCAAGCTAAAGATGGCCCTTTGCTGCTTGAAAAGAAGTGTATTGGTTGTAGAGATGGATGTATATGTAGGACCGAACAGACAACAGAGGGGCGTGAATAGTGCCTTCAAACCTCCCTAGGTATTCACACAACCTTTCTTCACTAATAGCTACAGAGCTATAAAGTTAGAGATTGAATGCTCATTGGAAACCGAGAAAAATAGATCGAAAACAAACGCTGGTCCAAGAAGTCCAGAGCGGTCGAAAACTCTCTGCCGTGGTCGAAACGACCGAGCGGGTGACTGCCTGTGTACAGAGTGGTTGAACACCAACTTGTGATCGATCAACCTACTCAGACGAAGACAGTCAGTTCTCTGGTCGAACACACGTGGTCGTAGGCCAACAGGTGGTCGAACGATTAACGTGGTCGAAACCAGATCACCGCGACAGAGGATCAGTGTGGTCGAAAAGGGTGTGATGCAGTCTGGTACTTGACCATGGTCGAAACCAACATTCTCGTAAATCCGGTCAACGTACCAGACAAGGCTTTGCACTGATTTTGACTACACAAGACCAGAAATAACAGAAGACAAGAAGTCGACAGAAATAGGCGTGGTCTTAGCGCATCCGACGAAACAAAGGAAGGTCGAGAGGCGCACACTCGCAAGACCAAGAACAGGCAGAACTTTCGACTTAGAGAACAAAAGGCGAAGAACCTTTGCACACATAAGGAAGAAGGTCTCAAAAAGTTGCACTAACTGTTAATTGAAAGATTAGCAACAAAATCGAGATCTCTGCTAGAAATCGCAGAGAATGCCTATGACCATGTCCGATAGGAAGATGAACTACACCCAGACCTTGCTCTCAGGAATAGACTAGCCAAGATAGCTTTGATGATGATTCCTAGTTCAGAGCAAGTCAAATCTTGAGCAACCCGAAAGGAAACAAACTCTCATACATAAGAGAAGAGAAGAAAAGATGGAACAGAGAAAATGCAATCAAGTCATACAAGCATCAATCAGACAAAAGAACTCAAATAGAAGCACAAAGATTGATGTATTGCATTCATGGAGGTTTCTACAGCCATTCCATCCAGGAGGACCAGGAGCACAACCGCTCCAACACAGAGAACAACTCACACAAGAACAGAAAATAAAACCCCAGAACACAAACTTGCGCCCTGGTGCTCCACCCTCCTATTTATAGCCTTCAGTAGCGGGGGGTAACCCGTTAACCCTAACTAACACCGGGTTTTACACACACAACAACCCGTTAGCACAGACAGAGCACAGTGCTTTAACAGAAACTGCTTCCTTTTGCAGGCCTGAGTCAATTCACCGAATTGCCCCTCACGCACCTTCCTGGAAGCTTCCTTCTTTCTTACCGACCACGCTTGCAACCACCTGGCAGCCCAAGTCATCTTCGGCTTCTTCCGATCGTTCTGGACCTCAACACCACCTGTGTCTAGTCCCGATCCTTCCAGCCTCACCATGACCTACTTTCAAAGTCCTGCAAGCACCACTGACAAGCAAAGCATCACATAGCACCGCACAAAACACTAAGACCATAAATCTGCATTAGAAGAATGTACTCAGAAATTACCCTAGCTGGTCGTAAACCACTTACGACCACTCGAAAGCACTGGATGAAAGGTATTCGTAGCCCTAGAGTAACTCCCAGCTAGTTACGACCACTTAGCTAGTTGATACGACCACCCTAGAGATCGGTACGACCACAAGAATAGAAGCTACGACCATCGCTAGTAGCCTTCGACCACACCCAAGTCTACTATGACCATTGAGACCACAAGCTACGACTTGCTAGAGCTGATCGCAACCATTTCCGACCGCTAAGACAGACGCTACCGACCACTGACTATGACGGTCGAAGCTACCGACCACGTGGTCGAAAATCCGCTTTTGACTACCGATCATGGACAACGTGGTCGAAGACCCGTCAGCCGACAACGTGGTCGAAAACCGCTTTCAACTATCGAACGTGGTCGAAGAACCGTCTGCCGATAACATGGTCGAAAACCACTTTCAACTTCTGACCACGGCCAATCGAAGCATTCAACTACCGACCATGGCCAGTCGAAGCTTCTGACCACGGACAACGTGGTCGTAAATCTGTCTAGCCAACCACGACGACACACGAGGTGGTCATAAGCGGCACAACGTGGTTGTAAGAGGTACAACGTGGTCGTAAACGGTCTGCCGACCACTCTCTAAGGCTTACGACTTTGCAGAGACAGCACAAACTTCAAAACCCAAACTCAATCTTTCTAAAACAAGGGTCAATTACTCATCACAAACATAGGGTCACCTCCACATGGTCTCTCAGTATGGTACTATATAATTGTAGGTATACACCTCTCGTCACTAACAGATGGGTCAATGCACCTCGGGACACAGGAAAGTTTGTGTTACTTAGGATGCCCATAAATGTTTTGCATGATGCAATCCTACCAAAGATTTTTATTAAATGCTTAATATGTCAGGGGAGGGTCCTGGCGCTACTTTAGGCTCCCGACCCCCTCGAAGCGATGGAGCCCATAGGGAGGCCTACCCCAAGCTAAGTCCCTGGGCCAACCTGGGTAAGGTCCACAAGACCAACCCTGGCGAGGTCCGCAAGACTATCCTTGGGCGAGGTCTGGGGTCAACCCTAAGGAAGTCTGGGGCCAAACCTAGATGGAGTCCGAAGTCAGCCACTAACTGGTCTCAGAGTCTCAGACATGGTGGGACCTGTGTGGAGCAAAGGACATAGATACCCCTAAGAGTAGGCTAAGCCCCAAGGGCAAACTTATAACTTCACTTGCCTCCCCTCTCCCTCTATAAATAAGACCTCTTGTAATGGAAGAATGGAGGCCATTTTGTAACTCTAGACACTCATATTGAATACACTTAGTCATTCTTGTGCTTTCCCTTGAGTCCCTCCACATCCTCGGTGGTCTCCGCATTCGACCAAGGGTGTTTCTAAGTTTGTTATCCAATCTTGTATCGACTACAGTTGGTGCTGTCCATGGGGACTCAAGCAAGAAGCCATGTCGTCTAAGAAGGTGAAGGTACAGAAGGTCGCTGAGGTGGGAGGTGCAAACAGACCTCTCCACAGAGGCCTAGGTCACCAGTGAGACCACGGCCTCCTGGGAGACCGACCCTCCAAATGTTCATGGGGAGATGGAGCGGGAGTTGGAAGACCTCCGGAGGCAACTAAGGGAGTTGCAGACTGAGCTTCTGCGGTCCGCGGCCAAGGCCCACCAAGTAGGGGACTCTGGGCATAACTCAAGAGGGTATGAGCTACAGCAAGACCCCGTCGCCCCCAGAAGTCTGGGAAGCTGAGGAGCTAAGGAATTAGTTAGAGGAAGCACGAGCATCGGCACGAGAGACAACAGGTCCCGAGATCCTTGAGGTTGAAGCCCTTCGAGCCAAGCTGGCCGAAGTCCACGCCCAGGCGAACTTGCCACCCCCAGCTAGAGCCCAAGAAGCTAGCGACCTCCGAGCACAACTTGGCCAAGCGTGGAGGGAAGCCCTGGCCTCGGCCCGGGGCATGGGGACAAGCTGTGGACACGTAGGGGTTGAGCTACCCCGGGCTGGCTCGGTGCAGGACATCGCACCCAACTCCGTGCTGAACTTCCCTCGCACCCTTCAACCTCAAGGGCTCCCGTCCATGAGGTTGCTAGCTCCATTAACCATTCCAACCCATTGAGCCTAGCCTTACAAGCCATGTCATGGCTGGCACGATTCCGGATGCCCAAGGTCACAAAGTACTCGGGGAGCTCCAATCTGGTGGAGTTTGTTTGTGTGTATGAAACCATCGTAGCGGTAGCGGGAGGGGCGAGGTCACCATGGCAAAGAGTTTGCCCTTGGCCCTCTCGGGGGTCGCCCAGTCCTAGTATCTCTCTCTCTCTTGCTGTGCTTGGTGTACTCGTGGGAGCAACTTTGAGAGAAGTTGAGCAACTACTTCTAAGGAAGTCGAACCAAGCTAGTGACATCTTCTGACCTACACACACTCAAACAAATGTTGAGCGAGTCAATCCAACACTTCATGCACAGGTTCATCCATTGCCAAGTCCAGGGCATCTTTGACACCAATGCCGTGGAGGCTGCACGCCGAGCTCTCCATAAGGAGAACTTGGTTGACAAGCAGGACTAGAAGGAACCTAAGATGATGGCAGAGCTACTTTCCATCATGGAGAAATATTCTAAGTTCGAGGGACTGGCTCGCAAGGAGGCAGAAATCTCAGCCGCCATAGCCCTCGTGCACCACGTCCGACCTCGAGGCGGCCGAAAGGCTGCAACGCCGCCACCGCCCCATGTACCATATCAAGTCTGAAGCCGCTCAGCCACACCACGATGATCATCGTGATGACCACCAGGGAAATGAACACAAGTGTGAGGGCGGCCCGTGACATGAGAAGCAACACCGCGACCGGGGCAACAATCTCCATTTCTACGCCATTCATGGATGGACTTACCATGAAATCTCAAGGTATGAGCTCGTCACCTCCACTCGACAACTTCACCAATAACAAATCCAGACCATCGCCGATATGCTGCACCACAACCCACCACCCGCCCCCGTGGCGGTAGCCGCGCTACCTGCCCCAGTCGATTTGCTTCTACGGTCAAGCCTTCTCCCCATCTAGTGTCTCTCTAGGGTTGAGCTACTTCTAGTAGCTCCCCCTCTGGGGTTGAGCTTACTCCCCCTCTAGGGTCGAACTTGCGACAGTCGAGCCACCTAACATTCCTAGAGGTTGAGCCATTTGCGAGCACCAAGTTTTTTCCAATGGGAGGTGGCAACGTTCTCGTCTCTCCAAGCAAAGTGCCACTCGCGAGCTTCGTCGTGAGCGCCAAGTTTTTTCAATGGGAAAGTGACATTCTCGCCTCTCTAAGGGAAGTGTCACTAGTGAGCTTCGTCTTGAGCACCAAGTTTTTTCCGATGGGAGACAACGATGTTCTTGCCTGCCCAAGCGAAGTGTCGCTTACGATCTTCATCCCGAACACCAAATTTTTCTAGCGAGGGACAGGGTAGCAGGATACCCCTAGTAAAGAGTAGCAAGCAAACTTTATTCCAACATTAGGTAGGCAACAACAGGGCAAACCATGTGAAAGGAACTAGGGCGTTATGACCCCTTTACATTCTTGCTAGAGAAGGCTAGGCAGTTGCAGGATAAGCTTCAGGCACTCCAATTTAACACTGCACCAGTCAGCGCATGAGCCACTATTATTCCTCACGTGAAGATAAGTCCTGACATAGGGTACAAACAGTCTATCCCTGGGTGTTTTGCATGGTAGCCCTCGGAACCTTGGCCGAGCCTTGGCCCCAACCATTCACCCCCTGGCCGCTGCTCAAACCTAAGTGCTTTGTGTGAGGCTCGGTGCTTGAGCGACTCAGCCTGAGAGGGTTTAGTTCCCGAGCGACCTGCAACTGATCTAATGTCCCACACCACTGTGTTGCAAAGGCAAGGAATCATTGTAAACACTCCATCACACAAGTACATTCAAGAATAATGGACCAAAGGACACAATTCCAAAGATTGCATCATAGCTACAAAAAGGGTTAGCTCCTGAGAAGTACAAAAGGCTACATCAAAGGTCGGTGCTAACATGACACTCCGGTGAGTTGAAGTATAGAAAGAAAGAAAAAGAGCTAAGCAACTAGTATTGACATACTAATAACAAGCCTCATACCTAGGACGAGCCCAGTCTCTCGCCGTCCCCCTCAGACGGGCGGGCGTGGGTTAGTGGATGAGTCCGTTGAGGTAGCTCAGCTAATGCGAACTCCAAACCCACATAAACGAATGAACGTGGTCATTGATAGCCTTCCGTCCTCCTCCAAGTCAGCAGAGTTCGGTGCCTCGTAGGTAGGTATCCCAAAAGTCGTGAAGTACTGATAGCCTACCAGCTAGAGGGAGGTAAGTAGGACCTCAGCATCAGCCTTCGTGCAATAGTGCCTAAAGCCCGATACCGACACCCTGGCCATCTTGCTGGTCATGCTCAGCCAAGTGAGCCAAGTCTCAGCGGTGACCTTTGATGAGTCGAAGGGGAGCTCTGCGGAGATGCCAAAGTCTCGGGCAAGGCCGAGCATCATCTTAGTGGTGGAGATGGCAGCGGTGGCCACCCTGCCCCGCTCATAAGTGAGCTGGGACAAGCCTTGGCAAAGGTGCTCCATATCGAACTCCTGCTCAGTAAGCTTGCGTGTCAACTTGGCAATCATCTCGCAGGCTGCATCCAGGTCCCATTGTGCAGCAGTCGCCCTGCCCTCCACCTCCCTTGCTGCCCTCTTGTTCTCCATCAAGATATCATTCTACACGGAGGACATCTTGCGTACGACAAGGAGACTCTGCAAGAGGGAAAAGCAACGGTCAAGGACTTGTCAAGCCAGAAAAAGTAGAAGATCTAGTTACCTTCATGTGCACTCCACCGAAGCGAACGCCTGCCTCTTGGTCAGAGGATCCTCCTCAAGGGCCGAGTCGAGCTTAGCAGGTACCACACGTGTGAAGGCCTCACTCAAGAACTCAACCATGGGCTTTGGTAAGGCGAAGTCTCCGATGGTGACGCATCTCCAACAAGCAAGGGGGTGCCTGAGCCTGCTCCATAGGGTGTGCCCGCGTGCGGTGTGGACATGGGGATCACATGCTCAAGGCTAGGCCCTGGAACCATCTTGTCCACGAGGATCTCTGCAGTGGTAAGCGGAGCCACACCCGCCGCGGACCCCGATGTGCGCATTGAGGCGATCCCCGCCGTATCGACCTCGATGGTCGTGTTGCCAGCACCCTGGACTCTCCTGCGAGGACGAGTCGATTGGTAGTAGCCTCAGTGAGAACGTGTGAGGAAAGCCAGTGGGCATGCAGCCCGCCACCGTCCCATTTGCTTCCGCCACATGGACACTTCCCAGCCAAGAATCGAGGTGGCACCTATGGAGGAAAAGTGTGATACCAGAGAAACCTGAGGGGGGGCTAGTCATTAGACCCTTCCCCTTGCCCGAGGGGAAGAAAGTGCCTGCGGCACCTGTTGACCCCTCTCAAGGTGAGCCGCAAGGACTACCAAGCTCTCCCAACTACAGGGACTGGGATGAGTCCTCCAGGGCCTTGCATGGGCACTTCGCTCCCCGCCTGGATCTACCATCCTCGTCGAAGGGCAGCCAAGCAGGCACCGGCACACCGAGCATCTCACACGCGTGGTTGCAGTTGCCCCCCACAATCGGTCGACTTGGGGGTATTTAAGGAGGAGGCTTGGTCCATGGTGGACGAGGTCCATCCCGGCCAAAGGGAGGCATGGGAATCGGCCTAGCAGGGCGTGGTCTATAGCTCAGTGCACGCTCGGGCCGTGATGCAGTGACCCGATGCCGTAGCGACACCTGGTGATGCCCCTTGTGATGCGTGCCACCCCCTGACCCGATCCGCACCAAGCTAAGGATGAAGTTCGCCTTGGTGTTGCCCCTCGTGATGCGCACCACCCCGGACCCAATCCACATTGAGCCAAGGACAAAGTTCGCCTTTCTCATGAGGGAAATCTTGTGATCATGCTCGTTGTACCAGCGAGCCTGGTATCGTTCGGACAGTCCGAGGCCTGCTCCAACACCATGGTCTCTTGTAGGTCATCAGAAGTCATGGGCCCATGGTGACACGCCGACCCCTTTCGCAAGTCGGTGCACCAGCTCGGGTGGGAGGTTGCCAACCACCCGGATCGACGAGAGACTACTATCAAGGTAGGGTCCCCACACTACCTCAGACCCCCGACTGCCTCAAAGCGACGGAGCTCGTAGGGAGGCCTACCCCAAGCTAAATTCCTGTGCCAACCTCGACGAGGTCTATGAGACCAACCCCGACGAGGTTCGTGAGACCAACCTCGGGTGAGGTCCAGGGTCGATCCTGAGGGAAGTCCAAGGCCAAACCCAAACGGATTCCAAAGTCAACCACGGACCGGTCTCGGAGTCCCAAACGTGGCGGGACCCATGCAAAGTAAAGGACGTAGATACCCCTAGGAGTAGACTAAGCCCCGAGGGCAAACTTGTAACTTCACTCGTCTTTCCCTATCTCTCTATAAATAGAACCTCTTGTAATAGGAGAGGAGATGTCATTTTGTAATCCTAGACACTTATATTAAACACACTTGGTCATTCTTGTGCTTCTTCTTGAGTCCCTCCACATCCTTGGCGGTCTTCACATCCGACCAGATGTACTTCTAAATTTACTATCCGATCTCGCATCAACAACAATATGTATTAATGAAATTTAAGTTTTTCCCCTCCTATTCCAGTGAATCATGTTAGTGTCCACCGAGTAAGCACAACAGCCCAAGGTCAGTGGAGCGTCCATCAGTGTGGGGGCAAAAATGGTTTTGAGTTATCGCAATGCATCCTCTGGCATGGAAGTGAAGCAAAGAGAGGACATGACTCTTGATATGACACATCAGGGATGGATCCATGTAAACCTAGCTAGCTAGTCTCCTACAACCCTACAGCCATCTATGGCAATAATGGGTGCGTTTTTTAGGCTACGGCTTATAGCTACGACGGATGACTTTTAGCCCTAACACAAGCACTTATATGAATAAAATAAATACCGATAAGCCGTTTCAAAATGATGACGGAGAAGCCATCCCGTTTATTCAGGAAAGCTATAAGTCATAAGCTAAAAAAAAAGGGGCCCAACAGCTAGCCGAAAGCAGCAATACATTTTGCGTGGGGCCAAGCCAAACAATCTCATGGACAGTGTAGCAAATGATGGTAGGTTGGTGATCATGCATGGATTGAAGAAAAAAAATGTAGTCGAGAGCTCAAAATCCATCATCCATATTTTTTTTTTCACCTTCCGTAGCTACTAAGATTTTGCATGCAGTTCTGAGTTGATTGTCTTCTGCTAATGATAGGGGAGTGCCACAAATTGTCATAACTCATGAGTCATGAGCAGGGGGCTGCTGCTCTTTCCACAGCATCATGCCCTAGCAGCTTGCAGCTCTGTGATCACCACACACAGGTCAGAAAATTCACTCATTCTGGTATCTGACCATGCACAAAATAGACTCATATATTTGCAATAGGAACCAATAATTACATCGCATGGCATCTCAATGTCTTCTGATTATTATTTTCATGGAGAAATCAGTGGCATGGGAAAAAGAAAGGAGATCTTAGATCTTGGAGGCATAGGGATCAATGGAGTGACACTACTAGAAATTAGCCTGCCATCCTACGTTTGTGACAAGTACGTGCAAAAACACCATCAATTGGCTCAAGTACGCATGCACGAGGAGAGGAAAAAGAGCCAAGCACTTATCATTCGATTTGGCTCGAATCTCGAGGCACGAAAAGTAGTGATATCAGCTCCTTCACCTTCCAGGGCAAAGAAAGCGATAGCCTAGCCCATAGCCACTGTCACCATAAGGAGGCCTACAACTTCACTACTTTCACATGCAACATCTCTGCGTTTAGTAAACAAGGGGAAATTAATCAAATGTATAATAGCAAATGGACTTACATCTAAGAGCAAGTCTTATAATACAGCCTTCAGCTGGCTGTATGGATACTTACAGCCCACTTATCAGCCTACTCATATAGTAGTTACAGCCAGCTGAAGGCTATATGACATACCCCTTCCTCTCACAAAGTTTCTTGATTCTTGTGCTTCAGCTAGCTGTAAGCTTACAGCCCACCTCTCTTCTCTCTCCTCCACCTCAGCATATAGTCAACTTACAGCCTCTTATAATACTTGCTCTAAGGTAAAAAAACAGTTGCCCATAACAACAGGACGCAGAGTTCAAACGGATTTGTATCCTCTGCCCCTGGATCAAATGTAGTGAGCATATTTTTCAAAACAACAAATTGAACTACAGTGCTCTATCATGAGAAATTACGAATGCACAAGAGTGTTGATTTTCGATCAAACGGTGAATGCTGTTTGAACTGAACAAAAGAGGATACCGCGAAAAAAACAAGCTTCAGTTGGTACGCGTAGCCAGTGAACATTTCGCAGCACCCCAGAAGGGGCAACCGGGACATCAACCTTTTGGATTGAAAGCACTTCGGAGTCGGAATTGGAGATGAGCTTGAGAAGCGAAGCGAAGTGAAACCCCCTTTTTGTTTCTCTTTGGGAATGAGAGCTTTGCTTAGGGGGAGTGAGAATCAGCCAGGAGAAGCTACTGCCACTGTTCTCTCGTCTCATGCATGAAGGCATGCATTCTGCTCTTCCTGGAACAGACAAGAACACAACGTACATATTAGTAGCACTAAAAAACGAGTTTGCACTTGATATTTCCCTTTACAATTATACACACAAATACATGGATGATATTTGATTGACGTGCATGTCTGTCTTGGTTCTTGAAGCTGCACCAACAATCTTTTTCAGGCTTTTACTGACAGTGAGTTCAGGTCAGCTATCAGCCTTATCACACTGTAGTCATGTCCATGTAGTGAACAATTGAACATTAAGCAGGCAATAAATCAGCACATATTTGATACTAGAACAGATTTCAGTGTTGCAAGGCTTGGAGACAAGTGTATAGAATCACAGGATTAGTTTTGGCACTGTTTACAGAGTGGAACTTTGGTAGAGCTTTGTATGAAAATGAACTCTAAGCTGGATCATGAATTTCATAGGTGCTCTACATTATACATCGTGTTCAAACAATAGTAGTTCTCCTTTTTTACAGGTATCTCAGCAATCAGCATTAAGCTAAAACATACTTGTGGTGAACCTTATGTATCTCCCTAAACTCTTCAAAATCATTATAGTTCTATGTAAAAAAGTTAACTGCATGGTGGTGTAGTGAAGATTACTTGAGTAGCAGCATTATTGTGTGGATAATAAGAGCAGTTAGATCAACCACAGCTGTATAAAATCATGGTGTGCATTGCTTATTGAGATCTCCCATAGCCCTAGGCCCTAACTAGGGTATCAATCTCTGAATGGTCTAGTAGTTGAAGTGACTTTGTTTTCAAGAGTTTTTTTTTGTAACTTGACTTTTCGTTATTACTATACAAATGTATTTAAGACATCTTTAAATGAGCCAAAATCTCTTTTTTAAAAGAAAAAATTGGCTCACACTTATTGATAGGATATTTGTTGATGAGGTACTAATGCATAAGCATATGTTGTCTAAAAAAATGATATAGTGTTGTACAATGCAAAATCAGCCAGTACAAGGGGTGATTTGTTGATAAAGTGTTTCTGTCTCTCCCTGCACGTCTGCCCTTGACTGTTTCTGATGTACATGTATTATACCATTTTTTGAGACAACACACACTTGCATGAGTCCCTTATCAATATATGTCCTATCAATAAGTGTGAGCTAATTTTTTCCAAAAAGAGATCTTGGCTCAACCAAAGGAAGATGTCCTTAATACATTCGCACAGTGATACAAAAAGGTCAAGTTACAAAAGGAACTCTCTTGGAAATAAAATCACTTCAACTACCAGACCATTCAGAGAAGACTGACCTAATTAGGGCCTAAGGCTAGGGGAGATATCAATGAGCACAATGCACACCATGATTTTTATACACAACCATGGTGATAAAAGTTACTCCTTTGGTTGATCTGACTGCTCTTATCTGCACAATCCGCCAATCGAAACTTGACATATTATATGTTATGAAATTGTGTGCATATTCATGAAGCCCAATAGACAGTATATATAGAGAATACAAAGGAATATTATAAGGAAATATGTTCTACACAAAGAAGGAAAGAAATAAGAATATGCCTATTCTAACACATCAAATTCATAGTGGATCACACACATGTAATTTGAAGAGAAAATACAAATGTTGCACCCAATTCTGTGGCTTCGTGAAGAAGTCAATAATATGTAACTCTGAAGGCACAAACTGTAAAGCAAGCACTCTCTCCTGCACCTGAGCGAATGTATGAACCATCGATACTAATATGCTTGGTGAGCTCATACTTCATTAGGTCACAGGCAATATTGATAGTATCTATACTGTCAAACAAAAGAGTTGCAGCCTTGCAGGTCTCATCACAGGCTCCAAAATTTGTAAGTAGCCAACTTAACCAAGCAACCTCTGTTATCACTGCTGGCATAGCTCTCAACTTAGCCTCTGCACTCGAACGGGAAACTACAATCTGTTTCTTTGTCTTCTAGGTAATCAGGAAGGAACTAAGAAAAACACAATAAATAGAAAGAGAACGACGATTAGAAAGATCACTAGCCTAATTTGCATCGAAGTACGCGTGAAGCTGTAGTGATTTGGAGTTAGGAAAAAACAAACGATGAAAGATGTCTCACGCAAGTAGCAAAGAACCCGAAGAACATGATAGTAATGAAGGGGGGTAGGACGAGCTATGAACTGACTCAAGATATAAACAACATGGGCAATATCAGGATGACTACTCACAAAATATACTAGACTACCAACAAGATGGTGATATCGAGTAGGGCCCTCGAGAAGATCACTGTCAGTAGCCCAAAGCTGAAAAAATAACTCCATGGGAATCTCAATAGTGTGTCAGTCAGACCAGAACGATTATGAAGATCCTAGACATGCTTATGCTAAGAGATAGTAGCCCTCAGGCGTGGAATTAACCTCAATCCTAAGGAAGTACGTAAGAGAACCAAGATCAGTCATCAGAAACTACTCACTAGGATGTTTCTTCACATATATGATGAACGAGGAGTCATCACCAGTGATAAGCATGTCATCTACATACAGAAGAAGCAGTGTCCTACCCCGAGGTGAAACATGGACAAAAAGAGCAGGATCATGGGAACTAACAGTGAAACCGACAATGATAATCATTGAAGTAAAATGCGCAAACCAGGTATGACGAGCTTGTTTGAGGCCATAGAGCACGGTGAAGATGACAGACGTGCCCATCTAGAACAGAATACCTAGGTGGTGATTGTATGTAGACCACCTTATGCAAAACACCATTAACAAAGGCATTTTTAATATCCAGTTGAGATAAGCCATGGCAAACAAAAGCAACTGCAACAAGAATGTGAACAGTTGTCATATGGGCAACAGGGAAAAAAGTCTCATCGTAATCACGACCATACTCCTGCTGGAAGCCGCAAGCCACAAAATGAGCCTTGTAGCTCTTGATAGTACCATCAAATCAGGTCTTAATCTTGTACACCCGACTGCACATGATAGGACGAGTATGCACATGTATCGGTACAATATCCCAAGTCTTCACACGCCGAAGAGTATCAAACTCCTCTACCATAGCAAGCTACCACTCAAAATGAGAGCAGCCTCACGATAAGAATTAGGCTGAGTGATAGCGAGCATGAGCTGTCGGATGTCGTTGGCAAGATACCAGGAGAAGAGACTTTCTTGGAAGTTCATCCATGTGGAAATGCCTCTCATATGACCTCCATGCATCATCAAACCTCTGCTGATCAATCGCATTCTCTATCTCCAATGCTAGCTGAGACAGGTCACAAGCTTGGACCAGAACATTTTTAGTAATACTGGAAAAGCAAGTGCCACAACTACCAATATGTAGCTTCAGGTTCAAGAATCCGATATTATTATCACCAGTGTGATTAGTCCCAAGAAACTTATAGTCCAAGCAATGTGCGCTGTCACGAGCAACCAAACATCGTGGACCCACAAGTAATGAAGATACAGCACAGGTTGAACAAGATCTTGTACAAATTCTTCCAACACAAAGCATTTGCCTGCCATGGATAAGGAGGGTCACACAACAGAACAAAAAAAAGCTCAAACTAATACAAGAAATGTTAGAATTCGGCAGGTTCCGCCATTGAAATGACTGGATTTCAGCAATAGTTATCAGAAATTCCCAATCAACAAGTGAAGTACAGCTAATAGAAGAATCGCACTGACGAATTTGATGCATAACTCATCGGTATTCCTCTGCCCAATTATAACAAGGCAATCACAACAGAACTGCGAGAGAAAGCGCAATAATAACAACTGATGATCAGGAAATTTTGCATCTTTGCTAGTATGAAAACAAGAAGACATAGCCAAAGAGATCCACAATGCAAAAGGTAATCTCACGGTTGGTAGCTTCAGTGGCAGACCCAGAACAAAAGTTTTTTTTTGTTTTGGGGGCTAGTGGGACAAGACCAAATCAATGACAATTTCGCAAATTGCAAACTAGAATTGTGTTTTATACCTCACGGTCGCTGCCTCTATAACTCTCTTCGCTCTTAATGCACATTGCAGAGCAAGCCGGCCGGCGACAGCCTCACAGCAGCACAGCCCTCAGTCACAGCCGCCCATGCGGCCAAGCCCAACTACTCCCTCCCGCCGTTCTACTGTGGGTATGCTAAGAATAACAATACCTGGAAGCATCCAGAAATGAGTTCAGTAACAAAGCTGTGCAGTGTAAAAGTAGAATTATTCTAGAGTAGCAGGAAGTAGCATTACTCCTAAAAAGTTGGGAAAGCTCCATATTCAACATCCACATTGTAATACGCATGCAAGTAACTACCATGTTCCGTCAATTTGAAGTTAATCTAACTACCATTTATCATCTTTCCCTCAACTGAGGCTCGTCTGAATCGTGTTTGTATACTTAGAAATCGATTATGAAGTTCTTTGAAGTGGAAACAAACACTCTATGTGTAATATCTAGGAAATCTAATAGCAGTATATTCGTTTCAATAGACCACTAAGACACCCAACAAAGCTGAAATATCGTCTCAACAGGCTAAATGGAAATGAGATCTCATTAGTTAAACTAGCATATCCAAAAGAAGTGAAGAACGCATGCCACACATCACAAAGTTAAGAAGACCAAACATGGAAGAGGCTGCAGTAGTCCTAGCTCTTGGCAAGCTTGTTACCTCTTTCGGAGTATCATCACTAAATGTTTTCCTAAAGAAAGAAGCCGCACTGGCTCCCGGCCTCTCCAGTCTCCAGATGACCAGATCCGCCTCTGCCCTCTCCACTTCTCTTCTCCAGACTCCACTCCAGATCCCCTCCCTCACAGGCAGCCTCCGGCCTCCCTGGACCCTAAAGGCTCCCTCCCTCCCTTTTGAGTCCCTTCCTTGAGGCTTGAGTTCCTTCGGTCCTGCCTGGCTTGCTACCGATTGCCAGATTGGTTGGCCATGCGGGCGTCGGTATAGGTTGGTGGGCTTGCAGCCTTTGCTGCTGGTGTGTTGCATGGTTGGCGTTGGCCTGGTATGGATTCAGTCATTCAGGTAATTTAAGCCCAAGTGGCAAGTGCCCAACTCTCCAGCCACGTCTACAAACAAAACAGAAGTTCTTCAGTTTCTTCCTCTTCTTCTACCTCGGGTCTGGACTGTCCAGCCGGACGACCTCAAGATCAGGAAGGCATGGCGCCCAGCCAGACCTAGGGAGCTAGAGTACCTATTCTCCAGCCAGAGGTAAGGTGGACGCCAGGCCCTCTTGGCCTCTGATAGGTCCGCCACTAGGTAACTTAGCACATGTTGCTGCTAAAGAGAGTTTGCAAGTGTACAGTTGCTGCCATTGAAATCTTCAATCTTGGTTTATCAATCCACCCCACAAGCAGTGACGAATCAGAATTTCACTAAGCCTCGGGCCAAATTCTAATGGACTAAAACTTACGCCAAATCCTACTCACGCAAAGACTTAACAAAAGGTACAGCACAAATGCAAAATAGATATGAAATTTAAACCATACGCTTAACGATACTACAAAATAGGAAGGACATAGTAGAGAAATACAACTCGAGTACCTAAATAACGAGGATTTGGTCTATCGGTTTCCGAAGCCTAGGATCGTCAACAATATCATTTGGATTTAGTTCAACACGAGGATTATTTTGCTCTGTTTTACTAAAAAAACACATAACACATGGCATTCACTCAGATTTCAGTAGAAGGATAAGGGATAAATGGGGGAAGGGGTAGGGAGTAGTGGAGTACCAGATCAGCGCTTGCCTCTGCAACTCTACGGTTTGTTTGCCCGACTGCCAGTCCCCGTCTTGTTGATTCCGAGGGCCCAAGGCAACGGGCCGGCGGCGGAGAGCTCCCAACGGCAGCGGCCGTGAGCCTCCAAGGAGCGGCGGCGGCTAGGGATTTATGCGTCAGTCCACACGCGAGAGAGAGGCAGACAGAAAGAGAGAGAGGGGGCGCGAGGGCGAAGGCGAGCGATTGGATTTGAGGCAAGAAAAGGGGGAGATTTCCTCGCACGGAGCGCCGCCTGCTAAGAGCACAAACTCGGGCGATGGCTCCACAAAGCACGGCGGTGCACCACCGATGAAGCGCGCACCACCGGGAGGCGCTGGCCGACGGAATTTCATGCGCACACTGTAGAAATTTCATACGCACAAACGGGTCTTAAAACTCTTTTTATCACTCTCTCAAAAAAGCAAACTCTTTTCAGTTTTGCTATTGCACATGCGACTGAAATTTTTTTATCTTTCAGTCACCTGAAATTACACTTTTAATGAACTAAAATTGCAGCCCCCTCCAAAAAACAACTGCAACTTTAGGTGATTCAAAGTGCAACTTCAGGTGACCTGAAATTGCACTCTCAATCAACTAAAATTACAGCCCCCTCCAAAAAAAACATGTGCAACTTCAGGTGATTCAAAGTGTAACTTTAGGTGACTGAAAGATAAAAGAATTTCAGTCGCCTGTGCAATAGTCTATCCCAACTCTTTTTTATCGAGAAAGCGCAGGAGAGGTGTGTGTCATTTACCTCTCTCTGTGTCTTTTTTATGCGTCTTAAAGGGATGTGTTTGGCTGTCGATCCAAGAGTCCTGTCTTATTGTTGCTGAAAGCACCTCAGATGGATTCTATTTGTTCTGCAATTTTGTGTCATCTGGGGTAAAAAAATTGATCTCTTTTATGGTTCCTTAAAATAAATATGAACAGTTCAATTTTTACGATCCAATAGTTCAAATTAGTTAGGATTTAGTTATACTATCACATACACTACTAGTGGTAGAATATTTAAAGAGGTAAAATTATAAAGGAAGCAGCACGTCCCCTATTTGTAGGAGCACTCTCTCCTTCACCCGTTCTTATCATCCCAGTCCTGTTCCGGATGGGTGGGGCCACCATCTTGCTGTCAAACAGACGGTCCGACAGGAGGTGGTCCAAGTACGAGCTGGTGCACACCGTGAGAACTCACAAGGGTGCAAATGACAAGTGCTTCGGCTGCCTCACGTAGGAGGAGGATGAGAACGGCAAGATTGGCATGGCACTGTCCAAGGACCTCATGGCGGTGGCCGGGGATGCGTTCAAGATGAACACCATGACGCTTGGCCCGCTCGTGCTACCATTGTCGAAGCAGATGCTGTTCATGGCCGCATTAATCAGCAAGAAGCTGCTCAAGATGAAGATCAAGCCGTACGCCCCCTGACTTCAAGCTCACGTTCGAGCAATTTTGCATCCTCGTCAGCGGTCGGGTCGTGTTGGACAAGCTGGAGAAGAATCTAGACCTCACCGACTGGCACATGGAACTGTCACGGATGATGTTGTATCGGTTCACCAAACATGTTCAGCAGTTCGCTTTGGTACGAGCTGGCCTACAGCGAGGCCAAGGGGATCGGATTAGGAGGTACGACAGGATCTACAGAACCTACACTTGGCGTGCCAGATGCAAATGTGGACTTTGCCAAAAAATAAGGTTGAAAAACAAAAGTCTATAATACTCTCACAAATCAACAGTCAGATTTTTTTCTACTACCACCTTTTTACTACTGATATAATAGTGAGAAGATGAATATACTGCAATGGATGATTGTATTGAGGCTTGAGGGTAGTTTATATAGAGTACAAGGCTTGGAGGGCAAGAAGACTCTTCTAGAGATAAGCCAAGTATCACAGGATTACAAATCCTAAACTACTAAATATAGAGATATGTCAATATACTCTAACATCCCCTGCAATCGTAGCAGTAGCATCACGGACAGCAGGAGTGTCTCGGACGGTCAAACTAGAGAGAAAGCTGAAGATGGGGAACCGTCAGGCTTACATCCCCCGCAATCACAGCCGGAGCATCGAGAACTGCTGTGGCGTCACAGACGCGGTGACTATAGAGGGAACCGATAAGTTTGCTCAAATTTTTTTTGTTGTTTTTTCGGGTAAAATTGGCTAAAATCAACCAAAAAAATAAAGGCATACTACACTGTCTATTGCTAGTAGCACCCCATCAGCCATTTGGCCCATCCTCCGTAGAGTCATCGACTCATTAGATGAAATATGCAGGGGTGATATGGGCATGCCGCAGATGACTCAAGTAGTCTCTCCATTGGGCCTTTAAGTCCAACATGCATGGGCTAAACATCGGGTCAGAATATTGCTTAGCCCAGCACCCCTCTTCTTCTTTTCTGTTCTCTATACCTGCCATGTTTGCTATCCTACTTCTGCATCTGATGGCTGTGTGCATCAATAACTATCTGCATATGGACTTTCTTCTTCTCTAGTACGATGCACAAGCCATATCTGCCGCAGGGCATAAAATTTGTGATTTAAGTCGCAGGTTCGCTATATTATTCATAATTTGTATTAATTTTGGTAAAATGGTATTTATCAATATTGCACCAAAATAAATTAGGATTTACCGATACCAAACTATATTTTTAAAAATATCATATATTACCAAATTAATAATATACCGTATTTGCCATATATATATATATATATTGTATGTACTAAACTGAATTTACAGAATGAATAGGCCTACAAGCCGAGCTCGAGCCTAGCTCTAGACTTTGACCCCAACTCAAGTTCGCTCGAGCTTCTACCAAGCTCAAGCTTGGGAGGCAGACTCGCTTAAGCTTGGCTCATTTACAACCCTATGTCGAAGCATATGAAGATACTTTAAGGTGAAGGTAAAGACGAAGTCAATAGATAGTGTCTGAAAGTTTCATTGAGGATATTTTAGTAGTTGGCCAAATACCGAGTTGGTGTTTAATCAAAGCCACGGTGAGGAGAAGCGCAAAGAAGAAGTGGTTTAGACCAGAGAGAGTTGGAATTAGCAAGTGAACAAATCGCTAAAGAGTTAGCGGGTTGAGTCTTGTAAATACTTTGAGAAACATATGTGAATGTGAAAAACTCGTATTAGTGTGATTGATGGATTTCACTGGTAGGCTTAATAGGTTGGTTTCATAAGGGTTGTTGTTGGTTATTAAGAGGGGAGGAGAGGAGGCAGGGGAGCCAAGGATTGAAGGATTTAGGTTTTTGTTCTACCACTTTGCCTCTTTCAATGTTTGTGTGAGAGAGAACTTAAGAGAGGAAAGAGTGGTGCTTTACCTGTACTTTGTAATCATCTATAGGTACGTAACCTCACTCCCCATTAAAATAGATCAAAGGTTTGTTTCAATTATGTTCTTCTTTGTGTTTTTACTTGGTTTTATTTGCTCTTGAGCTAGATTTGTGATTTCAGGTTTGTGAGAGTTTTAACCCGATCTCTTGCTTAAATTATCTTGTTAGGACATGTGGAAATATATTTGGAATATCTCAATGCCTTATATTCTCATGATTAATAAATAATTTGAATTTTAGGATTTTCAGTGTTCTTGTGAACTAGATTCAATTATCTTTAATTTGGTGAACTCGAGTTCGTAATTCTTGATTAGTTTAGGTTCCTATTTCCTTGAACAAGTCTAATGAAAATTTTAAAAGTATTTAGATGAGAATTGAGCAAATTCTTGATATTTTAGCTTTTGGCTCGAGATGTTTTCAGGTCTGGGAACAAGAGACCGGTTAGATCAAGCTAAACCAGCAGTCAGACCAGCCTGTCGATCAGATCGGTCGCAGGCCCGCGGTTAGACTGGCCTCTCAATGATGGTCTCATGTGCTCTATCAAGTAGGCTGCTGATTTTGTTAGCTCTTGTCTTTAGTTTTGTTTTGTTTAGCGTAGATTATCATAGTTGCTTGAGTGAAGTTTTGAATACCTTAGAAAAAAATGTTTTGAAAATCATTTTGTGATTACTAGCGCCAATCCTACAGTTTGCCACGCACAATCAGTAGCACGGTTACCCAGTGACTCACTGACATTAGTGCTGGCCACCACTCACCTCTCCTCGTGACATCATTTGACATGGAAGAGATTGGAACACAACAGTTGCATGAGCCACACCAATGTCTCATTGTTGCATACTTAACCAAAAGGGAGTGAAGGTGACAACTGAAGACGACTCCTAAGTCCTACCTGCTCAACAAGTAAGCTACTTCCAAGCTACCACTCTACAAGAAACAGAAAAATGAGCTGAAAAGACCACATTTCACAGTCGAGAGAACAAGAGGCAGGCAGGCAGGATCAGGTCGTCTTCTCCTACAGGTGAAACACATTGAAGATTACAAAAAACTCTGGAGCCGGCAAGTCGAAATGCTTCAGAATTCTTCCATGCCCTCGTCGAAGAGCATCTCGTTGTAGCGGCATTCGCGGCTGCAGAAGGCCCTCTCCCCCCTGGAAGATCAGGCCACCAGAATTGGTCACTCAATCAGATGACATCAAAGAATGAAAAAAAAAAGATATTTCCGTGAACTAGTGATAGTTCTAGTTCGTTGCGATGTACTAGTCCATTAGCATTTAGCGTATTTTGTTCTACCAAAGTACAGACCTGATAATCTTTTTTTTCACTGAATCTTCACCGTGGCCAAATAGCTTAGAACGCCAGGAAAGTTTTAGGTGAAAATGAATGAACTAAGCAAGTTGCTTACTAGCTGAGACATACTTAATTTTCACTCTCAACAGCTAAAATATTCAGAACAATCTGCACTGAATATTCAATTCTGAAACTTCAGAGAGTTGGAAGAAGGAAAATGGAGAGTACATGGAGGCTAGCACTGACCTGTACATGAAGATATCCTTGCCTTGGCCAAGGTCCTTGCTGCAGCCATGGCAGTACCTCAAGAAATTGTCCCTGCCGCTCACCGCCGACTGCGCCGAGAAGCCGCCGCGGCTCTCAACGACGCGGTTGTCGAATATGTGCGTCGTCCTCGGGTTCGGCCCGCGGGCGATGACGCGGGTGTAGTCCTCCGACATCTCCATGTCCCTCGGCGACATGCACCGGCGAGGGGAAGCGTGCTGCGCCAGGTTATCGGCGAACGCAGGGGTGCCTGCCATGCCGCTCCTGCTCTTGACGCCCAACTCCTTGGACTGCGAGCACGGCGGGTAGCTCTTCTGGACCCGGAGCTTAAGCCCGGTCAGCACCGTCGACGCGACGTCGTCGGGGGCCTCCCCGTGCAATGCGTCGATGACGCCGAGCCCGATGGGCTTGTTCTCCCAAGGGTGGTGGTGACTCTTGCTCCGGCGATCGCCTGAGACGCTGCTGCTACAGGAGAACGGGACGGCCGTGCCGCCGCTGCCACATGTGGCCAGAGACGTGGGGCTGGCGGCCTGCAGATTGGAGGTGGGGCTCGTCACGGCCTCCGCCCGCTCCGGCGAGGCCTCGCCGGAGGAAGCCAAGAACAGCTTGGGCGGAGAGGCGAAGGGAGGTGAGATGGCGGCGTGGCCGTGATCAAACGCAATCTTGTGCTGATTGGTGCCTCCACTACTAGGCTTAGCCCCCCTCCTCAACATGCTAGTATCACCTCAGTAACCAGCTAGCACACTCAATCAGTAGCTACTTCGATCTATAACCACCACAGCAAGAAACGCCATGAAAACGTATCAGGAAATTGCACAAGAAGCATGCTGTAAAAGAAGAGATTGGTTGGTTCAGAGAATTAATTTGCTATACCTGCAGCTAGCTAGCTACGCATATGTGCAGAGCCAGAGCCTTCAAGTCACAGAGCAAAGCGTGCAGCCATGCATGCATGGAAGCAAGCAAGCTAGGTCGTAGTGCAGGAGCTGGAGCACATAGCATTCGATCCTCCTACCAAGCAAAGCTCTAGTGCTCCCTGTTAAATACATGCATGCAGCTTTCCCTTTTCAGAGAGGAGAGGATGAGCCATTTTGATTGCAGCTAGACAGTGTGCATTGACATGTGGGCCCCTGGGCGTGTCCCATAGGTGGCCCACCGGGCATTGGGGAGGCAGGGAGGTTAAGCACTGATCATGCATGCAGAGGGATGTGTGGATGGATTGGCAGTGAGTGAAGCAGTGTCAAGAGCGACTGTTAACTCGCAAGTTGCAGGCATGCACCTAACACTTCTGAAAAACTAAATCATCCCAAACAATTTAAAAATATCATTATAAATGATTTCATGAGCCGTCTGACTTTATAGATCAATAATGACATGAGGTCATCGTCGATGGTTTTCGAACCTTTTGTGATACATACTATCACAGACAGTTATTAACTCATAACTGTCTATGATATTAAACTATTATAGACGGTTTGTAGTAGAAATCGTCTGTGATATCTATAAATCACAGACGGTTTCACTATAAACCATTTGTGATATCTATAAGTCACATATGGTTTTTACTACAAATCGTCTATGATAGTCAACTATTACAGACTATTATAAGTTAATAACCATATGTGATATCCTTTTGTATTTCTAAATCTTTTTCTGTTTGTTGGCTAGCTATAGAAAATGATTGTCATACCCTCTGAAATAAGCAGAAACACAATAAGTACATATATACATCTAATTCACATTCATTTTAGTAACAAAAACATCTATTTCACAAATCAATTAATTCAAATGAAACAAATTAACTATCTATGAACAAATACACATATGTACAATTAAACTCAATTTTATCCCAATCAAATTCATTCGATATTGTGGAACTCCCCATCTTTGTGTACGATTTGAGACATCAAGAAGTACACATACTATCCTCGAATTTGTTGGAGCTCGGCCTATTCCAATGTAGTTGTAGCGATGGTCACAATCTATTAGTAGAAAAATCAATGTCATGCATACATATAATTTGATAAGTATGAAATAATTATTGCAAGATTGACAAACCTGAGGATCATTGGTCTTCGTGGAACCGAGGAGTAATTCCATGTTGTGGCAAACATAAAATCCACAGGTATTGCCCGGTGGCTGCTGGAAACACTACAAAAATAGAATTTGTTAGTTCGAGAGGCAGTACTATGAAGTGTTATATAGGATTAATGTTTAATAGTGAATACCATAAATATAAATTGTGTCGCTGGGCATTGATCTCTCCCTTGGATTTTCGTACAGTAGCAACATATGAGGTGAACGACCTATGTAATTCTTAAAAGTTAGCCTTAGTCATTACGAAGGAAGAAAATACTACAATAGAGTTATCTATGGAGAACATATGTTTACCTATCGATTAATTGTTGGACAACTGTGAAGTCGGTTTTTGCCTTCTTTAGGGAATCAAGATATATTACCCTATTCTGTTTTGGTATAATTACAATTAGAATCTAGTGAAACTTACATAGGTATATCGTTATGGTCATTAAATCTAAGTTCGTATTGCTTATAAAGTACAAATCAATAAGTATAACCACTAGTGCACCACTTACCCCTGGTTATAGGGTATAAGTATAAATTTCTTGTCGCGGTGAGCCACCAATGCCATTGTTACTTAATCCTTGATGAAGGATGCATCCTCTTTGATGATATGCATGGAGACCAAGTGTGGATCGAAGAAACCTACCGATGATTTTGTTAATTTGGCTTCAGTCACCATGTATCTATATATACACAAAAGTAATAAGTTATATATGACATTTCAGTATTATATGAACATAGACCATGATTGTACACACTTACAGTGTCCAGCATCGAATGAGTGAGGTGTCAGAGCGTCGAGTTTGAAGAGAAAGAACATGCCCTCGAAGGTCACTGTAAAGATACCATCATGAATATCATGCCGAAGATGATGCGGTCTGAACTTAACGTTGACACCCGAGCGCCATTGTTCCTTCGGCTTGTTGGCCTGTTCCATGTACCATGCATGTAATCTCTGGCAAGCCAGTCCTAAGGTTTGGAGGTGCTCTATCAAGACAACCGACCGCTCACTCACCATGAGCCGTCTGTGATATTTTCTCTTTATAGAATGTTTTTACTACTGACAGTAACACAGACAGTCTATAAACCAAAACTGTCTGTGATTATATTTAATATTGACGGTTTTGGTTAACTGTCTGTGATGAGCCTCGTATCTAATTCATATGGGAATGCTTATTTTTGTTCTTATAAAGGTCGCACGCAACATTAGCATTATAGTATGCAGAGACAAAGAGAGGCTATCATTTATATTTTTCGAGAATGCAAGAGGGGCTATCATGTTTACCAAAAAAATAAACCTTGAACCCCTCATCTTCACTTAATTTCTGCATATTCTCAAAGAAACTACTATGGGTTACCATAAGCGAAAGACACACATAAAACTCGAATGGGATAAGATGTGAGACTTATGGTGAAAGTCGCTCTTATACTTTTACCAGCTAGACTACAGGTAAAGTAAGTCGATGCAGTGATCTCTGTAGGAGCCAACTCATCTTTACTGCCCGTTCCTCGATGTCTGAACAAGCAGGGAAACAAATTAAGGATAAAATTTCACGATTTTTGATGAAATTCATTTTTTTTATCAACCCATTCGAGAAAAGCCCAAATCAGCCTAAAATTTCAACCTGCTTTATAATTTTTCGACTAGTGGCCCATCCACACATTCTCTCATTCCTCATGTCTCCCCTTCGGTTGTTACCTACCCAGGCTGACTCAGGAGTGGTGGCACCAATGGAGTGGCCATGGGAGGCGACACCAAAAGGGAGTCTCTCATTCACCTAGCTGACTCAACCCCATCCTTCATATCGCACAGTGCTAGCAAGGGAGTGTTGGTGCGATGCCGTCAAGGGAGTGGCCATAGGAGGCGATGCCAAAAGGGGGAGGGGGAGGCGGGCAAGGACAGCTTCCGCAAGGGAGTAGTCGGCAACGTTGATGGTGTCTCCAACGCTAGGAAGGGTGAGGGCAACGACACCACTGCACCCAGGGGTAACATTTGAATTTTTTGAATTTGAATTGTACTTTTATATTTCAACTGATTTTTTTGAGAAAACCTGAAATTTTATGTTAGACCATATGGATGGTTATAAATAAAGTGATGATGAATAATTGACTTTTGGTCGGCTCCGTCCAATTGGTTTAGATCTACTCCGAGTGGTTTCAGTCAGCTCTGAGTAATTTTGGTCATCCAAGTAGTTTCGGACCAGTGCGAGTGGCTTTGATCAGTGTTCGAACAGGTTCAGACTAGTATGAGTGGCTTTAATCAACGTACGAGTAGGTTTCAGACCAGTTTGAGTGGTTTTGATCGGATCCAAGGAGGATCGGACAGTGTTCGAGTAGCATCAGGGCACAAACGATGTTCGAGTGAAAACAGAAAATTGGACGACATTCGAGTAGCATCAAAGGATCTCACATTCGACTTCGACCACAGCAGACTTCGACAACGTCAGACTTCAACCACATTGGTTACGACCACGTTCACTCAGAGTCGTTTACAACCACGTTTGACTACAACTACGTTCGACTACAACCATGTTCGACTACGACCATGTTCTGCTTCGACCATGTCCGACTTAAACTACGGAACATCGACTACAGCAGAACGACCATACCTAGTCGAAGATGGTAAGTTACCGTACCTTGTCGTTGATCATAGCTACAGTATCTTATCTATGGTCGTAGCTACAGTAACTATTCGATACTCGTAGACTTTACTGGTTGGTACTCGATAGTCGAAGATTTTACTAGTTGATAGTCAAAGGCTTTGCAGTCGATAGTCGTAGGCTTTGCAGTCGATGGTCTAGAATTTGTGGTCGATAGTCATAGACTTTGCGATCGATGGTCATAGACTTTGCGGTCGATAGTCGTAGAATTTGCGGTCGATAGTCGTAGACTTTATGGTCGATAGTCATAGACTTTGCAGACTACTGTCATAGTCATAGACTTCGTAGTCTTGCTTTCATAGTCGTAGAATTCATAGTCTTATCGTCATAGTTGTAGACTTTGCGGTCTGCTGTCATTGCCTTTGGGTTTAGCCGAAGTCTTTGCGATCGATTGTCGTAGACTTTGTGGTCGGTACTTGAATACTTTATGTTTGGTACGAGTGCTTCACTTCCTGTGATCTGCGAGTACATCGAATACTCGTGTTTGGCCAGCGGGATGACTGACTGGTGCTTGGTAGTCAGAAGGACTTGGAACTTGATGGTCGTGGTTTTTGCGATAGGTGTTGTGATCGGTTGTCGGAGACTTGTGGTATGTGATCAGTACTCGGTACTCGATGGTTCTGGTCGGTAGTGATGCTTGTTATTCTCGAGTATTCGTTGAGCTAGCGATTGTAAGAAGTTGTCTGGAATTGATTTACGATAAGTGATGGAATATGTGGTCATGGACGACCTGGTTGATGGTCGTGGATGGTTTTGTTCTTGTCTATGGATGGACAAGGGTGGTGTGAATGTGTGTGTGCTGATGACGGTCAAGTTGTGAAGAATTTGTGTCAGGAGAAAGTTTCTTTGGTCTTTGTATGTGCAGGTGAGCATGAAGATGATTATGGTTGGTGACGAGGAGGATCAGGACTAGGAGGAGGTAATCTAAGGTCCAAGCGATCGGGATGTCATGCGAGGTGTTCGGGCTCATACTAGAGCGTGGAAATCGAAGGTGGATGATGCGTGGAAGCGTGGAGATGGTTACGGTCGGTGATGAGGAGGACCAGAACTAGAAGGGGGTAATCTGAGGTCTAAGCGGTCAAGATGTTACGCAAGGTAATTGGGCTCACGCTGGAGCACGTGATGATGCGTGGAGAAGCTACAGTAGGTGTAGTCCCAGAGGCTTCGATACGGGAGTTGGTGATGCGTGATGGTGATGCAGAAGGTGCGTCCTGGAGGCTTCATCATGTGATGAGATTAGAGACGTTATGAAAAGAGTCTGTAATGGTAATGTTTAGAGATATAGTAAAACCTATGTTAGGAAGGGTTTTGGGTCTCTTGCTTTTAAGAAGAGAAAGAGTTGTGTGTTCGTGTTTGAGGCGGACACGGTTTGGACATTAGCCTATAAAAGCAGAGAGAGGCTAAGAGCTAACATGTAGATTTGGAGAGGGTTTTCGTTAGGGGTGGATATCGAGCCAACTGCTCGTCTTATCGAGCTTTTTCTAAAATTGGCATATTTTGATTTAATATCATTTTACGGATAATTTAAAAGTATTTTTAGAAACGAGCTAACGAGCCGAGCCGAGCCGAGCTTGAGCAAAATTCAAATTCATTTGAAATCAACTCATTTTAATGTTTAACCAATTAACAAGTATAATTGAAGCAATTTTGAACCGAGCCAACGAGCCCACTAACGAGCTTTTTTTCCACCCCTAGTTTTCGTCGAGAGAGCTTTTAGGAGTGCCATAAAGGCACTTTGTAACTACATCTATGATACAGAAATAATAGGTCAGATCTATTTCAAGAAAAGTTTGCTGGCATCAGCGACGTATTTTCTGAGTATTGTGTTTGTTTTGTCTTCGGCATGTGCTCGTTTGAGTGATCGAAGCGTTTGAGCGGCTGAAGTCTTCGAGCGGACGGAGATTACGACTACACGCATCGGCGGTCGTAGCGAGCGATTGAAGGGAACGGTCGGATGATCCAAACATTCGTCGAGCACATGTGAGCGAACTAACATTTTACGGTCGTAATTTACATCCGGTAATTTATATTGTTTTTTTTCTACTTTTAGTTTTAGTTTCAAGAATCACAAAGCGGAAGTAATTATTCACCCTCTCTAATTGTACTATACGATCCTATATTTTAAATTTTCCCAAAATCGGATTTCTCGCCGGTTACCGAAGATTTTTGGATCGAAATTGTAATCCGTGTGAGCAAGCAACGACACAACGCGATGTGTGAAGCGAACCAATCTCATGCCTGCACGCACACGCACCTCACGCGAACCGAGGAGAGGGACCACTCGCGTCTCGCGTGCAGGCACACGTGTGAGGCTGCGGGGTGGGCCCCACTGTGACCGCCTGCACGTAGCCTGATTGGCCAGCACCATGCATTGCAAGCATGCTCGTGACAGAGGATGGATGGTAAAGGTGTGCATGCATGCATGCATGCATACATGGTCGATCTCTCTCTCTCTTTTAGGCTAGACTGCAATCCTACGTCTACAAAAGGGTCAAATGCTGCGTAAAATAGAGACAGAGCGTATGGTTATAGCAGGCATTAATGCTACGGCTTTCAGCGCTGATACTGCAGAATTTGACCAATGCATTACTACTCCGTTCGATCGAGTCGTGCTCTGGCGCGCACGCTGGTGTCACACCTAGGTTGAACTACATCGAGCATCAAGCAAAGCGTGACATGTGCCATACGTTCCTGCGATCGATTAGTGAGCTACTCTATCACTATGGTGTGCTCCTATATATACACACAAGCAGACCTATCTCGGAGTGTACATTAACAAGCAAAGCATGTTTCTGGTGTGCTATTTTTATGCGTGGAAAAGCTATCTCGCTCCTAGACGCGCTATTGTCTCACCGCATGTTAGTTTGTAGCCGTCCGATGCTTCTACGTGGTAGTGGGCAGGCAGGGATAGTCGCTGGCTATAGAATCGTCCAACCTTTTCAATATGGACACATCGTCAAAAATCAACATAATTTAGTGGTAATTCTCTTTAAGGAAGTGTTCCTGAAAATTTCTCTAAGAAACAATTTTCAGCACTTTATATTTGCCCTCTATACTCATTTAGACCCTATTTAGAACATGGGGATTTTTCCTGTTTCCTACGAAAATTATGTGAAATTTCCGCGTTCCATACCAGGCCCTAGATTTTTGAAGAAAAATTCTTAATTACAAAATATCATCAAAATAGCGTTGCTCAATGCTCACGCCCTTCTCAGCTTGTGAATGGACGTAGGTGTACGGCACTACGACACCTGTCTTCCAATGAACAATCGACACGTCAGGAACACGCCCATCAAAGGGAAAAGAACATTCAGATGGCACCAGGTCAAAGGCACAGTTACATGTTCAATTCAGACTGTATCCTATTTCGTCTGTATCTTGGTGGTTTTTTTTTAGATAAATCTTGATGGTTCTTGAAATCAAAGAACAGACCTGATTTTAAAACTGAGCAGTTTGTTTTGACTCGATCGGTTCTGATTGGGCGAGTAAATGCCAATCCCCATACGCCCAGATCAATTATTGTCTCTAATTCTGCAGTGGGATTGCTGATAGGATGGGCCAGCCATCAGCTTTGCTACAAAAGCCTGAAATATGCTATGTGGTCAATCACTCATGCTGTTCTTGGTGTGCAGTCCGCAGAACCTAATAAGACTAAGATCCTGCTTATTTCGGCTTGAGTTTCTGACTTCTGGCTTATTTTTTTATTATTTATAAATTTCATCTTTTTTTTTTTGACTTTTTGGCTTTTTTTGCCGGTTTATTTTTCCCGTATTCGTTTGCATTGTCTGTGATGGGCTAATCTATTTTTTATTTTTAATTTTTTTAAAATTTGGTTATACCAAATAAACTACTATCAGCTACAGTGCAATTTCAGTCAGTTACAGTATAATTTTAACTATAATTAGCTTATTTTAGTCCAACCGAACGACATCCAAATGTGTCTGTGTCTGTCTTGCGAAGTTAGACTAAGCAATGGGCAGGTGGAACCCACGAGCATTATCCACGAAATGTTCAAGTTTCAGTAAGTGGAAAACTTTTGCGCCGATAAGATGCAGGGAATTCTTTTGATTCTCGACAGGTAAAGTGTTTTATGATACAGCACATATGCAATGTTCTCATAGCGGAGTGCAGAAATAATTCCTCAGGTTCAGGGTATTGCAGCACATTGTAAGTAAGACTATTGATAGCATTTTCTATTTTTGATCTTTAGTGTGTGTGCATGGGTCAAGCTAATCAGGCTTCACCGAGAAAAGAAGTCAGAAGTCAGGATAAACACGTTGGTTTTTAGCTTTTTAATTTTTTTATTTCTTTGTATTATTTATAAAGATATAAAAGTGTTTTTATTTTTTAATTGAATAACTAGAAAAAGCTAACGGTCGCTAAAATATAATTTTAAACAAAAACTATTAGCCGGAAACAGTCGCAGCCGGTTAGTATGGAAGATGTCCAGATCAGAGAAGGGAGTGATTTCAATGCTGGGCCATGTCGATAGCCGGCCAGTGCTAGTCCAAACAGTGGCAGTTGATGGATGAATAGCTCAATGCTGGGTCCTTGTGTTCTTGTGGGTATATATACTCTGAAAATTTTGGATGGTCACTTTGACCATGACCTAGAGAAAAGTAATGGGGATATGTAGTAGGGGGTCCTCACTCTACTAGCTACCATCTGAAGAATGGATAGGCACCATGCATGGCCTTATTAACTGCCATGCTACTTCAGTGTGGTACCCTACCAAGGCTAGAACTTTGGTTTTGTCTGGTCATTTTTCATGCATCTCAAGTACTTTCGGCACATTTCCTCTGCAAGTATTTTTGGCACATTTCCTCAAGTGAAAGAAGTTGCAATTGATCAATGGTGAATCAAGAATTTGTTGTTGGCAATGGAGCAGCCGTGATAGTTGGCAAGCATTTTATAGTGATGTTGTGCTCTAGGGTTTGAAACTATGCTGTTGAGAGAGGGTCCCAGCGTTACGTTGGGCCCACGATAACTTCGGCGTGGTGTCACACATCAGGCAATCTACCCTAGACGAGATCCGTAGACCAAACCCGACCGAAGTCTGGAGTCCACCCTAGACGGGGTCTGCGTCACCTTGGATGCGGTCCGAGAATCCAAGACAGAGCCTGAAGACCCACCTTAGCCAAAATTTGGAGTCAACCCGGAGGCCAACCCCAGATAAGGTCCGATGTAGACCCAAGATGAGGTCCGGAGGGCAACCTCGGAAGCCAACCTCGAGCGGGGCCTAGAGGTCTAACCCAGGTGGAGTCCGCATCCAACCTCAGCAAAGTCCACAAGTCAACCTTGGCGGGGGTCCAGAGCCAACCCTGAACGAGGTTCGAGGTCAGCAACGAATCGACCTCTGGACCTCTCAGACATGGCGAAACCCGCATGGCGCAAAGGATGAAGATACCTTTAGGAGTTTTTTTTTTCTAATGGGCGATATGTGCCATTGTCTGGGCTCAACATCCACCACCATCTTAGCTCAGATTGACTCCACTGCTGCTGCTGCTGCTATTTGAGCTTGACTCAGCGGGATCCACCCACGACGGTCTTGGGTGCCACCACAGCTTCAACCTTGTCATACATCGGGTGCAATCCATGCTAGGTACAGTAAATCTAGTCGTGGTGTCATCGCCTTCCCTGTCCTCTAGGATGTAGTCCCACAAACTAGGTCCACGTTGCACCAAAGACAAGATCGGTGTCACTCCCGAGAAAGTGGTCACTACGCCCATTGCCTTAGCCCTTCCAATGCGTTGACAAAGCTTTTTGAGTATCTTGAGAGTGATGGCTTGACCTCGACATGGTTCGATTGGTCTTGATGGCTTCCCCTCATCCGAATTTCGCTTTGCCTCAATTGCATCTCCCTGACCATAGACTCTCTCTAGCTCTACAGATTACCAAATGATGGTAACTTGCGCCTCCATGTAACTTCAACATCTAGGCGATGGTGAACTCACCGATGTGACCTAAGCTTGGCCAAGAGGAGCAGTGACCCTTTAATGAATACCAAGAGAACCCAACTCGGAGATACCGGAGCAACCCATCGTCTAAACTTCACATGAAGACTAAGGTATTTTAACGTGTTGTCGGAATGCATTGTAGGTTATTAGTTGAATTGTCGATCTGAGGCCGCGTGCTGACCCTTTTTGCAAGTCGGTGCGTCGGCCCGAGCAGGCAGTTAACGACCACCCGAATTGGCTATGGGCTATTGTTGAGGGATGGTCCTCGCACTACCTTAGGCCCATGACAACTTTGGAGTAGTGTCACACATCCAGACGAGATCTGCAGACCAACCCTGGATGAAGTCTGAAGTTCGCCCCAGGTGGGGTCCGCATCACTCTAGATGGGGTCTAGGAAACTAAGGGTGTGTTTGGTTGAGCTGTGGCTTCTGAAAAGCTGCTGTGAGCTGTGGGCTGTGGAAAAGCTGTTGTAGGTTGTGGGCTGTGGAAAAGCTATAAGCTGTTTGGTTCAAACAAGTATAAAACTTACCTCCTATCTCTATTTTCCTTGAAACAACTGTGAAACATCTCTCTATTTTCACCATTTCAAAAAGCAGAAAGCCAAAAGCCAAAAGGAGGTCCAAGGTGCTTTCAAATCAGACTACTAAAAGTAGCGCTTCAAAAGCGACTTGATTTCCACCCCTTTGGTTGGCTTTTGGCTTTTTGGAAGCAAAAGCAGCTCTCAAAAGCTCAACCAAAGGCACCCTAAGACGGAGCCCAAAGACCGACATTGGACAAGATATGGAGTCCACTCTAGATGAAGTTTGGAGGCCAATCCCGGATGAGGTTCGAGAGCCGACCTAAGACGAGGTTCGGGGCCAACCCAAGACGAGGTCCAGAGACCAGCCTTGGACGAGGTCCAAAAGTTGACCTCGGAGGCCAATCCTAAGCGAGGCCCAGAGGTCTACCTCGGGAGGAGTCCGCAATCCAATCTCGGTGAAGTCCACAAGCCAACTTCAGTGGGGTCCAGAACCAACCCTAGACAAGTTCCAGGGTTAGCCGCAAACCAACCCTTGGGATCTCTCGGACATGGTGAGACCTGTATGGTGCAAAGGACGAAGATATCTTTAGGAGTAAGCTAGACCCCGAGGGCAGACATATAACTTGTCTTCCCTCCAACTCTATAAATAGGATCCCTTGTAAATGGGAAGGGAGGAGGCCATTTGTAATCCTAGATATTCATATTGAATACACTTGATTATTCATGTGCTTCTCCTTCCCTCCGCATCATCGGCGGTGGTCTTTGCATCCGATCGAGGGTGCTTCTATGTTTACTGTCCGGCCTAGTATCGATGACATACGTTTATAGAAAAATTTTAAGAGTACTGCTATACAACATTCGACTGTTTTTGAGGACAAAAACAGTCAGATTGATCTGGGGCGTTAGATCTCCATCCAACGGATCCACCCATACAAGCCTCCCTTAAAAAAAAACCCTCTCCAAAAAAATGATCTAGGGCATTGGATCTCTATTTAACGGCTCAAAATCTGACTGTTTTTGTCTTCAAAAACAGTCGAATGTTGTATAAACACTCCCAAATTTTAAAAGTGAAGTTATATTTCTCGCACAATATTTATTCTGGAATTCAACATAAATGAAATTAGGATTTCTGCGCTGACTAGAAACAAAAAAAGGTACCTTTGTTTTCTTAAAACATAGACCTGCTGTGCTAAAAGTGCAACTCACAAGAACATTCAGAAAGTAGTGCCTGAAATATTTATTAGCAGAGCATTATATATTTACGACTTCGCAAATAATACAAGCCGAAGAATTGCTATCGCGAAGCCGATTTATCGAACAAGGAAATTCAGTCACACGCAAAAACGGCATCCCATTTGCCCTCTTTGATCATCCCTCATTAATACAATAGCCTAACCATTAACCAATGCATAGTCAAGAGATCAGAACAGAAGGGAAAGCCAAGGATGAGCATCAGGTGGTACCAACTTTCCCCTGTTTCTAGCATTCATTTTTGGCCCCAATCACATGCCCAAACAGTCAGCGGACGAGCCGCGACAGGGCCTAAACTCCGTTTTGATCTCACGAGCAATGATGCCTAGAGAGAGACATCGCTACGCCATGAACGTCCCTGAAGCACTCCAGGCTTTCACCTTTTGGTGCTTAAGCTTCTAACCCTCCCATTGGAGGTCACCGCCCATGTGGTCTGCATCTTTGTGTTCCTGTCTACTCGATGATGGACAGATGGATCGATCGATCGCTTTGCTTTTGCGAGTTCGTTCAGAGAAAGCTTTTCTGTTACAAAAGTACTTAATGAGTTATCGCAGCCACCAGATCGGCGCCACGCGTATGTACAAATGGCTCGAAATCGTTACGAACTGTCACTGACAAGGGAGGCTCGCAAACTCAGGAGCGCCCACCGTATCTTTGAAATGATGAAACCATAGCACAAATGAGGCAATCATGTCCTTAATTAGCTAGCTCTCCTCCCTCTTTCAATGCCTGGATGCAAACCTGTCACCTTGATGGAAAATTACATCTGGCATTTGTTAAATTAAAGTTAATGGCGGGTCAGGTGTCGTTTAGCGAGGTCATGTTTGTTAATTAATCTAGTTATTATGCATATCAGTTACTACTTTAGTCTGCATGTTTTTTTTTTGTTTTCCGTTTCCGCATACAAGCATGCTAATGCTTCAGTTTCTGCATGGTAGTGACTAATAGCTTTATTTCAGTTTTTCAGTTTGTGCATGCGACGTGGGGATTGAAATCTTTCTGAGTCACGTCGCATTGAAGTACCCTGTTTTCAGTTTCTTCCGTCCCTTTGTATTCTTCATTGTATTGCTTTAAAAGGAGTCTAATATACAAAGAAAAGCTGCAGCTTGTGTAGTTCTGGGCAGCACCAAAACGCTTCTTGCGTACGTGTGATTGGTTGTTCAGTTCTAGCCAACACAGGACTAGGAGTTCGCGTGAGTTTCCTTGAGTGTTTCTCGTCTTGATTGTTCTGTTCCACGGGTGAAGGCGTCTAGTCCAACACAGGCCAAGCCAACATTTGGTATCAGAGCTCTGTTCAGGATTCTGGTGGTCATGTCAGCTCCGGTGGGACGAGGGTCGATCACTCCTCCGCGACGGGATCGCCTTCGGTCGCCATCACGTGGTCCTCGCCGTCCGCGACAACAGCATGGTCGGGAGCGCGAGGTCGTCATCGAGCGCGTGGTCAAGGAAGCGTCGGCGTCGGTACAATATCCGATGCTGACCAAGACCAACTACCCGGAGTGGGCGATGCTCATGCGCATCAACCTGCAGGCGCAAGGCTTGTGGGGAGCCATCGAACCCGGCGACGCAGAGTACAGCGTGGATCGGCTGGCGTTAGCAGCGATTGCACGAGCTGTCCCGCCGGAGATGCTGGCCTCGATCGGCAATAAGGACTCGCGCAGAGGCGTGGGATCTTGTCAGGTCATGCGGATGGGCGTCGGCGCGACGTGAGGCTAACGCGCAGAAACTCCGACGCGACTTCAACAATATAGCATTCAAGGAAGGAGGCCATCGACGACTTCTCGATGCGCATCACGGGCCTCGCCAATAATCTGCGGCTTCGGCGACCACATCACCGGCGCAGGTCGTGCGCAAGATGCTGCGGTGATCCCGGATAAGTTCATGCAGTCGCAATCTCCATCGAGACGCTGCTCAACATCAACGACTGTCCATCGAGGAGGTCACGGGCCGTCTTCGGTCCGTGGAGCAGCGGCTCGGCGCGGAAGCGGCTGCGGAACGGGCTCCGGCCGCTTCTCGTCAAAGGAGGAGGATCTCATACGTCGCCTACGCAAGCGCGACAAGGAGTGTGCGCGTTGGAAGCGCGGCGCCCGGCGAAGTGGTACGAACGGCGGCTCGGTCCCGCCGGCGCGCGCGCGCGCAGCCACCTAAGCGCGGTACCGACGACGCACGCAAGGGCGGTGGCGGCAAGGTCATCGACAAGGATACGTGCAAGCATCTGCGGAAAAGCGGGCATTGGGCCCGGAATGCGGAAGAAGAAGAGAGACGAGGCGGCGGCGCAGCTGCCGCTTTGGTGGAGGAGGCGGCGACGACGAGCCATCCTCGCTGATGGCCCGGTGGCCTCTCTTTCACCGGTGCCGCGTGCCTCCCGAGCGCGCGCGCTTGTGCACGCGTCGGCGGTCGGGTCTTCCTCAACGAAGAACGCGCGACGGTGCAGTTGGGTGACACCAACTATCACACCGGCGCCCAGGACGACGGCGTGTGGTACCTCGACACGGGCGCGTCGAACCATATGACGGGAAACGATGCGGCCTTCTCCGAGCTGAACCGCGACATCACGGGCACGGTAAAGTTCGGCGATGGATCAATGGTGGACATCCTCGGGCGCGGCACGATCATGTTCGCGGCACAGGGTGGACGCCATCGTATGCTGTCGGACGTGTACTTCATCCCACGTCTGCGCAGCAACATCATCAGCTTGGGACAACTCGACGAGGTCGGGTGCCAAGTGTTGATCGAGGACGGCGTACTGCGGGTGCGCGATCCGAGGAGGGAGCTTCTCGCCAAGGTACGGCGATCGACGAATCGACTATACAAGATTCCCCTCACGCTCGCTCGACCGATCTCGCTCCTGGCGCACGCCAACGACGATGCGTGGCGCTGGCATGAGCGGTTCGGCCACCTGAGCTTCGAGGGGTTGAAGAAACTTGGGCGTGGCGACATGGTGCGTGGGCTTCCACTGTTGGATCATGTCGACCAGCTGTGTGACGCGTGCCTTGTCGGCAAGCAACGGCGCTCGCCATTCCCTCTGGAGGCCAAGTACCGCGCGAAGGGCCGGCTTGATCTCGTACATGGAGATCTATGTGGGCACATCACGCCCGCCGACGCACGGTGGCAAGCGCTACTTCCTCCTCCTCGTTGGCGATGCTAGTCGCTATATGTGGCTAGTTTGTTGTCAAGCAGGGCGAGGCGGCGGTGCGATCAAGAAGTTTCAAGCCGCGCCGAGGTCGAGACCGGGCGGAAGCTGCGCGCGCTACGTCGATCGTGGTGGCGAGTTCACGTCCGTGACCTTCGGTGAGTACTGCGCGGAGAAAGGTGTGCACCGCAACTCACGGCGCCGTACTCCCGCAATGTAACGGCGTCGTGGGCGCGAAACCGATTGTCATGGCTATGGCGCGATGCCCGCTCAAGGCAAAAAGGTGCCCGGTACATTCGGGGAGGCGGTGAGCACGGCCGTGTTCATCTTGAACCGTTCATCGACGAAGAGCGTCACCGGATGACGCCTTATGAAGCTTGGCATGGCAAGAAACCGGTGTGCATTTCATGCGCACGTTGGTTGCCTCGCTCACGTCAAGGTTACACGCCCGCACGCCACGGCTCGATGACCGGCGTGAAGATGGTTTTCGTCGCACGAGCCGGGCTCCAAAGGCTACGGTGTACGATCCGGTGGGCGGCGACTCCATGTGACCGCGACGTGGTGTTCGCGAGACCAAAGGGTGGAATTGGGAGGCGAACGGCGACGCCACCACGAGGCGTTCACCGTAGAGTACACGGTCGCGGCGTCTTGGCGGCGAGCCGAGCGCTCTGTATCCCCGCGGTCCCGTCCACGGAGGAAGGTGAGGAAGCGTGGCGTCACCCCGAACGCCCATGAACGCCACTCACGACATCGGTGGTGCTCAAGTCGAGCACTGCACTCCACCGTCGCACATCCCGTCGGGGCTCGACCATAGTGACAATGGCGCGCCACGGCGTTTCCGCACGGTGGACAATTGCATCAACACTGCCGAGCCACGCGTACTGGACCCCGACGAGTGGCTCCTCGTTGCGACCGAGGAGCCCACCTCCTACGACGAGGCAGCCACCAATCCGGCGTGGCGCGCCGCGATGGAAGAGGAGATGGCGGCCATTGAGGACAACGGCACGTGGGAGGCAGTGGACCTCCCGGCCGGACACCGCCCGATTGGCCTCAAATGGGTGTTCAAGCTCAAGAAGGATGCACAAGGGGCGGTGGTTCGGCACAAGGCGCGGCTGGTGGCTAAGGGGTACGTACAACGCGCTGGCGTGGACTTTGATGAGGTTTTTGCACCGGTGGCGCGGCTCGACTCCGTGCGTGCACTGGCAGCGGTGGCAGCACACGAGGGCTGGGCGCTCCACCATCTCGACGTCAAGTCTGCGTTTCTGAACGGCGACCTCACGGAGGAGGTTTACGTCGCTCAACCGCCGGGATTCATGATCGCCGGGCGAGAGCGGCAAGTACTACGGCTGCGCAAAGCACTCTACGGCCTACGACAAGCTCCTCGGGCGTGGAATGCTAAGCTCGACCGCACGCTGGTGGCGCTCGGGTTCACGCGCTGTGAGGAAGAGCACGGCGTGTACACTCGCGGCATAGGGAACGGGCGTCTACTATTGGGCGTGTACGTCGACGACTTAATTCTCACCGGTGCCGACCCGGGTGAGATCGATCAATTCAAGAAAGAGATGCAGCGCTCATTCAAGATGAGCGACCTCGGACACTTGAGCTACTACCTCGGGATCGAAATTAAGCAGCTACCCGGGAAGATCACATTGTGCCAGGCGACGTACGCGACGAAGCTGCTGGACAAAGCGGGCATGGCCGACTGCAATGCCGTACAAGTGCCCATGGAGGCACGTCTTAAACTGAGTAAGGAGAGTTCCAATCCACCTGTTGATCCTACGTTCTACCGTAGTGTGGTTGGCGACCTCGGTTTGGTCCACACCGCCGGATATCGCCAGCGCGTCGGGTATGTGAGCGAGTTCATGGCGAGCCCAACGACGGAACACTGGCGCCGTCAAGCATCTGCCGTTATGTCGTCGTACGCTCCACTTTGGCCTTTGTTACACCAAGGGCACAACGACATCGAGCTCAAGGGGTACAGCGACGCGGACATGGCCGGCGGCGTGGATGATCGCAAGAGCACCTCCGGCATTTTGTTCGCCCGCAACGAGCACGTGTCATGGCGATCACAAAAGCGGCCGGTGGTGGCGCTATCGTCGTCGAGGCCGAGTACATCGCGCCTCGGCGGCGGCATGCCAAGGGCTTTGGCGGTGGTCGCGCTCGGCGATTCTACGAGCGAGCTCGGGCATCGCGACAATCTACATCGACAAACGATCGCGATACAACTCGCAAGAATCCGGTCTTCCATGGCGGAGCAAGCACATCGAGCAGCGCTTTCACTTCATCCGAGAGTGCGTCGAGGTGGCCAAGTTGCCATCGGAAGATTCACACCGACGATCGGTGGCGATATATTGACAAAATCACTTGGCGGTGAGATTTCTGCACTGCGCTCGAAGCTCGGCATCGTCGACATCAACCACAACTAGATTAGGGAGTAATGTTAATTAATCTAGTTATTATGCATATCGATTACTACTTTAGTCCGCATGTTTTTTTGTTTTCCGTTTCCGCATACAAGCATGCTAATGCTTGATTTCTGCATGGTAGTGACTAATAGCTTTATTTCAGTTTTTCAGTTTGTGCATGCGACGTGGGGATTGAAATCTTTCTGAGTCACGTCGCATTGAAGTACCCTGTTTTCAGTTTCTTCCGTCCCTTTGTATTCTTCATTGTATTGCTTTAAAAGGAGTCTAATATACAAAGAAAAGCTGCAGCTTGTGTAGTTAGGCAGCACCAAAGCGCTTCTTGCACGTGTGATTGGTTGTTCAGTTCTAGCCAACACAGGACTAGGAGTTCGCGTGAGTTTCCTTGAGTGTTTCTCGTCTTGATTGTTCTGTTCCACGGGTGAAGGCGTCTAGTCCAACACAGGCCAAGCCAACAATGTTTGGTTTTTGTTATGATCTGAAAAGCCATGACTTCTGAGAGCCATTAGCTATAATCATGGTGACAGAATAGGCAAGTAGGAGGAGTGGTGGTGGTAGTAGTTAACTTAGACGCAACTCCATGACATGAAATGTAGGGCCCATCAGCTGGTTAACTAAGACTGCACAACAATCAAAGTGCCACTAATTATTGGTGCTTGGGTATGGAAAGTAGCTAGTAGTAGGGCTGTGAGTTCAGCCTGTCAGGCTCGAGCTCGATAGAAGCTCAAGTCGAGCTCGAGCAAGCCTATGTTGGCTATTAAGCTTTGAGCTAAGCTTGAACTCGGCTTAAACGAAGCTCGAGCTCGGCTCGACAAAGCTCATCTAGGCTCGGTAAGCCGGACAAGGCAGTCAAGTAAGCAAAAACATCCCTATTTCTGAGTTGACAGCACAAGCAAGGTAAAAACCTGAAACCCTTATCCATTCTGTTGAATAGATTGCTAACACTATGGCTAGTCAGCAGAGCCAAGACAAGGTAACCAAACCAATTCACCAAGACAATGCACCACACATAGTCCACACCAATAATAGAAAGGAATGCATAAAGGTAGGGATAAGGAAGGGAGGAAGAACTCGTAAAACCGAGGAAGTAATGCACTGTGTCAGTGGTTCATGACCACCGTGACACAGAAGACCGATCGGGGGAGGAGGGAACAATCGAGAGGCAAGACCTCGGTTCTGCCGAGGCGCATGACCGCCGAACGTTAAAGCTGACAGTGACGACCATGTGCTTAGTATCAGCAGCAAGTAGGAAGCCCCTTTGGCAAGGCATCACTGCCTTGGAAACCATTAGAGCAGTAGTGACCAAGCGGTGCCGGTGAAGCTTCGGCTCTGCTAAGGTGCATGGAGGCGACGGCTCAGCGTATAGTGCTTGCTGGGCACATAGCGCCGACCGGCCAGAAATCCTCATGGAGATCCAATTCACCATGAATCCATAACAAGAGCACAATAGAAAATGGGAAGGTAAGATCCAATCGAAGTACCCAAACTCACACACCAAGCCAAATACATGGAGCCAATACCTCAAATCCACAAGGGGACTGGCCGATTTTAGATTGGTAGCGGAAACCGAGGAGGGGCAAGTGTCTATGGCAAGGGCGGAACACTGGCGGCGCCGAGAGGGAGAGAAGCCGAGGGGGAGGCGAGACCAAAATAGGGGGGTGGCGTAGGCCTACCAACGGCAGAGCCATGGCCGGCAAGACTGAGCTCGGCGGAGTCGCCAAGGAGGGGAGAAGTTCGGGAAGCAACCGAGAGAGAGAAGAGAGATGGCCAGAGCCCAGATGGGAGTCAAGGTGGGCTGTAAAAAGGGGAGTCAGGTTGTGGCCTCGCCCCTGGTGGGCTGTAAAAAAAAAAAGCTCAAGCTCGCGAGCTATTTGAGCTCGGCTTGTTGAAGCTCACGAGTTTGGGATCAAGTTTGAGTTCAGTTCGTTTGGAGCTCGAGCCGAGTTCAAATCGAGCCGAGTTCACAAGCCTCAAGCCTTTTTTTACAGCCCTAGCTAGTAGTATGTGGATAAAGATGAAGTGCCCTCGGATTAGCAGGAATTTAGGAGAAGCCTTGCATTGGAAGGCACGCCCCAAGAAAGGAGCCAGGTTTTGAGCCCACTGATCGACCTTTGGAGGCAACTTGACAAAGCCCTAATCCATCTGTTTGCAAGATGTTTATCATTGCTCTCAAAGAGGATGAAACCTTTAGAATGGAATCTGATTCTTGCCGGCCCAAAGTGGTTGCAACTGATAAATCATATGAAGAAACCAATATGGTTGTCGCACAGGTCATATACATGGGTCTGCACACATAGCTTAGCCGTAGAGCACAAAATTACGATTGTTGAGGCTATAGTAGATCTGAAAGCTCAATTCTCGTTCTTAAAAATTAATATACGCTTATATTGACTTGTGTACTTATAATACGAGAACCAAACCAGTCATAATGATTATACTAGAAATAAAAAGGCGATTTTTCTTAATTCCTATCTCCACTCTCAATCTAGATTGTCAAAACAATAAATAACTAAAGGCAAAATTGACTCTTTGCACTTGGTTGGCATTTGTTGAAAAACACCGTAAAATCCATAATTTGTTGATGGATGTTGCAAAAATGAGGTCAATTGCTGAAGCACACCGGAAAGATTAAAAAATTATTGTTTTAAAATTTAGAAGAGACTGTTCTTTTTACCTTATAGCTTATAACTTCCCTCGAATAAACAAATAGAATGGCTTCTCTGTTACTATTTTGAGGCGACTTATTGGGATAGTCTTTTAGAAGCGGCTTATTGGCTTTCGGTTCATTTGTACTAGCACTCACACTAGACCAAAAGTCATAAGACGTAGCCCAAAAGAACATGCCTATAAAGAGCACAAAAGGTCACATTTTCCCTCAGATGTCAACTAAGTCGATGTGTCATTGTCTACCCCTCTAGCTTGTCTTATATTTCTGTGTCTTCTTTTACCTCTCTCAAAGGAAAAATGGGACTTTTAAAACCCCTTATCTCTCCTAATTTCCAAAATAATAATAATTTTATCATCGATATGAGATCGGACAGTAAATTTGTAAGCATCCTTGATCGAGGTCAGCGACTGCGCAAGGATGCAAGGGAGAGACTCAACGAGAGTTACACAACAAGGATCGTACGAATGTATTGCATATGGATGGTGAGTATTACAAGTGGCTTCTCTCTCCCCATTTATAAGGAATTCTATTTATAGAGGGGAGAGGAAAATGTCTAAAATTACTTGTTTGCCCTTAGATCTTAGTTCATACCAAGGGGGTACTTTCATTCATTCTACCAAGTGGGTCTCGCCATGTCCGAGATTCACGATGTTGTCGGCCTTCCTTCTATCTGATGCCGATAGGGCCTTAGTGTGTGGCTACGTTTGACCTCGTCTGGGGTGGATCCCCCGATGTGTGACACCATGCCGACGTTGGTCCCCGGACCTCGTTCGGGTAGATACTCGATGTGTAATACCACATCAAGGTTGGCCCCTGAACGAGTGGACTCCGGACCTCGTCCGAGGTGGATCCCCCGTTGTGTGATGATACACTGAGGTTGGTCCCTGGACCTTGTCTGAGGTTGGTCCGTAGGCACGCCCCATCGAGGTTGGTCCCCGAACCTTGTCTGGGATGGATTCCCCGATGTGTGATGCCATGCCGAGGTTGGCCCCCGTACCACATCTAGTGTTGAATTTCAAACCTCGTCCTAGGTGGATCCCCGATGTGTGACGTTACGTTGAGGTTGGCCCCCGAACCTCATCCGAGGTGGATCCCCCAATTTGTGACATCATGACAAGGTTATCGTCGGTTCGAGGTAGCACGGGAACCCTTCCCAATAGTAGACCCTCGCTGATCTGGGTGGTCAATAATAGCCCTTCCGAGCCGGCGAACTAACTTTTAAAAAGGGTATGCACTCGGCCTCAGGTCGATGATTCTTCTGGTAACATGCGGCATACTCTGACAACATGTTAATTTACCTTACCCCTCATGTGAATTCTAGGTGACAAGCTTTGCACGCACCCCCAAGGTGGGTATCCTTGGTGGTCATCAAAGGGTCACTACTCTACTAGGTCAATTCCGGGTCATGTCGGGGAGTTCACCATTTCATGAAAAGGATGTGGAGTCACAAAAACCAAGTCAAGCGTCAACTGTCTTGATGTTGTGGAGGTGCAAAGCTTGGACCAAGCCCAAAGGAGTGCCTCGTGATGTGGGGAGTTCTTGACTCATGGCCTTCAAAATGGGAAGGCATGAGTTGGATTGCCAAGCTCGACTCACCTAGGCATGGATGAGGCTTAGCCCTCGAGGAGCAACAGAATGCCAGGGTTTGCAAGGTTGACTTGCACGGACACATCACAACGAGTGCAGCTGACTTGTTAGTTCGAGACGCATAGAATCCTCAGATGAATGGGCTATTGTGTATGGACTCATCAAGATGGGCATGGATATACTACTTGTTGAGGTGCGATGAAGCTTTAGGACACAACAGGCCGATAAGCATGTACGCTTAGTCTGTACGAGCTCGATGGGCAACACTTAGTTAGATGACACTAAGTCGTCAATGTATGCCAACATGCCGATGTGCAAGATTGGCATGTGCCTAGGGCCAACCTAACAAGGTTTGGCCCTCGAGGTGAGGGGATATGTGTTAGGGCGTCATCTGCTTGGTTCACCAAGGTGTGGCACATGAAATGAGGAGGCACGTGCCAAGGGTGCCATGTGCTCGGTAGACAGAGGTGTGCCCTACATAGTGAGGTGCGCCTCAACATAAGGTGATTAATTCCCAAGGCATGGCCTATGGAGCAAGGAGTGCTTGTCTTGCTGAGGTGTGGCTTATAACATGAGGAAGCATATACCGAAGTACGAGGTACTCAACTGGCTATGACGAGAAGTGTCCTGGAACCTATAGTACTCAACTCATTGACGTGTGGCCGATGATGCGATAAGACATATAGTGGGATGCGACGCAAAAGCATGTTGTGCTCGGTGCATCTAGGGCGTCGAAGCCACAGTGCTAAACTCGATGTGGCAAGGTGAATCTATCGAGCTAGGAGGAGCCCCTAATTTGAGGAAACACCATTGAGATAGAGCCAAGTTCAGCCAAGGCATAGCCGTCGAGACTAAGTTGAACCACACCAAGCTCAAGCCATAGAGGCATGTTGGGGCTCACCGAGATGAACCCATAGAGCTAGAGAGAGCCCCTAGTCGGGGGATGCAATCGAGGCAAATCGAAGTTCAGTTGAGGCAAAGCCACTGAGATCGATCGAACCACGCTAAGGTCAAGCTATTGAGATGTGTCAGAGCTTGCAGTGTGAATCCATCGAACTAGGAGAAGCCCCTACTCAAGGAAACATCATCAAGGCAAAATAAAGTTTGACTAAGGCAAAGCTATCAAGACCCACTAAACCACACCCGAGGCCATGCCATCCTTATAAACATGCTAAAAAAGCTTTGTTGTCTTGTTGGAAGGGCCGAGGCAACAAGTGTAGTGAACAACCTTCTTGGTAGTGATGTGGACCTTATCTTTGGCACAAATTGGACCTGGTTTGGGGTTGGCACGAACCCGATCTATGGCGGCATGGACCTTGTCTGAGGCACAATGCAAACCCGATCTAGGACGTGTCACAGACCTCATCTGAGGGTGATGCAGACTTAGTTTGGGACATGGTGTAGACCTGGTCTCGGGGTGACACCTTAGAGGACAGGGAAAACAACAACACCATGGCTAGGTTTGTTGTCCCTAGCTTGGACTCACACCTAATGCATGGTAGGGTTGAAGCAGAGGCAGCGCCTGAGACCATCGTAGGTGGACTCTAGCGGGTCAATCCCAAATAGCAGTAGCGGTGGTGGAGTCGGTCTGAGCTAGGATGGCAGCATGTAGCAGACATCAAGCCCAGATGACGGTGTATAGTGTTATCGAAAAAACATAGTGCTTATCGAGAGGCTGAAACATCGACATCTCCCATCCAAAAAATTAGCACTCGAGACAAGGTTCGCAAGCACTTCATGGATGGGGTGAGGCTGGAATGCCACTATCTCCCATCAAAAAATATTAGCACTCGAGACAAGGCTCGAGAATGCCATCTCCCATCGAAAAAACTTAGCGCTCGAGATGAGGCTCAAGAGAGCTTGTGTGTGCCTGCTCGACCTTGGAAAGGGAGGAGAAGTCCACATTAGCTTAAGTACACTTGGCCCCGGAAGGGTGAGTTTGTGTTCACTAGGCCCTGGAGGGTGAGTATCTGTTCACTCAGCCCCAGATAGTGATTACCCATTCACTCAGCCCTAGAGGATGAGTATGTTCTCGCTCAGCCCTGAGGGCGAGGATGTGGCCTCTCAACCCTGGAAGGTGCGGCTCACGGAGTAAGGAGTGCTCAACCTACCAAGATGTGGCCTTTAGGTGGGAAGGCATGCACTAGAGCACTAACTTGACATGATGAGGTAAATTAGAAATGCTAGGGGAACTCCTAGTAGGGCAGCACCATTGAGGAGAAGCGAAGTCCGTGAGGTGAAGCCATCAAGGCTGAGCTGAACCACACCAAGGCGTGTTGGGGGTCGCCGAGGTGAATCCACCGAGCTAGGGGATCCCCTAGTCGAGTTGATGCCATCGAGGCACAGCAAAGTTCAGATAAGGTAAAGCCATCAAGGCTAAGTCGAACCACATTGAGGCCAAGCCATTGCGGCTTGTTTGGGGTCACCGAGGTAAATCCATTGAGCTAGGGGAGCCCCTAGTCAAGGAGACGCCATTGAGGTGAAGTGAAGTTCGACGAAGGGAAAGTCGTCAAGGCCAAGTTGGACCACACCAAGACAAAGCCATCGAGGTGTGTTAGGGGTCATCAAGGTGAATCCATTGAGCTAAGGGAGCCCCTAGTTGAGGATACACCATCAAGGCAAAGCGAAATTCGGCTGAGGAAAATCCATCAAGGCTGAGTTGAACCGCATCGAGGCAAAGCCATCAAGGTGTGTTGGGGTTGCTAAGGTGAATCCATCGAGCTAGGGAGCCCCTAGTCGAGGCGACACCATCTAGGTGAAGCGAAATTCCGCCAAGGCAAAGCCGTTGAGGCCAAGTTGAACAACACCAAGGTCAAGCCATTGAAGCGTGTTGGGGGGTCACCGAGGTGAATCCATTGACCTAGGGGAAGCTCCTAGTTGAGGAGATGTCATCGAGGTGAATCGATGTTCGACAAACAGAAAGCCACCAAGGCTGAATTGGACAATACCAAGGCTAAGCCATCGAGGCTTGTTGGAGCTCACCAAGGTGAATCCGTTGAGCTAGGAAAAATACCTAGTCGAGGAGGCATCATCGAGGCAAAGTGAAGTTTGGTCGGAGGTAAAGCCATCGAGGCCAAGTTGAACAACATCGAGGCTAAGACATTGAGGCATGTTGGAGCTTGCTAAGGTGAATCTATTAAGCTAGGGGGTGCCCCTAGTTGAGGAGGTGCCATCGAGGTGAAGTGAAGTTTGACCGAAGCGAAGCTGCCAAGGTTGAGTTGAACCATGCCAAGGTCTAGCCATCAAGGGGTGTTGAAGCTCATCGGTGTGAATCTATCGAGATAGGGGGAGTCTCTGGTTGAGGAGATGCCATTAAGATAAAGTGAAGTTTGGCTGAGGCAAAACTGTCAAGGCTAAATTGAACCACACCAAGGCTAAGCCATCAAGACATGTTGGAGCTCACCAAGGTAAATTTGTCAAGTTAGGAGAGCCCTTGGTTGAGTAGGCACCATTGAAGCGAAGCAAACTTTAGCCGAGGCAAATTCGCCAAGGTTGAGTTGAACCAAACCGAGGTCAAGACATCAAGGAGTGTTGGAGCTCGCTAAGTTGAATTTGTTGATTTAGGGGGAACCCCTGGTCAAGGAGATGCCATTGAGGTGAAGTGATGTTCCACCAAGGTAAAGCCATCAAAGCCAAGTTGAACCACACTGAGACCAGTCTGTCAAGGCATATTGGACCTTCGAGGCTGAGTTGAACCATGACAAGGATAGGCCATCAAATTCCTATCCATGGAGAGAGAAGGGGTTGCGTCGAAAGATGCCATGATCCTGGGGCTTATGTGCATAGTCGAGAGGCTCAGCTGGAGGTGCGTGCGATGCCAACTCCAACGCTAGTAGGCGACGAAGCATAGGGGTGAAGCAAGTGGCAGGCTGGCTGTGTGTAGCTTGTGCACTCATGATGCGATGTTGCCGAGAGCGAAGGGGCAAGAGACACGAGCAGGCGACGAAGTGGGGGGACGAAGTGAGCAGTAGGTTGGCAGTGCACAGGTCATGCTCATGACACATCGCTAGTGGGAGCGAAGAGGCGTGTGGCGTGAACTAGGGTTGGGAGGGGTAGAGGCCAATCATGGCCCTTGAATCCTACCTGGATGTGGAACTTGGTGCGTAGGGATGCCTACAGCAAAGAGGCATGCCAAGCAGACTACTTGTGCTCTACTTGGGCCCAGTAGTAAGGGGACACACTGATGCATGTAGAGGACAAAGAGGTGAGCATTATGTGACTACGGGGCAGAACCAGTACCAGATGGTGAAAGGCTGCAAAGCAAAGTGCATTATGGCGGAGAGGGACGCTGTGGTAGTAGGCATAGTGTGGAGCTATCAGATGCAGAGCAGGTCAAGGGAGTCTCCGACTAGGTCTAGGGGGAAGTCGTAGATCGAGCTTGGGGAGCGATGTAGACCAGCTCTAAGGGGTGTCACAGACCGAGCTCCAAGGGCGACACAGACCAAGTTTGGGGTGTCCTGTGGGGTGGCGTGGTTCACATCATGAGCGTGGAGGCACCCTGAGGATGGTGACAGAACCTATTGACTCTACCCCGATTGTGCACCCAACGCCCAACGGAGTTTATGTGGAGGCAGCGACGCCTGTCATCGATGCAAGGAGAACCTGATCAGTAAGGACTTGCACAACATCAGAGGTGTCGGCATCACGCTAGGGCAACATGACATCCCATGGCAAATATTGGATCGGCAAGGCTCCTGCACCCCGACCGACAATTGTGTCTCTCATCACCAAAGATGTCACCTTTGGGGACTTGCATGGCTTTCTCTACCACTGCACTGTGGGGTGTCACTCACATCAAGCTCGGCAATCGACCGTCGCCAGCATCTTGCCCTGGGAGCCGTCACTACCATTCTCCTTTGTCTGTCCCCATGGAGTAGAGAAGGAGGTGAGGTCTGGGGGAAGTGTTGACCAGCTCAGGGTGCAGCGCGGATCAGCTCTGGAAGGTAGCACAGACCAAGTCTAGGGGTGGCATAGACTAGCTTCGAAAGAGACTCGGACCCAGTCTGGGGCAAAGTCCAAACTTGCTCAGGGGAGTGGCCTAGCAAATGGAGCAGGGTGGCATGTAGGATCAAGCATAACCAATTAGAAGAGGTGAATATGAGGTTTTTAAATTCTTTTGGCTAAATCACAGTTTTTAAGGAAGTATGAACTAAAATTTGTTCTGTACAATTTAAAGCCTAAAAGTTCTACATCTCATTATGGCAACAATAATCTAAGTCTAGACAAGATACAATTTTAGCCAACCAAGTTAAATAATTAATCACTAGAAATATAAATGCAGAAAGTAAAGCGCGAGATAATTAAACCATATGATGGACACAAGGACTTCTCCCATGGTCTTGAAGACTTGTTGGTCTTCCATAATCCATATTAAGGGAGCTTGAACAACTCAAGCCAGCTACTTGCACAACTTGAGCCTTTTCTCAATTTACTAGGGTAGCTCTTTCCCACTCTGGGAGGTGAGCTCCAACCTTCACAACCACACCGGGACTCTTCACAACCTTCTTGAAGAGATCACCAAGCCAGCTCCTCCAAGCCATCTAGGTGGCAGCAATCACTAAGAGTAATAAGTTGATGACGCTTGCTTGAAGGTCATCAAGTGCCGCAAAGTTTAACCAAATGATGCAATGCACTTGAATACTCTCAACAACATCAAAATATGAAACTAATGCACTAGAGTTGAAGATAATGATACAAGGGCTCAAGAGTATTCAATTGGGATCCAAAAGTATGCCCTTGCTGCTGGTGGGAATATATTTATAGTCTCCACTAACTAGAGTGACCGTTGGGGGTGAAATCCCCAAAAATCAGGTGGAGCGGTACTACCGCCATGGGATGGCTGGTACTATGACACCCACTATTTAACGGCTACTTACTAATTAAATGCCCCAAAACTAGCCGCAATACAAAAATTGATCATACTGCACTCATATGCCCCTGTCATACCTATTTCGTGGTAGTACCACATTTAAGCTGCGGTAGTACCGTTTTCTATAGGGGAGAAAATCTTCCAAAAATATACATCTACGAAAAATAGCTACTGCCAACTAAAATACGGTCATATCGCAAATGTGCTAGTACCGGTCATGCAATGTGGTCATACTGTTGCGATACTACCGGACAAGAACAACGGTAGTACCATTTTAATTGAAGTCCAAAATAGCACTTGTCTAGGAAAAAATGTATCAACCTGTAATACCCGGTTGTACTGATGCATTGGTACTACCGTGGTTACAACAACGGTCATACCGGTTTTCAAGAAAAATTTAGAGAGGGTTAACAAATTGAATCCAAATGCATGCATGCACTAAAATTGGTCAACGTGGCACAATATTATCTTCAAGCTACTATCCATCACCTTTCTTAATAGTACAATGTCTAACCTACCAATCCAATTTTAATCCAATATACATCAAGACCGGTATAATATATAAAATAAGTCCTTAGGCCATTTTATACATTTGCCTTGAGCCTTACCTTGAGCCCTTTCAATCATGTCCATGTGCAGTTGATGGTGTTGATTCTCTCTCCCTCTCTCTCCCCTTTTTCTCTGACTAGTAGGATGTGAACCTATGAAGAGGAAGCCAGCTCAAAGGCCTAAAGGTCACTAGATCTGATTCAGGCCAAACACTTGCCAAACAACGGAGCAAGCCTGGATCCCGATCTAGGACAGATACTCCGCAATGTCGCGAAGTCGATGCGATGCCCACTATGCATTGCTTGGTTCTAGAGCTTGTAGCCCTTGTTTCCTCTCCCCACAGAGGGCACCAATTGTCATCGATATAAGATCAAACAGTAAACTTGTAAGCACCCTCAATCGGGGACAGCGACTGTCGAGGATGCAAAGGGAGACACAATGAGAGTTCCACAACAGGGATCGTACGAATGTATTGCATATGGATGGTGAGTGTTAAAGTGGCCTCCCCTCCCCATTTATAAAGAGTCCTATTTATAGAGGGGAGAGAATAACACCCGAAATTACATTTTTGTCCTCGGATCTTAGTTCGTGCCAAGAGGTACTTTTATCCATTCTGCCAAGTGGGTCTCGCCACGTCCAAACTTCGTGTCATCGTCGACCTTCCTTCTACTTAGGTGCCGATGGGGCCTCAACGCATAGCTACGTTGGACCCCGTCCGAGATGGATCCCCTATGTGTGACGCCACACCGAGGTTGGCCCTTAGACCTTGTTCGAGGTTGATCCGCTGGCACGCCTCACCGAGGTTAGTCCTCGGGCTTCGTCTGGGGTGGATCCCCCTATGTGTGATGCCACATCGAGGTTGGCCCTTAGACCTCTCTAGAATTCATCTAGAGTGGATCCCCCGATGTGTGACATCACACCGAGATTATCGTCGATTCGAGGTAGCGTGATGACCATTCTCCAATAGATTTAATTGGTCTAGTACACACTAGCAAATCATAATTTTTTTTGCGTCTATCAGTAAATTATCAATTTTACGGTGTGTTTAATAAATAGCAATCAAGTGCGGTGTTCGGAACCAATTTTACGATAAGTAAATGTGGCTGATCAACCCAGCCAAATACGCATAGCCATGCCGGACCGGTACGAACTATATGCTGAAAAATTGTCCTTCTAGGCCAGCTCAAATCTGACCTAGCCTAGTACGTACTTAGAGCAATGAACCTACCGGGAATTCAGAAAGCACGTACAGGAATGCACAATACAATGACAATCCATGTCCAGCAAGGGCAGCAGTCTGACATACCGTACCGGTAGGGTTTTGGAATTTCTTGGTTTCAGACTATCCTTGGATCGGAATGGTGACCCGTGAGTATGATCAAATTCAACATCTGATTGGCTTTGTTTTTTTTCCACCGACAATTGGCTAGTATGTGTAGCTATCATAAAGCTCACAATATATGGATAGAATATTGGTTTTGATGTGGATTATATCTTTTGGTTTAAAATTTTAAATTCTGATTGTTCATAAGAGAGATACTCGTGTGCGATTTTAGCCAATATAGATAAAGTTGGGATAGTGTCTACTATAATCTACTTATAGACCTCATCTTAAAAAGACATTTCGTTTAAAAAATAATTATTGTAGAAAGTTAAGTCATAAGCCAAAAAAATCCCCACCCATAGGTTCCATGCTGAAATCCTAAACTTGTAATGAACAATCTATATAAACAGCCTATTCCTAGCAGGCGATTGGTTAGGATCAAACTCTAGTCATCAGCCAGAGAACTAGGGTGGTTGGTACTAGAGGTAGCTTGTCACGACTCAAGATGACAGCAGCTAGAAATGGACTATAGGATCTGTTATTTGTGGCTTCTAAAAATGATTTTTGACTTTTGTTATAGTACCTAACTTTCAAACGGAGTATTTTCTCAAGACAATGTCTATAAGTTAATTGTAGTATATGTTAAAAGCCCAATATCTGCACCAGCCAAAATCATAAGCGAGTATCTCTCTCCGTAATCTCTATCATAAACAACCTAAAATTCAAAAATTTTAACTAAAAGTTATAAGTCATAGTCATAAACTAAAAAGAGAATATGGCCTATTTTTTCTTCCATCCTGGCCTTGTAATATAGCTCCAAGAAAATAGCTAGGCTGGTGTCGATGGAACAGCTTAGGCTTAGCTCCATCTATATCTTATGATGATGACAGCGATGGATTATAGTTACCTTGTTCTAGTCAGGGCTTGTTAATCTGTGCACTGATCGATCACACGACACGAGCACCACATAATCTAGGCCAATTAGGAGCTAGGAACATCAATGATCTTACATATTTCCTATGGACAAAATATTATTAGTGAACTTGCAAGTCGGCAAAATAGTATACTGATCTTGTCGTTTTGACATTTTTGCAAGTGATCAGACACTACGCTATGCTAGACAGTGTAAATAGTATATATAATATTTACTTTGTTGTTAGCACGAGTAGATGAATATACTCAACTTGTTTTCCCTAAACTATATATATATATATATATATATATATATATATATATATATATATATATATATATATATATATATATATGAAAAATATCTTTTACACCGGGTGTAATTACACCCACATCTAATATACCACCTAAACGAACTTAAAAATACTCCTTTATCACTTAAGGTATACTCGTATACTAATTATAAGATACTCCAATGTGAACCACACGAAAAAATTGCAAGGGAGACCATAGTTTTTAGCATATTTTGTAAATATCTTCATATACACACATAAAAAGGAGTATGTCTAAAAAAATGTACATACCATCTCTGAAAAATTGTCATACCACCTAGATGGTCTTAAATACTCGTATACTACACGTACATACCCTCTATTACGCGAGATATTCCCTACGTTGTGAGATATGACATAAGGTGTAATTACACCCGGTGTAGAAAAGAGGGTATATATATATATCATATACTCATCTAGTATATATGTAGAGAGCAGAGCAAAGCAAGGCCATCTGCATCTAGCTGCATGCTTTATTCTGGAGCTAGGTTCATTTAATCAAATCAAATCAAAGCCATACGCATCGTGACACTAGCCTACAAATTTTTGTTGCAACATTGCCAAAACATACAAGGCATATCTATATCTGTTGCTTTGACCAAAGGCCCAGGATGCCCACACATGGCAAACCAGACAAGGCCAAGAAATTGGGCATTTGGGCTCATCTTAGCCCAGTTCAGAAAAAATTTGTCCCAATAATCATCTATAACTTGTTGTTTGACATTGGGTTTCTTCTTCCCCTTCCAAGAAAGCAACTGCTAATGTAAATTCTGGAGTTTACCGTGTAGTGTGAAGTTCCAACTTTGATGCTTTACCAACTCCTGTGTGTTACTACTAGTTTTACTTATGGCTCTTTTATGGTACCAAAAATAAATATAAGCTGTCCATTCTTTTTATCCAATAGACCAAATTGGTTAGGATTTATTTATACTATTATCGGTAGTACTTAGTAGTAGAATTTCAAGAGGGTATAATTGTAAAGGACAAACTCTTAGAATGGTCTACTTGGGAGCAGCTCAAGAGAGGTGAATCATGAACTGGAGGAGGGCCTCGACATGTATGTGGTGGGCTCATTGCCCGGGTGCAGAGTTTGGATGGCGGCGAAGCCCTTTGCATTCTCGTACTTCCCAGTGCCGCCATCCAATGGACTCCAAAAAAGTTGAGCGTGTCATCGTGCCCCTTGCCCTCGAGCATGGTTGCACGATCGTCCTGCTCGTGCAGTGGGGGCAAGAACGACACCTCGTTGCTGAATGAACGACACCTCATCCTGCTCGTTGACACCTCGGTGACATCTCGTCATTCGTCCACATCATTGTCACTATGTTGCTCTTGAGCGTCGTCATTCTGTTGTAGGTAGTAGGTAGGTAGGCAGCAGAGTAGTCATTCTTGAGAGATTCTTTTTGTTATCAAGTGGGGTTGGCCTCGGTGTTGGGTTATCGTCATTCCAAATGGTGGAACGGGACGTGCTTCTGTTGCTCTAAAATCTCTGGATGGCAAAGGTTTTGACAGTCTCCTCTCTAGTATTGGTTGTGATTGGATTCGATGAAGGAGCTGTAAAACTTGTGAATTAATGTGTTCGCACTGATCACAATCAAAATTTCTGTTATGCCCATTAGTGGGTTTGATTGGCCTCACTCCATGAGTTTTCTCAAATAAAGCAGGCTTTGGGGTGAGTCGAGCGAGCACGCACCACCGACCCGAGTACCCAAAAGCTCCCGCACAACCGCAATCCACCGTGCGGGACAGGTTCATAACACATACAGAAGCCTTAAGATGGAGCTAAGTGCATTGATCTAGCATAGCTGCCAACTGAATTTTCCCAGCAAAACAATGGCATGGTGACGATCCTATGGAGGTGCAACTGTGTAAGTCGAGCTCCACATGCGCGTTGGCAGTGCCCGCTTGAGTCATACAACTCTCCAACACAACCCTGCCTCTGCGGCACCCAACACTCCGCCACAACACATGCACGAAACACATTTTTACGTCAGCTACATGTCCACCACGATACGGCATTGTCGAGCCGTAGGAGTGAGTGAGCGGCCTGTCCCCTGCCACCCGCTGAGTGCCGTTACTTAAATTGACAAATTTGTGCCCGCATGTTCCACGATCAATCTATTAGAAAAGCCTATTACGCCCTTATAAATCAATAGTTAGATTTAATTTCTACTGTCACTCTCTTACTACCGGCAGAATATACTGTAAAAAATTCCTTATACTTAATACTAGGAGTTAAATTCCAGCACATATTGGTGAGCAGTTACTATATGGCAGGAGAGTAGTAAGCTATGGGATTAAAGATTAAAATACTTGACATGGAGGACAAGTGCATGTGGTGGGTAAGGAAATAACAATCAATGTAAGTGTGAACCTGGCCTAGCTTCTTATGGAGGTGGGCCAGCAAGAACACTCAAGTGGGGAATAATTGAGGTGATTGCTCATGGTCGAAAGACAAATCCATAATTAGACTGGAATAAACCAGACATTGCTAATCATTACATAGAAGCTTTCTGTAAGATCATCGATGGCAAACGAAAGGGGAGAATGATTGTAACATCTAGCAAGAAAAAAACAGCAAGAATTTTTTTTATCTCGGGTACTACAGCAATACTGTAGAGTGCTGTAGCAATATACGGTAGAGTACTGTAGCAAACACTGTAGATTGATGTAGCAAATACTGTAGCAGCCGATGGAAAACTGAGCAATTTTCTTCGATTGCACGGTCGGACCAGTCACCTCCGCCTGCTGTTTGCTTTCCACTCAATGCTCAAGTCAAAACCAAAAATCTATTGCATAGCAAAAGAACTGTACTCTAGCAGAGATCACAAGATCTGCTAGCTATGCATGAGGCTTGCCTTTTCAAATCAATGCTGCACATGACTCTTTTATTTGTTTGCCTCAAGCCAACTACTCCCTATACTCCTAGCACTCTGGACCATGAAAAAGACACTGCACTGAATTTTGTTTTTCCTTCATGTGAATCGAGGACAAACCTGAGTACTTGAGCCACGCGTGGACCGAGAAACAAGATGACATGAAGATGGTCTCGGGAGCACTTACGCAAAACACGCCACGCCACCAATTTTTTTTCTCAGAACCGATTAAGATTTTATTTTTGAATCATGGTGGCTATAAATTGCCCTCCTAGCACCCCTAAACCCTAACACGAAATTAGTATCTCCAAAAGCCTTAGGGTTAGCACATAACCCCATCTCTATTTATAGTATATGACCCAATCCATGGGCTGAGCCTAAGCCCACGAGATCTAATCCAATTCCAATAGCAAAGGGACCCGAAACCCTTCCTAACATGGGTTTTCCAAAATTCTAACTTTTCTAACTTGTCACATGTCGAAGCCTCTAGGACCGCACCTCCTGTAGCTTCTCCACGCATCATCCATCATGTGTCGTAGCCTCCGTACCGCACCTCCATAGCTCCCACATGTATCATCCATCTCTGATCTCCATGTGCCCCAAGCATGAGCCCGACCATCTCATGACTTCCTTGACCGTCTGAACCTCGGATCTCCCATCCTAGTTTTGGCCCACTTCATCACTGACCATGATTGCCTCCATGCTCAACCTGCACATGCAAAGACCAAAGAATATTTTTCCAGCACTAGTTCATCCTAACTTGACCAATATCAGTCCACACATATGCCACACACCTCGCATAATAACGCTAAGCAATATTGTCACTTATTCATCACACTCATCTCATGTAACAACCTGTTACTCCACACTCAATTCATAAGCATGTGACATGCTTGCAGCATACTTCTTTTCATAATAGAATGCTTGTAGTATATTTGTTTTAGATGGTTGCATGTTTGAAGTATATTTCTTTTTATTGTGCACTTTTTGTGCCTTTTTATTTTTATGTACCATAGCATGCTTGAAGCATACATCTTTTTAATTATAGCATGCTTGAAGCATACATCTTTTTAATTGTCTCTTTCTCATTTTTTTAATAACATGCCAAATTGAGTGATCATAAAAAGATCGGAATATGAAACATGCGAGCCTCATAGCCAAGATTTAAAATAAGACTGACAATCAAGTTAATTCTTTTTTATGAACATCGTAGAGTACTATATATAATCAATATAGTCAAAGTATTCTAACATGTCATATTTTAGTTCAAGTATATCAAATTAATTATAACTAATCATAATCAAAGCTACACAACATATGAGTAAATATGATAAAGAGAGCTCTACAACTTATTTAACTTCAATGGTTTGGACTTATTGATTTATTTGACAAGTATAATAAACAAAACTTCTAAAATTTTGAAACAACAAGCTCCCCCTCAGAATAATTCCATTGGATGTAATACACCCAACTCACTTCGCAAATGAGCAAAATGAGAAGAATCAAGCGATTTTGAAAGAATATCAGCAACATGAGAATCTAACTCAATAAGGTATAGGACAACATCACTTTTTCCATATGGTCTCTCAAAAAGTGAAATCCCTTGGAAGCAATCCAAGAGAGTGAAGAATCATCAAGTGTTCCAATCAAGCATTGATGTAAAAGACCGGAAACCGATCTAGCTCATGTTCTCCATCCTTGTTAGCTGTTCTTACATCACAGGAAACATCGGTCTCACAGTACTAGGGTTAGTGAAATAAGATCTAGAAATCCAGTACTGAGACACACGACGAACAGAAACAACAAAGCTAGAACCAAAATCACGTACATGTGAGTGATCAGAATACCGAAAAGAACATGAATTATTTAAATTAAATCACAATCTAGCATGTGAAGTAGATTTAAAGTCATCATAAAAGATCTCTAAAAACATAGTTTTCGCATTTGTTCTAGGAACAAAAGAAATTGCACATTTTTGTCTTAAAGCATTCAAACTTTCCTTCTTCTCTTTCTTAGCTCGCCTAAAACAAAATTTATGCAAGTCGCCAACTCTTCCACAGTAGGTGCAATGAAATTTAACATAACCATAATTTTTTTGAGATGATGAGCTAGCACCTACAGTATTATTCGATGATTTTTGCACAAAACCAGCAGATTTAAACACAGTTTATTTTGGTTCAAGTTTTACTTCAATTTTTCTAGGTTTAAGAAGCTTAATAACCTTAGAAGGATTATTCTTGGCATGCTCAACAAAATTAAATCTTAGACCACGATTTTTCACACTTGTTTTTGACTTGTCTAGAATCACATTCAAACTTTTCTTGCCAAAAAATTTCTCTAATGTGTCTTTCAGGTACTCATTCTCTTTATCTAGAGTGGGACAATTTGTGCATTTAACAAGTTTATTCACAAGATTCTTAGAAGAACTAGACTGAGCCAATCTTTTTTTAGCAAAATCATTAAGTTGTCTAGTCAAAGTTTCTATTTCAGTGTTAAGCTTAGGACAATTAGAGCAGGAAGATATAATTGTTTCCTGAGATGAATTAAGTCTAGCTTCTAGCAATTCACATTTAGAGCAAGCTTTAGATTAAGCATTTGAAATACTTGACTCTAAACATGTAGAAGAATTAGATTTGAGCTTTTCAATTTTATTATTTGCAAGTTTTAGCTTTTCATCACAAGAGTCATGTGCCAATCTTAACTCATCAAGTTTAGTAGTTACATCACTAAGTTGAACCAGATTTGATGCATTAATTATTATAGCAAACTCCAACTCAGTTTGTAAAATTTGGCAAGACCCACAAGATTCATCATTAGGAATAGAGGCTTATTGACGACATTGCGATAATTGCGCTTCTTGTTTAGATCAACCTTGATTTGAGAGCGACGAGTTGGAGCCTTGTCATCCTTAACCTCCTTACTTCTCAGTTTGGGGCAATTCATCTTAATGTGGTTTAGCTCACCACATTTATAGCATCTGATTGGAGCTCCTCTTCATCTTAATATGATATTGTTAATTGCCTTGGTCACCCTGTTGGAGCGAAGTACAAACTGCTCTTTTGAAATTTTCTCTAATTGTTCATCTAAAATAGAGCACAATGCAGAAAAAGAAATAATAGAAGAACTAGAAGAATTGTCAGCTTGGTTAGTCACTAAACCCAAAGAATCAGTCTTGTTTATCTTGGCCAAAACATCAATCTCATGTGTTTTCATCTTGGAATAAAGATCAGTCAAAGTGAGTGTTTCCATATTAACAGAATGATTAATAGTAGTGGTTAAAACATTCCAAACGGACATATCCAAAGCATTTAAAATTTGACAGGCATTGTCAGAATCAGAATATATGACATCTACAGATTGCAAATCACTAACAATTTTATTGAAACGATCAAAAAAGCATCTACTCATTCTCCAGGTTTCATCTCAAATTTAGAATACTTCTTTTTGAATTAATTCTGACACACTCCTTCAACAGATTTAGATCCCTTATGATAATCCGCTAGAGTGGTCCAAATTTTATTTGCAGATTTAAGGTGAGCAATTCTGACAAACTCATTTCTACTTAAACCTTGCAACAATATATTTCTAGCCTTAGCATTAGTTTCAACATCAGAGGAATTTTTAGTTGTAACAACAGAAGACACTTCATATGTATTTTCAACTTTTTGCCAGATAGAATTACCTTGTGCTTGAAGAAAAACCTCCATGCATGTTTTCCAATAGAGATAATCTGATCCATCAAAAAATGGTGGCTTACCTAAAAAGTGATCCCGATCTGATGCATTTGCAACCTGCTCTAATACCACTTGTAAGATCATCGATAGCAATCAAAGGGGGTAAATTATTGCAACCCCTAGCGGAAACATTTTCAAAAAATCGCATTAAAAAACAGCAAGGGAAAAATTTTTATCTCGGGTACTGCAGCAATACTGTAGAGTACTGTAGCAAACACTGTAGATTGCTGTAGCAAATACTGTATCAATCGGTAGAAAACTGAGCAGTTTTCTTCGATTGCACGGCCAGACCAATCACCTCCACCCACTGTTTTCTTTCCACGCAATGCTCAAGTCAACACCAAAAATCCATTGCACAGCAAAAGAACTGTACTCTAGGAGAGATCACATGATCTGCTAGCTATGCGTAAGTCTTGCCTTTTCAAATCAATGCTGCACACGACTCTTTTGTTTGTTTGCCTCAAGCCAACTACTCCCTATACTCCTGGCACTCTGGACCATGAAAAAGACGCTGCACTGAATTTTGTTTTTCCTTCATGTGAATCAACGACGAACCTGAGTGCTTGAGCCACGCGTGGACTGAGAAACAAGACGACGTGAAGATGGTCTCAGGAGCACTTACACAAAACACGCCATGCCGCCATTTTTTTTTTTGCCCGGAACTGATCTAGATTTTATTTCTGAATCATGGTGACTACAAAGTGCCCTCCTAGCACCCCTAAACCCTAGCACGAAATTAGTATCTCCAAAAGCCTTAGGGTTAGCCCCTAACCCTATCTCTATTTATAGTCTAGGTCTCAAAATATGGGCTGAGCTTAAGTCCACGAGTTTTAATATAATTTCAATAGCAAAGGGACTCGAAACCCTTCCTAATGCAGATTTTCCAAAATTCTAACTTTTCTAACTTGTCACATGTGAAAGCCTCCAGGACCGCACTTCCCGTAGCTTTTCCACGCATCATCCATCACGTTTCGTAGCCTTCGGACCACACCTCCGTAGCTCCAATACGTATCATCCATCTCTGATCTCCATGTGCCCCAAGTATGAGTCTGACCATCTCGTGACCTCCTTGACCGTCTGAATCTCGGATCTCCCATCTTAGTCCCGATCCACCTCGTCACTGATCATGATCGGCTCCATGCTCAACCTGCACATGCAAAGACCAAAGAATATTTTTCCGGCACAAGTTCATCCCAACTTGACCAATATTAGTGCACACATACGCCACATACCTCGCATAATAACGCTAAGCAATATTGTCACTTATTCATCACAAATTAACCATTGTCAATTATTCATCACAAAAATAACCTAAACCTAGCCACATAGTCTAACACTTTCAGGGGAATGGACCCTTGAATTTGGCTGCTCTTTCCCTCAATTTTTTACCAACCTATTTGTTCCTTTGTGCTTCAGTCTCTTAAAAAAACTCGACCTGCGGGGGGAGGAAACCCCCCGGGCATCATGCTTAAGAAGAAGATCTTCTCACGCAGACCGAGAAAACCCCCGAACCCCTGCTCCACCCTTACACAGCGGCACCACGTCCGACCTTTGTGAGACGGCCAGGCGGATCCTTTGGATCAACGCTGGCGAGTCCTTAGACTGTGCTTTGGTGTGGTAGCGGCGAGGATTTTTCCCAAGCCTAAAATTCGCTCCCACTGGGAGTCGAACCCAGGACCTGGGGGTGCTACTGAGGCGCTCTAACCACTCGGCTAGAGGCCCTTTCGCTGCTTCAGTCTCTTGAACACCCAACTCTTCACATCAGTGAATTTTATTTGGATCTGATGTACAACTTACTACCAGTACTGCACAGCATCATAAAGTTTTAATATTAGATGTAAATGCACCAAGTGAATCTCTGAAGGTGTCAAGATGAACAATGTAATTACAGCTTTATTCAGCTTCATCTCTTGTTGTAAGGTTTTAACTTTGATTATGCAGACAGTTGTTCCTGTTCATCATAACTATAGTTTTTCTTTTGGCCCAAGCACTATGGGCCGGCCCAAGCACGGCCCGTGAAAGCACGGGCCAGAGCGCCCGCCGCGGCGCGCGTGCGGGCACGCACGCCCGCCATAGTGCCGTCTTTGGGCGCCATTTCGCCCCTGATGCCGCCCGAGCACAGACGGATAAAAGCGGCTGGCTGGCGGCACGATCCCCCTCCGGCCGTTGGATGCCCCCTCCTCCATCGAGGCGTTAATTTTGCCGTTGGGGTGATATAAAAGCGCGCGGCCGCTGCTGCTCTCCCAATCCCTAACCTAATTCATTTCTCTCCTCCCGCGCGGCTCGTCTCGCTCTCGGCTCTCGCCTCTCCTCTCGTCTCTCTTGTGATCTTGTCTCCGCTCCTTCTTCTCCCCTTAGGCTGCGGCACGGCATAGAGCACCCCTCTTCTTGATCCGCATCCTCGGCGTAGCCTCGTCCTCTCTCTGTCATCCTCGTCGTTTTCTCCGTCGACCTCACGATCTGGGATCTGGCGATTCGGTGCTCGGTTCGAATCCGTTGAGGTACGGTCGTCGGCGTCGCCGGCGATCTCGGTGCTCCGGTGCCAAGGTAAAGGTAACCCTAACCTAACCTAACTTGCTAACCTAAGTCCCTAACCCTAGATCATTGTTTCCGCCGTGTTCTTGTGTAGCCGTCGAGGAACCGGGACGCCGGCGAGGGCGATGCGGGCTCGGAGATGAAGCTGTTGGTCGGCGGCGCGAAGAGAGCGGCTATGCGGGTGGCGGAGATGACGATGAGGAGGACTGTGCGAGGACGCCGAGGAGGCTGTTGGCCGTAGCACTCGAGCTCCCATCGACCTCGCCGGGGTTCAAGAAGGCGGGGCGACAAGCGAAGAGGGCGAGAATAGCGCCAAGCGCTCGTCCCTCTACCTCAGCGGTGTGGTGGATTTCAAGCTCTTCAAAGCGGTGAATGGTAAGAAAGTCGGGTATGGCGCTAAGTGCATCCATTGCTCCAAGCGATACTCGGCCTCTCATCAGGTGGCACTGGTCATCTCATCCGCCATAGGGATAAATGCCCTAGGAGGCGTGAGAAAACTCGCATGTCTCGATCTCGGATCTCTTTTAATCGATGGTAGTATGCGTAATTGGGAGTCTTGTCCTATGGTTGCTCGTACTCAACTTGTTCGATTGCTTGCTAGGCTTGATGTGTCTATTTCGTGGGTGAATCGATGCCTTTGAAGAGTACATTAGAATTGCTCATAACCTAAATTTGTTCTGTTTCTAGGCAAACTACCACTAGAGACATTGAGAAATATTTCACCGAGTGCAAGGCTAAGCTTGTTGAGATTGCTAGTTCTCTGCTTTGTTAATTGTGTGTGTTTGACATCGATATTTGGTGCAGTAATGCAAAGCAGGATTACCTTAGTGTGGTTGCCCACTACATAAACAACGAGTGGCAACTAGAGAAAAGAGTGCTTGGTCTTAGGCTCATTGATGTGTCCCACAATGGCCAAAATATTCTTGACCGTATTGCATCGTGCTTGAAGATTATGGTTTGTCTGAAAAAGTTTTTCTTTGTTACTTTAGACAATGCATCATCTAATGTTTACGCTATGAGAAGACTTAGACTGTCTGTCTAAATATCTTGGTATTGAAGATAATGATAATGATGAAACAAGCGATGAACCATCTAGGGCAGCTAATTCTATGTTCTTGCATCGAGGTGTGCATGTCATATCATTAATCGATAGTTAAGGAGGCCTTAACTTCTCTGAAGCCTTTGATTGAAACGTTTAGAATTGCAATATCTTTCTTGAACTCATCTAACCAGAGAATTGCTGCATATAAAAGCTATTGCATTGCCACTGGTATTAAGAATAGATGCTTTCAGCTTGACATGGAAGTTAGGTGGAATTCTACATATTTAATGCTTAAGCACTTGTTTCCTCACAAGGTTCCATTCACTACTTTCATCCATGCTCAGTATCCTAGAACTGAAGGTGGTCAATTGTTGTTAACTGATGAACATTGGGTTATGGGTGAAAAAGTGCTTAAGTTTCTTGAACTTGTTTTATGATGCTCTGATTGCTTTGTGCAGTGTGTACTATCCTACATCTCCACTTATGATTCATTATCTGGTTAAGATAGCTATACACCTAAAGAACTATGCTAATGAGTTGTCACATAAGACACGTGGTTCAACCTATGATAGACAAATACAATAAATCTGGAGGGACATACCTTTGCTTTATTCTTTTGCATTCATCCTGGACCCTAGAGCTAAAATGAAAGGTTTCAATAGAGTGCTTAGGAGGTTGGGTTCCCTGAGTGTGCAGATTATACTACCTACCGACTTGGCACTAGAGCTAGACTTACTGATGTTTATAACAAGTATGAGGACAAATATGGCGGTGTTAGGTTGAGGAGGATGCCTCCTAACCTATCTGGTAAGAAAAGGTGCACTGGGATGAAATTTATGATGATGATGATGGTCTTGGTAGCTCTGCGGTGGTATGCATCCTCTAGTTGCTACTTTGAGTATGTCTAGAGATACCTCTGCAATCGCCTGCTGCAGTTGCAACTTCTTGACTTCTAATGCTTCGAACTTATTTCTTACTTGGATGTGACACTGTGAACCAGTTAGATGATGATTTTAACATCCTTAAGCGGTGGCATCAGCACAAACTCACTTATCCGATCTTTGTCCATCATGGCTAAAGATATTTTGACTGTCCTGTTTCTACCATATCTTGAATCTACTTTTAGTATGGTGGCGGGATCATCGAGGAGCGGCGGAGGAGGCGAGGCTGAAATGGTGGAGATGCTTACTTGCATCAATGGTGGGAGGCTGCGAAGCAAGGATGCAACACATGGTGGAGGACAAGGAGCTGGAAGAAGCATTTGAGGATCTTGGTTTATCTACTTGATCATCATTTATGTAATGGACATGGTGTAATATTGTGAAGCGGGCGGTGGACTTAGAACTTCTATGGAGTGGTGTACTCTTTTTCTGTCTAGGGTTTCTCACAAGGGTGAGTTTTACCTAAACGGAGTTTTTAATGAGGCGACCATTGCACTAAAGCTCGATCTTTGCATTGATCTGTGACCATTCGTGATTTGTGTGATTTGTGACCATTACGTGAAGCGCATTGATCGTGAACCGCACGATATGTGCTGTTTACGTGAAGCGCACGATATTGAACTTATGTGATCTTTGAACTTCTTACGTGATATTGAAATTTATATAATTTGTGAAAATTTTCGAAGCGATCTGTGACTTGATGCTGGCGTGCCCGATGGCCGGGCGAGATCGCTGCGATGCGTCGTCGTGCCGTCGTGCCCGATGGCGCGACGCGGCGCGGCAAAGGGTTTAGTGCGTGCACGGGCTGTGCTTGGGCGCGGCGGCACTGCTGTGCGCGGCGCGGTATGTGGCCGTGCTGGCGTCTGCGTGCTGGCGGGCGTGCTGGCGTGCGTGCGATCTTGCGTGCGTGCGGCGGCGGTTGGCCAACTATAATCATAACAGAAACTGGCAGCCTAAATCTAGCAACAGAAGAGAAAAACAGGGGAATTTAATCAGTTGAATTCTTGTTGTTGCATTGTACTTCTCCATGGTGCAATCATAACACAAATACCCAAAGTTGCTAAAGTATAAGCAGGGATCATTGGACAACCAACCAATGTTCTAACCTTTTCAATCAGTCCAGTTAATCTCAATCAACCTATATGTACAGTTGACAACACAAAAATGGTTCTGCTTACGCAGAACAATCCAGTGTAGCAAACTAGCAACTACAGCAAGCATCAACAACTTTTGAGGCCAATTAATAAGTACAGGAATCCATTTGATGCAACGCAATGCAATGCTTTGAGTTCATGCAGTTAGGTCACACGACCGGATGGGAGCAACTGCCCCCAAATTTATGTATTGCAGCACTCGGCACGGATGGTAGGGTCCAACAATAATTTGAGGATGCGTCTGCTAATGGGTCACTAACAAGCTGGCCCTCTCTGACCTGTTAGCAAGATTAGACTACAGAGGATGCTGCTGTTAGAGCATAATCAAGGGGTTATGCCCACCTAAAAAGCATCGGAAGTCGCGCCATGGGGTTAGCGGCTGGTTAATAAATTAGGCTAGCTGAGAATATGTTCAGTCTTGCTCACAATTCATGGGTCAAAACTGACAGAAGAAAAGAAATGATAACTAATCCAATGAGGTTAGTAGTAGTAGTGACATGTAAGTATGTAACGACTAACGAGTATGACTGAAACAATCTAGCTTGTGTTGCCTTCAGAAAAAGAATTCAGGCAGCCGAAAGGAGGGAAAAGGGGATGAAAAGAGCATTTGTCTGGTGGTCCATGATCATAACTTAGTTTGCTCTAATAAGATTCTTGTTCAGGTTTTATGGGGCATGGAGAGAGCAATAACTGTAAAGATACAGGCACTATGATGACGACGGCTTAGTGCTAATTTGACTTGGACTTCCAATAGGTTCTTGCAGAGCTTCAAATTTTGAATTTGAACAGGTTGACCTGTCAGGAAAAAAAAAGCATTCTCTTTCAGTCTCAGACTGGCTCCGGGTACATAATTTGTTGAAAAGATTTAACATTTCAGTAACTTGTTCTTTACATGGCGCGGCGTCAATTAATTGTGCAATTTTTGCAGATAAGCTAAAAGTGTTCATCCACGAACCAAGCAGGCTGTGACAAGATAACATTGTTTCAGTAGTGAAAACATTTCACAGCTCATGAGCAACCTAGGCAGGTTAGGTAAGACTTGTGAGCAGTACTAGAGTCAACTAACGCTCTATGAGCTAATCCCAATGCATGATTAGCGAAAATCACAGCGCGGCAAGGGCAAGTCTAACCGCCCTTATATATATAAATCTCATCAGCGCTTTGCACCGTTGTGCTATCACAACCACAACACAGCACACAGCATGCAGAGTTTTTAGGTTGCTTTGCCTTAGAGAGAGAGAGAGAGAGAGAGAGAGAGAGATCTACTAGTGCTACCTACATTGTGTAGGCTTTAGTTCTTGGGTTCGTTTCTCCGGCTGCATTGGCCATGGAGATCGAGTCGGCGAAGTGCGAGTGCTGCGGGCTGAGGGAGGACTGCACCCGGGAATACATCGCCGGCGTGAAGGCCGACTTCGGCGGGCGGTGGCTCTGTGGGCTGTGCTCGGAGGCGGTGAGGGACGAGGTGGCCAAGAAGGGCGGCGGTGGCGCCCTAGAGGTGGCCGTCAGGGACCACATGTCCTTCTGCGGCAAGTTCAGCAGGAAGAACCCGGCGTTCCGCGTCGCCGACGGCATGCGGCAGATGCTGCGGCGCCGGTCCAGCGACATCTCCACGCCCTCCGGCGCGTCCTGATCAAGAACCAGCCAGGAGGAGAAAGGCCTCTGAAGAAGACTAAGAGGAAGAAGAAGAAGAAGAAAGCCAGCAAGCAATGGCGGCGTGGCAAACTGAGCCTTGCTGCTTTTAGTAGTAGTTGTCGCCGGCGTTAGCTAAGCTGCAAGCTAGCGCCATTTTTAACCTCGAATCCGCATGCCTCGTGGAGGTTGTCTCCGTTGAGGTGGTGCCAAGTGAAGCCTTCTTTGGCCTAGAAGATGGCTTCTTGAACGTTCAAGTTTTGGTTGTAGGGAGACAGAGATCATCGGCACATGATTTGTACAAGGAGATTAGTAGAACTTGAACCACTGTTGCAATGTAGCATTCTGCTTCCTTGCTTTCATGAATTGGATTTATTTTTTTCTCTGCGACTTCTTAAACATCTACCATGGTACCATCATTCATTCATTGGACATTTGTTGCATTCTCTTCCCTGATCATGGAGCATTGACTTAACCATTATATTTCATACCCAAAGAAAAAAAAATCAAAATGTGTAGTTGTGCTTCATGTTTCAAAATGTGTAGTTGTGCTTCATGTTTCATGTGTAGTCGACTTAACCATTATAGTTGTGCTTCATGTTTCTGAATTTTGATACATATGTGTAGAAGAATGGGGTGAACAAGTAAATGTTACATTTCAGTCAGATATACAGCTTCCAATCCAAGACTTGGTCACGAGAGATGTTCTCCATTTTCCCAGTCAATAAATCTCCTGAAGAGATTTACACAACTGATTGGTAAGAATAACTAGCTAGGTTACCCAGCTTTCAAACGGAATATCTTTTTAAGACGGGATCTATTAGTTGATTGTAGTATATGTTGTAGTGACTTTATTTATATCGGCAAAAATCGCACGTGAGTCTCACTCTACAAGCTGTTACTATTTATAAACCAAAGCCAAAAACTATCAGCAAAAACCAATATGAACGCCTCCCAAAATGCACTGATCCAGAATTCCAGATAAGTACACACCCCTAAATTACTTTGCTAGATGGATTTATAGTCAGGGAATCGTCTCTCTAGTCTCTACTGCAGCAGTCACTTCAGATTTGGATCAACTGTTCTAGATGCTTAGCATTGAGTAGCTACTGACTTAGCATCTTTCCTGTCACAGTTTTACTGAGATAATTATGTTGGCTCATGTTCCCACTGATCAGTATGCAAAGCCAAATGACAATCATGAAAGGAAGATGCTTGCTCCAAATCAGCAAAAAGGAAAAATAAAATATTGTGCCAACAGAGGGACAGATGCTGAGTAGCAGGGGCGGACCCCCCCTTCGGGCATGGTCGGGCGGCCGCCCGAGCTCCATCGCCGGCGGACCCCCCCTCCTCCTCTAGAGCCGGCGCCAATGCGCCACCATGGGTTGTCTGTCCGTCCATGGCTGCGGCGCCTGGCGTCGAGTCATTGTGCGCAGGAGTGGCAATTAAGCGACGGCCCAGGAGCAACTCTGGCTCTGTTGGACTTCAGAGCGCGAAGTCCTGCAGGTGCAAAGTCTCTACTTCGCTTGTCGTGCGACGTCTCCGACTCTGAAGCGGAGGTGCCGAGTGCCTACTTCGCTCGGCGTGTGAAGTCTACGTCTATTCAGCGGAGACGTTGGTCTTCGGACTACGAAGTATTTTCGCTCGTTGGAGTCTTACCAACAGCACTTCAGTTTTGGCTAGAACCTGAGCGATAACACGCACAAATGCAAGAGTATTTGGTGCTGCCCACAGTCTGCAGCATTTTCATTTTTTACTACCTCCTTATATAGCATTTGTACAATAGGAACTGACCCACTTATTACAAGGAAAATCTGATCTACTAATTGCTTGAAAACTGAACTACTAATTGCTTGAAAACTGATATGCACTAGATGCATTACGAATAGAAGACATGCAGACTAAAGTAACTGATATGCAAACTTAACTAGATTATCTAACAGGCTCCCCTTCTGTAGTTCCGTCCCCGGCCCCGCGCCGCCGCCTGCAGGGTTGCCTTCCTCCCCAGCTACACGGCGCCTCCTCGGTGAGTCTTGAGATTTAAAGTATTGCACTTTAAGATCTAAGATTTGAGATTCGAAGTATTGCACTTTGAGATCTGAGATTTGAAGTACTTGAGATTTGAGTGCATCGTATGAGTTAAGGCGTGAAGACGAGCCAGTAGCGTATGATTTAAGTTTCTCGTATGATTTGAGATTTGAGTCTCGTATAAGTCCTTGCCGTGCGGTGACAAGCGGCGGCGGCGGCAACATGAACGACACCGGTGTTAAGGAGAGAAGGAGAGTATGCGCGGCTGCAGTGAGCTGGGTTGTGAAGGTGCGTGCGTATTCTCCACCATGGACATCCGAGCAAGTGGTTGGGAGTCGGCTCACGGTGATCGGCGACTTTGGCGCAACCGGAGGAGTCTAGCTGCCAAAGTGGTTGTTTTTTCTGCGCAAGCGGCGCATCATTGGGGCATTAGGCTCCACTTCCTCCCTAGAGGCATGACCTGGAGAGAGCAGAACCGTTCGCTACACAACTATAGGTCTGATTGCTTGTTTAATTAATTTTCCTCTATTGACTCCATGTTTGGGTTGATCTTGTGTTATAATTAGCAATTAGGTGTCAGCTACAGTGCTTTTTAGCCATAAGCAACCAAAAAACGCCCAAATGAGATGGTATAGTTCATTTGTACGTTTTAAAAAGTCATGATTCAATTGGGCCTCTGCATTACTCCACCCTTTGGCACTTTAATGTTGTGATAAATTTGTTATATTGCCACAATTCTAAGTTATTGTGATAAATTTTATTTTTTGTTGAAATAAATCAACTGTATTGCAACCAAAAAAAATAAATCATTGCATCAACTAATTACTGTTACAACAATTTTGTACTGTTGTGATATGTATATTCTATTGTAACAAAAATTGTAATAAAATACATTTTGTTGCAATAGTTAATGTTATTGCCACGAATTATTTGTTTGTGGTGGTAAGTTTATTATATTATCATAATTCTAAATTGTTGTGATAATTTTTATTTTTGTTGCAATAAATCAATTGTATTGCAACAAAAAATAAATCGTTGCAATAACTAATTACTATTACAACAATTTTGTACTGTTGCAATATGATATTATAACAATGGAAACTCGTGGTAATATAATATACTTATTACCATGAAAAAGTAATTCATGGTAATAATTATTATTATTATTACAACAAATTATACATCATTGCAATAGAATATATTTCTATGATTTTATATCATTGCGATATTTATATTCTATCGCAACAAACATACATAGCTTCACCTCAATCTCTTCTTTATTTCTCTCCCTCCTCCCCATCTTGCTAAACCACCGCCGCTAGAATCATGTGTCTATTAGATATGTATTACATAGCTGTGTATTTACCCTATTGTATGAGGGATTTTCTGCATATATGCCACACCTGTACATATATATATATTAGCCTATTGGCCTCATAATGAATACTAACGCTATTCATAACAGCGTCCACCGTGGCGGTCATCCCTGAGCCTGAGACCCTACCTTTGGCCAAGCCGTCACTAACGCCCCTACCTTCAACCATGCTGCTCCGATTTTGTCTACCACCGCATCAACCTGCTACCTCGCACCAGCCTCGCCACTAATTAGGTCCTCCACCACGCTGACCCTTTCGTGGCTAGTCTCATCCTCACTGGACCCAACTGAAAGCATCTAGGCCCCTACAAATAATTTTGATAATTAATTAATTTATGTGAATGTGGGACTAAGCATGTTTATTGAGTGTTTAAAAGGTTTAGGCCCTAAAATAATTATTAGACGCATGTTAAGGGTCAACATGAAGATCGATGCTAAAATGATTATGAGATGCTCGCCCTGATTTTTTCAGGGGTTGCCCTGTAACGGCTAGTTTTGGTTGGTAGGGGTATAAATACTCCACCACCTGCTCAAGGACAGATGTAAGAGACTCCATTGAACACCCTTGAGCATTGAGCAACCACTCCACACCTCAATTTCATATTGTGCATTCATTTGAGATGGTTGAGCCAAAATCAAGTGCTTACATCTTAGATCGATCCTTTTGGCCCTTGATCGCTGTCAAGCGAAGTTGTTATTTATTACTCTCGGTGCTTGCCGGCACCTAGACAGCTTGGTGGGAACTTGCACGGTGACTTATTCAAGAAGGTTGTGAAGAAGCCCGACGTCGACTTGTGAGTTATTTGGTGTCCACTATCTTTAAAGCGGAGGAAGGATAAGCACTAGTGGATTGAGGAGTTAAGCCTTAATATTTTGAGCCGGTCCAAGTCGCTTGGGCTTTCCTCAACGTGGATCAGGGAAAACCGGCAAGTTTTCAAACACCACGGTAAAACATCGTGTGTCAATTGGTTATTTCTTTGTCACTTCTTTCTGCCCTTGTATTTCTAGCATATTGTGATTGTCATATTTATTTGTGCTAGAGTTATTCTTGTAGAGACTTGTGCTTGTAGTGCTTTAGACATACTAGAATTGTATAGACTTGAATTGCTTTAAAATATTGCTAGACTAAATTGTGGTAATTGTTTTTAGAAGGCAAGATAATTGTTGAACCCCTTATTCACCCCCCTCTAGTCGGTTATCCTTGATCCTATAGGTTGTATCAGAGTTTGGTCTCTCATTGAGTTAGATTTAACCGTCTAGAGAAAAAAAAGGATGGCTAGTGAGGGGATTGCAATAGGGAAGGCACATCTTTTTGATGGCTCTAATTATTCTTATTGAAAAATTAGAATGTCTATTTATCTTAAGGCCATGAGTCCGAACAAGAGAGACGTAATGCTCATTTAGATGCTCAAGCTATTAATGCTCTATTTGGTGTTTTAAACACGAAAGAGTTCAATAGAGTGAGAATTTAGAAACCGCTCATGATATTTGGACCACCCTCTCAGAAATCCATGAGGGAGCATCCATGGTTAAAGAAGCCAAATTGCATAAGCTTCGGATAAAATATGAGACATTCACAATATTGTCTCATGAGAATGTAAATGAAATGTATTCTCGTCTCAACAACATTATAAATGAGCTCAAAGACCTAGGCACTACACTAACTGATGTTGATATTATAAAAAGATGCTTAGAGCCTTGTCAGAGAAGTATGAGATGTTGGTGACACTCTTTCTCAACTCGCCTGAGTTGACAAGGATGACACCGACACAACTCTTGATCAATCTCATAACAAATGATTTGTACAAGGACAAGTAGGAGCTCTTAGAGCAATCCTCTTCCAAGGATAAGATCACTGCTTTCAAGGCTAAACCAGTGTCAAGTGAAGAGTCCGAAGATGATGAGGAGGACTCCGATGAAGAATTAGCTCTCCTTGTGAGGAAAATGAAAAAAATTCATGAAGAGGCACTCATACTGAAGTGTTAGTCATGAAAAAGACAAAGGGCGCTCCTACCACGACAACAAACACTATAACAACATCCGTTGCTATGAGTGTGATAAGAAAGGGCACATTGCCTCTCAATGCCCCAGGAAGAAGGATGACTTTATTTAGTTGATTTTTCTTCTAATGATTCATGCTTGAAAACTTGTTTAATGGGAAAAATATCGTTGGGTTGGTCATAGTATAGAAGGCTAGGTCATGTGGGTATGATTCAACTTAAAAAGCTTTTCGAACATGACTTAGTAGTTGGCTTGAAAGATGTAAAGTTTGAGAAAAATAGATTATGTAGCACTTGCTAAGCCAGTAAGTAAGCTGCAAATTCTCATTCTTCCAAAAGTATCATGTCAACTTCAATACCATTGGAGCTCTTGCATATGGATTTATTTGGGCCAACAACCTATAAGAGCATCAGGGGCAATAGCTATTGTTTGGTTATTGTGGATGATTACTCTAGATACACATAGGTATTCTTCTTAAATGACAAGTGCGAAGCCTCCGGAATTTTCAAAAGTTATTAGAAAAGGGCCCAAAATGAATTTGATTTCAAAATAAAGAGAATAAGAAATGATAATGGTTCCGAGTTCAAAAACACTAAAATTGAAGATTTTTGTGATGAACTTGGAATAAAGCATGAGCTTTCTACTACGTACACTCCAGAGCAAAATGAAGTTGTAGAGAGAAAAAGTTGAATATTAATTGAAATGGCTAGGACAATGCTTGATAAATATAATACTTACGATAATTTTTGGACGAAAGTTATTAACACCGTTTGTCATGCCATAAATTGACTTTATTTGCATCGTGTTTTAAAAAACGTCTTCTTATAAGCTTCTCATTAGAAGAAGACCGAACATTTCCTACTTTAAGGTATTTAGATGCAAATACTATATCTTAAGAAAGGGTGTTCGGCTTTCTAAATTTCAAAGTCGATATGATGAAGGATTTTTTCTTGGTTATTCTTCTAATAGCAAAGTTTATAGAGTGTTCAACAAAAAATCTAGTTAGTTGAAGAATTTTTTCATGTTCAATTTAATGAAACTAATGGCTCTCGAGAAGAGTAAGAGAATTTGGATAATATAGGTGATAAAGGACTAAGACGCGCAATGGAGAACATGCAAATTGGCGACATCAAGCCAAAGGATGATCCAAGTATATCTATTTCATCAAAGTAAGTTGAAGCTCCTACTTCTTCCACAAGAAACAACATTCAACCAATAGATGTCGAAGAAAAGGAAGAACAACCTCTACCATCGAAGATCCAATAGATCAAATATTGGGCGACGTGAATAAGGGTGTTCAAACTAGATCTAGAGTAGCTTCATTTTGTGAACATTACTCTTTTGTGTCTTCTTTTAAGCCTAAATTTGTAGATGAAGCACTAGATGATCTGGATTGGGTGAATGCAATGCATGAAGAACTCAACAATTTCACCCAAAATGATGTTTGGACATTAGTGGAAAGACCCAAGGAACACAATGTGATTGGCACAAAATGGTTCTTCCGCAACAAGAAAGATGAAAATGGAGTTGTTGTAAGATACAAGGCAAATTTAGTTGCTCAAAGTTATACTCAAGCTGAGGGTTTGGATTATGATGAAACATTGGCACCCCTGGCTAGACTTGAATTAATTCGCATATTACTTGCTTTTGCATCTAGTTTCGATATCAAATTATTTCAAATGGATGTTAAAAGTGTGTTCTTAAATGGAAAAATTTTTGAACTTGTTTATGTTGAATAACCTCCTAGTTTTAAAGATCCTAAAAATTCTAACCATGTGTGCAAACTCTCCAAGGCGTTATATGGCTTAAAGCAAGCTCCAGAGCATGGTATGAGTGCCTTCGAGAATTTTCTACTCTCTAAAGGATTTAAAACTAAGAAAGCTAATACAACTTTGTTTACAAAGATTATTAATGATGATTTCTTTGTATGTCAAATTTATATTAATGATATCATATTTGGTTCTACTAATCAAGAGTTTTGCAAGGAATTTGGTGAAATGATATCTAGAAAATTTAAAATATCCAAGATATGAGAATTGAGCTATTTTTTTGGACTTCAAATCAAGCAACACAAGGATGGAGACCTTATGTGAGAGATCTATTCAAGAAGTTTGGCATGGGAGATGCAAAACCCAACAAGACCCCAATGGCAACAAATGAGCATCTTGATTTTAACAAAGGAGGTAAGCCGATAGATCTAAAACTTTATAGATCAATAATTGATAGTTTGCTTTATCTTCCCACATCTAAGCCCGATATCATATTTAGTGTTTGCATATGTGCACGTTTTCAAGCATCTCTAAAAGAGTGTTATTTAACTGCTATAAAGAGAATTCGAATATATTTAAAACATTCCTCTAGCATACGGTTTTGGTATCCTCAATGTGCTAAATTTGATTTAATTGGATACTCAGACTCTGATTATGTGGGTTGCAAAGTGGATGGAAAAAGCACCTCAGATAGTTGTCAATTGCTAGGAAGGTCTTTAGTGTCATGGTCTTCCAAGAAATAAAATTTTGTAACACTTTCCACCGTCGAAGCCGAATATATTTTCACAGGTAGTTGTTGTGCTCAACTGCTATGGATGAGGCAAACTCTGATGGATTATAGAATTAAATTAGACAAAATGTCTCTTCTGTGTGATAATGATAGTGCGGTGAAAATATCTAATAACCCGGTCCAACACTCAAGAACAAACCATATAGATATACGTCACCATTTCTTGAGAGATCATGTGAGCAAGGGAGACATTACAATTAGCCACATCTAGATCAAAGACCAATTAGCAGATATTTTCATCAAACCATTAGATGCAAGCCATTTTTGCAAGTTGAGAAATAAATTAAATGTCATAGACTACTCAAATATTACTTAAACTCATGCCTCATGCTCTCATGCTCATTTGGAGTTGTTTTTGAAAGGTATTTTCTCTTATTTTTGCTAAAAATCTCTATGTTCATAATACTGTATTCCAAGGCTTTACTTATTGTTCCTAATACATAATGATCCTAAATGATCTTTATTTGAGTGCAAAACTAGGGATCATTTGTATATTTTCTCTAATCTAAGTTCAGTTCCCTAAAAGTCCCAGAAAAATCGAAACTGCTACTATGTTTCTTGCAGTACTTTCGTGTTCCAGAACTACCAACTATGTCATCATGGTACTACCATGTTCATTGGTGGTTGAAAAACCAGCGTGGTTGAGACCAACGTGATCGAAGCCAACATGGTCAAAGCCAGTGTGGTCCAAACCAACGTAGTTGAAACTAGCATGGTTGAAACCAGTGTGGTTGAAACCAACGTGGTCGAAACCAGTGTGGTCGAAACCAATGTAGTCGAAACCAACATGGTTGAAAACGTGGTCGGAGAACCATAGCGGTCAAAAACGACTAGAGCAGTCGAATAAAACTAGTGCGGTGGAAAAAGACCATAGTGGTCGAAATCAATCTATGTGGTCGTACAAGACAGCGAAGTCGAAACTCTAACGTGATTGAACACAAATGAGTTATCAGATTCCATTCGAGTTGGTTGAGGACTTTATTGCCGACCACAAGAGTTTTTATTCCTTGACTTCTATCCTCCTCTGGAAGCTCTGTCTTCTTCAGCTGCTCATGATCGTACACCTCTCTCTCCCCTCCAACAAAAGCCCTCAAACCCTCTTATTTGATCTCTAAATCTAGTGGGGATTTCTTCAGATTTTGGTGTTTTCTTGCATCCTAAGGGTTCACCTCCTCTGTTCCACAAGGTAAATGGGATCAAATCCCTTCTTTTATCTTGTTTGAGAACCCTAGGTTCAATCTAGGTGTTGATGTGAAATATGAATGATTTAGAGCTATTTTTCTCTTGATAAAATAGTCATCTCATTTCTTTTCTTTTCAAACCTATTTTTGTTTGATCTCTCCATATCCCTGATATCCTTTCTCCTTGTTTAAAGATGCCTAGGACAAGGAATGCTAACCGCAAAGTATATGTCAAGAACTCTACTCCCGTGGCTCCTGTCAATCTTCATCTCGAGCGAACCCTCTTGCAGCCCAAGTGCCTCCTCCTGAACCTCTAGCCACCTTAGAACCTGCTCAAAAGACCAGAGAAGACAGAGGCAAGGCAATAGCCTCTAACTCATAGACAAAAATAGAACATCAAGAGAGCCCACCTCTTGAACAAATAGATGAGGATATGTATGATTGAGAAGAGCCTCAAGTAGACCTCAAACAAATCATAGCTGAAGAGTATACATATTTGCATAATAGAAACTAGTTTTTGCTTTCTAATAATTCTATCAATCTAAGGTTTCATACAAATTTCAAGAACATGTATATGAGCAACTGTATGGTCCAAGGAGACTCTTTCCAAATCACAAGTATGCTGATTGGGACCACCTGGACTCAATCGACAAATATGATGGGACTTATAGGCTATTTCAAAGGGCTAAAATATAAAATCTTGTGGTTCTCAAATCATACTATAATGAAGATACAATTAGGCAATTTTATGCTATGCTATATATTTCTCCTAACTTCTACCATATTTCATAGATGACTGGCTGCCAACCCTTGCATGGAATCTAATTGACTATGTTATGCAAGGTCACAAATTTGATGACGTTGATCTTATTATCCGGGACATAGCATCTTCCAAGAATGACAGGATCAAAAGGATAAATTATGCTCCATACATCATGGCTTTGATCTTTCGGAAGATTGAATTCTATGGTGGTTTGGGAGACGTTCACAAGGCTTACAAGCCTTGAGTTGAACCTCCAATTCCTTCAGCTTCCCATCCTCGAGCTCGACAGCAAGAACCTGCAGCTGCACCACAAGAAGGACAAGTCTCTCTCTCAGATATACTCAGCAATTCTTCAGATTTGTGACATTCAAGCTGAGGTGTTCGCTTCTCTTTCCTCCAGAATGGACTTTATTGATGAGAGAGTCACTTGTATTGAGTAGCCTTGGCGCGTCCTCCATCCCTAGTTAGATTTGGCCGCCATCGCCGTCGTGACCCTTCTTCTCAAGGACCACAAGAGTAGCCTTTTTCCAATAGGGGAAAAAGCACAAGGAAGGATAGAAGAAAGAAGGTTGAAGAAGCCAAGAAGTATATCTATCTTAGCTATCTATCTTATCTACTATTGATGTGTCTTTACGATAAAATGAACTTATGATATAATGATCTTGTTGATAACATGCTTTATGTTATGTTGAACTTGAAGTTGTGGTCATCTTATAAAATTACACCTTGTGTTCATCTATGGTATACTTTACAACATTGCAATTATCTATTCCCTCAAGCTCAACAAATAAAGGAAACTCTACAAAAAAAATTAAAAAATCTTTACATGTGCTTGCAAAGTATCTTCTCTTCTATATGCACATGCTCAGGGGAGCTTTCTTTGAAGTGTTTTTCAAAGTCACAAAAGAATATACAACTAGTTTTCAAACAAATGATATATTCAAAACTTTATTCTCCTCACATAATATTTGTATTGTCATCAATTATCAAAAAGGAGGAGATTAAAAGCATCTAGGCCTCCAAAATGGTTTGGTAATCAATGAATTTATGTGAATGTGGGACTAACATGTTTACTGAGTATTTAAAAGGTTTAGTCCCAAAAATGATTATACGATGCATGCTAAGGGTCAACATGAAGATCAATGTGGCTCAAGACATTTGTATAAGTAGAGTAGGATCCCTTTTGCTTTTACCAGTCTTAGGAGAAAGGGTGAAAACCGGATTATAGGATAAATGCCACACTATTAAGAGGGATCATAGCTAGTAACTTGATAACATATTCTTGTGCCATTTGGATCAAATTAGGATCATGCATTCTCTTAAAACTAAAATTGATAGCCAATCTATGCTCTGTCTGGATAATCGGAAGTATCGGAGTGTAAACGATGGTACTTCCGGAAGTTCCGTCAAAATGAGCGGTACGTTTTTAACGGCGGTACACCCTTGGAATCATTTTGTCTCTATGGAAAACGGAAGTACCAGAGTTTCAACGGCGGAACTACAGTAGAGCTGTAGTACCGCAACCCTTAAATGGTACTTTCGCATCACGGAAGCTCTAAAAATACGGGCGGTACGTTTTTTCCAGAGAGCGCCAAATTTTGGCCTCGAAGCAAACGGAAGTACCACGCCGAAATTTTAGAAATTCTGAATATTGGAACTACCATGATTACAACGGCAGTAGTACTACACCAACTTTCAATGGCTAGTTCAGAAGCTCTGAAATAAACGTTATTGTTGTGTCAGAACAGGTGTGGTAGTACCGGCCGATGAATGGTGGGACTTCCGCTCGCCTTGATTTTTTCAGGGATTACCCTGTAACGGCTAGTTTTGGTTAGTGGAGGTATAAATACTCCCTCACCTGCTCAAGGATAGACGTAAAAGACTCCATTGAACACCCTTGAGCATTGACTCTACACCTCAATTTTACATTGTGTATTCATTGAGGCAGGGGAGGACCCGCCCTTCGGGCATGGTCGGGCGGCCGCCCGAGCTCCATCGCCGGCGGACCCCCTCCTCTTCCAGAGCCGGCGCCAATGCGCCACCATGGGTTGTCTGTCCGTCCATAGCTGCGGTGCTTGGCGTCGAGTCATTGTGCACAGGAGTGGCGATTAGCGGCGGCCAGAGCAACTCTGGCCCCTTCCGTAGTTCCGTCCCGGCCCGCGCGCCGCTGCAGTGCGAGTTCGCCTTGCCGCTGCAGGTTGCCTTCCTCCCGGCTACACAGCGCCTCCTCGGTGAGTCTTGAGATTTGAAGTATTGCACTTTGAGATCTAAGATTTGAAGTATTGCACTTTGAGATCTGAGATTTGAAGTACTTGAGATTTGAGTCATGCGTATGAGTTAAGACGGAGAAGCGAGCTAGCGCATATGATTTAAGTCTCTCATATGATTTGAGATTTAAGTCTCGTATAAGTCCTTGCCGCGCGAGTGACAAGCAGGCGCGGCGGCAACATGAACGACACGGTGTTAAGGCAGAAGGAGAGTATGCACCGGCTGTGGCGTAGCTGGGCTGCGAAGGTGCATGCGTATTCTCCACCATGGACATCCGAGCAAGTGGTTAGGAGTCGGCTTAGTGGTGATCGGCATCTTTGGCGCAACTCTAGAGGAGTCTAGCTGCCAAAGTGGTTGTTTTTTCCTGCGCAAGGCGGCGCATCGCTGGGGCATTAGGCTCCACTTCCTCCCCGGAGGCATGACTTGGAGAGAGCAGAACCGTTCGCTACACAACTATAGGTCTGATTGCTTGTTTAATTAATTTTCCTCTATTGGCTCCATGTTTGGGTTGATCTTGTGATATAATTAGCAATTAGGTGTTTAATTCGAGTTACTGGCATATGATGAGATCATATGGAATTTATTAAGTCCATTTCATGTTAAACCACAACGAACTGAAATTAAAAACATGAAATATAAATGAATGATGTAAAGAAGTCAAATGCTTTTGATCTCTTCTGCATTGTTGCTTGGCCTATGCACTCGATAGTCATCTCATTGGCATTAGTGTGTGATGCATGTGCTCTAGAATTATTGCTGCTAAGAAGTTCAGTAGTTTACTTTAAATGAGAATAATGCTTGATGGTATAGTTCATTTGTACGTTTTAAAAGGTCATGATTCAATTGGGCCTCTGCATTACTCCACCCTTTGGCACTTGGCAGGGCTGGGAAAAATGGGTTGGGACTCGCAATGATGAGTTTGCCACATATAATACAGCATCTTAAGAATCAATATTGTGTTTCACTCTATTAGTAATATGTCTATTTGCTAAGCATCGGCACTAGATATGAATCCTTTATGCGAATTGTAGCTGTTTGCATGCAAATTGTTGTTGCTACTTCACTTATATCTGACTCTGCCCTAGCTAAATTTTCTCCCTGGGTCCGCCACTGCATTGAGGTGGTTGAGCCAAAATTAAGTGCATACATCTTAGATTGATCCTTTTGGAACTTGATCGCCGTCAAGAGAACCTGTGATTTATTACTCTTAGTGCTTGTCAGCACCTAGATAGCTTGGTGGAAGTTTGCGCGATGACTTCTTCAAGAAGGTTGTGAAGAAAACGAAGCTCAAGGGCCAGAACGGAAGAAATCCAAAGAAAAAAGGATCACTATGCAATTCACAAGAAATTGGTGGGCTAAACTGAAAAATGGTAAATTCCCTCAAATCCCTAGCCGTAACACGTCGCCAGGGGAGCCCGGCCGTGCTTCTTCTTCATTGGCCTTCACTTGCTTCTGCTCCTTTCCCACTTCTCCCCACCGGCGTTGGCGAGGGTCGAGCCAGACTCACTGCAACACCTCTCTCCGCGCTCCCTTCACTGACCACCAGTTCCTCCCTCTGTGCCACTGCTTCTCCAACTGATTCGCCTCCCATTCACCCGTGCTCCACCGCCATCAGCGCCACCTTCTCCTCACTGAGGTGACCTCGGCCATCTCTACCGTGCTTCATCCCGTGCGCCGCCCCAACCTCACAACCGTGCCATCGCCTTCTCCACCACTCACTGTAGCCGCCTTCTCCCACTGCTCTCTCTTCCAGCGCCAAGAGCCGTCGACTAGTTTCTTCACTATGGCGTGTTGCCACATTACTCCTCCACTCGGCCGCCACATTCTTCCTTCGGCGCCAAGAGTTGTCGTCGTCCTTATCTACTCCCTCCACCGGCGTACCACCGCATCGGCCACTACCACAGCTCCCCTGCATTGACACCATCACTCCTCCACCCGGTGCCACCTCAGCTTCTGTCAGAATATGCTATTGTCTGAAGGTTTGAAGGAGGAAGAAGTCTGAAGACAATGCTTCAACATGTCCCAGGCTAGCTACAACCCACGGTCCAGATTTTATCTTGCTTCTTTGGCGGAATATCAACGCCTCACGTTACTCCTGACATCGGTTGGTTTAGTAATTAGTTGATCCAGTGGATTAGTGCTTAACACTCTGTTAATCAGGATGTTATTTTTGTAATCGCGTCTTAGACTTTAATGTCCGGTTATGTACTCATATATATACCTTTCTGGATGAAATGGATGGGCATTCGCCGTCAAAGTAAACTTTACTGTAGCCCTAGTTCTACTTTAGCTTTAGTTCCTCTTCCGATCTTCCCCTACTCCACTTCCTGCTCTGTGATTTCCACTTTCTACTCGGATTCCTCACTCGAGATGTGACAAATTGGTATCAGAGCCACTACGAATCCTCGGCAAGAATCGGTCTGGAGTGAGTGGGTTGGGAATGCCAGTTCCTGGTAAAATCTCTGGTTACTTCCGATTTGTGGCGGCGTAGTGAATCGGTGGAGCTTGCGCTCACTTTCTCGGTCTCAGCTGGTGGCGGATTGGATCGCCCCTTGGTGAAGGTTCCGGGCTCCACTCCGGGTAAAATCCCTAAACCCTGTTCCGATCTGCGGGAAGATGACCAAATCAATGGCAAGTAATGGTGCGGAGGTGTCCGAGCTCAAGGCTGTCTGGCAAGTAGCTATGCAGGCCAACTACAAGGCCGACGTGGTTCAACGCCAGTTGGGAGACTTGCAGAAACAAGTGACCGGTATTCAAGATCGGCTGAACAGGATGGAAGCTTTGCTGCAAGGCCTGGTAAATTCTCAAGCGCGAGCAAGCAACCTGACAACGGGAAGATGTGCTCCCAATTTGCGGCCGACAGAGGAGCCAAGAACTTTGCCAGACCTGTCTCAACCAGCCGAATTGGAGATGGAGATGGCAAGAAGAAGCGAAGACATGGGGCAGATCAACATCAACAATACACAAGGAGCTCAATTACATGGTATACCTGAAGGTAATTTCAATTCTCCTTCTACTGGGTATTCTGCAGTTCCAAATGGTTGGGGTCAGAGTCGGTTGCCGCATGCTTTTGTTGCTTCTCCTACCCTCAACAATCTGAACCCTAATAGTGAACCTGACTTGGCAAGGCAGTGGTACCTGAATCCTAGAGAATACTTGAATCAACCTCAGTTCAAGTATCCTGCTAGACAGTGGAACTCCACTCCCAGCAATGATAGGGCTCCTAGCTTCTATAAGTCCCTAGCTGAAGGTCCTAAACTTGATTCCCCTGAATTTGATGGAGGAGAACCTTTAGTGGGAGCTGCAGTTCAGAAAAAGGAGACAACAATGAAATCATTCATTCCAGGAGTTTGCAAGTACTGCGGGTATAAATGGTTCTTGGGGCACAAGTGCAAACAATATCAGCAGGTTAGCTTAATGGCTGGTGAGGGTGAGGTGGTGACTCCAGAAACACCTGAACAAGAGAAAGGGGAACCTCCTCCACAATCTGGTTTGCCTAGGCCAAGCTGTTTAAAACTTGTTGCTGCATACATGAGAAACAACACTTAGCTTGGGAGTGAGCCTTTTGACATTGAAGACTTGGTCAATAATGGGAGAACTAATGGCCCGTTCCCATATTACACCTCCCGGGAACAATCCAAGTCAGTGGATATTTTGTTTGCTCCTTACAGCTATCTTATTGATCCAGGAATTCGGCGTTCCTTAACTGGCATACCATGGGACAATGCAGTACTTATATTTGATGAAGCACACAACCTGGAGAATATATGTGCGGATGTTGCCACTTTTGACTTGCTTCCCAATAACCTCACTTCTTGCTTTGCGGAAGCTCAAGAATGCATCCAGTTGTGTTCAGTAAAAAGGTCCATTGAAAATTCTTCTGATAAACAGTTTGATCCTGAAAATTATGCTATCCTCAAAGCTCTTTTAATGGCACTTGAGAAAAAAATAGTGAGCTTCATCTATCATTCTTGCGACCCCAAGGACAAGCTAATGATTACAAAATTCAATATAGTAGTATTTTTCGCGTGTTCGTTTTGCCAAAGTCAAACAATCTTCATACCTTTGTGGTTATTACACTTGATCCACCAATTCGCAAAGGACAAACATTATATCCTCACATTGTTATTTAGTTTGAGACAGGGGCAGTTTTTGAGGGATGGCTTGACTCTTTGTATGAACCTTCAAGTGCCAACGGCAATGGTGTGCATGGGTATTGTTTTTCGGGACAATTGGCAGAGGTGGTTAGAATTTTCAAGAAAATGTCCAGAGATGGTACTGAACCAAATGTTGTTACTTATAACTTGCTGATGGACTATCTTTGCAATAACGGAAGATGCGCAGAAGCAAGTACCAATGGGACTGCTAATGGGATTGCAAATACTAATAATAGTTCACTACCGCGTAAGCAAACCCACCAGAATTTATCAGTGGCTAACAATGGTTCATATGGAAGAGGACCTTTGCAAGGTGGACCTACGCTAGCAATTATGGTCACAATGGTCTTCGTTCTCGATTCGGTGGTATGATGGGCGATCTACTCTAACGGGCATCGAGATCAACCGCTAGTTCCACATCTTATGGTTGAATTCGTCTTGACAAAAAAATCAGAGCCAATGTCCAACAACAAACCTCATGGGTATGCATGTGCGAATACCTTCATGCAGGATGGGTCGACCTCTTCTAGTTATACTACTAGGATGTACCACGACAGTGATTTTATGGGCAATATGGTCCGTGCGGGAACACACTAAAAGCTGGACTTGGTTATGGATCAAATGTATATAACTCAAGAAACAAGGGACGCTGGGAGTTGTGGATACCAAATACAAGCCTAGAGGTAGGGCACCTTTTGTTTTTGGTAGTGAGAATCGGGATGGCTTTCTTGAGTGAGCAGAGGACCAAGATCCGTGGATTCAAGCACCAAAATCCTTTGGACCTCTTGTCACTATTGCTATGAAGGGTCGGGCCCTACCTACTATTGGAAAACAGGAGAATAGTGTCCTTCCAGATAACGGCCAATTTAACTAGGAAGGTTTTCCTGTAACATACAAGGATGCAAAGTTTTTCATTATCAAATCTTGCAGTGAGGATGATGTACACAAGAGTGTCAAATATAATGTGTGGGCAAGCACTCCTAATGGAAATAAGAAGTTGGATGCTGGATACCGAGAAGCTCAGGAGAAATTGAGTGAATGGCTAGTGTACTTGCTTTTCTCTGTAAACACAAGTGGTCAGTTCGTTGGTGTTGCCGAAATGGTTGGTCTGTTGACTTTGACAAGACGGGGGATTATTGGCAACAAGACAAGTGGAATGGCTGCTTTCCAGTCAAGTGGCACATTGTCAAGGATGTGCCCAACAACATCTTAAAGAACATTACGTTGGACAACAATGACAATAAGCCTGTGACAAACAGCCTTGACACTCAAGAGGTTAAGCTTGAGCAAGGTCTTGAAATGCTCAAGATTTTCAAGGACCATGTCAGCAAGACCTCAATTATGGATGGTTTATTTAAGACAAGGAAGATTATTACAAAAAGAGCTCTTAAAGCTGCTGGTCACACTGATCTTAGTGGGAATGCTTCCAAGGATGCTATGCTGATGCAAAAGCTTGGGGAAACCATTTATCCAATGAAGGAAGATTTCATTATGGTCCATCTGCAGTATTCTTGTAGTCAGTATTCTTGTAGTCATTGTTGTAACCTTATGGTGTCTGGAAAGCGTTGGGTTTGCCATCAATGCAGAAGCTTTTACATGTGTGACAAGTGTTATGATGCAGAACATCAGCTTGAAGAATCAAGAAAAATATTCTGGGACTCCCTTGTTAGTATAGAAAAAAAATCAGGGTTGAACCAATTGCTGTGCTAGAGAAACATACTTGAGGGCAAGTATGTTGTCAAGGGGAAGGGTATGTCAGAATGTGCTATTGTCTGAAGGTTTGAAGGAGGAAGAAGTCTGAAGACAACGCTTCAACATGTCCCAGGCTAGCTACAACCCACGGTCCAGATTTTATCTTGCTTCTTTGGCGGAATATCAACGCCTCACGTTACTCCTGACATCGGCTGGTTTAGTAATTAGTTGATCCAGTGGATTAGTGCTTAATACTCTGTTAATCAGGATGTTATTTTTGTAATCGCGTCTTAGACTTTAATGTTCGGTTATGTACTCATATATATACCTTTCTGGATGAAATGGATGGGCATTCGCCGTCAAAGTAAACTTTACTGTAGCCCTAGTTCTACTTTAGCTTTAGTTCCTCTTCCAATCTTCCCCTACTCCACTTCCTGCTCTGTGATTTCCACTTTCTACTCAGATTCCTCACTCGGGATGTGACAGCTTCTACCTCAACCCCGTCCTCTGTCTCGGCTTCCTCTGCTTCCCCTTCTTTCTCCTCAGTTACTGCTTTCACCCTTCCAATTTCTACTTGTCCTATTGCAATTCTTATTGCTGCTGTTACTATTACATTATGCATCTGTGAACTATTGGGGCTAGTGTCCTTTGTTCTAGAAAGAAATCTATGGGTGGATCTCGTAGGTGCTTATATAGTTTAGATGGTCTTTGGGTGAATGGAAATCCTTCTACCTGTTATTAATGGATAGGTAATAACTTCTGTTATTCCCATTTTTACGGTTTTTTATGTGAATGCTTCATAAGATAGTTGATAGATTGGATGTGCAGTAATGATCTTATTAGTTCAATTGCTGCTATTGGGAACGTTGCATTGCCAATTTAACTTGTTTGTCCTCTTTATAGCAGATGGTGGACTACAATGTACCAGGATGTGAGGGGATGCTTCTTTGGACAAGGGAGTAAGGTAAGGGACTAAGGGAGACCCTGAACCCTGCATCTGCATGTATGTAATAATTTATGCTGCTGGTTTGAAATATGAATTGATGTTGAGTCTGAATTTCAGTCAACCAAAAGCCAAGGCCATCAGAGACTGGATCACTGGAGTGCACCCAAACACCGAGCTGAGCACTCCCACCCTGTCATTACTTGTTCATTACTAGCAAGGAAATGAAATTTGATATGAGTTATATTCTTGTTCAGTGATGTGAATTTGATATGTGGTCTATTCATGTTCAGTGGAGTCACTACAGAGGGTCAAGGCATTAAGGTTGAGTCATCAGCTGCTCCTGAAGCCTCAACTCCTGATGTTACTGAAGCAAAGGTTAGTAGGTTACACAACCTTTACCTTCTGTTTTGGTTGGAAGTCAATACTCTTAACACATGCACGAATCTAAATTTAAGTAAATCATTCTTAACTATTTTGCAAGTTGGCACGGTTGCCCCATCTAATTTATGTTTGGTCATCACCATAGAAATGGTTTGTATCTTATCGATAGTCAATAGAATGTCCCAATTGATTATATTTTCGAACATGCACTGACTCTAGCAATAGGATTACATCAAGTATTCTTGTTTAAATCTTTTGTATATATTGAGTGTATATTGCAATGTACATATAAACAAAAAGAGAAAAATGTCAAGCATCCTGTTTTAGTCATTTGTCTACTGTTGAGCGTATAACATGACGTTGAGAATTAATGTGAAATAGGCTCATATATGTATAGTAATGTAAATTTAATTTGTGGCAAAATTTAATCTATTGCATTAAGATATTGCCACGAAATCTAGTCCGTTGCATTAAGCTATTGCTACGAAAATTGATATATTGCAATAAGCTATTACCACGATATCCAGCACATTGCATTAATCTATCCCACGAAATCCAGCTCGTTGCATAAATCTATTGCCACGAAATGTAAATCATGACAATATGTACATGTTGCAACATTTTCTGTTTATGATGATAGAATGCTATCGCAACGGTACCATCGTTACAATATGATAATTTATCACCACGATTTATTTTTTGTTGCAATAAGCTATTACCATAAGGTTTATTGCAACGCTTGACAACAATTTTAATTTTGTTGCAAAATGTGCATATTGCAACAATTTTAGTTTTAATGCAACAATTAATTTCATTGTAATAATCGTGGTTCCTTGTGGTGAACAGGACCCTGGCAGTGGTAATGTAACTGTAAAATTCTTGAAACATAAGTTACCAGGGCAGGGTAAGATTGCCTAGCCAAATTGATTGCTCATTTCTCTGCTCTAGACATATTCAAAGCTTTCAGCTTCTCTCCAGAGCCCGCATGATAAAATGCGATATCTCTACAAATGTGCAGGTTATTTTGGACATGGAATTGGTCTACAAAGATAGCGTAACTTTGACCATGGATTTTTATCACAATATCAATACGTCGCTAACAAGAGAAGGAATATTTAGCTACTAAAGTTTTTTTTCCGGAAAAGTTACTATGTTTGACGTTGCTCGTTGCCTGACGAATGGAGCTACTACGACTGCGACAGGCTCCCGTTTTACGTCAGAACTGTGCTGCTTCCACTCTTATAGACCAATCTTTTTTCCGAAAGACTGACAGTCTTCCTACGCAGAACATCAAGCGTGTGATTCACAAGCAGCTCGTCAGTCGGTACTGGTGTCCTATCGCTGATGTACCAGCAGCTGAGTATCCAGAGCTGCGTGCCTAACAACATCAGCACCCTACTTTCACTGCTTCAGAATAAGATTCCGAAGAAGTCGATTTCAAAATCAAAGAATACACAAACAAAAAGAAGGGCAAGGAACATGGACATATGGCAACTTTTTTTGTGCCCATGCAGGAATAATCCCTTAAAACCGTTTGTCCAGAGATGCAAACTGGTGATTCCGAAGAATGGGGTCCAAAGGACCACATTCATCGATACAATGAAATCAACAGGTGCATGCCTAGCACCACATCAGGAGAACCGTGAACAGCACAATATTAATACAAAAAGAACATGGTCGTTTAATGTGAACTGTTCCTTTCATCCCACCCCAGTACCCTGTTCAGATGAATCTCACAGCACGATATTTGCATCATCCATACATCCCACACAAGTACCAGTGTGCTACAACCATGCCTGCCACCCATGCACAGATATCTAGGGTAGCCAGGAATCATGTGATAGCATCAACAGCATTACAGTGTAACACAAGAGAACAAAACAAGAAGCTCCAGACAACAAAAGGAATATGGACTAACATGGTCTGACGATAGCATTTTAGTTCTAATATAACACATACAGCATTTAGTTCTTACCCACAACGTAGTAGCATTGTCTGATAACACTGACAGAAAACATAATAGCAACTGCTGATAACACCGGAACATCAACAAAAGCAACATGCTAAGCTTGATATTACAAACGACTAAGCTACATACTGCTCCTTCGCTGCTAGATGACAAAACACATAACAATATAGCAGATACTTCAGCACAGGGTAAAACGGACTGCAAAACCAGACCAGACCTACATAAGCACAGGAGTCCAAAATCAGTATCAGCTAAGGAACAAGCATTTCACAGAAAACTGAAAAGTTCTAAGAGGCACACGGCTACCTTATTGGAGTCTGCATGTTCCGCAGGTCTCCAGAGTGACTTTCTTTCTCAAGACTCAAGATCACTCGAGGCTTCAAGAAAACCAACTCCTAAAGTGGTTCGTGAACTTGGGGTCGGAATGAACGAGGATGTGATTGACTAAAGCATTGGTGCTAGATGCAACTTGTGAAGTGACATGAGATGGACTTAAAATGAATGAAGGCGGACAGAATATGACATGCTAGATATGCAAGTATGCAACAAACTGAAAGAGTGGGAAGTTAGCATTGGCATAGAAGGGAGCAAGACGTAAGGGGACTTCCATCTTCCACCCAGCTTCTTCCTTTCCAAAAAACCAGAAGAGCCAGTGAGGAGAGATTCCGGTCTTCACTGCAGAGCACCGGGAAGTCAAGAAGGTCATGAGTGAGAATCAGTTGGCAAGAGAATACAAGGAATGTATGTATGCAAGGATATGCAATACCCATGAAGTGTAGGTATTCTATAAATATTGAACATCTGATTGGGGACTAGGATGTATGCGACAGATAACAAACTACCACACTACGCTATTCTCCCTAACACGAACTGGCAGAGTTCCACTGTCGGTTCAACATAGGTATCATGGATGCAAATGATGCAATTCTAGGAAGATTTCAAACTACACCTAGGAACAAATACTTGAGGACACAGGAAATATGTAGGTGAATACAAGCTACAAAGGTGTCATCAACTGCCGTCCACCCTAGCCTTACCCAAGTATCCACCTTCACAACAAAACCAACACGGCAGTATCTACTATCCAACCTTCAGAAAATGCTTCACCTACAAAACTCCCACCCCCACCATGATCTTGACCATACGGTACCTCACCCAAGTTATGATTCCCATTACTCTATACACTACTATGCATGCGAACAGGCTAAAGTCAGTGGAAGACAACCTATATACACAGGAACTACCCTTCCATCCTCCCATTCTTCAATTATCTGTGATATCTAAATGGAGTATCCTCCTCAGATTCTCCGTCGCAATAGCAGTTTCATTATCATTAAAGAAGTCAAACCCCGATCCACCCACTGGTGAGGAGGGAGCCGATTTAGCATGCGGCCTCACCTCCACATCATCAGACCGCTCAACGGGTGGCAGCTCAAGCGAGATGCTGCGCTTCTGGCGGAGGGAGAACTTGGGGATCGGCAGCGAGCTAGGGGGCGGTGAGTTGGAGAATGCTGGACCCGCCCACAGCTCGGGCCGGGAGGGCGGAGACATTGAGGGGCTTATGGAGATAGTCCGGCTGCGCTTGCCACCGTGGCGTGGCTGCTGCTTCGGCGTCTTGGACTCTGGGGATGAGTAGGTGCGGGTGGGCGGCAGTGGAGACGGGAGGAGACCCACAAAGGCACCGGAGTGGAAAGACCGGCAGTTCATGCCACGAAAGCCATGGGAGGGAGGCGGTGACGAGAAGTGTGGTTCCGATGACTTGATTCGGCTACCAGAGTGGTGGTGGTTGCGGTGCTGCGACATAACCACAAGAGCCTCCATCGCCGAAGATGGTGGTGTTGGTGATGCTGGATGTGAAAGGTGGTCACTTTCCGATATAACTTAGGCAGCTCGGCGCGGCGGGTCACACGATGCCCTAGTGCAAAACAAACAGGACACACGAGGAGATCAAAAGGCGGCATTTTTAATCCTATAATCAACAGAAACTAGTACAATAGCACAGCAAGAACAATCATGATGCAAATACGAGCAAAAACCTAACGAGGAGATCAAAAGGCGGCATTTTTAATCCTATAATCAACAGAAACCAGTACAAATACCACAGAAAGAACAAGCCTGATCGAGCAAAAACCTAACGAGAAGATCAAAAGGCGGCACTTTTAATCCTACAATAAACAGAAACCGGTACAAATACCACAGCAAGAACAATCCTGATGCAAATACGAGCAAAAACCTAACGAAGAAACATATGGCAAAGCGCCCCCCATCTAACAGCACACATCAGAAACCCCTCAAATCCCCAGACTCAGTCGGTAGAGACGAGCAGCAACTGTGGTAGAAGTTGCAGTTTTGATGAATAAACCACAAGAAAACAAGCAAAAGTAAGGAAAAGGTCGCGACTTTCACCCCAAAACTAGAGAAGAAACAGAGATTCTCCGATGGATACCTTCCAGATCTACAGCCGAAGAGCGGATCGAACCCACCACAGAGAACGTCGTCTCCTCCACACTTCTCCCCGCCGTTCTACGGCAGATCCGCGCCGCGAACACACTGCATCCACACGCGCGCAACGCAAGCGCAACCCGATCAACATAAACACCCAAAAAAATCACCAAAACAAACTACCAACCCCAACCCCCAACCCACCGGTTCGTCGGAGCAGGCCAGCAACGGATCCGATCCGGCGCGGAAAAATCCCGAGGAAAATGCCCGCGCGATCCGGACGACGCAACGCGCCGATCTAGGAGACGAACGGCCGGATCTAGGATACGCAAACCGAGCAAAAAGAGGGATTTTTTGGGGGTTGTTCGGTGAGAGCTCGGGGAAGAAGGGCTGGTGGGGCGGAGGGGAGGTAGAGACGAGACGAGACGGCGACGGACTTGAAACGGGATCCGCAGTGGCAGTTGATAAAAACCCGGGCGTCCGGTTACGTGGGGATGCGTGGGCGCGTCCGCATCGGGGTAGTCTGTGCGGGGTTAAGTTATGGCCGTTGGATCGTCGTGGCCGGCGGGATTGGACGGTGATCGTGAGGGGATGGTAGGCGTAGGGAGGTGTGGTGCGGGTGGGTGGGTGGAGTGGGAGAGTGGGCTCCGCGGTTTGGGAGAGTCAGCCACTTGGCCTCATCCACTTGTACACTGCCGAATAACAGTACGGCAGATAAAAAACCTATGAGTTTTCAAGATCGAATATATGTATATTTGGCACTACCAAGATTACACTCCGATGCGGTTTGATGCCTTCGTGCTGTTCTTTTAGATTACAACTAATTGTTTTTAATTATGACTAATAGTTTTGTCCGTATTTTTCAGATGATGGTGGATAATTGAGATGGTGACATAGATAAATTTTCTACGTGCTATATGTCAATATTTTACCCAGTTGATTAGTGTATCAAGTACAACATAAAGTAGGGCCATGTATTGTATTAAGGAAATTTCTACAAATATAGTAGGAATTATGTACAAATTACTTTCTCCATTCTTTTTTACTTAATTTTTTAGAATTCGAGCCGTCAAAAATTTTAAAGCTTGACCGTCAGTATATTTAAAACTATTTAGATTGGATATATAAAAATTATAATATTATATTTATCGTTAAAAATATTTTATAATATTATAATTTTATTAGTATATCTTAGTATAAACTTATAAAAAAGTAGTAATCAAAATCACATCTTAAGTACCACAAAAAAATTAAAAATGCCAAATCTCTACTCCTTAAAAATGTGAGCTGGTAGTCGTCGGTCCGTTCTCCCTCCTCTCTTCTCAGCTATCTGATTAAAGATCAGCCATTCAGATCCGCATGTAGGTAGTTCTTCCGCTCCTCGTAGAAAAGGTCAGGCCGATGTGTGGGCCGCGCTCCTCCTATTCTCTTCCCCTGCATCCTCCACCTCCTGCAACCACTCCACCTCAACCGCCGCCTCCTTCTTTCCCCCAAACCCTCGTGCTGCGCCTCCTCCTCCTCAGCGCTGCCACCAATTCCTTCCCCATGTGACAGCGTCTGGTTGCAGTCCTCCACCTTCCCCAGCAGTGCCACATCCCCCCGTCGCCACCTCCCCAACGCATTCGCCCGCCGCCGCCTCTCCCCATCTACTCGCCGCCACCTCCCCACCTCCACCTCCCGCAACCGCCGCCTCCTTCTCTCCCCCAAACCCTCGTGTCGCGCATCCTTCTCCTTAGTGTCACCACCAATTCCTTCCCCATGCGTCAACGTCTGGCCGCGGTCCCCCAACTTACCCCAACAATGTCGTATCCCCTATCGTCGCCTCCCCAACGCATTCGCCCACCACCTCCTTTCCCCCATCTGCCCGCCACTGCCTCCCTACCTCCACTTCCCGCAACCGCCGCTTCCTTCCCTCCCCCGGACCCTCGTGCCACGCCTCCTCCTCCTCGGCGCCGCCACCAATTCCATCTCCCATAGCCCCTCCAACCAACAGCACGACACTCGGTGACAGCAGCTGGTGGATCGGGGAGAATGGCGCTCGACGACAGTGGCCGTGGATCAGAGAGAAGGGCGCTCAGCAGTGGCAGCGGTGGCTTCCTCTTACTACGCCTGCCCGAGTGGCTCTCCCCCCACCACCACCGCCCAGCGGTCGCTCGCTCGGTGAGCCTCTCTACCTTCTTTTGCTCTTCGCATGGAGCTCATCGCACTATCTAACGATTTTGGTCTCCCAAGCTGGTCATCAAAGTTGGTGCCGTGGTCAAATGGGGCCGTGGTTAAGGGGCCATGGCCGAAATCGAGGGGTCGTGGTCAAAGTCGAAACCGTGGTTGAAGGGGGTCGTGGCTGAAGTCGAAGATTCATGATCGAAGTCGAAGCCGTGGTTGAAAGGGCAGTGGTCAAAGTTGAAGGGTCGTGTTCGAAGTCGAAGAGCCGTGGTCGAAGTCCAAACCATGGTCGAAGGGGGACAGTGGTCGAAGAGGGCAATGGTCGAAGTCAAAGGGTCGTGGTTGAAATCAGGTCGTGGTCGAAGTCGAAGGGCGCCATGGTCGAAGGGGACAGTGGTCGAAGGGGGCAGTGGTTGAAGTTGAAGGGTCGTGGACGAAGTCGGTCCGCGGACGAAGTCGAATGGCCATGGACAAAGTCGGTCCACAGTTGAAGTCGAAGGGTTGTGGTCAAAGTCAAGCCGTGGTCGAAGTCAAAGGGTCATGGTCGAAGTCCAAACCATAGTTGAAGGGGGCAGTGGTCGAAGTTGAAGGGTCATGGACAAAATTGGTCCGCGGTCGAAGTTGAAGGGCTGTGGTCAAAGTCGAAGGGTTGTGGTCGAAGTTTAAGCCATGGTCGAAGGGCCAGTGGCCAAAGTCGAAGGGTCGTGGACAAAGTCTATCCATAGTCAAAGTCGAAGGGTCGTGGATAAAGTCAGTCCACAGTCAAAGTCGAAGGGTTGTGGTTGAAGTCAGGCCTTGGTCGAAGTCGAAGGGTCATGGTTGAAGTCCAAACTGTGGTCGAAGGGGGTAGTGGTCGAAATCAAAGGGTCATGGACAAAATTGGTTCGCGATCGAAGTCGAAGGGCCGTGGTCAAAGTCGAAGGGTCGTGGTCGAAGTCCAAGCCGTGGTCGAAGGGGGACAGTGGTCGAAGGGCCAGTGGCCGAAGTTTAAGGGCCATAGATGAAGTCGGTCCACGGTCGAAGTCGAAGGGCCATGGTCAACGTCAGGGCCATGGTCGACATGGAGGCCATGGTCAAAGGGGGCTGTGGTTGAGGGGCCATGACCGAAGTCGAAGATCCGTGGTCGAAGTTGATGCCGTGGTCGAAGGGGGCAGTGGTCAAAGGGGGAAGTGGTCAACGTCGAAGGGCCATGGTCATCGAAGAGGACAGTGGTCGAAGTCGAAGCCGTGGTCGACATCAAAGGGTCATGGTCAAAGGGGATAGTGGTCGAAGGGGACGGTGGTCGAAAGGGAAGTGGTCGACGTCGAAAGGTCATGTCAAAGGGGACAATGGTTGAAGGAGGCAGTGGTCGAAGTCGAAGATCCATAATCAAAGTCAAAGATCTGTGGTCAAAGTCGAAGCCGTGATCAAAGGGGGCTGTGGTTGAAAGGAGAAGTGGTCATTGTCGAAAAGTCATGGTCGAAGGGGATAGTGGTCGAAGGGGGTGGTGGTCGAAGGGGGAAGTGGTCGACGTCAAAGGGCTGTAGTCGAAGGGGATAGTGGTCGAAGGGGGCAGTGGTCGAAGTCGCAGATCCGTGGTTGAAGTCGAAGATCTGTGGTCGAAGTCAAAGCCATGGTCAAAGGGGGTCGTTGTTGAAGGTGGAAGTGTTCGATGTCGAAGGGCCGCGGTTGAAGGGGACAGTGGTCGAAGTGGGTAGTGGTCAAAGTCGAAGATCCTTGGTTAAAGCCAAAGCTATGGTTGTCGAAGGGCCATGGTCGAAGGGGACAGTGGTCGAAGGGGGCAGTGGTCGATGTCAAAGATCTGTGGTCATCGTCGAAGCCGTGGTCGAAGAGGGAAGTGGTCAACGTTGAAGGGCCGTGGTCGAAGGGGATAGTTGTTGAAGAGGGCAGTGCTGGAAGTCGCGGTCATGGTCGTAGTCATAGCGCCCATGGACATGGTCATAACAGTCATGGTCGTAGTCGTAGTGCCAACCCAGAGGGCACCTGCTGGTTCATCCACAACCTCAGCCGCTACGAGTTCCCCCTCCAGTTGGACATCCCCATCGCCTACCCCTAGGTCACCCCCGAGATCGAGCTCCCCACCCTCGACGGCAAGACCCACAAGGTCTCGTACCCTCCATAGATTGTAATATGCTTTTGACCACGAGGTGTGATCGACGGCTTCTGATTTATGACCGCGAGCACTGGTCGATGTGTTCCGACGTACGACCACGTGGTGTGGTCGATGTCTTATGACTTACAACCATGAGCGCTAGTTGAAGTCGAAGATTCATGGTCAAAGTCGAAGCTGTGGTCGAAGGGAGCTGTGGTCGAAGGGGACCGTGGTCGAAGGGGAAGTGGTCGACGTCGAAGGGCTGTGGTCGAAGGGGGCCGTGGTCGAAGGGGGAAGTGGTCGACATCGAAGGGCCGTGGTCAAAGGGGACAGTGGTTGAAGAGGCAGTGGCTGAAGTCGAAGGGGGCAGTGGTCGAAGTCGGGGCCATGGTCGAAGTCGACGCCGTGGTCAAAGTCGAGGTCATGGTCGAAGAGGGCCGTGGTCGAAGGGGGTCGTGGTCGACGTCAAAGGGCCGTGGTCAAAGTCAGGGCCGAGCAGGCTGGCGCCGGCAGTCGGGCAATAGGGCACAAGCGCACCAGAGGCCTGCCAACTTACGACCACCAGTGATGGTTGACTATTCCCGACCTATGATCAAATGCGATGGTCAACGGCTTCTAACTTACAACCACGAGGTGTGATCGATGGCTTCTGATTTATGACCATGAGCACTTGGTTACGGCTATGAGGGGAACACTGGGTGTGCCAGAGGTGTGTATGGGGTGGTGGCTGGTTGTGAGAGGGAGTGGCGGTGGTGAATTTGGTTTTGGTCGCTCCAACGCACGGACATGGTATAATCTAGGATGTGTCAGTGCATCATAGACGAGGTGTACGGCGGCTGGAAGTGTGGATCGAATGAGAAAGAGGCGGTGAGATGGCAGCGATGAGTTTTATCATAAAATGAATAGTGTCGACCGGCTGGTTTTGCACAAGTGAGCAGAGGAGGTAGCAAAATTAAGAAAGGATTATGCCAGAGAATGGAGGGAGTGTTGAATTGGCAAAGATTCAAATGAGATCAGAATCCAATGAAGCTCAATACATTTTCAAATTCTGGGTTGTTTCAGCCTCCCCCCTAAAAAGAATCTCATCCTCAAGATTCACCCAGGTTACGGATTGGGTTGAAAAACACAATTTTTTTACATTTTTGATTCCTTTCTTTAAGTCTTGTCCATCATTCAGGGTGAGCTTCATGTAGTATTTGCCAACCGGTGCTTCTATTGGTCCGTTGTCCTTTTTGGTTATATCCGGGCTCCCATGGCTTCATGAAGTTTTCTCAAAGTATAGATGTGACTTGTACTCCTTGGCTTGGGACGAGTCGCTCTAAAATTTCATGTAGCACTACCACTTTGGTTAGGGATAGTTGTGCTAACTTTATCTTTTCGTAGGTTTGCTTTAACTGGTAGGAAATGTGCTATTTTAGTCAATCGGTCTACAATCATTCATAGCCTCATATCCTTCTCATGTCTTTGGAAATCCTATAATAAAATCCACACCAAGGTCTTCTCATTTCCTTTCCAGGACTTTTGATGGTCTAGCTTTACTTTCTGGCATACATCATAGTGTTATATGTATTCTGAGGTTCCTCCTTTCGTATTATTTTACCAGAATCCTTTTTCAGTTCTTGATACATCCCATCCTTCCATCTTCATTGATGTAGATTTAATTTTAGCTGATTAATGTGTGTATTTTGGTGAGTAGGGTAATCTCTTTCATGTGGTGACCAACTTGAAGAGATGATATAACTTTTCTATCTTGCTTTAGCACCCATTTTAGTCCCTGTTTTGGAGGTGTTACTATAAAGATGAAAATCCTTCAGGATTAGGGAATATTAGAACTGGGGTTGTGGTCAATCTAGTCTTTAGCTCCTAAAAACTTCCTTGTCACACTTGAGTTTCTACATGCTCTTTGTTTTGACTATACCTGTATATCATCCTTGTATACATCAAATTATGACATGCCTTGCATCTTTCTGTAAACTATTTTGATTTATTTCTCAGAATCTCTACAGGTACTCATTTTGTATATCAATTTCCTTTAGTGTCCTTTAAGATGTGTCCGGTTTATCTTGTACCGGTGTCTTGTGTTTCATGGTCTCATCACATTCCTGCTACGTCACTTCGACTTTCTACCTAAGACTAAGTTGGCTCCTCTTTAGAACCCAATCCTTGTATATAGCCATTCAAAACTCCTCTTTTGTCCTACTCTCCTCAAGATAGTTTGAAGTTGTACATCAAGTTTACCGCGATTGATTTTAATACAGCACAAGCTTCTTTATTCCTTACACCATCGTACAGACAACTCACGTATACTTCTATAATCTTACAACACACCTTAGTCCAAATAGTTTATAAGTGGACTACTTGCTTATACAAAAGTATGACATATCATTCATTTCATGTCTTGTTCCTAACCGATAGTGTTGCTCGACGCTTGCTTTTGACTTTTCTGATTGTCTTCTTTGTCACTTTTCCTTACATCATTTCTTTAGGGTGGAATCGTCTCCTTTTCTACTCAAGCTTTCTTGGGATGAGTTCCCTCTTCATCCATTGGCGGTTGTTATAAGGTTGGTGTCTGTCTTTTGGCTTATACCCGAGCCTCCTTCTTAGGTAAGGATCTCAGTGGACATTGGCAATGATAATGTCCATTTTGTTCACAGTGAAAACAAGTTGTATATGCCAAAATCAAAGGATCATTTCGCTCAATAATCTTCACGTATCATGATATCTCTTCTTCCATTCAGAGGGCTCGATCGACTAGAGCTTGTAAGTCTAGAAATTTGATGGTCATAATATTGCGCTTTGTTTTTGGTTGCAAGCCTCTTATGAAGTATCCCATCCTTTTTGCTCTGGTGTTCACATCTTTCTTAAGTATATTGAGATAAATTATGAAATTGTTGCAGATATTCCGTGATAGACTTGTCTTCTTATCGTAGATTAAGAAATTATTGATGTTTTTCTATGATAACCTCTGGAGAGATGTGGGCCTTAAAAAACTCTTCCCATGTAATATTATCTTTATTCAGATGTACCCACTGAATAACATTCCATCAACTAATTGTTGGTTCTGACATCTGGTAAGTTGCAAAGACTAATTGCTGGTTCTGACAGCTGGTAAGTTACAAAGAGAATCTTCTCTGTATTTGTACATTGAACAATGTCCATCATCTTCTCGATATCTTGTAACCAATTGTCTGCACTTAAGTGGCTTTGTTGCTAATGAGAATTTAGGTGGTTGAGTTTTCTGAAAGGTTGTAAATTCAGATGCAGTTGCACTACATGTTGGCACTAACTCTTCCGGTAACATTCTTGTAGTAAGTTTTTCCAATATTCTTGCTTGTTTGGTCCAGTATCTTAGCTTGTCCTTGTTCACATTTAATCTGGTTTCTCTTTATGGTTAGCTAGGACTTTAACCACACTAGGTTGTCTTTCCTGACTCCTGTTCTCCATTTGTTGTACTGTCAGATCTGTTGTGCTTGTTTGGCAGTAACCGAGACTTAGGAATCAGTTCTGTAATATTTTTAGGCTAGCAAAGGAAAGTAAGACTGAAATAAGGGTGAGAGCAAGAAGGTAGGTAAGAAAATGAAGTGAGATTAAATGACCTTTCTGATTGCTTTTGTAGGACACTTCCCTAAAACTTCATGTATACTTGCAAGGATAATCCCACATCTTTCATTATTCCACGTTCATGGGCTAATTCATTTCCATGCTACTTCTATATATATATATATATATATGTGTGTGTGTGTGTGTGTGTGTGTGTGTGTGTGTGTGTGTGTGTGCGCGCGCGCGCGCGCGCGCGCGCTTAAAATCAAATGGCCTTTTAAATTTGGCTTCTACTTATTGCTATCTATCCTAACTTTCTTTTATTGCTTAGTCATAACATCATTACTATCTAAAACTCCAAATAAATATTACCATTTATCTAATCCGCCGAATGTATAATTTTTATTCCATCATTCCTAACTTTATTAATCGAATCATGGCTATCCAAATTCAACATAAATCCCAACTTCAACCATGAATATATAAATCCAACCTCAAATATGTTATAATCCAGTATTCTTATTTTAAATCTGCTAATATCATTTATATCAAGATTTTTCCTAAAAATCCAATTCTTTTTGTCATTGATTCTTAAGCTCAGTCTACTCATCTAGTGATCAACTACGCTTCTTACTACCTACTTCTAAATTTATTCACCATTATAAACATTCACCGAAAATTAATCAGGGTTGTAATCCAATATCACTATTTAACATCCACCAAAAATGATATAATTGATCAGGCCTAAAATCCAGTAATTATTATCACATTCCTTATTTCTCCAAGACCCAACTTATCCATTTTTCTAATCAATTTGATCCAACAATTTCCATTACTTTATCCATTCAAACTCTTCCTACATCAACATAATTCCATCAATATCTTTGGTCATCATCGTCTCATATTTCAATTCCTTATAGGCTTATCTATTTCACTTACAACTTCCATAGGTATAATTCAACCTATTTGTTGCAATCAAAATTTTGCATTTAATTTCTTCTGAGATTTGTTTGATGGGTAAGAAGAGAACAGAAAAACATAGGTAAGAATTGAGATGAAATGGGATAGAAGTAGAGAACTTTTAACAAAATCTTTGTTCAAAACCAGGAATTAGTTTTACAGAAATTACTTATACAGCAGCCGAATAGGTTAATAGTGCAATTTGGTTATTAATACAATCAGAAATCCTCTACTTGAATTGTTTTACCCATTGCATCAAGAATATCAAGTGGGTATTGTTTGCTAACTACTTGAGCGGTGACCTTATATCTTTTCAGAAGGAAAAGCTTTGGTCAGGGTATTCGTACTATTCTTCTCAATACCATCCTTAACACTTCTTCATCTAAGGTTAGCTTTCGTTTCATTTGGTCAAATACCTACAACAAGTAGTTAGTCTAAATGACTCCTCGTGTTTTTGAGATTTTGACAAAATCAAAAAGAAACTTTTAATGCACAACTAAGAGAGATGAGATAGAAACAGAAATAATACTTTCGGTTTTCGAAATGCTTTTGTATTTGAAAATAAGGTTTCACAAAAACTCATATTTTTATCGTAACCAGATCCTTTCTATCGTAGAACCATTTAAAATTCTGACAGCAAAATGCTAAGTCTCTTAGAAATGGAAATTTGTTGAATTCTAGAATTACCATGTTACTTTTTATAATATATTTAATATTACTAAGTCTTGTCAAGGTGAATATGGCCATCAAATTAAACAGGGCTTTTTCGGGTGGTAGGATATTAGCTAATATCATGTCATTCTAAATATTTGTTTTTAAAAAAATAATAGTGCGCAAATAATGTAATAAAAATACTGATAAATGAATAATTAGAGGAATGTAGGTTTAATATGATCAAAGATATGTGACTTGCCTCTTTATCCATAGTTTCTATGGTCTTCAGGTTGGATACTGACTTTCTGAATTATTTTTGTAGCTCTTTTGTTGACCAGCTCATGTGGTCCAAATACTAATGCAGAAAATGAATACAAATAAGCTCCTGCTTTGCAGAATGCAAACTGGGAACAAAATACAAATAAATAACCAAAAGAAAGTAGGCTTGGGTGGTCAGGGTTTAGGTGGTGCTTGATTTGGTTAAACGGAGTTGGAATTGAGTTAGATAAGCTTAAGACAATCGAGTTGGCTATATAGGTGGTATTTTGGTTTCGGCGAAAGGTTACAGATATGGATAGTTTTTGGATTTTGGGGTCTGAACATTATCTAGGTTGTTTAGAGTTTTATCAGAGTCTAGGGTGGCGAAGCGGAGTTGGGAAGGGTGTAGACATGCTCAAGACAATCAAGTAGGTATACATGTGTTTTTAGGGCTTCGATAAACAATGACGACTGACATAGTACTGGACATAGATTTGGAAGGATATCTAGATGGGTTAAGGTTTTGTTAGAGCATATGCAGGCTAAGTAAAGTTGAGAATAGACTTTATGGCTCAAAATGATCACGGCAAGTGTATAGATTTTAGCGAACAGTAGAGGCTTTATACCAAATTGGATTTAGGATTCGATGTGGTGTTTCGGTGGGCTAGGAGTTTATTGGTATCTGATATGGGCAAATGGAGCTGAGGATAGGGTAGACAGGATCGAAATGGATGAAATGGATATATTTTATATTTTTGGGAATAGATGAACAATAACGAGTACTACTGTTCATCATAGGTATGGTACTATTCATGGTGGGTTTTGTACTGTTCACTACCAGGTTTTTACTATTCAAACCGGGTCAGCTGCTACAGTACCGGGTTGGCACTGTTCATCTTCCACCTCCCACGCGGCTACTGTAGCAGCCAAACATGGGACTTTTGCAACGGCAAATCCCGATGCTACGGTCAACTTTGGCGGAAACCGGGGGCATGGATGGACTCCTGGGACTAAGGGGAATCCATTTTTGGCCTTGGGTGTGATTGGGGATGGCCGAAACTTCGCTGATGGTGAGGTGTCTTCACGGTAGTTTTTAATTGCACCATCTTGCTAAAATTTGCGCATCTCTTTTGGAGTTAGTCCAAGCTTGCTGCCCGTTGATGTGGGAGTACCAAACTAAGTACATGAACATGGAGTTTCAGTAATGGCAATTACATATATTCAGGAAGACATGGCAGTTGCTCTGCTATCAAATACTAGTTGTTGTAGTTATATGTGCATTCTTATCATCAAAATGATGCGCATCTCTTTTGGAGTTAGTCCAAGCTTGCTGCCCGCTGATGTGGGAATAGCAAAATGAGACCCTGTTTATTTTGGCTTTTTATATGGCTTATAAGCAAAAAAAGCCAGAGACTAAACAAATATGTGGCCTTTTCATCTAGCTTATGAAAAGCTTAAGCCATTTTAAACCTGAAAGCTAAAAGCAATTGGAGAGGTGTTTTCTTTGGCTTTTATGGAATGGGATATCCCTTTGCCACTCAAGTTCACTAAAATTATCCACCAAATGCCATTCATATATAACTCCAAATCCTTTCATTTTTTTTCTCCTTTTTCCTCCTTCCCACTCTGTTTCTTTTCCCTCACCATCTCCCCCCATGAAGCTCAACACCGGCCTCCCTCTTCCCCACGCTCACCGCCGCTGACCTCCCTATTCCCCGCGCCACCTCCGCTAGCCTCCCTCATCCCCACGCCTCACCTCCACCGGCCTCCCTCTTCCTCGCACCCCGACGCTGCTGGCCTCCCTCTTCCCCGCACCCTGACGCCACCGGCCTCCCTCGTCCCCGCGCCCCACCTCCGCCAGCCTCCCTCTTCCCCACGCTCGACGTTGTTGGCCTCCCTCGTCCCCGTGCCCACCTCCGCCGACCTCCCTCGTCCCCGTGCCCCACCTCCGCCGACCCCCTCTTCCCCATGCCTAACGTAGCCGGCCTCCCCGCGCCCCAGCGCCGCTGGCCTCCCTTGTCCCCACGCTCACCTCCGCCGGCCTCACTCGTCCCCGCGCCCCACCTCCACTGACCTCCCTCTTCCCTCGCGCCCCGACGCCGTTGGCCTCCCTCGTCCCCCGCCCACCTCTACCGGACTCCCTCGTCCTCGAGCCCCACCTTCGTCGACCTCCCTCTTCCCCACGCCCCGACGCCGCTGGCCTCCCTCGTCCCCGCGCCCTGACACTGCCGGCCTCCCTTTCCCCACACTCGATGCCGTCGGCCTCCTTCTTCCCCGCGCTCGTCGCCGCCAGCATTGATTGTTGTGTGTTCGTACATTATTTGTGAATTTGTTATGTGTTCATACATGATTGAAGACTAAGGAAAAGCCAGAAAGCCTAATCTTAAGCAAACATGATCTATACCTGATTTGCTTAAAAGTTAGGTGCTTATAAGCTGATTAAGCCAAAAAGCTAACTTTAAGCTATAAGCTAGAAAAATCTAAGCCAAAATAAACAGGGCATAAGTACATGAACATGGAGTTTCAGTAATGGCAATTACATATATTCAGAAAGACATGGCAGTTGCTCTGCTATCAAATACTAGTTAGTAGTTATATGTGCAATCTTGTCCTCAGAATGATGCGATGTACCTCTCTCCTTTTTTGTTTGGTCGCCATACTTTTTTGTGTAGATTTTAACTATGATGCAAGAAACATGTATATATATGCTAATGTGATGTTCAATTAGTTCACTTATAAGCCTCCGCATTGACCTGGAAGTTCCTTATTGTCATTTGTTCTTCTTGGCATGATGCTTGCAAGCTCTGCATGCAAGGTTATTTGGACATCGATTGTATTGTTAGCTATTTTCTTCAGTACAAAGCTTCATGCAGGTTCAGGTAGAGCACAACAGAAAAGTGGTATATCCAGTAAGGAAGAGTTTGGCACACTGATCACAAACTTGCATATACAAATTTCAGAGATTTCTTAATGCTTGCACCTCGAAGTGAAAATTATACACAGGTGAGTGGAATTGCTCTGCAATCCTACCAACGTGTGTGTGTCTCCTGAAACATGTATGACAGCTATGCTTTTTTTCTGTAATGAAACAAAACCAAAAATTTCAAAAGAAACTTGAATTCTCATTTGATTTTGCTTTCTTGTGAACCCTAGCCTAATCTAGCTCAAATCTCAACCATCCAAGCCCTAAAATCTCTGCTGCATTGCGCCAACAGCGGATTTTTGCACCGGTGTAAGATCGAGGAGGCCGACTAGAGGGGGTGAATAGGCGGTTTTAAATTTTTCTTTTAAACTACTACCAAATTTATAATGCGAAAGTGTGAACTATATGGTTTTCACAAGTAAAACCTACAACATATAAATTTGACTAACTGCACCAATGAAATAATTCTAAATCAATATAAGCAATCCTAGGAAAACAAGTAATCTAATCAATTCAACGAATATAAATACTTGAATATGAATTGCTAAAAGGTAAATTGAGCACAAGATAACAAACCACAAGGACACTTGATGTTTTTACTGTGGTGTTCGGAAACTTGCCGGTTTCCCCTAGTCCACGTTGAGGTTAGCCCGAACAAATCGGACCGGCTCCACGAATTAAGTCGAAACACCTCGAATCCACTAGTGGTAGCTCTTTTCTCGCTCCGGGTAGGTGAGCTTCAACCTTCACAACTTTACCGGGTCTTCTCACAACCTTCTTTGAGAAGATCACCGCGCACGACGCCTCCAACGCCGTCTAGGAGTCGACAAACTCCAAGAGTAACAAGTCGACGACTCTCACTTGAACGAATCAAGAATCGCAGCTTAACAGACACAAAATCCACCACCAAGTGCAACACATGCACTAGGTTTACACTCTTCTCACTCTCTAAGTGCAACACATGCACAAAAGTGAAGAAGACTTGCTTTTAGCTCAAGGAATGGGAGAATAGCACCAGCAACCTTCCCTCAATAGCCCTTGAGGGGGTATTTATACACCTCCCTCAAAAACTAGCCGTTGGAGAGAAGAAAAGTCAGAAATCGGCACGAGGGCCGGAAATACAGCAGTTACACGGCCGGTACTTCCGCCCTCCCAACGGCTATAGAACTAGCCATTACCCTGGAAAACTGGTCAGACCGCCCACACAGGGTCCGGTCTGACCGCCACACAGGACCGGTCAGACCGCTCTCAGAAAATCAGCGAAGACCCTCTCTGGAAAAAATATTCTGCGCAAAGGAGTGGAACTTCCGGGGGCCAGTCAGACCGCACTTACCATGTCGGTCTGACCGTTGGGCACATGCCGGTCTGACTGCCGGCATGGGGCCGGTCTAACCTCCGGTATGTGACCGGTCTGACCGCCCTTATGGCGCCGGTCTGACCACCCGTATGTGGCCGGTCTGACCGCCTAGTATATACCGGTCTGACCGCTTCAACGGTCAGACTGCCTTCGGCCCAGCTGAAATTGACTTGGCCGGTCTGACCGCTTGAATAAAGCAAGTCTGACCGCCACCTTTGAAGACAGTTTCAGAATCTTGGTATATATTGCATATTTCTCAGCCACCTTGCACAAAAAGCATTGCAAGATATAGAAATATACATGTAAGGTTAACAAGTGATTTCCAATAGATCATAGAATGTTTTCGCAAACATCGTTTGGAATCACATCGCCGGAAGACAACATGGACTTAACCAAAATCAAAGTTGCATTTTCAAACTTAAGTCACATATAGCAATAACATTTACATGAGCTACAATCATTTGAGAGACACATCTCAAATATTAGCATCATGCCTCAAGGAGGAGAAATAACATGGACTTTGACATGTTGCAAAACACATTCACAAACACTAAGTCACATGTCACAAAGGACTTATGCATGAGCTACAATCATTTTCAAAACACATTCGAAAATATTAGCATCATGCAGCTGAGATAGAGCTAAAGCAATCAAGCGAGCTATCAATACTTGTTACATTCAAGCTACTAGTCGCGACCCCTCTTAATAGTACAGCATCCTATACTAGCAACCTGATCTTCCAACCAAATACCAAGATCGGTAAAAGACTAGGAACACATCCTTAGCCTTAGCTAGTCATACCTTTGCCGTACGCATCCACTTGAAGCTTGACAACATATATTTCAACTTCAACTTTGGGTCATGACTTTTCAACACATTTGAAGTCTTTACAATGCTTGAGAATAATCAACCGCATGAGCTCATATTAAATCATCCATCACCGTAAGATATATCCTGTTCATTCATCTCGATGAAAATATTAGTCCCACAATTCGATTGTCATTAATTACCAAAACATGTCATTAACGTATAATGACAAGTCTAGATTCTTCAGCCGGTACTGTTCATCCCCCAAAAAATCTCACCGCCGGCCTGATTTTTGTCACCGCCCGACCCTTCTCTTTGCTCATGCACCTTCTCGCACCTTCCCACACCATCTCACCGCTGCCACACCTGTGCAGCCTGTCAGAGACCGTACACCTCCTCTTAAATGCCCTGACCACGTGCCAGAGACTGTCGGCCGCGCCCGCCATCGCCGCGTTGACCTCCCTGCTCTCTTTGCTCTCACAACCTATCTGACAATCCTACACTACTTTGGACCGCCACATTGCTGCACCCGAGGCTGCCAATACACCCCCTGCCAGCTGCGCCGCGCCTCCCCGACCCTTCTCGACACAACCATGCGCCACCGCCGTCGTAGCCCCACCATTGTGCCGAACCACCTCTGCCACTCTATATAAATCCCCGAGCCCATCCATTCGAAGACATCGACGCCTAGAGTAAGCCAGACACCCCAAAAGCTTCGACGACCTTCCCCATTATTGACGACCACCGGAATTCTCCAAGGCAAACCCTAATTCAATTTCGCCTATTCAATCAATTGCATTCCAATTGCTTACACCCGTAGCACCCTTAACACTCCCAAAAACACCATCGAAGCCTTACCTTAGCGTCCCGAGCCTCCCTCTTCTATGCCACCGAGGTCTGCCGCTCGGCCATGGCACCTCACCGTGGACAGCCTAACCCCGACAATCTCCGCCCAATCCACTGCTTCTCTGAGCTTGCCCTAACCCCAAAAATGCTCAAACGCAAACGCTATCATCCATTTAACCCTCTGTTTGCTCTGGTGTCTTTCAAACATCTTGCAAGAGGAAGACCTTGCTGCCGGCAAACGCCGACTCCCCTACGACCACCGACCCCAAAAACGGACTCCCCACATCACCAGGAACCTGACCATAGCCCTAGAAGCCATCACAAAACACCCTAGCCCCGATCGCCCATTGCCCGACATCGCTAGCCGCTCCCCTACTTCAACTCCGACCACCGCTTGAAGTCTTCGACCATCTTGTAGTTGGGAGAGACTTCGACCACGCCGTTACAAGTCCTACGCAACCCCGCTCGGATGCCATTCGATGCTTCTAAGCCACTCGTACACCGTTCGATGCCCTTAAGCCACCCAGACACCATCCAAATCCCGCAACTGCTCATGCATCATCCGATCTAAGTACCAACTCGTGCACCATTCAATCTTGTCGACTTCGCACTCAGCTACTCGGTAGTCATTACAACCATGTAGTCATTACGACCATGTAGCCGTTACGACCACGGTGTGGTTTATGACCACGGTGTGGCTTTTGACCATGCTATGGTTTACGACAACGATACAGTTTACGACTACGATGTGGTTTATGACCACATAGGATGCTCAGTCCCTGTAGCCATAACTTAGCTACGACCACATCTTTCAGCCTCACCGATACCGCCGACCACCTGAGTACTCATAGAATTCTCCGAGTACGATTAGTAAAACCCGTAGTGAATAGTGCCCAGGCCTGTTACTGTTCACCAAAACCTAAAAAGCATAAATATACTTATTTTGACCATTTCGAGCCCGCCGATCCATCTCTCAACTCTATTTCCCTGTATTAGACACCTATAAGCCCAAAACCTAATTTATTTGATTTCTCTTGGATTTTATTTCTTTATTTGATTTCTCTTGAATTATTTTCCTTTGCTTTACGCTAGCACACGACGTCGAAGGTCAGCCAGTTCAAGAAGGGGAAGCTCAAGATCAAGCATAAGAATCAGAAGAATACGAAATTATGGAATACATTGATCCGCAAGGCAAGTCACATGTCTTTGATCATGTTGAACCTACATTCCTTTAATTATTCATTTATCAGTATTTTCATTATGTTAGTTATGCATTGTTATTTCTTATACAATAAATGTTTAGAATGACATAATATTAGTTATATCCTACCACATGAAAAACCCTATTTTATTTGATGGCCATATTCACCTTGACAAACCCTAGTAATAATAAGTAACTATAAAATATATCATGCTAGTTTAGGAAATTCAACTGCTTTTACACTAATAGTGATGGTGCCATAGTGCACTGGGATATTTATTTGTGAATGGTTACTTGGTCGATAAAAAGTAAAGATTGAAAAGTTATTCTAAGTAAAGAATATAGTAACCGCTCAACCACAAGCGTTCACTTGTCAAACCTGGTTTAGTAGCTGCTCAAATCGATTGAATATCTACTATATAGACATAATATACTGTTCTATAATAGGGAACAACCGACGAAGCATGTGGTATGAAAACAGTAAAATCATACTTTCACAACGGTAGGCTCCCCCTGTCAGGCCACCGTATTCCATGACAGGGGGTATCTAGTCTACCGGGTAGAGGCTACATAAAGAGATGAGCAGTGAAGCAATCTTATTTTCTCAACTTAGTCATAAGGGTTGAGGAATCTTGTAGGTAAAGCTAGGCAACTCTATAGAGTCATAACATGTGGTATTCGAATATTTCGTGCTTCCGGTAAATGAAACTGCGTTTAATGGGTGATTCCAATAGCGAAGCAAAAGTAGATTTGGAAATATTTTGGAAATGTTGAAGTCTGGTAATCAAGTTTTGAAACCCCAATTCCTTAAGGAGTTATTAATCTTCTGTGTTTAAAAATGTTTACAAACAAAATTGCATCCATAAATACTTTAATAAACCACTATATCCCCATCTTTTGGAAATTTGGGCAAGTAGTTATATAGCATTTTCCCATGTGACTTGTTGAGTACGATTGATTATACTCATGCTTGCTAAAATCATAAGCAAAAAATGCTTACCAAGGAAATGAAGAAATCTACGAAGATGATGTTGAGGAGCACTGCGATGTAGACGACGTCTGATGTTAAAGTTTATTCTACACTCAGGCATGCCTATGGAGTTCTTTTGTATTGTAATATGACTTTGGGTTGTACGCCCCGCTGTGTAAAACTTGGCTGCTAAGTCATAATTTTGTAATAAAGTTTGGTTTTTATGCTTAAGCTCGTATTAGCAATGTTGTACACTCATCTATAGTACGCGTGGCTGAACAATCCTGGACAATTGCGAGAAAATACTAACGACCCCAGAAATGAGAGCGTTACATGTAAGGATAGTGCCAGCACCGCCACCTCTTCTCTGGCAGCACTGCTAGTGCCTTCATCAATGGTGGTGACGGTTAGGGTTAGGTTTTGGTAGTTAAGCGAGCTAAAGGCGGCGATAGTGTGTAGAAAGAAGAGTGCCACATGTGCATACACCATGACAAATAGTTATTCCAAACATGTGACAAAAGCATCAAGTATTGAGCACAGTTTATGACGTGCAACGATGTATTGTACCGCTGCGAAGAGAAGATTAATAACTCCTTAAGAAATTGGAGTTTCAAAACTTGATTACCATACTTCAATATTTTCAAAATATTTCCAAATCTACTTATGCTTCGCTATTGGAATCACCCATTAAACACAGTTTCATTTACCAGAAGCACGGCGTATTCGAATACTACATATTATGACTCTCCTGAGTTGCCCAACTTTACTCACAAGATTCCTCAAGCCTCATAACTGAGTTGAAAAAACAAGGTTGTTTCACTGCTCATCTCTTTATGTAGCCTCTACTCGATTGACTACATACCCCTGTCACGGAATACCACATATTTTATTGTTATTTATTATTACTAGGACTTGTCAAGGTGAATATGGCCATCAAATAAAACAGGACTTTTTCATGTGGTAGGATATAATTAATATCATGTCATTCTAAACATTTATTATATAAGAAATAACAATGCGTAACTAACATAATAAAAATACTGATAAATGAATAATTAAAGGAATGTAGGTTCAACATGATCAAAGACATGTGACTTGTCTTGCAGATCAACGTATTCCACATTTTTGTATTCTTCTGATTCTTGTGCTTGATCTTGAGCTTCCCCTTCTTGAATTGGTTGACCTTCGACGTCGTGTGCTAGCATAAAACAAAGGAAAATAATTCAAATCCATGCTTGAAGGGTTGAGCTAGGAATAAAGAAATAAAGTCCAAGAGCATCAAGTATTGAGCAGAGTTTATGATGTGCAACAATGTATTGTATTGTGTATTAATTTTTTAGCAACATTCACAATGGATAAAATTACCCAAAAATTACACTACGAGGTAAGTTGTGTCGGGAGACTGTACATAAATTTTTGTAATTTTTTAAGATCATTTCATATATTTAAAAATGCAAACAGAAAAAAATTATGGCAAGTAATTAAGCCAACTAATTAGCTGGCTTAATCACCTGCCGCCCTCTCACCAGACGGCATGCTTGTTGCCGCCCGCCTCTGCGGCGGTAGGTCATCTGTCGTCTCAGTGAGGGGCGGTAGCGTCTGCGCACGCCGCCGCGGCCGCATATCGTCTCGTGGGTACTGCCACCCATCCACCTAACAACAGAAGCAATATTTTTATCAATACGATGTGTATATGGTTATTTTTTATAAATATGATATAAAATAGTGTCAAATATGATTTTAACTCGTGAGTTGTGAAGTGTGACTCGTGAGCACTTTTTTTACTTTAGCGTGTGGCACATATACACACGAGCGCGGCCTTACCCGGCATGATAAAATGTGGATATATTTGTGTATGCATCTGGATTTGAACTACCATTGGAGCCCAATAAATTCAAGCTCTTTTAGACTATGATTGATATTTTTATTATGATTATTAGATCTGATAAATAATATTAATGATAGATAAATAATACCGACCGATAAAAATAGAATAAAAAATCAGCTGAAAAGAAACGAGAACCAAAGTGGATATATTTGCATATATATATATCCGGATTTGAACCACCATATAGTGTATCTCTGCCAATCGAACTAGCAGCTCAATAACTACAGGTTAATAATAGAAAGCTATACGGCCCAATATAAATTATTACTATTTATAAGACAAAGCTAAAAGCATATTATTGCCGAACGTCTTTCTCGGCATCTCAAAAGGAAAATCCTTTAAAAGAAGGAAAAAGGGAAGAAAAAAAAACTTCGTCTTCCTCCGTTCCTCCTCTCCTCCTGTCCGCTCCATCTCTCCACTTAACCCTACCAAGAGGAGAGCGAGCGAGAGAGGGGAGATGGCGCTACAGGAGCTGAAAGAGATCATCGGGCTCCTACGAGGCAAGGTTCGCTCTCTTGTTCCCAAGAAACGCCCTGACTGTTCCTTCCAGCGTCTCGTTTCCTCGTTCTTGGTGCGGTTCACCGATGGGATTGATGCGGTTTTGTGTTGCTAATGTGGCAGCGCGAGGTGTTGCAAGAGCTGGAGAGATCCCTACAGGCCAAGGTCTCGCTCGTTCGCAAGAACCGTCCCCCGATTGTTCTCTGCAATACACTAGCTCGGTTCCTGAATCTTGACCTTGGTGGTCTTGCTGATGGGGTTGTGTTTGCTGGTGCTGTAGGGCGGCATGACCCCTGAGGAGAAGGACATACTCCGGGACTGCTGGGGGGGTGCAAGCTTGGGCTTCTTCCTGGCATGGGGATCGTGCGGTTGGACGGTGTGGAAGGCTCTAGGAGGTCCTCTCTCACACACACACAAACACTCTATCCTTGACCTTTGATCACGATGACATGTGATGCGATGTTTTAAAGTCATGATAAACAGAAATAGTCGACCAAGTTACCAAAAGATGTGGAATATTATTAGAATACGCCATGAGCTATTGCCAGAGGAATTGTGTTGAAAGTTACTGAATTTTTTGTATGTTTCAAGTTCTATATGTTTCTATAAGCTGTTAAACCTTACAAGTGTTAATAACAATTGTTTTGTTCTCTTCACTATGTATCTGGAAATAAAGGCCTAAAAAGAAAATACAATGCGGGAAAAAATAGTAGTTTGGTATAATATGCAGTTGGTTCAATGATATAGCATCGAATTTGATTATTTGTTTTCCATCTTAGGATCCTATATCTACCTTGGCTAAGCCTCCTACTTTAGTCGTTGATTCTTGCTTTATCCGCTTCTACCATTATTTATTGGGATAATTCCTTATTTGCCATCGAAAGTTTGCTTTGTCCCCTATATACCACTCATTGTGTCACTAACATGGGCTCGGACCCCACATGTCAGTGACACAGGGATTTTGGAAATTTCCAGTGGCATATAACAAATTAGCCCTTGTTTGTTTTAACACTTGCCAACTAGCATTGTCATGATGGATTATTGATTTATCATGGTATAAAATTTCAATTCATTGAGCATGCCCAAGTACTCAGCTTCCAAAACGTTTGGTAATGAACCAGGAGAAGTTGAAGTATAGGGATAATTATTTTAATTTTTTCCCTTGGACAGCCGGGATATCATGGTTCAATCTGCAATTATAAGTAGTGTAAATCCGTCGGTTATTTTGACAATCGAAGGGAGCACATATGAAACATCTTGGCTTGGTTTATGACAAATTTGGCTGTAGTATAAATATTAGGGGTCAGTGTAGCTTGAATTGATGCTGTAAGTATATAGTAGTTGCTATGTGTGATGAATTTAATTACTCGTAGCCCATAGGAATTTTGCATATGGCCAATGCAGTTGTTAGATAGCTCCTCACGTTTTAATTACCTTTTATGCAGTCCATTGTTGTATAAAGTAAAGCTGCAAAACTATCTTTGTTGAAGTATGCCTTGCAGGTGCTTGCTGTAAGTATCAAACACATGCTTACGAATACTCTGTTGTGCAGGAAATAAACGGACTGGGGCTCCACTTCTTCAGCCTGGACCACTAAGGTTCGGCTTAGCTGCTGGTAAATTCAAGGCTATTGAACCTGATATTAATCCCATGTATGTTAATAACTAGCCCAATTGCCCGCACAATTGTGGCTAGTCTTAAACATTGTAATTTTATGTTTTACAAATAGGCAATGATTTGATAATAAAACAAATAAAATAATAAGAGAGTTGCATGGGGAGATTCCAGTTCTCCTGTTCTTATTTCTTTTAAACAATGGATTCATCCTTCCTGGAACAAACTGGAACTGCTTTTTTTATTTTTAATAAGACAACAGAAGCATCCCTGTTCTCAAGGCACTCTCCTCTTTTCTGCTAGCACAGGAACCTTAACCTAGATTTACAGATCCTTTTCAGACCAGTTTATATCTGTAGACCCCCATTTCTATATTTACACAGTATTCTAATTAGATTCAATTGGCCTACCGAATTAATTTGTATATTCTTTAGAAAATTTTGCACTTTTAAGTATAATCTGGGCCCATCAGATAAGCATCCACATCTTTTATTTTTTCCTATTAATACAATATTATTTCTAGCCTAAAAGTTAGAGTTCAAATCTGGCCAAACATGGCCTTTCTCTCTCTATATTAGTTTGGTGCAAGTATGGTGGCCAGACATGACTCGTTCTCCCAGTATACCCTAAACTATATACTAATTGTACTTATAATTTATAAAGCTCTAATATAGTAGTATAGGTGATCAGACTACAAAGTACATTATATTGAAAAAAATCCCCACGTAGTTGATTGGAACCATAAATGTGTCTCAATATTTCTAGACTAAAATCGGTATAATCTTCAACTTAAACTTTTAGGAACTTGGCTTGAATTAATATTCAAATAAGTTTGATCACCACGTTTCAATTTTAACCATAAGTGCTAATTTATCGAAGCTATATTTCAGGCAGTGCTTTGTTGACTGGGAGGTTGATGTATTATTCGACCTTGCATGCATCTGCTAAAAAAGTTTTGGACCTTGGAGAAGAACGCATGAAGATGGAGCTAGCTAACATGTGTGGTTTGTTAAATAATGATGCTTTGTTTTTTTTACTATCAGGTGTTCCAACTAACTGCTTGTTTCATTAACAGAATACTTACTAAGCATAGCGATGAAAAATCACTGGTTGAAGCTGTAAAAAGGCACTTCTTTGCTGAGTATCTGTTCAATGATCAGCATCAAGATAGACCAGTCTTCAGGTGGCGCCCACGCCATTTGTATATTGACAGCGCTTTTATGGAAAGGGTGAAGGAGATTGAAGCAAACAACTCCGATGATGAGGCCAGATCAATTTCTAGACAGACAACTGTAAACATCTTGAGTTATTGCTAATTTTACAGGCATTTCTTGCATCCAAAATTTGAGAGCAGTTCACAGGATGATTCATCTTCTTTTTAATGTTTATATGTTTCCTTTTTAATGTTTATATGTTTCCAGATATCATTTGGAGACCTCATGGAGGACCCACTGGATTGTATACTCAGTTCTCCAGACAGCAACATGGAATGCAGCAAGCCCCATGAACACACAGGGACTACCCTGAAGAGAAGGGAGCCGTCAGCCCGCAGGAGAAGTCACCGCCACCATCATCGCCATGCTGACAAACTTGCCGCTTTGTGAAAAGTTATATTTTTCTAGATTGTGAAAAGTTTCATTAGAAGCGTGGAGGAATATTGTAAATGCTAGCATTTTTCTTGAACTTCCCCGTTGTTCATGCATATGATGCGATTAGTCGGCACATTTTGCTGGGAGGATTTTTTTCATGTGCACGAGAAAATTGTAGTAGTATGGTATGTCTGATCAAGATTCGTAGGTATGGTCGATGATTTTTTTTCAATGCCTATGAAATGCTCCATGCCTTTTGCTTGGAGGTTGGAACTTGCATTCTGTGCTTGCACCCTGACCATTACAGATTTACTGGAGTATTCATGTGCTCTTGAGCAAACGTTCATAATTTTTCATATATCAACGTTCTTATGGATGTTGAGTATTTCCTTTTCTGGTTGCAAAATGGTCCGTGCTGGAAGAATCAGCTTACACCGCTAAACGGCCGTTTGGAACACAGGATAGGATGTTCATGAGATTTTGCAGGAATTTCATTTAAAATAATTTAATTTTGGCAGTAATCAGGATATTTTTCCCGTGTGTTCCAAACGGAGCCTAAGAGTTTTTAAAATTGCGATAGTGTTTTTTTTTGTGTAAGGGTGATACTTTAGGCCTTGCTCCAGTAAGCTTCACTTTTGGTTTTGTTTTTTTTTTTTGCTTTTTGGCATTTTCCGTTTATTCATTTGTATTGTTTGTAATGATATAACCTTTTTTATTTTTTATTTTTAAAATTCAATTACGTTGAAAAAACTAACAGCAGTTACAGTGTATTTTCAACTGTTATAGTGTAAAAAAAACTAAAAGCCTGAGCTTATAAATCTAAATGAGCACTACCTAAACTTTTAGTTCCGCGTCATCCTCGCCACCTCTTCTCTTCTGATGGTGTTGTCTTCATCCACGAAGGTGATGGTTAGGTTTCAAACTTCACAATTTAAATTTCTGGGTTCACATATGATCATATAACCCGTGAGGTCAGGTGCAATTAATCATTTATTATTTTTATGTCAATGATATGTAGATTTCAGATCCACGTATCAGTAAAATATTATGGGGCAATTAATCCATTGCCCCTATCTCTCAAGTTTAGGGTACACGATGAACTATCCTGTCTCTCAAGTTATTTTATTTGTTTTGAGATTAGTACTACTCTTGTTAGAGGGAAAAGTATAGAAACATTGTTCTAGAAATAAAGGCCCAAAATCCAAGATGCCCTCCACTTATTATCTCGTATTTCAAGTTATTTTATTTATTTTGAAATTAGTATTATTCTCGTTAGAGATAAAAATATAAAAACACTGTCCTTGAAATAAAGGCCCAACTAGGTATCCTCCACTTCGTCGTCGGCTCTCTCCTCCGCTGCTCCGCTCCATTTGTCCCCTTCCTCGGTTCCTACAAGGGGAGGGGAGAGAGAGAGAGAGATATCAGCGATGGTACTACAGGAGCCAGGGGCGGAGGCACATGGGCCGGAGGGGGTTCCCAGGAACCCGGTTCCAAAACAAAATTTAGTTATTACTAGTAAATATTCACCCTTTGTGCACCCCCTTTGGCCCAATATGGTGTACCCCTATCTCAAAAAAACACCCTCACTCGCTCTGTCCAGCTCATTCGTTTTGAAGTGGTGCACCCCCCCTTTATTTTACTCTAGCTCCGCCACTGACAGGAGCTGAAGGAAGTCATCGGGCTCCTAAGAAGCAAGGTTCGCTGGATTGTTCCCAATAATCGCCCTAACCTGCTCTTTCCAAGGTCTCTTATCCTCCTTGCTGCGGTTCACCGATGGGATCGATGGAGGTTTCTGTTGCTAATGTGGCCGGGCGCGGTGATGCAAGAGCTGGAGGACTCCCCAAGGGCGTAGGCTGTTGTAAATCGATGTGATAAGTAAATATTACTAAACGTTCAATTGATCTTAGGACAACATAAACACAGGATTGAATGTGCCAAAGACTGTAGACATAAAGAATTAGGGATGTCTAATTATCGTTTCTTTCTTCCAGCAGTATGGTTGTGGCCTTATGTGAGTTATGTCAATTGTAGTATATTTATCAACCTAGCTCATGGAAACCTTATGGCAGCCCAACAGCCTACAATGCTTATAACCATTCTCAGCAACAGCAGGGCTGGGAAGCAACACATAGGACGAAGAGTAATGTCGTCATTTTCTATACAAAGTTTCGAAGGAAATTGACATCTAGCACTATTCACTAAACTTTGTGCATAGAGGGGAGGAAGAGGAAACCGCTCCATGTTCACCTATTCCTGACAGATTCTACTACTATCTTTAAAGGTTGCAATTTGCCCGGTGTACCTTACAAATTGTGTGGGCTAACTGTACATTTAACACTTGAGGCCATGGCATCAGGTCATCAATTATAATCCGTTGACACGATTTTAGTATAACATGGTAAATTTCACATTATAAAAATATAGTTGAGGCTATGCAAGACTCAAGGCCACCTATGCCTGGATTACTAAGGTTCAGCGTGTCTGCTGGTAAATCTCAAGGCTATTGAACCCGGTAGTGACCCCTGTGTATTAACAATGGCATGCAAAGGCACAGGCAAGCACTATATCACTAGGTTCCTGGAAAAAATTGGTAGCCAGGCTGGCACCAGTTTATGGCTGGTGGGCAATTCAGCTGGGTATTGGGGGAAAGACAGGTGGCTTGCCAATTGAAATTCAAGTGTGAAAATTGAACTGAAAACCAGTTACTGCTGGGAATTGTCTAACGACATGTAGAAAGCATTAACAAATATGTACCATTTGTTGGAGTTTTATAAGGTAGCTTTTATATTCCAAAATTCAAATTTGAAGGAAGCAGATTGGCTACTCGTAGGAATAGCTACACCCAGTCGTATGTGCATTATACCTTCTGTTTTTGCCACCATGTAGGTATTTAAGCTTGCAATATATATTGTAAGATCAACTTGGCATAGTTGAGGAAGTATATCGTTAGTTAGCTACGGTCAGCAGTAGATGAAACCTGTCAAATTTTAGATTTAAATTAAATCTGCTAGTATGTTCCTCCTGATCTGTGACGGGGAAATGGGTACAGGCCTACAGGGAAATGAACCGTGGGCAGAACCTTATAGATTAATAGATTATTGGATGGATTGGCTCTTCTTTGTTTATATGGTGTTCATGCATTAAAGTTTTGTCTTTTCCACAGGAAATGCTAATATATTGAAGCTATATTTCAGGCGGTCATTTGATCCCAGCGAAGATGTTGTATTATACGATCGTGCATGTGAGGGATGTGGTCGATACGAGACTGGATAATAAACTTAAAAGCACTCCTAGTCAGATGCAGAGACTGTCGAGGATGCGGAGAGACTGAAGGAAAAGCATAGCAATGATTAAGTGTATTCAATATGAGTGTCTAGGGTTACAAAATGGCCTCTTCTTCCATTACAAGAGGTCCTATTTACAGGGAGGAAAGGAGACAAGTAAAGTTACAAGTTTGCCCTCGAGGCATAGCTTACTCCTAGGGGTATCTATGTCATTTGTCCTGTGTGGGACCCGCCATATCCGGCATCTCAGGGTTGGTTCGTGGCTGGCTTCGAACTCCGTCCAGGGTTAGCCCTGAACCCTTCTGGGGTTGGTCCTGTGAACCTCGCCTGGGGTTGGTCATACGTATCTCGGTCCAGACCCCTTCAGGATTAGTCTTCGTACCTCGACCCGGGGTTGACCCCGGACTCCTCCAGGGTTGGTCTTCAGGCTCCATCTTGGTTCTCTGGACCACGTCCAGGGTGACGCAGACTCCATCCAAGGCGGACTCCGGACTTCATCCGAGGCTAGTCTGCAGACCTCGTTCGAGGTAGATCCCCGATGTGTCATCACACCAAGGTCGTCATGGGTCCGAGGTAGCGTGGGGACCCTCTCTCAATAGTAGCCCCTCGTCGATCTGGGCTGTTGTCAACCACCTGCCCGTGCTAGCACACCAACTTGCAAAAGAGATCGGTGCGTGGCCTTGGGTCAAAATCCCATTGGTAGTCCGCAATGCATTTTGACAGCACATTAAAATACCTTAGTCCTTGCGCGAACTTCGGATGATAAGTCATGCTCGTGCCTTTGAGTTGGGTTCCCTTGGTGCTCATCAAAGGGATGTTGCTGTGCTTGACCGATTTTAGGTCGTATTGGGGAGTTCATCGTCGCATAGAAGGACACGGGGTTGTGAACATCTATGGAGTCAAGCATCGACCATCAAGATGTCGAAGTTACGTGGAGGCACGGGGTTAGAATTTAGCCCAAAGAAGTGCCTCGTGAAGTCAGTTCTTGATCTATGGCATTCGAGAGGCGAAGGTATGCACGAGAGTGCCAAGCTCGACTTGCTTAGGCATGGTTACCAAAGGACGACAAAACCGAAGGGTGTGAAAGGTTGACCTATGTGAACATGCTAGAAACAAACGCTTAACTTGTTGGTTCAAGACGCGCGGAGTTCTTGGGTAATCGGGTCATTATGTGAACTCGTTGGGATGGGCGTAGATATTCCACTAATTTGAGGTGCAATGTGCCAACACGTCGAGGTGTTCAAGGTCGGTGAGCATACCCAAGACTAGCCTGACGAGGTTCAACCTTCACGGTGAGAGGATACACACTAAGCCACTGTCTGCTCAATTCGTCAAGGCACAGCACTAAAAGCTTGGAAGCGTGCCACGTGCTTGGCTCACGGGGGCTTGGCCCATGAAGTAAGGAGTGCCCATCGCAAGGCCATGCTTTTCCTAGTAATGGCCCTCGAGGCTTATCACACCACGCCAAGGTGACGTGCTGGCACTTGTTGATGTAAAGCGATCAATCCAATAGGCACGTATAACTAAGGGGATGCTGATAGACCGAAATGAGCTTGGTCAAGGAATGCCTTGCATGTCAAGTCGTATTATACGGAGACAAAGCTATCGTAGAGCGTGCTCGGGTGCGAAGTACTAGGAACTAATGAGTTGCCTGTGAGGTGAGGAGGCATGTACAGAAGCGCCTATTAGCCAACTCCCGAAGGGGTCGCCCGTGGCGCAAGTGGGTGTGCACCAAATTGCTGGATACTCAACTTGTCTTTAAGTGTGACCTCGTGAGGAGTTCTTGACTCACTGAGGGCTAGCCTTCGAGGTGAGGAGATATGCACCCGAATGCAAGGTGGTCGATTCGTCAAAGCTTGCGCTTCTAGCTCATCGAGGCATTGACTACAAGGCATGGAGTACTCCATAAGTCGGGGTGTGGCCCTCGACGGAAGGAGGTGATTTGGTTATCCTTCAATTATCCGCAGAATTAGAGAGAGTCCATGGTCGGGGAGGCACAAACAAGGCAAAGTGAAGTTCGGCTAGGGGAAACCATCAAGACCGATCGAACCACGTGGGATCAACCCATCGCTCACAACGACGCTCAAAAGCTTTGTCAACACGCTGGAAGGGCTAAGGCAGTGGGTGTAGTGAACCACCTTCTCGGGCGTGATGCTGACCTTGTTTTTGGTGCATATGGTGCCCTGGTCTTGGGGCGGGTCAAGCCTAAATAGCAGTAGCGGCGATGGAGTCGATCTGAGCTGGGATGGTGGCGCGCAGTAGACATCGAGACCAACTGACGATGCACATCCCCCATCGGGAAACTTGGCGCTCGGGACTCATTTTCGCGTGGGGAGTAATGCTAGCTCATGTGCTGATTGGTGCAGCGTGAAGCCGGGATACTCGAAGTTTATCCTGCAACCGCCTGGCCTTCTTTGGCAAGAATGTAAAAGGGTTGTAACTGCCCTTGTTCCTTTCACACAGTTTGCACTATTGTTGCTTGCTTAATATTATAATAAAGTTCGCTTGCTACTCTTTACTAGGGTATTCTGTTACCGCGTTCCCTATCAGAAAAAACTTGGCACTCAGGACAAAGCTCACGAGCAGCACTTCGCTTGGAGAGACGAGAACGTCATCGTCTCCCATAAAAAAAAGCTTAGTACTCGAGACGAAGTTTATGAGCGGCACTTCACTTGGGGAGGTGAGAATGTTGTCGTCTCCCATCGAAAAAAACTTGGCGCTCAGGACGAGGCTCACGAGTGGCGCTTCGCTTAGGAGACGAGAATGTTGCTGTTTCCCGTCGAAAAAACTTGGTGTTCGGGACGAAGGTCACGAGCGGCACTTTGCTTGGGAGGCGATAACATCACCGTCTTTGCTTGGGAGGTGAGAACGTCACTATCTCACATGGAGAAAAATTTGGCGCTCGGGATAAAGCCCACGAGTGACACTTCACTCGAGAGGCAAGAATGTCGTCTCGTCCATCGGAAAAGACTTGGTGCTCGGAATGAAGCTCACAAGCGACACTTCACTCAAGAGGCGAGAACGTTGTTGTCTCCCATCGAAAAAAACTTAATGCTCGGAACAAAGCTCATGAGTGGCACTTCGCTTAGGAAAGCGAGAACATCGTCGTCTCCTATCAGAAAAAAAAACTTGGTGCTCAAGTCGAAGCTCACGAGTGGCACTCTGCTTGGGAGGCGAGAATGTCAACTCCTATTGGAAAAAAAACTTAGCGCTTGGGACGAGGCTCACGAGCGGCTTGACCACATGGGGGAATGTTAGGCAACTTCATCCCGAAGGGTGAGTTGTCGCAAGCTCAACCTTAGAGAGAAATACAACTATAAGAAATACAACTCTATTTTTAAATATAAACATATGCATCATACTGTCGAGCCACCCAAACTTCATGGAAAATTAAGCTTCTTTTTTTATGTTTAAGGTACAAAAGATACCCTATTAGCATAAGCCGAACAAATCAAATCTTGAATGTGTTACCAAGTGATAGGCAGAGTTTATTTCACAAATAATTTACTCATGATCTTTCCAGCCGAAACATATAATTGAAGTGTAAGAAATTAATCAACCACGCAATGCACAATGTCCCAGAATGCGAGCTTCTTTGTCTGGTAACTGGTATTCGATTAGCTCGTCCATACAGTTACATTTTCCTTCTCTTTTTCTTTACGTTTTTTTATTGATTCCACAATCCATACGACACAACGGGTGACCAAAAAAAAGATACAATTACCAGCTAAGATTTTCTCCTCTTGACTGTTTTATCTGATCGGCCTATACTGTACTGTACATACACCACTGCCAAGCTTTTTCTTGCAACAGCAGAATGACTGCCATATGCACCGGGACGGGGGCTCTCAATCAAGCCATGCATTTGCAGACTACTGACTATAAATACAGCGACAAAATCATGACTAGTCTTTATTCACAGTTGGTGTATCACAAGGGTAGAGTTCACCGATATAAAGATATTTCTTGCAGTACATGGCTGCTCGGTGTCTCCTGATGTGAATGGATTACTAGCCTCTGCAATGTCCTCACATAGCTTGCTAATTGGCCAAAGGACGGGCGCAAGTTAGGATCTCTGGAAAATGAAAATGGTAATAAACCATGTAAGTTTACATGTAACAAAACGAAAAAAAGGTCAATTAACAACACAGAATAGAAGAGCTTTCGTGCAATTCCTGAACAAAACATTAGAATAAGCTTATATTTTTTCAAAACTCACTTCTGCCAGCAGTCCCGTATAATCGATGCAACTAGAGGATCAACCTCCTTGGGAATATCGAGCCGTCGGTCCTGAAAGCCAACTGCACCCACAACTTGCATGGGGTTCATCCCATGCCATGGCATTCTTAGTGTTGCTAGTTCCCACAAGATAACACCAAAGCTGTAAACATCGCACCTGCAACACTTTCAGGGAATGAATTGAGGATTTTTTTTAAAAAAAATCTATTTTTTATTCCGAATTATAGTAATATACCTCTGTTTTTCTATTTTACATTAATAATCCTCTGTTGCTCCACCGTTGAGAGACTTGGGCTAGTTGACTAATGGTTGCACGCCAAGTATCCAAATCGCCCAACAGATGAGCGACTTAGGCCTTAGTCGCTCAACCGTTGGGCGATAGCCCCTAGTCGCTCAAACGTTTCTCTACTGCGTCTATGCAACTTCAGCCTATAGATCGATGACAAGATCTACCCCTACGATATGTGGATGTTGCTGTCACGGAAGAAGTGGGACAGGAAGGACTGCGAGGGCTGTGAAAGGCACCTCAAAGAGTTGCAGGCTAAGATGGAGGAGAACAAGAGGCAGGAGAGGCTGCACGAGTAGGAGTGCGAGCATGCCAGGCGACGGGAGACTCAGAGGGCGCGAAAGAGGGCCATCGCGACGAAAGCTAAGACGCAAGGCGATGAGTACAACGCCAAGTTGGGCCGCAAGGGCAAATGACCACATTCTACGCAATAGTTCGACCCTCTTCGTCCACATGTCCCATATATTTCTAATTCCCTAAAGGCATGCATGTACTGTTCTTAATTCGTTAGCCTGCGTGCCATGTAACCTCTTTATCGGATCAACTGTCGTGTTGTTATTGTTACACCATTTATCCAAAATTCTCCTTTATGTATGAATTCTTTGTTGCATCGCAATATCACTTCCTACTTACGAATCATTGCTACCTCAATTATCCTCACAAAAATTTTTAGAAATTTATCGCACTACAGCAACATACGACGATCACAAAATGTTATTGTGAATCTAGCAGATTTAGTACCCTTGAGAATCTACAAAAATCACAAAAAGACTAACCTACCTTGTCTGCCCTTTTACTTCCAAAAAAATAACAACCTAAAAACAAAATTTAAATTTGCTAAATGTATTACCTATAAAAATTATCATTTATCCCCTAGAATTATTTCCATCGGATTAATGAAGCAATAATAATAATATTTTAAATCACCCAACCAGTACACGACTTGTCGAGGTGTCGCTCCACCGTTGAGTGAAAGGGGCTAAGTTGCTCCATCGTTGAGCGCGGTGGGCGACTCAACCGTTGGACGACTAGCCCAAGTTACTCATCAGTGGAGTGATAGAAAATTATTAGTGTAAAATAAAAAACGGATATATATATATATATTACTATAATTCGGAATAAAAATAGATTATTTAAAAATTTATGAATTGAGTGCGGTTGTCAATGTGTTGCTTGTGGTGTACTAAGTACTAACAGAAAGAGAAGGCCTGGAAGAAACTGAAGCTGGACTCTTCAGAGAGAAAAATCAAAGATCTATCAACTCACATGATAGTTCTGATCTCTACAAGATAATACCAGGTACTCTACAATTGATGTTTGGTTGTATTGCTCTATCACGTGCAGCATAATGGGGATCGGATCATGTGCCAGACCATTCAAAGGCATGGCATGCCTTCCGTACACCCGCAGGCATCTGGCTAGAGCCCACACGGTCTAGATAGAGTAAAAAATCGGAGTGCAGGTAAATCTCACCCGACATTTAGCATTTACTACGCTCAGCAAAGGCATGACGCGATATGGGTAATGTAGAACAAAGAAACCAGGGACAAAGTAAATGAATCTAAGAACACTTCATGGTACATGCGATAAAACTCAAGAGTATCCCATCATTCTTTAGCAAGCCACCTCATAATCCACAAAACCTACATATGGCACATCCATTGTCCATCTAGTTTGTACTACACAAAGCTCAGGACCCAATTATCACACTCAACAAATATCAACAGAAAAGAGCGAACTAGACATGCAGGGTTGTGTAATATAGGACATATCATGTGAAGATACAAATAATATGCTCCAGAAAGACCACAAAGTCCTTGCATGAAATCACAGGTAGAAAGATGAACAAGCAATTTAACACCAAAGGCTCCATATAGCACATCCAAAAATGAATAATATTATATTTAACTTAGCTTCTTTCAAGAGCCAGCTTATAAAGCGATGGATTCCACTTAGAAGAGATCTTATATGAGCCAATCAAGCACCCCTCAGGCAATTGTGGTTTATCCATATAAATCAAGTTAGTGCTTGCATTAAGCCATTATAGAACAATTCCCCTTTAGGATTTACCGTAAGCTTATTTAGGTGAGAGACTGAAGTTTAAGCTAGACCAAACATGCACTAAGTAGATTAAATTTGATAGAATCTAAAGCTGACAAACAAGAGCATTTGAAAATGATACTAAAAAATCACTTACTTCTCATTTGATTGCTCATTCCGCAATACCTCTGGTGCCATCCACTCAGCCTGGTATAAGAAGGGGGAACAATAAATTTTAAGAGAGAATCAATTAATGTTTCAGTAACAATTAAAAGTAAACAATCATTCTACAATCTATATGCCAAGTACTTACAGTTCCAGCAGTGGATTTGGATGACAAAAATGTGCTGTGCTTCAAACGTGAAAGTCCAAAATCACAGACCTATGTATATGTAATTCGTTAGCTAACGGTACTAAAGCAATAAGAGTTCAGACTTTACTTCTTGAAAGCAGGTAGATACCTTAACAGTCCAATTATTGTCAACCAGCAAGTTTGCTGATTTTAGATCACGGTGAACAATTGTTGGTACACTGGTATGAAGACAATTCATGCCTCTGGCCTACAGAGAACATTGTAATAATATGGACAGACACATGGATATAAGCATAAAAAACACAAGTTTCATCCTTACCACATCAAGGGCCATTCTAATCCTACGCTTCTCGTCAATTTGGCAATTAGGGCGATGAATAATCTTATATAAGCTTCCCCTGAAAAAAAAAAATAGCAATTAGATAAAGGCCATTGTTGAAGCAGGAACCATTTGATCCAGCATTGACCAAAAAACATAAGTGCCGCAAATGGGTTCATGATAACAGGCTTAACTTAATACCAAGTAGAGCACTTTTGTTTGTAAAAAGTTGAGCTGAGCACATTTATATATCCCATGGTAGCATGTAAATTAGTATATACATTTATGTAAAGCTGGTCAACAATAGCAATGTCACATTATTACATGTATCATATTCGGCATTGTTTCATTATGACCAAGTTGTTTTGTAAAACACAAACTTGCTATACCTTGGAAGATATTCTGATACAATGGATAAGTGTGGAGGCCGTGTTACCGCACCCATAAAGAGAACAATATTAGGATGATGAAGCCGACGCATAATCCTCACCTAAAAGAAGATATATTCGAATTATCAAAGGTTTCAGCAACATTGAACTGGAATCACAAGTAGCATTTCGGCAAAGCTTATGAGTATCAAAAGCATAATCTTTCACCTACTTCGCAACGAAATTCATCCAGAGCATCACCATAGAACTCTTGATCCAAGAATTTCTTTACAGCCACTTCCTGTAAATAAACAAAATTTCACATTATCACCAAAATGATCAGTAGATCGAATCAGAAGACATACAAACATAGACCATGCTTTCACTTGTTATTTGTGAGTTATGCAATCAGTCTCATCCACAGAGCATGCAAATGAGTTTGGTGCACTAAACTCAATATAAGTTTCTAATGAAGATAAAAAGGAAAAGGCTACTTACAGTTCCATTCCATTCAGCATGGTAGACTTCTCCATATGAACCTAAAAATTTCAAGGAGACTCATTTATTTGTCATATGCGTATAACATAGCAACAAAACATATAGCGCATGAACTTTATAGTATGTTCTCTGCACTGATGCTAGATGAATATTTCTTTCCTTTGGTGTGCAAAGATAACTGGCAAGGTGTAAGTTCAAGCTCCATTAATTTGGTTTTGGTGATTAATGATAAATCTAAATGAAAGACTAACTCATTTGTTGAGTATGATATTGATATTATTTAGTCCCATTTGGATGAAAATGTGAAAATCATGTAGATATGTATTCAACGTCATATACTTATATCTTGTTGCATTTCTCAGATCCAAAATGTTAGTTGAACTCCACCAAAAGTCTAACTTTAATATGTGTATATGTTTTTATTACACGTTCGTGTATGCATACATTTAGTTCACTCAATGTTTTGTAGTTTCATTAGTATTGATCCATATTTTTTATCTATATATATTGTGATCTCTACTTTAAATCATATCTTTGAATATATAAAACTTGTGTCCATATAAACTCACATTGCTTTATATCCAATTATTTGCAATTGTGGTGGTTGCCATCAATTATCAAAATGGGGAACATTCAAGAATCTAGACCCGTCATTATGAGTTAATAATATATCTTGGTAATTAATGATAATCACATTTTGGGACTAACATTTTCATGAGTTAGATTAATAGGTTATGTTCCATGATGATAGAGATTTTGGATAGCATCATGAGTTGATCGTCATCAAGTCAAGGTTCAAGAAAAAAATGCATCATGTGTTGATACATATCAAGATCCCAAAGAGTAGATTATGAGTTGATCATCAAGCCAAGAGAAGACTTATCATATGTTGATGAAGAGTAAGTGAAGGATACATCATGGATTGATGTATATTAAGACAATAATCCAGATTTGAAGTGAAGATGTGGGTCATCAAATTTTAAGAAAATGCTCAAAGCAAATGTATAACTAGTTAGGACTAAGCATGTGTTCATAGTCTTTTACCGGTCTTAGTGTATGATTGGAAGATCGGATTGCTAGTATAGGATTATCGCACTATTAAGTGGGGTCTTGTCTAGTAACATGAGTCTCGTGTGTTGATAGCTCAATCCTGCTTGCTCTAACTCTCCATAGCATGATGCTATTATTTGTAAATGCGCACATTTACAAATAGTTAAGACTCATGCATCTAATCCTTATAACATGTGACTATACTTTGCAAATATATTTTGTAAATGGTTGAAATCCATGTACCTACTTTTTATGGTATGATCTAAGCTTGCAAATGTGTTTTGTAAATTTTTAGAATTCATGCATTTTTTTCTTGGCATGGTCTAAGATTGATTGTTGCTATTTTTCTTGGGCTTAGACCATAGTAGTGACTCTTTGAATTTTTTGTGCTTTCTGAATTGATCAAATGTATTCGGGATCATGCAAACATATGGGTTGTGTAGCCCTCTGAATAAAGTTTCCATAGAGTTCAAGATCATTTAATTCCGACATCACAGTCAACTTATGGCCATTTTTTCTAGTGTCATCTGTACTTAATCTGAAAAAATGGTATGACCGTAGGCTTATTGGCGGTACTACCGCAATGCAATATGACCGCATCTGAGGTGCGGTAGTACCGTATTCCGGTATGATCGATTTTTACATTGTGGTACCTTTTTTTCCAGAGAGCATGTTTTTTGGAAATTTCTCCTCTCCTGGAAAATGGTAGTACCGCATGAGCCGAGCGGTACTACCGCCGTGTGGTGATACCGGCCCATGTGAGTGCGGTAGTACCGTACCAAACTGTAACAGCTAATTCAGAAGCATTAAATAAACTACATATAACCATTAAACCCTAAGCATGGTAGTATCGGCCGGTACATAGAAGTAGTACCGTACCTGTTGAATTTTTGGGGATTTTTGCCCCCAACGGCTATATTTTGTGATGGGGGCTATAAATACCTTCTTGGCCAGTTGGGATGCTATCCTTTGGCACTGCATTTTATACTCTTAAGTTAGTGTGAGATTCTCCTCTTAATTATGCATGTGTTACACCTTGTGAGCAAAGAGAGAGATCACCAGTTGCATGTTACATCTAGAGGTGGATTTCGTATCCACTTGAGCTTGCGTATTTGTTTCAAGTGGTGAGAGTCAAGAGCAAAGAGCTTGACTTGTTACTCTTGAAGGTTGCCAATTCCTAGACAGCGTTGGTAACGTCGTGTCCGGTGATCTTTTCAAAGAAGATTATGAAGAGGCCCAGCGTGTTGTGAAGATTGGAGTTCACTTACCCAGAGGGGAAAAGAACTACCACTAGTGGAATTGAGATATTTGGCTTAATTCGAAGAGGCGGTCCGATTCGTTTAGGCTTACCACAACGTAGACTAGGAGAGACCGGCAAGTCTCCGAATACTACGGTAAACATCATGTTTTAATTGTCGTTTGTTCTCTTGTGCTCAATTTCTACTCAAGCATTTTATATTTCTAAAATTAAATTGACTGCTTGTCACCTTATAATTGCAAATCTTGACATAGATTTAAGTTGTTAGTGCGCTTAGTGAGACTAGTTGATTATTAATTTATGTCTTAATTGTGCAAAACTGATTTGATTTACTCTTCTGCACAAAAACTCAATTTTAGTTAAAGAGAATTTTAAAATCACCAATTCACCCCCTAGCCCTCTCTAGTCGGCCTCCTCTACCTTACACAAGGGACCCTATAACCTACCAAAGTCGTCCTGCGGCCGGAGGGGGACGCCGAGGCTGTTCGCCTAGTCTGCTCGCATCGCCAGTGCCGATCCTCAGCCTACTCCCGCCACCAACGCCAATCTCCAGCCTGCTTTCGCCGCTGGCTTCCCTCTCTACCCTGCTCCCGCCGCCGGCTTCCCTCTCCAGCCTGCTCCCGCCGCTGATGCCCCTCTCCTCTCTCCTTTCTTCATCTTTCTTTGCTTCTTGCTGCTCTGCTTTCTTCTTGCTCGGCTTGCGCTGGCTCCTCCGCTTACAGAGTGCTTCTTGCTCCTCTATGGCCTGCGGCTCAGCTTAGGAGGTTGGAGACCAGAGACGCAACAGGGAGGCCGGATGCGCAGCAGAGGGAGGCCGGAGGCGAGCTAGCCAATGCAGCAGGCAGAGGGGGCCGGGAGTTGGAGGAAGAAGGCGGTGATAGAGGTTTGGGAGCCCAAAGCCAGAGAGAGAAGGGAGATAAGGGAGAGCTCGGATGGGGAAAGCCAAAGAGTAAGAATGGAGAAGCCAAGTGATGGCTTGGCTGTTCGGCCGAACATCGCAAGAAAGAGAGAGAAAAGAGAGGGAAAGTAAGAGAGAGAAGAGATAAGGAAGGGAGAAGGAAATGAGTGGCCTGGTGCTTCAGCTGAGAGCAATCAGAGTTGGTTTTTATTTCATGGGCCAAGAGCCTATATATGTACATGTACATTTGCAATTAACCTCCTATAATACATACAAATAACAGAAATTAGATCTAACCTTGAAATGTCAATGCTATTTGCTATTATGGACCTTGTAATTTGGATAATTTATGCTATTAAATTGCATGGTTATTTAATTTCAGTCATATAAGGTATTACTTGTATTTGTTACTATCGTCTAATTGTCACTACGGCAAGCGCCTAGTCGACTAGGCGTCCAGGCACCCCGGTCTCGCCAAAGCACCATGACAACCTTGCAATCTACATTGAACTAAGTGTGTTGAAACATAACTAGAGGATAAAAAAACAGTTGTGTACCTAAGCCAATCCTTTCACCAATTACAAGATCTTCCCAAAGGATTTCACATTCAGAAACATCCAACACCATGTCAACTCTGCTTGACCCAACATGGGATGAAGAAACAGATTTTGTGCTCTGCCTTGGTGTGTCCATGAATCTGTCAAGAGGGGACATTCTTGGATCAGGATATAACCTTTTGTGGTCATCCTTGCCATAGCTGTCCTTGTGCTCCTTCACTTCTGCATCCAATCCTTCCACATTGTCAGAAAGTTGAGCATCAAATCTACAATATATGGGACCTTTTTCCAGATCATTACGAGGGTCTGCAACCTTCCCAATTCCAGATGTAGAAGCTGCATTCACAGAAGAGGTATCGTTCATCCTGTTGTCATAATAACAAGCAGGTGCCATGTTTGATACATCAAGGCGCTCTCCAGAGGTAGAAGCTGTGGTCATAGCTGAGGTACCAACTGTCCTATTGTCATAATTATGAACTGGTACTGCATACAACCTATCGTTATGCTCTCCAACATTAGGATTGTAATGCTTTGCAGTTGACCAGGCCAACTGAGATGACGATGCAACATTATCACTATCATTTCTCCGAGGAACTAACCCCTCAGCAAAATTGTATTGTTTGTTGATGGAAATGTCATTACAAGCAGACCAGTTTTTCATCACCAATGGCTGTTGAGATCTTCCGAGCGCTGGTGTTACATTCTCTCTACGCCTTTGGAATTCATTGTTTCTATTGTCTAGTCCCTTGAATGCCAGCGAACTTTTCCCAGATTCAATAGCCCTGACAGGGTCAAGCTCCACAAATAGTTTTTTGGACACTTCAGTTTCTTGAGAGTCTGGAATTAGTTTCAAGCCATCTTTCTGCTTTGAAGGTGTGCCAATGGAAGTTGATGGTTGATTTAATTGCATCTGAGGTGCCAATGTCCAAGGTTCACTAACACCACTTCCACCAGTTGTTGTCTTCTCATACCCTGATTGATCATCTATTATCCAATTACCATTGCTAAACATATGCAATTGGTCACCTTTATGATCAGATTGTGATGCAATTGGATCATTCTCAATATTACCTCCCGGCTCAGTCTTCTGATTCTGTCCCAATGTTTGATTGAAGTTGAATGAAGTACCCTTTGAATTAAAGACATCTGCTGGAATGAGAGTGCCAGGGGCAGCCATAACATCAACCAAAAACTCCCTACAGGAAATAAAATGAAATGCAGACTAATCAGCAAAAACGGATAGCAAACAAAATAAGGTATAATGTTCAGAGTAACAACAGATGAATAATATATTCATGGATTATTTTGACAGTGAAAATGCGGTTATATGAACAACTAATAATTGATTACTAAATATGTAAATACCTTTCATTATCCATCTTTATTATGTTAATAGCATCATCTTCAACACCAGTGTAATGACTCCCCTTAACCAGCTTGCATGGAATACCAACACTATCAGCAAGAATCTGCATGAATACATAAAAGTAAGACCTGAGAGAGTATGCTCCATGGTTTTGCACTAATTGTGAAGCCATGTGGAAGAGAGTTCATAATTAAGCAAACACATTTCTACATTAGCTCTCCAGATTTGGTTATCTCATGTTCATTTCATTTATACATATCTAAGTGGAAGATGTCTCTTGATAATTACTCCTTAAAACCATCAACATATTTCCAAGCTTATCTACTAAAGAAATCTTTAAAAAAATGAGTAAGGTGCATCATAAGTCCTAAACTTGCACGGATGTATCACTTGGATCCCTGAACTTGAGAATTACAAATTTAGATCCCTAAACTAATAAACTTGAATAAGTGTGTCAAGGCAGGTCGAAACCCAACTTAACTAGCAACCATTGATGACATTGCGCATTGATCCTGTGTAAGCTAAAGTTTGAGCATGTGAGTGCTAAGTAATACCAATTTAGATTAATCCTATGTATTATCCCACCTCTAATTACCAATTAAGTAGGATTTGGACTTTTGCTGACCCACTCATACTAGTTTAGGGACCTAAATGTGCATTTCTGAAGTTTAAGGACCCTAGTGACACCCGTGCAAATTTAGGGGGCCTAAGGTGCACTTTACTCTAAAAATAGGTAGTGCCGTACTGCATTGTAGTCCTCCATAGGACAGTCTCTCAGTCTAATCCACTCTACTGGACGAATACATAAGATGCTTCAAAGGAATAACATGAGAGAGGGCTGTTTACAAGATCCAAACATACTGATAAAATACAATATATTGAAAAAATGTATAACAAAATTGTCAATATCCTCAATAAATTGCTGATCCAGGTAACGCAAAATCTGGTTCAGCTTATTTTCTTAGATGCAACTGTTATAATTTTTCTTGTAACCAAGCAGTCAAATGAAGAGTTGGGGGTGGCCATCTGAGGAACAAGCTTTTTTTCAACAAAAAAAAGGCATGCAGAGAGAGAGATGACCTTGAAAAGTAAGGCACGATGGCGAGATAAGCCTATCTCAATGTTGCCAATAGGCAGCAGGCTTGTCTGATGTGATGCCCTCTGCTCAATGCTTTTGCTCAACCACCTAGTAAACATTTCATTTGCATCTATCACAGGACCACCCATATTTTCTGCAACAACTTCAGCTATTCGTCGCACTGATATTGTAATATCAGGACAGCCCAACAAGCAGCATTGTGCTACTTCCTTCATCTCCTGCAAGGCACTATCAAATTTATTGTCGACCACAATCACTTCAAATCCAAGATCCCCAATGCTCATCTGAAGCTCTGCAAGCGATGACATCTTTCTCTGCCCAGATGACTCCGCAGAGATGCCAAATATGTCATAGAATCCATCAATAACTTTCTCATTGTAATCAACAAAGTTATAGTCCTATAATAATTTGGAATACAAATTGGAGTCAGGAATGGACAGATCAACAACATAAAGAAATCAGAAGTAGGAAACATTCATTCAGCAAGTACCCTATGAATAGGTAGCTGGCAATGAAGATACCCCGTAAGCTAACACTGTTGTCTAGTTGTTTGTGACACTTTTCCAGTAACATGAATCACTACACTTCGCTTCTTTCTATATCATAATATCACTTAGGTTTACTGTGCTCCTCACGGGTGATAGAAGGAGAATGAAGACCAAACAATTTTCCAAAAGGTTAGTAACAGTCCAATTCGTGAGTCAATGGCATGGCAAGAGAGCGAATTCAACTCGCAAACATTGGTCTGTCTCATGGGTGAAGGGCAATCCGTTAATCAATTTGCTCACCGAAGAATGGACAAATTTTTATGCCTGTTGGTCTGCCTCTTGTGCAAGTTTATGCCTCACTGTGCAGGCTTCTGCACAAATGAATGTGTGTGGTTTGACCAAGCAAAGCTACAAATACTATCTTCTATATTTTTTTAAAGAAGAGTGTTTCTATATACTCAATTTTCTATCCAAATGTTGGAAACTTGGAATTAATCGATCAGTGCGTTAAAACTGTGATAAGGGATCCAACTAGTTGAACTCTACCTTAAAGTCCTTACTCCTTAATGATTTGTCTATTAAGCCCTGGTGTTGTGCATCCATAATAGGCCATATTAAAGTGGCAAAATGTACCCACAAATGGTGTGTTGAATACGAAATAGTAGAATCATTTATAATCTTAAACCCCACTAATGATGCTATTCACCAGCAATTATGCAGCGAATTAACAGGATTACGATAGGCTCACCCGGTAGCGGCGGGAGAGCGACTCCGCGGTGTCTCCCGCGCCCCGATCACCGGCAGCGACCGGGTCGCCCCTCCCGAGGCTCATCAGCTTCGCCTTCCTGATTTGCTCCCCGTCCGGGTCCCCGGCGCCCTCGCCGCTCGACGCCGAGGCTGATGCCGACAGCGCCATCGCCAGCTGCATCTGGTACTCCTCCACCTGCGAAATGAAGTCATCTCCACCCGTCTCCGTCGCCGCAGCGGGGGGCGACGAAGACGCCGCCGCAGCCGGCGCCGGCGCGGACCCCGCCGGAGACGGCGGCGGCTGCTGCGCCGCAGCCGCATTCGACGGCCCCGCGGGCTCGTTCGATCGGTGCGACCACTTGGTCACGAACGGGATCTTCATGGCGCTCGCCGCGAGCCCTAGGGTTTGGGTTTCGAAAATATTTCCTCCTTTTTTTTTTCGTTTGGTGATGCGATCGGGAAGCGAAATGGGGAAGACGCGGAAAGGGAGGGGGGTTTAAGGAAAGCGGTAGGGATTAGTGTGCTAAGTAAGAGGAGGCTGGCGGCTGCGGATAGGATTAAGCGTGGACTGAAATAAATTAATTTATAATTAAAATTATACTGTAACTTGTTAAAATTATACTATAACTGATGGTAACTTATTTAACATAACTAAATTTTAAAAAAATCAAAAATAGAAAAAAAACATGTTAGCCCATCACGAATAGCGCAAATGAATATGGAAAAAAAGAACCAGCAAAAAAGCTAAAAAAGATAAAATTTAGGAATAGTGAAAAATAAGATAGAAGGCAGAAGCTCAAACCGAAATGAGCAGGTCTACGGAAGTGACTAACTAGGGAGGCTTAATGGATACTAATTAATTTACGGAACTGGCCCTAACGCGGCTGCCGATGTAGAGCGCGCATGCCAGCCGAGGATGACCACGGATCACAGTTTGTCTACCTAACGTTCTTGTGCCAATGGCAAGTTATGGTATGGTGGGACAATGTTTTCTGCCGAGAGTTAAGCGATTTTTATAGACTAATTCGAGCATATGGGGTGCATCACTGAAATATAGATTTTGCTTATCCCTTGCGTGGAGGCTCGCTAGCTCTAAAACAGGCAGCCCATCCGCATGAGTGAGGATAGCGGTGAGTGACGGAAGGTAGCATTTCTTCTATCGGTGACATGTCGTATCCTTGTCCGATAATGGTTCACAATTAGAATTTACCGGTACAAGGCACGCAGGTTGTCATCAGGCAACTGTCTTGACTTAAGCGACATCTATCGGCCAAAATGACCTATGGTTGTCACTGAAGATATAGAGTTTGCTGATCCGTTGATGTACACTACTTTGAAAACGGACAGTCCATGGGTGTGCATTGTGGCAAGTAAAGGTAGGATTTCTTCTATTACTGGTACATCGTATTGTCATCCGATGTATTGTCATCCAATGATTGTTCATACTAAGATTTTAGCAAAATAAATGGCACATAATATTATTGTCAGTCAATGGTTTCTTCTATGGATGGTACACAGTGTTATCTCGGATGACAATGATTACTATTGAGAGTTAAAACGATGTAATGATTTCTACCAAGAGCTATGCGATGTAAATAGACTAGCACAAAGGCATGGCTACATCACCAAAAAATATTTTGCTTATTTGTTATGTGGACTCTTGCTAGTTCCAAAACTGGCAAACCATCAGTGTGAGTGGGTATGACTGTAAGGAACGAAAGGTAATATTTCTTCTACTGGTGACATGCATTGTCATCCAATGATAGTTCATATTAGACTTTAGCGAAACATGGCACATGATGTTGTGTTTAACAATTGTTTTATAGATACAAGTGATACCTATCGGCTAGAGTGACATATGGTTGCATTAGCTAAGATATAGAGTTTACTAATCCATTGACGCCTCCTATGCTACTTCAAAAATGGGCAACCCATTGGGGTAGTAAGGAAGGATTTCTTCTATTAGTGATATGTTTGTAGCATCATCCAATGATGGTTCATGCTAGATTTTAGCTAAATAAGCGGCACACAGTATTATTGTCATACAATGATTTGTTCTGCAGATGGCACATAGTGTTGTTGTTCGACTACAATGATTACTACCAAGAGTAAAAAGCGGTGTAGACTAGTCCAAGCGCACGGTTGCATCACCAAAAATTGATTTTTGCTTATTTCTTGCATGGACGTTTGCTAGTTCGAAAACAAGCAGACCATCAATGTGAGTGAGAATAGTGGTGACAAAATGTAGTATTTTTTTATTAGTGACACTTTGTATCATCATCTGTTGATGGTTCATATTAGACTTTAGAGAAACGTGGCACACGATGTTGTCGTCGAATAATTGTTTCTAGACTTAAGTGATATATCAGCTAGAATTATTGGGATATGGGTAGGCTACATTAGCGCAAATTAAAATTTTCTACCAGGTAACTAGAAAAACTATATAAGCAAGAGATCATGGATTGTTATCACTAGACGTGCAGTGCAATGGAAGAAGAGTTCAAGCATCCTAGTTCAACGTATCACACATTGATGTGAGTGGAAGTGATCATTCACAAACAGTAGTCGATCTTCATGAACCTATCATCTCATGATCATCCTGATTAGCGTAGCAGTCGCAGTAGCACCTCTACCGAAATTCACATGTCCGAGGATGGAGTGTCATACATTGGTGTACTAACACCACACGCACAACAATGGTTTCGAGGGGTGGCAACTAGGGTTTCGGTGGGTGTGTCTCAGACACCTACAACCCATAATCCATGCACTCCTTGTTATAGAGACTTCAATTGGATCCATATCTAATACGAGTAGAGATCATATCCCACTTGGAAAAGACTAACAGGATCCTTCCTGTTCCAACCCCTTAAGTGTGTGACGTTCATGCATATTTGATTGTAATCCGGAAACACCTTTCCGATCATTGGTCGGTAGCGGTCCTTAGCAGACATATCGACCTCCAAATATACGCAAAGATTAATCTAGACGAACTTTATACAATGTGATCTATAACTAGGTCTTAGTTATTCATGATCAGCTCATAACTCCTTATGACCAGATCCTATATGGTCACGACCAGTTCGTATTCCCATACGACTAGATCATAGACTAGTCTGTGCTATGTCAGACCAGCTTACGACCAATTCATATCCGCATATGACAAGATCACATCCAGTCGAAGGGGCTCAGGGATATCTCTCCTGTTGTGTAGGAGGAGCAAATCCCATATCCGACCAGCCACTTTCCTCCACATATTTCATAGTATACCAGAAAGCTACTTTTATAACTACCTAGTTACGGTGTATCGTTTGGCAACTCTAAGTGTACTATTACATATGTAAAAACTACGATGATATCAGGTACAAGGATTATACATCATAATTGTTTGAGACCAACTGATGACATATAAGACATAATAATCTCAACAATGTCTCAAGGTGAGTCAATCCAACACCATATTCTCTAACATGTGTCAATATTATTGATTTAATATCTTCATATCTATAATCGGTGACATTACTTGTACTATTACTTGTATTTTGACCAATGACATCCGATTAGGTACCCTTTTAGAGCAATATAATATAACGAATAAAGAGATTCACCAACAAGTCACATACTTCCTAACCTATATAAACAATGATTTATTCAAGGAACATAATAATACTTATTCAAAAAATCCTAAATATAGAAGTGATACAATCATCTCCATGATTACCTCTAAATTATATCACTAACAGGAATAACATATGGTTGTACTAGCTAAGATATAGAGTTTGCTAATTTGTTGACATCCGCTACTTCAAAAATTGATAGTCCATTGGTGTGCATGGCATGAAGAAGAAAAGGTAGGATTTCTTCCGTTGATGATATGTTATAGTGTCACTGGTTCATACTAAATAGTAGCAAAATAAGTGACACGATATTATAGTCAAACAATGGTTTCTACTAGATTTAAGTGATAGATATCGGTATGGCTATGTCAGCTAAAATATATATTTTGCTAATCTATTGACATCTATTACTTACCAAAATGGGTGGTCTAACTGTGTAGATGACAATGAGGAGGATGGTAGCATTTCTTTTGTGGTGACATACAGATACATTATAATGGTCCATGATGTTTAGCAAAATGTGTCACACGATAATATTGTTGTACAATGGTTTCTACTAATCTAAGCGATATATCAACTAAGTTATGGTATGGTTGCAACACATATATATAGATTTTGCTAATTCATGGATGCCTAGTTCCACAATGGGGGGGACCAGTGATGCGACTGATGGTGAAGTATAGGAGGTATCAACTATTAGGATCTGTTTGGATGAATCAAAATCCCGGTCTATTCATGTGGATAGACCAAGATTTTAGTTTAAAATTTTGATCTATCCACATGAATCTTAGTCCATCCAAACAAACCCTCAAGGTAGCACTTTTCTCTTCTTTTCTTTTTTTACCTTAAAAAGGTACCACTTTTCTGTTGATAGCATAAACGATGGTAGGAATGTGTGGGAAATATTTAGAAGTTGTTGGCTAACATTTGTGGACACAAGAAAAAAATAATATTCCTTCCTGTTCACATGAAACTTGGTAAGTATTTGTTCTTTTAGGCAGTACGTATTTGTTACGAAGTAAATAGACATACTAACCCACCTTTTATTCTAGTGGGAAAGAGGTGGGGCTTTCATACCAAGTGACAAGTATTTGAGTCTAAAGTCTCTCAGTGGAAAAGCACGTGGCCACACTCAAAGGTCCATGAATTCATCCCTAGCCTCCACAATTCTAATAATATATATGTTCAACTTGAATGTTAAGGGCCTATTTGGATGCTACAACATTTGAAGACCATAGTATTGAAATACCATAGTTTTTGAAGTACTAGGCATGATATACTACAGTTCTTGAATACCATGGTTTTTTTCATAGTATTGACAAAAACCACGATGCATTTGGTAATTGTAGTATTTAATAGTATTTTGCTTGAAAAGTTTACTCATCGTTATCAAGAAAATTTAAATAAAATGTGTGCGTGCATGCTAGCTACCTTTCGGATGTGTATTACAATAACTATAATTAAAACATCAAGTTTATATAGTGATGACCATATATCATATGAACGATATGGATAGTGCGAAGTGCATACAGGTTCATCCATCGACAACACATTGGTAGAAGACTCACTCACTCCAAGCTCTCAGATAAATCCAGAGAATTAGCTCAGATTACCTGGAAGACAAGAATCGTGGAGACCGTCGCTTTGCAATGCTTATCATAACTGCTCCATTGTACTTCATGTCACTAGCTGCCCAGTCTCGACGGACCTTTCGAACTGTCATTTTGCAAGGAACTTATGTACTATATCAAAAAGCGATAATTGATCATTTGTCTCAAATTTAAAGTGCAATTGATGATTTGCCCTATAATATCTTACTAACATATGGATCACACAAAAAGAGCAAATCATTAATTGCATCTCAATTTATGGAGCAAATGATCAAATGCTCCCTTAAAAAAAGGTAAGTCAATATTAAAAACCACCAAATATAGAGGATGGAGTAGGCAAGTAGCAAGTTTAATTAAGCTATGGAGTAGTTCTTACGAGAAAACTAGTGTACAGCTAATACACTCACATGCGTTTCATCGATAGTTGTTCATCTTCATGGCTAATTAGCTAGTCAGGGACTATCAACACCAAGGGAAAAGAAAAGTAGTGAGGGCAGCACCTGCCAAGAATCGTGGAGACTGAGAGCTCGTGGCTTTGGTTTAGAAAAAAAAACAGCTGTATGGAATGGATTTTTAAAAACTCTAAAAATACCATGGTATTTGCAATACTACAATTTCTAAACTACAATATTTGTGTAGCCAAACACCTTAAAATATTTGATACCATAGTATTTTTTATAAACCATGGTATCCTCTAAAAATTTGAAAAATACTTTGTATCCAAACGGGATCAAAGGCACCTCAGGGAAACAAGAACTAAAGGCGTAGCACATGGGAGGTTTTTGTTGGCAAATCAAAGTGGCCAGAATTATCCCACTGCAGGGAATACACCATAGGGAATATAAAGGGACTCGCCATTGGGCTTACCAAAACCTAGGTTGGGCAGGAAATACCTTTCGCTCCATGTCACGCATGCATCTCTCTATCACTTTCCCCAACGCTTACTCTCTCCTTCTTAAAGTCACTTCTTTCAGCTGCTACTATATATATTCAGCCAAAAGCCATCAGCTACAACCATACGAACGCTCCCAATCGCGCGGGCGGGGGGGGGGGGGGAGGAAAGGATTGGGCCAGTGTTTGTGGTGGAGGGAAAGGAAGGTGAAGAGAAAGGGGAATGGGCCAGCTGGCAAGGAAAAATGGGCTTGGCCCAAGAAAGAAAATGGGTTTTGGCCCAATATAAAGAGGAAATCAGCTCAAGGAAGTTTTGGGAAATTAAACACATTTTTAATTTTATAAAATACTAGGAAATTCAACAAAGGCTTAGAAAATAGCAAATACAATACAAAAATTCTAGAAAATTCAAAGACATTTCTGAGGCTATTTTGGACTTAGAAAAATTATTTCCAACTTAAATTTGGCCTTTTATTTTTACACATAACTTATTTTTAATTTCAGGAAAAGGGAAAACCCTTTTAAAAAAAACAGAAAATTAGGGGAAATAATTTTAAAACTCAGAAAAACTGAAATAAAATTTTATTTAAAATTATTTATTTATTATTTTTAAAATAAAAACCTAGGTGTGACATGGTGTCTACACGTTTCCAAGCAGGTCTACCATGACTTTATTCACTCCATTGGTCTCAACTCCCAATAGACCACTTCCAGCGATGGCCCTACAAGCATCTCATGGTGACACCATACAGTGCTGGGTTCAACGAGAAGCTGCATGTTAGCCATTGCAACACCTTCCATATTTTAAGATTATTCGGGTTCAGGTGATACATTGCAGTCTGCGAAAAACTGCTCAAATCAACCACCACATGGGCCCTCATGAACTTCTCCCTACCCGTGAAACACTCTAAAAAATATTAACCTGGCATACTTGTCACATGACTTAGAAAATATTTAGAACACATGCTAAATAAACGTGCTAAGTAAGTCTAACGTTAACCAAATCCTACCATGCATATGAAAATATGCTCTCTGTTTCAATTAAATTAAGAAATTATGTATTGAAATGTTTAATTAAATTACAAAATTATAAATACCCTAAAACTGGGATCCCTAGGTCATGCGGATCTAAAGTTAAGTAGGCTAGGTCTTCCATTGATCGATCTACTAGTGGGGGTAGTCTAGTGTTTTTACGCTAAAACATTTAAATAAATAACACACATTCCAAAACTAAACTCGACATAAATCCTAAAAATATCGATCTACAACTACAAACCTGTGTTTACCACTGATCTATGTTTATGTTTATTGTCGCTAACCTACCGTGTTTTTATCGAAATCAACCATAAACCACATGAGGAAAGCAAACTCGTCGTAAATGAAGCGAGTAGATGGAGGAACGTGGGCAGAGTTTACTCCTGCCCTCGTCTCCTCCCCTTTTCTCCTCTATTTTCTTCTCCTCTCTCCCCTATCCTCTTTTGCCGATCCAAATGGCCAAGTGGTGCTATATGGGGCTTCAATTGCTGCCCCGTACAGTGATAGACCCATAATCACGACTTGGTCACGTGATTGAAGGCTCATTGCGTCTCAGTCATGCGACTAAAGTCATGGCACAATGTCATCTGCTCGTCGCATAACAATACCACAATCGCGCGACTGAGCTGTGACTAAGCCACAATCACTGGGCCGCCGCGCGACTGGACCCACTACGTGGTGGACTAACAACTATGTGTTATATGTGTAAAAAAGGTTTTTATTTGTGCAAAATGATTAAAAGTAGTTTATTTTAAAATATCATTTAGATAGGGCTAGGTTGTGCTAATTACTAGAATCGAGCACAAAGCTAGGTGCCACTCGGTTAAGCTGAAATAAACTGGTTTTTGGCTGAAATTGCACTGTAGCTGGTTGAAATTACACTATAGCTGATGGTGGCTTATTTGGTGTAACTAAATTTAAAAAATTTAAAAATAGAAAAGACAAGTTAGTTTATCATAGACAATACAAACGAATACGGAAAAAAAGAACCAGCAAAAAGGCTAAAAGAAAGCTAAAAGGACAGGAAAAAAAATGAAATTTAGAAATAGTAAAAAATAAGCCAAAAGACAGAAGCTCAAACCAAAATGAACGGACCCTAATCCAATCTAGTTCAGTTCTGGGTTCAACTCTCTCATGCTCATGTTTCTTATGTGTAATGCAGGTTTTGCGCGCATTTAATCGAAACTCAACGCTTCAGAACGAGGAAGGTCAGAAACCAAGAGCACCTATTGAGAAGCTCTAAGTAAGAAACTCCAAGTATGGCCCGTTAGGAATATGTGAAATTTTGCAGGAATTCTTGTACTAATTACACAGTTTCCTATGCTCTTGTACTCCAAACAAGTCTTTTATATTTTTTCAATCCGATGATTGGAGAATTTTGCAGTATTTCTAAATAATCTCAAATTTCATCAATCGGACTTGACTCTAACGACGCTAATTTTGCATGAATTTTACAGGAAGCGTTACAATACCCATAAGATTTTTTTTTGGAAATCCCAGGAAAGCCCAAATAAGACCAGCCCAAACAATACCCATAAGACTTTAGTCTGCCAAGTAAAGCCCATGCCCAAATAAGCCCAACCCAAAAGCCCATGCCCAAATAGAGAGCCCAAAGCAACTCCCTTGCCTGACTTAGGTTCATCCCCCTTCTCTCCCCAATCCCCATGACCTCACCCAACTCCTTTCCCCATCCCCTCCCCCACTCGACGAAGCGAGCAAGCGATAGAATCCCAGGAGCTCGAAACCCTAGCGCCCCAAGCCGCGCCCCGGGGCCGCCGATTCCTCCCTAATCCGCGGCGATTCCACGCTCGGATCCACCGGCCTAGGGCTCCTCCGCTCCCCGGCCTCCTGCGGCGGCGGTTGCGGCGCGCGGAGAGGCGCCTCCTTCCTGCGGGTTCCTGATCTGGAAGGCGTCTTCCCGGCTGATTCTTGGGGTCCCGCTCCTGGATCTGCGGCGACCTGGGAGGGAGCGGCGACGGAGATGGCGATCCCGGCGTGGTAACGCCCAATTCGGAGGCTTTTTCGGTGGGGAGAGGCGGAAGGTTCGGGCTTTGGTCTCGCCGTGCTGGGCGATCGGATTGCTCCTGGCGGCGGCTTGGCTTCTTCATCCCCGTCGTTGTAGGAGAGCAGTCGCCGGCAGGGCGGAGGAGATACAACAGTGCTTGCTTGTACACTTGTTCATGTGTTTATTTGTTTCCTCGATTTGTCCTGGTTTAAAGCATCAATTTTTCGTCCCAATTTAAGGGTGAAGACAACTTTTTTGTTACTTCTTGCTCGTTTCTATGGAATAATCTGCTCTATTACAGAAGAAGAGGGGGGAAAAAGCAACCAAAAAAAGAAAACAAACAAAAAGATAAAATTAGAAGAAAAGAAAGGGGAAATTTTTTGAGTGGGCAAATGGCTGTATATTACAAGTTCAAGAGTGCCAGGGACTATGACTCGATCCCGATTGAGGGGCAATTCATCTCGGTTTCCAACCTGAAGGAGAGGATTTTTGAGTCCAAGCATCTTGGCAGAGGCACTGATTTCGACCTCATGATCTCGAATGCGCAGACCGATGAAGGTTGGTTCTTTCTCAGCGAGGGGCCGTTGTTTGATTTCTTGTGTGGGTGAATGTATGCAAGCAAGATGATAGGGAGAGAGAATATAGGCCCAAGTTATAATACTGTTTGCTCTTTGTATGGTAAACCTGATGCCATTTAGTTCATGCACTCGAGGTCTGCATTGTCTCGGTTGTGCAAAACGAAAATTCAGTTGGTATTTGTTTTAACCTTGCCTGCCTCAAATTTTCCTCATGCTTTTGAGCCTGCTAAGATATGGTGGACAGGGTTGAATTGTTTATGTTGGAGGATTAACTATAAGCTGCGCTTAGACTCTTAGGGAAAATTTTAACATTTTGACAATCTTAAAAAAAAAACTGGCAAAGTTTAGCAATTTGAATGTGTTTTGGGATGTTGGGAACATGAACCAAATATTGCCTTGAATAATAGTTAGTTTCGTTGCAAATGGTGTGTTGTTTGTGTATATTGGCAAGCAATCCAGATTGTATTGTAGGACACAATTGAAGTAGTATTCTACCTTACAACTTAGAATTTAGTTACATGCTGGTTTAGCGGATTTAGTTTGAAATATCTTTGATTTTTTGGGGATTTGGGATGGAGTTATACAGTTGAGGTATTACTTAAATTATTTTCCTGTGACATTTGCACTTTCAGAGTATGCTGATGAAGCTACTATGATACCAAAGAACACGTCGGTATTGATTCGCCGGATACCAGGACGACCAAGGAAGCCTATTGTCACAGAACCAGAAGAGTACTGTCTTCATCTTTTATTTCATACTTAGTCCATGTCATACCTCATAATTCACATTACTCACGCATGAAGAGTCAAGCACATTTTAGTTATCTGAAGGGACATGCCTTCAATTTGTGTGTTTGACTGGATCATGTCACTCAATATGGTCCATGTCAGGGGTTAAGGCTCTTTATTAGTGAGCATGATTTGAGATATTCGTCTGTTCTGCAGGACAAAAGCTGCAGAAGATAGGATAGAAGAAGTCATGCCTTCTGGTAGCATTTTTCTTGGTGATTCATCTATGAAATATGTAAGAATAGCACCTTCTAGTCCGGTTTCCTATTTATCTCCAGCAAAATCTGCCATTGCAATTGCATTTGGATGTTTGAGCTACTATTGGTGTCTATTAATCCGGGGAGCTGATACTCAAGGTATTAAAATTGCAGCCTGAAGAATCTGAGTGGGATGAGTTTGGCAACGATTTATATGTTTCTGATTCGGTCCCTTCTCAGCCTGCTAGCCAGGCAGTTGATGCTTCTGAAAATAAAGTTGACGAAGATAGTAAAATAGAAGCTCTTATTGATACAGCCGCTCTTGACTATAGGTGAGTGATCTGCTGGATTAGATATTCACTATGTGGACTGCCTGAATGACTATTAGTTTTATTATTCATACTAGGGGGAGGTAATTCTAATGAAATATTGGTTTTATAATCATTTAACTGGATGGTCATGTTTTCAGCCAAATCCCTGATGGGTATGGTGCTGGTAGAGGCTATGGCAGAGGGATGGGTGGAAGAATGATGACTGGCCGTGGTTTTGGTAGTTCTCCCTACCTTTTCTGTTGCTGTTTTTGCAAGATTTAAATAGACTAATAGAGCTTAGAAGTAGCATCAGTAGCATTGATCATTGTGACTTGTGAGGGAAGTGCTATGTCCACCCTAAACCTATGCAACATGGACACCTATTGCATTGTTTTTTCGTGAAAGTCATGCTGTCGCCCCCCCCCCCCCCCTCCCAAAAGTTTCTTATGATTTCCCCCTTTGATATTCTCTTCTCAAGGACGTGGGCTGGAACGCAGGATACCTCCCGCAGGCTATGTTTGTCATAGATGTAAAGTACCTGGTATGTTGATGACTCATCAAATCTTTGGCAATGGGATATTACGCTCTGTTTTCACTCAACAAAACTTGTTTTGCAGGTCATTTCATTCAACATTGCCCAACAAATGGTGATGCTAGATTTGATATGAAAAGGATGAAACCCCCAACTGGCATTCCAAAATCCATGTTGATGGCAACTCCGGATGGCTCGTATGCACTGCCAAGTGGGGCTGGTGCAGTTTTGAAGCCAAATGAGTGAGCAAAAAATATCACGTTACTTTTTGTAATAACTAATGCTGCATCTACTTGGGGGGCAAAGACTAATTATCTTCATTTTGTTTTGTGATAGAGCTGCTTTTGAGAAGGAGATAGAGGGCCTACCCACCACCCGCTCTATTGGTGATCTTCCACCAGAGTTACGTTGCCCATTGTGTAAAGAAGTAATGAAGGATGCTGTTCTAACTAGTAAATGCTGCTTTAGGAGCTTCTGTGATAAATGTAAGTTGTGCTTGCAATAACCTATTTGTTTGCACACTGTTATCATTGATAGTACGGTCATATAATATGGGTGTATTTTTGCCGTATGGATTTAGCACATAGCATTTTTCCTGTTCCTTTTCTCAATATCTTTACTTCCAAGTTTAAAACAAACATGCTTTTCAATGGGCTGACATGCTATTGTGTTTTGGTGGCAGGCATTAGGGACTACATAATTAACAAGTCAATGTGTGTCTGTGGTGCCACAAGCATATTGGCAGATGATCTTCTCCCCAATAAAACTCTAAGAGAAACCATCAGCCGCATATTAGAGGCACCACAAACTAGCAGCACAGAAAATGTGGGAAGCATGTTGCAAGTACAGGGTACGTGCATATATCTATCAGTTATATCAGATAATTTGTCTCTATCACGGTTAGAAACTGATGCTAGTATCTTTTTTTAGACATGGAGTCAGCTCTACCTGTACAACCCAAGGTTAGGTCTCCTGCTGTTTCTGCTGCTTCAAAGGAAGAGCCTAAAGCACCCACACCTGTAGAAGAGTATCCAGATGCTGAGAGCCATAGTGGAGTGAAAGCTATTGTTGATGTGAGTTCTTCGGATAAGAAGGTTACCGCAATTCCAGATGTCGCTGAAGGGACAATGGAGTCTAAGAATGTGAAAGAAGAAAAATCACCAGAAGTGACTCCTGTTGCAAGAGAGTCGCAGGAAAAATTGCCTGCAGGCGAACAAGGTGAAAATCTTTCAGTCATGTTCATTTCCAGCTAACCCTTGCCTGTGATGCAGCCTCACTGCTATTTCAATTGCTAGAGGATTACAACATTCCTTTTTGGTTGAATTAGTAAAAAATTGATCTTGTTTAAGAATAGATGTGAGGACTGAGGAGTATGATATTAGATATTGGAAGAGTATGAATTAGTTGAATGTGGTACCAGTTGTCTTTTTTTTTTTGCTGAAGTGTTTGCATCTTTCAACTATTTCTGTTCCTTGAAATAATGAGATTTTTTGTTCCTTGAAATAATGAGATTTTTTGGTGGCTTCAGCAGTAAAGAAGAAGAAGAAGAAGAAGGCACGTGCACCAGGAAATGGTAAGTAGGAGCTTAAACAAACGGAATACTTTGTCATATTTTTATATTGCACCCTACAATTTATTGGTTAAACCAGTGGAGCGTGGACCTAAAATTAGAGGGGGGCCAAAGCTAAATGATACATGAACTAGGCAATCTAGATGTGGCCACTTCAAAGTCTAACTAATAAAATGGTCTAAATACTACTATTAATCCTATTGAATTGCCCCAATGAAGCTCCGTCAGTGGGTTAAACTTCATTTTACTTGCTATTTATTCAAACATTGTTTATTCTATCTACAGCTGAGGAGCAATGGAAAAATTATCAAGATTTTGGAGCAGAAAATTTTGCTGGAATGCCTGTGGGTCTGACAGGAGGTTTCAACCCTTACTGGGGAGGAGGGGTGCCATTGCCAATGGATTACATGGGTGCACCATTTCCAGGTCCCATGTCTTACATGGGTTACCCACCAGGTCCATTCGACCCTTTTGGTGGGGGAGTTATCCCGCAAGATCCATTTATGCCCCCAGGATACATGATGCCAGCAGTTCCTAGGTATATCTTTAGCACCATTTGGATTTTCTGGAAAGGAATTTGTAAATGACTAATTACAGATGTATTAACGTTCTTTTGACCTCTGGAATTTAAGAGAAATGTATAGTATGTGAACTTTGTGGCTGTATTTCTCCAATTTGGTGGGAGATGAGTATTGTCCATGTTTTACTTCTTTGGCTAACAGTTTCCAATATCCACCCTTGTCTTTCCATAGATTGGCTACAACTATGATCACTGCTGAAATCTTTTGAATAATTCGTTTTCAGGGACCTTTGTGAATTAGCAGTTCACAGTATGGGAATGAATATGGGCCCACCAGTTGTAAGTAGGGACGAATTTGAGCCCAGGAAACCTGATCATAGGAGGCGGCGTGAAATGGATCGATTCAATGAAAGGTGATTAGATACTTAAGATCATTTACTTGTTTGCACTCAATATATTCTACAAAAATGATATGAATAGCAGTTGTGCTGTAGGTTTAGATTTATCTAGTGCATCTGTCTATAAGTGCTGTTCCTTTTATTCTCAAATCTCAATGCAAAGGACTCCGATTTGCAAGCCCACTCGGACCATCCAAACAAAATTTGATGTTTTGAGATGAGGGTGTGAGAAATTGGGCTAAAATGTCCTCATCACACAAAATTGTGATTTTTTTTGCCTCAATCCTAAGCATGTGCCATTTGAATTGCATGACCGTGTAGAGTTAATTGCACCCAATATCCCTAAGCTTGTGGAGTTGCGGTTCTGTAATTTAGGCACATAACCTTGATAGATAATCTAGCATCTCCCTGTACTGCGGGTAGTCATTTTGGCTGCTTGCAGTTGGTTGGGTACTTGGGTGTTTTTTTCTGCAGGGTCTATATGGGGTCATCCACTAATGTGGTCTATATGGGGTCATCCACTAATGTGATTTGTAAAAAAAAAAAGCCCATTGTCGCTTTTAAGTAGCTTTTAAGTTTTCAGTGATAGAGATTGCCCCTTTTGTCAAACTTTGTGTGCCATGAAAGTCCATATTCCTGAAAGCTCATTCACAGTTTCATCCCTAGCTACTGTGAAAATTACTAAAATGTTTTAACGGATACAAGTACTGGACCTGCTAGATTAATCTTCATGTTTAGGAGCCTAAAGTGGTAGAACCACACAAGTTAAGGGACAGTGGGCTGTGCAATTCAGTCTGTAATAAGAGTTTGATGCGCTTGCCTCTCTTTTGTCCATGTTTTGTTTGCCTTGTTATGCTAGTCTGTCATGGCCGAAAAGCGGGCATTTCGTCAAGTACTTCCTGTTAACGCAATAGGCCAGTACCCTGTTACCTTGCATGGTTTGCATAATCTCTTCAATTTTGAAGAGTTGGCAGTTGGAATGAGGACCTGAGCTATTTATACTAAACTGAATGTTTCAGTTGTAATATAGGAGCTGCTTCAGTCGTTTAATTTTATTGGGCTAATCGCGATGTTAATCTCTCGAGTATTGTTTTTGCAGGGAGAGGGAGCGGGAACATTCCCGCGAGAGGGAGAGGGAGCGGATGCGAGAGCGAGAGCGGGACAGGGAGCCTCGAAGGGAAGCAAGGGAGCCATCAGGAGCCATTAACGATAGTACCTCGATGAGGCAGAAGGCTGTATGTTTTTTCCTGTCAATCTATTACCTTACAAAGTTCTGTACTATTATCAGTTCCACGGTAAACGCATGGGCCGCAGCAGCAGCGAGGGCATCACCGCTAGACAGCAAGAGGAATAGATGGGAGCCATGCCTTCTGATTCTGATGTTACCGAACAAGAAAGGCACACTGTTGCATTCCTCTCTCTGCGTGCTTGCGCTGCGGTGAACGCAGATGCGATTCGGCAGTGTTCTTGGCTGATCCCAGCAAGGCCGATCTGCTCAGTTGCTCGGGGTCACCAGAAGACGTCGCCGGTCCGAGTCGCCATGTCTGTTCATAGTGTTCCTTCCTTCACATGTTTTCCATCGTTTTTTGTCTTACCCTTATCGTTGCTTTCCGGGGGGCGGTTTGTCATTTGGGTTACAGGATAGCATCCATATGGGAGAGAAACATTTGTTTCTTTATTTGTTTTATTTTTCTTTGGGCTGGGATTGTTCTTGAATAAGTTTTTTTTGGCTTGTTTGCGTGATTTCGTGATTGCTTTTTTAAAAAAGGAAACATTGTTTTATTCTTTTCTTTCTGGCTTTAGTTAGTACATTTCAGTATTTCACGATGCGTGATGTAGATAGAACGCCACGATGCGATGTTAGGCGACGATTTTTGTTTATGTAGAAAAAGATTACGATGCCAGACTCAAGAACAGTGAAAGTATTCGTGCGTGGTTTCTGCTTTCCTAAACGGATAATGCTGTGTTCAGGGGTGGGCCACGTGCTTCAGTTGGTCCTTGGCCGTACGATTTGAATCCGTTGGTTAGGAAAGCTGGAGAAAGCTTGAGTCTGACCTGTGGTCCATGTTTTGTTGTTTTCTTTCGTAGAGGTCGAGGTCCCAGCCGGACAGGTCGGATCGCGCGCCGCCGCCGCCGACCAGCCCCGACAGGCACTCGCGGCGCTCGCCGCACCGCTCCTCCAGCTCCGGCAAGAAGCGCTCCTCCACCGACCGCTACGACGACCTGCCCCTCCCGCCGCCCCCGTCGCGGCACGAGGCCGAGCACGCGAAGGCGGCGGCGGCGGCAGACCCGCGGTCCAAGTCCAAGGGCAGCGTCTTCTCCCGCATCAGTTTCCCCGGCGACGGCAACTCCTCGGACGCCAAGCGCAGCCGCAGGTCCTCCTACGACAAGCCCCCGGCGTCCTCCCCATCCTCCAAGAAGAGCGCTGCTGCTGCGGAGGACAACGACCGCCGCCGCCGCCGCCGCCGCCACCACCACCGGGAGGCGGCCGCATCGGATGAGAGGCGGAGGCCCGCGGCGAACGACTACTACGGCGAGGAGGAGTCGAGCGAGGAGGAGCAGCACTTCAAGAGGCGCCCGTCGTCGTCCTCCAGGCGGGAGCAGGAGGCGGACGAGGAGCCGCGGCACTCGCGTCGGTCCAGGGAGCGTGGCGACGGCCACAACCACCACGGCGGCGGCGGTGGCGGCCACAAGCGCCGGTGAGGGAAGAAGCAAGCTACCCACTTGCTGCTATTCCATACCCGGCGATGATCGGTAGAAACTTTTTGGAGGTCGCCGGAAGCGCGCCTCCGAGAGCAGAGCAGAGCATCTGCGCTCTGTTTCTTCTCGTGTTCGCCTTCTGTCTTGTACACATCGTCTTCTGGGAATTCGGTGTTTTTCTCTCATCAAATTATCACATGAGGACTATAATAAGTCTGCTTTCTTCTCGGCTCCTTTATTTAAGCTGTTTTTCTCCTCATTTGTGCCATTGGCCTGTGGCGCTATTAGTAATTTAGTAACATTTTCTTAATCATGCCCCTATGAACGGAACACATCGGATTGGGAAAGTTTCGCAGTATGCATGCTGTTAGTACTGATCCTAATTCTGATGTTCGTTTTGCATGAAAATGTATCTAAATTTACCGAAGCTAATGGTTGCACATGATCCAATGCCGACCAGAGAAAGGGTCATTAAAGGTGTGTTTGGTTCTAGGGATAATAGGGGATGAAACGGGGCGATCCCAGATTTGGATCTGTTTGGATTGGAGTCAGCAGGGATAGAGTCCATCCCCTTTGGAGAATATCCCGGGAATATTCCTCTAAATCGAGGATGCCCCTGTCCCTCAAAAACGAGGGGATGGGCTCGTCCCTCTTCCTCGCCTCTAAAAAACAAGAGGATGACAAAATGCCCCACACGTCGTTTGACTCATCCCATATTTTGATGTCCCAGAACCAAACAAAAAACGGGGACGGTCCTATCCCTTACAACCAAACAAAGAACGGAGACGGTCCCGTCCTTAAAAATATGGATGGATCCATTCTATCCCTACTGCCTCCAAACCAAACACACGCTAAGAATCATTTGATCCAAATGACATAGGATGGTACATTGTTACTATACTGATATGGTCCAATTATTTTTGTAGTTTCTTGCAAACAAATAAACAGTACGATTTCTCTGTCGTCGTTTCTAAATAAGATAGCTTTTTTTATACTAGATCATCGCCATTCAGCAGTTCAGTATTCGGTTTCTTTCCAGACATTAGATCAAAAGCCACCAGTGCAGCACACATGTCGCTGTCGCCAGGACCCACGTCCCCGGCGGCCGCATCATCACCGAGTTCGCCGCCGCCCAGGTAATATGTTCTTAGCTGTCCATGAATGCACGTGGGTGCTTGGCTGCTTGCGCGCGCCCGCTCACTAACTTTATGCGTGTGTGTATGTGTAGCCTGTGGGGCAGTACGTTGCGACAGATGTCGCCGCCACCACCGCAGTGATAGAGTTAATCTAGTTATCTTATGATTTGATCGAATTCATGATCAGAGTATGTATATGATTATGGCAGTCTACGAACACGACAGTCTATATGACCAGTTCGAGTACTGTAGCAGTCAGTGGTCGTAAAATACTTTAGCAGTCGTAATCGTAAAAGTATTGTAGCGGTCGTAGTCGTAAATTCAGAGTTCAGAGTCTATTTAGGATTCAGAGCAATTTTAAAGGAAAGTCAGGGTGTGTCCGTGTAGAACTCTCAACGTGGTATGCTGCATTGGTTATGGAGTCTTATATGTTACTCCTCTATATAAGAAAGACGAAAATGACACAGACATATCGCATCGAAAAAAGAAATCAATTTGTGTTTACTTGTGTTCGTGTGCATGATCTCAAAGTTCAAGTTCATCGTTCATCTAGGCTCTGGGCAAATTCCCCAACAATTGGTATCAGAGCCTTAGGGGACGAAGTGATGGCCAGCAACGTTGTTGATCCATCGAAGTCAAAAGCTCTCGTTAAGACTACGGGCAACGACCTCGATCCATCGAAGTCAAGCGTGTTTGTCAAGTCGACGGCAACAAGCGCCTCAATCCCGATTCAATACCCGATGTTGAGCGAAACAAATACTCCATGACGGTGTGTGCTCAAGTGCTGAAACGACAACTAAGCAAGTTGCATATGGAGGACTCAGAGATGATCACCGAGTACTCTATGAAACTCACAACACTGGTGGATGAGATCCGTTCGCTTGGCATGAAGATGGAAGAGAGCGATGTTATTGAGAAACTGTTCAGTTCGGTTTCTGATCGATCTCTCTATATTATCGAAATGATCGAACAGTTCGGCGGTGTCACAACGATGTCGCTCACGGAGGCGATCGGTCACCTCAGAACCTACGAGGAAGGACTTAAGGGTTGACGACACTTCAAGGGCAAAGGAGATAAGCTACTCTTTACCCAAAACAAGTGGGAAGAGGAGCACGAAGACTAAGAAGAATGAGGGCTCTAGCAGCGCTAAGAGAGGAGGTCCTAACGGAAGAGGCTGGGGGCGCGGTTGTGGACAAGACGGAGGCTGAGGTGAAGGTGATCACGTTGTCGATGAATGAATGCTGTGTAACACGGACAAGACTAAGGTCAAGTGCTTCAATTGCAATGAGTATAGGTATTTTGTGAAAGAGTGTCCAAAACCAAACCAAAGAGAAAGGGCCAATCTCATAGCAAAGCAAAACGACAAAGATGCTCAACTGCTGATGGTCGAAGCATGTAAACTCATCCATACGGTCCTGACGCTTAAAAAGAAGGTATTCCTGCACGAAGATAAGGTGATGCTGAATCTTAGCGGCACTCAAAGCAAGGCTTGGTATCATGATACCGGCACAAGTAACCATATGACCGGCTACAGGGAGAAATTTGTTGAGATTGACATGAAGGTAAAAGGCTTAGTCAAATTTGGAGATGGTTGGCTGTGGTGATACAAGGAAGGGGTTCGGTACTGTTAGAGTGTTCTACGGGTGAACATAGTATCCTCACGAATGTTTACTACATTCCAAAACTGAGAAGTCATATAATCAGTCTCGGTCAGCTGGATGAGAACGGCTGAAAGATAGTGGTCAAAGAAGAAGTGATGTCAATCTTAGACAAATCTCGTAGGATGTTGGCCAAAGTGAGCAGATCAAGAAACTGGATGTATGTGTTACACATTAATCTGGTTCTCTCAGAGTGTCTTCTGGTAAGAAGCACGAAAGAGGTGTGGCGATGGCACGCCAGGTACGGGCATGTGAATTTTCATGCTCTGAAGGATCTGGTTCATAAGAACATGGTTTACGGGATGCCCATGATCGAGCACGTGGATCACATTTAAGATGGTTGTCTGGTCGGCAGGCAACATCGGAACTTGTTTCCGACCACGTCTCTTTACCGAGCAGTTGTTCCTCATGAGCTATGGCATGGTGACGCCTATGGACCAATCACTCTAACCACGCATGGATGAAATCAATACTTCTTACTATTGGTAGACAACTGTACAAGGTTTATGTGGCTAGCATCACTCCAAAGCAAAGTTCAACGTTCAAGGCATTCAAGAAGATCAAGGTTGTAGCCGAGAGGGAGAAAAATCTAAGGCTGAAAAGCCCTACACACCAACCGCAGTGGCGAGTTTACTTCAAATGAGTTCACGGACTATTGTGAGTTGTTGGGAATTAGGCATTATCTGACAGTGCCTTATTCTCCCCAACAGAACGGTGTGGTTGAAAGAAGGAACCAGACGGTGGTCGGCATGGCAAGGAGTCTGCTGAAGGGCATGGGGTTCCCAGGAGAATTTTGGAGAGAAGCAATATTGACTGCAGTTTATCTACTAAATCAGGTACCAACAAAGACGTCATTCACAAAACTCCTCATGAAGCCTACTACGATCGCAAGCCAATTGTTGGTCACATTCGCACTTTCGGTTGCATTGCACATGTGAAGACGACCACGCCACACCTTCTCAAACTAGCAGATCAAAGCAAGCCAATGGTGTTCATTGTATATGATTCAAAGATGAAAAGCTATCGGATGTTTGATCTGGAGTCATGACGAGTTGTGGTGACTCGTGATGCAGTGTTTGAGGAGGACAGAAAGTGGGAGTGGAGCAGAGATCCCTCGGTAGAGGTACGACCGATTGAAGACATCTTCACAGTACATTACTCTCCTGACACTGATACAGGTCTTGATGACCATGTGGTGGCTTCCGACACTACAGCCACAGTGGACATAGTCGGAGGACACGACCATGAAGCAGTAACTCCAAGCACGACCATGACCAGTACAAGCACGGGGTTTGGGATGCCCGGCTCATGTTCATCATGCACTCCTGCAGCAACGTTGAGAGCGCTGGTCTCATCTGGAGATCAGCTAAGGATGGAGTTCATCGAGAGCTCATCTATAGGACCACGACAGGAGCATGACATCAAAAGTCTCTATAATGCCACATCTCCGATAGAGCTAGAAGTCTTTGCTCCTGTGGCGAGGCTAGAGATGGTGCGCCTGCTCATTGTGATCACGGCGCATGAAGGATGGGAGGCTCATTATATGGATGTGAAATTAGCCTTCCTCAATGGTGACCTAGAAGAAGAAGTCTATGTTGTGCAAACTCCGGGATTTGACAAGAAAGGATAACACAAGGTGTTGAGATTGCACAAAGCCTTATATGGTCTACGTCAAGCCCCAAGAGCTTGGAATTCGAAGCTAGACAAGTCCTTGGTGGCACTCAATTTTGAAAGATGCCTGCTAGAGCATATAGTGTACAACGAAGCCAAGAAAAAGGGAGTTTGTTGGTTGAATTTTATGTGGATGATTTGATCATCACTGGAGAGAGTTTCAAGGAAATCAATAGTTTCAAAAGCCAGATAAAGAAAATTATTTAGCATGAGCGACCTCAGGTACTCAGCTACTACTTGGAGATTGAAGTACATCAGAGCTCCAAGAAGATTACTCTCAGTCAGTCCGTATATGCAACAAAGGTGTTGGACAAATACGGCATGAAGGATTGCAATCCAAGACAAATTCCGATGGAACCCCGCCTGAAGTTGAGCAAGCACAACACAGACTCTCCTGTGGATAAGACCCTATACCGAAGCATAGTCGAAAGTTTGAGATACTTACTGCACACACGACTGAACTTAGCGTTCTCGTTGCCATAGTGAGAAGGTACAAGGAGAAGCCAACTACGGAGCATGTGGGTGCTATAAAGCAATACTGAGGTATGTGAGAGAAACTTTAAGTTATAAGTGTGTCTATGAGAAGAAGAAAGAAGATTTGGGGCTAATCGGTTACTCGGATAGTTACCTAGCAGGTGATACAGATGATCGAAAGAGCACTTCAGGCATGATGTTTTTCCTTGGGTTGAACCCAATCAGTTGATGTTCGTAAAAGCAAAAGTAATCGCTTTATCCTCGTGTGAAGCAGAGTACATTGCAGCTTGTGCGGTAGTGTGTCAAAGGGTATGGTTAGAATGATTGTTGACTAATATGCTAGAGACAAAAGTCAAGAAGGTAATTCTGAAGATCAACAATCAGTCTACAATTGCGTTGAGCAAGAATCTAGTCTACCATGAGAGAAGCAAACATATCGACACCTGTTTCCATTACATTAGAAAATGTGTGGAATAAGAGGCGATAGAGGTACATCATGTTTGCACAGAAACCAAGTCGCTAACATCCTAACTAAGAAGTCGCTAACATCCTAACTAAGTCGCTCAGAAGAATGAAGTTCATAGAGATGAGAGAGAAATCGGTGTGCAAAACATCAACGGAAGACAACAAGCTTAAAGAGGAGATTGATAGGGTTAATCTAGTTGTTTTATGGTCTGGTTGAATCCATGATCAGAGTATATTTATGACCACGACAGTCTATATGACCAGTTCGAGTATTGTAGCAGTCAATGGTCATAAAGTACTGTAGCAGTCGTAGTTGTAAATTCAGAGTTCAGAGTCCGTTTAGGATTCAGAACGGTTTTAAAGGAAAGCCAGGGTGTGTCTATGTAGGACTCTCAATGTGGGATGCCGCATTGGTTATGGAGTTATGTATGTTGCTTAAAGACGAAAAGGACGTAGACGTATCGCATCGAAAAAAGAAATCAATCTGTGTTTACTTGTGTTCGTATGTGTGATCTCAAAGTTCAAGTTCATCGCCTATCTAGGCCCTAGGAAAATTTCCCAACACGCAGTAGAAGAGGGAGACGGTGGCGGCGGCGCTGGAGTGGTGGACGGCACGAAGATAATGATTGGGGAGGCTCTGCAAGCGATGGCGCTCTCGGCGAGCGACCAAGCACCGCTGGAGGCGAGCGATGCGGTGGCGACTGAGGCGCACGTGTCCACTCTACATGTCGCGCCGCTGGGCGGCCTCCCTTCACGAGCGCACGCGGCTGCGGGCACTAACGCTTGGGTGGAGCGCGACGAGGACAAGACCATGCTCTACGACATCCTCGTGGTACGCACATCACGTCTCATGAGTCACGACACAAGTAGCTCTTCCAGTGCCACTCGTCCACTCATCGTACTGGTTAACCAACCGCGTGCACGCTTGTTTTGTAGGACACGATGGTGAAGCTAGGCATGAATAAGGAGGTAGAGAGGGGGGACACAGCGCGGGTGGTAGGCGCAGAGGTGCGCAGCACGCCCGACGCCATGGTGTAGCTTGACGGGGTGGCGACGTCTGTCGCTGCGGCCGCCAGTAGTCCGATCCTCATCCTACGACCCCAACTCGATTGCGTCGCCTTGCCTTGAACTATTCCGTGTTGCATGCTCCTTGTACCTTGCACATAGTTTGTTGTATGTCTTGGTTTGCTTGTACGTAACTCGAAGAATTAATGACAAATATAACTTGGGAGTTGCTAACTAGTACTAGAGTGTTCTTTTTAGGTTGAGTACGTGAATTTTTACCGTAAGATTTTGCCTTAAGATTTGTGTTCCATCTCCCTCTTCGGCTAAGGTGGTAGCTCCAGCGAGTTAGGGTTAGGGTTTGGCTTCGAGTTAGCTTCACTGGAGCCCTCTGGATTTAGAGGGAGGCCGAGGGCAGTGGCAGACCGATGGTAGGCAACGCCGACAATGGGGTGGCGAGGCGGTGGCAGCGCTGCCTCGACCGTGGCTCGAAAGAGGGTGGTGGGCAGTGGAAGTCGGCGGGCGTGACGAAGACGTGTGGTTAGGAGGCGGTGGTTCTGGCGGTGGTAGCCGCCAGAGACGAGGAAGGAGGACGGCGTGGGGGATTTCGTCGGAGAGGAAGAAGAATTGGGGGGGGGGGGTACGGGTTGGCTCACCGGAGAAGAGGAAGAAGGGTGCACGGAATGGAGAGATGCGGGAGTGGTGGCGGCGGAGGCCCGTCGGCAGGCAGCGCCGGCGCTGGAACGGCGATGGCATGGCCAGTGGCGTACCCAGGATTTGTAGCTATGGTGGTCCATTGTCTAAAATTTATTTAACCGCTATAAATTTAACATGTTGGTACACAAGTATATGAATTACGAAATGCAATTAAGGTAAAAAGGACATACAAACTTCATAAAATAGACGAATATAGCTTTCTTAACATAGAATTGAAATATTACATACCCATAGTAGTTGAAGAACAGTACGTCACTACTTCTTCTTCTTGTCAGGCCTGCGCCTTCTAATAGCCATGAAAGTGTTGATGATCTCTTCTTCACTCAATTGTAAGAAGATATCTCGCTCAATAAAAGTATAAACTCCAGGGTCCATTTGTCAACCTTAACTGTATATTCTCTTAATCTCTTTTCAGAGAAAAACAGTATAAACTCCAAGGTCCATTTGTACACACAAAAAACATTCTTTCACAAAAATATAGGGCGCATCGTTTTGTAAAAAAGAAGTAGCTACTAAGTAATACTAACTAGTGAGTAATTCAACTGAGAACGGAGTAACCCAACATGTTTGCTACAATAAGGTGTTAGTAAAAAAACACAAACATCTCTGGTATAACACTTCCGAACACCCTTTCTGTACTTTATTCCAAAATTCACGATACAAATGCATAGGATGGGCCAAGTTCACGATAATTCGAGGCAGTAACAAATAAAAGATACCTTATCAACAGTCTTGTTCTGCCTGCAGACAATGTTTGCAGTCCCAATGTCTCTAGCGGTCGAGAACTTTACACCTTCCTTTGTCACCGAGATGACAACTAACAGTGCAAAGTAGCCGCCGTCCAAGATGTAAGAACCAAGACCATCCCGAGGCAAGATTAGCGATAAGCGTACTGCAGAAAAAAAATAAAGAGGGAGGAAATTCCTCGTACCAGTGTCTCCGATGCTGCTGAGATCCTTGCAGATCCTCGAAAACTCAGTAGATGGCATGCGGACGCAGTCACGCAGACGCAGGCGGGAGCCGGGAGGCAGTCACCGAGTCATGCAGACGGCAGACGCAGGTGGCCAGGCGGGAGGCGAAGAGCCGATTCAAACGCAGGCGGGAGCCGGGAGGCAGTCACGCAGACGCAGGCGGGAGGTGAAGATCCGAAGGAGCGAAACCGTCAGCAGTCCATGGGTTTTTGTTGGACCGAGCGTAGGGTGATCCACGGCCCACAGGGACCACCTTGTAGCTCCGCCCCTGAGCATGGCGGCGGGGCGGTGGCAACAACGGTGAGGAGGGCCGGCGGCTAGGGTTTAGAGAGGAGAGAGAAAGAGGAGAAATATATATGATTTAGAAGAGGGATGAGATCATTTAGATCTACATTCACGTCTCAAAATTTGAGTGTATTTAACCAAAAAAAAGCTTACATATTCATTAGACACCTCCATAAAACTTATACTGTGAACAGCACGTGGGCTAATTGCAAGTGAACACTGAACAGTACGCTGGTTCCTGATGCGCGTGTAATGCCGATCGAGCTGCTCCGAACGAGAGCGAAGTGGCGATCGAAAAGACAAGAATGAGCTTTTTCGCGAGGTACGATACCCGATCGAGCGCCGAAACAGCAGCACAGAGCCGAGCAGAGATGGCATCAGTAGTATGATATATCCGCACGTAGACAGCACAAGCGCCATTATTTAAACATGTCGATCGAGCCGCACGTTTTCTCTGGAGTAAGAATTGAAATTTGGTTGAACATTGATTCCTAGTTCAGTTTAGTACTGCTGCACTGGTACAATGTCGAGCATGTGCTGCCATGTTATTGTCTGTTTTTTTAGACTGCGGTTTATAACTTGTGGCTATGGTTTATAACTTTTGTCTATTCGTGAGAGAGAGAGTACAGAGTAAGAGAAATTTATGTACGGTTTTAGCCAATATAAATGAAGTTACTAAAGTATATACTACATCAACTTATATATTTTATTCTAAAAAGATACTCGACTTAAAAGCTAATTATTGTAGAAAATTATTTTACAATAGAAAAAATTAAAAGCAGAAGCTAAAAAAAAAGCCCTACAACAGATACGATTGGCGCAAAGTGATAAATGAATGACAACTAGCTACATATATATGTCCGTTTGATCTGCCTCTGGCTGTCTCGATCTTATAATTGCCTACGTCCAGCGGTTTGCTAAGATCTAACTAACTAAAGCTTGGGATCCCCGGCCCTAATCGATCTCTCACTAACCTAACTACATATGAATCGCGTGCACATGCAAATGTTGGCCAGCCCCCTCTCGATTTGGAGCTACCAAACCCTAATTAGCTACCTACCCAACCCGACGTGTGCGCGAACAACGTTCGACGATCGATGCATGCACGCGTGCACTCTACAGATTGAGACGGTCGAGCGAAAGGTAGACGACGAGGGCGATCACATGAATGCATGTGACGTCTAGTACCATCACTATCTTAGATAATAACACCAGTCTATGGTTATATCTGATAAAACAGAAAAAATTCTGTTTTATCAAGTAATAAGTTACATTAAATTGTTACAGCAAAATAATAGTTAGAAACGGTACACTATTACTACAATATCATTGCGATGCAGGGTTATATATAGTCTTTAATATGGCTACACCAGGTTGTCTAAATATTACAACACTTGAAAAAAAAGTGGTACCAACTAATAATTATACAAATACGGAAGCTAGTAGATAGCGACATGCTAATATACTCGGGATCACGTAAACAGCTATTGGCCGTCGCCTACTCATCCCAACCTCCATATATATAGGGCATCTTTCTCGTATGCATCTATTCCGAGCCAATCTTGCTTTCTGCAGCATAGCCGGGTAAAGAATGGTACCGACTCACCTCTAAACAAAGAATGGTAAGATCAGTATAAAAGTACTCAGTAAGCATTAATAGCAAATATGTAATGGTATGACTCATCTCTTCGTAATCAAGTATCCTATTCCATCTTTTCCCCAATAATAACATAAGTTATTAAGTTAAGAGAGAATTTATATGTTTTAGTATTTCAAATACTATTAATCACCCTGGTGAAATGAAAGAACCCTAGTTGGTCTTTCATAGGCTTCAATCCAAGAGACACACATGAATTTATGGTTTAATTAAACTGCGCAGACTTGTGTTATTTTAACCATAGCTATTCCAAGCTCAGCAATTCCTTAGATGTGGTGCCACGTTAGAGTATAGAACATTTTCTCTAGTTTTGTTATTATATCTCCACCCACTTAATCATAATCGTGGATCCAGGGCGGTCTCTTACCCCCACTCGACACCTCACACGATTAAGAAGTAGTTGTTGGTCGAAGACTGTCTCTCTTTTTCTGACACTCCACAAAATTAAATATATGCACCAGGCTCACCACTTCTAGGCTCTATATCGATGCTGGGTCTGCCTGCTTTAGATCCATCACTTCTGAGCTCTATACCATTTCTGGTTTTCTTCACCTAGTTATACTACTTATCCTCGTAGAGAATATAATAATGTTGTAGAGTAGTATTTTCTGCTTGTCAAAATGAGAATATGGTTGACACTGAAAATACAGTTCCATACTCGAGTAAAAGTTGTTTAATCCTTATATTATAACTATATGTAGAGGACCCCACCTCTGCCACTATCTTTTCTTTCTTGGGCACTCTTCACCCAACTATTATTTATCTGTAGGACAGTGACTCCTCCAACTACCTACCATGCTATATACATCATCATTAACATCAAGCACATATTCATCATCATTAACATTAAGCACATGATTTCTCCAAAAATTCATTTTATGCATGGAGTGGTATTAATCTAGCATAAAATAATTTTTTACTCCAAAATACTCTAATCAAAGTGATCAAAGGCACGCTTGCCTGGTATCTGGTAGTAGTTCTCATGTTCAAACATGCTTAGGTGGTGTTCTTTCCCTTGGCTTGGATAATTGCTTGCAGTTAATACGTAGGCTATGACTTAATTTATGAAAATATAAAAATACGCTACATCGAAGTATCTATATGGCAATTATTTGGTCACTAACACCATCATTTGTAGTTATTTTATAGATGTGAGAGTATGTGGGCTTTATCAATTTAGTGTATTCGACAGTTTGTTGTTGTTGGCTAGATACTGCTTATGCATGATTGTATGCATATATGTTTACCTATATACCCATATACCCTCCTATATGTGTGTATGTAATTACGTATATATACATGCTTATATCCTGACCGACCCATTTATTTTGGCCTACTGCCAACCCATCTCTCCTTTCCCCTTTTATCTCTTCTTGCTCCCACACGCATCGACTCTCTCTGCTCCCACGAACAACGACGTTATTCCTCTCTCTGCCCACACCCTCTCCTGCTCCCAGCTGCCCGCCGCCCTCCATTGGCCCTCGGCCGCCGCATTGTCGAAGCCTAGAGACACTGCCAGCTTTGCCTGCGTCTCTCCCTCTCGCCCTTCGTCATCGTGTTCCACTTCCCCTCCTCTTGGGCCGCCATTGCCCAAGGCATCACCGGCTCCAACGCCGGCCGTGGTGGCACCAACAGGCCTCTGCTGCCCGAATTTGACTACGGCGCCATTGTCCATGCATGGATCCCCTCCGCAATACTTACCTCCAGTTGAATTCACCATAGCGGTGACGGTGGTATGTACAAGCGTACGTAAGCATTGTACGTAACTTCCTGTTGTCCAAATAGAGATGCAACTGATGCGGCAAGCTTTCTTTTCCATTCGATCGAAGAGTGGGGGTGCAGCCGTGCAACTGCAATGGAAACTTTTTTATGGGTACATGGCAGACGGACACACGCCCTAAGCACACATACGCATGCGTGTCTCTAACCTGCACTAGAAAAATAGTCGGAGGCACAAAGGTATCTGAAGCACGGGAACGTGCTCTCCCACTTAACCATCATATGTGTATATCTAAAAAATTATTAGGTGAGCGCGCCGACGAGCAGACTCAAACATAGACAAGCTGGAAGCAACGCTGCGCTCTCAGCCAACTGAGCTACGATGGGCTCTCAGCTGCAATGGAAACAAAGGTAGCAGATATGTGTACAGAAGGGGGCAAAAAAAAAGGGAGTTTTAGCGGTATTAGCACTTTTTGGATGTGTTTTTATAAGAATAGCATCCCTTGCACGTAATTGTAAATTTGGCACCTTTTCCGCACGGCCATTGTGCGGAAAGCAATGAGCGGGTGACACGTCGGGGTACCGCATGGCATCCGTGTGGCATCGCTAAGACCACACAGCCACCGTGCGGCCCTCCCTCACCTGCACGGCCCCCGTGCGGTGGCTAATTAGGCCGGTTAATTAAGATTTGTTAATTGCAATTAGAAAATTTATTTAGGTGTACCACTTGCATAAATTTTTAGATATAGCAAATGAGGTTATTTTTTTTCATAATTTTATCCATTATGAATTTTACTTGAAAATTCAATTAATTGTACCATTTATAGGAATTTTTTAATATAAAAAATGGGCTCCAAAAATTATGGTTTTTTTTGAAGGATCCTCACATAGAGGACTTAATTTTGTAACCTTTTCATAATTTTATATGTTCCAAAATTATCTAAAAAATTAAGGATTTAGATCTCAAAAGTTAGGATTTTAGGTTTTGAAAATTAGGATTCATGATTTCATATGATTTGGAATATGAGAAGTTTAGGGCATGTTTGGTTGGTGCCTAAGCTTGCCATACCTAAGCTTAGGCAATGTGTGACTGCCACAGAAAGTGTGGCTAACAAAATCGAAGCCACGCTTGTGGCAAAGTTTGGCAAGAAACTGAGTCTATGACGTGTAGGGCAGTGTGCTAAGAAAGTGTGGTATGCTACAGTTGCGTCAGTGAACCAAACAGCTACATAAAAACTGTGGCACGCCTAACTTGTGATTAGGCAACTTCTGGTCATGAACCAAACAGGCCCTTAGTTCAACATGACTACTCTAGATAAGAGACACCGATAAAGTCCCCTGGAATGATTTCATGTGATATAATTAAGGTCCCCCGGACAGCATTAAGCAGGAATTCCTCTTCCCCGGTCATGCGCATGAATTGATGCTGATGTGCATGAAATTACGGGCATTTTTGGCTGAGGCACATAAAATGACATCCGTTTTTGGTGGTGCATCATATGAATCTTTCGTACATGAATTTTTGAAGTTTTATCTACCTCGTTAGTACTACGATACAGAGCGACAGATGCATTCAGACCATGCACGAACACATAACTTTAGGAGAAACGAAAAATATGGCGGGTACACTGAATGAGGATCCTTAAAAAAATTTATAACTTTTGGATCACATTTTTGATATTAAAATATTCCTACAAATAGTATATTTAATAAATTTTTAAGTAAAATTCAGAATGGATAAAATTATAAAAAATTTATACAATCAAGTACATTGCATCAGGAGGCTTCACAAATGTTTTTTTGTAAGATTTTAAGCTTATTTGCTATATCAAAAAATTCGTACAAACGATACACCTAAATAGATTCACTAATTATGTAATTAACAAATTTTAATTAAATTGGCTAATTGGCCACTGTACGGTGGCCGTGCGGGTGAGGGAGGATTGCACGGTGGCTGTACGGTCTTGGCGATGCCGCACGGCTGCCGTGTGGCACCTCTGACATGTCGCCTGCGCGTTGCTTCTGTGCCATGGCTGTGTAGGGAAGGTCTCAAATCTGTAATTTTCACACAAAAACTTAACAGAAAGTGCCAATACGATCAAAAACTCAAAAAAAAGGTCAAGCATGCAGGAGAGGATGCGCTGTACGAGGTACGTACTTAGAATGGGGTTGAGAGAAATTTTGGAGGGTTTGTTCTACTTTTACATGATATAAATCCATGGGCTGTGTTTAACTATTTCGAGGGATGGCAATGCTATGACTAAAGGTTTCTCGTGCAATTTACTATGGTTGGTATCGATCAGTAGCGGATCCAGAATTTTTAGGATAGATGTTCAAATTTCAGAGCTAGTTGCTCGAATACGTCGATACCGCAGCGCACCGTTCCCCCCTCAAAACACCGATACAACGATACATATATGTAGATATAATAAAAATACATAAATTACAGAAATTAATGATTTCTTATGAGGAAATAGGCGACATAAGCTGAGCATAATTATATGAATTAAACAACAAATTATAGAAATAAATGAGAGTTATATATCTTGTTGATCTTGTCTTTTTTTTGCTATTTCCCCATCAGCAAGAACTGTCCATCTAAGAGGAAATTAGATGTTCCTTCCATGCAGCAAAACATACTAAGAAAGAAAATAAGTGGAGTGAGGTGGAGCATACCTAGATATGAAGAGAGGACGATGATAATAAGTTGGAGGTGCTACTCACTTCCCAATGCCACGCTTCCTCCTGGCTACCGCACTGCTCCGTTCCTGTCACTCGCTCCCTACCTCCGTGTTTGTTGTGCCACTGCCCGCGACACCTCTTTGCTCGTCTGTGCTGCCACACGCTTACCTTGCACCACGTGCCGCCTCACACATGATTGTCGTCACATCATGGCACCACGTTCGCGTCCGCCGGTCATCACTCGCCTCTAGCCTGCACCTCCGCCTGCTCACCACTCGAAGGCCGAAGCCGTCTCCCACACAGACAGTCACAAGATGAGAAATGGAATAAATGCTATGATTTTGTTTGTATCTTTATCTCTTTGGGCGTGAGGAGGGCTGAGGTGGAAAGAAAAATAGGTCTAATGTATTACATGGGCTGCGCGCAAGATACGAGGAGCACGGACTGAATTTATTTGTAGGCATAAAAATATAGTTTTAACACAACTAATGATATATACATCTAATATACCCATTATATATCTGGTATTTTATAAAAAAACTTTGGGTGTTCAACTGAACACCCTTGACATACTATACATCTGCCCATGGTATCGATTATATAGGTCAACTGCTTGTGGTTACTACGGAACATCTTATATGTATATTCTTAATTAATTGACGCAGACATTATATATCTCAGTTCGATTTGGTTACTACGGAACATCTTATATGTATATTCTTAATTAATTGACGCAGATATTATATATCTCAGTTCGATTCGAATATGAGATATAAGCATCTCAACAAATAACAGTAAGATATTATGCAAAAACAATATAGTTATTGAGTCGTTCTTCCTATTCACATCTCTCACTTTTTGGTTGTTGATAACAATGCGGTGGTCACTGTTCGAGTATTATTGACCACCCTTTTGTCACATTAGAAGAATAGCCCTAGCTTTATTCACTAAATAATGAGCACTTCTAGCTATATTAACTGATACTCATTTGGAAATATTGGTAACTTCTATCAAGTTTAGTACCATATTTTTTCTACCAAAACATTGAGGATATGCATACATGAATAAAAATTCTTCTTATTGCAATCAGCCGATTAGAAAGTAGATGTAGCTCAGAAAAACAAGTTAGCCATGTCAGCAATAACACATCAAAAATTTAGAATCCCACTAGAGACAGAACACCCAATTTATTTACACAAGTATAAGAAGCACTGGTCGTGGCCATGCTTAGCAGTTGCTAGATATGCTAGACAATCCCTACGTACAAGAGACAGTGCAACCTACCTAAGAAGCAATCTAAATATCATAATTCTGTATCCTCTACATACATGTGGCAAGCAAGCAAGAACAGAATGAAGTTTAGCACTGTGGGCTACACTGACTTGGTTGGAATGTGATTAAACCAATGAATGGACTATTTTGAAGTATGTGATTTTTGTCAAGAGTAGAGAGAAAGACATACCTGAATACAGAAGGCTAGTATAGCAAACAGTGGTGTTGCAAGGAGATTTTAATTGCATTATCGATGTGAAGCAAAATTAGATTGACTAACATGTATAACATGCAAATGCTAGCTACACGTGAGGAGAGTATACAAGTTAAGAAGCAGTGAAGGAAGATGCGGCATGAATAGTTGAAAATTTTAAGTAGACATATTATAAATCACCATTTATAATGAATGGAGGGAGAAGTTATTTATGGTTGTTCCATAGCATGTACCATAGCATGTTGGCGCTTCCTTGAATGTACATTGAAAAGCATATTAGTGGTAGACATTGTTATAACAGAAGTAAAAGAAAAGACCCTCAGCCTGCCCAGTAGTGCTTCAAGCATTGCATTGCAAATATTTCCCTTAACATTTGGAAGATTATTAGTGACAATGTCACCTGGAGACAAATGTCACGAATGTCACATGCAATGCTGCTAGATGACCTAAAGATACGAACAAGGGTTTCAAAAACATGAAAAATAAAGAGAGCATGTAAATAGAAATTTCAAAGACGTCCACCTCCTTTTGCGACTGATAATGCAAATTATGAAAAGGCGTTAAGCAATAACTGCAAGAGCTCTTTGACAACTGCTCCTTAATCTTTCCATTCAATTATGCAAACTTGGCATCAAAATCCACCACCTCTGAATTGGATGAAGATGATGCCAATGAAGAAAATTCCTCTGCTTGGAGGCTACATTTTGGCTAATCAAACAAAATCAAGCCATCAATCAATTTCAATGGCATAGTCAACAACTGCAACTCCCTAAGTGACGTTGCCATCCTCAAACCCAAGTGCACAGTCCCAGCCGCAAGGTAATTGATGATCCCCCAAGTATCCAAAAATGTAACAATCCTGTTGAGATCATACAATTCACCTGTGTTTGTAAGAAGCCCCTGGCACTCAAGCAAAGCAAGCTACTTTCCTAGGTTCTTCAAATACTTTGCAATAAGTTTATTCCTTAACAATATGTACTTCTCCAGTGTGTGCCCCGTCGATTTCCCTGTAAAGAAGTGTGGCACTACCTACCTGTCTAGCCTGTGCACTGTGCCTAGGGTGAACTAATCTACAAATCACAAACCAGTTCATGTTGTAATATAATATACTTAAATTAACACATGTTTCCTAATTTAGGCTTTGGTTGCAAAGAGCAAACCTGAGTGCTGGACACGACATGGAGGCGGCTCTGGAACTGCTTGGGCATGCCATGCCCCTCCATGAGGGGGTGGCGTGCACACATAAGAAGACGGCTTATTAGGATCTGTCGAAAGGGAGGGGTGATCAGGAAGCACCTCAGAGAGCACCTGCAGCTACCCCGTGCGAGATGTTCTCTAGTGTTGGTAGTGCCATGGCAGAGCCATCACCTGCATATGTGGATTGCTCAGTTGCGACGACGGAGAGGAGGGACGGGTGTGACCAGTTGACTACTCAGCGGGTGGTGGCAGGGAAGATGCAGACAAGCTCGACCGAGGGAGCACCTCCGCCTCGTGGAGGCAGAGCACAAGGTCCTCGGGCGCCGCACCGACTAAGGTTTCGTCGTCGTCATCCTCCACCGCACCTGATGGGATGGCGGTGCCATCGTCATCGTTCGTGGGGGTGGGGACGAGGGAGTCGGAGTCATTAGAGTAGTCTACCGTGGCTACGGATGAGGAGGGCTTGAACATGATGGTGAGGCATTGGAGTTGCACTTCCGCTTCCATCATTTGAGGTGAAAATCTAGGAGTTAGGATTCAGAATTAGGGGGCGGCATGGGTTAGTACTAGATCGGAGAACTAGGGTTTGGGGGAGGGGTTAGACGTACAAACTTAGGGTGGATGAGGCCTTGCGTGGCATGATCGGTGGCAGCGGTGTTGAGGTTTGGGAGTGTGATTACGAGTGAGGCGACCGACCGACTCCATGGGTAGGAGCACTACTACAAAACAAGCTATACTAGATGTCTCACCACAGATGGTTCATGTGGAGTCGTATGTGCTTTGATTATTATAGACGATTCATGGCTAAAACCATCTCTGAAACTATCACAGACGGTTAGGTTTAAAAGCCATATATGACATATGCATTATCACAGACGGTTTTTAATTAGAACCGTCTATGAAACTATCACAGATGGTTTTTATTTACAACCGTCTGTATTTTGTCCTTTGTCATATGAACTACATAAGCTACTAAGACGAGAGACAAATTCAAGACAAACTTATTACAAAAGCCCCAAAAAAGACATTCCTAGATCTTAGTCTTCTGGGCTTCATATGCTTCTTCTTCGACTTTTGTAGTTGGAGAATCAGCCGTTGAGTTCTTGAATACCGTGAAGATTAGCCTTGCCCTCTCCACTTCCTCCTCTAGCTTGGGCAAATCATTAGCATGGCCCATAATCTCAAAGAGGGTGCCATGATAAGCTTCCTCAGAATCGGCCGCTTTTGCTTGATCGGCAATGCTATCCATGTGTCTCTCCACTACCGCAAGAACTTCTTCCGCTTTTTGCACATTGCAGAGAAGAACGAGGCTGAGGGCGGTTTTCCTTTCCTGAGTGGCAATGAGATACCTTTGTCGACGGTAGATGATGAGGTCCAGCTGACGGATGGAAGTGAGTCGAGGAAGGAGAGCAGGGCGCGAGCGGAGGAGCTATTCTAGATGTAAATTGTAAGGTTGCGGTCGAACAACTCATGATGGATAGATAAGAGGAATGAGATCAAAAGAATATTAGATGCCATTATTGAGAAATCTGATGAAGAAGATGAGGGAGAGGATAGTTTAAAAGAGCTGGATTAGAGCACATATATTTAAGCATTATCACAGATGGTTCGTATACTAAACCATCTCTAATATTAATATCATAGACGGTTTGTATAACGAACCATCCCTGATATGTGCCTTATCACAGACGGTTCGTATAAAAAACAATCTCTGGTAATGACACGTCACCGATCTGTGGCGTATCCTCCAGGATTTCGATCTCACCCATCCATTCTCTTCACATCGAATGGTAGGCACCGGTTCCTCCCAACGCTCGGCCCTTATTAATTACTCCCTATCTACCTTTCCACCAGTAGTCACGCGTGAGTTCATCCACTATATAGCTAGCCTCCTGCATCCTCCCCTCGACGACGCTGACTACCACCGTGAGCTAGTGCCTCCATTGTGACACCACGATCGATTGCATAATACACTCTTGTCATAAATATCGTAAGAGTGTCTTATGCAGTCTCACCGTCGTGCCACAAAGGTGACACTATTGCCGCCTCTCCATTGCCGGTGATATCCGGCCGCCATCCGATGCATCCAGCTTGTTCCTTGACGACACCGATTACCGCCGTGAGCTAGCGCCTCCGTTGTGACACCACGGTCAACTGCACAACACACTCTTGTTGTAAGTGTCGTAAGAGTGTCTTGTGCAGTCTCACCGTCGCGCCACAAAGGTGGAGCTACAGCTGCCTCTTCATTGCCGGTGATATCCGGCTGTCATCTGATGCATCCAACTTCTACTGTCTGCTAGGATATCTGCTTCTTATATATTCTTGCCATATTAAAGAGTTGGGTTCGTTATCTTGTTATGCTGTAATGGTGGATTATAATCATAATGGAAATGAAATGTGCTGTTGTATTTGCCACTGTATTACTTGTTTTCAAAGTGCATAGGTAACATTATTTTTTGAGACTAGCTAAAAATTAGAAAAATTTAAGGTATACAATGAATTATCACAGACGATTTATGCTATAAATCGTCTATGAAGGGTTATCACAGACAATTCTATATACCAACCATCTGTAATACTCGTCAATCACAAACGGTTTGTAGCTAGAATCGTCTGTGATGTGTGAGTATCACGACAGTTTTTGATTTGAGCCATCTGTGATACTCACACATCACAGACGGCTCTAGTTACAAACCGTTTGTGTTGTCTTTATCATAGACGGCTCACAAACTGTCAGTGATAACCTCCGATTATCATTGAATATAAATACAGGCGGTTTAGAAAACTATCTGTGATGATAGTTTCGAACTGTCTGTGATGACCCTTTTTATAGTAGTGGAAGCACCGGCTGTTAGATTACCTAAAGACCATGTAGGAGGGAGAGAGGCATGGGAGCGACAACACTATGGGCAGTGGCGCTAGAGCGGGGGCGATGATGGTGGCACATGGGAAGCAGTGGTGGCATCGGGAACGTAGGAGGGAGAGAGGCAGGGGAAGAGGAAAAGAAACTACGGCGACGAATTTGTGAAGGCAAACGCGGGACCACCTGACGGCGCTGATGTTTTTAGGGGCAAACTTGGTAGAGGGGAGGAAAAGAATGTACCACCCACCAACTGGTTCTTTTATGTAGTGGAGATTTCTCAAGGAAAGTAGCTCGTAAGTGGGCCTAGTTTTTTCATTTCACGGCCCAAGTAACATACTAATGGGCCATGTTGTGGCAGATTGATATTCAAGTGTTCACTGTATCGGTTGCAATAATTATAGATCTTATTTATATTTGGCTTTTACTTGTGCCTTCTGCTTGAAGAAGTTAAAAACCAATATGAATATCTGGCTTTTCAAAGCGGTTTCTTTACTCCTCTCAGTCTAGTTTTGCTCCGAAGATAAGATAGAGGATCATAGACGCATCACGTATCCCAATTCTCCTACTTCTGTCTCGTACATATACTTCTTTTTTATTTTTTCACCATTTATATCCTTCCTTTTAAAACCACTGCTATTCATTGTCGGCTAGAAGACCCGTCTTGCAGGCTGTGCGTCGTCGCATTTGATAAATGTTCTGGATTGACATACGTTCGCTTCTGACCTCCACCTGGCGTCCTGGCTTGCATGAAGTGCGTCATTGCATCTGATAAATGTTCTTGATTGACATATGTTCGCTTCTGACTCAACAGTCTATTGCTGCACGCCGGCCGTTTCAAAATGTTGCCCGTATAATCTCCAACCATTTTCACGTCATTTCACTCATCTTTCTGCTCGCCTCCCTTCACAATTCAATTTGACCCCCTTTTTCCGTCATCTTCAGTTCGGCGATAGTTTCTGCTTTTCTACAGGCTAAAGTTGAGGGACCATATATCAGATTTTTTTCTACTTATGACTTATGGCTACGGTTTATAGTTTTTAGATTGTGCATGAGAGCGAGTATAGAGTAACAGAAACTCAAGCATGAATTTGATCGATATAAATAAAATCGCTATAATGTATACTACAATCAACTTGTATATCTCGTCTTGAAAAATGTCATGTTTAAAAATTAGTTATTATAAAAAAGCCGAAAAGTACTATTTAGATGCTGAAAAAAAGAGGTCCGATATCATAAATTGCTTAGTGTTGAACGGCATTTTATCCATCGTCAACCGCTTGCTCCCTCCTATTTTCTCTGATTAAGATCAAGGGATGACCATTCAAGTCTTCAAGGTGCAATTCTGGCTCAATTCAATAAATCCGCTTGAGGTTCGATTATCTCTAATTCTTTCTTTTTTGTTAGGTTTATTATCATAGACAAAGAACAATTACCTAAGAACCTGCATCTCAGTTCTGCATTTTCTTTCAGAAATTATGTTCTCTGCTTGTTAAAACCTACATTCTTTTTCGTGTGTGAAATACTCTGCTTTTTTATTCTTTTGATGAGAAGTCATCTTTTTCAAGAAAGTAAGAATACTTCTGTGGCTAGAAATAAATTAATCCCTATAGTCGTAGTTTCTTTGAAACCTTTAGTTCCATCGATTTCAAAAATAAATGAGTGTTACAAAATTACCTACTAAATATTCAATTAATGGGAATTTTAATTGAACTAATAAGACAGATATGGTGGTGTCATGCTTATGCATGGAAATACCCAACTACTAAATGTGGAAATTAAAGATATATTGGAAAAGATTCTGAAAGATTTGAGAGCTATCGTTTTGAAAGATATATTGAATCTTGGCTTGGCGGCTTGGTGAATTTCAAAATATCATTTCTTATTATATCTTCTGACAAAATAAATCATTGCTCTTGCATCCAAGGAACAAATCTTTAATTGTTCAAAGATTTGTGAGGGATTTTGTTTCGAGAATTTAATAGCTTCAAATAATTATTGAGCTTCTAGTTGGTGACTAGAAAAAAAATCCCTACTAAGTTGTACAGTGAGTTTCTTTGAAACATTAAATTCCATCGATTTAAAAAATAAATGAGTGTTAGAAATCACCAACTAAATGTTCAATAATTATTTCAAGGTCTTAAATTCTCGAAACAAAATCTCGCTCGGATCTTTGAACAATTTGTCATTTGATGTTGGATGCGCTTTCATTTTGCTATAAGATTTCAAAAAATAAATGATAGTTTGAAATTCGCCAAACCACCAAGCCAAGATTCAATAGATCTTTCAAGATGTTATCTCTCAAAATCTTTTGCGATATATCTTTCCATATTTAGTCGTTGGACATTTCCACGCATCAGTGTGGCATTATCGTATCCATCCTATCTAAAGGGTTTATTTTGAGTGATTTTTAGCTAAAAATCACTGTGGTTGGTTGAAAAATACTGTAGCTGATGGTGACTTATTTGGCGTAATTAAATTTAAAAATGTAAAAATAGAAAAAACAGGTTAACCCGTCACGAACAATACAAACGAATATGGGAAAAATAGAGCCTACAAAAAAGCTCAAAAAAGCCAAAAAATCAGAAAAAGATGAAATTATTGAATAGTAAAAAATAAGCCAGAAACTAGAAGTCCAAACCGAAACGAGCGGGGCCTATTCAATTACAAAAAATCCCCATGAATGAACAAATCCGTCGAAACATCCCAGCCGTCCATTTCATGCAGGATGGGAGCATGCAAACCCGATTTGTTAAATAACCATATCACCAGCAGATTGATCCTCGGCGCGGGATAGCCACCGTCCAACGGTACGAACTCGGTGCAATCCATGTAAATTAGCAGGGGTATTAGCGAGCGATGTTTCCCTTAATTGCAATCTCACGCTCGCTCTTGCTAATTAGGACATGCCTTAGAGTAGCTCCAAAAGATGGGCTAAATTTGATCCCCTATAATCTTATTTTAGAGGACATACCAAAAAGTTGGGATCAATATAACTCCTTTGCTCCAACAGTCATCCCCAAAATTGGTCTCCTAAATATTTTAAATCTGCTACATGGGTTTATAGGCCATATTAGTTATAAATCGGCCCAGCTGCTGAGCCTGTTCACCACCAAGCGCCGCCCCTGTTCATGCCCTTGCAGCGCCGCCCTGTTCATTCCTTCTAGCGCCGCCCCTGTTCGTTCTTCGTAGCGCCGCCCATTTCAACCAACCTGCTCCTCCATTTATTTTATCACGGTAATCTCAACGAACGCCACTGCTCTTACTATAATCTCCACGTGCATGTGAACTAGCTAGCTAGTTGGAGCCTAAAATTTATTTTATCTGCTAATGTTTTGTACAATAGATTTTCTGCTAGTTTTAATTTTTGTACAGTATGGTTGTGCATACTAAAAAGGATTTTTTAATTGAAACAGTTGTTGGAAAATAATCTTGTCATTAGTATTCTTGTACTCTGATCTGGCATGAGTTTTGTTGCATGTATGTGTTGCACGTTTTTACCTGTCGTAGGAGTGCATGCATTAGTGGTGAAGTTAGTTAAGGAATAAGTCTAGCTTGCATGTAGAAGGCCTTGTGCGCATGCAGGAACCCGTCGCAGTTTCACATGAGCATAGTGCTGATATTCATGAGTTTATTCAAGCCCACATGAAAATTAGAGACAAGGAAATCCACTCCCAGCTTCAACAAGACCTAGTGGAGCATCTGTGGCAGCGCCATGGAGACACCATTGTTCTGATCTGAAATTAAATTAAAACACTATTGTTCGGAGGGGAGGTCCGACCGGAGGGGAGCTCGGGCGGCCGCCCGGGCTCGCCCGAAGGGCAGGTCCGCCCCTGGAGGCGCCGGTGGGGAGCCGCGCCGGCGGGGAGGAAGCTGCCGACGCCCTTAGGTAGGTCTCACGCAACGCGAAGGAAAAAAAATTGGGCGCGGAATTGCCTACTCGCGCGCGGCAACGGTGATTGGGGACACGTGGGGTGAGGCCAAATTTGGCTCCGGTGGGGGTGAGATATTGGGGGTGTTAAAATTTTTAGTGGTGGTTTTGGGGATCTTTTGGAGGGGTTTTTTTCACTAATCACAAAAATTTGTTTTAGGGGATGTTTTAGCCCATCTCTTGGAGTTGCTCTTAGCCGGGGGATTAAACTAATCGCACCCAATTACAGGCCGCTTCCTTCCGTTAATCATCGCCTTAATTGCCTTCGTTGTCCTCTCTGGTTCTTCGCTATTGGGAGTGACTATTATAGAGGTGGTTTTTTTCATCTTCAATCATTTTTTATATTATAATTTTAGGTTATTGAGAGTATAATTTTAGAGGGAGAGAAATTAATATAATATAATTTTAGATGATTAAGAATATAACTTTAGATAAGTAAGAGGTAAAAAGATTTTAATGACGAGTACAATAGCAAAATCACTCCGTTATATGCAAGCGCGGATACCGGTCTCCTTCCTCCGGTCCTACTCTCTCGAATGCCAAGAAGCACGGAGCGCGGGGGAATGCTGGGGTGCTTCCCCGGCGGTGGCCGGCGGCCGATGTCGCCCCCGCTGGCGGCGGTGTACGAGGAGGGGTCCACGTCGGCGGCATCGATGTCGGTGGGCACGGGCTCGCCGCCGTCCTCGGAGTCGACGTCGTCCCCGGCGTTCCTAGACGAGCTCGCGCCCCTCTACCCCGACGACTCGGAGGCGGAGACCGACACCGGCGGCCTGTCCACAGCCATCGCATCCCGCCGGCTCTTCCTCGCGTCCCCCGGCAGGTCCAACTCCATCGTCGACTCCTCCGAGCACGCCGCCGCGTCCCACGGCGGCAGGTCCGTCCCATCCAACGCCGTCCGCTCGTCTGCCGGCGCCGGCTTCGCCGCCACCCCCGCCGCCCTTGCCTCGGCCGTCAAGGCCCTGCGCGCCCGCGAGGATGACGACGCCGCGGTGCGGCGAATCTCGGTGTCGACGGAAGCCCCCCGCGCGGAGTTCCTCAGGTCCATGGTGGATATGGCGGACGCGCTGGAGCTCGACCCGCGGCGCGGCGCCGACCGCACCCGCCTCCACGACCTCCTCCTCTGCTACATCGCGCTTAACGACCGCGACTCCCTCAGGTACATCCTCGGCGCCTTCACCGACCTCCTCTCCCTCCTCAACGCCTCCAATTCCACCACCACCACCGACGGCGGAAAGCGCGAGGCGTAGGTATGATCAACGGACAGATCAATGATACCGCGCGGACGCCACGCATGCAGCGCCCATGGTTTCCTTCTTTTGTATGCTTGCTGGCTTCTTGTCTTTTAATCTCTCGTCTTTCTTCAGTTTGCCTTAGCTAGCTAGCTGATGGATGTAGGCCATGACCATTGTAATACACTCGTGCTAAGTTGATGATGATTATTGTAGCGCATAAGATATATCGTGTTCTTAGTTTTTTACTCCTGTCGTCGCTACCGCACTTAAGATAATGACAATAGCTTGCACTTCATGGTTTAATTTAAGAGAAAAACTAAAGAAATGCATACCGTTTTCTTCTCCATCGACAGGATAGCCTCTCCTTCCTCCTCCTTTGCGTTGCATCCCCTTCCTCCTCTGGTGCCGCCACCTCCCCTTCCTCCTCTGCTGTTGCCGCTGGCTCCAGATCTGATGACAGGGGGCGCCACCGCAATGATGGGTTCACCACACCACCATCCCTCGGATGTAGAGGGAGGCCGAGGAGATAGTAGTCTGACGGTGGGCGATGGCGGAGGGAGTTGGGCGGCGACGGAGGGCAGTGGGAGGTGGCGGAAGGAGGAATAGGTGAGGCGGCGGCGCTATGAATATTATGATGGGTAGGGTGGTAATGGCGAGGGAGGGGAAGACGATGGCGTGGCGAGACAGTGAGATCACCGTTGGCCACAGGTGGTGGAGGAGGCGGAGGAGGAGTGCGGAGCTACCCACACCCACGCTAGAGAAAAGAGGGAAGGAGAGGGGAGCCGCAGGGGGAGGGGGTGGCAAAAAGGGAGGCGGAAAGATGAGAGAGAGGAGTGGCGAGGCTGTCCTATTGAATTGGGGTCCAACGTGACAGTTAGGTAGTAGCTCTCTTAATTTAACTACATCGAACGGAATCTCCTCCTCCATAGCCGCACGTGCGCACGTGTGTTAATTTTGGGGGGCTTATTTTAGCAATATGGCTAGGTAAAATCGCAGGCACATAGAATTGGTTACTCGTCGTGATAGCTAAAACCATTCATAACCACTTCGAACGAGACAAATTTCCTAGTTTTTATGAAAAATAAAAATATTTTTTATGAAATCCCTACGAAAGTCATGCGTTCTAGATAGGTTTAATATATTCCGAAATCAAATTCTTGCAAACATATTGTCTGATACGATCGGCTTTCCTCCTCTATGTTCTGAATTTCTATAGTTCTTTCAAGTGTTTTTACCAAGTAGCAACAATATGTCCACACATAGCTCCCCGGAAAGACCCGTTCCAAACACAAGTGAAGTGATCTAGCTTCCAGTTGAGCCACCCGTACAAAAAATCACACTAAAGATCAATTGGTGCATTAATTCCTGGATGGTTAATCCACATAATTTTCTAGACAAAAATAGTTGAGAATTGAGGACGACCATGTATATACGTCCACGTGTGTAGCCATCTGGCCTTAACTAACAACTTCGATTTGTTTTTTGTTTATTTCTCTTTCACCCTCTCAAGATATCGAACGAAACCAAGGAATCAATGCATGCCATGCAATGCAAGATTCACGAGTTAACGAGCCATAAAAGATGGCCAGCACGGGAGCAATAATCAAGCCAGGGTTAGGAGAAAGACGTCGACACGGCAACCGCTAAGTATAGTAGTATCTGAATCACTGTAGATCGGGAAGTGTTGAGATGTGTTTCTTTTTTGCCATAGTTTATAATTTATAGCTATGGCTTATGATTTTTTATCCTAGTGTAAGTGATCGTGCGAAGGAATTGAAAGTTGATAAGTTGTTTCTAAAAATGCTATTTCGATAAATCACTTCAAAACAACGATAAAAAACTGTTTCGTTTGTTTATTTAAGGGAAATTATAAACTTAAAAAGAACATAACCGACTTCTTCTGAAAACCCATGTCTGGTTGCTCCAGCGATCACTACTTCACTAGGATAGTAGTAGTATAATTTTGCGACGCACGCATGGCATGCAACCATCAGACATTGGGCATGTTTTTTTTCAGCTTCTAAAAGCTGCTTTTCGGCTTTACTACAGTAACTAACTTTTAAACAGATTATCTTTTTAAGATAGAGTCTACTAGTTAATTGTAGTACATACTGTACCGACTTTATTTATATCGGTAAAAACCGTATGTGAGTTTCTGTTACTCTGAATCTTTTATATGAACAGACTAAAAGTCATAAATCACAGTCAAAAACTATAATATTTAGAAAAAAAACAGACCCGTTATCTCAGGAGCACGCAGGGCCCAGGGCCTGCGTGAGTGGTCTGCCAGCATCAGATCACGCATGAGCATGCGAACAAATCTGGAAGGGCAAAGGCACCTGCGTGGATTATTTTAGCCAGTGGCAGTGCCGACTGCCTACCTTTTTAGCCATGTGTACCTTTGGGTCTAGATCACACGCTGGAATTTCACGAGAGTAGGCGTTGCTCATTTCGACTTATTTTTGATTATTTGGTGCCGTAGATAGTTTATTTTATATTATAATTATAGGTAGTTTATTTGGTGTAATTAATTTTTTTTAAAAACAGTTAAAAATAGAAAAAAACAGGTTAACCAATCACGGATATTATAAAAGAATACAGAAAAAAGGCAAAGAAACTAAAAAAACGAAAAATCAGAAAAGACGAAATTAAGAAACTAGAAGCCAAAAGCTAAAATCCAAACGAGCAGGGCTTACAAAATTGTCCTGACTTCATCTATATCGATCAAAATTATACGCAAATATTTTCCTCTGTACTCTCCCTCGTGAACAACTAGAATTCAAAAATTTTAAATGAAAAGGTATAAGCCACACTCCGAAAGAACCACTCTTAGTTTAGAATGCATAATACGTCAAATGAATTTTTCTGACTCGAAAGTTTGGACTTTCTTTATGCTTGCTTCACCTAAAAGGATTAATCCGACTTAGCTAGAATGAGTACATGACTGGCTCGATTAGTATGACACACCACTTTCCATCAGCTTCTTAGGCGCTCAATTTTCTATATTAGACCGGCTAGCTCTATGCGCTAGCAAGCGTCAGTAGCCAAACCAGGACGGGCATAGGACCCAGTCGTCGTTGAGAGTTGAGGCCCTGTCCAAATACCTTAGAGCAAGTTTAATAGAAGAGGTGGCTGCCACCTCTAGGACTAGCTAAATAAGCAAAAAGAGTACACGTGGCTCATAATGGAGGTAGCTAATACAATAAGTTGAGTAGATGTTATTTCTACTAAAGCACTCAAACATTTAATACTTGCATAAATATATCAGGGGTCACCTCTTGCATGAGGGACAGCTTGCCTCTCTCTCCTCGTATGATGTGCTAGAGGTCACCTCTTGCATGAGGGGCAGCTTGCCTCTCTCTCTATCATCTTTTCTCTCTCTTCCACATAGGATTGTGTTGACGTGGATTTCGCTAGAGGCGACCTAGTCAGCATTATTGTACTTGCTCTTATAAGTCAAGAGATTACGATTTATTTTATACTATAAGAGAAAAAAAGAAAAAAAAGACAAAAAAACTATAAACCAGAAACTATAAAGCGAAACCTTATATCATAACTTAATAGAACTTAAAGATGTGTGGTACAAGAATTTCTTTATGAATCCAAATAGTCTTTAGAGAAGAACTAGCTAGGATACTGTTGGCTTTTGCCGATAGCTTTTGTCTTTAAATTATAAATAGTAACAGCTTATAGAGAGTTGTACGAAAAGAGAGAAATTTGCGTGCAATTTTAACGGATATAAATAAAGTCACTACAATGTATACTACAATCGATTAGTAGACCCCACTTTGAAAAGACACCTATTAAAAATTAGGCATTATAGAAAAGCTATTTATTGTAAAAAATAGATTTTAGAAACCAACATAAAGAGGGTATAAACCCATAAGGGGATGATCATTGAGAACCTAAATCATAAAGCAACTCATCCAAGAGACGCATTAGAGATTAGATTATTCTTTAGCACTAGATTCTCGTATATAGCAAGGATCTATGGGTCTGTTCGAGAGGATTGTGCCTTTTGTACTCTTTTGAGATTGTGCTTAAAAATTTGTGGTTGGCTTCATCAAATCTTTTTTTCTTATTGTGATTGTTTCAGCGTCATTATTTCGGTTGTTTCTATAGGATTTATCTACTTTATTTTTGATATAGTGCACGCTGACGCCGTATCTCGCAACTCTGATCCAATCTAGGAGATGCTACGTATAAGAAAGGGTATCCAAGTATAACACATGTTATAATGGATTATTTTTGGATATAGTGGCAATCTTGTTGCATGTGTCGGATGTATGTCGTGTTCCAATAGCTTTTGACTTTTAGAAGTTGACTTTTGAACGGAATGACTTCATAAAGTGATTTTCATAAACCGTTTATATGAGTTACTGTAGGAATTATTTTGAACATAGTAACTTTTCAATACGAGTGTATGCTACTCTCTTAATCTTTTTCGTAATCAGTTCAAAACTAAAAGCCGAAGCACTTTTCCATAAGGCCGTAGACATGAAGATGCAAAGTGCACCACCGTCCAGGGCACTAGCAATCCTCCCCCCTCTTCCTTTTTCTGCAGCGCAGAGGCCACGACAGAATCATTTGCGATCGACGCATTACAGTGGCGCTCTCACCACGGTCAGCACGGAGCTCGATGGCGCATTGCCACACATGCAGCATGGATCGAGAGCCTGATATTGACAGAAACAGTGCAGCGTTGTCACCTGGAATTATCTGCAAAGAACACTAGCCAAACTGGAAACAGTTTGGCATCCTGGTGGAGATGCACTACTAGAAAGAGTGACAGAGTAATGATGCAGCAGCGAACAGGTTCAGACTTCAGAGAGCAATATGTTACACCATACCTAAAGCGAGGTAGATACAGTACCTTCTAAGATTAGTTTCTGTCTCCTTGATGCTTCCTTTTTACCAGGAAGGAACAGTAATAGCACTAGGATCTTTGCAAGTCATTAGCCTAGAATTAAATGAGAATATTAACAGTTGAGCTGCCATTTAATTTACAAGAAAAGAAAAGAAAGTGATAACCTATGGCTCTGCCATCATCAGATCTGAACCATCTGATGAAATGCAACAGTACATGCAAGGTGGAGTAAATTTGTGGACCTATATATGTGAAGGGTACAAGGGAACTGTCCAAATCGAAGGCAATTAACTTAATCAACGATCGATTGAAACGTTCCTATAGACTGAAAAGAAAAGGTGCGATCATATATATCATAGTAATTCATACATATGAATCTGCATATAAGATATAAATAATTCTAGAGTCTATCTCAGAGAAGCAGCAGCTATCATCGTGCAGATTTGGACGTTACACTGAGTCATGTGGGATGCCCTCGATCGATATGCCCTGTTTCCGCAATGATGCGCATAGCGAGCTAAGCTAGCATGGGCTGACACTGTTTCCCCAATGCGAGGTCAGACGAACGCTGTTGCAACAAACCGAATGAGATTTGGAAGATCGTGCGCCGTGAGCATGCATGGTGCTACCAGCATACTACACAGCTACACTGAAATTTGAGGGAATAGGTGGATACATAACTATGGGAACTTCACTGGTTCAATGCTCTATGGCACGTCTAGCTCTGATCACAGACTTAACAACGAGTAGTGCTTCTGAACATCGCCTCTAATACAAGTTACATAAACCTTCAACTGAAACGGTAAATAATAATCATCCACATTTTATTTATACTTTAATGTTTATGCAGCTTTACAATAGTCATGCATCAAAGCACCACCCACAAACAAATAACAATGGACAAAAGCCCAAACAGCTACGTATGGTGCCGTGGTAAGCTGGTAATGAAGCAAACACGACTGTAATTCCCCATCGAATATATCTATCGATCGGTCTTGTCTATCCGATTACCCAAAGCTGCCGCAGGCAGCTGTCGGCGTGTCATGCTCGAGGCATCACCGGGTGTCCGGGCTCCGGTGTCCCTCCGAACCACAGCAAAGACAAGGGAGTAGAATTGGGCCACATTATTTTCATGTTTTGATTTTTAGTTTCTTCAAGAGTTAAAAAGCTAAACGTTAAAACAGAATGCCTTTTTAAAACGAATTTTCTAAACAGTTTTCAGAACTTAATATGTGCGCTATCCGTATCGACGTCTCTACCGTTCGTTACCATATTAAAAAGTACAAACAAAAACCATTAGCCACATGCCAGAAGAGCGCCCTAATTTAGTCGTAACTCATCCCCCTGCGTGTGTACCTTCTTCGGCCCTAGCTAGTGGCTAGACTAGGCAAAATCCCTTGCTCGAGTTGGGTGGGTCTTTTTGACTGATGGTTTATGACTTAGGGCCTGTTTGGTTCATGACCAGAAGTTGCTTAGCCACAAGTTAGGCGTGCCACAGTTTTTAGGTAGCTGTTTGGTTCACTGACGTAACTGTGGCATGCCACACTTTCTTAGCACCCGGCCCCACACGTCATAGACTCAATTTCTTGCCAAATTTTGCCACAAGTGTGGCTTCGATTTTGTTAGCCACACTTTCTGTGGCATCCACATATTACCTAAGCTTAGGCATGACAAACTTAGGCACCAACCAAACAGGCCCTTATAGCTTAAATATTTCAATTCTGGCTATTCGCAAGAGTCAGCACGCAGAGAAAAATAATCACATGTGATTTTGGTAGTACAACTGAATTCACTACATTTTTTACTATAATTTTTCTATTAACTCGCATTAAAAAATACACCATTTAAAAGATAATTACTATAGACAGTAGAAACATAAATCGATTTAAGCCGAAAATAATCCAGCCTTCTATTGCTCCTCGCCGCGACGTGGGAGCGCAGTTTTGCGAGGCCCGCGTCCCGTCCCGTCCCTCCCCGCGCCGGCGAGGTGGCTCGTTTGCCGCTGGCTACAGTCCTACTCCACATTGGCTAAGCCGACGAGATCAATGTAAATATGTAATACAGGAAAAACTAGTTCAACCAAGCCGTATTTAGCTAAGGTGACGAGATCAATGTAACATAGGAAAAACTAGTTCAACCAAGGCGTATTTTTTTTGTACCTTTTCATTACAGTAACGGTAATTTGAAAAATTATGCCTCATTCGAAATATTTCACTGTATTATAATAAAGGGAGCGATAAACAACTACTACCCTCAAAAGAACGACTCAATTTGCGTCGTTCTAAATCCCATAAATAGAGACATCAGGGCAGCGATTCAAAACCTCACGCATTTCCCCAGGAAAAGCTAGTAACTAAGCATTAAAGTTCATTTTTTCAAGGCATTACATATTCAACCGGTTACCGAACTAGAAGCACTTGATTGATGAGAAGAATCAGGAAGTGGAATAATTTGGTAATAATACGTAACTTTTCCTCCCAAAACCTGAAAATTGATTAAGCCTCCTGTCTTTCCTCCAAATAATATATCCTGATGAGGCACCAAATTAAATAGCAATTTATACCACTCATATCATGTACGTTCGCCTGCTAACCAGGGGTGGAAAATGGATACCACTTACTGGCTAATTAAGCCAATCTATTTTAGAAGGAAATTTGCACTTACAATTATAATACACCCAGATACGTCAATTGGCAACGTTCTAGAATCCCACAAATGTGTCAGCTAGCTGAGGTGATGAGATCAATGTAATAGTTCATAATTATGACCCATTTGAAAGATTTCACTAGTTATAATAAAGGGAGCGACAAGTATTTACTACCAAAAAAATGACTCAATTGGCAATGTTCTAAATCCCATAAATAGAGACGTCAGGGCAGCAATCCCAAACCTCATGCATTTCACCAGGAAAAGCTAGTAACTAAGCATTAAAGTTCATTTTTTCAAGGCATTACATATTCGATCAGTTACCGAACTACAAAAAACTGATTGATGGGAGGAATCAAGAAGTGGGATATTTTGGTCATAATATGTAAGTTTTCCCTCCCATAAACCTCAAAATTGACTAAGTCCCATGGCTTTGCTCCAGATAGTATATTGTCGAGTCTCATGAGGCACCAAATCATGCTAGCAATATATACCACATGCCTGTATGTTGGTGTTCTAACTAGGGGTGAGAAATGGATACCACGTAATATCCACATGAGGCTCTGAAAATGAGCATGTGTGTAAGCACAACAGCAGCTCTAGTAGGTATGGCGTATGATGTGTACCAATGGTTCTTCCGAGAAGATGTGGCAATGTTAGGTGACCAAGAACTTGATAGAGATCCATTGTTAATTAGTGGCGAAGATGACAATGAAGAACTAGAATAATCGATGGTTGATTTTTGAAGGAGAGACATCAGGGAATTAATCCAAAAGAATCTCGTGTTTCCCCAGGGAAAGCTAGTAACTACACATTAAAATTCATTTGTTATGGCATTACATATTCGATCATACCGAACTACGAGGACCAAATTGACGAGAGGAATCAGAAAGTGGGATATTTTGGTGATGATATGTAATTGTTTTCCACGCAGAAACCTGAAAATTGACTACGTCCTATCTCTTTCCTCCAAATAGTATATCCTAGAGTCTCATTGTGACGCCCCGTGTCATTGCCGAGAGATAATAACTGAGAGACCATGTGGTCGTGACTCCATAAGAGTGATGAGTAATTGACAAGGGTTTAGGTCAGTTGAGTTTGGTTTGAGTGGTTCGGAGTCGAGTCGTTGCGTGGGCAATCGGGCTCGGTCGAACTTTGGTCAAACTTGGTCGTATGGGCTTAGAATGGATATTCTAATGTTTCGACAGGTTTGGACTTCATCATGGGTAAGCATGATGTGTTTATGTTGATTTATGCTTAATGTGTCGAGCGGTGCTATTTGACGTGTTTTCTTGTCTGTGTGGCTGCAGGACGTCGAGTGGAGTCGTGGCGAGACACGGTGGACCGGACTAGGCGCAGGTGGCGCTGAGGTCAGAACGGTCGGGATGTGTCGAAGACGACGTGGACTCGAGGTGGTTGCGAGGCGTGCGAGACAAGGAGCGCGGAAGCTTCCCGGAAGGTGCAGGAGGGGCGAATCGGGAAATTCGCAAGGCTGCATGCAGACGGACGGAGCGGCTCCGTTGGATTTAGCCGGCGTAACGGGGCGGAGACCTGTTAGCCATGGGCTATAAAAGGAGTGGAGGGGCTGCATGCCCTCCTTGAGCACTTGTGATAGAATTAGGGTTTTAGAGTCAAAAGAGGCTTTAGGAAGGTTGTTTCCTTTAGCTCTTTAGTTGGTGTGAGTTGGTGGTAGAGGCAGAGTGTGCTCCCTATGTGTCTCTACGATGGTTTCTATGTGAGCTCCTCTCTGTGTGTTCTTCCTCCCAAGAAGATGTGTGATTCTTGGTGTTCTTGAGGATTGAGAGGAGAGGGATTGAGTGGAGAGTCTTGTAATCATCTATGTCCTAATGTCCATGCGTATCGGGACTCCTCTGTATTCCTTGTGATTCAATGAATGAAATCTGAAGTTTGGTTTTTCCTGTTCGTAGCTTCATTCTTCATTTTCCTCTTTGCAAGATTTCTTGATTTTCGTGGTTTTGAGTTCTTGCTTGCTGGAGAGTGCCAAAATGGGTTGCTATGACATGGGTGATGCTCAAAAGCCATTTGGCTATTTAATCCCAAGAGCAAACCGAGTTTGATTCTCAGATTTCAGTTTTGGCCTCCTCTGTTCTTGTTCTTCGTTTCTAGATTTTGGTCCAGATTTTGATTCCCTTGTTAAGATGGCTTGAAATTTGGTATGAAGAGTCCAGAGGCTATTAATTAGCTTCCCTCAAAATTTCATAGCCAAAGGATCAACGGTTGGGGAGTTATTTGGTTTTTGGCTCGGTTCTTGCAAGATTTCAGATTTTTACCCAAATATGAAATTCTTGTTTCTTGGAGGGGTTTTTCTTGATATTGGCTCTTGGCTTATTCTTCTGGGAGTGTTCCCTAGCTATCCTCAAAGTTTCCCAAGCCAAGAATCCAAGAATCATTGTGAATCTCTCATTTTTCAGAAAATCCTGTTTGCTGATTTTCTCGAGAGGTACTACCGCTCCTCGAGAGGTACTACCGCTCAGAGGTACTACCGCTCGTCCTAGCGGTACTACCGGTTATGTTCGGACCAGTCTGATCGGCAGCGAAGAAACGTTCGGACAAGTCCGATCGTCGTGCGGTACTACCGCTCCTCGAGAGGTACTACCGCTCAGAGGTACTACCGCTCCTCGAGAGGTACTACCGCTCAGAGGTACTACCGCTCGTCTCAGCGGTACTACCGCTTGCAGTCAGACTTTCTCTGATTTTATTTTTTCTTGACTGCTTCTGTTTGGATCTGATTTTTGCTTGTCTCTGTGATTTCCAGTGAGGGCTTATTTTCCTTCTTCATAGCTCCCATAGCTATTGGAGAAGAAGCTTAAGTGAGGATACTTGTTGGGGGCGATTTTTAAAGATCGACATTCACCCCCCCCTCTGTCGCCATTTCGGTCCTACAATTGGTATCAGAGCCGGTTAGCTCTAATTCATAGATCTTAACCGGTCTCAAGAGCCATGGCGACGGACAAGTACTCGACCAAGCCGCCGATCTTCGATGGCATCGATTACCCTTTCTGGAAGAGCCGAATGGAAACTTATATTCAGGCTCAAGGGTATGCCATCTGGCGCAAGGTCAAGGTCCGGTTTGTTGTTCCTGCCGATGAGAACATCAATGCTGGGAATATGCATGATGTTGAGGCAAATGCTAAGGCAAGGAACATCATTATCCAGGGCCTGAGTCGTAGCGAGTTCGATCGCATCTCCCACCTGTCGTCCGCCACGATATCCGGGTGACCTCGACGCATACCATGAGGGCACCACCGGATAAAGACGGTTCGACAGACCGATTCAGCGGGAATACAACAAATTCGAGATGCTTGCTGGTGAGTCTCTAGATGAGTGCTTCATGACGGTTCCACAAGATCTTGAGCAACCTCCGAGCGGTCGGTCTCACATACCCCGACTCGGACAACGCCGTCGGATGCTTGCGGCACTCGATCTGCGTGTGTGGGAGATGAAAGTGACCACCATCAAAGACACGCAGACCTCTCGACCTTGACTCTTGACGCGCTGTACTCGCGCCTCAAGACTCATGAGATTGACGTTGTCTCGTCGAGGTCGAAGTCACGATCGATGGCTTTGGTCACCGATCCGCTTTCAGCCGGTCTCTCTTCTGAGTCTTCTTGCGGTTTCTCCCTTGCTGCTCTCTGTGACATAACTGATGATCAGTTAGAGCAGCTTGCGGATGAGCAGCTTGCCCTCCTTGCTCGAAGATTCTCCCATGCTTACAAAGGGAGGAGGGACAGAAAGAGAGGAGGACCCGTGATTTGCTTCGAGTGTGGTGGCCCCAACCACATCCGAGCAAACTGCCCCAAGCTTGGGAAGGGTAAAGGTGACTACGGCGGTTCGGGCAAGAACGACTACACCGACAAGAACCGCAACACAAAGCCCTCAGCACCTGCTCAAGGCAAGAAGAAGTTCCGCAACTTCGGGAAGGCCAGGAAGCTCTTCCACCGCGTCCTCACTGCCTTCGACGACCTCGACCTCAGCGAGGTGGAGGGATGGAGCGACGACGACGGGACGGGTGACCAAGAGCCCAAGGATGGCGGCGACGACTTCTCTGGCATGTGCTTCATGGCCCTCGAGGGCGAACTCAGCGACAGCGAGCTGTACTCCGACTCGGATGAGGTACTCCCTTCTTATGATTAGCTTAATCATGCTTTTCTTAAGCTAGGTGGTTTTCATGCTAGAGCTAAGGCTAGGTGTGCCGAGTTAGAGAAGGAAATAGATAGACTGTCACTAGAGATTATTGCTATTACATCTGATCCTCCTAGTGATTGTGATACATGCTCTGCTTTGCTGGTTGATATGAAAAAATTAAGGACTTCGCATGATAGTCTGTCCTCTGAGCTTGATACTGTTAAGGTGGAGAACATTAGTCTGTTGGCTGAACTAGAGATGAGTAGGATTACTCCTATTTCATCTGCTCCTGTTGAGACTAGTGCTTGCACCTCATGTGAGGATAAGGACAATGCTTTTAGAGGTCTTTATACCATGTTGCTTGATCTGCCCGAGTCTTGTGAAAATTGCAATAACTTGAAGATGAACCTAAAACGGGCAGATGACAAAATATCTGAGTTGTATGCTTGGTTGTGTGAGCCAGTTCCTTTATGCTCAAATTGTCCTAGATTAACTGCTGAACTTGAATCTGTTTCCAAGCAGTTTCAAGAAATGATTGATCACAATAAGAAACTGGCTAATTATGCTTCTAAGGACCCTGTTAGCTCACCATGCAAAAATTGTGAACAATTAAAAATTGACTTGATTGCTTTGGATGAAAAATGTGTGAAGCTAACTAAGGACTTACTAGAGAAGCCACAATCTTGTTGTGATGTGATTGCTGAGGAGGGGGAGAAGCCCCAGGGTAAGGTAGAGACGCCTAGCAACGCAAACCAACCTGCTAGCAGTAGGATTATCCATTTTGAGTCGGCTGTGCGTGCACAAGCCATTCGTTCCTCTGCTGCTGGTTCTTCATCTGCTCCCTTACCCCCTGCTGTTCCCTCTTCTCCCTGCTCTTCTTGCACCTCTCTCTTTCGGGAGTGTCAGTACCTTATGAACACTCTCGAGAGATTTGTAGGCGGCAAGAAGAAGCTCAATCTTATTCTAGACCAGTCAAAAATTTGCAGATTTAATCAGGGTCTAGGATATGATTTCTATGAGGACATGAGGAAGCATCCTCCTGCTATACTCAGACCCATAGTAGGTGGTGCGATCGAGGTCGAGCCCAGATCTGATGAGGTCAAATTCAAATCAGCGGGCTTTGTCCAAGGGATCTCTGACAGTAAGGTGAGTTCACCTGCTACTTCGGCTCCTCAGAAGCCGAAGCTCTCCCGTGCTACTTCCACCTCTTCGAAGGTGAGGTATCACTGCACCTTCTGTCAGAAGGATGGACATTTGGTCGACCGATGCTTCAGGCGCGCCAGGATCGCGCAAAGAGACCGTGTTGTAGCTCTTAGGCGTATTCAGGGTCAGCCCCAGACCTTGAGTGCACCTAAGACCAACACGAGGTCTAGGGTTGTGTCAGTTGATGGGTTTGGGCAGCATCGAGGACTTGGTTTTTCTGAGTCTTCTGTTTTTCGTCCTTATGCTGCTTCTAGTCGTGACCTCCGCCGTCCTGAGGGTAGATCTCGTTTCCCCTATCGAGACAGCTACCCGCGGCGTGATCAGCTGGTTGCCGGTGCTCCGACTCGCTTTCCCGTAGCAGTCGGATCCCGCAACAGCTTCAGGTTTGCTCGCGGACCTTCTGCTTCTTTGAGTCTCGGAGAGCGTAGGGTAGATAGAGGTCAGTCGTGTTTGACTACTTCATCTGCTCGACGTGTTGTTCAGTATTGGGTGCCAAAATCACTCTTGATTTACCCCAGTACTGAGACTTTACTCTCCTGTTGACTCAGGTTCGCCGGGTAGGGAAGGAGAAGGTTTGGCTTGTAGACTCCGGTTGTTCTCGTCATATATTTGGAGACTCCGTTGGTTCTCCTCCTAGCCCGCGCTCCGGTGATGAGACGATCACCTTCGAAGACGCTTCGTCTGGGCGCGTCATCGCCAAAGGTACTGTGCGCATTAATGCTTCTTTTATTCTTAAGGATGTTGTCTTGGTTAGTAAGCTGCAGTACAATTTGCTTTCTGTCTCTCAGCTTACCGATGACGGTTTCGAGGTGAGCTTTAAGAAAAATGCTTGCAAAATTCTTGATTCTTCGGGTAGTCTTGTTTGCGGAATTTCTCGTTTTGGGAGGATCTTTCGTGCTGATTTTTCTGAGTCTTCTGGTGATCCTCTCCGGTGTTTAGTTGCTGCTGAGTCCCGCGACTTGACTTTCTGGCATAGGAGACTTGGTCATATAGGATTTGATCATTTGACCCGAGTTAGCGGCCACGATCTCATTCGTGGTCTGCCGAAGCTCAAGATGGTCAAAGATCTTGTTTGCTCTCCTTGCCGGCACGGCAAGATGGTTGCCGCTTCACATCCTCCGGTCACTGTGACCATGACCGATGCACCGGGACAGCTGCTCCATATGGACACTGTTGGACCAGCTCGAGTGCAGTCAGCCGGAGGGAAGTGGTATGTCCTTGTCGTGGTCGATGACTATTCGAGGTTCTCTTGGGTGTTTTTCTTAGCCTCGAAGGATGAGACGTTTACCCATTTCCGAGGCTTGTTTAGTAGGCTTTCTGTTGAGCTTCCGGGTGCCTTGAGAGCGATCCGCAGTGACAATGGCACGGAGTTCAAGAATTCCTACTTTGAGAGGTTCTGCGATGAGACGGGTGTAGAGCACCAGTTCTCTTCTCTGCACGTCCCACAGCAAAATGGCGTCGTGGAGAGGAAGAACCGTACCTTGGTCGAGATGGCCTGGACGATGCTTGATGAGTACTCTACACCGCGGAAGTTTTGGGCTGAGGCTATAGCTACCGCTTGTCATGTCTCAAATCGAGTTTTTCTTCGGGCACACTTGCACCGCACTTCTTATGAGCTGAGATACGGGCGAAAGCCCAGCGTCTCTCATTTTCGTGTGTTTGGTTGCAAGTGCTTTATTCAAGTCCGGAACCTAGATAAGTTCGAGTCACGTTCTTGTGATGGGATCTTTCTAGGTTACTCGCCTTCTTCGCGGGCTTATAGGGTCTGGCTGCGAGTCTAGCAAAATGGTAGAGACCTGTGAGGTGACCTTTGACGAGGCCAGTCCGGGGACTAGGCCAGTCCGGGGACTAGGCCAGATATCTCAGGTTCTTTAGAGCAGTCCGAGACCATCTTTGTGGATGATGAGGACGATGGAGACGATGGTTGTTTACCTGATCCAGCTCCTCATCCTCCCCTTGAGATGCCTTCCTCTACGGTACCTCAAGGTGATCAGCCCTTACCTACTGCTTCCTCCGGAGCTAGTGGCTCTGTCCCTGCCTCGTCAGCTCACGAGGTAGAGGCCACTTCTTCATCTCATCCTGGACCTCCCCGACATATCCAGAAAAGGCATCCTTCTGAGCAGATGATTGGAGACCTATTCGAGCGTGTTACCCGCTCAAAATCTGGCTTATCTCAATTCTGTCTCCATTCTGCTTTCATTGCCTCCTTTGAGCCCAAGGATGTTTCTCATGCTCTTTCCGATGAGTCTTGGGTCAATGCCATGCATGAGGAGCTAGAAAATTTCGAGAGGAACAAGGTCAGTCGCTTGTCGAGCCCCGCGAGTCACAATATTATTGGGACTAAGTGGGTGTTCAAGAACAAGCAGAGCGAGGATGGAGTGGTTATTCGAAACAAGGCTAGACTGGTAGCTCAGGGGTTCTCCCAGGTTGAGGGTCTGGATTTCGAGGAGACCTTTGCCCCTGTAGCTCGACTTGAGGCTATTAGAATTCTGCTTGCCTTTGCAGCTTCTAAGGGTTTCAAGCTGTACCAGATGGACGTCAAGAGTGCCTTCCTTAATGGGTTGGGCCACCCTCGGGTAGATAGGGTACATGTTTGCTCTCTAGTGTGTGATTTACTGTCAGCTGATTGTCCTGGAGTCATATGGGGTAGATGAGAGTCAGTTTGAGCCATAGTTGTCTCTATATCTTATCTATGCTTTAAGGACTGCCTGTTTGGTTTTATTTGCCAGCTTCTCGATTTTATTGCTTTGGTTCAAGGAGAGTTCATTTGGGAGCTTCTGGAGCTAAATTTTGACTTAACTCAACTTGAACTAAAAGTTGCATCTCATGTTGAGGGGGAGCTGGATTTTCCTGCATTTAGCATTGTAATATAACCGCTTTGAGCCTTGATTATTATCCTGTTATGACATGTTTACAATGCTGTACATCTTGCCATGATTTGTGCTTTATGCGCTAGATTTATCATGCCTTCATATGTGTAGACTAGCGTTTACCATGATAAGTAAATTAAAATTGCTTCACTTAAATTAAAACTTGTCATGATCATATTTGAGTCTAGTCTTGCTTTAGCGATCCCTTTATGATCCATGCCATGTCAAATAGGCTAGGTAGAGCGTTGAATCTCTATTAAGCCTTAGATTGAGCTATTTTAGTCTCTTGATGATGCATGAGTTTGTACAATATATTAAAATGCAAAAAGATCTCTTTTGTGCGAAAAAACTGATTTCACCAATTCTCTCCTATGAGACGGCTTGCCATTGCACTTGGCATGAACTTAGGGGGAGTTTTGGATGACCTAGACTATCTTCTTAAGCTTCTCGCTTGGAGTGGTCGCATAAGGCTTGAGATCTAGCACATGAAAAAAAAATCTGGTTGGCAACAACCATGCATTTCAAAAGAAAATATGTCATTTGTGCTCAATTTGCTTAAGCTACAACAAGAACCAAGTACGTTAACCAATGTTTCATTCTTGAGCATATAGCACTCTATTTGATCTCAATTTGAGCTTCTTAGCTCCGTTTAACTTATTGACATGGCCTGCATCATCCTTGGATATCTCTAGCTGGACTTTGCTCATTGATGACTTGACTTGATCACAAACAGCACTATATTTCAGATTGTCATCCATGTGTTCTAGCTGGCTTATATATATGTTGTCATGATCTATATAGCGTTTTATTGAGTAATGGCTTGATGTAGTACTTGTTGGTCATTATGGATAATTCTCATGGCTCTAACTGCTTAGAATAATCAAACTTTAGCCATATTCATCCATTGACATGTCATATTCTCTCGTTTGCATTCTTGATGCGTTTATTGCCAAAAGGGGGAGAATAGAGAAGAAAAAGCTAGTTTGGGATCATTTTAGAGCTTTGGAGATCAATTTGCTCTTTCAGTTGTTGCTCTAGTGTTCCTTCTATCGACATGGTCATTAGCTTCATTTCATTCTTTGGACCATGTTGGATTCCTCAAACTCAAACTCTTGTTAAAGCTTTTTCTGAGTTTGTCAATATACTCATCAAGGGGGAGATTGAGAGACCATGTGGTCGTGACTCCATGAGAGTGATGAGTAATTGACAAGGGTTTAGGTCAGTTGAGTTTGGTTTGAGTGGTTCGGAGTCGAGTCGTTGCGTGGGCAATCGGGCTCGGTCGAACTTTGGTCAAACTTGGTCGTATGGGCTTAGAATGGATATTCTAATGTTTCGACAGGTTTGGACTTCATCATGGGTAAGCATGATGTGTTTATGTTGATTTATGCTTAATGTGTCGGCGGTGCTATTTGGCGTGTTTTCTTGTCCGTGTGGTGCGGGGACGTCGAGTGGAGTCGTGGCGAGACACGGTGGACCGGACTAGGCGCGGTGGCGTTGAGGTCGAACGGTCGGGATGTGTCGAAGACGAGCGTGGACTCGAGGTGGTTGCGAGGCGTGCGAGACAAGGAGCGCGGAAGCTTCCCGGAAGGTGCAGGAGGGGCGAATCGGGAAATTCGCAAGGCTGCACAGACGGGAGCGGGCTCCGTTGGATTTAGCCGGCGTAACGGGGCGGAGACCCGTTAGCCATGGGCTATAAAAGGAGTGGAGGGGCTGCATGCCCTCCTTGAGCACTTGTGATAGAATTAGGGTTTTAGAGTCAAAAGAGGCTTTAGGAAGGTTGTTTCCTTTAGCTCTTTAGTTGGTGTGAGTTGGTGGTAGAGGCAGAGTGTGCTCCCTATGTGTCTCTACGATGGTTTCTATGTGAGCTCCTCTCTGTGTGTTCTTCCTCCCAAGAAGATGTGTGATTCTTGGTGTTCTTGAGGATTGAGAGGAGAGGGATTGAGTGGAGAGTCTTGTAATCATCTATGTCCTAATGTCCACGCGTGATCGGGACTCCTCTGTATTCCTTGTGATTCAATGAATGAAATCTGAAGTTTGGTTTTCCTGTTCGTAGCTTCATTCTTCATTTTCCTCTTTGCAAGATTTCTTGATTTTCGTGGTTTTGAGTTCTTGCTTGCTGGAGAGTGCCAAAATGGGTTGCTATGACATGGGTGATGCTCAAAAGCCATTTGGCTATTTAATCCCAAGAGCAAACCGAGTTTGATTCTCAGATTTCAGTTTTGGCCTCCTCTGTTCTTGTTCTTCGTTTCTAGGTTTTGGTCCAGATTTTGATTCCCTTGTTAAGATGGCTTGAAATTTGGTATGAAGAGTCCAGAGGCTATTAATTAGCTTCCCTCAAAATTTCATAGCCAAAGGATCAACGGTTGGGGAGTTATTTGGTTTTTGGCTCGGTTCTTGCAAGATTTCAGATTTTTACCCAAATATGAAATTCTTGTTTCTTGGAGGGGTTTTTCTTGATATTGGCTCTTGGCTTATTCTTCTGGGAGTGTTCCCTAGCTATCCTCAAAGTTTCCCAAGCCAAGAATCCAAGAATCATTGTGAATCTCTCATTTTTCAGAAAATCCTGTTTGCTGATTTTCTCGAGAGGTACTACCGCTCCTCGAGAGGTACTACCGCTCCTCGAGAGGTACTACCGCTCAGAGGTACTACCGCTCCTCGAGAGGTACTACCGCTCAGAGGTACTACCGCTCGTCCTAGCGGTACTACCGGTTATGTTCGGACCAGTCTGATCGACAGCGAAGAAACGTTCGGACAAGTCCGATCGTCGTGCGGTACTACCGCTCCTCGAGAGGTACTACCGCTCAGAGGTACTACCGCTCCTCGAGAGGTACTACCGCTTAGAGGTACTACCGCTCGTCTCAGCGGTACTACCGCTTGCAGTCAGACTTTCTCTGATTTTATTTTTCTTGACCGCTCATTTGGATCTGGTTTTGCTTGTCTGTGATTTCCGGTGAGGGCTTATTTTCCTTCTTCATAGCTCCCATAGCTATTGGAGAAGAAGCTTAAGTGAGGATACTTGTTGGGGGCGATTTTTAAAGATCGACATTCACCCCCCCTCTGTCGCCATTTCGGTCCTACAATAACACTTAGGCAACAGATTATTATTCGTTTAGCTGGTTGAACACCACTCTAACGAATAATAAATCTATCAGAGTGTTGCAGTGAAATAATAATTAGAGACAAAACTTTCTTATTACAGTATTTTCGCCATGCAGGGCTAAAGGTTAAAACCTCCTAGCAAGGCATTTAGATCACCAAGGTCCTTATACGCTCATACTGGTCTCACGCGGCACCTTTTTGGCTTGAAACACCTCACGTCCAACCTGCGGTAGTCCTTAGCACGATAAAGACCTAACAAGGGAATTTACTAGCAAGGATGAGTACAAAGTACTCAACAAGTGTTTGTTACAAATCTAGCCCTTGAATTCTAATCTTTATTTCTCGCAAAATATTGCAATGCATAAACTGGTTACAAGCATCTCAATTTATATGCCTATAACTCCTAATAACACACGACTAGGATTTCGAATTGGATACTACTTCAACTCGAATTACACCCGAAAACGAACTCAATTACGACTAGGACTCTGAGTCAAGATTAAATCTAACAAGCTCCCCCTTAATCTTGACTTTCTAACTTCTTTCCATCTTGTTTGAGTTTGGACGGCGACACATCTCAAACATCCCTGACTCAACTCATCTTCAGAGCACTTCATCTTCGCTGGCGCCGGCAACGCTTTCTTAAATCTTCGGCTTTTGGCATTCTGAAGCAAAGTGTCCACAATCATTGCAGTTATAACACCTCACTTTTGCCTTATCAAACCTCCGACCTTTACGGCCTTGGCCATCACCCCTGGAAAGTGTTCTTGCCTTCACGCTTCGATGATCGGGCCTCCCACTCGGCTTGAGTCAACAAGAGCTGTCCTTCACCTTTGTTGCTAGTGTCATGGATGCGTTCCTCATACGCCTTAAGGCGACCGATGACCTCCTCCATGGTCATTGCCTTTAGGTCTCCAAATTGCTCTATGACTGAAGCAATCGGGAGGAACTGTGAGGGAATAGCACGAAGGAATTTCTTCACCACATACAACTCTTCCACCTTCTCGCCAAGGGCCCGTATCTTGTTGACGATGACCGTCAATCGGACGGCGAAGTCATTGATCGACTCCGTTTCCTTCATACGCAGCACCTCGAAATCGGTTTTAAGAGTTTGTACCTTTGCTTCCTTCACACGATTTGCGCCAAGATGTATCGCTTTCAACGCCTCCCACGCGGCTTTGGCCGTCTCCTTTTCAGCCAGTAGGAAGAGCGTCTCTTCTGGGATGCCCTGGTAGATGGCCGCCAATGCCATCTGATCTTTGCGCATATCGACGTTGCTGTTCTCGATCGCATCCCAGACACCTTGAGCCTTCATGTACACCTTCATCTTGATTGCCCATACTGCATAATTGCTCTCCGTGAGCATCGGATAATGCAGCGAGATAGCGGAACTCTCCTTCGCCATCGCACCGGATGATGCCTCGTTGCCGTCGAGACCGCTTCCCGAATCACGCGACATAATCTTGGGCACGGATAAAAAAAAACTCCGGCTACTTTGAAGGCTCTTGGACGGAGAGAAACGGAAGGAAAAAAGTACTGTTTTCCTTTTTCTCTTTTCCTTGAATTTTGCTCTTGCCCTTGTTTGGACCTGCTTTTGCTGCTCTTGCTTTTTTGGGTTCTTGGCTGATGCTTCGGGTCTGCTTTTATGAGGTTGTTGAGGCAGCTGACTCCAAAATCGGCTCTGCTGGACCGGCTCCGACACGGACATGCGCTTGGCGGCTTGGACTCGGCTTCGGTATCCTCTTGGACTCATTTCCTTCCGAATGAAAACACACTGAGACCGCTTCTTTCTTTGCGTTTAGACCAGTTCGGACTCCCTGCGGCCCAAAGAAGGACCCCAACGGCCGAGCGCCCCTCAGTTTCTCCATGCCCATCCTGACGCGTCCTCCTCCATTGGCTCGGCCGGCCCCCTCGTGCTCCTCCACGACCGGCGCATCCTTCTCCGGCGCCGCCCTGCGCTCAGCGCTCCCCCTTTCGGCAGCGCCTCCTCTCCTCGGCGGCAGTGCGTGCGGCGCGCTTCTTGGCTGCCTCGGCCTCGCGCTCGGCGAGCGCTCCTCCTCGCGGCGGCGCGCGAGGTCGCCTTAGTGACCTTGGCGCTGGGCGCCGGCGCGGCGGCCTTGCGGCGGCGGCTTGGCGCGCTTCTCGGCGTCCTCCTCCCGGCGGCGCGCAGACGGACTTGGGGCCTCGGCCTCGCGCCCGATCGCTCCTCCTTGGCGCGCTCCACGCGCTCGCGGCGGTCAGCCTCCGCAGCGGAGCGGCGCTGGTGGGAATCCATGCTCGGCGACGGCGGTGGCGGCCGGATCCGGCCGGATCTACTTGATGGCGACGGTGATTGCGCCTCCCGCGGGCGGGCTTCCCGGCAGCGCGAGCAGCGGTGGCTGCCTCTAAGGCCGGCGGCGTGGCGATGGTGGGCGCCCAGAGCGAGATCCCGGGGGCAGCAGCGGAAGAACTCAAGGTTTTCTCTCGATCTCTCAAGCTCTAATCTCCTAGCTCTGATACCAATTGTTACAAATCTAGCCCTTGAATTCTAATCTTTATTTCTCGCAAAATATTGCAATGCATAAACTGGTTACAAGCATCTCAATTTATATGCTTATAACTCCTAATAACACACGACTAGGATTTCGAATTGGATACTACTTCAACTCGAATTACACCCGAAAACGAACTCAATTACGACTAGGACTCTGAGTCAAGATTAAATCTAACAGCGTTAATAGTAAAATGCACTGTATGATCGTACTCTTAACATTTCTTGAAATATTCATTCTTACTCTCATTCACTTGCTCATTTTCTATCTCATTCTCATTCGTTCTCTTCCCCTTTCTCTTTCTTTTTCTCTTTCACATTTTCAAGACATATAGAAAATAAGATTTTTAGGTTTTGAAAAGTTCCAGTTTATAAATTTAGAAACCTACTGAATACTCGTATAGTGGATAAAAACATCCACTGGTTCCGTAGCCTCCATTCTAGGAAATAGACATGAATTCATGATTTATATAGTACTGCGCAGACTTGTACCACTTTACCTATAGTCACTCTGATCCTTGTAGCGAGTGGATCTTCGTATTTCCTTAGATGCGATGTTCGAATCAGAGCACAGAATTTTTACTATTATCTCAGTATATTATGCCTCCACCCAACTACTTATAATTGTTGGCTAGAGGTTTCTCTTACCCTTGGCACCCTTAATTATAAGATAGCCATCCCTTAATTATTAGATAGAACGATGGTTGATACGATTATACGGTCCATTATATAAGTGAAGTCTGATTAACCTTATATTTTATCTCTATGCAGAAGGTCCCTTACCTGCCATTTCCTTCCCTGCCCTGGGGACCTTCCATCCACTTATTTACTGGTCTGACAGTGGCTTCTCCAACTGACTGCCCTAATTTCATTCTTTTTTTCTCTTAGCATTCATCCGATTTAAACACTGTTTTTATTTTATGAAGGGTGATAATTAATTTAATAAGTAAATACTTGTTTTACTAAAGATACTCTGGCCATATGTTCAAAGGGATGCTTGCCTAAGTTTAGATCACAATTCTAGGTCCTAAGGTCATTCTGGTAAAGCTCGCGCTCACTTCCCGGTTTCTATCCTGCAGTTAGTACGCGTGCTAGGGTTCAATGCACCGGTGCCAAAGAAAATCACATGTGGCAAATAATTAAATAAATTGCACTAAAGTGTCCCTGTGTGGTCCTTAAATTTTATTTTGGCCATAGGCAGATTTTTACGACTCAGCTGCTATTTTAATCATCATGTTAAAATTTAATTGCTACACGTAATTCTATTTAATTGCATACAGATTCTAAATCTTCGGAGGAGGGCAATTAATTTATTCTAAAGTCCTAAATAATTCTTAATGAGTTTCTACTATTTACATGGGACTACCAAATTAATTAAATATTTAAACGTGCATAAGAATGATTTAAACGACAACACATCAATTTAATCGTACATGCCAAATCTTTAATCTAATGATGACATTAAATTTATTATTAACAATCATAAAAATTGATTAGTGAAGTTTTGTAGTTTAAAATTATTAGCAAATTTTTATTTAATAATTTAGCATTTAACAGAAGACTTGGGATCAAATATTTGCGATGAACAAATTTTATCATGTGCGCTTAATCTCTCTCTTCTTTTTCTCTCCTTCCATTTTCTATTCGGCCGAAGGCCTGCTCCTGCCGCTGGTTGTTTTCTTCTTCCTCCCTGTATCCCTTCATTTCTATTCTTTCATCTTCCCCAACCTTCTCTCTCCCTTCCTTCTATTTCTTTACTCCACCTCAATCCCCTCCAGATCTAGCTGGCCACTATGCCTCCTTCCTATCCTGTGCCTCTCCCTTAGCTCCAGCCCGGCCCCTATGCCGCCCCTAGCTCTAGCTCGATCGGCGCACCTCCGGCCTCCGGCACACCGCCCTGATTCGGCCGTGCCCGGCTCGTCTGCCTCCTTAGGCTACGGTGTCACCTCTGGCCTCACAACGCCTCCACTTGGTCTCCCTGCTCCTCCCCTGCCACCGGCCCTTGGGCCGAACCCCAGCCATCGCCCTGGCTCCTGTTGGAACTAATTTTGACTTGTACTAAGTACTCGTGTGTCGAGTACTATGTAGTCGGTGTGGAGTACTCGTGTGTCGAGTACCGTGTTGTAATCACATGTCAAGTACTCGTGTGTCAAGTACTATAGCAGTAAAAAATCCCAGAGTCAAAGAATAGTCAAAGACTTCGGAGTAGAGTACTCGTGTGTCAAGTATTGTGTGGTCATAGATCCCAGAGAAGGAGACTCTCGAGTAGAGTGCTCGTGTGTTGAGTAGTGGTCAAAGATTCACTGTAGCAGTCGTAGCGACATTGTAGTAGTCAAAGAGTTGCTATAGCAGTTGGTAGTCGGTGGAGTACTGTAGCTGTCGGTGTGTCTGAGTGCTACAATGGTCATAACTATGGTGGTTGTAAGCTACAGTGAACCACTCGTAAGTCAAGTAGCAGCCATGGTCAAGACAACGCGGTCAAAGACAACGTGGTCGAATGTGGTCAAAGATAATGTGGTCGAGAAGCCGTGGTCGAAGTACTCGTAAGTCGAGTAGTAGCGGTGATTGAAGAGCCGTGGTCGAAGACACCTAGTCATAGCAGCCGTGGTCGAGCAGGTACAGTGGTTGTAAGTCATCACTAGGCATTCGAGTAATGTCTGAGTCAATGAGTCGTGGTGTAGTGACTACATGCATGTAACGGAAGTATTAGTGGTTGCATGCGTGTAACGGAAGTATTAGTGGTGTAGTTAGTATACCATCAAGGTCTTATAACTGTTTGTTGTGTTGAGTAGTATATAAAGAAAAGAAAATAGAAAAGTTGTACGACATTACGCAGCAAAAAAACTCTGTGTGTCTGAGTTGATTACAAGATCTCTGTGTGTCTGAGTTGCTCGAAAGTGCTTGTGTGTTGCATCCACTGAGAGTGTGTGTTTTAATCCGTCTGGGCCAACAATTGGTATTAGAGCTAGGGTATTCTTAGTGTGTTGGAGGAGAGCATTGGTGTTCTCTATGTGTTGGAGAAGCATCAATTGGTATCAGAGCTTTAGTGTTCTCCGTTAGTAGGAGAAGAAGCTTTAGTATTCTGCATGTGTTGGAGAAGAAGCCTAGGTGTTTCTCCGTAAGTCAGAGAAGAAGAAGCCTTGGTGTTCTCCGTGTGTCAAAGAAGAAGCCGAGGGAAGACTTCCATGTGTCAGAAAGCTGTTCTCCATGTGTCGGAGAAGATGCCAAGAGAAGGAAGGAGCGTGTCTCCATTTGCAATGCGTGGCCTGCTACGAGGTGATCCGTTTGCTTCAAGCTCGCAGGTGGTAGTGGTCGTAGAGATGACCATGGTGAGGATGAAGGCGACAACACCATTGAGTACCACAAGCGAGGCGAGAGGCTACCACAGCTGACTGTGTGTTGGTCGGATGGCAACGTTCGTTCAGGTCGGCGTGAAGGTGCATGCATTGGCGTACGTTGGGTGGAGGTGCATAGGGCGACAGTAACGAGCTAGCTGCAGCACCAAGCACCCAGGAACACGATGATGGGGCTCTGTGCAGCCACGACGAGACCAGCTGTGTATACCAGTGTCACACGCGACATGCGTAGTGGCGATATCAGTGGCAAAGGGCAACAAATGGCGCCGGTGCGGACACACCATGAAGAAAATCGGCATGAGGCTAATGATGGTCATAGCCATCATCACAAGAAAGTCGGCGTGCAACATCGACAATCATCAAGGCAAGTTGCCGCTATGTGTGGCAATGTAATGCTGGTGTCAGGTGCGTTGGTGGGAGACTGACATGGCGCATGGGTCGCGCAAGATGCTACTACGTGCAGCAAGAAAAGAAGGTTGTTGCGTTCAGTAAGACAGTGCGGTTGAACACATTGAGGATTGACACGTCAAGATTAGGGGGGAAATTGTTTGAAGTAACCTTGACTTGTACTGAGTACTCGTGTGTTGAGTACCGTGTAGTCGGTGTTGAGTACTTGTGTGACAAATACTGTAGCAGTCAAAAATCCCAGAGTTGACGAACAGTCAAAGATTCCAGAGTAGAGTACTCGTGTGTCGAGCACTGTGTGGTTGTAGATCCCAAAGAAGGAGACCCCGGAGTAGAGTGCTCATGTGTCGAGTAGTGGTGCAAGATTCACTGTAGCAGTCGTAGCGTCACTGCAGTAGTCAAAGAGTTACTGTAGCAGTTGGTACTCAGTAGAGTACTGTAATAGTTGGTGTGTCTGAGTGCTACAGTGGTTGTAACTATGGTGGTTGTAAGCTACAGTAAACCACTCGTAAGCCAAGTAGCAGCCGTGGTTGAAGACAATATGGTCGAACGTGGTTGAAGAAACTGTGGTCGAAGTACTTGTAAGTTGAGTAGCAGCCATGGTTGAAGAGCTGTGGTCGAAGACACCGTGGTCATAGCAGTTGCAGTGGTCGTAAGTCGTCAATGGGCGTCTGAGTAACGACTAAGTCAATGAGTTGTGGTGTAGTGACTGCATGCATGTAACGGAAGTATTATTGGCTGCATGCATGTAACAGAAGTATTAGTGGTGTAGTTAGTCCACTATCAAGGTCTTGTAACTGTTTGTTGTGTTGAGTAGTATATAAAAAAGAGAAAATAGAAAAGTTGCATGGCATTACGTAGCGAAAAAACTTGAAAGATCTCTGTGTGTCTGAGTTGCTAGCTCGAAAGTGTTCATTTGTGTTGCGTCCACTAAGAGTGTCCATTTAGATCTGTTTGGGCCAACAGCTCTGGCTCCCCACGACTTCGGCAGCTCTAGGTCGGCTGCCGCACTTCCTAGCCCCGATGTACCGCCCTTCGGTTCGATCGCGACGGCCTTGGCTCCTCTCGGCTGGCTGTCCCTAGCCACCCTCCATGCGCCTCCAGTCTAGTCTCTCCAACCCCGTCACCTCTAGGCTCACCACCCCTTCTCACTCCTTTTAGTGCTTGTTCACTCCGATGGCTTGGGCTCCATTTTTGTTTCTAGCCTTTGTTGATTTATGGTTTAAGCTCGGTGATTTTGGGTGTTGTTGGCAATAAGCTTCCTTGGCCGTGGTCCATTATGATGGGGCTTGGAGCCTCCTTGTGCACTGGAGAGCATCGAGGAGTGCTGCCAAGTGCGCACAGTGGCCATGCTAGATAGCCGATGCTACTTCGTTCTCACTGAGGGTACACTACTCTCTTCCCCTTGCTTCTTCCTTCCCTTCCCCTATTGCTCTGTGATGGATATGCGGTAGTGATTGTGGGAGCTCGTTATGGACAATGGGGACTTTGGCCATGTGCTGTGATTTTGGATGGAAGCTAGAAATGGAGGGTTCATGGGGCACCTTGTTGCTTGCCGAGGGTTGAATGCTGTGGTGCCGAGGGTTGTGGTCACTTCATGGTTCCCCCGAGGATCAGCTCGCCTTGCCTTGGTTGTCTCCGGTTGCTCTAGGCCGCCACGTGGTCCTTGCTCCTTCGTCTTCCTTGACTTCTTGAGCTCCTCTCCTCCTGGCTTTGTGCTTGTGGTCTGGCCGTGGGATGGAAGGCAATGTGGCTCTTGCTTGGCTTTGCTAGCTCTCGGTGGTGGGAAGCAAATGAGAGTGAGGAGTGAGAGGTGCTTGCTTGGTCTTATCTCTACTCCCCTCTTGCCTAGCTACATACAGGCTGGCTGTGGCTTGATCTTATCCTCTTTGCTCTCTCTCACACTCTCCCGTGGCTTGGTAAAAGTGGGCTTTTATTTGGTGGGCTAGAAGTCCTTGGCGATAAAATGGCACTACAACTCGGTTTTCTGTTGTGTGAGTTAAGTAGGTAAAATGGAATGGCTATGGGTTTCATTTTTTTTGCCAAATGATGAGGCCTATATACGTGAGAGGAAGCCGACTGGCCTCGGACGGTCTGGGAACCTCGATGAGAGGAATCGAGAAGTGGGATATTTTAGGGATAATATGTAAGCTTTTCTACCTAGAAACCTAAAAATTGACTAAGTTCCATGTCTTTCATCCAAATAATATATTCTCGAGTCTCATCAGGCATCAAATCATGCTAGTGCTATATACCACTTGCCTTATATGTTGGCCTATTATTAACAAGCGGTGAAAAATGGATACCACCTATTATCCACATGAGACACCGAAATGAGCATATGTGTAAGCATAACAGCAACTCTAGTAGGTATGGAGTTTGATGTGTGCCAATGGTACTTCCCAGAAGAGGTGACAATGCTAAATAACCGAGAACCTAATAGAGATAAATTGTTAATTACTGGTGAATATGACAACGAAAAACTAACAACCAATTTTTGGAGAAGGAAATTTGCAAATATAATCCACCTATATACGTCAATTGGCAACGTTCTAGCATCCCACAAATTCGTCAGCTAGCTAAGGTGATGAGATCAATGTAATAGTACATAAAAATGGTTCAGCCAAAGCGTATTTACTTATGTCAAGAGATTTTTTTGGGGGGGGGGGGGGGCGCAATTGTCCCCATTTTCATAAGAGTAATGACAATCTGAAAAATTGTGACTCATTTGATAGATTTCACTAGTTATAATAAAGGTAGTGACAAATATTTACTGCTATAAAAAAACTGACTCAATTGGCAATGTTCTAAATCCCACAAATAGAGATGTCAAGGCACCAATCCAAAACAGCATGCATTTACCCAGGGAAAGCCAGTAACTAAGCATTAAATTTGAGTCTGTCAAGGCATTACATATTCGATTAGTTACCCAACTACAAGGACTTGATTGATGAGAGGGATCAGGAAGTGGGATAGGGGTGGATATCGAGCTGGCTCGGCTCAGCTCGTGAAGGCTTGTTAGAGAGGAGGCTCGGCTCGGCTCAACTCGACTCATTAAACTAACGAGCTAAAAGAGAAGCTCGGCTCGGCTCGTTGAAAAGCTCGAGCTCGGCTCATTAGGTAGAATATGTAAATTGCATAATGCAATGCAGTTATGCAACCAGTCAGTTCATATGACTGAGTCATCAATGACTATCATAAGCATATATTTGTTGGTAAAAACAAAAAGAACCCTTAATCTACTGCCTACTATGCATAATCGAAACACTATTAAAGCTGAACATATTCTGTTTTGACTGTTGAGTGTCTTTAACTTTTCTTTTTATGTTTCAGATTTGTTTTTCTGAATGATAACTTCTATGATTCTCTAGAGTGACAGTAAAACCTATACAACAGTAATCATATGACTAAAATTACATCAAAAAGGAAAGAGCATATAATGTAGTAGGTTTATAACAGTAAGAAAAACTTGTTAAGAAAACTTCAGTTCTAGTACGAGCAAATATGGCATCTGATAATTTCCTTTCCATAGGTGAAATTAATAGAGAAAAGAGTAACATATACTTTAATAATACCTCTCAGTGGCAAAAGAGGTGTGCAAATTGACATGCATACATACTACTACTACTGCTGTACTGAGCTGTTCACGTCGTGATGGGCCGGAGACGCTGCCGAGCTGGGCCGACCGAGCCTACCAAGCCCAGCGAGCGGCTTACGAGCCGGCTCGGCTCGGCTCATTAACGGACCAAGCTAAAACCTTAGCTCAGCTCAGCTCATTTATGCCACGAACCGAGCCGAGCCTTCAACGAGCCGAGCCAACTCACGAGCCTTGAGCTTTTTTGCCACCCCTAAACTGGGATATATTTTGGTGATAATATGTAATAAGTTTTTTTTTGCTCAGAAACATGAAACTTGACCAACTCGCATGTCTTTTCTCCAAATAGCATTTCCTTGAGTCCGACGAGGCACCAAATCATGCTAGCAATATATACCACATGCCTTATAAGTTGGCCTGCTAACTAGGGGTGGAAAATGATACCATGTATTATCCACATGAGATGCCAAAAATGAGCATATTTGTAAGCACGACAGCAACTCTAGTAGATATGGCATGTGATGTGTGCTAATGGTTCTTCCCAAAAGAGGTGGCAATATTAGACGACCGAGAAATACATTGTTAATTTGTCGCGAAGATGACAATGAAGAACTAGATGAACTGACGATCAATATTTGGAGAAGGAACTTTGCGCTTACAATTAATCGTCATACATGATCCTTTGTTCTTGCAGGTTGGTACTTTGTTTATGGTTTATGCATGCTTAGTTAATCATAGACTAAATTATCTAATTTGTTCTTGTAGGTTGCTACTCCTCCTATGGGCTATGTCCCAACTTCATCTTTGTGTAAATTGGTTGGTGACAAACTGTTCTGTAATCTTAATTAATGAGGTACATCTTCTATATCTATGTACATGCGGATTGGACCTTTGGAACATTTTAGTGTTCTACTAGTGTGCTCGTAATTGTGCCGATGTATGCTTGCTTTATTATTTGATATTAGTAGTGGAACACGCTCACCACTATTAGAAATAGGCTCATATAAATAAGGCTTATTTTCTATAAATCCAAAGTATGTATAATTTAGTACCATATTGCTAAGACAAGGTGGAGAAGACTAAATTATAATGTGATATTCTTACCATTCTTTAAAAGCTTGAGATACATGGTATGAGAGGGCTTTGGCTAAACACACATGCGCGCACGAACGCACGTGCGTATTCACGTATTCCGGGTGGAAAATTGTGTAACTTGTGACACACGGTCATGTCGTAACATGGTACGCCACTTGGCAAACCAAATCTACCCTATTTTTGTTGAACCATGCATCTCTTTCTCTGTTTGAATGCAAATTCAAATGTATGAATTATGTCAGTTAATGGCGTCAGTTACTGGAAACGTCTATAAAAGACCTAGACATGTCCAGGCTAGTATGACAGAAATCCTTCTTCCTTTCTTCCTACTTTCTTTTCTACTGATCTGGTATGTTGTGCAGTCGAACCTCACTGGCCTTTCTTCTCAGCGTGCACCGGGAAGGAGGGAGAGCGGCCATCTCTAAAACATTGCTGTATAGAGTACCTGCACGGGGCGGCAATAAGGTTTTTGGGCAGCGCAACACGTGCTACTGCTTCTGCTCTGCTTCATCTACATTCTGCACTACATCAAGCCTATACTGCTTCCTATTCTTTATCAAGCCCAATAGTAAGTCATTCGCGCAATCGATCGACTTTATTATAATATTTTTCTTGCGTATTTTTGAAGTATAATGAGTAGTATGCTATCTGATTCGTTTGTTACATCACTAGTCTTTTACTGTATCTGTCTTCTAGTAAACTTTGAAATTGAAATATCACCATATTTTCTATATTGCAAAAACCTTATTGTGAGTTTTGTTGCAATACATCAATGGCTGGTGCTTCTGATGCTATGAAACTTGAGATATTTTCTGGTCAGAACTTTCATAGATAGCAGACATAGTCAAGTTTTGACTCATGTCTTTGGGACTGTGGTGAGGTTATCCACCTGTGGTATCCATTTACGATTGAACAACATATGCAATTCAATAATGCGAACAACACTGCTCTTAGCTACATTTTGACCATTCTAGCAGATCAGCTCTACAATGTGTATATAGACACAAGTCCACCACAGAGTTACAGGATGCACTAGAGCATAAATACGCATGTGCAGAGGCTGGTCACTAGCTGTACATGTGTGAGCAATTTTCAATTTTAGCATGGATGATGCAAAGTCGATAGTTGGACAAGCTCATGACCTTCAGCAGCTGGTTGATAAAGATTGCACACTTGGGTGTGTACTGCTTTCTAAGTTTGTGACTGCGGGTATTGTTGCCAAACTTTCTGCTAGTTGACGGGATTTTGTCACTGACTTGAAGCACAAAAGGGAAGAGATTTCTGTTGAGGATCTCATTGCTGCCCTCAATGCACACGAAAAAGTCAAAGCAAAAGATGCACCCATCATTTTTTGTCAGAACAATGTCAATGTCGTAGAGAAAAAGACAGCTAGAAAGAAGTACAAATTTAACAAACTGAACAAGACAACTAGTTTTAAGAAGAAGAAAACTATGAAAAAGAATTTGAGAGACATCACCTGCTTTGTGTGCAAAAAAAGACGATCATATGGTGAAGGACCGTCGTTTCTACAAAAGCAGGGATGGTGAATAGCCAAACAAGAAGGCTGTCAACATGATCATAGGTGAGGCCTTGACTTCAGGAGGGTATGGTAATTCACATCTTGTCTTTTTAGCATATTAATCCACTGATTGGTGGGTTGATACCGGTGCTAATGTTCACGTATAGAAAGCTCATGAGCAGATTAGGGAGCATGACCTTTTATGCTCCATTTAGTCATTGTTCATTGGTAGCTTAGTATCAATTAAGATTTCAAGTGAAGTCTGATTATGAAAAGCTGTGAATTCAAGTCATAGTCCATTCATCACCTGTGCAAAGATGAATCTTGTCACTCTATGTGTAAGTTCAACCTGTACGAGGCTTATACTAAAACATTGGTATATTAACAGTATTTCAGTACAATATCTTTGACACCTTTTTGCTACTTGTTTTTGAATTGGTGAGGGATTGTTAGAAAAAGACCCATATTAGTGAGGCCCATTTCTTATAATTCCAAAGTATATATATAGTTTAGTATTATATTGCTAAGGTAAGGTGGAGTAGACCAATTTATAATGTGGGATTCTTACCATTTCCTAAAAGTTCGAGACATATGGTGTGGAAGGGCTTTGACTAAACACACATGTGCATGTGGATTCATGTATTGTTGTGTGAAAAATCGTGTGACTTGTGACTTGCATCACACGACCATGCTGTGATGTGACAAGCCATTTGGCAGATTAAGTCCACCTTATTTTTGCTGAACCATACATCGCTTTCTCTGTTTGAATGCGAATTCAAACGTCTGAATGAAGTCGGTTAATGGCGTCAGTTACTAGATTAATTTGATTTAATTGAATTAATAGCGTTAGTTACTGGAAATGTCTATAAAAGACCTAGAGATGTCCAGGCCAATGTGACCGAAATCCTTCTTCCTTAGAGATGCCCAGGCCAATGTGATCATAATCCTTCTTCCTTTCTTTCTACTTTCTCCTCTACTGATCTGTGCTGGTGTGTTATGCGACTGAACCTCGCTAGCCTTTCTTCTTGGTGTGCACCGAGAAGGAGGGAGAGTAGCTGCATAGGGTGACAGTAAGGTTTCCGGGCAACGCAACACGCGTGATCGCTCCTGCTCTGTTTCATCTATGTTCTGCACTGCATTGAGCCTACGCTGGTTCTTGTTCTCCATCAAGCCCAACAATAAGTCATTTGTTCAATCCATTGACTTTTTCATAATATTTTTTGTGTATTTTCTGAAGAATAATGAATAACCTATTATTAGATTTGTTTATAGATCACTAGTCTTTTACTGTATCTGTCTTTTAGTAAAATTTAAAATTAAAATATTGCTCATATTTTCAGCAACCACAACTAAGATTTAGTGCTGCGTTCGCCACTAGATACAGGATAAGTTTCATAAGCACTCGGTGCTCTTCGGCCAATGAGCTAAACAGTACTCATGTGCTGCGACATAATCGTATTAGGCAATCGACAATGTTGGGAATTACTTACTTGCGCCGCAAATCATACAACGTACTGTTGCTACAAACGCATGGGATTTGGAAGATTATGCACCGTGGGCATGGTGCATTGGTGCTAGCTACACGGCTACAGTGACAATTGAGAATATACTCGGACCACTTCAGTTAACTTTTCGATTCGGAAGCGAGTCGATTGCTAATAGATAACTAAGGGGACTTTCGTGGCCGGCCGGCCAAATTACCCAATGGTCAAAACAACACTAAAGTTTCACAATTTGTGGTTACTAACCAAATTAACACTATATATCCGATATTCCGATGACCCAAGGCTGCAGTTAGGTGTATGCTGCCTTCTTTTGGGCTTATGGTTTTTGCCTTTTAGCTTTTGATTTATCTATAATAACTAATTTTCAAACGGAGTATCTTTTCAAGACAGAGTCTACAAATTGATTGTAGTAGATATTGTCTCGATTCATCTATATCGGCTAAAATCGCATGTAAACATCTCTTTGTATTCTCTCTTATGAACAGACAGAATTCAAATTTTCAGTTAAAAATTATAAACCACAGCCAAAAAAAACACCCCGTAACGTTTCAGACAACCCAGACTTTGGTTTTTCACATCTTGTGGCAACGAACTAAAAACACGACTATGGTTTCTGAGAACACTGCCGACTGCTGTAATTTCAGATGATAGTGTCTTATCTGTCCAACAACCCAAAGCTTGAGGTACTCTGTAACACCCCCATTTCTGGGAGTGTTATGAATCCCTCGCAACTGTCCAGGATTGTTCAGTTGCGAGTTACATCATTCGAGTGTATAACATTGCCAACGCAAGCTCAAATACAAAAGTCGATTTTATTACAATAAAAGGGCTTAAAGCCAAGTTTCACAGTAGGGTCAACGGCCTTCAGATATATTACACAAAAGACACCACAGGAATGCTTGAGCGGAGGACCCTAATCCCAATCTTCTTCCATTTCATAGTATACCGCCTCTTCATCTTCGCCTGGCTCCTCAAAGCTAGCAGTTTCTGTTTATGTTTTTAAGCAAGTATGAGTACAACTACCGTACTCAGCAAGTCACATGGAGCTTAACATTAACTATATGCAAGGTATAACAAGTGAAGGGAAAACATGTTTATTATTTATGTGTGGATGCAGTTTTAGTTGAGAATCAAATAAAGATTAAAAATTTACTCCATTTGTTAAAAGGGGTTTTCAAGTGTGATTAACAATATTCATCGTTACTAAACCATTCTCAATCTCTACTTATGCCTTGCTATTGGATTCACTCATTAAACACAGCTTCATTTACCGGAAGCACGGCGTATTCGAATACAATTACTTTATGACTCTGCAGAGTTGCCCTGCTTTACCCACAAGATCTCTCAACTCCCGCAACAGAGTTAAGAAAACAAGGTTGTTCACTGCTCAATTCTTTATATAGCCTCCACCCAGTAGGTCCTAATTCCCCATAAGCTCGGATGACCCCACGGATCTCATTCGACTCATAGCAGTCCTACTATTGTATGGTTAACCACCTCCCATACGAACTCACCCTCGGTCTCCCCCCGCCAGTTGTAGAGGTTCAATTGAACTTGAGCAGTTATTAAACCAGGTTTGACAAAAATCAACGCTTGTGGTTGGGTGGATACTATGTTCTTTACTCAGCATAAGGGTCTAGTCCTTATATTTTTATCCGAGGCATCATCCATGCACAAACCCATATTCAGTACACCCTATACTGCCACCAATCCTCAACCAAGCCTCCACCCTAGGATAAGGTCTTCGGACCCACCTCTGTGATCCTCGCTTACCCTAGATTCATATTTTCAAAACTCTAGACAAATACTAAGATTCTTAACAGTGTAAAGATTTTAATGAATTCCTAAACTATCATGTTTATATCACTATTATATTTAATACTACTATGTTTTGTCAAAATGAGTATGGCTATCAAGATAAACGGGGCTTTTTTGGGTGGTAGGACATAACTAATAAATCATGTCATTACAAACAGTAATTATACATAAAATATTGACTTAAAAATAACATAATGAAAATACTAATAAATACATAAATAAAGACAAGGTAGGTTCAATATGATCACTGTATGTGCGATTTGCCTTGCGGTTCTATGATTTCAACTAGTTCAAACTCCTCGGTGGGTTGGTCCTGAACTTGGGCTTCTCCTTCCAGCTCCTGAGAAACTTCGACGTCGGAGGCTAACACAAAAGCAAATGAAAATAAATTAATTCCATGCCCGAATGGTTAAGCTAGGAATAAAGAAATAAAATAAAGGAAGAAAATCCGATAAAATTCAAATAAATTGAGATTTGGGCTTATAGGAGGGTCATATGGGGAAATGGGCCTGAGATTTGGGCTTGCGGGCTCAAAACGGATCTAGAGAGTATAAACTTGTATTTTTGGGTTCGGGCGATTCATCGCTCATTGGGCTCAGTGCATCGTTCATCGGGCTCAGTCGGTGGAGAACGGTGCAGCGGTTTGATTCGGCTCAACCGAATGGAAGTGGCTCGGGTCGGGTGCAACCGGTGCGGGTGGCTTGGTTCAGCTCAACCGAATGGAAGTGGCTCGGGTCGGAGGAACAGGCGTGCGCGAACAGACTCGATTCAACCAAATCGGTTTGACTCGGTCGGGGGAACAGTGCTTCGCACTGTTCTTTTTCCCCAACCGGCCTGTGCGCGCAGAGACAGGGGAGGGAGGCGGCGGTTGGCGGCGGAGCTACAGTGAACGGCGACGCGTTTTGAGGGTATGAGTGGGTGTGGGCGGGTGTGGGGATCCCATTTTTGGCGTGGCTGGGCCGGCGGAGGCGGCGAGCTCTTCCCTATTTCGGCTATTTTGGATATTGTGAACTCATGGGAGCTTCGTAGGGCAATTAGGCCGGTGCTAGAGTATCACTAGGACTTGGGTAAGCTTAGGGAACGGTTGGTTGAAGCTCGGGAAGTCTAGTTAGGGCTGGCCACGATGGGGTGGTTTCGGCCTTCGGGGGTTATCGGCACCGGAGAAGATGGGTGGCCGGGAGACTAGGGCGGTGGTTGGGGCGTGCTTCTGGGGTGTCGGTGAGGCTATAGATGAGATGAATTGGAGAATGATTGATCGGAGAGGGGACATTGGGTTAGGGCTCACTCTTTTGATTTCTTGCAATTGCCGACAATGGAGGGGGAATGGGGAGCTTCGGGGTATTGAGCCGGCGTGGGGGTTGATGGCTTCGGCTAGGAGAGCTTGGCCGCTTAAATAGCGCGGCTAAGGTGGTTCGGCACCGTGATTATCCAAGGCGGCGATGGCGCGTGGCGGCCGGCGGCGTTGCCACGCCCTCAGGCTTGGTCGGGGATGTCAGGGCGGTAGGGGGAAGGCTGCAGAGGGCTCTGTCCAAGCTGTGGAGGTGGCAAGATCAAATGGCACAGAGAATGCGTTGGCGCGAGCAAAGAAGACGAGCGGCGGCAAAGTTTGGACACGGTGGCGGCGGCGGGTTGGCGTGGCCTGCCACGGGGTCTGGGGCGGGGTACGGCGGCCGACCAACAGCGCGGAGTGGGCGGAAAGGCGCAGGCGCGGTTGGTCACGAAGAGAGAGCGGCGGCGACAAAATTTGGCGTGGCGGTGAACTTTTTCAGACATACACAGTGCTAGCACTTGCTCCCTCTCCAATCCATTTGTGAAGGCAGAGATTTGGGCAGCTGGATGTTGAGATTAGTGTGGATTAGGTTGATGGAGCAAGAGAACAAAACAAAAACGAAAATTGAACTCAAATTCAGCTTTTGGCCTTTTTCAAGATTCGGTTTTGTTTCATACTCTTATCATGTTCCAGGCATCGCCAGCACCCCCCGGCCACCGGGTGCCCCTCCGCACCACAGCAAAGGACATGGAAGTACAGTAATTCCGTTGTAAAATCATCAGCCTGACGGATGGAAAGCGGTGTACGTACCCTTTCCGGCCGCCTGCTCCAGCCTGCGCTGAGAAAGGCCCAGAGATCGCGCGCCAAGATCGAACAGATAACACTTGACAGCATCAAAATTCAGGAGGGCTAAGACCGTTCACCAATAGTTCTAGATGTACATACAGGGGCACAAGTGTTTGAACAGAACCCCCATGTCCTCTTGCACCAATAATCATCATTTGCACGTCAAGATCGAACGCTACCTACTTCTACCGATCTTATGAACATATCTCACATTCTTGATCCCAAGAACAGGACCGTAGCGACCGCCTTCAGTTTCAGCAATTTCAGACGCTGGGCGGTTCCTCGGCCACCGCCGGCTGCTGCAGCGGCTCGAGGGAGGCGACGATGTCGCGCATGAGCGGCCGAGCCTTGGGGTTGCGGCTGAGGCAGTGGTACGCGAGCATGGCCGTCTTGTGCACCGCCCTGACGGGGTAGTCGTCGGCCAGCCTCGGGTCGACGATGCCCAGCACCTTCTTCTTGTGCGGCAGCAGCGGGAGCGCCCAGTCCGCCAGCGTCTGCTCCCGCACCGGCCGCGACTTGTCCAGCGACTTCCGCCCCGTCAGCAGCTCCAACAGCACCACCCCGTAGCTGTACACGTCGCTCATCGCCGTCAGGTGCCCTGCGGATCAGATTCATTAAACCACCAAAATTTCTTCAACTAGAACTCTAGAAACATTATTACTCCATTCAGTCACAAAAGAGTGACACCTAAAGCGCACGCATTTAAAACATATTAACTTTGACAAAAGATATGGTGTAGAATGTATCATTTAGATATATGAAAATGGTACGTGTGAATTTGTCATTAAAAAATACATTCGTAGTATTACACTTTCATAACCTTTTACTAATATAGATAACAAAGTTTAGTGGTCAAAGAGATCTTGTTAACCTTGAGAAGTAAAGATTAAAGAACATATTGTTCTGTTCACCTATTTTTTTTTGCAACAAAGTTTTGAAATTGCTTTTGTGAGACCATGTGGAGACAACCCTATATCGTGTGATGAGTATTTAACTTTGCTTGTACTTTGTTGTTGAAATTTGAGTTTGATTTTGTATCATTTGATATCTAGTTTTCCTACTTATTGTGCAGAAGCAGTCTAACCGGCCTACAGAGGCAGTTTGCCAGCGGTTCGATGTGATCAGCCATGGGCAGTGGTCCAAACAGAAATACAATGCGATCGATTTCTACTTGACGGTGTGTTTATTCGAAAGAGGTGTTCGTCGAGTTGAGCGGTGCGACCGGCCTTGTAACGATGGTCTAACTAGAGATCATTGGGCAGTCTGATCGGCATGGGTGCCGCAGTCAAACCGGCCCCCTATTACAGGGAGTTCTTAAACCGGTTGTGGCGGTTTGATTAGCTATTGGTTTGCGGTCAAACTAGGTAGTACTGAGTTGAGTTAGTTTTGGCTGTGTTAGTCATAATGGGAGTCCATGCAGGTGTTAGTTATGGGAGTCCATGCATTATGGGAATCTTGATGTGGGTGTTAAGTGGTGTATGTTTGCATCGATTTTGCTGATAAGAGCCAAGTGTATGTCACTTGTGCTCGGAACAGTTGCGTGTTCTTTGATGTGCAGGGCGCTAGGTGATTATTGCGGTCAACGGTAAGAGCAAGGATAGGGAAGGTGCCCTAAGGCTATGGCGTGTTGCATAAATCCAGGTGAAGCATCATCTCAAGTGAAAACACACTAGAGAAATATAAGAATTGTGATAAGGCAAGTGCATGTATGTAGTGTGCCATTAAACTTGGGTGTTTTAAATGGTGACGGTTCTCAGAGCAAGTGTACAATCTTGGCAGCATGTAATTGCACATCATGGATTTCGCTGTGGTGGTTAATTCAAGGAGAAGCACCGTGAAGGCTGATGGGTGACAATTGAGAAAATTGTTCAATACTGAGTGGAGAGGCAATTTACAAAATTGTGGCAGTTGCCTAAAGTGGTTTAGATCACATCTTGAAGGATTGAGCGTTTTATCGGGCTATTGGAGCTATGTGGAAGTCGTACTTTGAAAAGCATGCAAGTGTGTGTGAGTGTAAAATCTGTTTGCGCGTGGATTACTGGGCTTTCCCATTTGTAATTGGTTGTATCCATGAAGTGTGGGCTTGTTGTCAGGGTTTGGCCAGAGGTGAGGGACCTCCACTATATAAGCACTTGTGCGTGTTGAAGAAGATATCTCTTATGCTAGGAGGGACACTTTAGGTTGAGGATTTTCTTGTGTTGGAAACTTGTGTGGGTGCTCTAGGGGTAGTGCTCTTTCTTCCATGATGGAGTGGATGTAAGTATTCAACTCCAAGTATCAGTAGATCCGCCAAATTCGTCCAAATCTTTGTACTCAAGTCGAAGTTTTTGATTTCTTGATTGGGATTATTTTTTGTTGTTTTCTTCTTTCCTCTTGATCTTTCTTGGTGCAAAGAACACCGTGATACTCTTGAAGGCTAGATCCCATCCATCTAGGTATTTTTTTATAGAAAGATCTTAAATTTGCCCAGTTTAGCTCAAGAAATGGTGATTTTGGGGTTTTGATCTTGAGGGTGTTTAGCTTGGGTTTCTACTATTGTTAGGCTTTCTAGGATGTGTGGGAGTAGATCCAAGGTTGTCTTGACTATCCTTCACCCACGAGCTAGTCTTGATTCTGTGTTTTGCCCAGTTTTGGTGTAATTTTCCTTCAAATGAAAAAATATTAGAACTTTGGCATGATTTTCTTGATCTTTCATTGAAATATGGTACTACCATTCTAGAGAAGGTGTGTGCCAAATTTTAAGTGATTTGGAGTCTCGGTTTGAAAGTTGTGCAAGTTTCTCTCTCTAGCTATTGTGTTGAATTTGTCGAGAGGTCAGACTGTCCCGAGGAGAGGTCACACTTCCCTAGCCAGTCAGACCACCCATTGCATTACGATCAAACCACCCGAGCAAGTCTAGACTCTTTTGGCTCTATTTTTGTATGGTTGGCATGTAGTCTTCGTGTGCTTGATCTTCTGCTGTGTGTTTCGAAGCCGTAGAAAACCGAAGGTACGATTTGATATTGAAAAAGAGTGAGCTCCTATTTACCCTCCTCTAGTTGCCGTCTATGGTTCTTCAAGTGGTATCAGAGTTTGCTCTGTTGTGATGTGTACTAATCCTTGAGCATGGTGGCCGGTATAAGGACATCTGATTGCTTCTTTGATTCTTATCGTAGTTCCTTTGCCGATGATGTTTGTTGTCATAAGAGGCTTAGCTTGAGTTTTACATGTTGGTAATTGGGAAACATACCTATTGGAAAGTTTGTGGTGGAGTATTTGCTTTCAATTGTCTTGATTTCAGGGATAAGAAGATTTCAAACTCTAAGGGGGAGAAGGAGAGCAATGGCCATTGTGGAGTAGCGATCGATGATGATCATGATGAGCCATTTAAGGATGATCCTCTACTCATGTTATGCAAGACAAGCAAAGAAAAACTCGTTAAGGGCGCATTTTCTCTAGCATCTAAATTGCTTAAGCTTAAGGAGAAAATAGAAATGCTAGAAAAGGAAAATAGATATTTATTCCATGAAATTGCTCAGTTGAAATCTCCAATGCCTTGTGAATGATGTGAGCAATTGCTTAGGGACATGTACAATTTGAATAATTTTCATGCATGCTTAAAATCTGAAAATGAATCATTAAAATTGAAAGTTTCTATGCCATGTGACTCTTGTATTACCTTACATCATAAGCTTAATAGTGTTAAGATAGAAATAGGTAACCTTAGGTCATTGGCTAGCAATGAATGTGATTCTTGCAAATGTATGCTTACTAAAAATAAAAATGTGAAATTGGCTCATTCTATTTGTTTAGAACAATTAGAAAATTCTAGAACTGAAAATGAAAATTTGAAATTGAGCCTTTCTACATATCTTGAGCAATTAGAGAATATCAGGGTTGAAATTGTTGAGATTAGAGCTAGCACTTTTAGCATGTAATTAGAGAATGAAAATTTGTTTATGGGTGATTTACTCTCTTGCAAGAATTGTGTTTGTTTAAAAATTAAAATTGATGCTCTAAATTGTAAGCTTACTAAGAATGCATCATTTTTGGCTTGCATATCTTGCATTTCCTTGAATGAAGAAGTTGAGTCTTTGAAGAGAGTGCGTAACGATATGAGCACTAAGTCTTCTGACTATTTTGGTTTTTCTTGTGTTGTTCAAAGGACTTCTAATGACAAGGGTGTTTCTTCCTCTCATGGTACTACATCTTCTAAGAAGTATCATTGCATCTTTTGTAAGCAGGATGGACACATTATTGAGTTTTCCTTCTGTCGTATCAAACAAGAGCGTGGAGTGTGTCGTCGAACTTTTAGGGAGACACATCGCCCATCTCTTGGCATATTTGCACCTAGCATCGACACGAGCACTAGAAGTGGTGGTGGCTCTTCTTATTTGTTCCAGGGGCTTGTTCTTTGAGTAAGAGTGATATTTTATCCTCTGGGACTGTGTCTATCTCTAGACTTTGTATCATTACTCATTTTATGAGAATGATAGAAATCATGTGGAGTTTTGCTTTAGGCGTGCCAAATGCATGCATCGATCCTGTGCTTTTGAGTCTTTAAGTGCTCATAGTCTTTCTCATTACATGAACACTAAAGAGCCTAACTCGAGGGCTTACTTTGTTGGTGGCTTCTTTGATCCACCTTCTAGTGGCTATGGATGGTATCGTGGATTTGTCTTTCATAGATTTAGTTTTGTTTCACATGCTACCCCTAGAAAGGATTTCCACCGTTTTTCAAGTGGTAGACTTCTTTTTCCCATCGAGGTGGGCACCTACGGTGAGGACTTCTAAGTTTCTTTGGTTCTTTTGTTGGTCCATAATATAGAGCTTTCAATAATGGCATTCGTCACTTTCCTAGAGATGACAATTGCTTCCTCCTTTGAGTTATCCTCTCGCGGCGAGCCTCCAAGCTTGTTATTGTATCTTCTCGCTTGAACCTTCGTATGCATCATGCTAACCCTCATATTGGTTCATTTGCACCTAATGGTCATGTGTTCAAATTTTAGGTTCCTAAGCATTTGCTCACTTATCCTTTGAGATCCAAGACTTGGCCACTTTGTTCTTCTCATTTATAGTTATCGGGAACGCAGGATGGAGATCATGGACTTGATGGGTTTCAATTCTTTGCTCCATCACATGATTAGAATACTTTATGGTTTTTCATTCCATTTTATGGCCTCTAAGAGGCATGTGCTTCAACGAGTGATGTCTTCACCTACTTTATGAGCTATTCCATACCCCTCATGTCTTTACATTCATGATTTAGCATTTTGGCATGTTATGATTATTCTTGTGCTCATTTGTATCATTTTGGCATGCTTTACTATTATTGTATCGTTATCATACTCTTGCTAGTTTATTGCTTCATGTATCCATGAATATTCTTGGTAGGTTGTTGTAGTCATGTTTTGTGTTATGACATACTTTATGTCTACTTGCTCTTATACTCATTTATGGATACATGCGTTCTATTCTAGCTTGTTTAGTTCATGATAAATCTTTTTGGTCTGCCTATGTACTTGCTCATTTGCTTTAATTAATATTATATCTTTTATTTAGATGAGCTTTACTTATGCACTTGTCTCCCATATTCATTATTGCTCATCACATGGGGTTGTGAGTTAGGGAAGTGTTGAGTTTAGGGCGTTTTGGGTCACACTTCTAGCTTGTGTCTTTCTTAGGCACTCCTCTTCTCTACTATGTCTGTTAGGATCTCTTACCCTGTTTAGGTTGAGCTTGTTTCTTCTTTTACTAGCATCTAGAGTAAGGATAGCTAGCGTGGTTGATTCATTCCTTAGCAGTGCGATTTCTTTGTCCTAGAGACCATGTGGTGTTGAGTTCTCTTGTATCATAGATTGCTTTTCTTTCGCAAGTGGTTCTTGCAGTTACAGGAAGTTTTATTTTCTTGCTTCTTTTTTCATCATACATATATGACATTGCATTGTAAGTATGCATTTATATATTAGCTTTGACTATTACTCAACTGTGATGTAATTCTAATTCAGTACCGCTCATTGCCATGTTATGCCTACTTAGATAGTTTTGTCATGCTTTTGTATGTATAATTAAATCTTAGTCATGCTAGTTTAATTTGCAAACTTGAACCATATTTCACAAGTGATATCAATTATCACAATTGATATCTTTTAATTTGCAAGGTTGTACCTTTTGACTAGTTTCCTCTCTAGTGATTCTTTTGTAATATATGTCATGTTAAAAATGGTCAATTGAATCTTGAATCTAAAATTGAGCTTTATTTAGTGCTATGCTAGCTCTTTGGAGAATCATACCTTTCTCAATAAACTAGTGTCTAACTTGAACAATTGATCTCATTTGTGCTTAATCTTGAATCTTAACAATTCTTCTTTATGAGATAGCTTTCCATTGCACTTGGCATGAACTCGCGGGAAGTTTTGTATGACCAAAACCATTCTTTTAAGTGTAATGCTTGAGATGGTCAATAATACCTTGAGGTCATTGAAAATATAATTAATTCAACTTGGTTGACACTCAGAAGGCAGTTATAGATGGTTCCTAGTCTAGAACTTACTTTACTGAGATAGATCATACAATTATGATCAATGGTTGAAGCTTACGAGTCAGTTGTGAATGACTCCTAGTTCAGGACTTGCTTTGCTAATATAAGACATTAAAATGATATTTAAAATATCAATGTTTGGCACTAATCAAGTGCTTGAGCATAATTAGTTAAAATTGTACTTCTAACACTTTGATATATTCAATTCAAGTTTTTTGGTTCCATTTAACCTTCTTGACATAGCTTAAATCATACTTAGATATATTTAGATATACTTGTCAAGTTTGATGCATTTCTTAGCTTGAATTTAATTTAAATGCTTTAAATTGTGCTATCTGGTCTAGATTAGTTATATACCTCATCATGATCTAAATAACTTTGTATGCATTCTATGGCTTGAAGTAGTATAATTTTAATTTGAATCTCACTTTGGATAATTTTCAAAGCACTTTCAAGTCATGCATTTTCATTTATGCATACATGCTCTTTCTTTTGCTCCTTTGTGCTCTTCTTGTTGGTATGCATTATTTAAGAGGGAGAATTAGAAATTGTGAGTATTTAGTGAGTTTGCGTAGCCATTTGACCCTTGATGGCTATTTTGTCAAAAGGGAGAGAATGATTAGGTAAAATTTTGGTTTTAGTCAAAAGGGGGAATATTAAGAATGATCTTCTAAGGGGGAGAATGAAGTAAAAAATGTGAAAATGAGCATTGTAAGGTGGAAAAAGTGTAAAATGAGCTATTGAGTGAGAAAAATGCATTTTGAGTCATAAATAAGAACTTGAGTTGAATGAAAGCTCATTTGCATTGTATTTGTTATCTTTTACTCTTTGGTGCTTTGTCTTGCTGCGAAAATAGTCATATTGAACATTAGTTCTTTTATTTGGACCATTAGCAAGATTTTGGCTTTTGAGAATATTTGGTGTGGATTGGAGATTTAGTTGAAAATTGTTCGTTCTCAGTGTTAGCACCATTCCACATTCTACCACCTTGGTCATATTCATTTTTTCTCTTGAAAATGGACCATGTGTGGCTCTTCCAACTTGTTTGCTTTTATTATCCAAATTCAAACTCAAATTCTTGTCTTTTGGGGTTTTTTTTGTCAAATTACTAATCAAGGGGGAGATTGTGAGACCATGTGGAGGTAATCTTGTGTTGTGTGATGAGTATTTGATTTTGCTTGTACTTCATTTTCAAAGTTTGACTTTGATTTTGTGACATTTGATCTCTGGTTTTTCTGTTTGGTAGACAATGGTCTGACTGGCCTACAGAGGTAGTCTGACCACTATGTAGAAGCAATATGACTAGCCTGCAGAGGCGGTCTAACCGGCCATGGGCAATGGTCCAACCAAAAACACGATGTGACCGATCTCTAGTTGTTCCATAGAGGTGTTCATCGAGTTGTGAGAAGTTTTAGGGAGCGGTGCGACCAGCCTTGTATCGGCGGTCTGACTGAAGGACATTGGGTGATCTGATCGGCATGGGTGCTACGGTCAAACTGGCCCTCTATTATCGAGAGTTCTTATGTCAGTTATGGCGGTTTGAGCGGCTATTGGTTGGCAGCTAGATTGGCCAGTGCTAAGTTAAGTTGGTTTCGGTTGTGTTAGGCATGGCGGATGTCCATGCAGGTGTTAGTCATGGCAGGAGTCTATGCATTGTGATAATCTTGATGTAGGTGTCTAGTGGTGCATGTTTGCATCGATTTTGTTGGTGAGAGTCAAGTGTATATCACTTGTGATTGGAGTGGTTGCTTGTTCTTTAATGTGTAGGTCGCTTGATGATTGTTACGGTCAACAAAAAAATCGAGGCTAGGGGAGGTACCCTCAAGCCATGTCGTGTCGCGTAAGTTCAGGCAGAGCATCATCTCAAGTGTAGAAGCATGGGAGAAAGACAATGATTGTGATGAGGCAAGTGCATGCATGTGGTGTGCTATTGGACTTAGGCATTTTGAGTGATGACGGTCCTCAAAGTAGGCATACGATCTTGGCGGTAAGTTATTGGGCATCACAAACTTCGTTATGGTGGTTACTTTGAGGAGAAGTGCTGTGAAGGCCGGTGGGTGAGAATTGAGTAAATTATTCGATACCGGGTGCAGAGGTGGTTTGTAAAACCATGGCGGTGACCTAAGATGGTTTAGGTCACGTCTTAGAGGATGGAGCGTCTTATCGAGCTATTAGAGACATGTGGAAGTTACACTTTGAAAAATATGCAAGTGTGTGTAAGTGTAAAATCCGTTTATATGTGGGTTACCGGGTTCCCTATTTGTAAATGGTTATATCCACTAAATGTGGGCTTGTTATTAGAGTTTGATGGGAGGTGAGGAGCCTCCACTAGATGGGCCTTTATGTGTTAAGAGAAAATATCTCTTGTGTTTAGAGAGACTTTATCATTAAAGTTTCCTTGTACTGGGAACTTTGTGTGAGTGCTATAGGGTAGATCTTTGTTCTCCATGATAGAGTAGTTGTAAACATTCATCCACCAAATTTGTCCAAATCTTTGTACTCAAGTTGAAATTCTTGATTTGACTTAGTTTTTCTTGTATCTTTCTCTCCTCTTGATCTTTCTTGGTACGAAGGATATGTAAATAGCAAAGATATCTCTTGGAGACAAGATCTTATCTATGTAGACACTTTCTATAGTAAGATCTTAAGTTTGCCTAGTTTGGCTTAAGAAAGGATGATTTTGGGGGGTTTGATCTTGAGAGTGTTTGGCTTGGATTCTTGTTGTTGTTATACTTTTTAGGACGTGTGGGAATAAATCTAAGGTCATCTTGACCATTCTTTACCCACGAGTATGTCTTGTTCAGGTTTATGTGTTTTGCCTGATTTTGGTGAATCCTTCCTCAAATAGAAAAATATCAGAACTTTGATAATAATCTTCTTGATCTTTGATTGAAATATGTTACTGACATTCTAGAGAAGGTGCATACTAAATTTCAAGTAATTTCGGTTTAAATGTTGTGCAAGTTTCTCTCTCTAACTGATGTGCTAATTTTACCGGGAGGTCAGACTGTCCTTATAAGAGGTCAAACTGCCCAAGGCCGGTTAGACCGCCGAAAGAGAGATCAGACTACGCCTACCTGGTTAGACCACCCTTTGCATTGCGATTAGACCACTCAGACAAGTCCAGACTCTTTTGGCTCCATTTTTGTAAGGTTGGTTTATAGGTTTTGTATGATTGATCTTTCGCTATGTATTTCGAAGCCATAAATAAATCAGAGGTTTAATTTAATATGGAAAAGATCGAGCTCCTATCCACCCTTCTAATCGTTGCCTTCGCTCTGATGTTGTCAAGCTAACTACTGCTACAAGCGAGCAGGAGTACCGGACATAATTGGTCGTGCCTAAATTGTACAACTTCAACCACCTAGGCATCAGGAATTTTAATAGGGGAGTCTGAACCTTTCTCGTCTACCTGTCATGATGTACTCCGGTGCCGCATAGCCGTAGGTGCCCATGATCCGGGTGGAGACGTGGGACTTGTCACCCACCGGCCCGTTCTTGGCGAGCCCGAAGTCGGAGAGCTTCGCGTTGAAATCCTACACGTCGGAATTTTTTTGCATCAACGAGATGAAGAGGAAAAAAGACGCAGGCATGCGAGATCGAAATGCCTGTTCTTGCATACGGAGACAAGGGGATGATCATGGCGAACTGAGCTCAGAGACTCCGAAAGATGACCTGATCAACCTACCTCGTCGAGCAGTATGTTGGACGTCTTGAAATCGCGGTAGATGACGGGCTTCTCGGCCTCGTGAAGGAAGGCGAGCCCCCGCGCCGCGCCCAGCGCGATCTTCATCCTCGCCGGCCACGACAGCGGCGCCATCACCCCTGAAATCACACGCAAATTAACATGAAACATCACACCCTGACATGTATGTACAGCAAATGCAGCAGGTGCTCGTACGTGAGAAGAGGTGCGACTCGACGCTGCCGAGAGGCATGTACTCGTAGACGAGCACCCGGTGCTCGCCCTCGCAGCAGTAGCCCACCAGCTTCACCAGGTTCGGGTGCGACAGGTGCCCCAGAAAGATCACCTCAGCCTGCACAAGCACACCCACAATATCAACAAACTGACCGCGAATCCTGATACTACACTACAGTCTACAGTTCATATACAGATTACTTCGTATGGTTATAGTTATTATGCAAACATAGCAACCCTAATGCTGCAGTAATTACCCAGAGTTTCTAGGCCTACGATAAATGGTTTAATTTTTGTTTCGATTAATGCGGGAATCTATGGCGTCACTGACCAGCCACTCCCTGTGGCCCTGGAAGCTGTTGTCCCCGTCGTGCACCTTGACGGCGACCCGCAGGGGCTCCTCGCCGTCGCCGCCGCCCCTGCCGACGACACCCTTGTACACCCTGCCGAAGCCGCCGCCGCCGATGAACGAGTCCTGCCGGAAGTTGTTGGTCACCTTCATGAGCTCCTCGAAGGGGAAGGCGGTCAGCGGGTTCCGCGCCGCCGAGTCCGGACGCAGGGCCTCCACCTCCTTGGGGTTCGACGGCAGCTTGCTCTCCTTGCTCCGGTCCCTCTCCGACGGGCTCTGGATCTTGGGAGTCTCTGCACTCAAGAGGTGGTACAATTGTCAAGAGCATGCGTAACCAATCGAAGAAAATTCTTCCAAACATTTAGCGGATTGATTAGGCGTGCGCTGATCATTCACTGCTTTTGGAGTGGAAAGGTATGGTGCGACTAACAGAAATTTTCAATGTTGGATGCTCTCCTTGTGGATTTGGATTGAATTGGGTGATCAAATTTGGCATCAAGGTTTCAGGGAAAGAATCCATTTGCCTAGAAAACTGAAACAGAGTGCCTAATTATGCTCTTGACAATCATGTCTCCTTGTTTCTAAATTAGGGGGTGAGGGAACACATAGCTGAACTACATGATCATGAAGAAAGCAAACCATAAAAGAGCAGTGTACTCACCTGATTTTGCATTGGAGGAGACTCTGTTAATGTAGGAACTACCCCTAAACCAGCAGTTACCCATAAGAAACAACCTCTCTCTCTCTTTCTCTCCCCCTGTGTGTTTCTGCCACCAAGAACACCAAGATGACAGAGATTAAAGAGGCAAAGATTGAGAAGTTTCGCAAGAAGCTGCTGTTCTTCTTTCCAGTTTCAACCACACAAACCAGAGGGACAAAAGGATGATCTCTGTCTATATGCTGGGCTCACGAGTTGAGAAAGAACAGGACGCTAGAACTAGATAGCTTTCGTCATGAACAAAAGAGGAAGGAGCCGAAGCAGAGGAGAGAGAAGTTGGTCGCAAACAAGAGGAAGGAACCAAAGCAGAGGGGGAGAGTTTGGTACTGCTACTTGTCCAACAGCAGGAGGAAAAACGATCCAAAGAAAGTAGTTCGTTTCAAGTGAGCCATCCCTTTCTTCCCTTTATCATTACCTTTTAATGATGAGAAACCAGAAACTAAACGCCAAGCAAAAATACGAAAAAAAAAATACAATTATACTGTTGAAAAACCATCACTAGCGAGTCTCCAAACGATTTCTCCTAAGCAAGAGAAATGGATCAATCACAGGGTAATGCAAGAAAATACAAGATTAAACACAGAGATAGGAAGAGAACTTCTTTCTTTATCACTTTCTCTTCTCAAGTACAAGTGATAGCCATTAGGACCTTCTATTTATAAACTATGTGCCCACTAATGGGCTAAGGTCTCAAATTTAGGCCCAGGTTTCCTAATACTCCCCCTTGGGCACTCATCTGACACGTTCATGCATCATCAAAACTCTGTAAAAACCAGTGGAAAAATTGGAGAAAGAGTACATGAAACATGTTATATTGCGTTGCACGAATTGCCTCGTTAAAAAACTTGGCCGAGAAACATAGGAAAACTCGTCAAGAGAAAAAGAATACAATCCACCCAATTTCAATTAATCCACATGATTTATTTTTTGGGTACTCGATCTTCATGATTAAGCTTTAATAGTGAGCTCGAGAAAAATCTCCCTGTGAATTCTGCACTTTTCTAAGTCCCATCATTCTAATTTCACGTATACATCTTTCAAAGTTAAATGCTGAAAGTGACTTAGTGAATAAATCTGCAAGATTTTCACATGACTTAGTATGTAGTATCTCAATTTTATTTATCTTTTACAATAAATGAGCATAGAAGAACTTAAGATTGATATCCTTTGTGAGATGATTTTTCATGTAACCCGTCTGCACTTATGCAACACAAGCTGCATTATCTTCACAGATAATTATGGGAGCTTGCACGATATTCAATCCACATAACTGTTGGATGTGGTGAATCATTCGTACATTCTACAGTGCTATGATTTCCGAGTGGTTTGTTGAATTCAATACAAGACTTTGCTTAGATGATTTTCATGAAGTTACAGTTTCACTATATAGGAATACATAATCTATTTGTGACCTACCTGTATGCGAGTCTGACAAGCACCCTGCATCTGCATAGCCAGTCATACTCAAATTTTGGTTCTTTCTGTAGAATCTTTCCTTTCTTAAAGGTATCGAAAGATGTCCTTTATTTCCTGCCAATGCCTTTTGGTAGCTTCTGCACTATAGCTTGCTAATAAATTTATGGCAAATGCGATAGTGCAGTTTACTAAATACATAAGTACTCCTATTGCACTTAAGTATGGAAATTATGGTCCCAGGATTTCCTCCTCTTTTCTCTAGGTCAGTACGGATCTTTGTTTTGCTGTAAAGATCTCCCAACCATTGGCACTTTTGATAGGTATGCTTTTTCAAAACCAAACCTTTCTAACACTTTCTAGGTGTAGGCTGACTGATGCACTAACCGGAACATGCTTGAGCTGCAAGCCTAAGGAATATTTGGTTTTACCCAAGTCTTTTATTTTGAATTCTGACTCTAAGTAAGAACTTGCCTCCTTAATATCTTCCAAGGTTCTGATGATATTCAAATCATCTGCATATACTGAGATTATACAAAATCCATTCTGGGATCGTTGCATAAATACATAGGGACAATCCTCATTATTTGTGCAGCCTTTCTTGCATAGAAAGTTGCTTAAACGATTATACCACATTCTGTCTGATTGCTTAAGTACATACGATGTTTTCCTAAGTTTTACACTGTATAGGTTTCTATTTGCTCTACCTTGGTTCGGGATAGGGATACCTTCAGGTACCTTCATATAAATGCCCGAATCCAAATTTCCATAAAGGTATGCAGTTATCATATCCATCAATTTTATTTCTAAATTTCAAGTTTATTGCCATTGAGATTAAGCATCTAAAGGTAATACCACCCATGATCGGGGGATAGGTTTCTTCATAATCAATTCCTGGATGTTGAGTGAAATCTTGTGCAAGAAGCCTTTCTTTATATCTTACAACTTTATTTTTCTCATTTCTCTTTCGAACAAATACCCACTTATACTCTACGGGGTGCACATGGGGAGGCGTGCGGCTTACAGGCCCAAACACCTCTCTTTTATTCATAGATAATAATTTAATTTTTATTGCATTCTTCCAATCCTCTCAATCTAATCTTTTCTTACATTCAGTGAGCGATGCAAACTCTAGATCAAGATCGATGATTGTGGCGATTTTCTTTGCAAAATAAATATCAACATTGGCTGTTGTCCTATTCATAGATTCACTCGTGTGCATATAATTTATATCTATTTCATCATGGGTTGATTCTTCTAGTACTTCTACTTGCTCACCGCTCCTTCCAGTTACGGGGGCAAGACCCTTTAGGCTGTGTTTGGTTCAGGGACAATGTGGGATGGGATGGTCCTGTCCCTGGTTTTGGGATGGGATGATCCCATTTTTTGTTTGGTTGGAGGGATAGAGTCATCCCTGTTTTTTGTTTGGTTGGAAGGATAAAGTGGGATGGAATGGTCCCATCCTTTGTTTGGATGGAAGGATGAAGGTGAGACATGTGTGTATGATTACTCTCCTATCAAGCAAGGTGAGGTTACCTACTCCTCCTACCATACTTCCTATTATTAATATATTTGTACACATAAGCCTTTGAGTTTTTTTAAAAAAAATTAAACAAAACAGTACTTAAAAAAACAAACCAAGGAACATAGCAAGATAATGATGTTCATATATAAATGCAAGGCTTAAACATAATTGTCCATATGCAAATCCAAGGCTTACACATAATTTGACATCCAACACTTACAAGCAAGTCATGGCTTACACTTCAGCTAATGCCAAGTTCTAGCTTACACACAAAAGTTGCATTAAATAGTAGCCTTACACATAATATAAAGTTCAAGGCTAACACAGATGCATACAAATAGTTAGACCACAGTTAAATTGTTTCATGTGGTGCAATCAAAAGGACCATCCACTACACCCTTTCACTGTCCTGGAAACTTGTTAGCAACAAACATAGCAAGCCAATTTAACTTATGCTCAAAGGGAAGCTTGTAAAATGCTCTACCCATGCGAGGGTTGGCCACCAAATATGCATAATAAATAGATATGTCAGTGGAATCAAATCCTGGAAGGCTATTCACAATGTCAAATAGATCTTCTGGCAAGTCATCATTGGGAGGGGGTTGAGTAGCAACCTTCTCTATAGCACAAGCAAGTTTGTCACCAACACGATTGATTGCACCAATCAGCCCCTCCTCTTCATCTACACTAGTCTTGGCTTTCTTTGCCTTGCTTGCCGATGATGTAGCCCCATGATTAGTAGGAGATCCAGTGGCATCACTTTCACCATTTCCATTCATCTCACTCACACCATTTCCATTCATCTGACCCCCACTTTCATTGTCAACATCTTCTGTACCTAATGCAGAATTGGAATCCTTAGCAAACTTTCCTGTAGCCATGCTGTTCCCAAAGATGGTTTGCATCTCAGCATAGTGGAGAAGAGGCTTGTTCAAAAATTCAGTATCAGTCTTGTGATCCTATAATGGCACATAAGTTATATAGTGGGCAAAAAATAAGAAGACAACATATTGCTAAAGTTGTTGCAATTATACCTGAACATAGCTATTGTAGTGCTCATCATCAAGAGTGATTATGCAATTGTTTTCATCCCAACCAGTAGCACTCACTCTCCTAAGCCTTGATATCTTTGCAAACCTTCTTTGCCATGTCTTCAAATGATTTTTGACTTGCTCACCAGTTTTCATTGTATTGAACTTTTCATTGATAGCTCTAGCACATGTGTTCAAATGGACTTTCTTAAAGCCAGAAGATGTCCTAGTGCCACCAGCCACTAGATTGGCTAGGTGAGTGAGCATGAAAGCAGACTGTGGTGCTGTCCATGTAGCATGACCATTTGTTCCCCCCACTACCTCATCTGGTTCAGCCATGGCCTACTAAAAAATGAAATTTAGCAGCCAATATCTCCATACAACTTAATTTCAGCACATAATATCTCCATACAACTTAATTTCAGCAACAAATGTGTCCATACAAATGAATTTCAATACATAATATGTCCATACAACTTAATTTCAGCAACAAATATGTCCATACAAATAAATTTCAATACATAATATGTCCATACAACTTAATTCCAGCAACATACAAATACATAGAAGTAGTACATATTAATTGGCATAATGGTTTTGACGGTCTACCCACATCTGATCAGCAATTTCTTGCCTAAAACCAACCATTGCAGCATGCTCAATTGCTTGGCCAGTTGACGAGGTAGCATGGTTTTGAATTGGCCAATTAGAATCTTGTATAATGAACTCATCATTCCCATCTTGTATGACAAAATTATGAATTATGCAGCAAGCTACAACAATATCTACTTGAGTCGGGAAAAGGAAGAAAGGAGTGGCATCATCAAGAATTTTGAATCTCCTCTTAAGTGACCCAAATGCACGCTCTACCGTCACACGAAGAGATGAGTGCCTAAGGTTGAACAACTCCTTCTCATTTTGCACCGGATTATTCCCCCACTCATTCAAATGGTACCGTACTCCACGAAAGGGAGGCAAGAATCCCGGTTTGGCTCCATATCCGGCATCAACTAGGTAGAATTTGCCTAACATATTATGGACAAGGTGATCACATTTCAAGATATCAACAATTGTCATGACAAAATTGAGTTAGTGATTATTCTATTTACCTTGTGGCACACGAAGGCCATTTTCACGTTCTAAAGCATCCCGTAAAACTAGAGTATCATGCGCAGTGCCTTCCCAACCAGCCAAAACATAAGTAAACCGTAGATCAAAATCTACGGCTGCCATTACATTTTGAGTTGGATAGGACTTTCTACCACGAAATGAATGCTCCATATCCTTAGGAACAGATGCTCTTACATGTGTGCCATCAATAGCTCCAACACAATCCTAATTTATGTTCAGTACAATCATAAAAGGTTAGGGACTAAGACAAGGTTACATAATTTAAATGTGAAAAGGTAGGGATGAACCTCACACCTTAAAATAAGGATCCCACCGGGGGTTTCCTGCTATTTTGACTGGAGTTTGCAATGACGGGGGTCTAATTAGTTCCACTCGTAGCTCACCAATTGCACGAAGTACCTTGTTGAAATAGCGGCTTACTGTTTCTCCTGACCTATCATAATTAGTGCCAACTAACCTATTCCTAAGGTTGTGCCCCACTGTATTTAGAAACATAGCAACTTGTTGCTCAACACACATATGAATGGTATCTTGAAGCAACCCACGATCTCTAAAAAGGTTACAAAACCGAAAGAAACATGCTCTATTAAGTCTAAGCATGTTCACACAAGTTGTATCATCTCTCCAAATTTTTGTGTTTAGGTATTCTAGTCTTATTCTATCTCTTTCCTCAATTGGCCCATAAGTAATACCGACTCTACTAGCACGTCTTTTTCTTTTTCTAGACTCAATAATCATGGCTACCATCGACAAGAACATATACACAGCAGCAGAACAAATTAGAACCTTGGTCTTGTGATCCATCTACAATACAACATTCAAAGCAAGAAAAAAAATATTGCCATGTCATGCTCAACCACAAATGTTGGGTAACATCATCAATTTCATATGTGGGAAGAATTTAGGAACAAAAATAATATCCATGGAGCTAGAGTTTCCTTACCTTGGGCAAACCACAAATCAGATGCCAATTGCTGGGATTTGAGAACTGACTTTTTCTTGTCAATGTCTGGGATGTCACTCCTCTCAGCCTTCTCAACAATGACCTATATCAGATGACAATTGCTTCGAATGTGAACAAACCATCATAAAAAAGGAAGCAAGCTACATGAACAACAAGAACAGAAACTTACAGGAATTCTATCAGGATACTTCTCTCTAATGCGGTTGGCCTCAGCCTGCCTCCTTTCTATTACACGTAGCATAGATAGAATAAGATTTCAGCTATTATAGGGTGAAAGCAAGTAATTCCTTTCTGTTACATGCAGAGAACATAGCTGACATTTGGCTGTCGTTTCAGCTGGAATAGTTTGTTTCTTATGAAATACATTCAGCACTACAGCTCTGGTTGGCATTGCGGTGGCTTTTCAAAAAACACTTCTTGTATTCTACTTTAAATATCACAGTGGGTTGAAAGCTTCTTTTCTTGAGCCATAACAGAAAATTTTACTACAATTAGTAAAGATTCGTATAACTAAATAGATTCCACAGCAGAGCTAACATGTATTCTTTTCTGGAGCCTTGCTAACTTGCTTACTCTCTCTTTAACAAGGGCTAACATGTGATAAACTAACAAAGAAGAATCTGCAGTAGTATATAAGTTCTCTGTAGTTATGAAGTTTTCGGTTATCAAAGCAGCCGCGCCGCCTACCTCGCCTCCACGCGCCGCGCCCGTGCAGCTCCGCCGCCTGCTGCCTCGAACAGCGCGCGCGCCGCTGCCTCAAGACTGCGCGCGCCACCGCGAAGACCCGCGCGCGCGCGCGAACAGCGCGCGCGCTTACTCGCCTCCACGCGCGCGCGCGTGCAGCCGCGCTGCTGCCTCGAACAGCCGCCACGCCGCCGCTGCCTCGAAAACTGCCGCGCGCCCGCGCGAGACCGCCCGCGCCGCCGCCGAACAGCCGCTGCGCCGCCTACTCACCTCCACGAGCGCGCCGGCAGATTCGCTGCGCTGCCGCTTGGAAGAGCCGCAGCGCCGCCGGCCAGAGCAGCCGCGCCGCCTAGCTCGCCTCCACGCGCCGCGCCCGTGCAGCTCCACCGCCGCCGCCCTCAGATGGAAACCCTCGCAGGAATGGCTCGCGCGCGCCCTTTTTTTCGGTGGGGGGTGAGAGGAATGGCTCCGCGCGCGTGATTTTTGTCGGTGGGGGTGAGAGGAATGGCTCGCGCGCGTGATTGTTTTGGTGGGATGACTCTGTCCCGTGAAAAAAAGGGGATCGCTTCATCCCAGATCTACAGAGAATATTCCTAGTGGGATGTCCTTGACTCTGCTTGTCTCCCATCCAAACACCTACAAAAATGGGTCCATCCCATCCCATCCCACCTTGTCCTTGCAACCAAACACAACCTTAGTTTTTTAGCTCCGATGTGTGCACACACATCTATGATGTTTTCTCTCTCCATGAGAATATTCAAATCCGGTATGCCTTTCCTTGAAGGTGTTATACCGGTGCTAGGTCTCAACTGGCTCCCTTTCTAGTTCTGGGAACTTTAGTGATTAGCTATGTATGTCCTTCTAATCCTTTTTCACCAAGCGTCTCTGGTTACTTGGGATTTGAGGGGCAGAGTTCTCATCCTTTTGTTATGAGGCCTTTGAACAGGATTAGAGATACCTTCAACTTTCTTTGGTATTTCGACCCTCTTTGGTCCACTGCGTGCAGGCATATGCGACTTGGTCACACTTTTCAAATCACTAAAGTGGTCAGGTAGTTGGTTTGCAAATGCTTGTAAATCAATGACATTCTAGACTTTTCTATTTGCTTCACTAGTGTGCGAGTCATATGCATGGATTCTCATAGCTTACCATGTAATTTCCTTATATTTTTCAAAAAGGGGTTGATTTCCTCCCCCTAATGTCGGGAAACTATCCTTATCAAATATACTATTAGCGAAATAGGCTATATGCAAATCTCCTGTCGTGGGGTCCAAATACCTGATTATAGATGTTGTCTCATAACCAACGTATATTCTAGACTTTCAGAGAAGGCCCATTGCAGTACGCTGTGGAGGGGTTAAAAGTATATAAACCATGCACCCAAACCTACGGAGATGAGAAATTTTCGGTGCCGACCCTTGCGCTAGTTGCATAGGTGAATGGATGTTATATGCTGATGGTCTAAAGTTGATGAGAGTTGCTACATGTAGGATTGCGTGTCTCCAACATGTAGTCGGTAAATCACAATTCTACAAAAGTGGTCAGGCAATAAATTTAATTCTATTAATTAATGTTTCTGTTAGTCCATTCTAGGTGTAGATATGCGATACAGAATGCTCAACATTAATTCTCATTGCCATGCAATAATCATCAAATGCCTTTGAACTATATTCTCTAGTGTTGTCCATTCTGATGGACTTTATGTGATGATCAGGGAAATTATTTTTAATTTAAATTATCTGCAAGATCAGTTTTACAAAAGTATGATTTCTTGTAGATAATAAACATACGTGTGACCATTTCACGGAAGTATCGACGAGTACTATAAAATATTTAAATGGCCCTGATAGTAGTTGTATAGGACCACAATGTCTCCTTGGATGCGCTCTAGAAATGCAGAGACTTCATCCTTCACTTTTAGAGAAGAAGGTCTAGTAATTAATTTTCCAATGGCACATGCGGGGCAATAAAATCTTCTTGATTCAGGAAATTCTTTACATTGATATTATGTCCAAAAGAATTATTAATTATATTTCTCATCATCCTAAGACCTGTGTGGCCTAATTTGTCATGCTAGAGACAAAGAGTTCAGAGCTTCTAAATATTATTTTTAAGGTAGCATAGCTACGGGTGCCTTAATATTAGTGTAGTATAGCCAGTCTCAAATGAAGGAAGTCTTTCTAATACCCTTTTTCTGTTTGTTTCATACTTTGTAATAAGCTGCCACTGATCTACAGGATTTTGAGCTTCCTTGTTTGGATGGAGGAGAAATGGGAGAGGAGTGAGTTTTTGAGAGAGATGAGAGGGGAAGATGGGGCAGCTGGCAGGGGAGCTAGGGCTCTGGGATTATCCTGATGGTGCATATGAGATAGAGCTAGAGCTCTTTAGGCAGTGTGGTGGCTAAGTGGGCCGCGCTAGCCCAAGCCCACGACACAATTCTCTGGTGAAATAGATACCGCTCAATTCCTTCCAAGCTGTTCAGTTCACCAATTTGTTAAAAACCACCCAAAGCATATGGTTTTTCTGGTCTAATTGCATGGACATTGTTTGAAGCAAACTGAACTGTCAAGGTTGCCATTTCTGATTTTTTTTTTTAGTTCAATCGTCGGTCCGGTCTAGTTTTAATAACTATGACCCCAATGCCCTTTTTGCCTTGACCTCTACATGCTTTGGAGTCTTCGCTCGTTTTTCCTATTTTGGCTTTTTTCGTATTCTATTTTTGAAAATGGTCCCTAGTGGAAACTAATTTCAAAAATGCCCCTTTTGCTCAATGCCAGCATGAGTGGTGCTAACGGATAACAAGTCAACACCACTAGGTGTGGCACTGACATTTGAGCCATGTTGGCATGGGAGGGATGAGTAGGCTAACATGTCTTCAATGTGGTAGGCTCAGTGCCGAAGATGTTGGCGCTGAGGTGGGATCCCAACACTTAGCCAATTTTTCAGTGGCAAACTTGAGGTGTCTATCTAGACAATGACGAAAGCTGGCCCTAGGATCTATGGCCCGAGAGAAGGCTGCAAGTAGGCCAGTTCCCACTCATAACCCCACACACAGAAAGAACAGAGGCTTCTAACCATGTCCGCCTCTCTCCTCCCTCTCCCCAATCCACCCCACATACGCTCAAATCAAGCGATTTTGCTTGGGATTTCTTGGGGGATTTGAGTTTGAAGGTGACCTCTCACATTGACTTATCTTTTAATCTCTTGAATTTGGTGATATTTTGAGCAAACCCTAGATGCTAGGTGACCTCTAAGATCCAAAAATTTACCTCTTGGATCGATGTTCTTTTTTGGGATTAGCTATTTTTGGATGCTTAGCAATGGTTTGTGCTTGTATTGTGGGCTATATTCTATTATGTATGGCTGGTTTGTTTGGATGAAACTGGTACGGACAAGGGAGAAAATCGTTAGTGTTCATCATAAAATCAAAGAAACTCAGCATAGTTCATGTTGATATAGGGTACAAATAATATTTATGTGCCAATGTGGTTGTATTAATTGTGTCTAGCATTTTCTTCATGTAGGTTTGGAAAAAACTTCATTATAGGTTTGTTCATGTAGTTTTTGAGTTTTTTAGTGTAATTTGTGAATATCTTTTTATAGCTTAATACAATTTAATCGGTCCATGCGGTTAGTATTTCTTTTTTTTTTAATGTTGTGCAAAGGAATGACATTTATTTCATGTTCGGTTATTGCATTTGGTGTTTAGATAGATAGAATCGTGCGTGTGCATCATGGTAGTACGGTGACTTACAATGACAATGGTGTCGAGTTTGCAGGCATAGAGTTGAGGGTGTTGGTGTATGGCACATGCCCCTCATTCAACGAGTTGGTGAAAAGTGTGAAAGGCAAGTTGGGGTGGACAGAACACAGAGTGGGTTTTTAGTTGGAGGGAAGATATGATGTTGGTGTTGGGGCCTGATCGCTTTTGATGTTGCCAATTACTTTCGAGCTCAAGTGGACACCTATAGGGAGGTCATGGCCTGGTCCCAACTAAAGTCTCTCGACCAGGTGGCGGTGAAGGTCATGGATTATAAGCCTTGGGAAGGCACCTGAAAGATCAAGCTCCATTTAAGTCGGTTTTGGTGATAATGACAAATACCATTATAAGATTTCGGTGATAATGACAAATGCATTTAAGAGACTAACTTTGTTCATTGATTATGATATTACTTAGTCTCATATGGATGAAAAGGTGAAATCAAAGAGGTATGCATTCGAAATCACATTCTCATATATTAATACATTTCTTGGATCCAAAATATATATTGAACTCCACAAATAGTCTAAAATGAATATGTGCATATGTTTTTATTATACACACTTGTATGCACACATTTAGGGGGAGCTCTCTCTATGTTGAGGATTCATAAGTATTGATCCATACTTTCTTTAATATGCACATTTAGGATCTTTACTTTGAAATACATTCTTGAGTTTATATATAGCTTGTGTAGTTTATATATACTCATGTACAATCGGTTGTCATTTAACCTCTTCATTATAGGTTAATAGTTGAATGATTAATGAACAACCGGATAAGTAAGCTTTACTTAAAAAGCTTATCTTAAATATACATTTGTTGTGTACATGTTGTATACTTAAAAATTAATCTTTATCTCATTGTTTGTTGAGATTGACATGAATTACCAAAAATGGAAGATTATAAAATGTAGTCCCTCTATTATGAGTTAATGGTGAAGTTTGGTAATTGATGGTAATTATTTTGTGGACTAACATTTTCCATGAGTTTGATGAATAAGTTAGGTGCCACAAATGAGGATGGCTTGGGATGATTTCATATGTTGAAGATCATCAAGTCTAGATAGAAGATAGCTTCATGTATTGAAGGCCATTAAGAGAAAGATGCATCATGAGTTGATGCATGACCAAAAAGAGATGATCATGTGTTGATCATCAATTCAAGTGAAGACCATCATGTGTTGATGAAATTAAAGAAAAGGATGCATCATGAGTTGATGCATATCAAGATGATGACCTAAGGTAAATGTATGACTAGTTAGGGTTAAAGATATGTTTCTAGTCTTTTATCGGTCTTAGTGTTTGGTTGGAAGACCAGATTGTTAGTATAGGTTGTCGTACTATTAAGAGGGGTCATGTCCATTAGTTTGAGTCTCATCATGTGTTGATAGCTCAATCTCACCTCTTGTAGCTCATCTTGGCATGAGGCTTGTATTTGCAAATGTGTTTTGCAAATAGCTGAAGCTCATGTGTTGAATCCTTGTAACATGGGACTATGCATTACAAATATGTTTTGCAAGTGCTTGAAGTCCATGTTTCCATTCGTTGTTGTATGAGGCTTATGTTTGCAAATGTGTTTTGCAAATGGTTGAAGTCCATATAGAATCCTTGTAGCATGTGACTCAGGCTTGCAAATGTGTTTTGCAAAAGTGAGGAGTCCATGTACCTATTCTTTGTGTCATGATTTCAAAAGTGTGCAAATATATTTTGCAACTAGTTGGGAATCACGTTTGATCCTTGTGTGCATAATACTATTATTTGGAAATATGTTTTGTAAAATCTGTTAAGATGCTACACCTGTCAGGAAAACCGGAAGTACCAGAGATTCAACGGTGGAACTACCATAGGGCGGTAATACCGCAACCTTGAACAGTACTTCCAGCGCACTGAAGCTTCGAAAAACTGAGCGGAACCTTTTTTCTAGAGAGCACCCTCGGAATCGAATGGTGCTCTATCTGGACAACCGGAAGTACTGGCGTGCAAACCAAGGTACTTCCGCTTGCCGGAAGCTCCGTCAAAGTCGAGCGAAATCTTTTTTTTTCTAGAGAGCACCCTCAGGACATTTTTGTGTCTACGGTAAACAGAAGTACTGGAGTTTCAACAGTGGAACTACCGTAGAGTGGTAGTACTGTAGTCTTAAACTGTACTTTCGGAGCACGGAAGCTCTGAAAGCTCGAGCGGAACATTTTTCAGAGAGCACCAACTCTCAGCCTCAAATCAAATAGAAGTACCGCACCAATGTTTCGGAACTTCCGATTATCGGAACTACTGGATTTATAATGGCGGTAGTTCCTCACCGACTTCCAATAGCTAGTTCAGAAGCTCTAAAATAACTGTTACTATTGTGTTAGAACAGGTGCGGAAGTACCGGCCATTGCACTGCGGTACTTCCGCTCGTCCTACTTTTTCAGGGATTTGGCTCCAACGGCTAATTTTCTTGTGTGGTGGTATAAATACCCCCTTGTGGCCGGTTGGAGATGATGTTGCTTGATCCATTTCTATTCGCTTAAGCTAGTATGAGGTTCTCCACTCAATTGTGTATGTGTTGCACCTTGTTGAATGTGTTGCATCTAGAGGTGGACTTACTGTCCAATTGAGCTTGTGTATTAGTTGCACGTGGTGAGAGTCAAGCGAGGGCTTTACTTGTTACTCTTGGAGTTTACCGACTCCTACACGACGTTGGAGGTGTCGTGCGCAGTGATCTTCTCAAAGAAGGTTGTGAGAAGACCTGGCAAAGTGTGAAGGTTAGAGCTCACTTACCCGGAGCGGGAAAGAGCTACCACTAGTGGATTTGAGGTGGAAGGCTTAATTCGTGGAGCCGGTTTAATTAGTTTGGGCTTACCTCAACGTGGACTAGGGGAGACCGACAAGTCTTCGAGCACCACAGTAAAAAAAGAGCGTATCTATTGTGGTTTATTTTCTTGTTCTCTATTTACCTTCAAACAATTTACTTTCATAGACTTAACTCGATTGCTTGACATAGCCTCAACTAAGAGTGGGGAAGGGAAGGAAAAGGAATCGATGGCTCTTGATACCTCTGTTGCACCAAAGAACCCTAATTACTATGTACCAGAAATCATACACTGCATTGCAGTGTGCAAGCAAAATATGCACTAGTCAGCGTAGGCAACCAGCAAGGGGTGAGTCTTCTATCAAGATATTCATACTACCTCTTTGAAATACCACTAACTTGTTCATCTACAGCAGAAAGGAAGAATGTGCAAATGGAAAACATGGGCGACTAAAGAACAATTGGACCTTATCAACTATGGGCCTGCGGTTGTTGCTAGCTAGAAGGTGCAGAGCACTGAATGGGAGAAGAAGAAATGAGAGGAATAAATGGAGAATCTACGAAAGGAACAAAAACAAGCTCTGGAAGATGAGAGGAACAATTTAACAAAGAAGGACCTTTATGAACTGTGGATGGATTGATTTGAAGCCAAGAAGAGAGCCCGCAGGGAGGAGTAGGACGTATATCTGCAAGCCTGACTTGATTTCCATCTGTCAAGTATTTTTCTTTCCAAAAGGCATGTTTGTATTATAGTTGTAGTTCGGGTTGAATGGTTCATACATATTGCCATTTGTACCATAGGAATAGACAAGCAAACATATGAACCTAACCAAATCCTATGTGCCATGTAATTCACACATTCGTTATCAACTATTATGTCGGGCTTGAAATTTTACCTTTATTGCTCTATTCTCACTCAAACAGAAGCTAACAAAATATTAGTCCGCTTGATCACCTAATAAAAAAAACTAGGAACTTTCAGTGGTTATAATTTTATCTATCTTCTAAAGCATATGATCCATGCTTCTAACATGTGTCTTTGGTAGTCCAAAATATATCAAATAAACGAAAATTACAATCACCCAAAATCCACATAAAATATTTAAACAGGTAAAAAGGGATAAAATACCCAAACAAGAGATGCACTCCTCCACACCCTATACGCTATATAACTCCTAACTTGGTCCACTAATTATCACCAAGTATTGCTCGAGCTAAAATACATGTCTTGCTTATTGTGTAAGTGCATGTGTCATTTCACATATCATAGATAAGTACTATTCACTATCGCTTAAACTACTACTGCAAAAAACTACTATGCCGTGTTTGGGAAATGACCTTTACCTTGGCAACGACAAGGTCAGCGCTTTAGATCAATATCTCAGAAATGGCCATTTTTCAGTACCATCACGAATGACGCTAAATTTGTACATCCCAATGCCGTACTAGCTGATATTAAGGCACACTGACATATCATCTAGTAGCCCTACACATTGACATGGCATCATGTATATCAGTGCCAGCTACTACGGTGCTAGTATACACAACCTCAAAGCTGTTCGTGCTAACGATAAAGAGAGAATTTCTGAAGTTAGTTCTTGCAAGGCCATTTTTGAAAATAGAATAGAGAAGGTATTAAGGGCTCGCTCATTTTAGCTTCAGCTTTTAGTTTCTGATTTATTTTTTACTATTCATAAATTTCGTCTTTTTCTGAATTTTTGGTTTTTTTAGTTTTTTTCCCGATTCTTTTTTTCCGTATTTGTTTGTGTTGTCCGTGATGAGGTAGCATATTTTTTCATTTTTAAATTTTTTTAAATTTATTTACGCCAAATAAGTCACGTTCAGTTACAGTGAAATTTCAGCTACTACAATATACTTTCAGTTATAAACCACAGTTTTTCAGCTCAACCGAACAGGGTTCGGGCCTAAGATAAGGAAAATAAAATAAAAGCGCCTTCCCCTTCCTGCGAAGTCCAACCTGCCACATTTCTCTGTACCTTGTGTGATCCTGGGGTTCGTACTTTGCAAGGAAGGCGCCTTCGTCTCACCGCGTTGATCCGCGCACGCGACGTGAGATGGTGTGGTTTCTTGGTGGTGCCCGGCCCACCGATTAGCAGGTCACCTCGCCTCTCACTCCTGTCCCCGACCCCCCGCGTTGAGCCGTTGATCCCAGCAATTTCTTGCGTTTTCCTGCCACTGATGTGACAATATCAAGATTGCATCTTTTTAACTAGCGCTCCCCAAGCGGCTGTTGCAATCCTCGCAAGAACCCTGCTAGTCTGACGGCGACGGCGATTTGTTTGGAATTTTGTTAATCACGTCTCCAAATCCGTGTCGACATCGTCATCTTGGGCCACTCTTTTGGGTCCATCTGTGTGTGCGGGAGGCGACCTGGACCAACACTAGCAGTAGTCTTCGGTCGCCACCATGTCATCAACCCCGGCCTCTTCCTGATTACCTGTGTAAAACAAAAAAAAAAAGATCTTTCTTTTGTCCAATCTGGTGAAAATCAAGGAAAGTGGCTTGGCTGCTGGCCGGCTCCTTTTCCACATGCTTAATCGTCTTCAAAGATGCATCGCTGTGCATTTTTCCACCGAACCGAACCGGTCAACTCGGTTTGACCGGTTTTTTGTATTCGCTTCGGTTTTTAAATTTTGGATTTTTTTTGGCATTCGGTTTTTTCGGGAAAAACCGGATAAAAACCGAACATACCAAAAATACCGAAATGCAATACAAATATACAATGCGGCAATGCGCTGAGCCGCTGAGGAGCTGAACCAATCTCGGGGGAGGAAGAACCGCCGAAGAGGTCGACGAGCTCGTCATCTCGGGGGCGGAAGGCGAGGCGCGGACCGAATCAAACAAACCCCGTGCGCGCTGCATCTTCTTCTTCATCCTCCAGCTGCTGCTGCTCCTGCACGTCGCTGAGGTTGGAGAGCAGCGCGGCGCCAGGCCGGGTCGGCGCGAGCGCAAGGCGGTGGGGCGGGAGGCGGGAGAGGGGAACGGGGAGGCGGCGGGAGAGGGGAACGGGGAGGCGATGGCGGAGGCGAGACGGGGACGGAGAGAGCCGGAGGGGGAGGGAGAGGGAGAGCGGGGCCGACGTGGAGGCCGAGGCAGGGGCGGCCGCCGGGCAGGAGAGTGAAGACGCCATTTGCAGCGTGGTGGCCTGGTGGGCACAGGGCTTTGCCGCTTGGTGTTGGACTGTTGGTGTCTTGGTGGAGCTGAGCGAGAGTGCGAGACCGAGAGCCAAATAGTCAGGACATGGAACACCAACACCAGGTAATAGTATACGGTATTTTTAGACCGAGAGCCAAATAGTATACTATTACCTGGGTAAGACTGAAAGTATTACCTGCGCTCAACAGGTAAGTATACTACTAAAAAGGAATAATGAAGTATGAATAATAGCCCATGCATTCATATGCAGCAAGAATCCTCTTCCTATGAGTATTTCTAAAATTCTAATTCTATTGCCAGTAGTATATGTATTATCGCATACTCGTCTCGTCTCGTCTCGCTAGTCGCTATATCGTTTGCAATTCGCGTCAACTTTGGTAAATATAGTATTTACCGATACCGCACCCAAATAAATTGGGATTTACCGATACCGAACCGTACTTCTAAAAATACCGTATATTACCGAACTACAAATACCGTTTATACCGAACCGATTAAACCGAAAAAATCGATTGCACAGTCCTAGTCGCCACCATGTCATCAACCCCGGCCTCTTCCTGATTACATGCGTAAAACAAAAAAAAAAGATCTTTCTTTTGTCCAATCTGGTGAAAATCAAGGAAGGTGGCTTGGCTGCTGGCCGGCTCCTTTTCCACATGCTTAATCGTCTTCAAAGATGCATCATCTTTTGTGCAAGGTACAATCGCATGGAGCCCATTGGATTATTTTTGAAGTTCTAGGGCTGGATGAATCTAAAGTTTGTGATCCTAGGACTGTGTTGGACCCGGATTCTTGGGCTTGGCAGGTTATGGAGGCTAGGGAAAGGTGGTTGGTGTTCATGTCCCACTCGAATTCAGCAAAATCAGGCCCGTCGAAGCCCAAGAGCGAAGTGAGCGACCGCTCAGGGCCCCCAAAAGTCTACGATGAAGGCCCATAGCAGGTTAGATTTCTCAATCCTCAGCCCATGCCGGCCAGGGGCAACTGAAGCGCCGCGGCACAGGCTCAGCGATCGCTTCGACGTGAAGACTCCGTCGCCCGTCCGTGCCACCGCGCCGCTGCGAAGTGCGAACTGCGCCACCTCGTCCAGTCGTCCTTGTGATTCCTCCGCCCCCCACGGAGACACGTGACACGGCACGGCTCCGGCGACCGGCGGCCGGGTGACGCAGAGCGCCGATCGACAAACTTGAGGTGAGCTCTTACGTACGTTGCAGTTGCATTATACATACTGGAGATATATTATTAAGTATAATATATGTTTTTGTTAGACATGACTTTATATATTTTAGGGCCCCAATTGCATTTCGCTCACGGGCCTCCAATTCCTGGAGACGGCCCTGAGCAAAATGAAATACAGGGATAAATTGTTTGTTTTGCTGAATGGATGTGTGTTTCATTCCCTTTGAATATTGTTAGGTGGTGATGCTGGTGAAGGTACAGCGTGTTGGGGGGATTACGATAGGTTACTGATGTCGCCACCTATGTGAAGGTACAGCTATGTTACCTGGGTTGAGAACAATTTTACTGACCTATGATGGTACAGAGTGTTCGTTTGATGTCGCCACCTCATGTTTGATTGAGTGCCTGTGAGACACGAGGTTCTGATTTCTGCGAATTGTGACTTGTGAGCGGCATGCTACGAGAGATGGAAATCGCTATTGCCCTGTCCAATTGTCCATACTTATGTCTGTCCTTGCAGTATTCATGTCAATTGCCATGCTAGATGAAGTCAGCTTGTATTTGGAATTTTGTATGACCGCCTGCATGTTTGATGGTGCCGGCAGCATTGTCCTTGGCTGGTGAGGAGAATAATTATATTGATCGGAATGTTCGTGTAGGACCGAACTGGCAACCAGAGGGGGGGTGAATGGTGCCTTAAAACTTCTCCGAGTACTTCCACCAGATCTTCTTCTCCGATAGCTACAAAGCTATGAAGAGGAAGATCGAATGTTCACTGGAGAACAGAAGATCGGACTGACACCCGAACTAGAACTGCCGCTGGCCGAGGACACAACAAGGCAGTCGAAAGGATCTATCGTGATCAATCTGACAAAGAGATAGACCGTCTGTTTCAGAGAGATCGAACGGCAACTCGTGGTCGATCGAGTCACTCGGTAAGACAGACGATCCACTAAAAACCCGAGATCTGACCGACAATAGAGACTGCACAGTAATGACTGAAAACAGAGAAAGCGCGCACGACCGATAAGACTCAAAAATGAATAACTTGAAAGTCTTGACTCAAATAACCAGGAGACTTCAACCACAGCAGCGAACGACCCCAAGTTGAGAAATCACAGAGTAATCAAAGTCTCTCTGCTGCAACCGAGAGGAACAACGAGGTCGAAACTAAAAACAGAGGAGTCATTCAGAGCTCGACCGCAAGATCTAATTTCCGAGTAACTTTTGACTCATAGATCTTTTGGTCACGAGACTTTGAACGAAACAAGAACTCATCCTCTGAAAGATGAATTACAAAGAAAAACAGAAGTCTTTGCTACGGTCGGATAGAACGACATGGTCGAACAGAAAACAGAGAACTTGGGGCGGACAACCATTCGGCAAAGAGACCTTCTCCGACCACTTGCTGCTCTTGGGAAGAACTGGCCAAATGGCCTTGAGATTGATTCCCCAGATCAGAGCAGAAGAGACCAAGACAGTCTTGAGCAACAACTCAACACTAAAGAGAAAAGCCAACAAGAACATCCGAGAAAGAATAAAACCGCTCGTGGGACTAGAATAGCCAAGATAGCTTGGAATACAACCCACAAGCTACTGCGATTCAAAACACTCAATGAGATCAAGACAAGAACAAGTGAGAAGATCGAATAGAGAAACTGCAAACAAAACATTCAAACACAAAACAGAGAACACAACTCAGAGTTTTCATTCCAACCATCAAGGAGTACAAGGAGTCCCGATACGCCCGGAGAGCATAGAGAGGAGCTCACACCTCTTCTCTTTCTCTCTTTCTCGATTATTCATACATGGATTCTCCACTCATCTCTCTCACAATCCCAAGAACACACTCACACAGACTCCCATGGGAGGGAGAGGCGGTCGCCTCCAAGGCCAGTAGGCCAACTCACTCAAACTCGTGCCTCCTCTCCCTTTTATAGCCTCACACCGAGACTAACCCTAATGGATCCATCCATTAGTCCATACTGGGCTAACCCAGTAAACCCCTCCTAACACCGGGTTTACACACGCGCACACGCTGCAACCCGTCTGGTGACGGTAAGCGACAGATTTCGGTGCTTTTACAGAAATCGCTTCCTTTGCGGGCCTGAGTCAATTCTCCAAATTGCCCTCACGCACCTTCCTAAGCTTCCCGCTTCCTTGCGATCACGCACGACCGAACCTACCTCCAACCGATCGGACCTCCGACTCCTCCGAGCCTAGTCCCGGTCCCGCGACGCAACCACCTTGAGTCCCAAGTCTTCTTGGCTTCACCCGATGCGTTCGGACCTCAACATCTCCCATGTCTAGTCCCGACCACTCCAAGCCTCACCAAGACTTGTCTCCAAGATCCTCCGCAGCTCCAGCTCCGGTTCCTTGTCTCTTCGGCTTGCAACCACCTCACCGGCCTCGATCATCTTGGCGTCTCCAACCGTCCGGACCTCAACACCTCCCGTGCCTAGTCCCGGTCCTCCCACGCCTCACCATGAAATAGCTCCAAAGTCATGCAGCCACACAGACAAGCAAACCGTCACATAGCACCGCACCAGACAACAGACAAACCATCGGTACAACCAACAAGTGTCACAAAGACAACACCGGTCGTAAACCTCCTACGACCACTCGAATGCACAACTCAAGAAATGGTGAAGCCCCGAACACTTCCCTGCTTCCTTCGACCACACAACATGTCGTTACGACCTCTCCAACGCTCGTTAAGACCATGCAGACACAAGCCACGACCAATGCTAGCCGCTACGACTTTATCGCATAAAGTCTAGACCTCATACGACCACTCATTTGTACGAATGCAGAAATCCTCGAGCTCACAAAAGCCTTCCCGCAGCCTACGACCACTCACTAGGTCGCACGACCGCCAAGACACAAGCTACGACCATTGCAAGCTTGCAACGATTACCACACACGGCTACGACTCATCGACTACCAAGACCGGTCGCTAAGATCACAAAGTCGAATCAACTCCTACGACTACCAAGTCGTAGAGCCAGACATCAAGTCATGAGCCTTTACGACCACCAAGTCGTAAAGCTCGATCGACCACCAAGTCGATCCCACGACTACACACAGCTCTGCTACGACCATCGCAAGATTCAACTCCGACTTACCCAACCAAGTCGTACCAACTTACAACTGGTCAAAACCACAAGACAAGCAATGCTCAAGGTCTACGATCACAGAGATGCGTTCAACTTCTGACCACTCGTAAATGCCCTGTCGACTTTCGACCAACGACAACGTGGTCGAAAACCTTCTGGCTGGCCTTCGACTTTCAACAAAGTGGTCGTAAACTTGCCTGAGACCTTCGACTACGCCCAAAGTGGTCGTACACCTCTCGGGTGACCTTCGACCACGCCCAAAGTGGTCGTAGACAGTGCGCACGACTTTCAACCATGACCATCGCGGTCGTAAAGCCTTCCGACCACACGTTGAATGCATCTATCCGGTTCCGACCAAAGAAAACGTGGTCGTACACTGTCTGGCTAGCTTCCGACCACGGCAAGATGCTACGACTTAGCAGGAAAGTGCCTAATGAAGTCGAAACGACTCGGTGGCTCCGATACTTGACATCATGGTCGAGACAGCCTACTGGTTCCGACCACGCCAAATGTGGTCGTAAAGGTCGCGCCGCCTTCCGATCATGACCAAACCGGTTGTACGCCCTCCTGGCGACTTCCGACTATGTTTGACGTGGTCGTAAACGTTCTAGCGACCACTCGAAGGAGCTTGCGATCTCGCAGTGACAACATAACGTGGTCGTAGATGGTCTATGACCACTCGATAGAGCTTATGACTCTGCTGAACACCAAGTGGAAAGCTTTGACTAAGACTCCTAAGTCGTAAAAGCTCCTTTCGACCACATGGTCGTAAACCTACCCAACAGAGAGAGAGAGAGAGAGAGAGAGAGAGCCATTCTCAAGGCTTACGACTATGCAGAGACAGCTCAAGCCTCAAAAACCAAACTCACTCTTCCTAGATCAAGAGTCAATTACTCATCACAACCATGGGTGACCTCCACATGGTCTCACAGTTCGCACTGCAGCACGATGTTTTGGAGACGCTATGGTGTAGGTTAGCATTTTGCCTTTAGTAGGTCATACATGCTAGGAAAATTTTCGAAGGACTACTGTCATTTTCATGCCAATTGTAGAGATTACATATTGTAGAATATCCTTAAGTCCATTAATTAGGATAATGACTTCCAACAACTAAATATCCTCTTGGAGGATTGCACACATCTACGTTGCACGGATACTTCTAAAAATCAGCGTATCTATATCGGATACAGCCCCGATACGACCGGATATGTATCCTACCTGTATCGGTGATTTTCCTATTTATCAAAAAAGAAAATAATTCTTGATACTTGATGGATACTACCCCGATACTTTTTTGATACCTCTCAACCCTTGCATCTTATTCCACTCATTATGAAACCGTCTGTTCGCTCGTTCTGTTCCTACATGCGCACGCAATTCCTCTCACCCAACACCTCTTCTTTGCTCCCTTGCCCACACCGCTGCTACTCCCTTACACTCACAAGTCGCCACCGTTCTTGTTCCCCCTAGTCCCTAGATCCAGTGATTGGATTTGGAGAGGGGAGATGGAGGAGAAAGATTGTCCTAGTTTCCACATATCACCACTTGGTGGGCATAGTTGGCTCGTCTCCCCTCTTTTCGTTCTCTTATTTATTTCTTCTCTGTGCTTGTTGAGGAAGAAGAGAGAGAGAGAGATCTAGATGGGATTAGTATAGGGTGGCGGCTACAGTTGAGAGTAAAGAGATATCGAGATGGGTAACCGTAAGTGGTTGACTGTGGTGGGCTGGTATGCTAGTGCATTATTTTACACAAGTGGCTAGTAGGCTGCTCTTTGTTGGTGAGCTAGTTAGTTACAATATGGTGATGATCTAGTTGGGATACCCATTTTCTTATAAGAAATTAGTCATTTCTTTATTTTTTATAACATATACATACGTATCGTCATATCAGTGTTTTTGGATAAATGACGTATCGCATATCTGTATCCATATGGGTATATCCGGGCAACCTAGGCACACATAAAAAGAATCCTAAACCTGAATTATAATGTTTTAGTTGGTAGAGGGATGACTTGTCACTCATGTGACCAATCAGCATCGATTTAGATTGGCAGGCTTTAATTGTGCAATTCTAGTGGGGCATTAAGTTATATTCTTTTTTTACATTCGCACTTTTCATTGGCATGATTGTAAGAAAATGGGATACACTTGGCATTCCCTAGTTGTCTGATGCTAGAAAACCCTAAAGATAGCCTGTTTATTTTTCAATGCCACTTATAGATGAAAAGGATTACCACCTGAATTCACCCACTATGCTGCTTGGAGAGTAGGTTTTGTTAAGCTTGTTTTTTAAGAATAGAAAAAATATCCAGTTAGCTAGCTTTTATTTAAATTATCATAGACTCATAGTTCTTGAAGGCTCTTATTGGCTCTGATTGCGACTTAAGAGTAGTGTGCCTTTCTGTTTTAACTCACTGAAGTACCTGGAATTTAGGACCAGCAGAATCAAATTTGAGCATGTTGGTTGCTTCATGATTGTTGAAACCAGTCCAGTCTGTTTTGTATCATTACTTACACTTGTTCTAGTCTTGCATAAGATTTTGGACAATTATTTCCATTTTATCCAAGCAGAGTTTCCTAAATGGTGTTAACACTAGTAAAATTACCCAAGATACCGGATTTAATGTTGATCATATATGGACTGGAGCAATAAATTAATTGCCGACGTCTCATCCCCTTTACTATATTATCAGCTGCCTCTTCAAAGAAAGCTACTTTGATGTGTGGAATGGACTTCCAAAGTCTTTTAGGTCTAAAAGCACAAAATTCTATTCTCATGTTGGTCCCTCCTCCCTTTGTTTGTTTTTAATGGGTTTGGCATTTCTATTTAATCGCATCTAGTTTTATGCCTTTTTCTGACAAAACTAGTTATACAGTGTTATCTCTTATCAGTACCTAAGAGGCTGACTGCATTCCCAAGATAACTATGATTTTCCCAACACGTGGGGCTACATGTTGGGTTCAAGAATATCATGTGCTGGTTACAGAATAAACAACTCCTTTTAAGTCATTACTTAGAGCTCAGGTTTGGACATATCTATCTTATCCTTCTGCCCATGAGGAATTTGGAATGTGATTGGACTGAACTTGTATTTCCATGATCCATAAAAGATATAAGGCTCGGCCATACTGAGCAAGTTGATTAGAATGAGTGTTCTTTAAGCAAAATCATCATTCACAAAGAGAGCATCTGGATATCTCAGAGAGAGAGAGAGAGAGAGAGAGCATCTGGTGCCAAGATTTTTTTTGGAAGGAGTAGGTGCCAACTATTGATAGCAACTGAAACCAGAAGCTGCTTTTTCAAAAGCAGCTACTTTTGGGTAGTACAGTTTTGAAAGCACTTTGGACCCTGCTTTTGGATTTTGGCTTTCTGCTATTTGAAATGGTGAAAATAGAGAGCTGTTTCACAGTTGTTTCAAGGAAAATAGAGATAGGAGGTAAGTTTTATACTTGTTTGAGCCAAACAGCTTACAGCTTTTCCACAGCCCACAACCTACAGTAGCTTTTCCACAGCCCACAGCTCACAGCAGCTTTTCAGAAGCCACAGCTCAACCAAACACAACCTTAACAGCCAAGGACGCCACTAGCCTCTGGTTGAGCCGAAGCTAGACCCATTCGCTAGGGGAGAATTCTTCCTCTCGCCGGTGGGTATCCTGGGTGTTCTTCATGTACTCCTAGGACTGAAGGAGCTGATGTTTGATATCCTTTAAGAACTCTTCACGGTCTAGTAAGGTGTGTTCGGCAGCCTCTACTCTGGCCTGCCCTGGTTCATAAGATCACAAGGTGGGTGGAGGGCGACCGTAGACCACCTGGAACGGCGTGGCATGCAAGGACGTCTGGAATGATGTGTTGTAGCAGTACTCAGCTCTCGGCAAGCAGGTCACCCATTCTCGTGGCCAGTCACCCGTGAGACATCGAAGATACATCGCAATGATGCGATTTACCACCTCGGTCTAGCCATCCGACTGGGGATGAAAGGCGGAACTAAAATTCAATTGAACCCCGGAAAGATGAAACAACTCCCGCCAAAAGTTGTTGGTGAAGACAGGGTGTCGGTAGCTAACAATGGTGGTCGGCAACCCATGAAGGCGGACAATCTCCCTGAAGAAGACCAAAGCAATGGAGACTGTTGTATAAGGGTGAGCCAGGGCGATGAAATGTGCATACTGGGAGAAGCGGTCGACCACTGAGAGTATCACTGACTTTCCAAGTACCTTGGGTAGGCCTTCCGATGTGGCCAAGAGTGTGAATGATACATTGATTTGTGCTTCATCTATGCAATCTGAAGTTACAAGGTTTAGTAGTGCTGAATTGTGCAAAGAGAAAGAAGCTATCGGTTATGGGAGAGAGAAGAATATCCTAGTTCGTGCGGATGCTTAAGTGATTCCTCCTTTGCACAGTGCAAATAAGACAACAATGCATGGAATTAGAGGTGTGGGTGGAGAAGAAAGAATGTTTGGCTAAAGAGGAAGGCACAAGATCAATCAAGTTCTCGTGATTGCAATTCTATCCACAAAGTTCATGAAGTTCTCAACGCCAATTCTGAGGTTTATAATGCACACAAAATATATATTTGGAAAGTTAATGAAGTCTACTTTCCAACGAATCAAACGGTGCTTGATTGGAGCTTCCTACACAAAGTTATGGCAACTTCATTGGATGCTGCACGAGCTGTCCGAAGAGACGCGCGAGACCTGCCAAACATAAAGAGTCCGAGTATTGCAATGCAAGTAAGGGTGAAATCCGACCACACCATGGTTTTCCAAAGATTGAGAAGGATTCCTTTTCAGGTTCCAAACGGATTTAGAAGCCCATTGAACAAGAAAAGAAAACATATACAAATTTGAATTCAGTTCGGATTCGGTTCAGGACAGGCAGGAAGTCCAACACGAAAACGCCCATAACTTTCACAAACGGAGTCTGATTTGGGCATTATTGGACTCGTTGGAAAGCTATTTCGAAGCCCCATACAATGGATGAGGTGCTAGCCATGGAATCCTCATGGTCACATCACAAATTGAGAGAGAATTCAGAGGTAGCAGTTTAGGTATTTCCTTTTTAGTTCGTATTAGAGTTTGTTTCGGCCTTAGACTATTAGTCAAGGCCGTGCATTGTGCACTAATATAAGGCCAGGGCCTTAGCCCCATTGTAACTTAGGCTATGATATGATAAGTTTTTAGACTCGTGAAATAAAGAAGAAAATCGCCATGATGGTTGGTGGCGGCCGAATTGCGTGATTACAAGGTTTTCTCGTTTGGAGTTTGCTGAGTTGGTGCAAGGCAAGAATAAAAGATTCTTGAGATTGACCATCGAATCTACAAAGTTCATCTTTTCTAATTCGTGTCTTCTTAGTGAATTCACGGTTTGGGGAGTACAACGGATTGCTTCCAGTGTGCGCCTTGCATACTAGTGCAAATTGCCATTATCAATATTGTTTGCTGCATCAAGACAAGGAGAAGACTCTATCCAAGGAGAAGGAACCTCGCTAATCGTACCGGGAAAGATCGGGGCATCCCTACGTATCAAATAATCCTTAGTTGGTCCGCATCATCGTGGTATCGGAGCGTGGTTGATCACGGTACGAGGTTGCTGAATTTTTCTTAATGGCTGGTTCTATGAAGACTAAAGATGGCGAGGTGCGACATAATCATGCCGAGCCAATTGGAGAGGTGCCCGAATATGCGGCGTCTTTGCTGCCCGAGGTACGAATTGGACTTGAAGCGACACGTGACTACTTCTTGAGTTATCACCGGAAGCTTGAAGGCAAGGTTGATGATTTGGGGGCACGAATTGATGCTTTGACGGAGGCGATACGCAACCAGCCACCACAATTTCAGTATGTTGAACGGGGACCTCAATATCCCGAACGGCGTGCACCATACGAAGACGACGAAGACGAGGAGGCTTTTGATGGTGCAGCGGGCTTTGCTCCACAACCGTGCCGTGCTCAGGACTACCGTGGTAGGGACATGCATGGCAGAGGTGTTGTCCGTGGTGGAGGTATGTGTGATGGTGTTGGGTTTGCTCAGCGTGTTGCCGTGGATGATGGAATTGGCTTGATAAAAATTTCTATCCCATCATTTAATGGTAAAGCTGAACTGGAGGAGTACTTGGAGTGGGAGATGCGTGTCGAACAAATTTTTGACAGCCATCATTATACTGAGGATAAGAAGATTCGTTTGGCGACAATTGAGTTCACCGGATATGCTCTTATTTGGTGGAATCAATTGTGTCACGTAGGAGCTCGTTCGGATACTTGGGTACAATTGAAGAATATTTTGAGGCGGCGTTTTATCCCAGCACACTACACTAGGACCTTGTACAACCGGCTATAACAACTACGCCAAGATAATTCTAGTGTTGATGAGTATTATAAAGAGATGGAGATGTTGATAATCCGAACAGAAACAGAGGAGCATGATGAGGCTACTATGGCACGTTTCTTTAATGGGTTGAATGAGGATGTGCAAGATAGGGTAGAGATGGTCCATTACTACAATATCCAAGACTTGGTGCATCAAGCTGAACGTGCTGAACAATAATTGAAACGCAAACAAGCCAAGGGTGGACACGCCAACACTCAAACAAACCCATGGAGGCGACTATCACAGCAAGGCGATGATGTTGGTTCACACTCCAAGGTGACGACATCAAGCCGTTCAAATGAGGCTCTTTCAAAGGAGGCAAGCAACAGAGGTAAAGAAGCAACCAAAGCTGATTCTAGCACGTTCTCCACCGCTAGAACAAGTCAAATTGAGTGTTTCAAGTGTAAGGGCAGGGGTCACATGATGAGGGATTGCCCAAATGCAAGGAAGGTATTACTCACACATGAGGGATATGCCACGGAGGGCGAAAGCGAGGGATCTGAACATGACGATGAGAAATTCAATGATTCTCCACAAGAAGTTGTGTATTGTGATCCTGGGGTTGGTCCAACTTTGATGACTCATAAGGTGGATGGTGACAATAAGCTGATTGTTGGAAAGGGGCAGCGACGTGGTGTTTTTCAAACCCAATGCATGATCAAAGGCAAATGGTGCAAGCTTATAACCGATGGTGAAAGCTACAATAATGTGATTAACAAGGACGTGGTTGATGCACTCTCATTAACCACATGGCGTCATCCTAAGCCATACTATATGCAATGGCTTCACAATGTTGGTAGGCTAAAAGTTACTCATAAAATTCATGTGCCGTTTTCAATTGATGAATATGAAGACAAGGTGGAGTGTGACATCGTGACTATGCACATGTGTCACATCATGTTAGGGCGTCCGTGGTAGTTTGATCGCAATGTTACACACCAAGGGAGAGCCAATCGCTTCACTTTTATGCATAAAGGTGTATTTCAATCTTTGCTGCCTAAGAGAGATGAGGAGATTATTTCTGACATTGCCATTAAGGGCAAGGAGCTTGTGAAGATTACCACGAAACCGAGGACGATTTCGCTTAAAGGGGGAGGGGATGATGTGGCCAAGAGTGTAAATAATACATTGATTTGTGCTTTATCTATGCAATCTGAAGTTACAAGGTGTAGTAGTGCTGAATTATGCAAGGAGAAAGAAGCTATCGGTTATGAGAGAGAGAAGAATATCCTAGTTCGTGGGGATGCTTATGTGATTCCTCCTTTGGCAGTGAAAACAAGACAATCACGCATGGAATTAGAGGTGTGGATGGAGAAGAAAGAAAGTTGGTTTGGCTAAAGAGGAAGGCACAAGATCAATCAAGTTCTCGTGATTGCAGTTCTGTCCACAAAGTTCATGAAGTTCTCAACACCAATTCTGAGGTTTCTAATGCACACAAAATACATATTTGGAAAGCTAATGAAGTCTACTTTTCAACGAATCAAACGGCTCTTGATTTGGAGCTTCCTACACAAAGTTATGGCAACTTCATTGGATGCTGCACGAGCTGTCCGAAGAGACGCGCGAGACCTGCCAAACATAAAGAGTCCGAGTATTGCAATGCAAGTAAGGGTGAAATCCGACCACACCATGGTTTTCCAAAGATTGAGAATGATTCCTTTTCAGGTTCCAAACGTATTTGGAAGCCCCTTGAACAAAAAAAACATATACAAATTTGAATTCAGTTCGGATTCGGTTCGGGACAGACAGAAAGTCCAACACTAAAACGCCCATAACTTTCACAAACGAAGTCCGATTTGGGCGTTCTTGGACTCGTTGGAAAGCTATTTTGAAGCCCCATACAATGGATGAGGTGCTAGCCACGGAATCCTCATGGTCACATCGCAAATTGAGAGAGAATTCAGAGGTAGCAGTTTAGGTATTTCCTTTTTAGTTCGTATTGGAGTTTGTTTCGGCCTTGGGCCAAGTTGTGCGTGAGTTTTAGTCAAGGCCGTGCATTGTGCACCAATATAAGGCCAGAGACTTAGCCCCATTGTAACTTAGGCTATGATATGATAAGTTTTTAGACTCGTGAAATAAAAAAGAAAATCGCCATGATGGTGGTGGCCAAATTGCGTGATTGTAAAATTTCTCGTTTGGAGTTTGCTGAGTTGGTGCAAGGAAAGAATAGAAGATTCTTGAGATTGCCCATCGAATCTACAAGATTCATCTTTTCTAATTCGTGTCTTCTTGGTGAATTCACGGTTTGGGGAGTACGGCGGATTGCTTCTAGTGTGCGCCTTGCATACTAGTGCAAATTGCCTTTATCAATATTGTTTGCTGCATCAAACAAAGAGAAGATCCTTAGTTGGTCCGCATCACCTTCGACTAAATCCATAGATATGTCTGACCATATGTGACTGGGAACCAGTAGGGGTTGCAACAGGCCTGCGGGATGGAGGTGCTCTGACCTGTTGCGCAAGTGAGACAGCTCCGCACCTACTCCGCAACTAGCGCGCGATCACGTGGAATGTGTAAGTAGGTGCACAGGTGATGTAGCGTCTTTTGTGTCCCTTCATGACCCAAGTCATGGAGTGCTTCGAGGTTGGCTGGCACAAGATGGGAGGCAACCGGCAGAAAAACGCGACCATCATAAGTCACAAGTCCATCCGCCACTACCCACGGGGATGTTAATGTCCCCTCGGAGATGCGGTGACTGAAATCTTGCAGGGTGTCATTGGTTGCAACCTCCTTGCAGATGTCGTCGAACAGGGACAAGAGTGGGAGCGACAATGTCATCACCGCCTCTTTGTCACACCTTGAAAGTGCGTCGTCCACCTTGTTGAGATGTCCTGACCGGAAGTCCACAAAGTCGAAGCCTAGGAGTTTGCTTACCCAATGGTGCTGTGGAATGGTGGTGAGCCGCTGATCTAATAAGAATGGTGGTGAGCCGCTGTAGTGGTCGGTGCGCATGGTAAAAAGACGACCCCCAGAGGTAAGCACGCCAGTGGCGGACTGCTCTAACGAGCCCAATGAGTTCCCGCTCGTAGGTTGGGAGTTTGGCATTCGGTCGGCTGAAGAATGCCAAAGGCCGATCACCCTGTGAAGGACCACCCCAAACCCGGAGACAGATGCGTCACAGTCCACTGTGAAGGATTGTGTAAAATCCAATAGTTGTAAAACTGGAGCCGTCGCCAGGGCTTCTTTGAGGGTGTCAAAGGTGTGGGGCGGCCTCTGTGGACAATGTGAAGCCTTCCCGCTTGAGAAGTCTCGTCGATGGGGCCACCAATGCCCCATAGTCCTTGACAAACTTCCGATAATACCTAGCGAGGTCGAGGAATCCTCTCAGGGCTCGGAGGGAGCATGGGGTCGGCCATTCCCGGACCGCCCTCACCTTGTCATCGTCGTCCATGGCTACCCCCTGGGCGGATACCACATGGCCCAGGTAGGCGACTTTGCAGTGGCCGAAGAAGCACTTGCTTTCCTTCAAAAAGTGCCAATTCTCCTGGAGGAGGCACAACACCATGCGTAAGTGACGAAGGTGGTTCGCCCATGTCCTGCTGAAGATCAGTATATTGTCAAAAAAACACAAGGACAAATTGCAAAAGAATGGCCGCAAAATGTTGTACATTAAGGCCTAGAAGGTCACCGGTGCATTAGTCAAGCCAAATGGCATGACCAAGAACTCAAAAGAACCTTCATGCGTATGGAAGGCCATCTTCCACACGTCATTGGGGTGCATGTGGACTTGATGGTACCTAGATCGAAGGTCCAGCTTGGAGAAGAATTGGGCACCATGTAGTTCATCCAAAAGCTTGTCAACCACCGGAATCAGGAACTTGTCCTTCACAGTCTTGGAGTTAAGCAGACGGTAATCGATGCAGAATCGCCATGAGTCGTCCTGTTTTTTGACAAGAACGATAGGGAAGGAGAATTCCGATGTACTTTTGTAGATGATACCTTGAGTTTCCATTGCGCGGCACTGACTTTCCAACTCGGACTTCTGCGTGACCGCACAACGGTAAGGGCGCACGACCACCGGTGGTGTGCCCGACAAAAGATGGATGTGGTGATCACATGCCGGAGGTGGCGGAAGACCTGTTGGTTCCACGAAGAGGTGCTGGAATTCCTTGAGTAGAGGCTGCAGCAAGGCCGGACCATCACATTGATGCACCCGAGTGGACGTTGGGCTAGGCACCCCGGTCCAGCAGATGTGGCGCGTGTGAAGCCAAAAGGACATCCTCAAGGTGGAGAAGTCCCATGTGATAGGCCCCAACGAACTGAGCCATTACACGCATAGAATGACATCGAAGCCTCCAATTGGCAGACTATTACAATCGATGAGGAAACGTTCGCCGTTGATCTCCAAGGGAACTCCATTGGTGAAGCCAGCACTCGGTACCTTGTCCCCATTAGCCACTATGCAGGTTCGCCCTGGGAACCAAGGATATGCCGGCGGCTTGGGCCACCTCCGCACGCACAAATTTGTGGGTGGAATCGGAGTCAAGCATGGCGAGGCACTTCACAAAGCCTAGGCATACTGGCAGCTGCATTGTCACCTGTGCAAATGCCCGTGAGAGCATAGAGGGATATGACGAGATCCTCCTCTGTCTCTGTCCCACTGGCCGACTCGCTGTCGATGCTATTCTGGGGCTAAAAGTCGATGAAGAAGAGGTGTTTGCATCGATGGCCAGGTAGAAAGGCTCATCACAGGTGAAACATAAGCCTTTCTTGCGGCGATCATCCATCTCGGCGCCGGTAAGGTACTTGAAAGGCCGTTGATTCGGCACGACTGATGCTTGAGATATGTCCTGCACTGGTGATGGAGGCAGCCATGGTTGAAACTACGGATGTGGAGGAACCCGGCCCGGGGAGGGAACCGCAGCAACCTGAGTCCAGAGCTCATAGGAATGGGCTAGGCTCAAGGCAATCTGGAGGTCGCCGATTTGATGAAGCTCAATGTCGGTGCGCAATAAGTTAGAGAGGCCCGACATGAAGAGTGGAACTTGTTGGCGAGTAGTCAAGGGATCTGCGAGACAGAGAAGAGCCAAGAATTTGTCCTGGTAGTTGGGCACCATACTCGTAACTCGTAGTCAGGGGAGTTCCCCGAGGGCATTGTTGCAAATAGGCGACCTGAAGCGAAGATGGCACAACTCCGTGAAGTGCTTCCATGTCAGTGTACCCGCTTCGTGTTGGAGTTGGATATACCATTGTTGAGCAGTTCCCGTCATGTGATACGACGCCAACCACACCTTGTAATTTTCCTCAATCTGTTGGCCCCAAAAGAACTGCTCGCAGTGAGCGAGCCAAACCAACGGGTCTTCTTTGCCATTATAAGTCGGGAAGTTTAGCTTGTGGTAGCACGGTGGCGCTGGCGGAGGGTTGTCCGGCTGCTGCAGGGACAACCTGGCGGGATGGGGCAGGTATAGTGATGAAGCTGCATCGGCTGGGTCGGCTCCCCAACCAGCACAGTCAATGTCATCTTCAAGGTAATAATGTTCGTTTATTGTTTTTCACAAGTTAAAGATTTTTCTGATATCAAAATGGTTGGATTTTCTGCAGTTTCTCTGACCAATATTTACTTATGGAACAGGAACATTGGCATATTAGGCACCTCTCATAGCGCCGAAAAAGGTACTTATTTTGATCTCCATGCAGTGGTGCCTGCTAAAAAGTTGAAATCCAGAAATGGCCGTGCATTAGCATACTTAAAATCCTCACCTTATGCTGAACAATTGCCAGTCGCACTTTCTGCTACGCTGGTGGTATGTAATGTTGCTTTCTTTTGTAACATTTGGAGTCAGTTAGAAACTCTGGATGATAAAAGTCTACTTTGGTGCCTCCTCTGATGGCAATTATCATCTACGTGGGTTTTTTAACTATAAGATCATGAAAAAGGACATCCAAACTATTCTGAAGGAAGCTATCATCGTCCATCGATCATATGGTCGTTTATATAGGTTGTGTGGTACTTAAATGATGAACTATAATATGCCTGTGTAGTTTAACAAACAGTTTTGCCAGTAAGTTTACATGCTTTATCATCAAAATTATTAAAATAAGTTAAATCTGTTTTTAAATAAATCAGTTAAAGCTGTTGAAAGTTCACTGTTAATATTCTGGCCCTTTGTGTTGATTGTGATTGTTGGCAGAAAAGTTCCATAGATGTTCCACTTGATAGAAAGACATTACCCTGCGAAGTGAAGAGACATCCCCCTGTGAAGTGAAGCCTGGTCATGTTCCTTCGTGTGTAGATCAAGATATGCAAGCTGCCGGACCGAATGGCAACAGAGCAGGGTGTGAATGACGCCAACTCACAATTTTATCTCAAGTATTAAAGATTCTGTTAGACCATGTGGTTAGGTCTAGAATTTTTATGATGATGAATAATTGACAACATTGCTGAATATTGTTATTCGAGGCGTGTGCGTGTGTGCGTGGACTAATATCGGTCAAGTGGTGAGAACTTGTGCCGGGAAAAACGTTCTTTGGTCTTTGCATGTGCAGATTGGGCGTGGAGACGGTCATGGTCGGTGACGAGGAAGACCGGGACTAGGAGGAGGAAATCTGAGGTCCAGGCGGTCGAGGATGTCACGAGGTGGTCGGGCTCACGCTGGAGCACATGGAGATCAAAGGTGGATGGTGCGTGGAGAAGCTACGGGAGGTGCGGTCCTAGAGGCTTCGACACGTGATGAGTTGAAAAGTTGGAAGTGTTAAAAACCCGTGTTAAGAAGGGTTTCGGGTCCCATGAAAATTAGTGGACTAAAAGTCTGGTTGAGTTAAAAAAGCCTAGGCCCAATTAGATGAGTGGTATTAGGGTTTCTAGTAGATTGAAAAAAAGGAAATAAGTTTGTATTAGAGGTAGCAGCGTCTAGGCATGGAATAGGATTAGAAGACGGTTTTGGAAAAGGAAACGGAGCGTGGCTTTTGGAAAAGGAAACGGAGCGTGCCGGCCGTATAAAAAGGGATCAGGCCTCAGGGAGATTGGGGCGCGAACGGCAAGAGGATGTTAGTTTTGCCGAGACTTGAATTTAATAAAAAGAGGATCTCGGCTTTGGAATTCCAGGCGTGAGCCTTTATTGGTTTTTTGTGTTGATCTCATGGCTACATGATTGGAGGCTTTATGATGGCTGGAGTGCAGACGTGAAGTTTAGAGAAAAAGGTGTTTTGCTTTTGTGATTGTTCTTGTGCTTCTAATCGCTGCATGCAGGTAAGTCGTGAGCGGCGGCCGGGTGGTAAGTAATTAGGGTTAATAAGGTTTGCTAATGAGTTTGATTAGTAGATGTGTGTCTATCGACTAGAAAGTTGTGGTATGGCTGCATGCATGACTTACTAGAAGCTTTGCATGCATATTTAATCCATCCATCCTTGAGTCATCAGAGCTACCCCATGCATACACAATATACTAGTTGATTTTGAGTACCATCCATGCGTGAATAATCAAGGCCGTGCCATGCATACTTACATATACTAGTATATTTCTGTTAAATACTCGCACGGCTTAGCTGTTGGCAAAAGGAGACTCATATTTAGTTTTCTTTCTTTCTTTTAGATTGCTACAGCAACCATATATATTTCTATTGCTATCTTTGTTCTTTTTATTCTTTGTGATTGTCGATTTAAAAGCGTAAGATAGTAGATAAAAATAAAGAAAATCCGCGTGCATCGCAATCATTCACCCCCCCTCTGATTGCCATCGACGATCCTACAAGTGGTATCAGAGCCGGTTGCTATGGCATCAGAGAGGCGGCTACGTCAAGCTCTTGGTCTTGGTAAAAAGAAGAACGACAACTTCACGAGTATGTGCTTCACGGCAAGCAACATTTACGGCAGCGACTACATTGATCCCGATGAGGTAGGACCGTCATATGATGAGCTTGAAGATGGTTTGATTAAACTTGCTATTGAATTGAAAAAGACAAACAAGAAATTAAAAGAAAGTAATTGTCTTGTTGAAAGCTTAACTTTTGAGATTGATAGACTTAGGGCTTTAATTCTCGGTGATGAATCATGTGAGTCTTGTCAAGTTTTACATTCGAGTTGGAGTCGCTAGATCTATTAGTGCATCAAATCTAGTTCAACTTAGAGATGTAACTGATAAATTTGATGAATTAAAATTGACACATGATTCTTGTGATGAAAAATTAAAACTTGCAAATGATGAAATTGAAAAGCTTAAATCTAATTCTTCTACATGTTTAGAGTCAAGTATTTTAAATTTTCAATCTAAAGCTTGCTCTAATTGTGAATTGCTAGAAGCTAGACTTAACTCATCTCAGGAATCTATCCAACAAATGCTTTATCATGAAAAAAAGTCTTGCTCAAATTGTCCTAAGTTAAATATTGAAATTGATGCTTTGACTAGGCAATTGAATGATTTCGCTGGAAAAGAAACATTTGCTCAATCTAGTGTTTCCAAGAATTTTGTGAATGAACCTGTTAAATGCACTGCTTGTTCCACTTTGGCTAAGGAAAATGAGTACCTTAAGGACACTTTGGAGAGATTCTCTTTTGGCAAGAAAAATCTGAATATGATTCTAGACAAGTCAAAAACAAGTGTGAAAAATCGTGGTCTAGGATTTAATTTTGTTGAGCATGCCAAGAATAATCCTCCTAAGATTATTAAAATTCTTGAACCTGGAAAGATTGAAGTAAAATCTGAACCAAAACAAACTGTGTTTAAATCTGCTGGCTTTGTGCAAAGTTCATCGAATAATAATATAGGTGCTAGCTCATCATCTCAAAAGAGTTCTGGTTATGTTAAATTTCATTGCACCTACTGTGGAAGAGATGGACACTTGCATGAATTTTGTTTTAGGCGGGCTAAGAAAGAAAGGAAGGAAAGGTTGAATGCTTTAAGACAAAAATGTTCATTGTCTTTTGTTCCTAGATCAAATGCGAAAGCTATGTTTTTAGAGAACTTTTATGATGCCTTTAAATCTGCTTCACATGCTAGATTGGGATTTAATTCAAATAATTCACGCTCTTTTTGGCATTCTGATCATTCACATGCACGTGATTTTGGTTCTAGCTTTATTGCTCCTGTTCATCGTGTGTCTCAGTATTGGATTCCTAAATCTTATTTCACTAACCCCAATGCTGTGAGACCGATATTTCCTGTTATGTAAGAACAACTAATAAGGATGGAGAACATGAGCTTGATTGGGTTCCGGTCTTTTTCATCATCGCTTGATTGGAACACTTGATGGTTCTTCACTCCTTTGATGGCTTGAGATTTCACTTTTGAGAGACCATGTGGAAAAGGTGATGTACTCTTACACCCTATTGAGTTGGATTTTTTTGTTGATGATATTTTTTCAAAACCACTTGATTTCTCTTATTTTGCTCTTTTACGAAGTGAGTTGAGCGTGTTGAATCCTATAGGATTATTCTGAGGGGGAGCTTGATGTTTAAGGATTTAGGAAGCTTTGTTTATTATACTTGTCAATTAAATCAACAAGACCAAGCCATCAAATTTAAATGAGTTGTGGAGCTCTCTTTATCATATTTATTCATATGCTGTGTAGCTTTGATCATGACTAGTTATAATTAATTTGTTACACTTGAAATAAAATATGACATGGCAGAATATTTTGACTAGATTGATTACAAATAGTACTTTGCGATGTTCATAAAAAAAGGTTTAGCTTAATTGTGAGTCTTATTTTAAATCTAGGCTATGAGGCTCACATGTTTCATATTGCAATCTTTTTATGATCATTCAATTTGGCATGTTATAAAAAAATAGAAAAGAGATATTTAAGAAGATGTATGCTTCAAGCATGCCATGAAGAAATATTTGAAAAGATGTATGCTTCAAGCATGCCACCATTTACAAGAAGTAAGCTATTATGAAAAGAAGTATGCTACAAGCATGCCACATGCGTAAGAATTGAATGTGGAGCAATAGGTTGCTATATGAGACTGTTAGCTCATCTAGATTAAATATTTGCTTCACTTGTAGGCTTTTACTTTTTGTTGTGATATCTCATTGTGCTCTTTTTAATTGGTCTAGTCATTGTTGAGATGCCTGTCATTGATATAAATCGCCTAATCATATTGAAAACTTTGTTTTGATATTGCTATATGATATATGACTTTATATGATCTAGATAGCTCTACTCAAAAATATGGCTTAGTTAAATTACTAAATCAATTCAAAATGACTTGGATAATTTACAAAGCTTCTAGTTTTTTATTCTCATTGCTTCTTTTTAGAATGGCTCTTCTTTGAAATTTCTTGATGATTACATTGCCAAAGGGGGAGAGATTTGGTGTGCTTTGTGAGATATTGAAGAAATTTGCTCTCTTGTGTTGAGGGGGAGAGATTTGAGACTTTTGGCTTCAGTTTTTCACTTATATCTATTTGAAGCTAATTTGTCATGCAATCTTGAGGTGTTGTCAATGTATTCATCAAGGGGGAGATTGTTAGACCATGTGGTTAGGTCTAGAATTTTTATGATGATGAATAATTGACAACATTGCTGAATATTGTTATTCGAGGCGTGTGCGTGTGTGCGTGGACTAATATCAGTCAAGTGGTGAGAACTTGTGCCGGGAAAAACGTTCTTTGGTCTTTGCATGTGCAGATTGGGCGTGGAGACGGTCATGGTCGGTGACGAGGAAGACCGGGACTAGGAGGAGGAAATCTGAGGTCCAGGCGGTCGAGGATGTCACGAGGTGGTCGGGCTCACGCTGGAGCACATGGAGATCAAAGGTGGATGGTGCGTGGAGAAGCTACGGGAGGTGCGGTCCTAGAGGCTTCGACACGTGATGAGTTGAAAAGTTGGAAGTGTTAAAAACCCGTGTTAACAAGGGTTTCGGGTCCCTTGAAAATTAGTGGACTAAAAGTCTGGTTGAGTTAAAAAGGCCTAGGCCCAATTAGATGAGTGGTATTAGGGTTTCTAGTAGATTGAAAAAAGGAAATAAGTTTGTATTAGAGGTAGCAGCGTCTAGGCATGGAATAGGATTAGAAGACGGTTTTGGAAAAGGAAACGGAGCGTGGCTTTTGGAAAAGGAAACGGAGCGTGCCGGCCGTATAAAAAGGGATCAGGCCTCAGGGAGATTGGGGCGCGAACGGCAAGAGGATGTTAGTTTTGCCGAGACTTGAATTTAATAAAAAGAGGATCTCGGCTTTGGAATTCCAGGCGTGAGCCTTTATTGGTTTTTTGTGTTGATCTCATGGCTACATGATTGGAGGCTTTATGATGGCTGGAGTGCAGACGTGAAGTTTAGAGAAAAAGGTGTTTTGCTTTTGTGATTGTTCTTGTGCTTCTAATTGCTGCATGCGAGTAAGTCGTGAGCGCGGCGGGTGGTAAGTAATTAGGGTTAATAAGGTTTGCTAATGAGTTTGATTAGTAGATGTGTGTCTATCGACTAGAAAGTTGTGGTATGGCTGCATGCATGACTTACTAGAAGCTTTGCATGCATATTTAATCCATCCATCCTTGAGTCATCGAGCTACCCCATGCATACACAATATACTAGTTGATTTTGAGTACCATCCATGCGTGAATAATCAAGGCCGTGCCATGCATACTTACATATACTAGTATATTTCATTAAATACTGCACGGCTTAGTTTGTTGGCAAAAGGAGACTCATATTTAGTTTTCTTTCTTTCTTTTAGATTGCTACAGCAACCATATATATTTCTATTGCTATCTTTGTTCTTTTTATTCTTACTGTGATTGTCAGATTTAAAAAGCAGAAGATAGTAGATAAAAAATAAAGAAAATCCGCTGTGCACTGCAATCATTCACCCCCCCTCTGATTGCCATCGACGATCCTACAAATTCTATTATCATATAACTACAGAGTTGTAGAAAATAGATTTTTCATTCAAAACTCAAGACATATAGCTCAAGAACACAAAACCTTGAAGTAACCACTTCCCGGATATCTAATCGGCATAGAAATGGTGGTCTAACCGCTCCTTCAAAGGCGGTCTGACCGCTGCTACAGTAAAATCAGGCAAATAAATAATGTTTTTAGCACGATTTCAAAAACCAAAATCGAGAGAACTTTTGATCTGTAAATACAAATGATATAAAAACATTCAGGGATCTACTCTAGGATATCAAGAACCTATTCCAATAAACGATCATAAAAATCATAATCAAAGTTGAGACCTTTTTCAGTTTGAAGGAAAGGTGCACCAAAACTGAGCCAAAACCAAAATCGGTGAATACAACTTGCTCATGGGTGGACGATGGCCAAGATGGTTTTAAATATATTCCCACATATCACAGTAAGCTAGAGCACCGAAGAGCACGACCCAAAAACCCTTGAAACAAAAAATCACTCGAACAGGACAAAATCAAGCAAAACGGGGTTTCTTCATAAACTTGCTATCAAAGTGCCTAAATAATAGGAGATTGATATTCAGATGTTATTTTCATCTCAATCATGTCCTTGGCACAGCAAGATAAAGAAGAGGGAAAAGGAGAGATCAAAACCAACCAAAATAAGAGCAAATCAATTAAAACAAGAAATAGACATGGAGATCATCAAAGGTTGATGTATTGCCACTTGAAAAGGTAGATTTATAGCTATTCTACCTTGGAGTACAGAGAGCACATAAAGCACTCAACTCTCAAACCCTAACTCTAGATAAGAGAGCATAAGAGATGGGTTGGATGGCATCCCAACCCCTTTTTATAGGTAAGCAATCAGCCACCTATATTCCTTAGTAGATCCTATCTACTATTACAATGGAAAAACTCGTTAACCCCACACACACAAATTTTACTCACACAGGTTCACTTATGCACACTTTTCAAAGTGCGTAAGTTCATACCTGCTAAATCCTTAGCCTTGATCTGCCTTGATCAAACCAACTTCACCTTAACCTAAACCGCTCTTCAACGCATCCCCATGCGTTGCGGTTTTAATTTAAGATGGTTTACAGTATTTTGGTCAAACTACCAAAATACCCTTTCTTGACCCAGTCATCACTATCCACTACAAGCAATCGTCATGCTTATCACGTGTAGGTGCACCACTAGATTTCCACGTGCTGCCAAGTCTCTTTCATCTTGGTTTCACCGAACCACGACTCACTTGGCCTGTGCAAGCTACATGGTGCCATCCTACCGTTCGAACTCGCCTTCAACATTTTTCGCTTTTCTCATGCCATGCGTGAGCTCACTGTCTCACCCAACATCTTCAATCGTTCTGGACCTCAACTCTTCCATGTAGGGCTGTGCACATCTCAACCGAACCGAAAAAACCGGACCGAAAAAACCGAACCGGTCAACTCGGTTTGACCGGTTTTCGGTATTCGGTTTGCTTTTTATATTTCAGGTTTTTTTGGTGTTCGGTTTTTTCGGGAAAAAACCAAAAAACCGAATGGCCTTACTCCCGGAGAGCAGCAGTGAGGACAGCGGCGGCCACGACCACGTCTCCTCCTCCCACGCGGCATCGGCCCTGAAGAAGCGCGCCGAGACGTGGGTCCAGGACGAGACCCTGAGCCTCAATCGCGCCGTGAGATGGACTCCCACTTCAACACCTCCAAGTCCAACAAGCACCTCTGGGAGTCCAACAAGTCCACTTCGACGACCTGCTCAAGTGACGCGGGAAGGCGGGCGGCGGCGGCTCGGCCGCGGGGAGTGGTGGTGGAGGAGGAACCGGGAAGAGCCCCACGGCCACCTCCAAGATCGACTCCTACCTGCAGTTCGCCACTGATAAGGGTATGCCTCCTCTTGAACCCACTACTACCTTTCTGATTAAGATGGTCATGCTTTGCTTGATGAAATGGATAGAGGCATTTCAACCCCTCTTCTAAGTAGTATTTGACAACGTACAACTTTGGATCTTTGGTCATATCGCATCGATTTAGGCATAACACAGTGTAAATTTAGCTATACAGCACTGATTTGTCACCTGTGCAATGTGAATTAGTAGTAATTTAAGCTGTCAGGAAGTACCTTACAAATTCTAGAATATCTGAGCATTATAGGGCTATTTGTTGTGTAGTTCATTGGCTGATTACTGGTATACATTTGCATAATATAAGGTTAGTTCAACTGTTCAAGCTTTCTGAGCAACATGGTGTGAGAATACTTAAACACAATTATGGTTGCTAGCTAATTCAAGACTATATTTGCAATTGGTTTGCTTCTCTGCTGAGCTGAGTTGTGTATGTGTACCAGTGTGCGCGCACGAGATGATACTATTTGATGTGGTGTTGGATTTTTATGCCTGATGTATCTGTTTGCTTACTAATGACTATCATGCTTAGTAACCGAATATTTCGACTTTGTGCTTATATTTGATTTATGGTTGTCTGACATTTTGTTAGCTAATGGACTAATATTCTCTGCCTTTAATCTAGGTTTTGAAGATCCTAACATTCCATTTGGTCCTGTTGAAGGTACTGAGACATCCCTTCACATGCAATAATTGCCACTTGTTTCTTTCCGTACCTCATTTTATCAGCAAGCTCTCTGCTTATATCTATGGTCTCTTGTGTTCTATTTTTTATTTTTGGTTTTTCTAAAAGTTAAAAAGCTAAATATCATTTGCAATTTGCGTTAACTTTGGTAAATATGGTATTTACCGATACCGAACCGTATTTTCAAAAATATCGTATACTACCGAACCAACAATACCGTATTTACCGTATATACCGAACCGATTTTACCGAACTAACCGAATGCACAGTCCTACTTCCATGAGTCTAGCCTCGATTCTCGTCGTTGACCACGGTTAACTCCAAGTGACCCTACACATCCAAAGACAAAGAAATCGTTTCTAGATACAAGTTCTTCACAACTTGACCCAGGTCATCCCAAACCAATTCATGACTCAAATCCCAAAAACCTATTTTTTCTGGGAAGATTGGTAGTACCGCACCTACAATGCGGGTACAATCGCACTGCGATACTACCGCTCCCCAAAGCAGTACTATTGCACCCTGCAGTTCGGTACCGCCCCTACAATCCCGAACTGGACCTCTCTGGAAAAAAATGTACTGCTGCAAAGTCGAAACTACTGCCTTGCGGTACTACCGCACAAACCCTTGCGGTACTACCGTGTTCACAACTGCGGTACTACTGATTTTTTTGAAACTTCCAGAAATTAGTCCAAATCAAAAGCAATCTTTGCAAAACCGTTTGACCACTCACAAACCTTGCAATGATTCATCGTAATATTATCTTGGACTTTCTCATATGGTCTTTATATCTCCCCCTTGATGAACCCATTGGCAACAATCAAAAATAAAATTTGAGGTGGTTTTAGAGAAGGAAAGAAGAATTTTGCAAACAGAGCTCCAAATGGTCAAAAGAAGATTGCGAAGAGTCGAACATGACCATTTGAAACAGAGATAGAAGCTACTGAAAATGACAGTTTTGCATAAAACATCATATCCAACAAAAAGTGTCGGGAAATCTCACTCTAACTCCAAAAGAAAGAACAATTGTTCGATTTGACCTCAATCATGGTGAGAAGAAATCTAGAACTCCAAAAATCAAGAAATTGTACAAAAACTCCAAATCACACTCTAGAAATGCATTTTTGCTTTTTTTTTTTTACCTGACCTTTTCCTCCCTTTAACAATAGAATCATCAAGATGCATGAAAGAAGATAGAGTATGAATGAAATGGAGTGGTTGGATTTTATTCATTTTAAGCATTAGGAGCCATGAAAATTATTCAAAGTGGCTTTCCAAATATTACACCAAATCATAAAAAGTGAAAGTGCTATTTATATCATGACAAGCTATATGTAGTCAAGTTAAAGCCAAATAAGCATTTATCTGAAATTAAATGGCTTTTTAGCATATCAAGATGCTCAAATTCATAGTTTAACTAAAGGTATCCAAAAATAAGCCAAGTCATGTCAATATTCTAAATTGAACCAAGAAGCTATACTTGAGTCAATATAGAGTACTACAAGTTCAAAATTGAAACATTTTATTCAAACATTTGATATCACTTATAATTGAGCAAATTTAGTACATTTGGTATTTTTCTTTGAAATTCAGTTTTGGTTTTAACTGAACTTCAACTATTTTTCAGTTGATTTTATTTTTCTTAGTTATGTGCTAGATCTCAAGTCTTATGCGACTACCCCAAACTAGAAGATTAAGAAAGTGGTCTTGGTTATCCAAATTTCTACCTGAGTTCATGCCTTCTCATGTGAAAAAAAATTGATGAGATCAGTTTTTTCGCACAAAAGAGATTATTTTCATTTTCTTGACTTAATTTAAGAACAAAGAGTTAAAACTAATTCATATTTCAATAAAAAACTAGTATAGCTCAATCTAGATTCAAGACTCAACTTAGCTTATTTGACACGACATGAATCATAAGAGAATAAAGCAAGACATAATTTAATTCAAAATTTTCCCATTTAATAGAGCTAGTATGGTAAGAGCTAAGCTACACATAGAAAGGCGTGATAAATATCTAAGCTACACATAGAAAGACATGATAAATCTAGCACACTAGCATAAGATATGATAATATATAAAGCAAAGTATCATGGCATACAAAGAAAATAGTCAAGGCTCCATGTATTTATATTATAATGTACATTACTAAATTTAGATGCAAATGATGCAATAAAAAGAAATTTTAGCTCCTGTCAATTTTAGAAGCAATTTGGTTCAAGTTGAATTATGTTAATATTAAACTTAAGAGGATCTCAAAAAAAAACTCCCCTTGAATCAAAGCAATAAGCAAGAGAGAAGAAGCTTGAAAAAAAATGAAGAAATGATAGTCCTTAAAGTATAAACAAGATAGAAGGATTACTTTAGCTCAGAATCGCTCTCATCTACCACATATGACTCTAGGACTATTAGCCGGTCATCTAAAACACAAGGGAGTAAACACATTCCTTGTCTACCTAAGAGGCCCAACCCCTACTAGACCTAAAAAAGTAAGTGAACTCAACATAGTGAGAAGAAAAACAACTAATAAGCGGCATCCTAGGATCAAAAGATGAAAGGGAAAAGTCTAAATAGCAAAGAATAAAAACCACTCTGATCTATATTAAAGAGACTAACCCAAATGTACCTAAAAACAAAGTGCAACAAAAGGTAAATGTACATATAATACAGAAAGTACATGATGCTCCCTCTTAAATTAAGCCATAAGGACAAACCACCCCAAGCTCTCCTCACAAAGTCATGAATATCGAGCTATCAAAAGGCTTGGTGAAAATGTCAGCCAACCACTCTCCATAAACTGAAGCACTATGTCACCCTTCTCTACATGGTCTCTAAGGAAATGATCTCGAATATCTATGTGTTTGGTCCTAAAGTGCTGCAATGGGTTTTTAGCAATGTTAATGGCAGAAGTGTTACACAGAAAAGAGGAACACCATTTAAGGCTAACCCTATTTAAGGCTAACCCAAAGTCCCATAAGGTCGAAACCATCCAAAGCACCTAACTATAGCAACTAGCGGCTGCAACATACTCGGCCTCTGTGGTGGACTATGCAATGCTGGATTGCTTCCTAGGCTACTAAGAAATAAGAGAAGTGCTAATGAATTGGCAAGTGCTAGAAGTACTCTTCTTATCTATCTTACAGCCAGCAAAATCTGCATCGGAGTAGGCTCTAAGAGAAAGACAGGAACAAGAAGAGTACCAGATACCATAATCTAGAGTAGCTCGACGGTACCTGCAGATGCGCTTCATTGCCTGACAGTCAGAGGCAGGGGGAGAACTCTGAAATTGAGTGTACAAACACACGGTAAAGTGTATGTCTGGCCTCAAAGCAGTGAGATACAGAAGGGTGCCAATCATGCTTCAGTACTCCTTTTGATCTACAGGCTCGCCATCCTTGTCAAGTTCAAGTGTAGTCGGGGTCACCATTGAATTTGACACCAGCTTGCTATCACTCATGTCGAATCATCTCAGGAGGTCTCGAGTATACTTGTCTTGATGCAAGAAGGTACCCTTCCAAATCTGTTTCATCTAGAAGCCAAGAAAGAAACTCAACTCGTCCATCATACTCATCTAAATTCTCTGCTCATGATATCAGAAAACTGGGAAACAAGAGCATGAGAGGAGCCAGCAAAGATAATGTCATCCACATAAATCTGGACGAGCATAAGATCATTGCCATGTCTACGGATGAACAAGATTTTATCTACCTTACCCGTCTCAAACCAATGACTCAACAGATAGGACTTAAAGTCTCTCATACAAAGTTTTAGGGGCTTTCTTAAGTTCATATAAGGCTTTGAACAGCTTAAAAACATGGTTGGGTATTTGGGGTTCTTGAAACATGGAAGCTATCTAACATAGAACTATACCCATTGAGAAATGCACTCTTGACATCTATCTGGTATATCTCGAAACCCTTAGGCACTGCAAAAGCAAGCAAAATCCTAATAGCCTCTAGCCTAACTACATGGGTGAAGGTATCCTCAAAATATAAACCCTCAATTTGAGAGAAACCTTAAGGTACCAGTCTAGCCTTGTTTCGAATGACTACCCCATACTCAATTTGCTTGTTCTTAAAGATCCACTTGGTTCCTATGATATTATGACCATTAGGGGGCTCAACAAGCACTAAACCTTGTTTCTCTCGAAATTATCTAACTCCTCGTGCATGGCATAGACCCTAGACTCATCAGATAATGCATAACAAGTATCCTTAAGCTTGAAAGTGGTGACAAAGGCAGAGTATAGATATAAATGAGATAAGCCAAACTTTGAGTGTGTGACAAACTCAAGATCCACATAACCAACAAGTCCATCTCTAGTCTTCCCAAACTGTAAACAAGCATTACCGTGCCCCGCAAATATCTAAAAATCCATTGAACTGCTTTCCAATACTTTTTTTTTCAGGATTAGCCATGTATCTACCAACCACACTTAATGATTAAGATAAATCAGAGCGAGAACATACCATGGTATACATAAGCGAACCAACTGCACTCACAAATGGAATTCTAGACATGTACTCAATTTCATCATTTGATTGTGGACATGACACTGAAGAAAGTCTGAAATGTGCAGCTAAGGGAGTATTCACAGTTTTGGTCTTATGCATGTTGAAATGACAAACAACTTTATCAATATATCCCTTTTGACTTAGATATAATTTGCCAAACTGTCTGTCTCTAATGATTTGCATACCAAAAATCTTCCTTGCTATACGGAGATCTTTCATCTCAAATTCACTATTTATGCCTTCAACATTGAAATTTCAACCTTGTCTTTTGCAGTAATCAACATATCATTAACATATAGGAGCAAATAAATAACTGGACCATTAGCAGTCTTCAAGTAAACACAGCTATCATAATTAGATCTTTTAAAATTCTGAGATATCATAAAGAAGTCAAATATCTTATACCATTGTCTAAATGATTGCTTTAAACTATGAAAAGATTTCTTCAATTCGCAAACAAAATTCTCCTTTCCCGGAATGACGAAATCTTCTGGTTGCTCCATATAAATGTCTTCTTCTAATTTACCATGTAAGAACGTGATTTTCACATCCAATTATTCAAACTCATAATCATGTATAGCCACAATGCTGAGTAAAGTGCAAATAGAACTATATTTCACAACAGAGGAAAAGATATCTATAAAATCAATACCTGGAATTTGGTTGTATCCTTTTGCAACTAGCTTTGCTTTGTGCCTAACCTCTTCGGTTGGTGAAACTCCTTCTTTCTTCTTGAAAATCCAATTGCAGCAAATAGGCTTCTTCTCAATTGGCAACTTGACTAGCTCCCAAGTGCCATTTTTTGTTAAGAAATTCCATCTCACCATACATAGCAACATCCATCTTTTTGAATCACTAGAAGAGATAGCCTCTAAATAAGATAAAGGTTCTACAGTACCTTTAATTTCTTCTACCATACTTAAACAGTAAGCCACAACATTAGCTTCTTCAATCAATATCTTAGGAGACTAAATATTTCTCCTCTCTTTATCAACTGTAATGGAACGATATGTTAGCGGCTCAATAATAGAGGCTTCTGAAATATTTTTCTTGTTGATTTCTGGTGTATATCTTGAATCAATAACATGCTCCACCTGCATGCTTGATTGCTTCTCAACGGGAACATCAATAGATGGCTTATCATGCAACATAGTAGACTCATCAAAAGTAACACTTCTGCTAATAACCACATTTCTAGTTTCAGGATTTCACAATTTATATCCTTTCACACCAGTTTTACAACTAAGAAAAATACACTTAACTACTCTAAGCTCTAATTTACTATTGTTAATATGAGCATAAGTAGAACAACCTAATATACTTAAGTTTGAATAATCTGTTAGAGAGTCAGATCATATCTCAATTGAAGTCTTCTTATCAATAGCCAAATTTGTTGACCGATTAATTAAATAACAGGCAGTGGAAGCGGCTTCAGCCTAATAACTCTTAGATAATCCAGAGTTTGACAACATGCAATGTACCTTTTCCATGATGGTTATGTTCATGCATTCGGCCACACCGTTTTGTAGAGGAAAGCATGGGACGGTATAATGTCTCACAATACTCTCTAACTTGCATAAAGCTTCAAATTCTCCAGAGCAAAACTCCAAACCATTGTCAGTACGCAGCTTCTTAACATGTTTGCTAGTTTGTCTTTCAATCATAATAGTCAACATGTAGTTTGCACCTACAAATGACAGATAAACCCTCTCGTATTGTCTATTGTGGACAGACAAACCTTCTGCATGCGTACTTGGACTTTCACCTGAAACCAAAAGTTTCATCTTTTCTTTAGCATACAGAGCTTCATAAACTTCACTGAGAGTAAGAGTATCTCGGCTATATAAAATAGTACCTCTAAAAGTAGAGTACGAACTGAGTAGAGAGCATAGCAAAATAAGACATAAATCTTCATCATCATACTTTACCTCCATAGCTTTGAGGTCTGCAACAACTTCCTTAAAAGCTGTCAGGTGATTCAACAATAAGGCACTCTCTGCCATCTTGTGGGAATAAAGCTTTTGCTTCAGATATATCTTGCTGGTCAGATCCTTGGTCATGCAAATTTGCTCCAGCTTCAGCCATAATGCGGCGGATGTCTCCTTCATAACCTCCTGTAAAATATTATTGATAGATAAAGATGAATTTGAAATAAGGCCTATGATCTTTATATTTCTTCTCATCAGCGGACAATGTGACTGGTATCTTGTCGATCCCCAAAAGTGTATCATCCAAATCAAGCTGTGATAAAACAGCTTGCATCTTGACTTGTTATAGAGAAAACCACGTGTCGTGATTCAATAGCGGAAGATCATACTTCAGAGTTGCCATGCAAAAGAAAATCAAATTTGGCCAGTACTAATTTGTATACCTAGCAAAAATCTCGCAAGTGAAAACTCCTTGTATGAATCTCAGGTGTAAGTAGCAATTTCCGCCAAAAAAATCACACGTAAGTAAAATAGCGTGTGTGATCTGTTTTGCTCTTCCTTGAATTCCGTGCCATTTTTCTTTTCCGGCTTGATTTGGCGCTGGAACAGCACAAGGAACAGAGAATCCTTCTCTCTCCTGGTGACTTGCTTGTGATGCTGCCTGTTGCTGTACGTTAAACCGATCACGGAATGCTTGCTGCCCACGTGCGGAACAAGGCGAGTAGACCGGATAACGGCCCTGTTTGGATACGCTTATCTGAGAATCGATTTTAATTTGATCAAGATTTTCTGATAAGTCACGATCTGAAGAATCTGCGATCTGAATAATCTGAATAATCCTGATAGGGCTTGCGGTACAGGATTTTGGATTCTCAGTGCAAATGCTGATTTTTCCCACCGCGGCGGTTGAAAGAATCGAAAAATAATCAAAGCGTTTGGGTGGGATTCTCGCTTAATTCTACCCAGAATCGGATTTTAAGCGTATCCAAACAGGGCCAACAGCACGAGGAGCGCCAGCACGAGGAGCGCTGCTGCTTTATGGCGTGGGTTGGTCGGCTCAGAGACCAGTGGCGGACCCAGGATTTGAATTCAGGGTATACCTAACTAAAAAATTATTATCCAATGTTGATATAATCTAATACAAAAATTCGGTAAATAGTTCGGTAAAAAACATAATATATCTAAAAGATCTCATAATACCTTAAATTCAACAAATAAGTTCGAAATTTGCATAACTGATAATATAAATTGTTCAAATATAATATAAGGTCTTACATAAATAGAAGAGTGCAACACTAGTTTAAGGCTTTTGCTTTCCGCTTCTTCATGGCCATGAAAGTGTGAACTATGTCATCCTCGCTGACATTGGAGAAGATATCACGCTCAATAAAAGTGACCAAACAATCATTCAATAACTGATCACCCATTCTATTTCTCATCTTATTCTTCACTAGACACATTGCAGAGAATACTCTTTCAACAGTTGCTATTGCCACCGGTAAGATCAATACCAATTTGAGGAGCAAGTACACCAAATCATAAAGATCATGCTTCTTTGTTTCAACAAGCTTAATAGAGAGCTCACCAAGATTGTTCAGGCCTTTGAATCTATCATCCTCTCTCATATCATCAATATATGTATCAAGTTGGAGTTCAAGTTTCATGATATCAGAGCTTGCAATGTCTTTGGGATAAACACTTGCAAGTCTAAGTATTTTTTGTGCATCAAAAGAGGCAAATGAATCAGAGGGGTTGAATGCCGACATACAAAGAAGCAACTCCATACTAACCTCATCAAACCGATTCTCAAGCTCTTGATGAACTCTATCAATGACACCAATATATACCTCTCTTCTACAGTGGTCATCAATTGTTTGTTCAGGGTAAAAACGATGAGATCTTCCATGAGGTTCATATTTAGCATCCATTGCAGGAACATCAATAGAATATTTGATGCAAAATGATGTAACCTTTCCTAAGAAACCTTCCCACCCATTAGACCTCATCTGTTGCATTCTTTTCTTTGCCAAACCCACAAGTGTCATCGCATTAACAATATCTTGGTCTCTCTTTTGCAAAGAATTAGACAACTCATTTGTGTAACCAAGAATGACAAGCATCAAGTGTGCATTGAAAATAAACTCAAATGACTCAAATGTAAGAATCATAGCATGTATGTTAGGCCAATCATCCTTTTGGGTGGGATCATTTCCAAGAGTTATGAGTACTTCCCGGATTGTATCATACATGTCAATGATATGCAAAATAGTTTTGTAGTGAGAACCCCACCGAGTGTCACCGGGCCTAGCCAATCCCATCTCTTGATTTAACCCACTTCCACTTTCTATTTCATCCAAGTCAAGTGCCTTCTTCAATTTTTGAGCTCTAACATCTCGAAGCATATCATGACGTTTGCAAGAAACACCAACTATATTCAGCAAGCGTGAAACTTGACCAAAAAAGGTTTGGCAACCAACATTTCTCTTGGCAACAGCAACAAGAACTAACTAAAGTTGATGTGCAAAACAATGCACATAATAAGCAGAAAGAGACTCTTTCATAATCAATGTTTTCAGCCCTTTAACCTCTCCTTTCATGTTACTAGCCCCATCATATCCTTGCCCACGAATTTGAGTAAGAGTCAAGTGATGACTAGTAAGCAAGGACTGAATTGCTGTTTTAAGTTCCAAAGAAGTGGTGCCAGAGACATGAACTACTCCAAGAAACCTCTCACAAACCCTCCCAAGTTTATCAACATAACGCAAGCAAACAGCAAGTTGTTCTTTATATGATATATCACTAGATTCATCAGCTAGGATTGCATAGTGGTCATCCCCAAGTTCTTCAATTATGTATCTAGTGGTTTCAATAGAACAACATCTAATAATTTGCTTCTGTATGCGAGGGGAAGTCAAAATGCAATTACCTGGAGCATTTTTCAACACCAACTTGTTAACCTCTTCATTATTTCCAGCAAGCCACTTCAAAAGTTCAAGAAAGTTTCCTCTATTATTAGATTCTTCACTTTCATCATGTCCATGAGAAGTCAATCCTTGATGCAAAAGATACCTCAAACATCTAAGTGAATAAATCAATCTAGCCTTGTACTCAACTCGATCCTTTTCTGACACCTTGACAATGACAGTATCAATTTTTGTACCCTTTTTCACAAATAAATTGTATTTGTCTTGAGCAAACTTGTGAATAGTTGAGCAACAATGTTTGTCAAGTGCTTTAGCTCCCATGTTCCAATTATGCCACCCATCCATTACAAACTTTCCACTCTCTTTGCCAAACAAATAGCATATGAAGCAAAATGCTGCATCCTTCTCAACATTATATTCAATCCAAGGGTACTTATGAAACCAAATAATACTAAAGCGGCGATCTTTACCATAAATTTTTCTAATGGGGTAATCATAGACCCAAAGTTGGCATGGACCTTTTAGAATGTATCCTCTTCTAGCTGCATCTTGATCATTGACATTATATCTTGAAATAGGCACCCTTAAGCCTGGATCATGTTCAAGGCAATCAATATTATAAACCAAACGTGGTTCTTCTTCATTTTGAGTTGGCCCTTCATCCACAACTGGATCTGCAGGTGGTGTTATTACATCTTCACTTGACCCTTCAGTCACCACTACAATTGGAGAATTATCATCTACAGATGGCCCTTTTCAATTGGAGAATTATCATCTACAGTAGGATCAGACGGCTGTTCATCTAAAGCTGAAATTGGTGGTGGTGGAGCACAAGATACATTCTTTTTTGCTTCATGTTTCTGGAAAAGCAATGCAATACTTCCGTTCTTCCTCTTCATGCCTCTAGCCTCTCAATTCAGTGCTAATGTGTGTTGTAGATCTAAAAAAACAAATGATCATATTAACTATTTAGCATGTAAAATATTTAGATTTTAGTCTAACAATGCAAGACTATAGCCAAAATTAATGCAGACCGCAGCTAAAATCTAAAATCTAAATTATTAGTCTAAAATCTAAAGTCTAAATTACTAAATTGATAAAAAAACAAGTCGAGAAAAATTACCCTTAAGAACCCGGCTCCTTTTTCCTCATTTCCTCATTTCCCCGGGACCAGGCCGAAGGCTTCGGCTGCTTCGGCAGTCCCTCACTCCCTCTCTCAGTCTCTCGGCCTCTCCGCTCTCCCTAGTCCCTCCCTCTGTCCCTCGCCGCAGGCCCGCAGCTCCCTCAGCGCCTCCCTCAGCTCTCTCGGCCTCTCCGCTCTCCTGACTCCTCCCTCCCGCCGGCCGCCGCCGGGTGCGCCCCGCTCCGACTCCTCCCTCCTGCTGCCGGGCGCCGGGTCACCCCGCTCCCTCGAGGCGGAGGCGGAGGCGCCGAGACGGAGGCGAGGCGCCGAGGCACCGAGGCGGATGCGGATCGCGAGGCGAGGCGGATGGGCGCCGCGAGCGAGGCGGATGGGGCGATGGGCGCCGAGGTGGAGGCGGATGGGCGCCGCCACGCTGGCGGAGCGGATGTGGATGGGGCGATGGGCGCCGGCGAGCGGAGGCGGATGGGGCGATGCCGCGATGGGCGCTGGCGAGCCGTGGGGCGGGGTTAGGCACGCACGGCCGCATCCGCATGGGAGTTTTTGGGCTGCACTGTTGCAGGGGTTAGGGCACCGGGCAGCACGGGAATTTTGGGCTCATGGGCTGCACTGTTGCAGGGTAGTCCTGGGAATATATGGACTACTGTTGGGCCCGCCCCTGTCAGAGACGAAGGAGAAAATTGGATTTTTGCCACCCGAAATATTGGGTTTCGCAGTTTTTCCATCCCAAACACTGGTTTCGCAAATATGCCACTCAAAACATGTGCTTCTTGATTTCTTTGCCATTTTCTCTATTTCTCTCCTTTTTCTCTTTTTCTCCTGGACTCAGCCACCGGAAAGGACAATATTGCCCCTAAGCAATTGCACGCGTACGTGCATGCTCTCTGGCCGCTGGGAGCTTGCCGCCTGCATGCCCCTAGGAACAGTGCGTAGATCTCCAGTGGTTGTACATGTGTTTGTGAAGGTGATTGCATCTCTGGGTGCAGTAATATTGCCTTCTACCAGGGGAAGTTGTACATGCTCTGGAGGTTCAAGCCATGCCTCTTTGCTTTTGAGCTCGAGGAGGATGATTGTGGGATCATGGTCTCTCGTGTTGAACATTTTCGTGACTAAACCACTGCCCCCTGTGGTGCATAGTGGTTCATTGAATTGCAACATGGTGGAATGGCGTGGAAAGCTATTGGTGATCCTCAGATACTACGATGGTTTCGGCAATGAGCGCACTGTTCCTGAAGTTAAAGTATATGCACTGGACTTCAGCACAAACCCTTATGGACTCACTGAGATCTACAGCTCCCAGCGGCTGTTCCTAGGGGCATGCAGGCGGCAAGCTCCCAGCGGCCAGAGAGCATGCACGTACGCGTGCAATTGCTTAGGGGCAATACTGTCCTTTCCGGTGGCTGAGTCCAGGAGAAAAAGAGAAAAAGGAGAGAAATAGAGAAAATGGCAAAAAAAATCAAGAAGCACATGTTTTGAGTGGCATATTTGCGAAACCAGTGTTTGGGATGGCAAAACTGCGAAGCCCAATGTTTCAGGCGGCAAAAATCCAATTTTCTCGAGACGAAGTTGCCGACTCGAAGAGAGACCGCGAAGCGCCTCGGATTCAACGAAAAACGACGAAGGACGATGGCTTCAGATGCGACGCAGATCGAGCAAACGCCCGAGACGCACGGACGCCAATGGTGACGGATTTTTTTCTCTCGATCTCTCAAGCTCTAATCTTTTGCACTCTGATACCACTTTATAAATAACACATAGAAAAATAAAGACAAAAGACACGAATTTTTTACGTGAAAAACTCTTACGGGAAAAGCCACGTACACTCAAAGGCAAATCACTATAATGAGGAGAGATTACAATAGAGCGCTTGCTCTTCCTATGAGCTACTGGCGTGCATATATAATGTGAGGAAAAAGAGTCTCAAATGGAGAGGAAACTGTCGGTTGCTACAGATTAACATCGCGTCTGATACAATCTATGCATGCACCTGTTATGTCACGTCTGGCATGAAGTGACAAAGTATCTTACACGGACATGGTATAAATTCGAATCAACTTTAACATACTAAGTTAGCAATGCGAAGTAATACAGATGATAATACGCTCGCAGATTTAGTCGTTATGCACTTATTTGCTCAGCACTTGCTTGTGGGCATGTGTTTGCTTGCTCAGATTGGAGACATGGTTCTAAAATTGATGGCTTCCATCAAACATGTGTACTGAAGTTGTTGGGACACATCTTCTCCTGTGCTCATGCGATGTCACATAATGAACCGAAGCAATAAGCCTCGTCTGCTCTCTGTTACGTGAGTCACCTTCACGCTGGAGAGAAGAAAATTAACACAAACACACGCTAAACAGTAGATTGATTTCTGTTTTTCCAGGGCACACAAACACCTCTATTTTCTTGTATATTCATACTTAGCAGATTACAGATATAGAAACAAACCATGTCTAATCTAACTCAGACTCCTGCTATGTAACATCCTAAATTTTGAATGTTTGAAATCACGACGAATTTAAAACTCTTATTTGCATCTTGATGGTATTTGAAACTTTGTGCAGATCTTATTTGGACTTTTCTGAGTTTGTGCTAAACAAAATCATAACTGGAAAGAAATCTCCAATACAAATAAGAAATTTAAAGATAAAAGATACAAAATAATTTTTGGGAGATTAAAACTCTAAGAATCAAAATCCAGAAATCAGAATTGAATTAAAAATCCACCTTAAATCAAATTGACCAGAGAACTCAAACTCGGGTTCAATTCCGAGTTTTCCAAACTTAAGCTTCGAAATTCAATTACAAATTTAAGACTTAAAAATAATCCAAGTGCAAATAATGATCATGTAAAGAATAAAATTTAAAAATAGAGAAATGTTAGCTTTTGCATCTAGATATTTGAACCAAGACATGAATTAAAATCCAAAAAATGAATAAGAAAACTTAAGTAAAAATTTAAATTAAAAATCCAAACTTCAAAATATGATTGAGCCTTTCTCCCTCTTTCTTTTTCCCTTATTTTCTCCCCTCTCACTTAAATGTGGGCCCGGCCTCCTTTTTCTCTCCTTCCTCCTCCCTCCCGTTTTCTCTGTGCCGCGGGCCCCATTCCTCTCTTCTCTCTCTCTCTCTTTCTTTTTTCCTCTCTACGCGTGGGCTAATCCTCGGCCAGGCCTAACCGGCCCTTTTTCCCTTTCCCCTTGCTACGGCCAAGGCCGGAGCCACCCCTACCTCGCATCCCGCAACCCACTCCTGCTACAGCAGCCTGCCTTTACGACTGCACCTACTTCGGACCGGCAGTCGAAGGCATGTCTCGCGCTCACGTCACAGGGACCCACCCTTCCTACTCCTGACGACCGGGCGCATCCTCGCCAACTGCCTGGCAGTCTCACACCGTCGTGTCGCCCTGCCACGGAGACCAACTTTTTGACCGAGCAGTCTCGTCGGTCGGGCCCCGAATTCACCGCCATCAGCTCTACGGCTGCCTCCGCAGATGAGTGCACTCGCTCCGTCGTTGCCTCTATTCCGGCGCCACCGCGCGAGCCGAGTCACCGCATCGACCACCCCGGCCGCGGCGCTTGCTCGCCGCCACCACGCCTACCCCGCACGGTCCTGTCCCTCCATCACTTCACACCATGCCCTGCGTCCCCCACTCTTTGACCTGAGGTCGAATCCCTGGTGCTGTAGCCACTCGACCGCCATGCCCTCGCTTCGACCGCTCAACTGCCCCTTCCCATACCACCACCGCTTTTCTACGGCTATAAAGCCTCAATCGGGGCTTCCGACCACACCACACCACTCCATTGAGCCTCCCCCTTCACCGAATCGGTCTCTCGAGCACCACATCCCGTCGGCAACTTCTTCTTCCCCAAGTCCGACCAAGGAAGCCATCGGCTGATTACCGTCGCCCGAGTTCAATTCTTCTCCACCAAGACACCCCCGGAGCATCACGACATCATCCCCATGCTCGCCCGTACTTTCCACCGCCTGAACCATGCCCGCACCGTGCGACCCCTTCGACCACCGCCGTCGTCCATTGCCAGACCACCACCGCCACTCCCAAGCCGTACCAACCACCAAGGTACACTTCCCAGCCCACCTTGATGCTCCCCTCTTGTTTAATTGAATGTTGGCACCGTAAATCGCCATAGCCGAAGTCCTCTGTCCCGCCGCTCATCCGCCTCGCTGCCGACCGCACGTGTGGTCGAAATATCGACCACGGCAGGGGTCGTGAGGCCTAAGTAGTGGTCGAAATAATTACTGTAGTAGCCATGGTCGAAGAATCCGTGGTCATAAAAGAGACCGGGGCATGAGATAGTCAATTACGACCACATGGTCGAAACTACGACCACGCGGTCACAGTTACAACCACGTGGACGTTCCTGATCCAGTGATCGATCCCACGACCGCATCATCATTTACGACCATGCGATCAGACACTTGATCACATTTAAATCTCATACTCTTAGCTCCCTACGACCACACAGGAAGTCTACCAACCACGCTCACCCCTTCACAATGTGATTGAAACCTCTTTTCGACCACATTCACGCTATCACAACGTGGTCGTAACCCTTTACGACCACTTACACCACGGTCAAAACACTCTCCGACCACTTACACCGTGGTCGAAACATTCTATGCCCACTCACGCCGTGGTCGAAATGCCCTCCGACCACTTATATCGTGGTCGAAGCCCTCTCTGACCACTCAAACCATGGTCGAAGCCCTATCCGACCACTCACACCATGGTCGCAACACCCTCCGACCACCCACACTATGGTTGAAGCCCCTTCAACCACTCACAACATGCACTAAGCACTTTTCGACCACGATCGTAATCTCTCCTGGCCACATACACTCCGTCATAAAAGAGGTCGAAATACTTTCCGACCACTCCAAAGCCCATTCGACCACTCAAGGTCATTTACGACCGCTCACAGCTGTTTACGACCACTCTGTGTAGTTTACGACCGCTAACAGTCATTTACAACCGCTCTGTGTCGTTCACGACCGCATTGTGTCCTTTATGACCACTCGCTCTCGTTTACGACTGCTCCAACTCGTGTACGACCCCTCATAGTCGAGCTACGACCATGCGGTCGTTACCGACCTCGCGGTCAAAATCGACCATGCGGTCATTACCGACCACGCGGTCGAAGCCACGACCACATAGTCAATTACGACCGAGCGGTCGAACTTACGACCATGTGGTCGGATTTATGACCACGCGGTCGTTACGACCATGTTGTCGTCCCGATGCTCAACTACAGGTCCCGCCTGTCAGATTCTTCGCCATTTCTTGAATTTGTTCCAACAGAGAGCTTCAAATAATCATAACTAATTCATTTTTAACTCCGAATTGAGTGAAACAAATTTCTAAATTCATCTAAAATTAAAATCTAACTAATGGAACCGAGATCATGAAATTTTGAGTTCATTTGAATTTTTCTTTGAGGAATGGTTTGCTTAGTTGATTTTTATCTGAATTTTGGCGCATGTTAAAATAGCATATGAGGCTCAAGAAGAAGAAGTCGAAGCTGAAGCACTGCTCTTGGTGATCAAGATTCAGTTCACTGTGACCAAAGCGAGTCAATACATTGATCATGTTGAACCTACATTTTCTACAAATTACTTTGGTTTAAATTATCAAATTGCATACTGTTATTTTACATACAAATACATGTTTAATTTAATATTTTACTTATATGCCCATCGTTTAACTTGATTAATATTACACCTCCTTTGGAATATTTGAATATGTGAACTTTGTCACCCTAGTAAAATTATAATTGTAACCTTTCAAAAATAAGTCTGTAATTATACGACATGCTTAGTACTGCTTAGATGCTCGGGGGCGCTGACATGCCCCAAGCATCATTATCATTTTAATCATGAGAAACTAGTTTGGGAAGTCATAGTGGTAATGACTGGTATATTTTGGTATAACTATTTTGTACTCCCAAAAACCTCAAATTGCTTATCTATCTGGGCGGATGGTTTGGGGGTATGGTGCAGTGGTGCACGAAAGTGTGGTTTGTAGTAGAACCGCCCAAATAACCCTAAGGACTAAATCTTGTCATGACCTCCTGCGTAAAATAAGTACAACCACAAATCTGTAAAGTACAACTTGGCTTAGTAAATTTACCGGATCCCGAAAATCATCATCATCAGTGGAGGAGAAAAGGTAGTGCAAGTAGCGATTATGTGTGACGGCTTGAATGGGACACTCGTAGAGGGTGAAGTTCTGCTGTAGCATGCTAGCAGTGTGGGTAGCCAGCTGCTAGACGTTCAGAAGGAGAACATCTCGTACAACGTATGGGACCCACCGCAAATGCGAGCGACCCATAGGGTGAGATGATGGAAGGGGCGAGGTACTTTGAATGGTTATTGTGATGGTCTACTCAACCGCACGACTAAGAAATCGTGTAGGGCAACGAGTGAATTGTCTCTTGTGGGTAAAGTGTGCAAACTCTACAGAGTCAAAACTATTCAAATAACCGTGCCAACAGTCAAGGGTGGACATGGAAACTTAACCAGATATAGTTCTATTTCAAAAACTTTGTGGGTGGGAATGGAAAACTGGAGGGCAGTGGAAAGCCCTAATATGTATTACCCTGAGTGCCGTCCCAGTGATAATGTAAGCGGCTATAACGCTGAAGGTCTAGCATATAGTGCAGAGACCATGTAACGGTAGATGGAATCTGGATCACTATTATTATTTCATTCTTTTACACATTGTGTTTTTGTTCAAAACTGCTAGGTCTCTGGAAATTTCTAAGTATCATATTTTTAAATAATGATAATACTTCTTACAAATTAAAATGCTAGGAAGAATAAATAGGGTCATAAGTAAAGAAGATGGATGTTTGTGGTAATCACATAAAGATATTGGTGGGTTTCATGTCGATCATCGAAAGGAACGATAGTGTGAATTCTGGGAAAATAATTTGGTGGAGCCTAAATAAATAGATTGTCTAGGTGGATGAATTAAATGATTTTTGGAGAATTAGGGAGTGCGAAAGTAATTGCTGGATTACGACACTGATAAATAGTATAAATTCTTGGGAGATGTTGGCAATAATGGGATTAATAGAATTTGATCGATTACTAGATGGGTTAATTGAATTTTTGGGAATTTGGAGATACGATAACAAATATTGGAGTATAAACTTGATCAATAATGTTCCTGGTGGATGTATACTAGTGAATTAGTTAGAGATAGATAATGGAAAATAAGGATGAGTACTGGTAAAGCAAATTATGGTTTTGGATCAATAATCGAAAGGATTGAATTGTTAGAAAGTCCTTACACAAATGATATCGATGGATTTAAAAGTAATTATGCTGGAGCATCATTAGAATTCAAAGTGAAGAGTTGATGAATAGCAATTACAAGATTGGATTGTTAGGAATTCAGAACACAAAAGATATTGGTGGATTAAATAAATGATGGCACTCACTGTTGGGAGTCTTAGACAGAAATCAATATAGAAAGTGTATGTTCGGTGGATTAAATAAATGATGACACTAGCTGTTTGAAGTCTTAGACAGCAATCAATATAGAAAGTGTATGCTTGGTGGATTAAATAATGATAGCACTCGCTGTTCGGAGTCTTAGACAACAATCAATATAGAAAGTGTATATTTGGTGGATTAAATAAATGATGACCCTCGCTATTTGGAGCCCTAGACAGCAATCAAAATAGAAAGTGTATGATCGATAGATTAAATAAACGATGACATTCATTGTTTGGGGTTTTATGAAGCAACAATAATAATACCGTAATTAACTAATAATAATGCTAAAAGCAATTTCTGGCAAATAAAATAACCCGAGCCTCTCCTTTGATAAGCTGTGCATATTATTTATTTGCATCATGTGTATTGGCTCGCGGAGCACGGTGGTTTGTGCTCACCCTCGCTCTCATAACAAATCCAGAATCAAGAGCTAGATCGCTACGCTTCAGCAATACTCTTGGGCATGATGGGGAAGAAGATGAAGACGCCAAGGGCTAGGTCGTGAACCCCCAGTTGGCTGCCTGTGGGCATGTCCTGAGGGTCCCACCTGTGTACTTCATTTCTGCTGCTGCATTTTATTGATTTCGGCCTAATCGGCCCATGTATAAGCCTACTATTATATTTACGCTTCCGCATGATATGTATTTTGATGTCCAGTACTGTATCTGTAAGCATTATCTACTGATCCAGGGAATAGTGCGATGGAATTACAGAGCATTCTGGATTGTAAAATTTGGGTCCGACATACCATATCTAACTTGAACTCCTACCAAAAATTAACAAACCTACTACAACAAGATTAATTCTACCAGCCTCTCCATATTACTATCCTTCTATCCCTCCCTCTATCTATGACTTAGAGATACGAGCATGTACAATGACTTGGGGCGTTCTATTAACTTTCGCTAGTGTCTTTTGGGTGTAGCTTTTAGCTTTTGGCTGAAAATAAATAATACTAACTGAAAGAAATGACTTTTAAAAGGAAAGAACGAGAGGAGTGGGGTGCGTGATATATCCATGATCTCCTATCTTATCTCCGAAACGAGATGAGTGGAGAAGCCGTTTCGAGAAATCAGATGTTTATATTAACTTTTAGTTTTTTTTAGACAGAAGTCAAAAGCAAAATCTAATATAAACAGAACCAGACGGACAGCATCAGATCTGAAAAACTGCTTGCAACCACCACCGGTCCCTGATATGCTTCTTGCTCTGTTAAGATTAACTGTGACCGTTGTACGGTTGACAATTAATTTCTATTGCATCATGATTTCTCAACCAAAACATGGGGTTGATGTCACACTCGACAAGCAGTTGAGTTGACGCTCTTGTCGCGCGCGAGAGCAATGAATTGGGGTTTGGATGACAAATTGGTGGTAGTAGCCATGCCATCAAGATGGGCCACTCATCGACGTCACGGAGCAAGCGGTCAGTTGCGCTTGGAAGATAGGTAGACGATCCAAATCGAACTCCAGGATAAGATCACGTTATGCAATTGCATGCCTAGCCATCCTTCCATTATTCTCCTATCAACTCATCTTTTCTTCATTTCGATCCTTTCCCTTCGTGCCATCGCATCCTCTTTGATTGCCTTGCTGTTCCTTTCTCGACAATTTTTCCCTAGCAGTAATTCCTATGGTTCCTAATTTTACTACTGCTACCGATAATTTTACACTAGTTTATGTGCCGCTTGGTTGGACTGAAATAAGCTGATTTATAGTTGAAATTGCACTGTAACCGATAGTGACTTATTTGACGTAACTAAATTTAAAAATAAAAAACATGTTAATCCATCACGGATAATACAAATGAATACGAAAAAAGAACCGACAAAAAAATAATAAAAAAATTTATAAATAATAAAAAATAAATCAGAAATTAGAAACCTAATTCCAAATAAGTAGCACCTTGACCCCTCCGGGTTCCGGCGCTGATCATGACCACGAGCCAGCCGGTCACCGTTGGCTCGAAGCTCGACAGGTCTACCTACCTATTGTATGGCCTCATGGCACAAGATCTCGACGTACGCTGAACAAACCAGCGTCAAGTTGGAAGCTTGCGTCTGCGTATCACCGGAACTAGTAGTTTAATTTACTTAAGTTATTCCCTTCGTTCTTTTTTTATTGAGAACTGATGTATGTAATGTACCAAAAGTGTGCACCGACAAAGTACGCATCAGTAACGTGTACCTAGGCGGAGTAGAGAAATTGGTAGAATTAACGTCTGGGTCCCACGCGCTAGCTTCTTTTTACCTCACAGATGTCTGAGTATGTACCATGCACGCATATCGAGTCGGTACAAGTAGTATTTCTCTTTTTTTTATTTTTTATGATCTTTAGGGTATAACTTCGTCCGTTATTTTTTGTAATTTTACATTAAATTAAACTAATAAAAATGTAGATAAATTTAATGATATAATTTACGTAAAATCATTCTAAATAATTTTAAATTATTGATAATCAAACTTTAAACGACACAGACTCTAGAAAAGTAGTATGTTAGGCCCCGTTTGGCACAGCTCCACCACCAGCTCCTTGGAGCTGTTTGGAGCTGTTTTGTGCCAAACGGGGTAAAACAAAATAGCTCCACCCAAGGAGTTCCTTAAAACCTGCTGAGACAAAAGTAGCTCCACCCAAGAAGCTGAAAAAAGTAGTTTCACCCGGCTCCACTTGTGAAGTCAAAAAAAACAGCTCCACTTGTGAAGTGGAGCTGTGCCAAACAGGGCCTTAATCGGTGTTGATCTCGTTGCTATCTAGCTCCAGATTCTTGCGCCTGCACGAATCGAATAAGCTTCCACGCCTCCTGCACAAGGCCGTACGTACCATGCATGGCAAAGCCTTCTGCCATGCCACTAGCGGCTGCGGCGGCGAGGGTGCTGATCGGTGCCTGCCTCAATGTTTGCTTCATGCTCATGCTCGCTTTCTTCTACCTCTCGCACCACGAGGCTGTCAGTCTATCACGCAGTCGGCGTCCAAGCAGGACAGTCGGAGCGGGGTCCTCGAGCTCAAGGGGTACGACGGCCATGGCGGCTGCGACGGCTTGTGAGCTACAGGGACAGGTGCGACTACCTCGCCACGGCTGGATTTGATCGCGAGTGCTACCTGCGTGGCTACGTCGATTACTTGTACCTATTTTACTGCATTTGCGGCGAGGAGCCTCGGGTTCTTGGCAGCGGCGGACCCAGGATTTGAATCCAGAGTATGCCTAACTAAAAATTATTATCCAGCAAACCCCAACCACTTCACTATGCAATTTTGCAAACAAGCACGATTTGCACACCGCAACAACAAAGAAGAACAACAATCCTAGGCTTAAACCAACTCCAACCACTACCTCAGATCCCCAATCGCCATCGGACTTGTTCAACCAACCCCACACACGATCAGATCGAAACGCCCAATCCCATCACATCAATATGCCCGAGAGGTGTTACGGAAAAGGAAGGAAACAGGAAGAAGGGAGAGAAGGAATCGCACCGAGACGAAGAGGTTGGGGAGGGTCGGCCTCTGGGCGGGTCGGTGCCTTCGCGCGCGAAGGCCGAGTTGCGGTCGCCGATGCCCGCTTGCTCGCTCCTCGGCTCTTCCTGCGGTCGCGGCTGCGGAGGCGAGGCGCCGAGGCGAGGCCGAGGCGCCGAGGCGAGGCGAGGAGCTCGGCGAGGCGAGGCGCCGAGGCGAGGCGGAGGCGAGGAGCCTGGCAGAGGCGAGGCGGACTGGCGGAGGCGGATGGGCGCCGGCGGAGCGGGTAGTCCTGGGCCTATATGGACTACCCGCTGGGCCCGCCCCTGGTTCTTGGGTACAGCATGATGGCGGCGTGGCTCACCGTGCTGTTGTACCTATTCGGTGACACCGCAGCGTTGTACTTCTGCTCCAGCCTCGAGGACCTGTGGCGGCTGCTCAGGCTGACACTCCTATTTGATAGAGTTAATCTAGTTATCTTTAGATGTGATCGAATCCACGAGCAAAGTATGTCTATGACCACGGCATCCTATACGACAACTATAGCTTACAACCAGTTCGAGTACTATAGCAATCGTAAGTTGAGTAGCAGTTGGAATCAAGTACTATAGTAGTCGTAGTCGTAAAAAGTCAGGAATCAAAGCATGTGTGATCATAAGGCTTGAGTTCATCGCTTGTCTAGTGTTGGGACTCAGATTTTACAATCCGGAATCCTCTGTGATTCCACCGCACTATTCCTTGGATCAGTAGATAGTGCTCACAGATTCAGAAATGAACATCAGAATACATATCATACAGAAGCATAAATATAATAGTAAACTTACTCATGGGCCGCTTAGGCCGAAATCATTAAATTGCAGCAACGGAAGAACGAAGCACACAGGTGGGACCTTCAGGACATACCCGCAGGCAGCCAACTGGAGGTTCGTGACCTAGCCCTTGACATCTTCATCTGCGTTGCCACCATGACCAATAGTGTTGCTGATGCGTAGTGATCTAATTCCTAATTTTGGATTTGTTGTGAAAGCGAGTGTGAGCACAAACCACCGTGCTCCGCGAGCCAATACACCGGATGCAAGTAAGTAGTATGCATGGCTTATCAAAGGAGAGGCTCGGGTTATTTTATTTGCCATAAATCGCTTTTAGTAACATTATTATTATTTTATTATAGCGTTATTGTTGCTGCTTAGAACTCCACACAGCGACTGATATAATTGACTTAATCCATCGAAGATACACTTTCTATATTGGGTGTTGTCTAAAACTCCACACAGCGAGAGTAATCATTTATTTAATCCACTGATCAGACAATTTCCATTACTTTGTCTAAACATTCTAGTAATCACATCGGAGTTACTAACTCCCATATGAGTCTAAATTTTTCCGCCAATTCGTGGATCCAATCTCGGGTTCACTATTTACCAATTTCTTAATTTTAGATCCACCAACATATTGTGTATTCTAAATTCCTAACAATCCAAACATGTAGTTGCTAATCATCAACTCTTCATTTCTAAATTCTAATGATTACCTACCATAATTGCTTTTAAATCCACTGAAATCATTCGTATTGGGAGTCTCTAATAATTCAATCCTTTTGTTATTGATCCAAAACCATAATTTGCTCTTCCAATAATCAATCTTATTTTTCATTATCTATCTCTAACCAGTTCACTAATATACCTCCACCAAGAATATCAGTGATCAAGTCTACGATTCACTATTATACAACCACCAAGAATATCAGTGATTAAGTCTACGATTCACTATTATACATCCACCAAGAATATCAGTGATCAAGTCTACGATTCACTAGTATACATACACCAAGAATATCATTGATCAAGATTATACTCCAATAATTGTTATTATTCCTCCAAATTCCCAAAAATTCAACTCATCCATCTAGTATTTGATCAAATCCTATTAATCTCATTATCGCCAACATCTTCCAAGAATTTATATTAGTTATCAATGTTGTAATCCAACCATTACCTTTGCACTCCCTAATTCTCCAAAAATCATTTGAATCATCTATCTAGCCTATATATTCATTTAGGCTCCACCAATTTATTTCTCCTAGAATCCACACTATCGATTTCCCTTTTATGATCGACAGGATTCCACCAACATCTTTATGCGTTTACCACAAACAGCCATCTACTTTTCTTACGAATCTATTAATTCTTCCTGACATTTTACTTTGTGAGAAATATTATCATTATTTAAAAATATAATACATAGAAATTTCCTAAGACCTAGCAGTTTTGAACAAAAACATAATGTGTAAGAAAATGCACTAATAATAGTGATCCAGATTTCATCCACCGTTATATGGCATCTGCACCATATGCTAACATTTTAGCGTTATAACCGCTTACATTACCACTGGGACGACACTCAGGACAACTCAAATCAGGGCTTTCCACTGCCCTCCACTTTTTCCATTCCCACCCACAAAGTTTTTGAAATAGAACTATATCTGGTTAAGTTCCCATGTCCGCCCTTGACCGTGAGCATGGCTATTCGAATAGTTTTGACTCTGCAGAGTATGTACACTTTCACCACAAGAGACAATCAACTCGTTGCCCCACACGATTCCTTAGTCATGTGGTTGAACAGACCATCACAGTGACTTTTCAAAGTATCTAGTCCATTTTTTCATCTCACCCTATGGGTCGCTCCCACTTGCGGTGGGTCCCATACGTTGCACAGGATGTTCACCACGGTTACTAGCGCTATTCGGGCTCCACTCCCCTCAACGCTAGTACGACTAGGAAACTTCACCCTCCATTTGGTGTCCCTTTAGGCCTCCCCTTGCCCTTGCATATCCACTCCTATCCACTACCGGTGAGATGAGTCCAGGGGTTTCAATAAATTTACTTAGCCAAGTTGTATTTTACAGGCTTGTGGTTGTACTGTTTTACACAGGAGGTCATGACAAGATTCGGTTCTTAGAATTACCTGGGAGGTTCTACCACACTCCATAACTTGTGCTTCCTTCGCACCACATACCAGCCCCCAAACCATCCACCGAGATATTAAAGCAAGTTAAGGTTTTTGGGTGCATAAAATAATCATATCCAAATATACCAGTCATTACCACCATGACTTCCCAAACCAGTTTCTCATAATTAAAGATGATAATGATGCTTGGGGCATTTCAGCGCCCCCGAGTATCTAAGCAGTACTAAGCATGTCGTATAATTACAGACTTATTTTCAAAAGTTACCATTATAATTTTACTAGGGTGACAAGGTTCACATAATCAAATATTCCAAATGAGGTGTATATTAATCAAGTTAAACAATGGGCATATAACTAGAATATTAAATTAAATGTATATTTGCATATAAAATAACAGTATGCAATTTGATAATTTAAACCAAAGTAATTTGAAGAAAATGTAGGCTCAACATGATCAAAGTATTGACTCGCCTTGCAGCAAGCAAGCTCTGTGAATGAAAGTGCGATTAACTCTGTGAGAGGGCAGAGGGAGGATGGAGACACAATGTGATGCGAGCATAAGTGGCTAGCTCGCCGGGGAAACGGGGAATGGCGAGGAGGTGGTCGGGGCGGCGTGGAGGCGCGGCGACCGGTGCGGCCGAACTGACGGTGGGCGAGCGGGGCAGGGAAGAGGAGGAAAGGGGAGGCACCGGGAGCCCTAGGGGGTCAGGGAGCTTCATAGCCGTGGGGAGGAGAGCCGTAGCGGCTGGCGGTTCACGGGCATGCAGAGCAGAGAGGAGGCGGGGAGGAGGGAAAAGAAAGGAGTAGGGCAGGGGCGGCGGCAGGGTAGGGAGGCGGCGACGAGACAAGGCTAGCACGCGTGATGATTAAGCAGTGAGCGTGCTGCGGAGTCAAAGAAGAAGCAGAGCACGGGGATGAAGAAGGTGACGCGGAGGGCTCACGGCCACAGAAGGGAGGAGGGGAAGGGGAAAAAGAAAGAAGGCGTGTGCGCTCGGGGGGAGGAAAAGAAAGAGGATAGCCCGGGCCCGCTGGCAGTGAAATGGTATGGGGAAAGAAAAGAAGGAGGGAGGAAAAAGAGTGGGGCTCACCTAAAATAGGGAGGAAAATTGGAAAAGAGAAAATGAAAAGCTTTTGGATTTTTAATTTTTTAATTTGAACTTCTATTTCCTATTTAAGATTATTGATTCCAATTTTTTGAAATTTTAATTCAAGTCTTTGTTCAATTATCTAGATACAAAATATAAGTCCTCTATTTTCAATTTTATTTAATTTTTGCTATGAATAGTATATATAAATTTTTGAATGTCCAAACTTAGGTTTTGCATGCTAATGAAATTAAAAGGAGGAATTTTTGGCTCAACCTTTTGAGATATGTTTTAATATTCTTTTTGGTTTCATTTTATTAATCTTGACTCTTGAATTCAAGGTTTTAGCATTTGAATTCATGATTTGCAATGTCATTTTCCATCTTTGTTATTTACATGATCATTATTTGTATATGAGATTATCTTTGATTGCTAATTTTTCATAGCACAAAACCCCAAAAATTTCAAATAGACATTCCGAAGAAAATCGAGTGCCAGCAAAATGCAGGAAAAGTTTTTAAAATGCCCTATTTTTTAATATCCAAATTTTGAGATGTTACATCTAGCCCTTGGGCAAATTCTCCAATAATTGGTATCAGAGCGTAAGGGGACGAGCGATGGCCGACAACGCTGTTGATCCATCGAAGTCAAGAACGCTCGTCAAGAGCACGGGCAACGAGCTCGATCCATCAAAGTCAGGTGTATTTGTCAAGTCGATGACAAGTGCCTCGATCCTGATCCAATACCTGATGTTGAGCGAAATGAATTACGATATATGGGCCATCAAGATAAAGTTAATCTTGCGTTCGCTAGGGTATGGGCGGCGATCGAAGATGGAGACAATGAAGGGGACAAGGATCAAGACGCAATGGTGGCCATCTCACAAATGGTGCCAGACGATGTGATGATGTCAATCGCCAAGAAAGAGACGGTGAAAGAAGCCTGGAATGCACTTAGGGAGATGCGTGTAGGTAAAAATCGCGTGAAAAAGGCACGCGCTCAAGTGCTGAAATGGCAACTGAGCAAGTTGCAGATGGGGGACTCGGAGACAATCATCGAGTACTCTATGAAACTCACCATGCTGGTGGAGTGGTGGGGGAGATCCGTTCGCTCGGCATGAAGCTGGAAGAAAGCGACGTCGTGGAAAAACTATTTAGTTCGGTTCCAGATCGCTTCCTCCATATTATTAGAATGATCAAACAGTTTGGCGATGTCACAGCAGTGTCGCCCTTGGAGGTGATTGGTTGCCTCAGAACCTACGAGGAAGGACTCAAGGATTGATGACACTCGAAGGACGGGAGTGATAAACTTCTCTTTACTAAGAACAAGTGGAAAGAGAGAAACTCGAAGATAAAAAAGCATGAGGCCTCTACTAGCGCCAAGAGAGGAGGTCGTAACGTAAGAGGTCGGGGACGCGGTTGTAACGGCGGAGGCTGAGGTGATGGCAATTGGGTCAACGATGAACGAATGCCACCAAACTCCAACAAGACCAAGGTCAAGTGTTTCAATTGTAATGAATATGGGAACTTTGTGAAAGAGTGTCCAAAGCCAAACCAAAGAGAAAGGGCCAATCTTGTGGCGAAGCAGAATGACGAATATCCTCAAATGTCGATGGTCGAAGCATACAAACTCGTCCATACAGTTTCGACATCTGAAGAGGAGGTATTCCTACATGAAGATAAGGTGATACCAAAACTTAGCAGCACTCAAAACAAGACTTGGTATCTTGATACCGACACAAGTAACCACATGACCAGGTGCGAAGAGAAGAAGTGGGAGTAGAACAGAGATTCCTCAGTGGAGGTACGATGGACTGAGGACATCTTCACGATACATTATCCTTCTAACACTGATGCAGATCTTGACAATCACGAGGAGACATCCGACATGTCGACCATGGAAGGCATAGTCAGAGGACCCAACCACAACGTGGCCGTAGGTCCTGACGACCATGTGGTGGCTTCCGATACTATGACCACGGAGGACGTAGTCGAAGGACACGATCATGAAGTGGTAACTCCAGGCACGACCATGACCAGGATGAGCATGGGATCCGGGGCACCCAGCTCATCTTCACCATGCACTCCTAGAGCAACGCTCAGAGTGCCGGTCTAACCAGGAACTCCGCTACAGATGGAGCTCGATGAGAGCTTATCAAAAGGACCACGACGGGAGCGTGACATCAGAAGTCTATATGACGGGAGCATGAAAGATTCAGAGTTTTGCTTACTCGGAGAGGAGGAGCCTATGAACTTTTAAGAAGCTAAGGCGAAACCAGAGTAGAGAAGAGCTATGGACGAGGAGATATCCTTTATCCAAGAGAATGGAACATAAGAGCTTGTTCCATTGCTAGACAGATGTAGATTGATCGGATTGAAGTAAGTCTATAAGTTAAAGAAGGACACTCAAGGTGTGATTGTAAAGCACAAGGCGAGGCTGGGTACATTCAACGATAAGGCGTTGCTTTTGACAAAGTCTTTGCCCCTGTTGTGAGGCTAGAGATGGTGTACCTGCTTATTGCGATCACGGCGCATGAAGGATGGGAGGTTCATCATATGGATGTGAAATCAGCCTTCTTCAACGGCAACTTAGAAGAAGAAGTATATGTTGTGCAACTACCAGAATTTGAGAAGAAAGGAGAAGAACACCTAGTGTTAAGATTGCACAAAGCTTTGTATGGTCTACGTCAAGCCCCAAAAGCTTGGAATTCGAAGCTAGACAAGTTCTTGATGGCATTCGGTTTTGAAAGATGCCCATTAACACATGCAGTGTACAAATGAAGGAAAAGGGAGTTTGTTGGTTGGAGTTTATGTGGATGATTTGATCATCACTAGAGAGAGTATCAGGAGATTAATAGCTTCAAAAGCTAGATAAAGAAGTTATTTAGTATGAGCGACCTCGGGTTACTCAGTTACAACTTTGGCATTGAAGTACATCGGAGCTCCGGGAAGATTACTCTCAGCTAGTCCGCATATGCAACAAAGGTGTTAGACAAGTGTGGCTTGAAGGATTGCATCCAACACAAATTCCGATGGAACCCCACCTGAAGTTGAGTAAGGACAGGACAAACCCTCCTGTGGATAAGACTCTGTACTGAAGCATAGTCGAAAGCTTGAAGTACTTACTGCACACACGTCTGAACTTAGCATTCTCAATTGGCATGGTGAGCAGGTACATAGAGAAGCCAACTATGGAACATATGGGCACTGTAAAGCACATACTGAGGTATGTGAAATGAACTTTGAGCTACAGGTGTATCTACAAGAAGAAGCAAGAAGGTTTTGGGCTACTCAGTTACTCTGATAGTGACCTAGCCATTGATACTGATGACTGAAAAAACACTTCGGGCGTGACGTTTCTCCTTGGATCGAACCCAATAAGTTTGTGTTCATAGAAGCAGAAGGTAATCGGTTTATTCTCATGTGAAGCAAAGCACAATGCAGCTTGTGCGGGAGCTTGTCAAGGGGTATGATTAGGACGATCGTTGGCTGACATGTTAGAGACGAAGGTTGAAAAGGTAACCTTGAAGATCGATAATCGGTCTGTAATTGCGTTGTGCAAGAACCTAGTTTACCATGAGAGAAGCAAACACATCGATACCCATTTCTATTACATTAGAGAATGTGTAGAATTAGAGAAGATAGAGGTGCAGCATGTTTGCACAAAAAACCAGCTTGCTAATATCCTGACCAAGTCACTCGAAATATTAAAGTTTATGAAGTTAATGGAGAAAATCGGTGTGCGGAACATCGACGAAAGACAACAAACTTAAGGAGGAGATTGATAAAGTTAATCTAGTTGTCTTCGGATCTGGTCGAATCCATGACCAGAGTATGTCTACGACCACGGTAGTACATTCGACCACTGTAGCTTACGACCACTTCGAGTACAGTAGCAGTCGTAAGTCGTGTGGCAGTCAGATTAAGTACTGTGGCAGTTGTAGTCGTAAAGATCAGGAATCAGAGTCTGCATGTGACTAGGATTCAGAGCGGTTGTAAAGGAAAGTCAAGGTGTAGGACTCTCAATGTGAGATGCTACGTTAGTTACAGAGTTTTGTATGATGCTTCTCTATATAAGAAAAACGAAAAGGACACAGAAGTATCACGTCGTCAAAGATTTATCTATGTTTACTCATGTTCGTGTGTGTGTGATCATAAGGCTCGAGTTCATCGCTCATTTAGACCTGAGCAAATTCCCCAATACTGTCGCTCGAGATCGGCACGCCAGACGCGCTGTCCACCATCACGTCGTTTGTCTCCGGCGGTGGCGGGCGCAAGGTAGGGACCACCGCCGTGGGGCTCAACGGCTTGCTCGGCAGCGCGCTGTTCGTCTCCTCGGTCGTGGTCGGCGTCATCGCTCTCCGTCTCGGCGGCCGCAGGGTCGCCGTCGGCAGGGCCAGCTTCTTCCAGGACGCAGCCTTCCTCCTCATCGCCATCGCCGCCGTGGCCGTCGTCCTCGTAGCAGGCGAGGTCAATATCTGGGGCGCCCTCGCCTTCACCTCCCTCTACCTCGTCTACGTCCTCGCCGTCGCCTTCACCCACGGCCGCACTCGCAGAGTGCACGACGCAGAGGCAGACCACACCATGAGAGACGAACTTTTACACCGACCAAGAACCACTGCTCCCTGAGACCGCACCTCTCCTACAATACTACGATGCCGCCGCCGTCGCCACGAAGAAGAAGAGGAGCGCGCTCTGGTCGGTGGTGCGCGTGCTGGAGCTGCCTCTGTCTCGACCGCTGCGTCTGACCATCCCGGACGCGAGCAAGGAGCGGTGGAGCAAGCCGGCCGCGGTCACCCTCGCCCCGCTTTTCCTATCCTGCCTCTGGAGCCACGCCTCCTCCAAGAACACACCCCTCGCCCTCCCCCTCGTCGGCAGGCTCGCCGGCGCCTCCCTGGGCGTCCTCGCCTTCCTCACCACCGACAAGGCGACAACGCCACCCCACCAACCCATTTTCTCCCGGCCTGGCTCGCCAGCGGCTTCGTCATGAGCGTGGCCTGGGCATACGCCATCGCGAACGAGCTCCTCTCCCTCCTGGCCTCCGCGGGCCTGGGCCTGGGCGTGGACACGGCGGCGCTGAGGCTGACCGTCCTGGCGTGCGGCAACCGTTGGGCGACCTCATCGCGAACGTGGCCTGGGTCTCTCGCTGCTGCTCTTCAGCTGGGCCACGCACTGGCGGCCCGTGTCCATGCCCAGGGAACCCGGGCACGCTGGGCTTTTGTTGGAGGAGCATGGGGATAGATAGGACGCTCGGCTTTGGGCTCCTGGCCATTTACTTGTGCTTTTTGTGTGTCAGCATTTCAAAGGCACTATACCTCGTAGAGACGACATAACGTCTTAGTTTGATCCTGTTGCTATAGCATATACCTTTCTAGATTTTTTTTGAAATTTTCTGAATTTTTTTTTTTTGAAATGGTACGCCTTTGTAGCTCTATGTATAGACCGCGATTGGAACGCGGATTTTTTTTTCCATATTTCCGCAGAAATTGAATTTTTTTCATGAAATTCCTATGCTCCAAACAATGTTATAAGGTATACTTTACTTGTGGCCATTTACTTTGGGCTTTTTGTGCTTCTGGCCATTTACTTGTGCTTTTTGTGTGTCAACGTTTCACAGGCAGTATACCTTGTAGAGACGACATAAACGCCTTAGTTTGATCCTGTTGCTATAGCATATACCTTTCTAGATTTTTTTTCATGAAATTCCTATGTTCCAAACAATGTTATAAGGTATACTTTTCGTGGAAAGTAAGATAATGGATTGTGCTCGTGCAAGGTGCAAGCTCCCATTTTCCGAACTAAAAAAGCTACTCAATTCGGAAAATCTTTAGGATAAATTTAGCCGGCTAGCTATATTTGTGAGACCAGCTAAGCCTGTGCATCCCAGCCAACGAACAAAGCATTCTGAATATAAGAAATGGCAATGTCCAGCTCTGCAGTCTCGCAGAGATCTTGGTCAGGCCACACAGGTAGTTATCAGCCGAGACGTCCACTTCGTTCCTTGATTTGGTTCGGGTTTTCCGCGTGCATCTCGCGATCAGGCAGGCACGACGCAGAAATGTGCTTCCAAAATGAACCACCGTCCAGTCGCCAGTCCATTTCAGTAGATGTACTTGCTTGCTTCCTCTCAGAAATCATAATTGTTGTCTCGTGTTTAAGACAAGGAAAAGATCTCCTGGCCCTACTGAGCTGAGATAATACGTGCAAGGCACCTCACGATAAAAATAGATGAGTTATTTAGGTATATGCCACTACAAAGTTTCAGATATGTAGATATATCACTATAAAGTTTTTTCTTTGATATATATATCACTACTAAGTGCGCAAAATTAGAAATATATTACTATGAAAAATCTAAACAGCAGTACCCTTATTTTCTTCCTTAGTCCCTCCTATTCTCCATCTCCTTCACCTTTCCCATGGCCGCTACCCTCACATCTCCCTTCCTTTTGGAGCACCCCTTCTCTTTACACACCTCCTCCTCTTCGCCCCCTCCCCCACCTCTCTCCCTCCTCTTAGGAGCACCCCCTCCTCTTCACACATCTCCTTCTTCCCTTCACCCCTGTCCCCCCTATCCGCCTCTCACCTTCTCCGAGCTCGTACATGTGACAACTTCCGGTTCACGACTCTCCTCCTATAGCCGACAGTGAGGAGTTCCAACTAGACATATGAGTCCTAGGTGTCCAAATTCAAAGTGCCGCTCTTCGCCAGCCATCATCTTGATCACCTGCTACAACAGATTAATTAACCGACTGAACAAATCCAAGAAAAAAAAACAAATCAGGCGCTTCGACTAACCAATAGAGCAACAAAATACACTAGATCTCTCCATCCTCTAGAGCTATCTATTTGTCGTTTGTTTATGGCTCGGGACAAGAAAACAAGAACAATAAATCCAAGTGGCCATGAAAACGAACGAATCGTTCGATAGAAGTTCAAGAGCTTTTGTGTGCTTTGGGATTCGGAGGTGGTCCATGCAAATTGCGAAGTGCAGAAGAGTTCACTGGCACTGCTGCCTCACCCCGTGGGAGGTGCCGGCGTGGTGGATTTGAGGAGGCTATGGCGACCGGAGAGAGTGACGGAAGAAGGAAGTAGGAGCAATATGTTCTTTAATTGTTCGTGATGGCATATTTTAAACAATGGACACTCTGCAGTGGCATATATCAAATACAAAGTTTACACTGATATACCGGTACATGAAAGGAGCCATGCACGGTAGAAATGTTGAAGGCACTAATTAGTGGCCAAATTTTGGCCGTCTTGCTTCGTTGTTTCGACGGCGAATGCGCCCAAAACGGAAAGCACCTGGTGCTAAATAGGGATGGCAATTGTGCATGTTTATCCGTATATCCGTGGATAAATATCTTAATAGAGCTGGGTATGGGGATTTTTTCTTTACCCACGGGTATGAAAATGGGAGAAACACTCTACCCGTCGGGTAAACGGGCACGGGTATGGGTAAGCTCCACCCGTACCCGCCCCGCCTATTTACCCACGATATAGATTGACAGGTGGCGCAGCCATAGCAATATCTCTAATTGCTATTGATTGTTACAAACTTTTGCATATCTCTAATTGCTATAGATTGTTATAGACTTTTTTGATAGCTATTATATTTCCTAGCAACAGTTGCTGCTTATATGTACCTGTCATTAGTTCAACTCTCAGATGGTGACTTTCGGTTCGCGAGTAAACAGGCATGCCCACGGGAGACAGGTAACCACGGGCAACGGGCATGGACGAGGTTCTTCACCTGTCGTCCTTCGCGAGTATGCCCATAGACGTAAATCAAGGTCGCTCGTACGGATATAGACGAGTACTACCCATAGCGTGGTTGCCATCCCTAGTGCTACGTGGATACGGCTTGTTTGGAATGTAGGAGTAGGACAAAAAAACATACGGCTTGTTTGGAATGTAGGAATTCACAGAAAACCAATCAGTCTCTACGTGGATACATTGGAATGGAAGAGATGCTTGCACTGCGGAAAGTAACTTTTATATAGGTGTTTAATGATGTGGATATATTCTCTCTTTAAGTATTTATGTATAGCATCTTGTATTGGAGATATTAAGGGTCTGTTCTTTACCTCACAAGTCGGCGGCTTTTGGCTTTTGCTACAGTACCTAACTTTCAAACGGAGTAGGAGTAGGGCTTTCACAAGTCGGCGGCTTTTGGCTTTTAGCTTTTGGCTTTCCGATAGGAAGGGAAGGGGAGGAGGAGTAGGGCTGGGGCGCTGGGAGTGGGCTGGGCCAAATTCGGTTTGAACCGTATTTACAATACGGTATATTCCGAATAAAATGTAGAAAAGTAGAAAACGGTCGGAAAATGTCTAAACCGTTTTCGCTCCGTTTTCGAATTTGGTATTCCGTATTTCGAACCGAAGTCGAATTTGTCCGAAAATACGAATTCGATCGGGTCAAATGTAGAAAACGATACGGTTCAGTACGGAATATTTCCGTTCCGTTTTCATCCCTAGTCTTGCTTCGTTGTTTCGACGGCGAATGCGCCCAAAACGGAAAGCACCTGGTGCTAAATAGGGATGGCAATTGTGCATTTTTATCCGTATATTCGTGGATAAATACCTTAATGGAGCTGGGTATGGGGATATTTTCTTTATCCACGGGTATGAAAATAGGAGAAACACTCTACCCGTCGGGTAAACGGGTACGGGTATGGGTAAGCTCCACCCGTACCCGCCCCGTCTGTTTACTCATGATATAGATTGATAGGTGACACACCATAGCAATATCTCTAATTGCTATTGATTGTTACAAGCTTTTGCGCATCTCTAATTGCTATAGATTGTTATAGACTTTTTTGATAGCTTTATATTTCCTAGCAACAGTTGCTGCTTATATGTACCTGTCATTAGTTCAACTCTCAGATATTGACTTTCGGTTCGCGGGTAAACAAGCATGCCCACGGGAGACAGGTAACCACGGGCGACGGGCATGGGCGAAGTTCTTTACCCGTCGTTCTTCGCGAGTATGTCCATAGACGTAAATCAAAGTCGCTGATACGGATATAGACGAGTACTACCCATAGCCTGGTTGCCATCCCTAGTGCTAAACGTCATCGGTAGCACTAGAACTCCCACCATTGCCCAATGATTTGGAGTGCTGACTAAAATAAAAGGTAAACAAAGTTAGTGCAGATATCTTTCTTTACCTATGAACATGTGACGAGAGCATGTGAAAAGTGAAATCCAATCCATGCCCCCATCAGATCCAATCCCAGTCCACCCTTCCGCCCCAAAGTAACCAACCATGTATAGATACGCGCATCCATCTTTTCATTTCATCGCCCATGTGTATCCCCTTCTGCACTTCTGCTCGTGATTCCGAAAGAAATTGCATGTCATCTCGTGTGTTTGTCTGTATTTCCTTCGCAATAGCAAGGACGGCTGTAGTTCACACACATGTATTCGTCTAAATCAGCGGAGAATGGCAGGTTGGACAAAAAAACATACGGCTTGTTTGGAATGTAGGAATTCACAGAAAACCAATCAGTCTCTACGTGGATACATTGGAATGGAAGAGATACTTGCACTGCGGAAAGTAACTTTTATATAGGTGTTTAATAATGTGGATATATTCTCTCTTTTAAGTATTTATGTATAGCATCTTGTATTGGAGATAGGTGAGGCGCCGACGGAAAGGGGAGATGGGTGAGGAAGGGTGGACCCCACATAAATACCTGTACACAATACGCAATACCTGAACATGCTGTGCACCAATTTCAAAGCACTGTATGTGGTGTAGATGGTGCATGGAGCTTCACGAATACGTTGTAAAACCACCCTGGTGAACCGGATCACCTTTTCTCCTCTGTCGCGACCACCATCCGTCCCCGGCCCCACCCGCCACTCACCCACCCCCGTCCCGACAACGACCTTCCTCCAGCTCCCCCACACTCTTTACTCTCTACTTATCCCTAAGAGCATCCACGGCTTACTCCAATCACAGGTCACTCCCAGCTAGCTAGCTAGCTAAGCTCCTCTCTCTCTCTCTCTCGCCTTCTCTCCCCTTCAGGCTCCAGCTATAGACTCGAGTACCGTCCTGCCATTGTTCACCGCTCACCCATAGATCTCACGAACAGCGCCCGCCATTTCAAGCAAGAAAGGTCGGGAGATTGGTAGAAAACCAGAAAGAAACAGGAGACACGGACAGATAGATCGATCGACAGATTGATAGGTCCAGATGCGTGCATGGTGATGAGGGTGAGAGGGATGGTGACGGTTGGCGGCAGGGAGGTGGTGGTCTCCGCCGTCTTCACGGCGCTCCTCGTCGTCTCCATCCTCGCCCTCCCGTCGCTCCTCCTCAAGGGCGGTGGGTCCAGGAGCTGGCCGTTCTTGGCGGCGACGGGGGAGGGCCTTGGCGGGGAGGCGCGGTACCCGGTGTCGTTCGCGTACCTCATCTCGGCGTCGACGGGGGACGCGGCGCGGGCGGTGCGGCTGCTGGCGGCGCTGTACCACCCTGCCAACAGTTACCTGCTGCACCTGGACCGGGAGGCGCCGGCGGAGGAGCACCGGCGGCTGGCGGAGCTGGTGTCCGGGCAGCCGGTGTACGCGCGGGTGGGGAACGTGTGGATCGTCGGCAGGCCCAACCTCGTCACCTACCGCGGGCCAACGATGCTGTCCACCACGCTGCACGCGGTGGCGGTCCTGCTCCGGCTCGGCCGCCGGTGGGACTGGTTCGTCAACCTCAGCGCCTCCGACTACCCCCTCGTCACCCAGGACGGTAATGCGACGCACACGTGTCTTCAATTCATCTCTTAATTACGATTTGTACTGTGACTATCGGCTGTTCAATGTGTTAAATCATGCTTGTTGGTGTTGATTTCTGTGTGATTAATTCGTTTGCAGATTTGTTAGAGGCGTTCTCCCGGCTGCCGAGGCATCTCAACTTCATACAGCACACCAGCCACCTGGGCTGGAAGATGTAAGAACTCCCAAACCCTTCACCCCTATTTGTTCAAGTAATTAAGGTTAGGTAATTACCATTAATTTCCGACGATCGATCACCATCCTCTGCCATTAGTTCAAACAGCACCAAACAATATCTTCGGTGTCGATTCCCGACTGGACGGCAGCCATGTTCTTGTTGTTTGAGCTCAAAGGCAGAGGATACAGATCGGGCGGTATGTGGGTATTTTTGCGGAAATGGAAGCGTTGACAGAGGATTGAAACACGCTAGCTCTGCAGGAAGAAGCGGGCGCGACCGGTGATCCTCGACACGGCGCTGTTCGAGGCCGACCGGTCGGAGCTCATCCGGCCGGCGAACCTCACCACCAACCGGAGGAACCTGCCCACGGCCTTCAAGCTCTTCACAGGTACCGTACCACCATTTTCACGTCGTTTCCATCTTCTTCAGCCAACCAGCTCAACTTCGCTGTAAAATCTCTCAAGCTTGCAAGAATGAACCGCTGTCTGTGATGTACGGCACAGGTAAAACTACGCGTGTTAGCGACCTATTAGCACTGCATTTCCGTCAAATCTGGTTGATCGCAAAGTACGGGGCCGTACTTTGCGCCGATTTGTGGTGTCACACCAATGGCCATTGCCAGTGCAGTTTGTACCGGCTCGTTGTTGATTTTGAGACCTTTTTATTTGTCGTCCAAGTAATAGGAGACGTCATGTGCAACAACACTAGTACGGAGACGCCGGGTAGTGATCAGTATTCAGTACTACTGACGAATTTGGCATAAAAGAATCGTATCTGAAATGGGAATCCAGTCAATGGAGTCACCTGCATAGTTAGTAAATTGGTTTGATCAGATCTGAGCCAGTGGACAACAACGTTTTGATGTTAGTTTGCCTGGCAGGCAGCTGAACAGCCAGGCAGCAATTCTGTCCCCAGGCAGAGGAAAATGGACGCCTGGGATCAGTTGCCTGGGCCAGGCAAGTTCTCAGACCGCAAACCAAACAGCCCTTAATTAGCAAATCCAGGCAGACCAACCAACGTGCTGTGCTGTTGCATTGGCAAAGCAAAAGCTACCTTTTATTTTGATAAATTGGCAGAGAGTTTGATAATCACTTGTTTCCAAGAAACGGCAGGAATACCGGCACCCATCGTGCCGGCGTCACCTGACAATTTTAAGGCCCCATTTGCCATTGTCTGTGCTGGCCCGTTTTCATAGGAATTTGAGAGAAATTGTGCTGATTCCTGCAAAATTATTGGCAAATTTACATAAACCAGAGTTTTCAGAGTGCTCAGTGTGCTTCTCAAAAAACAAAGTTTTGAGAGTTCATACGAGTATATGATTCCACGAACATGTGATGAGTCCTTTGCAAATCTAATGGGAGAACTGATGGAATGATGGATTGCTGATGGTCGCAGGGTCGGCATGGACAATGCTGTCGAGGACCTTCGCCGAGTACTGCATCATGGGCTGGGACAACCTGCCGCGGACGCTTCTGCTCTACTACACCAATTTCATCTCCTCGCCGGAGTTCTACTTCCAGACGCTGGCCTGCAACTCGTGGGAGTTCAGGAACACGACGGTGAACCACGACCTGCACTTCATCCGGTGGGACAACCCGCCGAAGCAGCACCCGCTCTACCTCGGGCCCCGGGACTACCGGCGGATGGTGCTCAGCAGCGCCGCGTTCGCGAGGAAGTTCAGGGAGGACGACCCGGTGCTGGACAGGATCGACCGGGAGATCCTGCGCCGAAGCCACCACGGCGACGCCGCGGCCGCCGGGAAGCTGTTCAGCTACGGCGGGTGGTGCTCCGAGGGGGAGGTGAGGCTGTGCTCCAATCCCCAGGAGCCTGGCAGGAAGGGAGTGCTCAAGGCTGGTGCTGGGTCAAGAAGGCTCAAGGCCATGCTGAACAAGATGCTGTCTGCAAGAAATTTCAGGAAGCAGCAGTGTAGGTGAAGTTGTAGTCTAATTCTGATCAAATGTATCATGTGTATAGAAAGAAAAAAAGACTGAAAGTTAACGCAATTTTGTTGAGAAGAGGTTAAAGGAGAGTGAGAGTGCAATCTCACATAATAAGGACATATACCACTTATGGGCTAATGAGATCACAAATTCGACAGGATCAGCATTCGGCTTGTGCCAGATTTTATTTTCTTTAATAGCATTATTACTGATACTAGCACATTTTTACTATGAAATTTCATAGTAACAGCTACCAGGTAAGATTATTGTCACGCCATGTCAGAAGATTGCAATCTTTCTTCTTCTTTTTTCTCAACATGCATTTGCCGTATTACAATAACACTCTTATACTTTTGTACTTCGTGCTGAAAATAATATACCACAATGTAAATCTTTTGTAGAGTAGTGCTTCTCTATGCTTTCCTCACAAGCTAAATTTCTACGCGGTGGAGCGGTGATGGTTGCATGGTGTGTGTGTTCAAAAACACCTCATGGATATGCTGCATTACAATACTCAAGCGCGATGGCACTCGGTGTTTTTCATCACAACATAAATCAGTGTCCGTACAGGACAAGTTGAACACAGCTCCTATTGTTAGAAGCAGTATGATTACTATTGATTAACAACACACTACTCCAAAAATACTCACGCGCGATGGTACGGATGTTCCTGCCGACACCACCATTAGCCAGTGTTGTGTAACATCCAAAAAGTCAGTATGATCGAAAATGTAGTACCAGTAGTAAAGAAAAACAAGAAATGGAATAATCCAAGGGAGAATAAAAGAAATAAAAAAGAAGAGTTTTGCCGTCAAACCATCAGCTTTAGAAATGCCAAACGAGCGCTCACAGGGGTTCCTAGACCGTCCGGCAGTGGCGGACCCACAGGGTATGCCGGGTGGGCCCCGGCATACCCTGTGGCGGTGGGACCCTGTGGCAGTGGACGTGAACCTTCGCTCGATTCGCTCGTTCGCTGATTCGCTCGCCACGCCTGCCGCGCTGCTCGAAATCTTCGAATCGATCCTCAGAGCGACGCTTCGACTTCGCCTTGCGGCCTTCGCCTCGTGCCTCGCTGCGCGCGCGCACGCGTGATCGCCGAGCCGTGAGCGGTTCACCTTCGCCGACGCCGATTCACCTCGCCGCCGCTGCCGCTGCCGCGCGACGCACGCGTGACGGCGTGAGACCGAGAGTCCGACTCCGAGATGCGCCTTCTCGCCATCGCCTGCCGGTCGCGTGACGGACGGCGTCGGCGTGAGACGCGCCCCCTGGCCCTTCGCCAGACCCATACGCTGGCAGTGCTTGATGCCTTGATGAGAACTTGAGAAGATGTAACTAAGGTAAGTATATAGCTCTTTTTTACAATCAAGATGATCAACTGAAAATTTATAGAATGCCAGACCCATACTCTTTATTCTCTTGCAGGGCCAGAGGCCGGAGCAATTGTTTTTTTGGAATTATTTAGTTATGAAGAGAAGCGGAGACATTGCATCTCTTTTTCAGAAACATGTAGCCAAGAAGACGGCGGCTACTACTTCAAATCTTGCCCCATCTCCGGTTGAAACTGTGGCGGAAAAGCAAACTCAAGAGCAAGAGAGAGTACTTGATGAAATTGTGAATCCTATGCCCCCGCCCCCGCCACCACCGCCGGTTTATGACATCAATCGCCTTCCGCATGATCCAAGTGAAAGACAGCCCATTGAAAGTTATTCTGTTAATGATCAAGATGCAATTCGAAGAGCATACATTATTAAAGGTCCATTCCAACCTTATACACATGATTTTCCAAGAAAAAGATTGGAGATAGAGATCGCCAATTCAATTTTGTATGGTTTCATAAACATGAGGAGTGGCTTGAATATAGTATCAAGAAGGATTCTGTGTTTTGCTTTATATGCTACGAAGGGTACCGGGTCAGATAAATTTACTGTTGGTGGCTGGAGAAATTGGAATATAGGAGAGAAAGCACTTCTCAAACTTAATCCTTGAATTTAAGATTTATCATATTATTTAGTGCCTGTATACCGAATTACGGTGCAAAATTTATAATTATTTACCGAATTGGCAAATGGTTTTACTGAATTGCATATGAAAATTTTAGTGCGGCATACCCTTTAGTAAAATTCTGGGTCCGCCACTGCCGTCCGGGGCTAGTCAGCATCATCTCATGTTTTGGGTTTTCATCATCTGGCAGAAAATTCCATTCTTACCTTTCTACCATTTCACTTTACCTACCGCAATAGAAGAGCCATTAAACAGTGCAAGCCCACCCGTTGGACCAAAAAGTCCTAAAAAGCCCACGGTAACTTGAGAGTCATATAGAAAAAGGAAGGGGCAGCCTGGTCGATGCACAGAGAGAGTGTCTCATGACCATGCCACATTGTATAAGCCCTCATTTCATTCCTTAGCCAAGAGCTCAGAAAAGCACCAGCAGCCGACACCCAAGACATTGCACAATGCCGGGAGAGGCAGCCGAGTGCCCTCTCCTTTGTAAGCCAACTAACCATAAAGGAGGTTTCACTCCATTTATTTTGCTTAGGAAACTAAGAACACAGCCCGAGCACAAGCCAGCAAGAGAGACCCCGTCTCTCTATTGCTCAGCCAAACTAAGCCTCAGTCCCACTTCATTCCCCTTCTGAGAGCAAGGCACTCTCCAGTGCTCAGCCAACCACCCAGCCAACAGAAAGGAAGAGAAGAGGAAGGGGGAGCAAGGAGAAGGCCAAGAAGAGAGGAGACCCAAGGAGTTCGGGAAGACCAAGGCGTGAGGACGGCATCGACAACAACAAAGGACGTCAATGACCGTCAAGCTCATGCCAAGTCGGCCCTTGAGTATGCCCACTTTCCCTCCGCAACCATAGCATAGCACAATAGCACACAAAAGTAGATGAAATGCACATAGAAAAGGGGATGGAGGGCAAACCATCTTGGTGGTAGGAGGGTGGGCCGACCAGCTGCAAGCCATGGCAAGTAAGCTCAGACCCATAGGGGGAGCGGTGCCGGTGCTGTGGTCGGCGCTAGGCACCGATGGCTAGCGGCGGCAACCATAGGGGCAAGCCGATGGCCGGGAGGCTAGGGGAGGCCGAGATCGAGGGGAAACCTAGGGTGGCTGCTCTTGGGGCTTGGCCATGGTCAGAGGCCGAGCCATGGTGTCAGCAGCCGGTCCCAGGGGCAGCGCTTGGGGAAGGGTAATGGCGCCAGAGTGCCTGGACCAGGTGGGGGTTGGCACTAGGAGGTGGCCAGAGGTGAGGTAGCGGAGGCGAGCCTTGGGTCCAAGCACCCATGGCAACAGCTTGGAGCCAGAGGATGAGGGGAGAGAGAGGAGGTGGCTGGGGCAGGGAGGCAGCGGCTCCACCCCTGGGCGGCCGGATCTGGAGAGAGAGGAGGTGGCGTCGAGTGTGGTGGAGCCAAGGTAGGGAGAGGAGAGATGAGTAAGGCCATTCGGCCTGACCGAGAGAAGAAAAAATAGAGAGGAAAGAAAGAGATTGGGTGGGAAGGAAAAGAAGAAAAGAGAGATAGAGAGGAGAAAAGAAAATAGGAGAAAAAGAAAAGAAAAGGGGGATTCTATATCTGTGTGTCGGATCCTTAATCCCAGGTGTTTTTATGCCAGTGTCAGGTTTACGCGTAAGAACTATGACATCCGTACGCGTGCATGTATTACTACAATGTTTTGAGTTGAGTTAACTGCTTGTTCAGGTGGAGATCCTGCGTTGACACCATCCGCTCGTCACTCTGCTCCGCTTGGTTAATAGGCAAGTGCAGGAGAATAGTAGATTGTGGTGAATGTCTGGTATTTTGTGTCTTCCATGCTATTTTCTACAATAATTATGACTATGTACTAATCATACTTTGATGAGTGCTGCTTATGATTAAATGCCAACATTGAAAGTATGTTGCATCACGCATTGCACTCATACACAGATAACAGGACATACTTCAGTAGGTACTCCATGGAAGTGGAGTTTGGATTCCCGTATAAAAGAGGATGGGCATTGAGTAGTTCATCAACAGGTGAACAATCTACTGTACTGGTATAAGCTACAGTGATAGACGCATCGCATCACATTGCATGATAACAGAACAGTAATACAGTTACACATGCATTGCATTGCATAAAAGTGACAACAGTGAAACAAGTACAGAGGTAGTGATGTACAGTTCACAGGAAATGGAGATTATTAAATTGGTGTGTTAATGCCACTATTTTATCATGTGCTTACTGAGTCTCTGGACTCACCCTTACTTTGTTTGTTTTTATAGGTGATCGTTGAGGATGACATGCACGGGCGGGAATAGCACATAAATAACTTCACATACTAGCAGCACTTCACATATCAGTTTTTGTTAGTATGTTTAAACTCCATTAGTATGCTAGAATAGTTGCTTAAACTGATAAGATGTAAGTGTTCTCAACATTATGAATAAAGTAGTGTTTGCTTAAATTGGTTAGCAGTTGTTAAAAAAAAGTAATATTATGTAATGATGATAGCACTCCAGGCCCAGAAGATGGGCAGGGTGTTATAGAAAAATATGTAAAATTTAAAACTATTGATGCATCTTATTGACATTTGGATTTCTCTGAAATAATTATTTGAGGTTTTTCTAGAAATTGAGTTATGAACATTAACTTGAGAAAAGATATACAATTGATAAAACAAATTTGAATAAAAATCCGACTATAAAAAGATGATCCATAAAGTAGCCGGGGAATATTTGCAATACAAATTTATTCAAAAAGTTCACGCTATTAAACTCAAGACCACAAATTAAATAAAGATTGATAGAAGGAAAATTTGAACTAAAGATTTACAATGAAATCAACTTTAATTTGAATCAATTAAATTTTTGGGTAATATTTCACCCATGTCAAAATTTCTTTTTGGCCTTAGAATGTAAATTGAAAATCAAAACTTAAAAAATAAATTCCAATAGGTGATCTCAATTTAATTTGAGCCCAATTCAAATTTTGGGTCCAAATTCAATTGCAAAACCAAACTCAAACTTCAATTTAGAAATTGAAATCTAAAAATCAAAATCCAAAATTTGTCTTGGGCCCAGTCTAGCTAACCTATCTTCCCCCTGACTTGGCCCAGCCGATGCCAGCGTGCGCTCACGCTAACCCGACCTGCCCTCTATTCTCTCTCGCTCGGCGCCACGCCACGCCAGGGGGCGCCCGCAATGGCTGACCGCGACGACAATCGTGCCACGTCTGTGTCAGCGCACCGCACGTCCGTACTGGCAAAGGCCCTACCACGCTAGCGCATCACCTTGATCACCACACCGACGACCGCGCCGTGAGAACGACTCTGCTGCTGTTGCATGCCTCGACCCACCATCTTATCGCGCATGCACCTGCTCCCAAGCCGTCCTGTCGCTCCACTACACCCATGCCATGGTGATGCCGGCAACCACTACTCCACCGTGTCATCCCCTCTGCCATGGTTATGCACCACCCATGCCGCCTGGTCGTCGTGCCGGCTATAAAAGCCACATCAAGCTCTCCATTTCCTCCCTATACCCTCCTCTTTAGTCCCCTCCAAGCAATCGCGTTTTCGTTCCCTATAGCTCGCCGACACCACCCTCTTCTCCAACACAGGCCTCCCATCGTCCTCATCAATTTGGTAAGCCTCTGGGCAATTCCTCACGTATGGAGCACGCCTCCAGTTCGCCGGTGCCATGCTTCTTCGGTGCTTCGCTTCAAGCCATCGTCCCCAGAACTCCTTACCGTCCTCCAACTTTGCTGACCACTCCGGTGAGTCCCCAATAGCCTATGATGCTCATCATGCTTCAGATTAGCTCACCACACCATCGGATGCTAGGTTGTCAGGGTGGTCAAGGACCGCCATCGCCTGGCACCATCGCGCCACTGCGGTGGTTCACTGTTGGTCGTGCCGTCACCACGCATAGGTTCACCAAGGACTCAGCAACCCATTTTGGGGGTTGCTAGAGCTTATCGGCGATAAGCGTGACAGTGCTCCACCTCTGCGGGATGGCACTGTAGTGCAGTTAAGGTTAATTCATATAATTAGATTAAGTTAATAGGATTCTTTAGTTTAAGTTAATTAGTCACTAACATGTAGGCCTAATCTGTTATGGAAAACAGTTTAAAACCAATTTAATTTAGTGAGTCAGTGAGTCACTAACATGCAGTCTCGTTCCTATGCCTAGGGCCACTTGTTAGCCACCCATCACTTTCCTTAAAGAAAATAATTCAAAAGGAAAATTAAAAGCCTAAGGGCCTTACTTGTCAATCACTCATAAGATTACCCTCACAAAAATAAACCAAAAACAAATTAAAATCCGGCCAGCCCCACCTATCAGCCTTTGAGGTATTTTCAATAAAATAAATAAATTAAAAACCGTGGGGCCTAGTTGTTAGTGTGACAGACCCTCTCTCATTTGTTTTTTTAGGAATTTCCTGATATTAAGCTTTGGAAAGCTCGTTCTCATCCATCTTAAATCCAATTAAATGAAACTTATTTTTAAATTCATCTAAAATTGAGATCTTTCTAATGGTAGTAAAATCATGAATTTTGAGGCTCATTTGAATTTTCATTTGGATCTTATTTTGCACTCCCTGGTATTTACTCGATTCTCATCGTGGTCGTTTGCTTAGACTACAAAGCCCAAGAAGAGCAGCAGTTCGAGCAGAACTTGGATCCTCAAGACAAATAGCTTGTGACCAAGGCGAGTTAATACTTTGGCTGTTTTGCACCTACATTTTGAATGCGAGTTATATTGATCTAAATTATTAAATTGCATGCTTTTGCTTTATTATGCAAATTATATTCACATTAGCACATAGTTATTTCTTATGGATAATTTCTTAATTATACCCCACCCTTGACTTTGGACATAAAACCATGTCGCCCTAGAGATAATGGTAAATATAATGGTGACAAATCCGTATCTAAGCGCTATGCTTAGTCTTGTTTAGATACTTGGGGCATTAAATTGCCATAACATCATTTCAAACATGAAAACTCAGTTTGAGCAATCACTGGTGGGAAGTGGCTGTTATATTGAACTCAATTATTTTATGCTCCTAAAAATCATAAAACTTGCTTAAATATTTAGGTGGATGGTAAAAGGTGTTGATGCGAATGTAGTACGAGGATGTGTGGTTTGTGGTAGAACATTTCAGATAACTTTAAGGATAGAATCTAGTACGACCTATTAAAGTAAAACAGTGTAACCATAAGTCTATAATTGGTATGATCTGGCCAACTAATTTGCATCAACTCAACATTGTTTCACCATTCGGATGAACACGGGTAGTGTCATTGGATTTAAGATGTCGTATGGTTCAAGAGAGGACCTCTGGAGTGGGTAGATGTAACTGCCCAACGGTAGAAACCTTAGCAGGTGTGGCCCGTTGAGAAGATGCATGGTAAAGACATTATGGTAACCTTCTTGATCTATATGTCTAAGGAAACATGTAGAATATAACAAGATGGCTATCTCTTATGGTTAAAGTATACAATCTCTGCAAAGTAAAAAATGTTCGAACAGCCATACCCATGGTCATGGGTGAGCGTTGGGAACCTGTCGGAGTTAGTATCTATTTATAAAAACTTTGAGGGGTGGAATGAAAAATGATAGGTGAATGTAACCCTAAATTGATTTTCTATGGATGGATGTAACCCAATGATGGGTGAATGTAACCTAGGTAACCAAATTAGCATATGATGGGGGTAACCATGTAAAAGGTGGATGAAACCTGAATTACAATTATCGTTTCTTTCATAACCTTTGGAAAATCTGATTTAGTTAAAATTGCTAGATCTCAAGAATTTCTACTTATAATAGCTCTCAACTAATGGCATTTAGCAAATAAAAGAATTTGATCATTCCTTTGCTCAGCCATACATCTATATTATTGTATTGTGTGTTGGCTTGTGGAGCGCGATTGTTTAGGCTCACACTCGCTCACTTAATTAACTTAGAACTTATAGATCAAGACAACTATACCTACTACACCACTCTAGGAACAAATGGAGAAGAAGATGGTGGAGATCAAGTCAATTTGTAGTATTCTAATCTTTATCCCAGATAGATAGACTTTGATGATGATTGTGTACATATCTATTATCCAGAATTTTGGAGAATAGTAAGACATCATTTACCCCCAGTCGCTTGCCTATAGCAAGGTGGCCTCCCCTCTTGCTTCTTGCTTTCGTTTTCACTTTTGTGTAATGTAAATATTTGTGTGAATTGTGATTGGCCCATATTGTAGACTTTACCCGTTATGAGTTATTTAAACTTTGATATATATTATAAGTGAGTGGTATAGTTCATGCAATGTATGATAAGAAATTTGGAGCACCAAAATTCTGGGATAAACTTCTAGGGCGATGTCTGAGCTATATTTGTATCCTTTTTTTTAAACAAGGTATATTCATAACCTCTGAAAGGAACAACGTTAGAACAAGTAACTTTGTTCACTTACAATCGAAACTCACACGGTACGTGTGCAGCTATGCAGATCCTTGGTCAAAGCTTCAGGCAAGCACATCATCAGTTGATATAATAACCTTGGTGTGCCCAATCTTTGTTCTGCAAGAGCTCTTGTCCGATAAAAGTTCTTCAGTCCTAATTACACAAATATGGAAGAAATAGTAAATGACAAGCAACGAAAACGAGTGTCGTAATTGCGTTGGCAAAGATGCATGTCATTGCCAATCTCTTGGAGCAAAAGGAACAGAAACAACCTACCTACAAAATATAGAGCCTCATCGATGGTATATGATCAATCTTCTCTTTAAATTTACCCTTTTGGAACGTTATAACCGGCCCAGTCATTCTGGAATCCTAACCATCCGCCAGCACAAACGAAAAACAACATAACTGCAACATTTGCAACGGCGACGATGCCTTCCACAAATGAGCTCTGATCAGGACATCACTCACACTTTTATACAGTGAAATTGTGAGTCGAAAGTAACCCGCAATTCATGAACTTAAAACTATGTATAATTATAGAATTATAGTACCTCCTTAATTCCTACACGGAGCAATGCAGTAACTATCAAGACGAGAATAGCAGCGCAGGGATCAACCGGAGTGTCAAACCATTCAAGATGTGCTAGAAAGAAGGGCAGCTTTTCTTGGCCACCAAAAAATAGAGCCTGAAGAAACAAATCAGAGGTTTTTTTGTTATGCATAGTTCAAATATCTGAAGAGATTCCTTTCAGAAAAAAAAAATCTGAAGAGAGCTTACTAGAGAATATTACCAAGTTTGGTGATATGCCACGTGCCACTGACGATCCCCCAATTGTGTACTCCAGAATCAAAGCCCAACCAATCAGCCAAGCAACACTGCCCATAATTTGTCAACAAGAAATACAGAAGAAAAGGTAAGTGAAAACACATAGTTCTTCCTTATCACGGCTGCACATGCACCAGCGAAGCCAGGAAAATATCTAGACAGAAAAGAAGAAGCCGATGGGATTGCGCTTTTTAACTCGTACCTTTCTCCAATGCAAATGTAAGAATAGTGGTAAGCACTTCTGGCTGAAGGGAAACGGCAAGAGAGCTCAGCGTCGCACTAGGCTGAAAGAGCAGCAGCAATGCCGGCTATCAGAAAGGAAACTGTCAAGGCTGGTCCTGCATGCTCACGAGCAACAGTTCCTACTAGGACATAGATGCCGGCACCAATGGTCGAGCCAACACCTGACGACACATTGAAATAACTTAGTCAGACATGACGTATTTTAGACGCACTACCTACTTCTGAAAGTAGAACTCAATGAAGGAGCTAGGGGTGCAAACAGCGGATAATTTTCATCCAACCAACCGATCGAAGACTTGCGGAGCGAATATGAAAGAGATAACCCATCCGTCACTATCTGTGTCTGACTCCGACTCTGAGGAAAAAATATATAATAGAATACAAGATAAGTGATATCCGTCTGTATATATCTATATATCAAGTAATATGAGAAAGTCTGCAGTGACTTCACTTAGGAACAAGATAGTATATAGACTAACTGCCACATCTAAATAGGCGGAGAATACTGAGTACTCTTACTTCGACATCTCGGTGATTAGTCTCTCCGTGTTCATTCTGATTGCACCCTATTGTCCAATGATATATGTAAAAAAGCAGATAATTTTCGTTCGACTGACCATCCGAATATTTATGGAACGAATATGAAATTGAGAAATAGGTATTTGGCATTATCTGTGTTCGACTCCGTCTCTGAGAAAAAAAATGTAGAATAAGATAAAGGATGAGCAATATCCATCTATGCCCACTCCGATTGTACCCCCTAGAAAGAGCATAAATCATCTCAAAAGGCTAAGGTGGCTGAAACTCTGAAACCAGTAACATATGATCGTTAAAAAAACCCTATGTTTAATGCCGAAAAATCCTCAACCATGGACATTAAGACATGTTGGATATCTTGCCTTTTAGTGTTGCCTTTTAGTGCTGCATATGTTATGTGACAGCGAGGTATAGTATTCCGATTCAACTAGTGAATGATCTGATTACACGTTCTCACATTATTCACAAGGGAAAAACAAGATCTGTATCACCGATTGCCACTTGATGCCAATGCGACATATGATCAGGCACCAATTGCAAGAATTACGTCGGTAATAAGTTAACCATTGAGGTACCAACAATCCTAAAATCGCATTATCTAGAAGCAGTCCAGAACGCAACGAATCAGGTCGTGATCCTCCAAGATTAACTAAAGCAAAATAGTATATCAACGACGACCAAACTATCAAAAACCAATAAAATGCAGAGCTTTTTCTGCGCAGAACGAAACGAAATTGGCTACTGCTAGCCACTAGGAGGATGAGAGGCGAATACCAATCGCGGTGAGGTGGGGAACGGACAGCGCCTTGGCAAGGTGTCGGCCATTGCCCCCCATCTGCCGCTGCTCCGGCGCGATCAGCGGAGCCCGCCGGCTTCCGCGGCACAGGCACTGCAAATCCGACCAAGAGAGGCTTCCCTCAATGCCTGACCATCCAAGAACGACAAGTGGAGAGAATGGAGATCAAGAATTCAAGTGGAGAAGATGGGATCACTTTGCAAATCACAGCGCAAAAATTCTCCTAATCTAGTTCTCTTTTTTTTGTGGGGGGGTGGGGGGTGGGCAGGTCGTTGACTTCGTCCATAATAAACCGGTATAGTACGCCATCTTAGAAGAATACAATGCCTCAGTTATACATCTGAAGTTCTGAACTACTAATGGTATGTGGAACTTCTATTGCCAGAAGGTGGGAAAGCCTGTCGTCTTCGTGGAATCTGGGGGTTCCCCTCATTCTCTCCGCCACTGGGTTGGTTTGGAGTTCTGCATTTATCTCCAGAGTCTTTATTTATTGCCCTGGCCACTGCATCGTCTCTGCTTCTCTCAGCTTTAACCTCTCCAAATGTAATGTTCTTCCTAGCTTCGGCGTAATCAAAAGTCTTCAGCAGGTGATTAAATTCAGGTTCTTGCGGCGCCTTGGGGTTCTGTTCAATGTTTCTTCTTTCGTTGATTGATTGGAAGCGTTGCTCGATACCAGAGGAAAGCTCGGGAGGTGACCTAGACATCTCCGTGTCTTCAGGTTCACAGTGGCTCTGTCCATCTTCACTGCGGTTTTCTGTAAGTTGGAGGTCATCTGTTTCAGTGTCCAACTGTATCACTTCTTCCATCTGAGAAGCTGGATCATCATGGATGCTTTCTGGTTCGGGATGCACCGGTTCTTCCACTGGAAGACTAGCGGCCGGAGCTTTTGCACCACCAGAGAAATGATGGAAAGGAAGTAGCACGGAAGATTTTATCTTGTCCACCTTACTCTTATTCTGCAATTGTAACAAAGCCAACGGAAGTCAGGGTGGCTCTGGCCACTAAGCATTTTTAGGAAAGCTAATGAGAAAAACTACTGACTTTATATTGCAAAGCGTCGACAAAAGAAAACTGACAAGATATACATTCATAAAGCCAATATATCAAAGATTAGTGAACCTAAAAATCTGAAGTTCTATTATGTCCTGCTTATTGAAGGATGCAAACATTAAGCACATCTAGCAACATGCTTCTGCCTAGTTTAATTGAATTGACATACACAAAAGCATTTACTCAAAACACAATATTATCAAACTTCTTAATAGCTTTAAGCCAAGATTTGCATAGTGCGAACCAGGATGCACTTTGAACAATTTTCAAGTAGTATTTAAAAAGGAATTAGTAAACTAATTTGCAGTAATTGTGTATTCCTAGATACAAGGTCTAATATCTTCACTGCTCAATTCTGAAGTCCTGATAAGAGAAAAATGTAGACAACAAGCAACAAACAATACCTGCTCACTTAAAAACCCTGGAAAAAGATTCAGCCTTCTTCCAGAAGCTGGTTGTCCTAACAGAGCGCCAAAAGCTGTAGGCCTCTTCGATACTTGAACTGTGGCCTTTGCTACCTGCACAATGCAGTTGTTTAAATACAAGATAAGATATACAGCAAACACAGATGTAAACAGATTTTTCTTGCTGCTGACCACCATTGCTCAATACCTCCTTATCTGCTGGTCCAGTTTCAAGTGTGATGTTCTTCAGCTGTAAATTACCTAAAGAAGCTTCGGTTGCAACATTCCCTGTACTGTGAGAAGCAGTAGCAACATTTGTAATCACTGTGGGAACTACAGCAGATTCATCACTCGGATCAACATTACTTTCACCATTATTAGCATTGACAGCAGAAATCATTTCAGTGTCTTCACCACTGTTCTTCACATTTGCCACCGTTAACTGTACAAAGCCATATGTTAGTATGAGAAGTACCAACAGTAAATCTCAGATCAGAAGTTACTTTAAACATTCCCTAATAAAATTCCAAGAGTAAAGTAGAAGATAGATTCACATAAGATCAGCATAGCGCACCTCTTCCAGCCGCCCCTTCTTTAGCTGCTCAGCTATACTTTCAAAAGCATCAGAATTTGCAACGGCACTCCTGATGATGGAAATGACATGGCCAAGATGACGCTCAAGATACGAATTTTTTGATTTCACTATTCTTTTTAAGTTCCCAGTGGTCAAAGGCATCTGCTTTGCTTTAGATCCAGAATTCAAAGGAAAAGGTTAGCCAAGCTAAGCCATGCATGTAAGCAATTTAAATAAATTAGGAGTACCTATCTCAAGTAGAGTCTTATTGGGTAATACATAACCAGTGCTCTCATCCTCAGCACGAGCAAGACCATCTCTCCATTGGTATAGGCTCTGTGATGGAAAACAATTAAATGAGGTGTAATAGAATGATTTCATTTCAGCTTCTCATCTACATATTAAATAGATTTAACTGGCAGTCTGGCACCCTGGCTAAGCAAAGATATATGAAACAAGATGTGAATCTCATAACTGAAATTTAGATATGGTTTTTCAGTAAGTGAGGACACCTAGAGTTATAAAAACCAGGGACAAGAACAACCCAAAACAATGGAGTATCAATAAGAAATCATCCACAAGGACCAAAATTTGGGCCTGGAAGCACTACATATTCATTTCAAGCAAAACAGCATATGTTTGTGTACTTCTAAGTGAAGAACTTTCATCAAAGGTCAATCATATGTTTGCGTAGTTCTAAGTGAAGAACATTCATCAAAGGTTAAACACCAGTACCGAAAATGTACTTACAGCAAGAACTGCCAGCTGCCTTGCGTTCAGTTCATTTTCTTTCAGCCTGTAATTAAATAAAATCAACATTGTGAAGCTTGAACAGATTTATTTTTAACAAAATTACGGTAAAACAGGCAAGATACAAACCCATGTATGTAAAGGTATGATGAATCAGTCAGCAGCTCCTTCTCATATAGTTGCAGGCAAATTTCATTGCTGCGCTTGCAAACCTGCAGTAACGGCAGACACATCAGTCGACTTGCTTTTAGTTCAATAGTTCATGTGCTTCCATAAGTAACAAGAGTGCAACAAAAGAATGAGCATGTGTGCTTCATTGCTCTACAAGTCTAAGTTCAACAAGATAAGAGTACACATTCAATGATTCAATAACCAAAATAAATCAGACACCGCATAGAAGTTGTTGCTGGCAGAGGCAGATAATACAGAACAGTGAAGTCAAATAACTTGACCATCAGACAGGGGAACAAAGAAAAAAGTAGTGAGCAAAAATCTTACCTCTAAAAGAAGATCGTTTTCACCTGAAGACTCCTTCACCAGTCTCAATCTCATCAGATCATATATATACAGCAGATAGTGTGTATCTTCTCTAGCGTACCTACATAGAGTAAGCACAATCAGATACACTTGATGAAAATAATTGGTGAGAGTGGAGTCAGCAAAGAAAAAAAAGAGAGAGAATAAAACATGTGGCAATCCAAGGAAATCCATGAGGAGTTCAAGGCACTGTACTTGATCATTTCATCAGGAAGTGGCCTCAACCTCCAATCTGCACTCTGATATCTGCAAGGACATGACATGTATGTCTTAGTCAAATTTTTCGAAATAGATTTCATGACATGATAGATAAGTAGGTGCAGTGTACACTAGAAGTGTTCAGGAGGTAAATGAGAATTAATAAGTACTCTTTGTTTGCTGTCACTCCACAGAAATGATGCAAAAGATGCTCCAGGCTGTTGCGGTCCATCTGTAAGATTCTTGAAGCCTGTTTGCAGTTGGAGGGGGAGATCAAGCTTCAGTTAATGTAACATCAAAACAATTATTTACCAAAAGAATCAAGTATGAAGAAAAACGAAAAGTAACAGAGCTGAGATGCAAGGACCATGCTGCCATCCATCCTATGCTGCACTATACCTGGCCTGTGTCGAAAAGGTTGCATATGTATATGCCAAAGTCTCGTTGGAGCCATATTATATCACGACCTGCGCCATGCATTACCTAGTTGTCACAAGAGCAATGAGAACTACAATTTTGGGGTATACAATAAAACACAGATATACAAAAAAAAGCATACTATACCTTTTTCTTGGTTGGATCTTTAAAAGGTTCTCTTAAGTAGTCCCCAAGATATTTACGAAGCTTAAGAGTGTCCACAATAAAGTCCTCTGTTCTTGTTGAAATCTGCATCAAGCAGGTCAGACCCTGAAAAGACCTATAATGGTTGTGTTCCAAATCGACCTGAAAACAACAGGAGGAAAGACAAAAAGATTTAAGTTAACAAAGACAGCACCCAGACCCAAAAAAATTAATTTTATACAGTACTGCAAGTCTGCAACATAGAGAGCATAAAAGGACTGCAGACCATTGCCTACCACTATGTGTAACGCATTGTGAAAAATGTGAATTTTCTTCTGGGAAATGTAATACATTGAAAAAAAGGGGGAATGCAAGTTAACTACCTTTGAGTATTAGGAATGTAGGAATAACTCGTGGCAGCAAAGGTGGAGTGGACAAGGCCAAAAAAAAAAAAAACTAACCATCCCATGTAAAATTCAAAGGTGGCTGCTAAATGTAAGCCCCAACGTCAAGGCCATATGACCTAACAATAATAGAAAATCCATCACATTCACCACCAAGGTCTGATGATTATTGGCAAAAATGGTAACATTTTGGTGACTGATAGGATCAATAGACCAATACAACCGACATGTTGCTTCCATCAAACAGTTCATAGGTGGTGTGAGCATCTTCAGATTTTGGCCAAACTGTCAAAGAAGGGCTACATTTGAAATGTGGAATATGATTATTTAACTCTCAATGTCTGTGCCTTAACAGCTCTAGTATGAAAAAACAATGCCCTATTGCATACAGAACTTAGCAGTATATTGATGGTTTCAACCCTGATCTTCACAATGAACAAAGTAAATAGACTTCTGAATACTTTCTCACAAAACAACATCAACATAAGCGTTATTATTATCATTTCAAGGTAAGTTGTATATCAAATTGTCAACTAGACAATCGCTGGGGTAGTGTGGCATAAGCAAGAATCAAGAACAATATTCGCTTGTATGAAGTCAAAACAAAAAAAATGTTGAGTTAAAACTAGTAAAAACTACTTACAGCAAACTCAGTTGCACTCTTCAGCTTCGTCGCTAGCACCTCCAAGGTTTTCAGGTCTTCAACAAACATAAAAGGGGTTTCATCTAAAGCAGGAGGTTTTACTGGCTCGCTTTCAGTAGCATTTCTGTCAATTAATTGCTCAATGGGGACTTTCTCCTGCAAAGAGAGAACCACGTCACACCACTCTTCACATACATGCAAATCAGTTGTTTGGCACATTTGATAATTCATATATAAACGAAGAACAAGAAAACAGCCCCCTTCTCTCTAATTTGTGTGGTGCTGACTTTTAACTAATGATATTGCTGAAGAGGCATCTTCTGCTCTTTCATTTTCCCATATTCATAATGGTTCTTCATTTCATCCATACAATTTTGCAGCCAATCAAGTCTCCACTAGGCCATACTCATGTGACACACTTGTCAGCTTTCTATTTCCATTGCACATTCTATTTCCGCATAATCAGAGTATCAGATGATACATCATCGTTCATGTTCAATACTTGCCGATCTTCCAAATGCTAGAGATTCTCTACGTGCCTCACTAAACAAAAGACTGCTCCTTTACTCCTTCCATGCATCTTTCATTCTAATCACACTAATCAGAAACTATCGGCAGAAAGATGTGATGTGAGATTAGCAGAAATGTATGCAACAAATACAAACCAATGGGTGGACAGCATGGGTTCCATCATCGCTCCGCTCAAGCCAGACATGCTCGAATGGCTTGCTCGTGTTATCCACCACAATGCGGTACACGTCCTGCGGCCGTGGGATGGTGGGGATGTGGAAGGGCACCTTCGCCTTTGTTCCCGGCGCGGCCGCCTTGTCCTTGGTGGCCATTCTCACCAAGCCAGAACCCCCAAAGGCCTCACCTTTACCAACGCCTTCCTCGCCACTACCCATCTTCTTCTTCTTCTTCTTGCCGTAAACAACCTGGAACCCGTCTCCCGCCGCCTCCTCCGGCGCGGCCTTCCGTCCGTCAGCCTCTTCCTTCCCCCGCAGCGCCCTGAACTCGTCCATGGAGGCGCCGAACAGCTCGAGCAGGTCGTCGTTGTGGCTGACGACCCAGTCGTGGGCGTCGTCGAGGTCCTCCCGGGGGAACGGCGGCTGCTGCTTCGAGAGGAGCGGGCTGGAGCCGAGGATGCCGAGGGAGGAGTCGGCCCTGGCGGCGGCGGCGCCCACGGGAGACTTGAAGGAGGGGAAGTTGTTGTAGAAGTGGAAGTCGCGGGAGGACGGGAGCGCGCGGGAGCGGCCGGAGAGGCGGGCGGCGGCGGCGGCCAGGGCCCCCGACGAGGCCTCGATGGCCGCGGCCGACTTGTTCTGCTTCCACGGTGGCGGGGCCTCGTCCGCATCCATGGCCAGTTTGGGTGGGGAAAGTGGCGGTTTAGGGTTTATGCGAGAAGGCGGGGGCAGCTTGTACCGTGTGCAAGTTACGTGTGAATCGAGGCCACCTTTTTTTTTTTTGGCTTGTTTTTTAAAACTGTTTTGAATTATCACACGTTTCGAATTATCTAAGGTTCAATCACACAAATGTGTTTGCGCAAAGGTGAAAATAACGTGCGCAGTTTGGTAGTGAGATTTAAATTTTGAGCTCCTACTTTTACGGCTGGGGAATAGGGATGTGGTCACAGAGGTAGCGTGTTCAAAACTTCAAATACAAGATGTAAGGGTTGTTTGGTTGCTAGTCATATTTTGCCAACAAAAATTATCACACTTGTCTAAGTTGAGGTGCTCAAATTCTTTGCCACACCTTAGCAAGCCTAAAGGAATCTTGCCACACTTTTTTGAGTCATTAACGCGTGGGACCTAGTTTGCTGGAAGGGAATCTTACCACAACTGTGGCTGCAACCAAACAGCTCCTAAAGTTAGTCAAACTTGCCTAACCTTAGACGTGGTAAACTGTGGCTGGCAACCAAACACCCCCGTAATTAGAATTAGCTGCAGATGATAACAACGTGACAAGAAAGAATTGCGTATGTTCTAGGCTGTTCAATCATATTAATTACATAACCGACCGTTCTTTAAGACCCGTTTAAAAGCTATGTGATTTTTTATTATAGATTTTAATCGAAATGATATTATAGTGGTGGTTATGTTTTTTTGAAATATTTAATTAAAATAAATACAAATAGAAAAATGTAATTAAAAATATTGTTGCATCTCTATAAATAATATAAAGTAAAAAATATTTACTATTATAAAAGAATGAGTTGGTGGTTGTATATTCATTCTCTTCCAACCGCTCTATTCGCTCAACTTCTCACCATTTCTTCACTTTCTTTATATATTTAATGAGTTTTGTTGTAACGCACCATATATAACCAGTCATATTAAAAAGTTAATGTATTTTAAATAGCTTCTACTTAACTGTGTAGAACGGGCCGAAGACTCACCCGTACTGATACATTACAGAGATTAGGGAATAGTTTCTACAAACAAAAGCATGAAGCCTAGGGTACAGCTTCCTGAGTTACATTGTTGTAGCTGTTGACCTACTAGGCAATGGTACCTTGCCATGTAGTTAGAATGAAAGGCGTACCATTCAGATGGAGCTGCACGTCTCGCATCTTTGACTAGTCCACGCGATTTTAGTGGACTTAAATATTTAAATTCTATTTATTTATAAGAAATAGTATGTAAATAATTGTATATGATTTTGGTTTATAAAACTGAACTCGGTATATTTTTTACTATAATTTTTCTATTGATCTTGTCTTAAAAAACGCACCGTCTAAAAACTAGTTACTGTAGCAGTATAAACATAAGTCAACTTTAAACTTAAAAAACCTAGTCTATATTTGTTTCTAAAAAAACTTAAAAAACCTAGTCTATATTTGTTTCTAAAAATTATTTTTTACAATAAATGAATTTTCTATATTATATAATGTTAAACAAATGTATTTTCAAGACAGAGTCTACTAGTCAATTAGAGAACACACTACAACAACTTCACTTAGATCGGCTAAAATTGTACGTGAGTATCTTTTTCTCTACAATCTTATATATAAACTATTGCTATTTATAAATCAAAATCAAAAACTAAATCTAAAATTCCATGTGAACGAAACCATATTTTTATTTAAAGATCACGGGCTCTTTATCTAGTAGCATAAAAGGCACAAATACGCACACAAACGTAGGATGATTGCAGTTTTGTACCCAAGGAAAAAGATCCATTAGGAAGTCTATTGATCAATGTCTTGGATTGTTGAATGTTCATGCCGAACTTTTTCATCCCTCGAGAACCGAGCGCTACTCAGTCGGTGAAGTTTTTTTTTTTTGATAAGTCAGTCGGTGAGGTTGTCGTCGAAAGTCCCACTCATCCACGCTCAAACCCAGATAGGCAGATAGCTACATGCATTAGCTCCGACCAAATTTCAAAAAAAAAACCTCATGTCCGTTCAATTTAAAGGTTGACTTTCTTTCTCTTTTTTTTCCCAATCGTGAAACTGGTTTCCATTCTGCCCAAAATCCCAATCGTGGACATAGCAAATTAGCAAGTGACGATGCAGGATCCGTTCTTTAAGTCAAAAGCTGACGACTTTTGGCTTTTGCTATAGTACCTAACTTTTAAACGGAGTATTTTCTCAAAATAGGGTCTACAAGTTAAACGATCTACACGTTAAAAGCCCAACATCTGTACCAGCCAAAATCGCAAGTGAGTATCTGTCTCTCCGTAATCTATACCGTAAACAGTTAAAATTCAAAAATTTCTGCAAAAAGCCATAAGCCGTAGCCGAAAAGAACAGGCCCACAATCAGAAAGAAACGGAATTGAGATCCTAGATGGATAGCGGTGCCGGGCTACCGCCGCCTACCGGGCACTCGTGGCGTAAGTAACAGGACAACAATGACGTGGTACTTGTAGGCCCTTCTTTATAGCTTTTGCTTTTGGTTTCTATCTTCAACAAATTATATAATTTAAATTTATTTAAAACTTTGAAATTGAGTATGGTTTTTCAAAGGTATACATTTTATTTGAATTGTTATAAATGGATATATACCCTACAGCTGATATTTTCAAGAAATACATTCGAATTTAGGTTAAATTTGCGTATATGAAATCATGGCGCCTACGCATCAGGCTGCATATACATATATTAGTGATGTAGATACTCCTCATTTCCCCTCGATGAATGAAGGTTTTCTAGAAAATTTTCCCAAATTATTGTGGAAACTTTTAGACCTCAAAGCGAAGAGGTGATTTTACTCTCGTTAGTCATTTATATGTATTAGCTAAATTGTCATCGTTTGGTATGAGTACAAAATATTGTATTACCCAGAACATCGAGTCATCGTCATCGAACTCGACCTGCTCCACCACCATGCTCAGTCTGCACCGTACAATTAGTTTCGTGCCACATTCAATTGAATTTTAAGAGGAGGGGAAGGTTGTTGGGATAAGTTAATTTGTTTTTGTTGGAGGTGATTTTTTGTTTGTTATAATTACCGCTACATTTTTTAAAGTAGTAAGCATATAATTTTTTTACTACCACACTCTAACTTTCTTAAGTGTTTTTGAAAGAATAAACTCTAATCATGCACATTTCCATCCTTATAAAGCTTCATGCAGAATTCCTTCTCTAAAATGAGCTTAGTGTACGATCTCCTTCCGCCCATATATTTTTTTCGATGTGAAGGAAATTTTGGTTGACGAAAATGGTAAAAAGCTGAATGAAAGGAACTTTAGGTTGTATTAAAACGTACATGTGAACTTCAGTGGTATAAAACTGAATTCGAAATCTCAAAACGGTATGGAGCTAATTTTCCTTTTTTAAAAAAAAAGACGGATTACATAGATATGGCCATAAACCCATGAATGACCAAATCACGAGTTCGCCTGGCTACATATCTCCCGTCGAATGAGTTTAATGTTTTGCACCGAGATAGCACATAGTCCCCAAAAAAACAAAATGACGACATTGTTCTCAAGGAAAAAGTGCAGTCTTCCCCGTTGACATTGTAAGAAAATGTGATGAAATGTTAGTCCTCCCCGTGCAGTACTCGAAACGAGATCAATGTGGTGAAATACCAATACAAAAAAAAAGGCTCCTATTGCCGCTAAACTCAACTTACCTCTGGAACCGTGATTCAAATTCTTAGCCCCAACAACAACGACTCTATTCATTTTCTTTTTGGTTGTCTGTCTGATGTGTGATGGATTTTAACTATGTTTTTCAAAATAACAGTAAAGAGTGGAAACATCGACATGTACGGCGCATACGATTTTAGGTTTAGAAAGCCGTTTGAAAAATTCACTTTAAAAATTACTCTATTTATTTTCACGTTTAAATAAACAAAAAACTAACAGTCTAATCCGGACCAACAACAGCAACCGCCATGGGTTCAAAAAAACCACAAAAAGGGAAATCGGTTTGAAAGAAAACAAAGGGGGAAAGTAAAAAACGGCGAGTGATTGATTCTACCAACGGTCCTTTGCATTCCCCCAATGAATGCAACTGCCATTTCTCAACACGCAACTAGACAAAATTATTTCAGAATCTTGTTCATTTTTCCTTTACAGAAGGAAAAGAAGCCCGCAAATTCGAAAGAATGGTAAAAAAAAGAGAGAGAGAGAAGAGAGCCCTTTCCGCTCCCACCTAAACACACAAAAAAGAAGCTGGAAAAAGGAGCGATGTGTTAGGAAACCTGGACTCTATCCAGAGTCCTGATCTAATTGGGCACCCCACCGTAGACTATAAATAGGGACCTAGACCCCCTCATTATGTACCCGATGCAATCTAAAGCAATAAAGAAAGACCAAGAGTTCTCTCTGCCTCTCTGTGTTCAATCTATTATTCTGTGATTCTGTGATTGATTCGTTCTTGTTCTAAGCAGAGGAATCGTTGGATGGTCGCGCGGCGGTTTCTCAACACGTTATCAAGACGACTTTGCTCGTGAACGAGGTAATCATCGAAACACGATTGAATTTCTAGATCGCTTTTGAATCAGTATTTTCTTTCGCGTTCTAGATTGAATCTATACGGTGCAAATCCGCCCTAATCTACCGCGAGCAGACTTGAAGTCGCCGGCACAATGCCGATCGGTAGATTGTGAAACGGGGTAGATGTTGATTGCACTGTAGATTAGAAACGATGCAAATCCGCCCCAAATCTACCGCGAGCAGATCTGAAATCGCCGGCACAATGTCGATCGGTAGATTGCGAAAAAGGGGTAGATGTTGATTGCATCTAGATTGGAAACGGAAAAATTTATGCATTGGTTTTCCTATTTGGTAATTGCACGAGAAATTTTGCATCCTCCTCTGTTCGATCCTGAATGACCATGGCACGAAAGAAAAAAAAGGGACAACACGGCCGCCGGCCGGCCACTACTGGCCGACTGTTGCCTCCTGCAAGAGGCGCCGCCATCACTGGATTTTGGCCTAGGACGACACGCCCCCGCACGGGCTGCCGCCTCCCGCACGAGGCGCATTCACCGTCGGCCTTGCCGTTGGTCGCCATCCGAGGTAGATGCGCCCGAAGTGCCTCCGTCGGCCTGGAGCCCGCACGCCTTGGCCGCTGAAGAATCTGCAGCCCGCAGCCGCGCCGTCCGGTCTTGGTCCACGAGAGTACGCCGCCGTGCACGAAGCCGCGTCGTCTCACCGGCCTGAATGCCGCCTCGCACCGCCGCGCGTTGTTTGGTTCCTCTACGCCGCCACGGTCCCGCTGCTCCACCGGTTGGAGCGGCCGTGGTGCTCGGTTTCGCCGCCCGTCGCCTTGATCTAGCCGCCGCGACGTGCGCTTCCCGGATGTCTCGGCCTTGCAGCCGCCGCGCGCGCCGCCGGGCACCTCGGCTCACGCGCGCATGCGCGCGCGCCGCCCGAGCGATCCGGTCCTCGCCGCCAAACGCGCCGCCGGCGGCCCTTCCGCGCCACCGTGCGAGCGCCTCGCGCCCGGCGGTTTCCCGCTCGCGCCGGCCACCGCGCCCGCGCGGTGCTTGCCGCCGCCGGCCCGGCTTCTTCCTCGCGCGCGCGCGCGCGTCGTGCGCCGCGCCGCGTCACTTGCCCGGTCGCCCGTCGGTCGGCCGCGCAGCCACGAGACGACGGCCGACGCCCGGCTTCCTCGCCGCTCCCGCACGGCCGTTCCGCGGCTGCTCGGCACCTCGCTGCATGGCACCGCTCCCACGCGCCGCCTAGCCGCCCGGCCCGGCCGCGCTGCGCCACTCGAACCCGCGCCGCCGGGCGAGTTGTGCCGCCGCCACGAAAAAAGCGGGATGGGGAAACCCTACCGAGTGGCTTGAGGTGGCGGGTGGGCTAAGCCGGACGGGCCAAATGGGCGACTAACGAGCCGAGAGGAGGAGCAAGCGGCGGGAAGGAGAGAAGAAAGATGGGCCACGGGAGGAAATAAAGGGCCAAAGAGAAAAAAGGGGAAGGGATGGGCGTGCCAGGGTTATTTGCGGAAAAGTCCTCCGTCTCTCGAATATTACAAAGAAGCCCTTAATTATTTAATTTGAGTCTCGAATTTTGCATAAAACGCCGTAATTCCGAAAATTACGTATAAGCCCTCAAATTTACAGTGGGTCCAGAATTTTGCAGAAAACCCTCAGTAAATCAGAAATTGCGCAAAATTTTCTCGAATCGAAATTTTTGCAGAACCCTCTCGGGATTGCGAATTTTTGAAATTTTATATTTTAGCATAAAAGGGCCTCGGGAATCTGAATTTTGAATTATTTTTTAACATTTGAAGCTTATTTATTTATGCCATTATTATTCTTTGTATTTTCTGTGTTTATTTACTGTTTTGGTTAATTGTAATTATTTAAATTGCTTTTAATCGCTGAAATTAGCAGTAAAATTATAGAAAATGCATAGAAAATTCTGGAACATTACGAGAACCTTTTGTACCATTTATTTACATGATGAATTATTAGTGCATGTCTACAGTGAAGAGACTTATACACATTTAGATGACTAGCATCACGAACTGGAAGATTTGAGGAGCTGGCCTAGCATGGCCAAAACTATCTGATGTAGGCATCCAATGTCGAGATTGTGCTTGGAGCCAGGAAGCTCCGCGCGACTATTGGGATTGGCGGACTGAATGACGCCTAACCCACGCCTAAAGAGAATGATCAGGCACTTCATTTTCTCAGGCACCACTTCTGCCTCACTCTCAAGAATGAGTACATGGTAGAGAATAGTGCGCTAGCACTCTAGACCGCACCCAAGAAGCAGGTTTGAGAGGCTAAAGTACACCATTCTTACTCAAGCAGAGTAGGAGTGGATCAGACTAAGGTTTGCCGACTTTAAGACGGTCAGGGAATACAATTCTGCCTTGCACAGGATTTGTACTCCAATACATAAAATTAAGAAAATCCTTCCACCCAAATGAAGTACAATCCGCACGTAATTATCGTCAAGATGGCTATGAGGAATACGTCGAATTGACCGATATGATGCAAGTTGCGGAGGCTCGGGACAACGTTCTCTGTAAGAACTACGTCACTCAGCCACCTGGGAGCTCCGTTGGTCGTGAAGCCAACACTAGGAGCAACAAGGTGCGAAAGCCCTTGATAGAGAAAAGGGGAAAGAAGGGTAAGACCGCGACCGTAAAGGCAAATCGGATGCTCCACGTGAGAATAAGGCTAGCAAGCCAAAAGCGGGATGGCAAAGGGCACATGAAGCCCACTGCATCGGTTGAGGAGAGCGTTACGGCGGTGTCACTGCGATGGTGTTTGAGACCATTACGACAGAAGACCTCTCTCGACCTAGAAGCGAGCACCGTCGATTTCTCTTGAAGAGAATGTCAACCAGAAAATATCAGAAAAAGTCTTACGCACTGAATGCATTCAGACTTTAATTGTCATTTATTTTGTGTGGAAGAATACGTTAGAATTTGCATGGATGGTACTTAAGAATTGTTATCTTTCTTGTGATGGTTGGATGATTTTTGGAAGAATTCATTCATTTATTCAGTTTATTAATGGCATGATATGTTCTGATATTGGAGTATCTTATTTATGTGTTGATTGCCTTCTCATGCATATTAATAAAATATCCTATATTAGAACGCGTGTAGCGCCTTATGAAGGAAGTGTGCTTAGCTAGTAGCGGCATAACGCATATCATCTTAAGAGAGACTAAGTATTTCTAGTCGTTCTGTAAGAGCACTGGCAGCCTTACGACAATCGCCGGAAGCGATGCATGAATAATTGGTTCCAGAAGAGCCACATGGGCACAATTTTGGTCATTGAAGAAGTCTTATTGTACCCAGAATCGACTAGAACTCTCCTAAGTTTTAAGATTTTCCGCGCAAATGGTTTCCACGTTGAGACTGAAGAAGAGTACGGTAAGAAATACCTGCTCATTATGACGCGCAAAGAGAATGAAAAGAAACGTGTATTAGAAAAACTTCCTTCATTAGAAACTGGGCTATATTATATCACAATTAAAGCGCTGCAGCGCGTAATCGCGAAAATAGTGTCTAGAAGCTCGAACTCTTACGTCTCGGCATGACAGATTAGGCCACCCAAGTCTTAGGATGATGAGAAACATAATAACTCGCATGGGCATAATATTAATGTGAAGAATTTCCCGAATCATGAAGATTTTGTGTGCCTTGCATGTGCCACCGGGAAACTAATTACTAGACCCTCCACTCTGTAAGTGAAGGATGAAGTCCCTGCATTCCTGGAACGTATCCAGAGAGACATTTGCGGTCCCATTCAGCCCATCTTAGGGTTATTTAAGAATTTTATGGTGCTCATTGACGCTTCCTCGAAGTTGTCATATGTGGATTTTGTTGTCCACAAGGAACCACGCCTTTGCAAAATTGATCTCGCAGATCATTCGCATCAGAAATGCGTTTCCAGATCATCATATCAAGTCCATCAGAATGGACAACGCTGGCGAATTTACTTCAAAGGCATTTGATGATTATTGCATGGCGATGGGAATTGCAGTTGAGCATTTGGTACCGCATGTCCATACCCAGAATGGTTTGGCAGAGGCTTTAATTAAGATAATTGAATTTATTGCCTGACCCCTCTTGCATTAAAAGTAATTTGCCAGCTACATGTTGGGGACACGCAGTCCTTCATGCAGCGAATCTCATTAACCTTAGACCTTCGGCCTACAACATCCATTCACCTATGCAACTAGCGCAAAGTGTCACCACCGAAAATTTCCCAACATTAGGGGGAGGAAATCAACCCCTTGATGAAGAATGTCGGGAAATTATGTGGCAAGCCTGGGAAATCCATGCAGAAGACCCATGCATTAGTGAAGCAAATAGAGAAGTCCAAAAGACAAGAGAAGTCCAGAAGACAATCGATTTGCAAGAACTAGCAAATCAACTGCTTGATCACTTTAGTGATTTGAAGAGCGTGACTAAGTCGCATGTGCCTGCACGCACTGCACCGGAGAGGGTTGAAATACCAAAGAAACAGAAGGTATCCCTAATCTCGTCCAGAGGCCTCAGAAAAATAAAAAAGAGGACGAGAACTCCGGTTCCTCGAATTCTTAGTAACCGGGGACGCCTGGTGAAAAAGGATAAGAGGGATTTATCACAGCCGATCATTGAAGTCCCCCAGAATGAGAAGGGGAGCCAGTTGAGACCTGGCACAAGTATGGCACCTTCAGAAAAGGGCATACCGGATCTGAATATCCCCATCGGCATGGATGTGTGCGCACACATCAGAGCCGAAAAACTAAAGGGACTTGCCACCGCAATTGAAAGAAGCGATGTGTAAGGTAAAGCTCCAGTAGAACCAATCGCTCCAGAAGAAGCAACTCATGAAGAAATAGCTATAAATTATGTGCACACGGGAGAGTCCCTGAATAGGACAACCGCTAATATCGATATCTACTTCGCAAAGAAAATTGCCACCATCATCGATCTTGATCCCGAGCCTGCATCACTCGCTGAATGTAAGAAAAAAAATCAGATTGGGAAGATTGAAAAAAGGCAATAGCAACTGAATTGCTATCTTTGAATAAAAGAGATGTGTTTGGGCCCGTATGCCGCACACCTCCCCACATACACCCCATTGGGCACAAGTGGGTATTTGTTCGAAAGAGAAATGAAAGAAATGAAGTAGTGAGATACAAAGCAAGGCTGGTAGCCCAGGGTTTCACTCAACGTACTGAAGTTGATTATGAAGAAACCTACCCCCAGTCATGAGTGGAATTACCTTTAGATACTTGATCTCAATGGCAGTGAACTTGAACTTGGAAATAAAATTGATGGATGTTGTGACTGCATACCTCTACGGTAACTTGGATTCGGAGATTTATATGAAAGTCCCTGAAGGAATCCCTCTCCCGAACCAAGACAGAGCAAATAGAAATCTGTACAGTGTGAAACTCGAGAAAGTCACTTGTATGGATCAAGCAATCTGGAAGAATGTGGTATAATCGCTTGAGCGACTTTCTCTGCAAGAAAGGCTACACGAACAATGATGACTGTCCTTGTGTATTTATATGGCGATCCCAGAATGGATTTTGTATAATCTCTGTGTATGTAGATGATCTGAATATCATCGGGACAGCCGAAGACATAAAAGAAGCAAGCTCCTACTTGGAGTCGAATTTGAAATGAAAGATTTGGGCAAGACCAAGTTTTGCTTAGGCTGCTGACTTGAGCATGTCCTGAAGGAGTCTTGGTACATCAGTCGACCTACACCTGAAGGTGCTTGAAAGGTTTGGCTTTGAGAAGGCATTTCCTCGAAAGTACCGATGATCGGTGAGGTCTTACTGAGAAGAAAAAGATCCTTTCCGACCAAGGGAAGATAGGGAGGAAGTCCTGGGACCGGAATTCCCATACTTGAGTGCGTGGGAGCATTCATGTATTTAGCAAACCGCACTAGACCGGACATTGTATTTGCCGTGAACTCATTAGCAAGGTCAGTCTGAGAGCCCACCAAAAGGCATTGGCGGGGCATAAAGGACATTTTCCGATACCTCCAAGGTAGCAATGACTTGGATTGTTTCTGAGAAAGAATCAAGATCTCGAACTTGATTGGCTATGCAGATCTTTGGGTATCTGTCGGACCGCATACCGCTAAGTCACAAATAGGCTATGTATTCTGTGTGGTGGAACCGCAATTTCATGGAAATCGTCTAAGCAAAGCACAGTAGCTACTTGACGAACCACTCGTAAATTATAGCATTGTATGAAGCCGCACGAGTGCGCAGCTCCGCCGAATGATTCACCACATCCTGCGGTCATGTGGGATGAACATTGTGCAAGCCTCCACAATTATCTATGAAGATAATGCGACTTGCGTTGCACAAGTGCAAGCGGGCTATGTGAAGAGTCATCTCACAAAGCATATCAACCCCAAGTTCTTCTATGCACATGAATTGCAAAAGATGGACGAGATTAAAGTATCTTGCATACTAAGTCATGTGAAAATCTCGCAGATTTATTCACTAAGTCACTCCCGCATCTAGCTTTGAAAGGTGCGTGCGTGGAATGGAATGATGAGACTTAGAGAAGTGCGAGAATCTGGGGAGAATTCTCACAAGCCCGCTAATAAATCTTGATCATGAAGATTAAGTAACCAAAATAAAGTCTTGCAGACCAAATGAATTTGGGTGAATTGTACTCTTTTTCCCTTGATGAGTTTTCCATGAAGTTTCTCGACCAAGGTTTTTAACGAGGCAATTCGTGCATCGTGACATCACATGTATCATGTACTCTTTCTCCAAATTTTTCCCACTGGGTTTTTATGGAGTTTTGACGAGGCATGGGCATGTTGGGTGAGTGCCCAAGGGGGAGTGTTAGGAAACCTGGACTCTATCCAGAGTCCTGATCTAATTGGGCACACCACCGTAGACTATAAATAGGGACCTAGACCCCCTCATTATGTACCCGATGCAATCTAAAGCAATAAAGAAAGACCAGGAGTTCTCTCTGCCTCTCTGTGTTCAATCTATTATTCTGTGATTATGTAATTGATTCGTTCTTGTTCTAAGCAGAGAAATCGTTCGGACTGGTCGTCAGCGACGGTTTCTCAACACGATGCACGTGCTCACCGCCCCTCGTGCCGCCAGGCCAGCAGCACGGCGGCTGCGAAAAAGCCGCAACCGCAACACAAAAAACGCCGCCGCCTCCTTGCTCCTCCCACCCAAAAAATTCGGCTCAGCAGCAGCAGCAGCAGGGGAGCCTTCCACCTCCAATGGCGGCCTCCTCGCGCCTCCTCGCCCCTGCCCCCGCTGCGCTCCCTCGCCGCAGCTCTCCCCTTGCCGCCGCCTCCTCGAGCTCCTGCCGTTGCCCGGCGCCGCGCGTCGGCCGCCCGCCCACGTGGCTCTCCCCCCGCCGCCGCCCAGCGCCCGCGGCAGCCGCCCGCCCGGTGAGCCTCTCCACTACATCCTCTTCCTCCCTCGGAACGCGTCGCCATTTAGCGATTTGGTCTCCCAAGCTAGTCGTCGAATCGCTGTGCTTGGAGACGCGCGCTGCGACCTGGGTCAGCCCTAGGTCAATCTATTCGCCGTGTGGGGGATCGGTGGTGCATCACGGATTTCTCTCTCTCGATCAGCTAGCTACTCGGTGCCTATGCCTCGCGACTTTGCTGCGAGGGTGCTGATGATTCATTGTGCTCTGTGTGTTTCTGCAAGGCGAGGTTTTGCGGGAATGTTGGTTACGAGTGGCCGGCGGTGCTCGCGGGTTCGACCAAATGGGGGTCGAGCAAGGGTTTACGCGCCGCGGGGACGGGTGGCGATGCTGGGGATCAAGCTGGTGTGGACGAGGAAGAAGGCGGTGATGGAGTCCGTGTTACCAATGAGGCCCTTCGCGCCTCCATCCGAAAAAGCAAAGAGGTGCTGGTGATGCACAGGAAGCTACTTGAGCAGGTATCCTTTCTATATTTTGTTGCTGAAATCGAATGCATTTTTCGATACAGATTGTTTTAGATGATACATCTCTCTGAAGCTCTGATCCAGCGGGTTGCTTTGCTACAACAATTAGTGAAAATAAAATGTTGCAGTAAATTTTATTAATCTAGTCTAATGCACTGTTACCTGGCCTGTGGCCTTCCTATATATATAGATGTCTTTAAGGTACACAGACTCGAATTGTTTGAAAAAGGATAAATATTGCTATAGTCTAATTCACTGTTACGTGGCCTGTGGCCTTCCTTTATATATAGATGTCTTTAAGGTACACAGATTCGAATTGTTTGAAAAAGGATAAATATTGCTATAGTCTAATTCACTGTTACGTGGCCTGTGACCTTCGTTTATATATAGATGTCTTTAAGGTACACAGATACAGACTCGAATTGTTTTCAAAAAGATAAATATTGATATGAATGTCCTAAAACTATGATTTATTTTTAGTCGTTGGATCACCTATGAATCTCCTCATTTAGACAGAAGAATGCTAGACATCCAAGTTAGTTTTGAGTGTCAGAATCTTGTTGTCCTTGTATCTGCTGTTAGGCCTTCTAAATTGGAACTAATAACCTTTTTGAGTTTGAATTCCGGACTCTACACTGAACCATATGTGCACTCCAAGCAAGGCTTTACTTGCAATTAGGACAGGTTACAGTTCTGAGGAACAAGGTGATGCTGGTGGTAATGGGGGCTTTGCACCAATGAATCACTCTGTGCCACCATCTGTAGAAGGAAATATGAACTGCTGATGCACAGAATCTATTGCAGAAGGTGTCTCTCATATGTTCTTGCTGGAACCTAACATGTTTCTTAATACACATTGGGTTACATCTTAATACAGATTGGTATTAAGATTGATGATGCACAGACAATTTGGGAGTGACTTTGCACTGCAAGCCTTTAACTATGGGCTCTTTGCTCATCAGTTATCACTTGCTCTTTTTTTTTGGAATTAGATGTTCTCTTAAAATATGTTTACGAGGAGTATGTACATGTAGTATACGAGTATTTAAGACTATATAGGTGGTATGAACAATTTTTCAGAGGTGGTATGTACATTTTTTTTTCAACATACTCCTTTTTATGTACGTATATAAAGGTATTTACAAAATACGCTAAAAACTATGGACTCTCTTGCAATTTTTTCGTGTGGTTCACATTAGAATATCTTATAATTAGTATATGAGTATACCTAAAGTGATAAAGGAGTATTTCAAATTTATTTAGGTGGTATATTAGAGGTGGGTGTAATTGCTTTAGGGAGTAAAAGTATTTTCCTATATATATATATATATATATATATATATATATATATATATATATATATATATATATATATATATATATATATATATATATAAACTCCAGGTGTAATTACACCCACATCTAATATACCACCTAAATAAACTTGAAATACTCCTTTATCACTTTAGGTATACTCGTATACTGAAAACTATCTTTTATTCTCAGGTGTAATTACACCCACCTCTAATATACTACCTAAACAAACTTGAAATACTCCTTTATCACTTTAGGTATACTCGTATACTAATTATAAGATACTCCAATGTGAACCATACGAAAAAATTACAAGTGAGTCCATAGTTTTTAGCATATTCTATAAATACCTTTATATACGCACATAAAATGGAGTATGTACAAAAAAGTACATACCATCTCTCAAAAATTGTTCATACCACCTAAATGATCTTACATACTCATATACAGTGTTCAAGAAGGCGGCCGCCTAGGCGCTGGGCGGCAGGGTGCCGCTCGGCCTTGGCCCCTAGTCGGGTGGCTGGGCGGCGAGGCGGTCTAAGGCAGGGAGAGGCGGCCTAGGCGCGGCGGATGGGGCGGAGCGGAGGGAGCGAGGGGATGGGGAAAAGTGTTACCGCACACGAGGCCGTCGCCGCCGCCGTCAACTCGCCGGATTCCGGACTTTCGCGCGAGATCCGCGCGCACTGTGGTCGCCGCCGGATCCGGACTTCCGCGCCAGATCCCACCGCCGCCGCCGGATCCGGACTCCCCGCGCCAGATCCGGAGAGATGGGGGAGGCGGGCGGCGATCTGCGGGGAAGAGTGGGGCAGGCAGGCGGCGACGATCTGCGGGGGAGAGATGGGGAGGCGGGCGGCGGGATCTGCGGGGGAGGCGGCAGCGATCTGCGGGGAAGAGGCGGCGGCGATTTGCGGGAGAGGCGGGCGCGACCGAGAATATGCGGAGTCAGCGGGGAGGCGGAGGAGGATTTAGGGTTAGGGTTATGTGGGGAGGCGCGGTCCGCGCGGAAGGATTGATCTGGACCGTTGGATTTTGATCAGACGGTCTAAAGTCTGACTAATTGTTTTAAACATTAGTTATAAGATTTGATGACTTGATCTGAGACGTTAGATCTTATATATATAGCAAATATATACTTATTATAGGCCTATTATCCTTATTTTTAATTTGGCGCCCGCCTACGCCTACTTGAACACTGCTCATATACTACACATACATACCCTCTGTTACGCGAGATACTCCCTAAATTGTGAGATACGACATAGGGTGTAATTACACCCGGGAGTAGAAAAGAGACTTGAAATGGGGCATCATGGTGCCCGGGCACCAAGCCTCTCTGCCTTTAGATTGCTTTTAGATGCGTGCTAGTACAATAGTATGGAAAGGAAGTCATTAATATGGATGAAAAGTCTTAATCATGGATGGAAAATCTCACTCATAGATGGAAAGTCTCACTCATGCAGCCTAGACACTATGATGCCCCTGTTATTTATACTATATATATGTGTGTGTGTGTGTGCGCGCGCATGTGTGCGTGTGTGTGCGTGTGGGGGTGGGTGTGTGTGTGTTGGTTATTTGCTTGCATTAAAACATTACTGTCTGAAGGTCATGCTTCTCTTGTATTATTTATTGAACCGCTATGTTTGAATTATGATATGTGGCCAACTTATTCAGATATCAGAAAAGAAGAAGCTCATCACAGTTATTGAGGACAGTTCCATTCATAATGAGCAAGAGCCATTCAGTGGTCATAGTGATGGTTCCTTTTCACGTCTGGATGCGGTTTCAGAGGGAAAAGAGATTGACTATGATTGTCAGATGTACCTTGATAGGCATGCACATCAATCTGAAGTTGGTGCAACTCATGGGGAATCTATTAGTGATGAGAATGAATATTATGGAAGTTTAGAAGGCAAACTGTCTTATACTGACGTTACTGGATCATCTAGTGAGGTCGACTATGAGCATTATCTGCACGACAGTTTCCCTAGAGCTGCACCCACGGTGTATGAACCACAAGCTGTTAATGGTATGAAGCAGGATTACATGGCACAACTAAGTCAAATAAGGGAAAAGGAACAGTTGGTTACCGAGGGAGCAAATGACGATTCATCTGCTTCGGCTGCTGTCGATCTTATGAATATCATAGTGGTAGCTGCGGAATGTGCTCCTTGGTCTAAAACAGGCAAGAGCAATATAATGTAACTACATTTTTTCAAGTGTTCTGTTTTCTCCAAGGGGTTGCAGGTTCAAACTTTGCACCTGTAGGGTGGAGGGCTGGAGGGTGCATGGGTTAACCACCCAAACACAACACCACTTGGTTACATATTCTATGCTACTTGAGTATTTTAAGTGTGTATTTGTGTTGCTATCTGAAATGTTTTGATTTGCGTATTGTAGGCACAGTGACACTTGTACTAATGCATTTCATATTTCTACATAGTGATATATACTATCTGGCCTTATTCGTATTGGCTTCTAAAAGCCGCTTTTCTACAGTAAATGACTTTTGTACAATATGTAGCTTTCAAATAGAATGTCTTTTCAAGACGGGGTCTACTAATCAATTGTAGTACACACTGCAGTGTCTTCATTTATATCGGTCAAAATCGTACGCGAGTGTCTCTCTCTTTACAAACTTCTTTACAAGTTGTTACTATCCATAAGCTAAAGCCAAACGGGCCTCGTTAAATGATGAATTATTTATACACGACCTGTGGCATGCACACCAGCACATTGAATTATTTCATATTCTTGCGAACATAGCTGCTATGCGCTATAAAAACACTTCACCTGCTACACACTACTTGAATTAATGAAAGATAAATGATCAACTTAAGTACTTGAACTTGAGCTCCATTTGGTTGTGCTATGCTATGGACTAAGTTTGTTATGGATAATATTTGCCATATATAACAAATTTTGTTGTTGTGATTCTAAGGAGGAAGTTTCCAATTAGTTAATAATCCCAAAAATAGTATGTTAAGAGCGTTCGATGAAAAGCTACCACACTCTCAAGTGGTGCCTCATTCTTGAAGGCACCATCCCCCGCCATAGGTCCCCTATTCCCCCTGCTGAGCGCTTATGCATGCTTACTGCCGCCATCAACCAAAATCCAGAAGTGAAAAACTGACTTGATGTGTTAGGAATGATTAAAGTTGAACTTTGCATTTCGCCGAAATTTGGGTGATCTATTAAAACAGTTTAAGAATCTTAGGATAGCCTGTCAACAGTTGTAAATCCATGAGTTTTACTTGTGGGATCAAATACAACTTAACACAGTTGTCCCTTTACATTTTGTCTACTTTAGTGACATCATTTCTGTAAAAGTTTCTGAGGTTTTAATGCAAATATCTAAGTAATGGGAAGTTTTTGCAAAAATATGTAGGGTTGGCTGACCCACAGGTGCCAATACGACTCTGCAACCTTTTTTTATGTATGGCTGTCTACCATGGTCCGTCAAATTACAGTTAGCTTAAGTGGGTGGTAGCGGTTGTTTTTGTTGTATAGTAGTACGCATTGCTGCACATGATTTGAAGCCTGAAGACAGTACTCATTTTCATCTCTCTCTTGCTCAGGGAGCAATAACCATGTTTTAAACTCCTGCAGGTGGACTTGGAGATGTTGCTGGAGCTTTGCCGAAGGCTTTGGCCAGGAGAGGTCATCGTGTCATGGTATGTTTTCTATAAGCCGTCTTCTCTCAATGTTTTTGGATAGAGATTCATCTAAGCTGCTAACTGTTGGTAAGTTCTGAAATCAACATGGAATGCATGCAGATGGCAATGGCATTAAAGTTTACAAAGTTACTTAATCCAGTAGATGACCTAAAATTGAAAAGTTATGTAGTTCAACTGAATGGGAGTAACAAGAGAACTTGTGGGTACAATGACATATGTGCCTAGTATAAAACCTGAATGAATGAAAATTTCATAAGTAATCAGTTAGGGCAATCACTTGCTTTATAGCCTTCTCATATAGAATGGGTTGCTACCAGAAAATAAAAGGATGTATTCAATTATTATGATATATTCAGCAGAACTCATATGGTATACACTTTTTGCCTGGTGCATGGATTGGCCTGAAACATTTCAGCAAGATGTACAACACAACTTGTTGGCATATGGTAACATGTACTACAGCTTAAATGACCTAAACTCTGAGCAGTACACATGTGCACTGTGGCCTTTCAGTATAGTAATTTTTATTGAAAAGAGGATATGTAGACCTAGAGTTGGTGCCAGATAATTAACTCATGTAGTATATCCCAAAGCAAACCTGCACTCGTATTTTGAGAGAATGTCAAGCGCTTCGCATTTCAAGAATAAATCTGCAATAGCTGAAATCAAGAGATGTATCATGTGTGATAACTGATAACAAGTAAAGTAAGGTGGTGTTTGGTTGGGAATTGTAATGGGCTAATCACAGTCATAAATGGACTTTGAAATACGTAGGTAGTACTAGCTAATAGTTCACATTTTCAGAGTCTTTAGATCACCCTGTAGACTACTATTTTGATGGGTACATTTGCATAAGTACTTGAATACTAAATATGCCATTCTTTCAATAGTACCTTTAGTAACTTGTTATACATGTGTATATTTTACAGGCAGTAGTGCCAATGTATCGAAACTATACAGAACCTCAACAAATAGGAGAACCAAGGCATACCAGCAGGGGCGGATCTACAGGGTATGCCGGGTGGGCCACGGCATACCCTGGATCCAGCCGAACTCAGTACCGGCGCTTCGTCTGCCGCACGCGCCGCCTCGATCCCGTGGAAAATTTCGTAGCTGCAGGCTAGTATGAGAGGCGCCATCCCGAGCCACGGCCTCGCCTGCGCGCCCCCAGCCGCCGTCCTGCTGAACCCGCTGCCGGCGGCGTCCTCCACCACCGGAGCCCCCACCTGAGGAGCGACCTGCCGTCCCCCGCCGTCCTCTGCCGAGGTCGCTCTCCGTCCTCCTCTTCGTCTAATGTGATTATCTCTTGAACAAGTTTGGCTATTGTGTCCATCTTCTGCTCCTGTTCTGAAATTTTCTCTGTGTTTCTCTTGCTCGGGCAGGACTCTGGAAGAGGGGACGACGCGGACAAGTTGCTCGAGGATTTGCTCAACAAGAATGGCGAGGTGGTGTACAGCGCCGGTGGAGGTGGGACTCCAGCCATTGAGGCCGACGACGACGCCGAGTGCTTGTCCTGTACGTGCCTCTCCACTCCTTTCTCTTGCTCGTCTCTGCTAATGCTTATCGACCATCTGCAAAGTTAAACCAAGAAACCGCTCTAAGCTGAAAAATAATGTTCAGAAAAAAATTAACATTAGCATAGCATAATTCAAGAATGCATGCTGCTGAAGTTTTCTTTTCCATAGATGTCCATCTGATGTTATGGGTCTTAAATCCGATCATTGTTTACCTTATTTTTCAGTTGCTGTCTCTCTGGCTAAAGTTGCAAACGAGGTAAAGGCTGCCGATATTCATGTACTTTTCGTGAAGCCACTTTGCATCGACTCTTTTGTTGAACTAGGACTTAGCACAACAAGTTCCCCACATAATTTCAATCGTAGAGTGACTTGAATATGCACTAGCTACTTGATGTCATATTACGAGTTTAATTATGACTGTTGTGTAACTCAGCATATGATATGTGGGATTGTATCCTTACATTGCAGTTCCAAGATGAGAGACATTGGCGAGAATCAGTTTAGCAAAGTTGCATCTGGTGATATGAAACCGAATTCATGGACCTTACTGGACTTTGGCAAGTCTCCCTACTTTCCTCCATGTGTTTACTCTGCATTAGCTTTACTCATTTCATATGGTCAACTTCTACTGCAACATCTTGATTACTCTGTCAAGGGGTAGAGAAATTTTGCTCCTTGATCTTTGAAATCGGACACAAATAATCTTTCTGACTTTGTGGGAGAGCAAAACAATTCCTATTTTTTACTTCTAAGTTCAAGACATACCGGTACCTATGTTTAGTTCCGATAGAAGTTTTGAGATGGATGTGCCATGCTGCCATGTCCACCTTAGAATTCAATTTATGAAAACATGTTTAGATTTTCTGCAATGGTTTTAGTGAAAACAAAGTTAAGAAATAAGATGGGTGATAGTCTTTTGGATGATTGTCTAGTCACATTTATTGGGTGGGATATTTTCTTTGAAGTGGATGAAGATGATATAATCGAGACTTTCATGTCCTTTAGAAAGCGTAGGCCAAAAAAGTCAGGCAAGTAGTATTGTAAGTCTCTTTTATATATATTTGAGACTATTAGTATGGTGTTTGAACTATTTATATTGTAATTTGTGCAAGTTTTCAACTTAATCCTTGAATTGAAGACTTATCGTATTATTTAGTGCCTGTATATCGAATTATGGTGCAAATTTTACAATTATTTACCGAATTGGCAAATGGTTTTACCGAATTGCATATGAAAATTTTGGTGCGGCATACCCTTTGGTAAAATCCTGGATCCGCCACTGCATACCAGGTTGCAGGGCAGGTGTTTTCCAATCTTATGTTATAACAACTTTTAACTTGTTATAGTAATAGTTCCTTTTGAAAAAGATGTTATGTTTGTACAGGATATGGAGGTAATATATTATCATGCAAGATCCATTGCCATAGCTAAGTACACCAACATAGAGGTGAGCACAAACTGAACCAAAATCCTTCTCCCAGCCTTTGTGAGTAAATCCGCTTTCCAGCCCGGGAGACAATCAGCAATCCGATCAATGATAGGCTGAACTTGCTGCTTTGTCAATTTTCGCAAGGAAAGCGGGATTCCTAGATACTTGCAAGGGAAGTCTGATAGTTGACAAGGGAGATGATCCTGTATGGTGATTGTATCTTCCTCTGAACATTGGATAGGGAAGCCATTGCTTTTTTGAACATTTGTTCTCAACCCCGATGCATCCCCAAAGAGTTGGAGAATATCCAGCGTGATACCTATATCATTGGCCGAAGGGCTTAAGAAGATTACCACATCATCTGCATACGAGATATGCGGTCTTTGCAATGTCTGTCTTGCTAGTGGTTGCAATAGACCCTCATCAGATGCTTTCTTGACCATATAACATAAGACATCCATGACCAAAATAAATAACATTGGGGACAACGGATCACCTTGACGAAGACCACGTTGATGAAGAATTGTTTCCCCTGGACTACCATTGAGGAGTACCTGTGTGGAAGCGGAAGCAAGCATCCCGCTAATGATGTCACACCACACGGACCAAATCCCAAGTGTTTCATGATCTCCAACAAAATGGCGGGACACGAATCGAAAGCCTTTGTGATGTCCAATTTTAGTAGAAAGCGAGCTTGTTTTTCTTTGGTGAAGGAAGCGAGCGATCATTGAACAAGCATGAAATTATCTTGTATGAAGCGACCTTTGATAAACGCACTTTGATTGGGAGACACCATCTGATTCAGCCGCCCTGCTAACCTATTGGCCAATAAGAGAGATTTTTTTTTAAAAAAAGTGTGAGGATGGTATGGTACAAACAACTTCTAGCTACAAAAAGTTTCTCAAAACAACTTCTAGCTACAAAAAGTTTCTCAAGTTTTTCCTTTCCCTACATTTTCCCACTCCCCCAATTCCCATTTGTAGGATAAGTAGTGGACGGCGGAAAAAGCGTATGTAAAGTGCATAAAATACAAAGAGATATGGGTGAAAACGGATTGGATAGTGTCTAAAGTCTAAACCATATTTGTATTTGTATTTGTAAACGAATATGAATATGAATCCGAATATTCTCGAATACGAATCGAATATTGTAACGAATATGAATTCGAATCGAATATCTACTCAATTCGGTCAGATCCGGATATCCTCATAACTTATGTAGTATGAAGATATTAATGATATTTTATCTTCGTACAGTCACGTTTAATCATTCTAATTCATTTACTTCACCTAAAGAAACACAAATTCACGTTCAATTAAAAAAACTCAATTAATTAGTCGTATTGTAATAACTGAAGGAAGATATAATTGGGTGGAATTAGATGTATTGCATTGAGCCTCTCGGGCAGTATATATAGGGGTACAAGACTTGGGGGGCAAGATGGTACAAGGGATTGTAATCCCAATGGACTTTATCCTACCAAATATATTGTACTCTAACATCCCCATGATCTAGCGGAGCGTCGCGAGCAGTGAGAGCGGGAAGAAGTTGAAGAGCTAACATTCCTCCGCAGTCATAACCGTCGATGCGACGCGTATGCTGTGACTGGAGCAGGAACCGACGAGTAGCTCAAGCAAGGCGGTAGCCCTTTGTGCCGATGTCGAGGTAGCCGAGCGCGAGGGTGGAGTAGTCGTGGTTGAGGATGCCGTGCTGGAGATGGCCGTGGTCGGGTTACCGATGTCGAGGCGGTCGCTCATGAAGCCGCGGCCGCAAAAAGAGGCGCCATGGTGATGACGGAGACGCGTCGAGGCAGTCGTTGTCAGGGCCGTCGAGGATGTAGACGAAAAACGGCGATGCAATCGAGGCAGACGGGATGGGAACGGGAGGGTCGATGCCGAAGTTGATGCAGTCAAGCCGCCAGAGCCGAGGCGTGTGCCGGGTTTGCCAGACCCGGCAACGCGTCGGGGACGAAAGCACGCATTGGTGTTGCCAATACCGGACGTACAAGGTAGAGGGCCCCAACCAGGCGTGGTTGTGCTAGACGAAGGAAGCGATGCGGAGCGGGCGCTCCTACGGCGGCGATGCAGGCGGGCCTTCTCGCGCGGCGGCGGCCCTGACGCAAGGTACGGCAGCGGCGGTAGCGCTCGATGTCGGCGATGAAGACCCAATCAGCATGACGAAGACCAGGTGCAGATAGATGGCGCACAAGAGGTTGCGCAGCACAGTCGTCGATGCACAGGGGACGGCGATGTAGATGCAACGGCGAGGGGACACACGTGCGGCGGTGCTGCGGCGAGGAGGCGACACGGCGGCAGCCACATTGCTCGGAGAAGATGCGCGTAGTACTCGACGCACGGACGCCACGAGAGCCGGGTGGATCGCGCACAATCACCGATCGAGCCGAAACGCGCGCGGCGGGACGACGATGGAAGAAGTCGGTGGAGGTGTCCCGATCGGTGGTGGCGATGACGAACCGGCGATGAAGACGTGCGGACGGGATGACCGAGACGCGATGCGGGAAGGCGTCTCCTCGGCATCGCGTGCCCGGCCTGGCCGCACAGTCGAAGAGGTAGAGACCGGTGTAGTCGACGCGGAGGTCGGAGTAGATACGTGCGAGATCAACGGGCGGTGGGCGACTCAACCCCGATCAGTGATCGGGAAAAAAAAGATACAACAACAGCAGTGGGATCCTCCATGTGTAATTCACCGGTACACCTAGCCTGATCCTCTTCTTTTTTTTCTTTAAAAGCACCTGCTACTCTCGATTGGATCTATCTCGGTGCCGAGTGGAAGCGGGCGGCGATGAAGCGATCGGTGGCGCTGGCGGCGGAGGCGGCCGCCGGCCGGCAGCGGTAAGGCGGCGCGCATCGCGCCAGCGGTGGAGTGCGATCCGCCGGCAGCACCTCCGGTCGGTGAACGGCGGCGAGGCCGAGGCGCAGATCCGGCGGCGGTGGACGGGCAGCGAGGCCGAGGCGGCGGAGGCGGGCGGCGACGACGCCAGCGGCGAGCGGTCGAAGAGCTGCGCGAGAGAGGCCGCGGCGGGTGGCGGATCGAGCGGCAGCGGATCTCGTGGCGCGGCGAGATCCGGCGAAGATCCGGCGGCGGGAGGTAGTCTCGAGCGGCGACAGCGGAAGACGACGGCAGCGTCGAGCTGCGGAGGAGGAGGCCACGGGAAGGCGCTGAGCGCCGCGGTGCGGAGGTTGCGCGCAGTGCAACTTCCGTCGTCGCCGCCGCCGGCGTGGGCGCGCGTTTTGGCCCAGCCGCCACCATGGCGGCTCAGGGACGGGGCGCGGCCTAGCCCGGCCGCCACCACGATGGCGCGGGACGGGGCGTAGCCCAGCCGCCTCCATGGCAAGGCGAAGATCTGGAAGGGGGTGACGGTGACGGCCTAGCGACGAGCCTGGGGACCGGGACGGCGGCAGCCTGACTGCGACGAGGACGATCACAAGGAGGTAGGCCCGATCTGCTGCTTGACGACAACAATGGCGGCCGGATCAATAGGATCTGTCGCCTAAACGGTGGCGCTGCCCCCGGCGGAGATAGATCTCCCCGGGGGCGCGCGGTGCGGAAGCTAGCGGCGGCTAGGGTTAGGAGCTAAACCTAGCCGCTCTGATACCATGAAGGAAGATATAATTGGGTGGAATTAGATGTATTGCATTGAGCCTCTCGGGCGGTATATATAGGGGTACAAGACTTGGGGGGCAAGATGGTACAAGGGATTGTAATCCCAATGGACTCTATCCTACCAAATATATTGTACTCTAACAATAACATATGCATATTGCTTCGTCGAATACGAATACAGATATGGATAGTCCGGATAAAATAACATTTTGGATGGTAAAAGTCTATACCATATTCGCGTCTATATTTTTTATGCGAATTAGAATACGAATACGAATATGATAGAAATTGTTAATCGGATGAAAAAATCTATATCATATTTGCACCTTATCGAATACGGTAACCGAATAATACGGATAATTTGTATCCACTTTTCACCCCTACAAAGACATATAACATAGTCACTGTTAGAGATAGAGTCCTAAGTCTAATCTATTCAGACTGCTGCGCATCTCTTAAAGATATCCTGCAGTCTCCCCTCTAACAGAAACTCCTTGTATTTGGTAACCAATCCGGAAGATAAGGTTGCAGTGTCATTAGAGATAGAAAAGGATTGTTTAGTTCCTTGTATAGATGGATTTAGATCGGACCTTCTATCCTTATTGCTTAGGATTGATCTGTAACTATTGTGGGCCTTTGCCCTATATAAACACGCAAGGATCGGCAGGATCTTTACGGCCAATACTTTTCACATGGTATCGAGCCAAAACCCATCAATGGCAAACCTCCAGTTCCTCCTCTTCTCTTCCTCTTGCCGTTCGAATGCAGAAGCTTACGAGATCTAATCATATCTTTGTGGAGGTGCAAATCCTCCCACAAAGGCGAGTGCGATCTCGATGGGGTTCCTTGACTGCCCGCCAAACCTCCGCGAGAAGAAGTAGAGATGAAGCAAGGCGAGAAGATAGGCAAGGCCGCAAATCCGAATACCTCCAGTGGGTGGCTAAGGATCAACAACTTCTTGGCTACTGTTGGCGTCTCGACCGAGAGAGATTCGGTTTATGTCGACAAGCGATTCTTCTTGAAGTTTGGAAGACAATTGAAGCAATGTTTTCCTCTCGACGCGCGGCGCGATCGGTGAATACGCGCATAGCGCCGCCACAACAAAAGGGCAACATGAGCGTGGCTGAATACGTTGGAAAGATGAAAACCCTAGCTGATGAGATGGCCTCTGCTGGCAAGCTGCTGGAAGATGAAGAACTAATCTCCTACATCCTCAGTGGTCTTGACATGGAGTTCAATCCGGTGGTGTCAACGATTCTGGGGCGTGCTGAACCAGCCTCAGTGGGAGAGGTATATTCTCAACTTCTCAGTTTTGAGCAAAGAGTCCAACTGCTGCAGGGAAACCTGTCGCAATCTTCTGCAAACTCTGCTATGCGTGGAAGAGGAGGCTTCCAGCGTGGCTTTCAGAAGAACCGCGGGCGAGGCCGTGGCTCTGGAGGCCGCCACAACAACAATTACAACTCTGGGCAGCGCAATGGAGAAGACAATCGTCCCAAATGCCAACTCTGCAAGAAGAGAGGACACACTGTGGAGATCTGTTGGCACAGGTTTGATGCTGATTTTGTTCCTCCAAGTGGCAAAACTGCTGCAGCTGCCTCTACTTCCTACGGTGTTGACACAAACTGGTACGTTGATTCGGGCGCCACTGATCATATTACCAGTGAGTTGGACAAACTGACAGTTCGTGACAAATATGGAGGAGGAGATCAGATCCATGCAGCAAATGGAGCAGGTATGGACATTATGCATGTTGGTCATTCACATATTCACATCCCTAATCGTACTCTTCGTCTTAGAAACATCTTACATGTGCCTAAAGCTGCAAAGAATCTTGTCTCAGTTCATCGTTTTGCTGTTGACAACCATGCTTACTTTGAATTCCATCCTGATTTTTTCTTAATCAAGGATCAAGCAACGAAGCAAACTCTGTTCCAAGGCAAGAGTAAAGGGGGTCTTTATCCTCTCTCATCTATTAGCTCAAGCAAGCAAGTTTTTGGTGTCTTCAAGCCTTCCATGTCGCAATGGCATAGTCGTCTAGGTCATCCTTCACCATATGTTATCCAACGTGTCATCAGCCATAATAATTTACCTTGTACCTTAGAATCAAATAATAACTCAGTTTGTAATGCCTGTCAGCAGGCCAAGAGTCATCAACTTTCTTTCTCAAGATCTCCTAGTATATCTAGTGCTCCTTTAGAGCTAGTCTTCTCTGATGTATGGGGGCCTGCCATAGAATCTGTGGGCAGAAACAAGTATTACATCAGTTTTATCGATGATTTCAGTAAGTTTACTTGGATATACTTGCTAAAGAACAAATCTGAAGCATTCCAGAAGTTTCATGACTTTCAGAATCTTGTTGAAAGACTGTTTAATAAGAAGATTCTCTCTGTCCAAACAGATTGGGGTGGTGAGTATGTAAAGCTTAATTCTTTCTTTCAAAGGATAGGAATCTCTCATAGGGTTTCTTGTCCTCACACCCACCAACAAAATGGCGCTGCAGAACGAAAACATAGGCATATAGTTGAAGTTGGTCTTGCTCTTCTATCTCATGCATCTATGCCCATCAAGTTTTGGGATGAGGCCTTCATTGCTGCTACTTATTTGATAAATCGCACACCTACCAAAGTTATAAATTGGTCCACTCCTCTAGAGCGTCTTCATAACACCTCTCCTGATTATTCCTCGCTTCGGATCTTTGGGTGTGCGTGTTGGCCTAACCTTCGCCCTTACAATAACCATAAACTTCAATTTCGCTCCAAGCAATGTGCTTTTCTTGGCTATAGCAACTTACACAAGGGATTTAAGTGTCTAGATATCTCAACAGGAAGAGTTAACATCTCTAGAGATGTTGTTTTTGATGAGCAAGTTTTCCCATTTGCTAGTCTCCATCACAATGCTGGAGCACGCCTTCATTCTGAAATTCTCCTTCTTCCTCAGAACTCTATCCAAGTGTCTCATTCTGTTGATCAAGGGGGTGAAAATGTGATTGATCAAACTGCTGTTATATGTCCTCCTGACAACTCTAATTCCTCTTTTAAGTCTGCTGCACAGCTTCCAGGAGTAACTGGTGATGAACAGGAACACACAACATCAGAATTGGATGATAGCAATGCATCTTCTACTGATGTACTGCCACAGAAATCATCTATCACTCAAGTATACAGTCGGCGTCCCAGGATTACAGCATCCACACCTGAGTCTGGGCTGACATCTTCTGCTCAGGACATTCAATTTTACAGCAGGCGTCCAAGATCTGTATTTCCTGCACCGGAGCCCCAGACTTTGTCTCCCGTCCAGGAAGGAACTACTGAGTCTCTCACCAATAGCCCGGTGTTGTCCTCGTCTGATGACTGCACAACAGTTCAAGCGTCTGACAGCAGTGCATCTCTGCAAACCCCTGTTACAGTGGCTCCTCAGCATCGTCCAGTGACAAGATTGCAAAGAGGTATTATTCAACCTGCTACTTTTACTGATGGAAGAATCAAATATACTGATGGTCGAGTTAAATATAGTTTTCTTACTTCAACTGGAGAACCATGTACTGTAGAAGAAGCCCTAAAGGATAAAAATTGGAAGGATGCTATGGATATGGAGTACATGGCATTAAAAAACAATAAAACATGGCATTTAGTTCCTCCTAGAGATGGAATGAACTTGATTGATTGCAAATGGGTTTATAAGATTAAGAAAAAGGCTGATGGTAGTATAGATAGGTACAAAGCTCGCCTAGTTGCAAAAGGGTTTAAACAAAGATATGGAATTGATTATGAAGATACTTTTAGCCCTGTTGTTAAAGCAGCATCTATTAGAATTGTTCTGTCTATTGCTGTTTCACAAGGATGGAGTCTTAGACAGCTTGATGTTCAGAATGCTTTCCTTCATGGAGTGCTTGAGGAAGATGTGTATATGAGGCAACCTCCTGGATATGAAGAAAAGTCACTTAAGAATTATGTTTGCAAACTGGACAAATCTCTGTATGGACTTAAACAGGCCCCAAGAGCATGGTATTCCAAACTCAGTGACAAATTGGTGAGACTTGGCTTTACTCCTTCTAAGGCTGACACATCTTTGTTCTTTTACAGAAAGGAGAGTACTGTTATTTTCATGCTTATTTATGTAGATGACATAATTGTTGCTAGCTCAAACCCCAATGCTACTACAACTTTACTTGAAGACTTAAGAACTGAGTTTCCTCTAAAGGATTTGGGCGAGCTTCACTACTTCTTGGGTATTGAGGTGAGAAAGACACAGGATGGTATCCTTCTAACTCAAGAGAAATATACTACAGATTTGCTAAAGAAAGTACAGATGTACAATTGCAAACCAACAAATACTCCTATGTCAGCAAGTGATAAGTTAACAGCACAAGGAGAAGCACTTGGGATAGAAGATGGCACCAGGTACAGAAGTATTGTTGGAGCATTGCAATACCTAACTCTGACAAGACCTGATATTGCTTTCTCAGTTAACAAAGTCTGTCAGTACCTGCATGCTCCAACTACTTTGCACTGGATGGCGGTTAAGAGAATCTTAAGATATCTAAAACATAATTTAGGCATTGGATTAAAGATAAGTGATTCATCCTCTATGCTTGTTTCAGCCTTTTCAAATGCAGACTGGGCCGGCTGCCTAGATGATCGGAGATCAACTGGAGGTTTTGCAGTCTTTCTAGGAAAGAATCTTGTATCGTGGAGTGCACGAAAGCAAGCAACAGTATCAAGATCCAGTACAGAAGCTGAATACAAAGCATTAGCAAATGCTACAGCTGAGATTATGTGGGTTCAAACTCTTCTCAAAGAACTTGGTATACATAGCCCATCCGTAGCAAAACTATGGTGTGATAACATTGGTGCAAAGTATCTTTCAGCTAATCCTGTCTTTCATGCCCGCACAAAACACATCGAAGTGGATTATCACTTTGTTCGAGAAAGAGTTAAGAACAAGCTATTGGATATTGAATTTGTTTCTTCAGGGGATCAGGTGGCAGATGGATTTACCAAGCCTCTTCCAGTAAAACAGCTTGAGGAATTCAGATACAATCTCAACTTAGATAAGTTGTGATTGAGGGGGGATGTTAGAGATAGAGTCCTAAGTCTAATCTATTCAGACTGCTGCGCATCTCTTAAAGATATCCTGCAGTCTCCCCTCTAACAGAAACTCCTTGTATTTGGTAACCAATCCGGAAGATAAGGCTGCAGGTCTGTTAGAGATAGAAAAGGATTGTTTAGTTCCTTGTATAGATGGATTTAGATCAGACCTTCTATCCTTATTGCTTCCGGATTGATCTGTAACTATTGTGGGCCTTTGCCCTATATAAACACGCAAGGATCGGCAGGGATCTTTACGGCCAATACTTTTCACAGTCACTCCTTTAAAGGCATTGTTTGTAACAGGCCTTTCTTGAACCCTGTTATTTCTCAATAATTGTCATCTGTCTTCCTCAATATGCTTATAGAGAACATAATTACCTTGATCTAGGTTCCATGGTACGTTCCATGTGGTGGTTTCTGCTATGGTGATGGAAATCTTGTGTTCATTGCGAATGATTGGCACACTGCACTACTGCCCGTTTATTTGAAGGCTTATTATCATGACAATGGTTTCATGATATATGCCCGTTCTGTTCTTGTGATACACAATATAGCACATCAGGTAAGTTTGTTTCTCCTTACCTTTCATGTCTGATATGTATTTCTCCCACTTTTTCACTATGTATTCCATGGGTTTTACTTCTAGCAGTTTATGGAAAATTGGTTAGTTATCCATTCTATAGAATAAATATACTAAGGTAAACAATCTAGTACTGCATATTAGTCCTCAATGGTAGATGGCATGAGTGTATAAAGTAACATATTTCTAGCTCCCTGTTAGATGTTTAAATTATCTACTTATCTACGAGAGGAAAACTGTTTTGAGTTGACCATTAGAGCTTTCTGATGCAAGATGCAACATGACAATAGGTATTTGAAATGTTAAAACAAAGGTTAACATGCGAGCGATGTCCATGGAGATGGGCATGATTTCAGATAGGAATGGCACTAAGTGCTATAGCCTTGCAAATTCACACACAGAAGTTAGGGAGTCATTTCAGAGTGACTAAAGCAAACAATGGCCGCGAATACAGCAAAACATGCACATCCAATCCTCATAAGGATCCAGCAAAGATAGTTTTTACAGGAGACTGCAAAAAGTATCTAGTTAGTTTACATTGTCTTCGTAAAAGGTAATTCTTTGCAGTGACCACAAAAGTATCAGTTAGCTTATGTTTTCTTCCTAATTGCTTCTGTTTTCTTGCCTTACGTAGTTATGTACTTCCATATATGGATACTAATTCGACATTCTGTGCAGTTGTTGTGCTTGGTGCTTCATTGTAGCCATTGTTATTTTATCAATATATTATCCATATTGATAAATTAGCTTAATTTCTCCTCCAGGGTCGTGGTCCGATAGATGACTTTTGTTACCTGGATTTGCCCGGTCATTACATGGACCTTTTCAAACTTTATGACCCATATGGAGGTGATCATCTAAACATTTTTGCAGCTGGCATTAAAGCTGCTGACCGTTTGCTTATTGTTAGCCATGGATATGCATGGGAGCTCAAAACACCTGAAGGTGGTTGGGGCCTTCATGGGATCATTAATGAAAGTGATTGGAAATTTCAAGGCATTGTAGATGGTATTGATACAACTGATTGGAATCCTAGGTGTGATGTCCATCTACAGTCTGATGGATACACCAACTATTCTATAGAAACTGTTCAAACAGGTAAAGCACAATGTAAGGCGGCGTTGCAGAAAGAACTTGGTCTCCCGGTTCGTGGTGATGTTGCAGTGATTGCTTTCATTGGACGGTTGGACCATCAAAAAGGTGTGACCTGATAGCAGAAGCAATGCCATGGATAGCTGGCCAAGATGTACAGTTAATAATGCTGGGTACTGGAAGGCAAGACCTTGAAGATACATTGAGAAGGCTTGAGAGCCAGCATTTTGACAGAGTTAGGGGGTGGGTTGGTTTTTCTGTCAGGTTGGCTCATCGTATGACCGCAGGGGCTGATATACTATTGATGCCATCAAGGTTTGAACCATGCGGGTTGAACCAGCTCTATGCCATGATGTATGGGACTGTACCAGTAGTTCATGCGGTCGGTGGTCTCCGAGACACCATCCAGCACTATAATCCCTATGAGGAGGTTGGACTTGGTTGGACCTTCGAAAAGGCAGAGGCAAACAGAATGATTGATGCGCTAGGGCACTGCTTGAACACATACAGAAACTACAAGACTAGTTGGGAGGGACTCCAAGGTAGAGGGATGTTGCAAGATCTAAGTTGGGACAATGCTGCTAAACTCTATGAGGATGTTCTTGTTGCTGCCAAGTATGTCCAAGAATCTGTGTGACCGTTGAGCAGTCCATATCTGCTGATGGTTGTCATTCACAGACTGGAAGGCATTCTTCTTGTATTAGTCACTGGGTGCTTCAACTCAAAGCTCTCGGTGCATCATGCAGCTGTCTGCTTGCCCCATATCCCAAATTGGTCATGTTGGGTAGAAACTGGATGACCAAAATTTTCTTGTCAGAGCTTAGATCACTTCCAACAAGGCACATTGTGACTTTACTTCCTAGACGAACACAGTGGAAGAGGTCTTTCTTGGAGAGAGAGGTAAACAACACACAAAAGATTCATCGGTATATATCATGCATTTCTGAAGCGGCTTCTGATTTCATTCTTGCGATGGGCGCAGGCTCAGTTCGATGCTTTAGCGCAGCAAAATAGCAGCTAGCTCTGAAAAAGTTGTTTCATTTACTGGAGAGTTTGGTTGTACTTTCATCTAGGATTTTGTTGTTCGGTTCTCCGATTTTTCGAGCATGACATGTGGTCATGTAGATGATTAGCATCTACCCCAATGTGCCCAGATGAGAGTCATGAGAGACGAGCCGGTGGACATTTCCATGTAACTAATTTTTATTCGTCCGTTGCTCTGGGCTGAGAAGCTTGTACTCGCTTGCCCCTGCTGCTTGTACCATGCAGAGTTTGGATGGCAGTAGCTTGCGTCCAGTCGCACATGAGAAGGCATGCACCAATATGTCGTGCATGTTGGCAAGCCCGTAGGAGGGAAATGACGGATGCGTGGACTACGAGGAAGAAGGTGGTCCAGCACCAGAGAAAAGGAATCACCATCCTCCAATGCAAACTTCACCTGCCAAGTTCCTTTTGTGAAAGGGATTCTTCCTCCAACTCCACGCCCCTCGGTGCCTAGACCGCCTCTGGTCTGTGTCTGGGACCGCCTCTAGACCTCGCTCACTCTGCGTCGCCCCACGCCTGCGCTGCCCCCTCATCATGGCTTCAACGAGGGCGGTGGCAATCCGCCAAACCCTTCGCTAAGAGGAGCGATGCGCTTGCTTCCTAGAAGAGCACTGCAAAGGGCAAGGCGGTGATTGAAGGGAAGGAGACTCCCGAGAAGACTGTCCTGTTCTCTTGCTATCTAGGTCTTTCTAATGCGATGAGGGGCCTCCTGGAACTCTTAGAGAAAGAGGGTAAGATCGAGAGTGCCGATCTAGCCGTTTTGCCTAAAGCTGAGGAGGATCGTCCCAACCTGGGACTGGGGATGCTCGTCGTCTTCACCGCTCAATTCGAGGCCAGCCTCCGCATTCCTCTGGTCAGGCTACTGAAAACATGTTGGACATATTTGATCTTGAGGTCCCCTACCTCAAAACAGGCTCCTTCGTTTGCCTTTCGATGTACAAATAAGTGATCCAGAGTTTGGGGTGAAGCATCCATCCGTTAAGCTCTTTTGCTTCCTCCACTACGCTTTGCGCTTGATGGTGTATGTCTACGACAACATATGCTCTTTGTACGGTGTGATAGCGTTCCAACTCTACGGTAGCCGTCAGAAGTTCGAGTTTCCCGCTAAGGCTCATAAGGCCAAGTGGAAATAGTGGAGGGACTTGTGGTTTTACTACCCCACCCAGGGATCTGGCCTCGTTAGCACGGGGAGGAAGCCATTAGTGGATGGCTCCCTGCACTTCTTGTCTGCCTTGGGCTTAAAAGACAAAGCGCATTGGCACCTGCTACAGGGACATGCCGCAAAGTTTAGCATGCGTGACCTTGTCGAAGAATTTTGCATGCTAAGGATCATTCCCCTTGGGCGAGGTTGGAACCTATCTTTTGCGGAGGGTGACGTGTTAGGGGGCATTCGCGCCTTCTATGGCTTCGCCAAGTCCCAATGCAAGTTCTCCATTTGACTCTTTTATTATTATGTTTGCCTGGTCCTCGACCTTTCTCTAACTTGAACTTGCAAGCTTGACGTTCCTTAAACGGAGATGGCGGCCATGGTCTTGCTTGGGCACGAGCTGAGGGTCAAGCGTGGCGCGGTGGAGGACCTAGTCACGGGAGTTTGTCGCAACTGCACATGCGAGATACCTAGCGTGCTCGCGCCACTCGCCCGTCCTTCGACGTGGATGACTGGTCAAGGTGGGGGGCGAAGCGCCCTCGTGGGGCCTTGGAGGACTCACCCCTACACGTAGGCTCCCCCAGTCTTGGGTCCTAGGAGAGCTTGACAGCCCGTTAAAAGGAAGGGCCTCGTGACCAGCCTCCCATCGCGAGGTTCCTAGAGATCGCCCGCCTCCTCCCCAGGTGCCATGCCCACCAGTGTCCTCCGCCTGTTTGCCCCATCGAGGCCACTGTTGATTGACTCATCCTCGTGGGAGAGTCTGGACGCTTGGGGATGAGGACGTGGAAGCCTACACGACAGGCACCACCTCGGCACACACATCGAGGGTAGCAACGGACACGGGATGGCCTTGGGACTTGGCGTCAAGCGTGTGATTCCCACACCCATACCACATGAGGACATGCCTCGAGGCGGGAGCTTAGGCGCTCCTCTGCTGGTTAGGGGTCACATCACCACCAAGGACTTTGCCTTTTCAAAACCCATGGTCGAGTTCTTGAGTGAGGCCGTCGAGCGTGCGGTGCCCGCCGATCTTGATTCGGCCCTTGAAGTTGGCCCTCTAATGAAGAGGCAAGTGTTTGCTTTAGTGGAGTGCGATGTAATGAAGGTAACTATACTATCCATTTATCTTGATTCGACAAGCTCCGGACTTCAACTTTCTTCCTTTGTAAGGCCTCCTTGTCGTGCACAAGCTATCTTTCATGCAAAATGACATCCTGATGAAGAATAAGGAGCAACCATTGCTTAGTGGGAGCTGGACGTGGCCCATGATATGATCGCTGAGCTACACTATAAGCTCACCGAGCAGAAGTCTGATGTGGAACATCTTTGCTATGGCTTGCCCTAGGTCACCGACGAGCGGGATAGAGTGACTATCGTTGCCATCTCTACCGCAAAGACGATGCATGGCATTGTCTAGGACTTGGGTGTCTCCTTAGAGGTCCCCTTTGGCTCATCAAAGGCTGTCACTGAGACTTGGCTCACCTAGATGGGTGCTATGGACGAGATGGCCAAGGCATCGATGCCGGGATTTCAACACTACTGCACAAAAGGGCTTCTATCGAAGTCCTCCTTACTTCCCTTCGGCTGGCAGGCTGCCAACACTTCACTACTTTCAAAGCGCCCACTTACGAGGTGCCGACTTGTGCTGACCTAGAGGGGGCCGGAAGGCTATCACCGAGCATGTTCGCTCCTTGTGGGTTTGGAGTTCACGTAGGTTGAGCTACCTTGATGGGCTCATCCACCGAGCCCATGCTCAACCGTCTAAGGAAGGTTCCTCTGGCACGTGAGAGGGGGCCTCGGGGGATCGGGTCCATCCTAAGTGCGAGGCTTGTCATAAGTATGCTGATGCTATTTGCTAGTTTTTGTATTTCAGCTCGCAGGAGCACCCTAGTGTTGCTGTCAGCATCGCCTTTCATGTAGAGCTTTCTATGTAGCTTTTTGTAGTTCCTAGGAGCTAACCCCTTTTGTAGCTACTGGGTTATCAATGGAGTTGTGGGCCTTCGGGTCCATTGTTCTCGGGTATGTTGTGTGGTGATGAAATGTTCACAATAGCTTTTCTTCCTATCCTTACAGACAGTGGTGTGACAAACCAAATTAACAGTTGGCTGCTTAGGAACCAACCCTCCTCAAGCCGAGATATTTAAGCATCGAGTTTCACAGAGAGCCAAAGCTCAAGCGGCAATTAGGGGGCGAATGGTTGGCAATGAGGACTGGCTGTGATTTTCATTACCATCATCCCGAACGGCCGAGGGCAGACTCTTTGTGCCCCATGTTAGGACTCATTTTCACGCGATGGATGATGTTGGCTTGGACACCGACCAACGTGGCGTGGTGCTGATCATGCAAAAATAGCACATCCGCAAGTGCACGGGTTGCCACTGAAATAGCGGCGAGTGTCGTGTTCTCCATAGGGACTAGACTGAGGCTACCGGTGCTCGGCTAAAGCTAGGTCAATCAAAACAGGGGAGAACTAAACCTAAAATGTCTACTGAATCAGCCGAACGAATGAACTACAGAACTAACTCTAACTCACACGGACAAAACGACGAACGACTAAACAAACGAACACGACTACCGATCGACGATCTAACTAACTACCAACCGCGAGACAGCAGGAGGAAGTCGAGAAGCACGGAGGGAGTCTAGAGAGACAGAGGGGGAAAACAGTCGACAGCTAACCAGACGACGACGACAGACAACAACACAAAACACAGCTACGAACGCTCTCACGACTTAACGACCAACCGACCGCGAGAAAGAAAAGAGAGAGGTCGAGAAGCACAAGAGAGGATCTAGAAGCACTAGGTGGGTTGAGATAGCAAGAGGAAGGGAAATGGTCGCCGGCTAGCTAAATCGCGCTACCCAAACAACTCTACGGCACAAAACGATTTACCTAAACAAAATTAACAACACAAAACATTGCACATTGCACAGATCACATATCACAACTGACAGACCTAAACCAGATTATAAATGACAATTACTAACGCAAACTACTCACATCACATTTAACTAACACTAAGATTGCAACATCAACACAAATGACAAAGTGTAGGCACTGACTGTAATTAAACTACTGGCAACAGACAATTTGCAGTTCTCGAACAAATTAACATAGTACATCAACTCAATGAGCACAAGCACACATCACAAATAACACTCACAGATCATCATCACAGATCACAATTCACAAGTTAACATCCACTGTGCAATTGAAATTAAAATATAAAACCCTAATAGTAATTCGGTAGAACAGTAATTGAGAAAGTAGAGAAGGGAAGAAAGATTGGAGCATGAACCGAGAGGCTTGAAGCAGCAGAAGGCTGAGTTGTTGGCGGCGGCGTAGAGGAAGTAGAGGAGCGGCGCTCGCCGGTGGTGAAGAGGTGGCGGTTGGCGGCGGCGCTGAATGGGTGGAGAAGTCGCGGCGGCCCAGCGCTTGGTGGTGCGGTTGGCCGACGGTGATGGCGCATGGACGGCGCTCGGGTGAAGAGAAGAACCGGCCTCGGATCAGAAATGGGGTGGCGGCGTGGTGGATCTAGGGATGGAGGAGCAATGGGGAGCGGCGGAAGGGAGTGGAGGTGGTTGGCCGGTAGATGGAGAAGGCGGCGGAGAAGATGCGGTGGGCAGTGAAGGAGACGCAGTAGAGGAGCAGGGAGTGGAAAAGGGAGGCGGATGTGGTTGGCCGGTGAGGGGAGGTGGCGCACGGGAGGATTTGGGCGGAGGCGCTGAGGGTGAGCTGTGGAGGGGTGATGGCGGCGCAGTGGAGACGTGGCCGCCGGCGAGGTATGGGTGGAGAAGGTGGCAGAGGAGAGGTGGCGCGGGTGAAAAAGAGATGGCCGCCGGCGAGTTTGGCCCGGTCTCGCCGGCGGTGAGAGTGGAGAAGGAGGAGAGCACAGTGGGGGCTAAGGGAGAAGGAAACCGGGCTCCAGTTCTTCCCTGGCGGCGGCTGATGGAAAAGGAGATGGGGATTTTCCATTTTGCAGATTAGCTCTCAAAATTTCTAGGGTTTACAAAGAGGTCGTTCCCAAATTGATTTCTTCTGTTCTAGCCCTCTGGGAGTCCAATTTCAGCGCGGTTTGATCCTACGCATCCGTGACAACGCGCACATCGGTACGGAGAAGTCCCGAAAGTCCAGAATTGTCATTTATGCGCCTCGATCGCGCCGGTCTACTGAAAAATACAGAAAAATGTAAAATAGTCCATTTCGAGCAATTAAATATAGGAAAATTATGTAAATGATGATAAATGGTCTTGAAATGCGAAAAATAATGGGGTAAAATGATAGCTAAATATGTGTAAAAATGACGCATGTCAGGTGCTAGGATGCCTTTGCTTTGTCTAGTGGCCGCTCGGCTTTCTTTGGCAAAGGTGCTATGGGGCTGTAGTTGCCCTTATCTTTTTACTGGACTTATATGGTTGTCGCTTGCCTAATATTAGAATAAAGCTCGTCTATTGGTTCTCACTAGGGGTATTTTGTTACCCTTCTCCCATTAGAAAAACCTGGCGCTTGGGACAAAGCTCACGAGCACCTACTCAAATGGGAAGATGAGAACGTCGTCGTCTCCTATGGGAAAAAACTTGGTGCTCGGGACAAAGCTCGCGAGCACCTAGTCGGACAGGAAGGCGAGAACATCGCCGTCTCCCATTGAAAAATCTTGGTGCTCGGGACAAACCCCGCAAGTGCTTAGTTGATCGAGAAGGCGAGAACGTCATCGTCTTCTATCAAAAAACTTGGTGCTCGGGATGAAGCTTGCAAGTGCCTAGTCGGTCAAGAAGGTTAGAACATCATCGCCTCTGCGAGGTGAGCTTTCGTTAACTTGGCCCCAGAGGATGAGTGTCCATTAACTTAGCTGGCCTTGGAGGGTGGGTTTTTGTCCACTCGGCCCCAAAGGGCAATTTTCACTGACTCAGCCCGGAGGGTGAGTATTCATTGACCCGGCTCCAGAGGGTGAGTTTTCACTGACTTGGCCCTAGAGGGTAAGTATTCGTCAACTCAGCCCAAAGGACGAGTTTCCACTTACTCAGCCCCGGAGGGTGAGTATTCGTCGACTTGGCCCTGGAAGGTGAGTTTTCACTGACTCGACCCTAGAAGGTGAGTATTCATCGACTCAACCCTGGAGGGCGAGTTTCCATTGACTCGGCCCTAAAGGGTGAGTATTTGTTGACCCACCCCTTGAGGGTGAGTATTCGTCGACACGAACCGGGAGTCGAAGGCGGTCCAGGCATGAAGTCAGTCCGGGCGCAAGCGAGGAATGTGCGAGGTCCGAAGGTGGTCCCGGACATGGTCTGGGATTTGGAGGTGGTCTGGGAGTTGGAAGTGGTCCGGGAACGGAGGGGTGTGGAGTCGGTTCGGGAGCTAAAGGTTGTACGGGCATGGAGGGGTGCGGAGTTGGTCCGGGAGCCAGAGGCAGACCGAGAGTCAGAGGTGGCTCGAGGACAGAGGCGAATAGGGAGTGGAGGCAGTTCGGACGGAGGTGGCGGAGGTGAGCACCCAGAGTGCTAAGGCTAATGTCGTGCTGGGCAGAGGAGTGGAAATGGGGATTGGGGAGGGGATGCACCTGGTTGGTAGGGGTATTAGGTGAAGTCTAGTCCATGGTAGACCAAGCCCACCCATCTCCTTGAAGGAGGTCTAGTCCATGGTGGACCATGGCCTCCCGACTACCCTAGAAGGTTCGATCCATAGTAGACCCAGTTCGCCCTACTCCCCATGAAAGTCGCGTGCAATACACGCCAACATAGGGCGCTTCTAGTTCGGAGCACAATGTCCTAGTGCGATGTCACCTCTCATAATGTGTGCTATCCTCAGACCTGGGTTGCACAAAGACAAGGACAAGGCCCACATCACTCCTAGGAAGGAAGGCTTAGCCCTAGCATGGCTCGGACCAGCCTCGATGGCCTAATATTGAAAAGTCTATCCCCGCCCCAGTAGTCAAATGGACGACGATCCTCCACCCAAAGTCCGCACAAAGACTAAGGTACCTTAACGTTCTCGAGTATCTTGCGGGTTATCAGGAGCCATTGGCCTAAGGCCATGCATTGACCCCTTTTTTTAGTTGACGCGTTGACCCAGGCGAATGATCAACAACCACCTGGGACGGCAAGCGAGGTGCTACTGTTGAGGGAGGGTCCTTGCGCTACCTCGGGCCCATGGCAACTACAGCGTGATGCCGCACATCAAGGAATCCAACTTGGACAAAGTCCGCGGACCAACCCCGAACTTGGTCTGCAGTCTACCTTGGGCAGGGTCTCTGCTGTCCCGGATGGAGTCTGAGAAGCCAAGACGAATCCTAGAGATCGACCTCGGCCAAGGTCTGTGTCACCCCGAATGAGGTATGAGAGCCAACCAAAGATGAAGTCCAGAGGCCAATCGGGCCCCCGAAAGCGGTGGGGTCTTCCCTTGGCCCACGCCCTTTTGAGTTGAGCCCCTAGTTCTCCCACCTAGTGATCCTCGGTCGCGGACCATACAACTGTAGCATGTGATTCTCTTAATTACCTTCGAAGGTCCTCTGACTCCGCTCAATCTCCTCGCAAGTGCTCGGAGGGCCGGCCTCCCTAGAGGCCGCAATCTCATGGTGACTTGATCCTTCGTGGATAGGTTCAGCTGAGCCTCTAGGCCCCGAGTGGTGTGGGCCGCTGTTCGGCTTGACTTCGGCCTCAAAGGGGGTTTGCACCTCCCACCTCAACGACCTTCCATGCTTTCCCATTCTTAGGCGACATGATTTCTTGCACGGTGTAGGAGTACATATTTTAGAATTTGAATCTCCTGTGTATTCTGAGCTAGTACTTGGATCAGTAGCTAGCTCACACAATAACATCGGCAAATATCTCATCCATATATGCAAATAAATAAAAAGGGTACTTGATAAGATATAGGTAACCATAAATAAATCTTATGACCAAGTTTTACATAACGGGCTAACCGGCCAAATAGTATTATTCATAATAAAGTAGTAGAATAGTAAGTAATCCAAAAGGGCCTTCATGATCTGCAACAAGCAATCAACTGTGGCTAAACCTAGTCCTAGCCTTCGTCTTCCATGTCATAGCCAAAGGCATGGACAAATCCATACACTGGGTCATTAGTTCCATCATCTAAAACCACATATTAAGCAACCATGAGTGCAAAAGAACTCAGCAAGTCCCTATAGCAGAATGCAACAATATACATACATCTACATGCGAGCACAAGAACCATGATGGTGTCAGCGGGGACTCATCAGAGTGGGGAAATTCATCGATGGAAGCTAGCAGCTGGAGTTGAGGTCAAGGGCTTGATTGGCTTCAATTAGAGGTGAAGAGAGAGGGAGAGCTTAGGGGAAAAGAAGAGTGTGGGAAGGCACACTTGGTGACGTGGTTGGCCATGGCTTATATAGAGGGGAGGGGCAACGGGAGGGGGGAAGCTCGGTCATGGTGTGGCATCCGAGCGGCGGGCTTGTGATGGCGTTGGCCCATGGAGGTGACTACCTAACAAAAATGCAAGGCTTGAGCAGGTGCGGAAGGCCTTCGATGCTTGCTTAGTAGGCTTATCTGGGTGACACGGAAAGAGAGCAGTGAGAGTGAGCTCGGCGCACCCGAGAGAGGTGGAAGAACAATGAATGGGGCTAACAGGTGGGACCGGGGCCCAGTTGTTAGTGACGCACGAGAGAGGGGCGAGCAGCTGGGTTGGTGGGCAAGCGCGCGTGTGGGCTTTAAGCGTAGGCTGTAGTGGGGGAAAAGGAAAGCGAGGATGGGACAACGCGTCGCGTAGGCTGGTGTGGGGAGGAAAGTGAAGATGTGCCAAGGCGATGAGTTGGATTTGACTTGAAACCAAGGAAGGGAATTAAATAGAGTTTAAACTCATTTCTAATTTCCAAATTGAGTTTAAATTTGTAATTTGAATTTCAAGATGTATTTGCACACAAGATTTTTAGGAAAATTTTATTTAGCATTCAATTAATTTTTAGAAATTTTGAATTCAAATTTTTAGGCCACATAATTTATTTTAAAAACTTTAAACTCCATCCAAGCTTTTGGAAATTAATATGTACTATATTTTTTTTGAAATTCATGGAAATTTATGCATGTTTATTTTGAAGAAAAAGTGGGTTGTTACACCAGGTCCCCACGAACAGTACCAACTGTTGTCAAATGCGAGATCGGACAATACCCTTATAAGGACCCCTAGTCGGATTCAAGGACCGCCTAGGATGTGGAGGGACTCAATGAGAATCACACACGGATGGATGAACATGCGTATTGCATGTAGGTGTTAAGTATTACAAATGGCATCCCCTCTCCACTTACACAGGGTGGTATTTATAGAGTGGGAGGAGGTGAGTGAAGTTATAAGTCTGCCCTCGGGGCCTAGCTTATTCATAAGGGTAGGTTCATTCTTCACGCTAAGTGTGTCTCACCACGTTCAAGGGACTCTGAGGCCAACTCGCGAACTTCGCTCGGGTTTGTTTCTAGACCTCGTCCGAGGTTAGCCTTTGGACTTCACTTGGGTTGGCTCTCAGTCCTCATTCGGAGTGGCGTGGACCTTGGCCAAGGTTGGTCTCCAGGCTTCATCTTGGCTTCACATACTCTGTATGGGGTGGTGCGAACCCTATTTAGGGTGGAGCCCGGACCAAGTCCAGGATTGGTCTATGGACTTCGTCCAAGGTGGATTCCTCGATATGCGATGTCACACCAAAGTTGTCGTGGGCCCGAGGTAGCTTAGGGACCCTCCCTCAACATGATGCTTTCCCCCAGTTCGGAGGTGTAACCCCTCAGCGCTAACAGATCGCATTTGTTAGGGAGTCGCTCACCCTTCATGTTAAGAGAGATCCACAGTGGGAAAGTGACCAACGTGGGACATCCCCAGAATAATCACAATAGAAATAAAAAAAACCACCTACCAAACTACTACGCAGGAGTCCACATCAAAACTAAGCGGCCATGTCAATCCCATACTTGACTTGTGGTTGCACGATTTGGGTGTACAAAAGAGCAGCACAAGATTCGGTTCTTAATCGACTCAGGCGAAACAAACCAACAAACCCAGATCTCATGCATCCCCTGCATCGGTCTCATACCATGGTTATTATTACGAACCGTCTGTGATGTCCGCAATATCACAGACGGTTTGTTATAAGAACCGTCTGCCATGTCTAGAATATCAGAGACGATTTTTATATGAATCGTCTGTGATGTTCGCAACTTTCACAGACGATTCTTAACACGAACCGTCGGTGATGTCTCACTTATAACATCACAGACGATTCTTAACACAAACCGTCTGTGATGTCTCACTTATCACAAACAGTTCGTGATAAGAACCGTTTGTGAAAGTTCACAGACGATTATTAACACGAACCGTATGTGATGTCTCAATTATCACAGATGGTTCGTGTTAATAACCGTCTGTAAAATATCACAGATAGTTGCTACTATAAATCGTCTGTGATAGTTTAAGCACAAATGGTCCCGTATGAACCGTCTGTGATGTAGCCGTCTAGTATAGCCTCTTTTGTAGTAGTGCCAATCACTTGCCCGAGTCTCCATCAATTTATAAAACATTCACTGTCTCCAGTAGTAACCCATGTTATCATTCCCATTGCTACACAATGTCTCAAGTGTCCATTATCAATGTTTGTGTTGTATTTCAATTTACTACTAATGCATTTCTAAGCACAACCATCATTCATTTAAGATTAACCAAGGGTGGAGTATTATAGTAATTATCCTAGGGCGACATGGTAAGGGTAATATCAACAATGAAGGACGGAAAATAATCAGCATCAATTGTATGGTATAACTAAGCATCGACATTTCACATAATGTTTAATTAAATAATAATAAGCATGCATGTACTTGAAAGAAAAATATTTGCATTCAAAAACTAGGTTCAACATGATCAATCATAAGAACTTGCCTTGGTCAATTGTGGTTTACGTACGATCTTGTTCGGTAGTGACAGGAGCGTCTGAAGTGTCAAACTCTATAAATGTGTAAGCAACCACATTTAACACAAATCCAAATAAAATCAAATGAACTCTAAAAATTATGATTTTAGTTATGTTGGAAAGATATTGAATTTAGAAACAAAATCCAAGTTATTTGGGTTTAAAATGAGGGAGAATGATCTTTCCAAGGTTTGACCCAAGAGGGAATTACAAAAAATGGAAAATCCAGACAAGTGGGCCTACAAGGATTTTCTTTTATTTTTAAATTATTTTCCCAAAGAAAACACTCTACGACTGGCAGGTGGGGTCAACGTCCTCACTCAAACCTTAAACTCGAGTTTAATTAAATTTCCTAATGATTTTGGGTCCACATGTCACATATGTTGGCGTCACGTATGTTGATTTATATTATCATAATCTTTTGTGTGGGGTCCATATGTTGGCGTCACGTCGTCTTGTTCCTTACTCCAATTAGAGGAAGCAGAGGAGGTAGCCAGGCAGCTTGGGTCTAATCTCGGCGCCAGCGGGAGATGGCTTAGGGGCGGCAGTGTGACGATGAGGACAGCAACGGTGGTCATCCTTGGTCAAATGTGGGTTGTGTAGGATCTTATTCGTTAGCGACGGGAGTGTTCAAAGCGTCAAACTCTATAAACTTGTAAGCAACCACATTGAACACAAATCCAAATAAATTCAAATGAACTCTAAAAATGATGATTTTAGTTATGTTGGAAAGATATTGGATTTATAATCGAAATCCAAGTTATTTGGGTTTAAAACGAGGAAGACCGGTCTTTCCAAGGTTTGACCCGAGAGGAAATTACAAAAAAAATGGAAAATTCTGACAGGTGGGACCTACAGGGATTTTTTTCTTTTTGAATTATTTTTCTAAAGAAAACACTCTATGACTGACAGGTGGGGTCAAGGTCCTCACTCAAACCTCAAATTCGAGTTTAATTAAATTTCCTAATGATTTTGGGTCCACATGTCACACTAATATTAACCACTAATTAAGTACTAACTAATTATCGATTTATATTATCCTAATCTTTTTTGTAGGGTCCATATGTTGGTGTCACATCATCTTGTTGCTTACTCCAATTAGGGGAAGCAGAGGAGTTAGACAGGCAGCTTGGGTCTGAGCTCGGCGTCGACGGGAGATGGCTTGGGGCACCGGTGTGACAATGAGGACAACAACGGCGATTATATGCATGTATTTATTTTTATCTAAATGACACTTGGGAATATAATTACTATCAGCCGGGTGTCCTATGCCTACTAAGACTCTCTCTCTCTCTCTCTCTCTCTCTCTCACACACACACACACACACATATATATATATATATATATATATATATATATATATATATATATATATATATATATATATATATATATATATATATATATATATATATATATATATATATATAGGAACGTATCCAGTGCTAACAGGCTATTCGGTGCTAACATGTGAACTTCGTTTGTGGACCATCGGATGTACCTCAAACGGCCTGGATCTTTAAAGGTGGAAGCACCCAAACCACTTAAATGGACGATAACCAACCTAGTTAATCTTTATTAATGTCTAGCACTAGGTAGTTTCTATCTAGCATCAAATTAAGTGGATCCTAATAGTCTCATAGTGTTTTATTCTATATATCCAAAAGAATTATTAACGGTTCAGGGATTATGGCCGAAAGGGGACATCAACCAAATTGATTATTTTACCTAATCAATCTCGTGGCCAAAATAATAATTAATTTCATATCTACCTTTGGACTAAAGTCGTGGGCTCGACATGTTATATACATGATTCTACGCTAGTGTTTTAAGCCTAACTTAATGGGGGTAGGACCCATGTGTCAAAGAAATATGAACTTTATTTCAATCCTTCCTTAGTTCCAATTGATCATACTATCATTTGGTTGTGTTAGTTTATTGCGAACAGAGCTAACCAATAATGGTTAGGGTCCACATGCAATACTACTCTAGATTGAAATCTTTAAAAGAATTATATCTAATGGCCTAGGGCCGACCGGTTAATGACTAAGATTGGATTCTTTTAGGTTTAAAATTATCTTATGTTTATATTGTCTATAGGAATTAGCTTTTAAAAAATGTGTTTTTAAAGATAGGATCAATAGAAAAATTATAGTAAAAAGTGTACAGAGTTCAATTGTACCGGTCAAAATTGTATACGACTATTTTTCTCAACATACTACATCTCACGAACAACCAGAATTTAAAAACCATAAGCTATTAGCCTCACGAACAACCTTTATCAACCTTAATTACCCTAGCAAATCCTCATTACCTGAATAGGTTTGTACCGAATCTACTGACGAGAGGTCCACTGTTCTTTGCCCTCACGCAGAGAGACGACGGAGGGAGGGGGAAACAGAGCAGGGAGAAACAGTGGAAGCCCCGTGGCTGGGCTCTAGCGTGCTCGGTGCCGGGAGGAAGGCCACGGCGATGGCCAGCGACCAGAAAAATGGGTTTAGGAGCTTGGCGCGAGGCTAGGGGTTGCGGCGGCACGGTCGAAGGCGGGCTATCGCGGAGGTGTGACTGTGAATGGCGGCGTCGGTGGCACGGCGACAAGGGCAGTGCCCGATCTATGACTACCTCAGAAATTGAAGCGCTTCACAAGCATCTACAGGTGGTGGTGAACTCACTGGAGTGGACGGTGGAGATGGAGAAGAGCTGAGGTCAGCCATGTTTTTTTTTCAGCTTTTAAAAGCTGCTTTTCGACTTGGGTCTAATAGTTAATTACAGTACATAATGTACTAACTTTATTTATATCGGCAAAAATCGTACGTGAGTTTCTATTACTCTGTAATCTCTCGCACGAACAGCCCAAAAGCCAAAAGCCACAAGCTATAGCTAAAAGGTGTTAAGAAACCTGGGCCAGCAGCCCGCGGCCCATGGTGGGCACATCATTGTAGTCTATAAATAGGGAGCCATACCAGCATATTATGTACAGATGAATGAAAGCAATAAAGAAAGACCAGGAGTTCTCTCTATCTCTCTCTGTGTGTTCAATCTATTCTTCTGTGATTCTGTGATTGATTCGTTCTTGTCCTAAACAGAGGAATCGCTCGGACTGGTCGCCAGCGACGGTTCCTCAACACGTTATCAGCACGACCTCGCTCTGGTGAACGAGGTAATCATTTAAGCACATATTGAATTTTCTAGATCGCTTTGAATCTGTATTTTCTTTTCGCGTTCTAGATTGAATCTCTACGGTGCAAATCCGCCCTAATCTACCACGAGCAGACCTAAAGTCGCCAGCACAATGCCGATCGGTAGATTGCATCAAAGGGTAGATGTTGATTGCACTATAGATTAGAAAAGAAAAATACGGTGCAAATCTGCCCTAATCTACCGCGAGCAGACCTGAAGTCGCTGGCACAATGTCGATCGGTAGATTGCGAAACGGGGTAGATGTTGATTACACTGTAGATTAGAAACGGAAAAGAAAAGGAAATTTTGCATCATTTTTATTCCTGTTCGGTTTTTGCATGAACATCTGCATAGAGAAAAAAACATGGAAGATCGAATGGTAGCAGCCGCCGCGCCAGTACGCGCGCCGCCGGCTGCTGGCCAGTAGCCGGCGCCATTGCATAAAGCTACCGCCGTCGGTGTCCGCGCTGCCCGAACATAGTAGTTGCCGGCCGCTCGGTTTTTTCAGCCGCGTGCGCACCCCGCATGGGCCACTGCCTCCCGCACGAGGCGCTGCCGTCGGTCTTGCCATTGGATACCGTCCCGCGTCCGTGCTCGTTTGGTCCCCGAAGCACCGCACCTCCGCCGCACGAGGTAGCTGCACCCAAAGCCATCTTGCGCGTCGCACCGGTTGCCTCCCGGCTAGAAGTCGTGGAGCCGCCGCTGCCTGCAGCAGTGCGTCACCCCGGCCGAAGACCGAGGCACCGCCACTCGCCCGAAGACGAGAAGTCCCGCCTCGGCCGCTGCGCGCCCGCGCCACGCCGCGCTGCTCGGCTCCGCGCCCGCTCCCGTGCCGCCGACCCGCGGCCGGCCTCCACCGCGCCACTCTGCGCCTACACGCGCCAGACGCCGCCTCGGCTCGCCGGCTCGCAATCGCACCTACGCCGACCACCCCACCGCGGCGCAGCCGCCGGCTTCCTATTCGGTCCGCCATAGCACGGCGCCGGCCGCTTTGCGCCGCTCCACCCGACGCTGCCTCTCTGTGCGCGCCGCCGCCTCGGGCTTCTTGCCAAGACGCTGCGCGCGCGCGCCTTCCCATGCGTGCGTGCCGCCTTGGGCTTGTCGCCACACGCGTCGCGCCCGCCTTCCGCCACCGGCTACCGCCTCCGCCTGGTGTGCGCCGCCGCCCCATGTGGATGCCACCTGAGCCGACTACTCGGACCGCCCGCGCCGGCCCTGCCGCCGAGGCACCTCCCACCAACCAGCCGAACCCCTAAGCCGGCCAGCCGCACCCGCATGTTTCGGCGCCGCCGCCGCCATGAAGTCATAGGCCAAGGGGGGAAACCCTAGTGGGATGTTAAGCCGGCCGGGTGGGTATACGGGTCGCATGGGCCATGGCATAATGGGCTGGAAGAGGAAAATCCGGTCGGGGGAAGGGGCACCGGAAATTTTGCGAAAAAACCCTTCCGGTTCCCATAAATTACCGAAAGGCCCTAAAACTTGCATTTAACTCCAGATTTCTGCAGAAAAGACCTCGTAGTTTCAAAAATTACGTATAAGCCCTCAAATTTACAAGCAGGTCCAGAATTTTATAGTAAACTCCTCGGTAAATTAGAAAATTACGTGAATTTTTCTCTGAAATGAATATTTGCGTAGAAACCCCCAGAAAATGCAGAATTTGCTGAAAATTCATATTCTAGCGTAAAAGGGCCTCGGGAATCCGAATTTTGAATTATTTTTAGCATTGGAAGCTTATTTATTTATTTATTTATGCCATTATTATTCTCTGTATTATCTGTATTTATTTACTGTTTTTGGTTAATTGTAATTGTTTTAATTGCTTTTAATCACTGAAATTAGCAGTAAAATTATAGAAAATGCATAGAAAATTCTGAATGACTCCCAATCCACACTTGAGGAGAATGATCAGGCACTTCATTTTCTCAAGCATCACCTCTGCCTCACTCTCAAGAATGAGTACATGACGGAGAAGAGCGCGCTAGCACTCTGGACCGCACTCCAGAAGTGGTTTGAGAGGCTAAAGTACATCATTCTTCCTCAAGCAGAGTAAGAGTGGATCAGACTGAGATTTGCCGACTTTAAGACGGTTGGGGAATACAATTCTGTCTTGTACAGGATTTGTACCCTAATACAGAAAATTGAGAAAATCCTTCCACCCCAATATAGTACAATCCGCCCGCAACTATTGTCAAGACGGCTACAAGGAGTACGCCGAATTGATTGATATGATGCAGGTTGTGGAGGCTCAGGACGAACTTCTCCGTAAGAATTATGTCACTCAGCCATTAGGCAGCTTTGTTGGCCGTGAAGCCAACATTAGGAGCTAAAAGGTGCGAAAATCTTTGATTAAAAGAAGGGGAAGGAAGAGTAAGGCCGCAGCCCAGAAAGGCAAATCAGATACTCCACGTGAGAATAAGGCTATCAAGCCAAAGTGGGATGGCAAAGGACAGTCTGATGCCCACTTTGCAGCAGTTGAGGGGGAGCATGTTGAACAGCTGTCTGAGTTGATGGAGGTTAAATCTATCCCGACAGCAGCACCCCTCTCGACCTAGAAACAGCCACCGCCATGATTTCTCTTGAAGAGAATGTCACCCCCGAGAGAATAACAGAAGAAGTCTAGTGCACATAATGCATTTAGACTTTAATTGTCATTTATTTTGTGTGGAAGAATATGTTAGAATTTGCATTGATGGTACTTAAGAATTATTATTTTCTCGTGATGGTTGGATGATATTTGAAGAATTCATTCATTTATTCAGTTTATGATGGCATGATATGTTCTGATATTGGAGTATTTTATTTATGTGTTGATTGCCTTCTCATACATGTTAATAAATACCCTATATTAGAACACGTGTAGCGTCCTGTGAAGGAAGTGTGCTTAGCTAGCAGCAGCACAACACATATCATCTTAAGAGAGACTAAGTATTTTCAGTCGATTCGTAAGAACACTGGCAGCCTTACGACAATCACCGGAAGTGATGCATGTACAATCGGTTCCGGAACAGCCACAATGGGCACAACTTTGGTCATTGAAGAAACCTTATTGTACCCAGAATCGACTAGAATTCTCCTAAGTTTTAAGAATATCCGCGCAAATGGTTTCCACGTTGAGACTGAAGAAGAGCACGGTAAGGAATACCTGCTCATTATGAAGTGTGAAGAGAATGAAAAGAAAAAGTGTATTAGAAAAACTTTCTTCACTAGAAACTGGGCTGTATTATACCAACATTAAGGCATCTGCAACCTGCACTGTTCAGAAGACAATATTTAGAAGCTCTGAATTCTTCTGTCTCTAGCATGACAGATTAGGCCACCCAGGTCTTAGGATGATGAGAAATATCATAAACAATTCACAAGGGCATAATACTAAATGTGAAGAATTTCCCGAATCATGAAGATTTTGTGTGCCCTGCATGTGCCATCGGGAAACTAATTATTAGACCATCCACTCTAAAAGTGAAGGATGAAGTACCTGCATTCTTGAAACGCATCTAGGGAGACATTTGTGGTCCCATTCAGCCCATCTCAGGGCCATTTAAGTATTTTATGGTGCTCATTGACGCTTCCTCGAAGTTGTCATATGTGGGTTTTGTTGACCATAAGAAACCACGCCTTTGTAAAATTGATCTCGCAGATTATTCGCATCAGAAATGTGTTCGCTGATCATCACATCAAGTCCATCAGAATGGACAACGCTGGAGAATTTACTTCAAAGGCATTTGATGATTATTGCATAGTGATGGGAATTACAGTTGAGCATTCGGTACCGCATGTCTATACCCAGAATGGTTTGGCAGAAGCTTTAATCAAGAGAATTAAATTTATTGCCCGACCCTTTTTGTGTAATTGTAATTTGCCAGCTAAATGTTGGGGACACACAGTCCTGCATGCAGCGAATCTCATCAACCTTAGACCTTCGGCCTACAACATCCATTCACCTATGCAACTAGCGCAAGGGTCAGCACCGAAGATTTCCCAACATTAGGGGGAGGAAATCAACCCCTTGATGAAGAATGTCGGGAAATTACGTGGCAAGCCACGGGAATCCATGCAGATGACCCGCGCACTAGAGAAGTTTAGAAGATAAGAGAAGTCCAGAAGACAATCGATTTGCAAGAACTAGCAAATCAACTGTCTGATCACTTTAGTGATTTGAAGAGCGTGACTAAGTCGCATGTGCCTGCACGCACTGCACCGAAGAGGGTTGAAATATCAAAGAAAACATAAGATATCCCTAATCTCGTCCAGAGGCCTCAGAAAAAATAATAAAGAACGAGAACTCCGGTTCCTCGAATCCTTAGTAACCGGGGACGCCTGACGAAAAAGGATAAGAAGGACTTATCACAGCCGATCACTGAAGTCCCCCAGAATGAGAAGGGGAGCCAGTTGAGACCTGACACAAGTATGACACCTTCGGAAAAGGGTATACCGGATCTGAATATCCCCATCGGCATGGATGTGTGCGCACACATCGGAGCCGAAAAACTAAACAGACTTGCCACCGCAATTGAAAGAAACGATGTGCAAGGTGAAGCTTCTGAAGAAGCAATCGCTCCAGAAGAAGCAACTCATGAAGAAATAGCTATAAATTATGTGCACACGGGAGAGTCCCTGAATAGGACAACAGTTAATATCGATATCTACTTCGCAAAGAAAATTGCCTCCATCATCGATCTTGATCCTGAGTCTGCATTGCTCGCTGAATGTAAGAAAAGATCAGATTGGGAAGATTGGAAGAAGGCAATAGCAACTGAATTGCTATCTCTGAATAAAAGAGAGGTGTTTGGGCCCGTATACCGCACACCTCCCCATTTGCACCCCGTTGGGCACAAGTAGGTATTTGTTCGAAAGAGGAATGAAAGAAACGAAGTAGTGAGATACAAAGCAAGGCTAGTAGGCTAAGGTTTCACTCAACGTTCTGGAGTTGATTATGAAGAAACCTACCCTCAGTCATGAGTGGAATTACCTTTAGATATTTGATCTCAATGGCAGTAAACTTGAACTTAGAAATGAAATTGATGGATGTTGTGACTGCATACTTTTACGGTAACTTGGATTCGGATATTTATATAAAAGTCCATGAAGGAATACCTCTCCCGAACCAAGACAGAGCAAATAGAAATCTGTACAATGTGAAACTCAGAAAGTCACTTTATGGACTGAAACAATCTGGAAAAATGTGGTATAATCGCTTGAGCGACTTTCTTTGCAAGAAAGGCTACACGAACAATGAAGATTGTCCTTGTGTATTTATACGGCAATTCCAGAATGGATTCTGTATAATCTCTGTGTATATAGATGATCTGAATATCAACGGGACAGCAGAAGACATAAAAGAAGCAAGCTCCTACTTGGAGTCAGAATTTGAAATGAAAGATTGGGCAAGACCAAGTTCTGCTTAGGCCTGCAGCTTGAGCACGTCCCTGAAGGAATCTTGGTACATCAGTCGACCTACACCCAGAAGGTGCTTGAAAAGTTTGGCTTTGAGAAGGCATACCCATCGAAAGTACCGATGATTGGGAGGTCTTTACAACAAGAAAAAGATCCTTTCCAACCTAGGAAAGAGGGAGAGAAAATCCTGGGACCAGAATTCCCATACTTGAGTGCAGTGGTAGCACTCATGTACTTAGCAAACTGCACTAGATCGAACATTGCATTTGCCGTGTACTGTTAGCAAGGTGCAGTGCAGAGCCTACCAAAAGGCATTGGCAGGGCATAAAGGACATCTTCCGACACATCCAAGGAAGCAAGGACCTTGGATTGTTCTACAGAAATAATCAAGACTTGAACTTGATTGGCTATGCAGATGTTGGGTACCTGTCTAACCCGCATACTACAAGGTCACAAACAGGCTATGTATTCCTGTGTGGTGGAACTGCAATTTCTTGGAAATCGTCGCACGAGAGTGCGCTTGGCTCCGCCGAATGGTTCACCACATCCAGCAGTCATGTGGGATGAACATTGTGCAAACCCCCCACAATTATCCATGAAGATAATGCAGCTGGCGTTGCACAAGTGCAGACGGGCTATGTAAGTATGTCAACCCCAAGTTCCTCTATACTCATGAATTGTAAAAGATGGACAAGATTAAAGTACTACACAATAAGTCATGTAGATTTGTTCACTAAGTCACTCTCCGCATCTAGTCTTGAAAGGTGTGTGTGAGGGAATGGAATAATGAGACTTAGAGAAGTGCAGAATTCAGGGGGAGAATTTTCTCAAGCCCATAAGTAAATCTTGATCATGAAGATTAAGTACCCAAAAGAATAAAGTCTTGAAGACTAAATGAAATTGGGTGGATTGTACTCTTTCTCTCTTGACGAGTTTTCCTGAAGTTTCTCGACCAAGGTTTTTAATGAGGCAATTCGTGCATCGCGGCATAACATGTATCATGTACTCTTTCTCCAAATTTTTCCCACTGAGTTTTTATGGAGTTTTAACGAGGCATGAACATGTCGGATGAGTGCCCAAGGGGGAGTGTTAAGAAATCTGGGCCTGAGCCAGCAGCCTGCAGCCCATGGTGGGTACCTCATTGTAGTCTATAAATAGGGAGCCATACCAGCATATTATGTACAGATAAATGAAAGCTATAAAGAAAGGTCAGGAGTTCTCTCTATCTCTCTCTGTGTTCAATCTATTCTTCTGTGATTCTGTGATTGATTCGTTTTTGTTCTAAACAGAGGAATCGCTCGGACTGATCATCAGCGACGGTTCCTCAACAAAAAGAACAGGCCACTAGGCAACACATTGAGACACAACCGTTCACGCCAGGTGTATGGGCCATCAGCTCATCATTCCTTCGAATCTTTTATGCCATGCCCTTACTTTTCCATTGAGTGATACAGTAGTAAAAAAAACAGCAAGTTACATGACAAGGAGGACATGCATCATGCATCAGCTTCGGGGTCACGAAAAAGACTTGCACACAAGCAAGGTAAACCCCCATCGATCAGCAATTCAGCATGCTGGCCGGCAAGGTCGAGGTATCCTCTCCTTTCCTTCATCTGCACCCCAGATAGCGCGAGATACCTTCCATCTCGCGCCCCAATTTTTTCTTTTACTGCCCAAAGCACGTCTATATATCCGCGCTCATTTCTCGTTCAAGCAGCGGCAGCAGGAAGAGCAAAGGCAAGAAAATGGAAGCGGCGTATCGCTCTCGTGTCCTGTCTGAAATCGACCCCCACAGCGAGTGGCTTCGAGGGGACGAGTTTGACACGCTCATCGTCGACGTTTCAGGTATAGGGTTTGTTCTTTTTGGCTGTGATTTATGTCTTTTGGTTGAAATTTTTGAATTTTAGCTGTTTGCGACAAAGATTACGGAGAGGGAGATACTTGCTTGCGATTTTTGTTGATACAAATGTAAGGCTTTTAACGTGTACTACAATTGACTTGTAGATCCCGTCTTAAGAAAATACTTTATTTAAAAGTTAGTACTGTAGTAAAAATCAAAAGCCGTTTTTAGAAGCAAAAAAGAACAGGGCCGAACTGTAGCCATGGTTATCTGAACTCGTTCGAGTTGGTAAGCTGGAAATCGGCCGGTTTTTTATCTGTGTTTGCAGTAGCGGAAAATCGCTTCGTGGCGACACCAAATGGTGTTTTAGGGACCATTTGAAACACATGAATTTTTCTGTTCGGAGAAATGAACCGATTTCACCTGAAGTTCTTACGTTCTAAACATGCCTTTAGCGTCGGTGGTCGCTGGGAAGCGGGAACTTACCGTCGGGATTCTGACTAGTTTTCGCTGGCGGCGATGTTAAGCTGACAAAAGGCACGCATGCCGGTAATGCAGGATTCACCAAGGACCAGCTGAAGGTCCAGGTGGACCCGTCGGGGAGCCTCAAGATCAGCGGCGAGCGCGCCGTCAGCGGCGGCCGGCAGTGGTGCCACTTCCTCAAGCGGTTCGACCTCCCCGGCGGCCGCATCGACGCAGCCGCGATCAAGGTCCAGCTCGACAAGGGCGTCCTCTACGTCCAGGTGCCCCACCCCAGCGCCGCCGGTGTTGGTGGCAGCGAGCAGCAGCCGACGGAGCGGTGGGAGGACGCGTTGCAAGAACAAGAGACCGCCGCCGCCGTCTGGAGCGGCCGTGCGGCAGCACGGCAAGAAGGGCATCCGTTGTGGCGGCTGGCCAAGAGCCTGAGCAAGCACCGGCAGGTCGTCCTGAACATCGTGATCGCCGTCGTCCTCCTCTGGCTCGTCGCTTTTGCCAGGAACAAACCGAGCGGTGGGCAAGTCAAGAACGAATGAGGCATGCGACACCTGTGCATACACAGCAGTATAGAACACCAGATGTATCTCCAGATGATAAAAATGGAATAAAATCCCTGTAAATAAGCAGGATTTGGATGGCTCAAGCCTCAAGATGTCAATCGATTCTCTTACCTCTTCCATAATGGAGTCACAAACCACTATGATGTCACACAGAAATCCACAGCAATAAGGCCTACTGATATATAGATTCAGAAATAAAAGTAACCTGCTGATGTATTGTACACGTTTCATCAACGACTGCAATTCACTACTTCTCCCAACAAGCATTGTACAAATCTCATCGAAGAAGATGGATCTTTTCCTGTTGCGCTATCTGATGGCTCCAAGCAGATTTGCACCTCCCAGCTTAGCACCAGTTAATTGCTGTTTACCAAAGGAATTCATTGATTAGATTTTAGAAAACAGCCTTATGGTCCCACATTATTAGATCTGTATCATGTTCTAGCATGATCAAAAGCGAGGGGAAATCAAAACATCCAACACTGTTGAGGCTGTGCACTTTTATCCCCGTGATAACTTTCTTATGTTTGCAAGATATGAAACGAAAATAGATAACTAGCTGCCATAAGACCTGATGCAGGACGTAAGCATACAGATTTTCGTAAATCAACTTCCCACAGGTAAGCTCGCTGAAGATTTGCACCTTGTAAGTTTGAGCCAGCCAACTAAGCCCCCTGCAAAGGAGAGTAGATAAGGTCTGTGCATTTAAATGATAGGAAGCAAGGAGAAAGAGGTTAATGTTTTTTGTTTCTGTATGTGTGTTTGAGAGAAAGAGGCAATGTTAGAAGAAATAAAATACGATAGCCACATGAGAAAAACTGAGGACCCCCACAGTTGCCTGAGAAGGTATGCTTCGCAATGTAAAGTTTACCTTTAGATTGGCCCCTTCAAGGTTAGCTCCTCTCAAGTTGGCACCTGTCCGGTTTGCGCTCTGAAAATACATGTGAACAGGCTATCAGTATGAAGACTGATCCATGAGAATTGAAAAGCTGCTTTAGACTTTCAATAATATATGGATTGCTACTAAAAACTAGTTCATATGTAGTTTCTCTGTTGAATGGCACTAAGAGAAAATGACAAATGGTGCCATGGATACAAATTGATTGACATGGATCCAGTATGCACGGATGAACAATATATGCAAAGAAGACAGAGAGACTAAACATTGTCAATAATAAAGTTTTTGTGCCTTCATTTTCGTCATCATTATTGCATAATTTTCTATACTGTATTGTGAACAGCAATGCTGCCCTACAGTCTTATTACACGGAATTTGAATTTGTGAGTGGGAATAATACATAGTAACATACTGAACACTTGCTCACTAGCTGTGTGTTTGCAAGGCAATTCTGGTTCTCCCTCCTAAATCGCTTTGGGCTGCAAACTCTAGCGCCGACAATAAATGATGCTTCTTTTGAGGACTGGTGGTATAGAGCTGATGAAATGGTCATTGGCAAATTGCAACGAGGCATCAACTCCCTCATTATCCTAGGGGCTTGGACTCTTTGGAAACATAGGAACAAATGTGTTTTTGAGGCCTTTGCCGCCAATATGGCTACAGCCTTACTGCTTGCTGAGGAGGAGGCCCACCTTTGGGCGTTGGCTGGAGCGAGAGGGCTTTCTTTCTTGTCGGCCGTTGTTCCTAGGGGCTAGGTCGTTCCAGGTCGTGTGTTTCTTTGAGAAAAACGGCGCGTTTGTAATTTTGTGTTCCTTTGGGGGTGTGTGTTTTGTAACCGGGATTTTATTCCCTTCTTCTTCTTTAATATAATGATACGCAGCTCTCCTGCGTGTTCGAGAAAAAAAAACATACTGAACACAGGATTTTCAAACCTGTAGGTGTGCTGAACGAAGATCTGTTTCAATGAAGCTACACCTTATCAAGCATGCATCTGCAGAATAGGTTCAACAAGTTATCTCAAGTACTACACGACATCTAATCATTAGTTTACAGAAAAATATAAATAAAATATCAACTTGAGAAAGTTACTTTCAAATTTAAAGCCAGCTTGACCTTAAAAAACAGATAAGCAGGGGTTGCCACTTGACACAGTAAAATTGCAGTTGAAAGAAATCTCCTAGTGATATAATTTCGCAAGCAAGAAAAATGAGGGAAACAGTCACCATGCAGGTTAAGAACAAACTGCAATCAAGCAAAATGTTAGTGAAAAAAAAAGGTTCGGTACCTTGTAGGTTTGCACTCTGAAGGTTCGCTCTATCCAAACTGGATTCTTCAAGATTTGCTCCTGCAAACTCACACCTGCAATTTCAAATTGTGCAATTATGAACAGCATCTTCAAAACACAAATTAACAAAATAAGTAAGTCAATCACCTAAGGACGTATACCAAACCCCAACCTCCCCTCTACCCCAACAACCACCACCAAAAGAAAGAAATAAAGAAAGAAAGAAAAACTGCAGGAAAAAAGGAGGAAAAAATGTGGGAGCTTCCTATGCAAATTTGCATAAATGGAAAGAAGAATGAGAAGTTTCAACCTCCTGCAAATAGGACATAGGTGTTACGCTATCAATGTAGCATTCCACTCAAGAGCTTTACATAATAAATCGTAAAGAAAATACAATAGTAATTCTGTTGCTAGCAATTCCTAATTGAAGCATTATCACAAGGTCACGGAACTGATTTGTAAAACCCAGAACGAAGTTACTAAATTTGATAAGAGCTACTGAGATATGCTACAAACAGAATTACAATGCAAGTGCCATACCCCAAATTTAGCTTTGTGAAGATTAGCACGCGAAAAATCTGTCTTCTTAATACACCCGCAACTGAAATCAACCTCCGACAAGTCCTGCAACACATGGGGAGAAAGGATGCATCTATACAAGCTCAACCCAAGCCGTCAAGAAAAACTCTACTAAACAAGAGATACCAAACTAGTCAATGAGCCTCCCCGAGAGCTTACAAGCTTAGACAGGTCAAATCCAGAAAGATTCACGCCGCAGAACCGGACTTTGTCAGCCTGGATGCACTTGATCACGTCCTTGCTCGTCAGCTCGGCCTCCCACGAGCTGTCCACCTTCTCCTCCCCAATCCTCTCGTTTATGCAATCGATCAAAACCTAAAAGACTAAATAAAATCAAACCAAATAAATGTCAGCTTTCCGGACAGCCGATAAACAACCGGAAAGCGTGGCATGATCCATTTACTAATTTACACGCATCCGGCAGTACTCCGCCTCCCGCAGCAGCTGCTGGTACTCGGCCTCGGGGAGTCCCTGACTGTACGGTGGTGGGGAAGCGGTGCGCCCCGCCGGCGAGGAGCGAGCCGGGCTCCCGCCGCGTGAGCGTGTCCACCGTCGTCGCGTACTTGCTGCCCCCTGCACCGCGCAGCACACAAATCGGCAGCCGCCGCCATCGCGGCCGTGAGTCCGTGACCACCCGCCAGCCAAGAGCGAGGAATCCAACGAATTTTTGAATCGAATGGAATGGAGGCTATAATTAGCAGAACGGTGAGGGGAGAGAGAGGGAAGAGGCGGACCGACCGATGTTGAGGAGCACCGGCGGCTGCATCGCGGCGGGTGGGCTCCGGATCTCGGCTTCCCGCTCTCGTTTCCTCGGCGAGCCGCACGCCCCGGGGTAAGATAGGAGGCCAAACGTCCGTCGCGAACCGCGCAGCCTGTGGCGGTGGTGTGCTGGCTCGTGAGCAGCGACCGCGCGCGCGCGATCGGTCGGTCGGTTTCGGCGCGGTCGTTTTTGCTTTCGCCGCGGACGCGGGGAGCGCTGGTAAATTTTATCGGGTTTTATACAAGTTTTCGACTTAGATATAAAATCTTCTGGAATTTTATGAAACCTCATGAAATACAATAAATCTTAGTAATGAAACTTCATGACACCTAATAGAACACCATGAATCTTAGTCATAAAACTTCATAAAATCTAGTCATGAAACCTCATAAAACTACATGAAACTTACTGTTTGCTGCTTGAAGCCATCAGCGGCATTCACCAGTGAGCCAATCCCAATAGTTGCATTCAAATTTTAAAGAAGTTGGAAGGACCTCCATTCCCCCCTCGTAGCAGTCTATGGTGCGCTTGGCGTTGAACTTGAACCCCAAGGCTAAATCCTACTCCCCAATCTGCACAGATCAGACCACAACTCATTTGGCCACTACGCACACAACGTGTTCGATGAATTGCAATGGAGAATCGTAAGCGTGCATTGAAGTAGGGGCCTTGTAGAGGCGAGCGAAGTTGGCCTCTAGGTGAGGAGGTGGCACTCAGAGAGGCCCGACAAGAAGTCGGCGAGGCCCTCATAGTCGGTGAGTATGGCCCATACGGCCTCCAATGGCACATTGATGCGCACCTGCGCGTGCACAAGGCGTTGGTTTCGCTTCGGCAGCTTGCGCTGCTCTATCATAGCTTGATCTTGAAGTCGTAGCATTCATCCTAGTCCTCCTTGTCACCCGTGGCCGAATCGTCTTTGGCGATGTCAGCGGTGACATCAAGTGGTGGCTCGGATGAGGAGGAGATGGGGTAGGGGAGCTTCGAGCTAGAGGCGGAGCGGAAGATGGGGCAGAGGCGTGAGGGGCTCGTGTAGCCGCTAGTGGTGGTGGTGGTGAGCAGACGGAGGGGGTGGTGGTGCAGATGGAGGAGGCCATGGGAGGTGAATCGATGCAGCATGGGGATTGAAATGAGAGTTTGTTGTCTCATAGAGATGGGGATCACTCAGATTGAAAGAGAGATGTGTGTTGGGGGGGGGGGCGTTGTGGAAGGGGAGATGAATGCGTTCTGGTTGCAGTCAGGGAAAGGACAAGGTTAAAGTGGCTTCAACGTTAAAATCGGATGGTTATAAATAACTATTACATTTTGATCAGACGTAGGCTCCCTATCCCGTCGGAATATGGACAAAGGTTATAGCGTTTGTTAGTTTTTTTTGTAACGGATTGGTATACTGGTGGATAATGGTTCTGTTATATTTATTTTTATATTTTTTTGGATTTAGATATGAATGCAAATATCTTAGATATGAATACAAATAATATTGAATATAAATATAGAGTGAATATGAATCGAATCAAATACAGCTATGAATATTTCTTGAAACATGAAATCCCTTTAAATTGTATACATAAAGTGAACAGAAAAACATAAATACTTCCTTTGTCCAAGTATATAAGGCGTATTTTCTCTTTACACATCGACCAAATAGATATTAAAAATGACTAGATCACCCCTAATTATTATCTCTAAGCGCTATATTTAATACGTGCATATAGAGAATAACAAGTAAAGCTAGATATTTATCAAGGCTATATAGGGAACATCACATTAATTTTTTATTGGAACATAAAATACGCCTTATATTTATGAAGAAGATCACTAAAAAATACGTTCTATAAATTTGGACGAAAGGAGTAGTTTATTTAATCCATACATTCATGAAGAACATTAATGAAATCTTCATATAAGCTAAGGTTTCTTCCCTAACTTCATGTATTGATGTATATGTGATATATAATGTGCTACTAAAGTATCATGTAAATAGTCTGGGCTGAAAATAAAGGATATATACTGTGAATATCTAGCTCTGAATATCCGGATAATCCAAATTCGTGTTCATATTCGACGGTTAGTGAGTTATTGAATCCGCATTCGTATCCAACAAAAAAAGATCCATATTCATTTTCGATTTAATACTATCCGACAAATATCCGAGCCAACAGTATCCGTATTGAAAAATAGTCCGGAGTGGTCAGAAACTATCCAATCCGTTTTCACCCTTAGTAGGTCGAAAACTATCTTGGATATGAATACGAATCCTATCGAATACAAATATGGAGTTAATACGAATTGAATCTAATACGGCTATGGATATTTCTCGAATCATGAAAACCCTTTAAACTGTATTCATAGAATGACCAGAAAGACATAAATAGTTTATTTGATCCGTACATTCATGAGGAACATTAATGAAATTTTCATATAAGCTAAGGATTCTTTCCTAACTCCATGTATTGATGTATATGTTAATATATAATAGGCTACTAAAGTATCACGTAAATGGTCTAGGCTAAACATAAAGGATACATGCTGCGGATATCTTGCCCTAAATATCTGGATAATCCAAATTCGTATTCGGCGGTTAGTGAGCCATTGAATCCGTATTTGTATCCAATCAAAAATCTGTATTTGTTTTCGATCCGATAAATATCTAAGTCGATAATATCTATATTCGAAAATGGTCCAAATCGGTCGAAAATGATTAAATCTGTTTTCGCCTCTAGCAGGTAGGCAGATCACCGGTCCACCACGGCCGGCGCACGGGAACTGTGGGTTATACGGTGTACGGACGTGCCACCGTCCATCCCGGTGGTGCGCGTGCGGCTTGAGATTCCTGCTCCGGTCCGGGATGCTGTTTCAGCAAACAAGGCTACAAGAGGTGAAAAATGCAGGGCTCACCCTCAACTCCCGTTGCATTTGTGTTCTTTGCAAAACTTCAGTTCTACCGAACTGATTCACCCAATCACCGTTGTATTTCTTCACGCCTCGTCAACCAAACCCGTTTGGATCTCGTGGTGAAACCCAGAACCACACGCGCACGTGCCGAGCCGGACTGAACTGAACGCGCGCGCAAGCCAAACCCAGCAGATCGATTCGAGCCCGGTGCGGCCGTGCCCTGGTTCCAAACCCTCTCCAGGTTCCGGTTCCTTCCATAAAACGCGAGGAAACCCTAATCCCTACTCCCAAATCCCACGAGAAGCCCCACCCGATCCCATCCATGGCTTCCACCGCCGCCGACGAGGAGCGGATGGGCAAGCGCCCGATGTCCCCGGAGGAGGAGGTGGCTTACGCTACCGCTGCTGCTGCGGCGGAGGCGGAGGTGAAGCCCTCGTCTTCTTCTGTGGAGGGGGAGGGGGAGGGGGAGGGGGAGAAGCCGGCGCTGCTGCTGGTGGCGGAGGACGGCGTGGAGGTGCGCGTCTCGGAGCCGGCGGCGCGGCTGTCGCTGATGCTCCGCCACATGATCGAGGACGACTGCGCGCAGGGCCCCATCCGCATCCCCGGCGTCTACGGCGACGTGCTCAAGATGGTCGTCGAGTACTGCGAGAAGCACGCGCCGCACTACGACCCCGAGGCCTCCGAGCGCGAGCGGTACCCCTTCCCGCCCTTCCCCGTCGAGCTGCCCCCCACCGCCTCCTCCATCAAGCCCGTCACCTACGTCGACCCCGACGCCGACCCACACGGCCTCAAGGCCTGGGACAAGGAGTTCCTCAGCGTCGACAACTCCACCCTCTTCGACATCATCCTCGTAAGCACCAAAACCGATTCTTTCCCTTCTCTCTCTCTCTCTCTCTCTCTCCCCGAGAAACAACAACACGGTTTGGCACGTATAGTTTGTGGATTTGAGCAACGGTACATGTCCAATTTGGGGTAATTTTGTTTGTGTCGGTTTGTGCAGACCGCGAACTACATGCACGTCCAGGACCTGCTGGACCTGGGCTGCAGCACGGTCGCGGACAAGATGAAGGGGAGGACGCCGGAGGAGATCCGTGACATCTTCGAGATCGAGAACGACTACACACCTGATCAGGAGGACGAGGTCAGGAAGGAGAACGCCTGGGCCTTCGAGGACTGACTTAATGCTGCCTTGGTTCGCGGCGATTTTCGTGGTTCCGAGTAGAAAGCGTCACCTTCAGTTCAGTTTGGTGTCGAGCAGGCCGATAGACAGACGGGTTGGTGAAAACCGAACTGTCGCACGAATTTAGGGTCGTATACTTCCAAGTTTTGGTGTGAATTGTGGATGCCTGGATGGATGTTTCTACAGTGGTTCGTGTCGGTAGGAGCTGCTTTGCTGATTGCACATTGTGTTGATACTAGTTCGTACCTGGGAGAATTCCGCATGTTAATTGCAAATCTTGTTCGGTTACATTGTGTTGTTTTGTGTTTGCATGCCTGTCCTTGCCTGCCTCGTTGCTGTGAATTGTGAATCGGTGATGCTGGGTTGCTTGATCAGTGTTTCACATACCGGCGAAAAGTATGGATGTTTGTTCCTGCTGCTGTTCTTGGGTCTGAGTATAAATTGTCACCTCCAGATTGATGAATTAGTGAAAACTAAAGAACGCGGTATGGATTAGCTGGTATGCTTGGTGTGCTAGTAGAAGTTGGTGAAAATATCTTACCAGTATAAATTGGTATGCTAGTTGCACATTTGCGTTCAGTTAATTATTAGTAGCTCGCATCTGAGAAAACTTGGATTCCTAATTGCACATCTTGTTCAGTTTTGTGTTTGCACGCTTGATGTCTTCGCTGTGAATAGCGATGTTTGGTTGCTTGATCAGTGTTTCATAGTCGATACACTGGCGACAGGTGGTGTTTGTTCAGTGGTTAATAATAGTTTGAGTAAAACCTTGGCACTGTTCTGTCTACTTCATTATCATCTAGTGGGCATGTATAAGCTTGTTGCTTGGGCACGGGCTGCCTACGACAACTTGCAACAGCTGCATAGAAAATTCAGCAGATACTGAGATACAAGTGATGTCTTTCTATTGTGAATACTTGCAGAGGCATATGGCATTAAGAATTCTAGGGCCGGTTCGATCTAGCTTCTGGGGGCACCTTTCTAGCTTCGCCCTGAATAAGCCTAAAGTTGGAGAGAATGGAAGGGCTTCCTGAGGGGGAAACGCCGCAAGCCACTTTTTTGTCACCCTATCCTCTGTCCTGAATTGCACAGATTCGGCTTCCGCTCCCACCTCCCTCCAGATCGGGTGTCTGCCAGCCGCCCCCGCTCTAGATCCGGCGTCCACCGTCCCCTCGCCTCCCCCGTGCTCCTCTGTCCGCCGCCGCCACCCCTTGTAGATCCGGCGACTACCATCCCCCGCCCTCCCCTGTCCCCTCTGTAGATCCGGTGATCGCCCCTCCCCGCAGATCTGACGACCACCATCCCACCCTCCCCCGCCACCCCTGCAGATCCGGCGACTGCCATCCCCCACTCTCCCGTGCTAGACTGCGTGTACGCCATGGCACAAGACTACATTAAGCCGGTCGATCCGTCATTCAGCACAATACATGACAGGTTGACAGAACCTAGATTTTACTCTCACTTTGCAGGAGCTATAGGTGCCATTGACGGTACCCACATCCCTGTCGTAGTGCCTATTGCGAGGCGTGTAATGCACACCAACCGGCATGGGCACAATAGCCAAAATGTACCGGCCGTGTGTGACTTCGACATGCGGTTCACATTTGTGGTTGCAGGATGGCCTGAGCTCACGACATATGTATCCTGCTAGACACATTGAACGGTTATGACCACATGTTTCCACATCCTCCCCCAGGTATAATGCGCATTGCCCTACATGCGGTTCGACATTCCTAACTGTAACGTACATACATACAACTAACTTGGCCTATTTTTTCCATTGTAGGGAAGTGTTACTTGGTGGACTCAGACTATCCTAACAGGATAGATTTTCTAGCCCTGTTTCAAAATAGTCGGTACCATGTCACCGACTTTGCCCGTGGCGGTCGGCCACAGGACCGCAACAAACTATTCAACTACCTTCACGCATCTTCGCACAACGTCATCGAGCGTGCGTTCGACGTGTGGAAGAAAAAATGGTGCATTCTGGAATGCATCCTCAGTTTCGACCATGCCACACAGAGAAAGATAATTATTGCCACCATGGTGTTGCATAACTTCGTACTTGGCGGTAGGCAGGGTGACATGGATTACGTAAACACCCCCATCGGCTCAGATCATGGCTCCTTTGGGGTTGACGCCACTCAAGACATGGGTGATTTACAAATAAATTAGGTACGCGAGATGATAGCAGATGCTCTGGTGGCATGATTTACTGTACCACCCAAATACGCTCGTACGCTCCCCCCACAAGTAGGATTACGTACGGATGCACGGACGTACGCCGTGGTGTTATGCTCGCTTGTACAGACACTTGTAACATCGTATGATTACTATTCTCCCTGCAATGGATGTCAATGTTAGAAGCCCGTAGTTTACTGTTTTGTTTATTTCAAACGACATTGCGGTGGCCTTGTGCAAAACGGAATGGCTCTGTTAACAAAGCTCTTGTTTTTCTTTTGTGTGTACATGATTGAACGCTACATGCATGGATCAACGAACAAGCTGGCTACGTACGTACATTTCTTTCTGTATTTATTTTTACATTTCAGCATATTTTAACTTATTCAGCAAAAACCAAAAGCCAATAGCCATAAAGAGCAGAGCAGGTTCTCTACCAGCCGTTACTATTTATCAGCCACAGTCAAAAGCCACCCGCCGAAGCCAAAAAGAACAGGCCCTTAATTCTTTTGTGCCATATAGAGCAAATGAAAAATCAAGCTTGTAGTTGTAGCAAAGTGCTGCAAAAGAAAAGCAATTACATGAAGCAATTTCACACACTATACCACAGCCAATCTGTAGCGACTCCAAATCGGTCGCTATAAGCCGTTATAGCGACCGATGATCGGTCGCTATAAATTTATAGCGACCGATGTATAAGTCGTTGTAAGTGGCGTCGCTATAAGTCTATAGCGACCGATAGGATTTATAGCGACCGATAGTTGGATGCTAGTATTTATATCGACCGATCATCTGTTACATGTTTTAGCGACCGATGGTTTGATGATATCAAACTTTTTAGCAACCAATAATCAGTAGCTATGAACTGGCACAATTATATATAATATTAATTTCATATTAACCAGATTTCAAACCTAATAAACATCCATAACATGTCACATTATTCATCAACCACATACATATGTAATCCATAGCTGCCCACAACACTAACCACATTATATTAGATAAAGGTATCTCTCAAGTCTTCATTGAAGCCAACATTTAGCAATACATCAATTAGTTCTATCATCTTGATCCATGACAGGTCATCATTACAAAAGGAAAAGCACACATACAACCTAGCTAGGTCAAATGGCAGGCACAAGTCATATGTTTGCTTGCACAATCTAACTAGATTCACTACAAAATGCCTCATCTCCATCTTATCAAAAGCAAAATGTCATATGTTGGCTTCTCGGTGACATTATCCAGCATCATGTACACCTCCAAGGCCTCCTCCACTGAACACAACAACACAGACACACATGAAGTTAATGATGAGACCTACATAGGTAAAAAATACAAATAAAGATGACCTTGCGGTTTATATTCATATTCAAAGATGACTAGCTTGCATGCATGATCGAAAAACTCTAAGCACTTTGTCCCTAACCGAACACCGAAGGGAATGGAAAACGATACTGACCAACCAAACAAAGTGTTTTTCATTACACTGTAGCCAATCAAACAAAGAGTTCAGTCTGAAGTCTGAACATGTGGAGCTGAGGTAGACAACAGGTTTGATAGGAACAGGAGATGATAAATTCAGATCAATGTAAAGTGCAGTGCAAGTTAATACAAAGCATAAGTAACCTGCATGAAGGTGCATAGTTTAGCAGGCACTGAAATGATCAAGACTAGAGAGTCAAAGATATCACTGTCATTTGGTTCTTTTTAACTGCATACAAGTTGTGAAGTATCCCTACTTTGGGATTGGCAATATAAGACAGGCAACTAGTCTGAAAATTTAAAGCTAACGCCAAATGTGCTGAGATTGCATACAATTTGTCAGAATCTAAAATAGATCTACGCAACCTCCTGCAAATCATACATAAGAAAGCATTGTTTATATACAATTTGTAAGAATCTAAATTAGACCTATGTAACCTCCTGCATATCATAAAAAAGGAAGCATCGTTTATTTTTCAACTACTTGCACCAAAGAATTAGTTAAAACACAAGCAAATAACATATTTTGTACTGATATCTAGAAGAGGACACTCGAAATAAAACAGGTCAATTGCTAGCATGTCACAGTGGCTTATTTATCATATCACAAGGAAAAGAGTACTGAAGGTCAACAACCTCCAAGTGGAATTATAAAAGGAAGAGGTGGAGCCACTGAAAGCTGCGAAAATATTTATCAATTTTTTAGTCCAAGCTCAAATGATTATTATCACCATCAGAATTTGTATAGTTACATGCAATTTCCCTACTAGTCACCAATCAACAGTTTGCATGCAAGCTTGAAAAAGATAAAAACAGAACACCGACCAACCTCAACGAGAAAAGGTAGAAATCACATATAGACCGCCACCGAGTTCTAGCTCTTCTCTCCCCTGCTACAAGTCGGTGTAAAACAACAGAGTATAGGCTCTAATCAGCATCATGAAATTTGCTAACCTTTCAATTGTCACAAGAGGAGATAAGTGACCTAAGAATAACATACCTGAAACACCTTGAGGCGATTTTGATGCCTTCCTAACCGATTTTGATGCCTGCCGCTTAACCTTCAATTGTCACAAATATCAGAAATTATAAGTTTGACCATTTGTCATATATGAGAAAACAAGAAACGATGACAAGGATAGTTTATTACTCTATTGTATGGCCATGCAATCGACAACCTATGAGCATCAGCCATCTTTTCCACACCAGGATAAGTGCGAGGCAGAGTTGCGTCCCTTTTCAGCACATGATTCACAACAACTTCACAATATTGCTTTCCAAGAGCTACACCTCCAATAATGGTTTTAGGATTTGTTGAAATAATTGTTCCCGAGCCACACGTGCATCGGATCTCACCACTTCATATAATATCACATTCATTCCAACACAGGGTTGCATTGTCTTTGCTTGTTTTCTTGCATCGGGTTGCACTTCATGGGCTGCATCGGTGGGATGCAGGAAGAACATTGCTGGGGATACACTGACGGGATGAGGTTGCATGGGGCTGCTCTTCATGTGCTGCACCGTGCTGGACTGTAGGGTTGCATTGTTGGGGAAGCGGTGACTGGACAAGGGTGCATGGTGTTGCGCAACAGGGGCTGTATCGTTGGGGGGTGCACTGATGGGGTGAGGTTGCATGGGTCTGCACTGTATGGGCTGCACTAGTGGGGCTATGTTGATGAAACTGCATAGTATGGGCTGCAAGACGCCTCCGTGCAAACAAATATTCACCCTCCTCGGGACATGCGTCATGGTCTTCATTATCTCCACAATCTTCATCTTCTTCGAAATGAGCATCATGATGATGTGCATCAACATTTTCTGTAGACCTTGGGCTCTACAAACAAATGGAAGAAATAATGAGATAAATCTGCACAGGGTATTAAGAGGCCAAAAATAACTAGCTGATGTATTGTTATAGTATTATACCACATGGTGGCGTGAATTAGAACCATTATGTGACATGACTTCCATAAAATTTTGCCTTTCCTCTGCATGCATGCCTTTCCTCCTGCCTTTTCATTTGCTCTTCCAGTTCAGCTATGCGTTGTTCAGCTTCTTTACGGGCCAAAACTTTCATTTGAAATCTTGTAGATGGGTAACACTTCAATCCTGTTATACCAACATCTTGAGGAGTTGGTCCTAGACCCAAAGCTCGCACACGCCCTCTTGGCTCCTTTGCACCACAAGCAGCAGCAAGTGCATCACCCTGTTCAATTATTCTTTCCTTCAACTCTGGGCGGGCTTCAACAATTTCTTTAAGTTTGTTCTACATGAATGGGAGATCAATGTTTACACACCATCATTATTAACTACCACAATTCAGCAAAAATGCATGAAAACTTACAATGATTGGTTCTGCATTCTGTGTAGGAACACCATTTTTTCTTGTATGAGTTTTGATATATACTTCATCTCGTCGAGGAGGGCGTCCTAGCTCATGACCCTACAAGTGTTTTAGATTTCAGTATAAATAATCTGCAGAAAATACCTATGTAAGATAGTGAAAAAAGATAACTATACCAATTCATGTCTAGAACGAGCAACGCTCTTGGTGCCTGATGTATGATGTATGGCCAACTTAGCACGATTCGCTTTGGCAATTTCCGTGCGAACCTAAGTGAGAAATTATTAGATTATGCACAAATAGATGTATACAAGTTCCACAAGCATATAATAAGATTTTAATATCAACAAGCCTTACTTCAAAGTCGGGAGACATCCAATGAGTTACAAGATACGCCCAATCACTGTCATTAACTCTATCACCATACATTTTCTTCAGTTGCTCATCTGTTAATTTGTCATCAAAATACTGTTTCTTCAAATGTGCCTTAAAGTCCTTCCATTTATTTCCAGCAGTTTTTAAAACCCAATTCTTTCCATCATCATGAATATCATATTTAGCCTGATTTTTCCATGGGAAAATACATGATTGCAGTTTTCTAGCAAATAACACCATAAATTAAGATTATAGCTGAAAACTGAATGCATAACACCATAAATTACCTTTATGTCATTCCAAAGTGCACTCTTCTTGTTAACATCAACAAGCCTCCAATCAGAACACTGAACTGATATCTTCCTCACCAAACAACCAATAACACTAGCAAGCTCCCTAGAACGTGACCCTACAGGCTGACCATATTCATTAAGATTTATTTTTACTTTTGCCATATCAGGTGTCCTTGCAAATACTTCTTCCATTCTAGTGATACCCCTCCCTCCCCTTTTCTTGCGTGGGCTAGTCTGAACATCTGTAACTAGAATGGCACATAAAAAATCTCCAATTGGTTCACAATCCAGATCTTCATCAATCTCCTCATTTGCATTCTCAACAGAATTTCTTGGTGGCCTTGGGCGTAAATTACGGGCTTCCGTTTCAGCAACAACTGTGTGAGTTCTCTGCAAGTAACACGGTGGCATAATTAAATACTTGTCATGAAATATGCAAACACTAACAACAAAGTTCTTACAGAACCTTTTTCCTTGTCTTAGGTATAGCTCTTTGCTATTTTCTGCTACCAACTTTTGAAGGGCAACTAGTTCAGGACAAGTCTCCAAAGTTGAACTATTGTCTTCAAAATCTCCTCTATCATCTAGACCGGCAGCTAAGTCTCTAAGCAAATCAGATATTTCATCATCCTCACTAGAATCCTCTATGACCTCAAAGAAGATCACAATTCCCATGATTCACGTAAGAGCTAGCTTCTCCATGTAAGTTCCATGTTCTATACCCTTTTAGAAACCCATCACATATCAAGTGCTCACGGACTTCACTTGCCTCTTTCCAAAATGAGTTTACACACTTTCTACAAGGGCATAATATCTTGCTGCCTACTGCAGAATTACTAAAAGCAAAAGCTAAGAAACCATTCACTCCTTGCAAATATGTCTTGGTATGCCTATGTGAAAGTTTTAGGTTAAATACTATTTGACATGTATATATAACTTTCAATATTTGTAAAGTAATTGGTTTTTACCTAGCATTATCATCAACCCATGTTTTATCCATGTTCAACCTTCACGCAAGACATCAACCAGATTTCAATATGAAATAAAAAACATATCATAAGCACTGATATAGTCGCATACTTCCACAACATGAAAAAAAGAGAGCAACAGCTGGGGAAACAGAAACCTACCGATACAAACAAGTAGAGCTGCTGCCAAGAGCATGTTCAAATGCCTTCCCAAGGTGTCCAACTACACGTGGAGCAGCTGCAATTACAATATGGTGAGGTCAGACTTGGCTGGTATATACCAACAAGTTCAGACAAAATTGGTACACGACATAGTATATAAGTCTCTAGACTGCAGTCTCTCTGAGTCTCCCAACTTCAATTTATAAGTCACTCTTTATCAATTAGAGGCTAGATGAATCATTTAGTTCCTGCTTGCCTGAGCTCAGTTTATTACTTCAAACAAGTCTGTATCTCTTCCAACTAAGAATTGCATAAATGGCTGGTGGCTACGCTGCAGTGAATGGGTTTATGCTAACAGTTCTATCCACACACCTATAAGCATTTGCAACTAGAAGCTTTCATCTGCATAAAACATGGGACCCGAGTCTGAATTTGAGCAGGTGGAATCATTCTTCACTAATACTTATTGTTTCAGGGTGCACAGTCATCATCTCTTGGAATGGTAGCTCATATTGATGTGTGGGTGAGAGGAACAGATTAATGTTTGGTTGCTCGGCCTCAGTTTCCTTTAAACAAGCTTGTGTATCACAGTGAATGGGTTTAGCTGGTATGATTAATTGATAAGAAACAAAATCCAAAATTGTTTATTTCTGTAAGGACAAGCATCATGCTTTCTTCATCAAGCAAATAGGTGAAAATTAAACACGTTCTAATTAGCAAGATACTAGCCTTGATGCATTCGAAATAATAAGTCGACCATGCATGGGGATAAATTGCATACTTCTGTTGTTCTCAGTATTTCCATTCAAACCACACAAAAATCATTGACCATGCTATTTTTTTTGACACAGTATATATGTGCAATCAAATGCAGGCGACATCGTTCACACAGGGTTCCATCTAGTCTAAAAAAACAAGTAACGCCTCCATGCTAACCTGCTGTGCGTGCATCCAAGGAAGCCTGGGAAAGGGACCAATGCTGAGAGGGGATAGGAGGGGAAGGGAGCAGCGGACGGGATGGAAGGGAAGAGAACCAGTACCTGCTCGGGGACGCTCAGAGGGGACGGCGGCTGCGACAACGGGCCGGGTGGGGACGACGGCTGCGGCGGCTCGGGCGAGTACGGCGATACCGGCGAGCGCGCAGCGGGGACAGCGGCACGACGGCGGTCGCGACGGCTTGACGGCGCCGCGACGGCGGGACGGCAGCTGCAACGGCGGGACGGCGAGCTCGCGGCGATCTTGGTGAAGAGGTGAGATACGGGCTGCGGGGACGGAGCTCGCGGCGCCGGCGGGGACGGAGCTCGCGGGCGCCAGCGGGGACGGCAACGGCGGCGGCAGCCCGGATGAGATGCGCGCGACTGGCGGCTGCTGGGTGTGAGATGCGGCTGCTGGGGTGGGTAAGTGCTGGAGATAGGGTTTTGGGTGACACTAACTGGCCGCGCTAATTTTAGTGCGCGCGAGTGGGCTGGGCTGAGCGCGCCAAAAATGAAAATGGGCTATAGCGACCAATCGTTTGACTCTAGCATTTGTTTTTAGCGACTAATTGTTTGACGTAAACGGCTAAATATATGTAGCGACCGATGTTCCGTCGATACATGTAAAAATAGTGACCGATGATTTGTTACAAATTTATAGCGACCGATGGTTGGACGCTAATATTACGTTTTAGCGACCGTTATCTGACGCTACAGATTGGTTGTGGTATAGTGACACTTCAGTGTGAATTTCCAAGACTATCAGTCAAGCATGTTTATTAGCTGCGAGCCATGTCAATGCAGAGCTGTCAAAGAAGCGACCAAACAAGAACGACTGTAGTTGCAAGGGAAGAAGAAAACAAAAGCTCTAAGAAAACAGAAAGCTCTAGGTAATCTCAAACAAAAAGCTCTAGGTACTCTCTGTTGGGATACATGTAGGCTACACTAGCGCAGATTAAAATTTTCTACCACATAAATTAGCAAGTCATGCGAGTAAGAGATCATGGATCGTTACCACTAGACGCGTAGTGCAACAGAAATAGAGTTGAAGCAGCCGATTCAATGAAGAGCGCGTTGGTGTAGTGGTAGTAGTCGATCGTCCTCTAGCAAACCGTTTCCTTCTCGTGATCGTCCCAATTAGCACCGCAATCACATCAGTGCTTTTACCGAAGTCCACACATCTAGGGATGGAACACCGTACGTTGGTGTGCTTGCATCAGCATGCATGACGGGGGTTATGAGATGTGGCGACTAGGGTTTCGACAAGTGTGTTTCGGGATACCTCCCTCAGCCCCGCACCTCTGTTTATATAGCATCTAATCGGATCCTTATCCAATACGAGTACAGATCGAATCCCACTTGAAAACTCTCACCCAGACCCATATCGTTTTAGCTGATTAAGTGTGTGACCCTGTAGGTTTATGTATATTTGGCCATGGGCCGAAAACTCCTTTTCAATCTATAAGTCGGTAGCGGTCTCTAATAGGATATAACGACTCCTAAACATACATAAATATCATATCGGACAAACCTGTATAGTGCTTATATACTAATCCCTTTGCTTCATAATACCAAATCGAACTTAAGGTGAGAAATGTGCCATCCTTTGATAGCTCGATACTTCACTCAACCTGTAGTCGATTACTCAGTTGTGATTGACTCTTCAACCATATTCGGCATGTCCATGCATTTTCTTAATCCAACCACATCGAGGGGCCCAGATATATCTTTTCTATTATATAGGAGGGGCAATTTCCATCTTGATCGCTCATATTTCTTCTCATGTTTCATAATAAACCCGAAAGCTAAGTTTATGACCACCTAGTCACAGAGTAGTGTTTGGTAACCCTTAAGTAAACTATTACACATATAGAAAATGATGACGATATCAGATCTAAGAATGCTACATACACTATGTATGAGAATAACTGATGACACTTAAAAATACACAATTCCCATGGTGTCTCATGGTGGGTTAATCCAACATCATGTTCTCTAACATGTGTCCACGTTATTGATTTGATATCTTATATCCATGATCTGTGAAACATGATCATCAATCAATACATGTGCTAATATGTAAATCATAATTGTTCTGCATAATAATATAAGATTAGAGATAATTTAGAATAACATCAAAACATGAATAAAGAATTCCATGAACAATTCACATACTTGTTGATTAATATGAAAGACATTTATTTAAGGGACAAAATAATATATTACTCAAAAGATCATAAACATAGAAGTGATACAATCATCTCTAGGATTATTTCTAGAGCATATCACTAACGATCTCCAATGCTATAAGGAGGGGAGATCATACATCACATGAACCACGACGACCGCAACACCAGCGCCGGACTTGGCTTCGCCCCCTCCATGACATACACGAGGTCTGGCTGTAGCTTCGCGCCCTTGCCGAGTTTGCCAGGTGTGGGTGGCGCTTCTTCCCTGTCGACGTGCCGCCCATCCTCACGCCCCACCCGAGCTCATGCTCCGGGGTGTCGGACAAGCAAAAGCCCTAGTGCATCGCTCCATGGTTGGGCCTCACCATCTGAACCCACCCTTTTGCTTTCATGGTCTCTCAGTTCACAGTCCACATTATCACCATTAATTATAGTGACCGGGGATTCGAGTCCCATGGCTATGGCTGCCGCAGGGGCAAGAGGCCCGTGCACCATCACAGTCAATCCTGTTGACACCATGGGAGTAGGAGGAGCAGCAGGGGCAAGGCCTTGCACCATTACGCTCGATCCCTGATGCGGCACCGGAGGAGTGTTTTTTCGCGGCTTCAGGCTGCCAAATGGAACAACAAGCTTCGAGCTTTTTAATTTCATATTTTTCTAATTTTTTGGTTTTTTTATTCCTTTGTATTATCCGACATGAGAGAACCTATTTTTATTTTTTAAATTTAATTACACTAAAAAATTTATAATAGATATAATAAAAAAGTCTCTAAACAGTGCCACATAAATGTAAAAGCCAAAAAGCATAAATCAACTTTAGCACCACCCAAGATTGTTGAACCGGGATGACGATGGGCAAATCTGCTAGAAGCCCTGACAAGCTGAGCTTGACATTGTCGACCAGTTCATAGGACACCTGCCCAAATGTGGTCATGCGGTTGCCTACCCCATGATCACTGTCTTTTGCTCCCGAACCATATATTAGCTCAGCTATGGATGCGGTGAATTTGGATCTCTTGATGCTCAAACCGGCAACACAGTTGTGATGATCAGAAAATGAAGGCGGCCCATTGAATGAGCGTAGGACCCACAATGGCAACAAAACGGATAAATGGTGCCACACAAAAATTTTCTTTAAGTATTTGAAAATTCTTCACTCTATTAGCTATAAAGCTATGAAGGTTAGAATTGAAAACCTACAAAAAAAAACAACCTTAAACACCAAAGAGGAAGAATTTTCAGCATCTCATCGGTTTGACCGCCACATGCGGTACAGTCTGATCGTCATGCAAACAACGATATGACCAGCTTGACCACAACAGTCTAACCGGTGGTCAGTTCGGTCCAAAATAGAAAATTAGTCTGAGCTAAGATCAAGAATGGTGTAATTTCTAAAATCCTTAACCAAAAGAGATAAAATTTTGCATACATATTACTTATGGTTTCAGGAACCTATTCCCTCCAAAGGTCATGTAAATCATTATCAAAATTTCAACCTTTCCTAAAGATAAGAAAGATTGTACCAAAACCGGGCAAACTCCAACATCTTAGGATATGACTTGATCATGGGTAGAAGATAAATAAGATGGCTCTAGGATAAGATGGCTCTAGATGAGTTCTTCCATGTTACAATAAGCAATTTCTCCTAAAAATTCTAAGCAAAAACGCTGAAACCAAGAAATCTCAAGATGAGGTCAAATCTAAGCAAAACCCGATAACTTCGGAATCTTGCAAGATTTAATACCTAGATGGATGAGATTTTATCTCTATGAGTCATCTTTATCACTTACACGTTCTTGGCATACAACAAGGCCAAGAAGGGGAGAGAAGAGATCAAAACCAATAAGAACAAGAGCAAATCAACCAAAACAAGAAGACACCATGAGTGATGAACAAAGCTGATCTATTGCTACTTCATGATGAAGGTTTTACATCCTATTACATATGGAGAACAAGAAAGCACACTACGACACTCACTCTTCTAACCCTAACGCTAGAACCCAAGGTTTAGATGGTAGGAATAATTGGATGGTTGGCTTGCAGGGTTCTATCCTAACCCGTGAAATAGATGGTATAACTCAGTCGCATGTTACCTATTACGTGTCTGAACATTGAAAGTCTTTCTCTAACTCAGTCGCACGTGTCTAAACAATTATTATTGTGGCATCCTAATCAAAGTCTTTCTCTAACTCAGTCGCATGTTACTTATGACGTGTCTAAATATTGAAAGTTTGAGAAATCTTGTAGGTAAAGTTGGGTAACTCTGCTGAGTATAATAGATGAAATTCGAATATGCCGTGCTCCCGGTTAATAGCGTCGTATTTCATTGGTGATGCCAATGACAAAGCGTAAGTATTGAGAATTTGGTAATAAATATGGATAACAAATCCCTCAATATTGTTTTATTGTTTTAAAAATATAAAGTTCTTTACCAACAAACTTGCATCTACAAAAGTAATAATAATGAACCAACACACTCAATCTCTTGAAAATACTAGCAATTAGTTAAATACCATTTCCTATGTAACTTGCTGAGTACCTAGTGTACTCAATTTTGCTTAATTTCTTCAGATCAGATACTGGAAGAGGAAAATATACTTCAAGATTTTGTGTTAGGGTTATGACCGCACTCAAGCATTCCTATGAAGATTTCTACGGTTCTTCTAGATGTAAGTTAAGTTTTAGGCTTAGATGCCTATATTGTAACTAAAGTTTATTTAGTCAAATTAACCCTTTTGAAATGTCTGTGAGTAAATATGATACACTTTCTGATTGCAAACGAACTCCTGAGTCGATGTGAAGCTACGACGACTCTGTTCCTAAAGATGGAGCTGTTACATGCACGAACAGAGTGGAGGTCAGTACCATACCGAGGATGTCGCCGGGGACCTTGCCGTTGCTGAACCTACTGGTGGCGTTGTGTCCGGGGAAGTCCTGGCCGTAGGGCGGGAAGTTGCACCTTACCAGGGTGGTGATGGCGTTGTTGTTGCCCGGGTCCTCGATGGCGTCCCCGAACACGACCAGCGCCGGTGGCCGCGTCTGGTTCGACGAAGAAGCCGCCGCCGCCGGCGTAACGGCGGCCGACGTCGTCGCGGAAGAAATACGGCAAGATTGACGCAGAAGCACTAATGCCATCAGCACTATGAGATAGCGTGACGCTACAACGGATGCTCCTCCGGCCGTGCATTTGCTCGCCATGTTGAGCTCCCGTGGTCTAAGTATACTAATAGTCTGTCTGATGCTGTTCCTCTCCTCTCTTAGTTGTAGCTAGTGTTTGGGTAAATATAAGAATAGAATATTGCACAATGGGAAATAATTAGTTGGAGAGACTTTCTAATAAAAGAGTTTTTACTATTTTTAAAAGATATTAGGATATACTAATGTCTCGCTACCAAGAATTTATATGTGATTTGATGACAGTGTATCGGTACCGCTTGGTATCTTCTGGTACCTTTTTAAAGAAGCGAAAAACTCTCTTCTGACGATGATTAGCTTGTGTGTTTTCCTCTCCATTTCTTGATGGAGGTAGTGTACTAGTTTCATGGCAACAATTCACAAGTTTTGGCTACCTTTAGGGGTGAAAACGGGTCAGATTCGGACGGATATTGCTGTTACCATATCCTAACCCATATTTTTTCTCCGGATTCGGTACCAATCGGATTCGGTACCAATTGGATTCGGTGTCGGATCGGTCGGGATTAACCCATTTCGTTTGCACCCCTACTTGTTTGTAAAGAATGCATACAGTGCAGTAAATGGAGTAGGACGCACTGACTTGATGTTACTATTTAATAGCTGATGTGGAAGATTTTATTTTACCATTGCAAAAGAAAATGAAACGTCAAATAGTAGCACTAACCTGAAATCAAACTTGAAGATGTATCGGATTCGGACGGATATTCGGATTCGGACGGATATTGCTGTTACCATATCCTAACCCATATTTTTTCTCCGGATTCGGTACTAGTCGGATTCGGTACCAATCGGATTCGGTGCCGGATCGGTCGGGATTAACCCGACCCGTTTTCACCCCTAGTTACCTTCATTTTTCTTTGAAGTGAGGCTTAGCTGTTTGACCCATTTAATTGAACATGACAATTGATGTTCATGTTACACGTGGTGTAACGAATTTTGCAGTCTTGCTAGTACTAATAACTCTCTTGTTTACAGCGGCGGATCCAGCGGTGGGGTGGGGGGCTCGAGCCCTCTACCGCTATCGGACCCTTGGAGCCCTTCTGGAGCCCCTCCTAAATTTTTAGCCATGAATGTATAATGTAGAAGGGGCTGAGGTCGAGCTGAAGGTACTTCAGCCCCTCCAAAATTTTTTCTGGATCCGCCACTGCTTGTTTACACAGGTAGTACTAATTACTTGGTTCACTGTAACAGTAAACCAGTGAAACAATGTCAAACCAAACTCCTCGCAGTAACATGTCGGTGGAACCGTCGCGAGTTTGCGCGTGCACCGGACGCAGTGGACGCGCACCATGCCGTTGAGTGCTTGTACATCTTCGTACCAACCCCATCAAACTCCCGACTTTTGGCATGAATAAGAGAGAGAGGAGGAGGAGGAATCGATGTAAATCAGTTGAATGAAATAGTTTTGTGGGTAAGAGCATGTACAATGCAGATGTTTAAAGAGGTACTTAGTAATGAAAAACTAATTTTTTTTTCTTGCTACATAGAATAGATAAAATGCTTATTTTGAAGCACCGATGTTTAAATAAGCATCGGTGCTTAGTAGATGCTTATGTGTATAACAATATCTATTAATAGATAATATAACATTTAAGTACCCATAGAAGAGATGTTTGCATTGAAGGAAATAACTTTGTATGGGTGCTTGATGATGTGGTTATATTCTCTCTCTTTAAGTATTTATATATAAACATCTTATATTGTACATACCCTAAATATAGGTTGAGTTTCTCGCCTTTCGATTTGCTCGACTCAAATTAAAATTTTGAAGTCACCTGGCCATGTTTCTTTTTTTTTTAAAAAAAAAGAGCCCATTAAAGTACCGAGACCAGTTATCAGGTTAGTGCCTATGCCCATACATGGAAGAGTATATGGAATAACCAATAATATCCCCGAACAGCTTTCGCTACGAATCACCTAGAAGCTTCTTGATGAGAGTATATATAATAGTATAGATAACTGTTGTCTATAGTTTAGCATCTATTTATACTATGTATAGATAGCACTAAAGGTAGCTACTATAATAGATTGTCTTTTTATATGTTTCTATAGACAGTTCCTACATGACACAGTGTATTTTGTTTCTCGTGTTACAGTCAACTGCTACATGAGAGACGATTCAATTCTCTATGCTATTTCTTTCTTCTCTATATCATCTCATATTCTATATAACAATACTGACAGACAGCAGATGTTACCATTGTAAATGGCCTAAAAGGTGTATGACAATATACTCTTATTTCAACATGTCCTCTCGCTCTCACGTCTTGGTTTCTCCATGCCTACAACGTAGGCTCGAAGTGAGTTGTAATTACGTGTTGTTATAGTTGCACCAGCCAAGTCTTGATTTTTGGACCTCTTATGGCATATACAGTGATACAAACAACTGTTATCTATAGTACACTTCCATATCATTTGTAGACAATACTAAAGATACCTTCTATAATGGATTATCTGTAAGTTATCTACAATGAATTATTTATAAAATATAGACAATATTGATATAATGGTACAAAAAACGTCTATAGTAGGCTATTTATGATAACATTGATATAATGGTATGAAAGTCATCTATAGCAGATTATTTTCTCGCGTTTCGACCGTTTATAAAATTACAACTGATCTCTTTCTATCTCCTCTTTCTTTTTCATCCACTCAGCAAAATTTCTACATGATTTCTCTTACACAAAATTTATACCACACTATTATGCATGCACGTAGGAATTGCAGTTATGTAAAATTACCAACAACAGCGGCATTATTATCGAGAAAACGATTGGGTTTGTCAGCCTACCCACAAGACCACAAAGGATGATGATTTGGATCATGGATGTTATTTGGGCTGAACGCCGAAGATGCGCTGGACTATTTAGGCCGATCGATGGAGGTGGGCTGGCGCTTGGCAGGCTGTCGCCCTGCGAGGCATGCGCTTTGGGCGGCGGCCACCGGGCCGATCCACCCTCTGCAGAGCGATGATGAGGCGGACGGCGGCGTTGCTGCTGCGTCACGGCGGTTGTGGCCGCGGCGGCGGCGGCGGCGTGCGGCAGGCGCTCTCCGACGTTCTCGTCTGCCCCCTGTCCAAGAAGCCTCTCAGGTAGGCGAGGCAAAACCAAGCCAAGAATGGGTGGTGCCTCTTCTCCCTCGCCGCCGCGCGTGGTGCCCTCGATTCCGTCCTACCCTATTTACCCACCTGTATGATTTCACTTGCCGAGCAGGTACTGCGAGGCTAGCGGGTCTCTGGTCAGCGACGCCGTCGGCGTGTCCTTCCCGGTGAGTCCCGGTGGCTCCTCCCACTCCGCTGATCCAGGCTGCATTGGTTGAGGTGGTCCTGCCTTTTCCAATCGCATGTCCATGTGTGCCGGTCACCTGTTTGTTGTATTGCCTTAACCAAAAATACGTCCAAGAAAGTAAAAGAAAACGAATTCTTAGTGATTAGCAAGCAACCGCGATTTGGAAGGGCATGCCTTTTGGTTATTGAGGACTGTTTGACCTGAAGTATTTCGATTGGAATTGTCAGGGATGGGGCAGTAACATGTGGCCTGACTTGTGCATAGACTAAAACATGTGCATAGACTAACTTGCTGCAAAGAAACATACGAATGGGTGAATGTTTTGGTTGCCGTATGCACCATCTTCGAGTGGATTTCATCAGAACCAGGGCCTGCGTAGTTTCTTGGGGAAGTTTCAGAATCAGCCAACAATGGAATTTAGTAGTTTGTATGGACCATGTTTTCAGAACTAAGTGGCTGTGTTATTATTTGTGGATCAAGACATCTGCGTGTCGTGGGTGGGACAAACTGAAGAGGGAGTGTGGGAGGAAAAAATTCATCAAAATGCACACCAAGTGGCTCACAACCAAGTAACTGATAATGTCCTGGAAAGGGGAACTAATATGTTATTTGCATTTTGAGCGATAAATATATGAAGCATGGTTACTATAGGAACAGATGAGGGCATGTTCTTTGTGGCTACGGCTTATAGTTTTTGGCTGAAATTTTTGAATTTAGCTGTTCGCAATAGAGATTATGGAGAGAGAGAGATACTCATATGCGATTTTAGCCGGTACAAATAATGGCTTTTCAATATGCACTACAGTTAACTTGTAGACCTCGTCTTGAAAAAATATTCCGTTTAAAAGTTAGGTATTGTAGCAAAAATCAAAAGCCGGTTTTAAAAGCCGGATAGAACAGGCCCGAAAATTTGGAATTGCAGGATTTAAATGTGCTCTTTCTTGTACATTTCATTCATTTCTTCTAGTATGGATTGTCCAGCTGTTTAGCTCTCACCTCTCTTTGTCAGCAGTTGCCCCTTCATTCATCATTTTTACTTAACCCTTATTTTGCGCTGTTGTCAACTCCAGATAGTCGATGGAATTCCTTGTCTTGTCCCAAAAGATGGAAAGTTGCTTGAGGACCACCAGGAGAAATCAGAAGAATGCGGCCCTGGGGATTCTTCCATGACGAGTGAAAAATGATCCAAATGTTTGCATTTCTATTGTGGTAAATTGGCAATAGTCGATAAAGTTATTGAGAATAACACAGTGAGTGTGCTCTTCAAATTGCTGCTTGCTGTAGTAAATCATTCCCCTGATGATGTGCGCCGACTACTTTGCTCAAGAGAATGAAGTCGTTACATGATTACTGTTGAAAAGGCTTCTAAGGTTTCTGATTATTTATCTAGCCTTAGAGTTTCATATTCAGCAGCATCTTCTCCAAAGAACATTGAGATCATCCCACTGCGAGCATGTGACAGGCATAACGAAATTGGTGACAATTGTTTCTCCTTCATGTTTTTGCTGGAGTAATTGTTTTATTAGTCCTGATACTACCAAATCAATAGGACCCTGGACCCCAAGTTTCTCTTGCATTTGCATTATAAAGTTTTTTTTAGACGCATTAGGAAGTAATTATTTGGACTGATGTTTGTGGAAGCAAGTATCTACCCCTGAAATGAGATACATATGCTGTCTGTGTTCTCAGTCCAGTGTAAAGATCTGGGAGGATTTCCTGGAACCGGCCATGGATATTATATCAAGAGAAAGAAAGAAAGTGAACAGCGAAAGCTACCTTGCAAAGCAAAGAGAACAGCGAAAGCTGGAGTACCTACCGAAGAAAAGTTGGTACCAGAAACCAAAAGAAAAATCTTGCATCTGTCATGTATGTATGTGCAGTTCTGCATAGCATCCGACAACCGTTGCATTCCATGCCATATACCAGTTGACTGAAAGGAACATCACATGGATGAACCCTGCTATGCCTATCTTGCATCTACTCCTGCAAAATTGCATGTGCAATCTACGAAGCTTTTTACAAATGACACGGATTCCATTATAATGAGAAATACATGGAGACATGAGCGATGTGACATGCCACGGATAGAGCTATGATCAGTGACGGCTCACCTTCACCTACATTCTGCTGGGAAGAATAGCTCCAGTCAGTGTACCTAACCACTGATCACTCGCCACTGATCATTCCTCCCATTCCTTGCAGGTTACTGAAGTTGCTTAGCCATGGGAAAAGCTCCCCCAGCTTTTTTGCTGATGAAGCAACAGGCAGGCAGGCTAGCTCATTTGACACATCTGCTTGTCTAGCTGCAGCCGGCAAGGCCGGACATGCAGATGCAGCCCCCGATTAAGTTCTTATATTCCTAGTAGTTAACGAGACTTACAGAAGAGAAAAAGGCTCTCCCTTTTCCAAATACGTTTTCCTTTGTTGAAGTATCAGTGTACTGTCTACTTTTCCTCCACGGGTTAAACTATTGGAAATTGGTTGATGCGTGAAACTCGGTTTGAGAGCTAAAGATCCTAAGTCCGAGACCTGAATGGTTGCAGCCTACTTGGAATCCACGTCGTAAGATTGATGAAGCCTATTGCATGCCACTTTAGCTTTTAACACTGTAGCCGATCGATCTGGGTCCCTTACACTGGATCTTTGTACCTGAAGCCTCCTGTCAGGTCAGATATACTAATGATCCTGTCGCTTAGTTCGCTTCGCTCCAACCTTTCGCATCGCAGAAGCTTTGCATCCAAGGAAAGGAAGAGAGAGAGAGAGAGAGAGAGAGAGAGAGAGACTGGAGTTTTAGGTGCACCTTCTCCATCCCAATCGCTAATGATTCCATATGATCCCACACACACACACTCGCACGCTCGCGCTCAACTTATAAGCCATGCATCTTGAGCCATCCTCAGATGCTGGTCCACTCCTCGCTGCATCGCTGCATTAGATGGCGATGATGATGAGCCACGTGGTGGCGCTCCTCACCTCGGCTCTCTCCGGCGCCGGCGTCGGCAGCGGTGGGGCGGTCGGGAAGGTGGCAGGCGATGAGCAGTGCCGCTGTCGGTACGACGATCAACCGGCGGGGTGCTGCGTGTGCATATCGAGGTTCCGCGACGGGGAGGAGATACGGAGGCTGCCGTGCGGCCACGCGTTCCACCGGGACTGCGTCGACCGGTGGCTGGCGTTCTGCCGGCGGACGTGCCCGCTCTGCCGCCTGCACATCGGCGGCGTGGCGGCCGCGGGGCTGGATGAGTGTGACCAGCTCAGCGATGATCTTGTCATCTGGTTCTCTTCTCTCTTCGTCGCCGGCCTGTAGAATCGATCGTAGTATGTGATCCTGCCTGCACGCACGGTGCATCTTAATTTGCTTCTTTACTTCGTTGTCTCCTTCGGTTCTTCCCCTGTGATAAGTGCTGATTCGAAGGATAAATTTTCTTCCATCTTCCTCGAGGAATTATATATCAACTCCTCTCGGCCGGGTTGTCCGTATAGCCTTAGTAGTAGAGCACAATGCTGTAATGGGTTTGAAGCCCAATTCTCGTTTTTAAAACCGCGCACTCTCATTGTTTATATCGATATCCATCCGAAGGGATTGAATGGAGTGAAAGAACCCTGATTCTTAATCAACTCAAAACAGTATAATTAAATTAAAGTAAACAGTAATTCGAAGTTAATGAAGTAATTACAGCACAGTGAACTACAAAATTTCAAACTTCATTTTTGTAGCAAACTAAAATTATTACAATACATAATTAATTACAAGAATGCTTGCTACATTCAGAAACAAATAGAATTACAAATATTTCATTAAAAATGGGAATAAGTCGATTACAGTGCTTTTCTTACATTAATTGAGGACAAAATATAATAAAATTTTATAGCATGCTTCATTGTTTTGCGTCCTCCGCCCTGCCAAGCCAAAACAACACTCAACTATTTATTTTGCGATCAAAGAGCGAATGACAAGAACAATCCAAGGGAAAATGAGGGAAATAAAATATTTTTACCATCAAAACCCATTCAGTTTTAAAATGCCGAACAAATTAGTTCTCATCGAAGTTCTTAGACAGTCCGGGGTCAGCCGGTGCCTCTCACTTAAGTGGGCTTTATCATTCAGCAGCGGCAAAACCCAACGCCTACATTTTTACTGACTTATCTTCCGCTATAGAAAATCCAAAGCATAGTACCAAGTTCACTCTATGAACCACCGGTCCAAGAGTAAACAACAAATTAAGAGAGCCAAGAAGATAAAAGAGGGATAGCATAGACAAGACACAGGCCAAGAAAGAGACACCAGCCGAGCGCCCTCTCCCACAAAAGCAAACGCCTATATCCACCATCACCTCACTTCATTTCTCAATCGAGAGGCCACCCAAGACCAAGGCCTCACTTGGCCAATCCCAAAGCCCAAGTCGACCACCACTGTAACGCCCCTGTTTCTGCGAACAAGGCTGTCGTTACCTTCCATACCAGCCCAGGAGTTCAGTTATGGATATAAGGAGTATCATGCCTGCTTACGAATATTTAAACATGATTAATTTAATTAAAATAAGATCTAACGGTCAATTTTAACAACTTTATGGGCATCCAAGCCCAAAACTTAACTTACAATTAGAAGATTTAAAGAAAACTCCTACAAAAACGTTTGAGTGCGGTCGTAGCCCTATCACATAAAGCTTGAGGTCTCCTTTCTTCTTTCGGTATCTGTTGTGATGGAAATATAGCAAGATTGAGTACAACCAATAGTACTCAGCAAGTCCCTATAGTAGAATGCATTTATAGGGCTATCATCTATATACAAGGTTAAATCAAAGAATGGTTTTATGTTTCTTTTTGCGTAAGCTAGATTTTCACTATCATATCATAATTAGATTTTAAACCTATGACTTAGCCACTTTAACTGAAATAAAATAAATAAGTAAGATATCCATAACCATTTGACTATGTGGGAACAACTCTCCTCACAGGTATTTCACATGTCCGATCCATGGACCTCAACCTATGTCCTTTACCATACTCCTATACCAATAATTATTTTACAAAAACTATACACTGTGGCATTTCAACACGTTGCCCATGACCGGGGGCATGGCTATTCAAATAGATTATTAATACTTTGCAGAGGTGTACAACTTTACCCACAAGATATGATCATCTCATTATGTCAGCCAATACACGTTTCTGTAAACGTGTGAATGAGTAATCATAACGAGACCTTTACAATGCTTGTTTCGGTATTTTCTCCAGCTCTGGAGTTGTGCACCCTCAGCGTTTAAGGGGCTTCATTATTAGCTTATTACGAGTGCACACTCTCTCTCAGGGCAGAAACCTTTCGAGTCTCTCCCGGGCAGTGACTCCTATAGGTTCACCCCTAAACATATCCTTCCTCGGTCACCCCCAACTGGCGCAGGAGACTATATCAAAACAAAACAAATTAGTCGATCAGATCCATCCTATCCAGATTTGTGGTTGTATGGTGGGTGTAGAAATGAGCGCACACTAATTCGGTCCTTAATAGACACAACGAGACAAACCCAACAATCTAGACCTCAGGCAGTACCTGCACCAGTCTCAAGTTAACCTCTCGCATGTGTCTCCCATCATTTTATAAAAAAATTCATTTTTCTAGCAGTAACCCACGTTACCACTACCATTATCATGTTTTGAATTTTAGTTCGCAATGTTTATCTCGTATTTACTATTATCTCTAAAGCATGTCTAAGCACAGACATTATTTAGCAATATTACTATTATGATAATCCTATGGTGACAAGAGTAAGGTAATATCAAATGGGAAGATAAGAGGTTTCACTGTACGATGTAGCTATGCAATCTATACACATAATAAAGGCAAGCAGGCATTTGTATTTGAAATCAAAATACTGCATTTAAAAACTAGGTTCAACATGATCAATATAAAGACTTGTCTCCTTTTCTGATATCTTCGATCTTTCCTTTGTAAGCTTGTATTTCTTCGGTTGACCAACTCGCTAGGTCCGAATACTATAGTGGGAAAACGAATGCAAATGAGTTCCTACTTTGCGGAATACAAGCTGGGAACAAAATACAATAAAATTACAAAAAATATATAAAGAAAATAGGTTCGGTGGTTACGGTTTAGGTGGTGCTTGACTCGGCTGGATAGAGTTGAAATTGGACTAAATGGGTCCAAGATAGTCGAAGAGATATATATGTGTTATATGGATTTTTGCGAATGGCTGTGGGTATGGATGGTATTGGATTTGGAGTCAGAATATTATTTGGGTGGTTTAGAGCTTTATTAGTGTCTAGGATGGGGAGACAGAGCTAAGAATGGTGTAGGTGGGCTCAAGATGATCAAATTGGGTATATAAGTGTTTTTGGGCTCGATGAATAATAATGGTCGTAACTATACTAGACATGGATTCAGACCATCATCTGACTGGCTAGGGTTCATCGGAGTTTATCTAGGCTAAACATGGATTCCACAGCTCAAAATGGTCAAGACGGGTATATATGCCTAATAGGTTTCAGTGAACGGTAAGAGATTGTACCGTATTGGATTTAGGGTTTGGATTGGTGTCTTGGAGGTCTAGGGTTTTATCAGCATCTAATTTGGCCAAACAAAGTTGAAAATAAACTTTATAGAGTCGAAACGATCGAAATGGGTATAAATATGTATTTTTGAGTTTTGGATGAACAGTAATGGGCAGATACTATTCATTATAGGCTGATATTATTCATTACGGGCTGACACTATTCATTCGGGTCTAGCTTGCTACAGTGATGGGTTTTTACTATTCACCGGGTCAGGTTGCTACAGTAATGTGCATTGCTAAACAATGTTTTGGCCGTCCAACCCACTACGAATTCATGGGCATTTACTGTTCTGGCTACAATGTAGCCCAGCATTGTTCATCTTCCCATGGAAACCAAGGGTATGTACAGGTTCGTAGTGGTGTAAGGATTTCATTTTTGGGCATGGACACGGTCGGGGATGGCTAGAGCTTCATCAGTGGCGAGGGAGCTCCGCGATGGTTTTCCACGGTATGGTCGACCGTGAGAAGAGGAGGCGGTGGCAGTGAGCAGGCTAAGCAGGCTAAGCAGCTGTGACATGTGGCTAGGTAAATTGGCGGCTCATAAAGGCGACGTTAGGGACTCAACTTCTCAAGGTACAACCGGCTGATCGGGAGGCTATGGCGCTAATTGAAGATTGTGGCGGTAAGTCGGGTCATGTCATTTTGCTGATCAATGAATAGTGAATAGAGGCAAAAATAGGGAATGCGCCAATAGCCAGTGAAGGCTTGGGTCAACAAAGAAGGCATAGATGATTGGAAGAAGTGCCAAATTAGGTCAAGTTTCAAATGAAAATAGAATTTTTGTGAAATTCAATCTACTTTAGAAAATTGGGTTATTTCAACCACCATCACCCCAAGCCAATCACAGAGAGGAGACGAGGAAGAGAGAGATGGAGGAGAGGAGCTAAAGAAGTAGCGGAAGATGAAGAAGAGGGGCGAGGACCACGAACGACATCTTCAGACCAACCATGACAACAAAACAATGCCATCGGCTATGACACAAAAAGGCCATCCCCATCGCTAAAGCACGTGAGGACCACACCACGGCCATCGCAGAAGCCACCCATAGCTCCAGTGTCGTTTTCAGCCCAACAACAAGTAGGCCCCCATAACCCCCAAATCTCTTTTCTTCTTTTCGTCCATAGCACAACAACACCGCATGGCCCACACATCACACACCAGCACTACCAGCCGAGCAAGGTGGTCAAGGGGGAGGATACCGCCCAATCACAACTGGCACAGTTACCATGCCACCAACTGCAAGCCTGTAGACACTGCCACGCACCCTCGAAGGGGAAGACGTACTCCCCGACACATGCATCCCCTAGTGAGTTCCGTCGCGACAACAATCATGAGCATTCCCAAAACTATGCATGGTAAAGAATTGAGCAAGACAAAAATAGTAGCTAGATCAAATGTGTAAGGTAAAAAGGGGAAAGAGGAGTCGACCCTCTCGGGTAGGAGAAGGGAGTAAAGTCGGTGAAGTCAGCGTTAGGGTTGGCCGGAGGGGGTGTGTAGAGGAAGCGGAGTAGAGTACGTAGATGCGCTGTAGATGCTAAGGAAGCTGAGGAGGCTGGCGGTGGAGCCACGGAGGAGAACCATGGGAAGGCGGTAGCACATCCCCAAACTCACCCATGGAGTCAAACAACCCTCACCATGGAACCAACAAAATAGATAGGAAATTGAAGAGGGAGAGTTAGGGGAAGACACCATGAGGACTCGCCAGAGACCACTTAAGGCTGACACACCCCCATGCGAACACCTCAAGTGAAATCCTAGCCCCCAACCAGTGGGAAAGAGTAGGCAAAGCCGAGGGGGAAATGAGGGACATCGTGTGTAGATCTGGTAAGAGGGAGCCAAGGAAGGCAAGTCAAGCAGCAGTAGCACACCCGAGGGTAGCCATGGTGATAACAGGGTTGTTAGATTGGAAGGAAAAGGAGCGGCCTGAGTAGATCTGGCGAGGAGTCAACAGAGACCATTCCAGTGTACAGACTAGAGATGAGATGCCGGGGATGAGCTACGGTGTCTAAATCAGGAGGAGCTAGGGGAGGAAGCCTCGGGGAGAAGAGGAAGGAGGAGGAGGCAGTGTGGCCGGGTGGGTTGTGTGTGTTGTGACTGTGTGTGTGGCCGGGTGGTTTGTGTGTGTTGCGAACGTGTGTGTAGTGCTCGGGTGTGTGTGTGACGTGTGTGTGTGTCTGTTTGTGTGTGTGTGTGGACGCGTGGCGTGGCGCACGAGTGCATTTGGTGTTTTGCCACATGTAACGCTTATATGCAATGTACGGGGCAGCAGGTCATGGTTGCAGGCAAGCCAGTAAAAGCACACACTTAGTCAAAAGATCAATGGGATAGAACTTAGTCAAAAGATCACCGGGATAGAACTAATAGCTCAGGAGAAATAACATCAGGGAAACACTAACTTTACCAGGCAACCGAAAAATTTTAATAAATAAAATATGTTAGAAATCCTTTAATTAAATATTTTCCTAAATTGTACGTCTACCTTATAAATGCAGAAGATGAACTGGCACATGCAGAGGTAGTAGTTCCAGTCTCAGTTGATGCCGAGAATTATTACGACCATGTAGGCAAGTTTGCTCTTGATCATTCACATAGTTATATTAATTGATAAAAACTACATTCTTGTACTATTAAATTTATATGTGCATCAAAATGTATTTCAAAACTAAATCTGATAAAAGAAGTGAAAGAAAGAGATACGAGGAAATAGCAGTCTAGCTGAGAGGAGCAGCTGAGTTGAAAGAGTAACTATTAGGATGTAAAGGGGTCCTAGTCAGGAAAGAGAGGGAAGGTGGAACCCTTTATATATGGCTATAATATAAGGACCAACAAACTCTTACTCAGACAGGGGGCCGAACTTAAGTGCCATTCATATTCCTGTTTTTGTCGGGCAGAAAATGCTACCATGTTATGTTACTATTCTCCCCATAAGTGGTAAGTAATATAATGAGTGAAGGAACCCAGGACAAGTAGTGCAAGTTCAAAAGTGGGGGATCTGAGGCGTATATATTAGCGTAAGTGGAGTGTTGGGTGAAGGGATAACCAGCACAACCAACATCTATTTGAGGTCGGTGGGTGCCGGGTGAGGGTGAGAAACCGTCCCGGGTCACCGATGGAAAATATTTCGGTGGAGATTTAATAACGTAATGTGGGAAAACATTCTGTACTCTAAACTTGACACCGTATCTAAGAAAATACAGGATACATAGTTTCAAAAGAGCTCAGAGTAGCTATGGGTACAGTGACATAAGCTTGCTCAGTGCTATATAAAATCATGAATTTATGCATATCTCCTGGATTACCAGGATATATAGTTCTTCTTACCAGATGACTAATAGTCTTTTCAGTAATAAAAATTTGCCACTTAATTGAATAATAATAGTTTCCAAAAAAGAGATGAATATAGAAATTGTGGTAAAGAAATAGAAGGAAGTTATACAGTGCATCTTTGCTATTATTACTTACTGAGTACACTAGTATTCACCATTGCTATTACTTTCCTTTGTTAGACCTCAATCTGACCGGGGAACACCCCAAGTGGGATACGGAATACGCAGGCACAAATGAGGCCGCGTGGGACGAGGGTGATCACACCAAGGACCAAGGTGACGTGGACACCTTATACGGCAGTTGGGATAAGTAGATGTCAAATGGAGCAAGATCGTCAGAGGATAGGGTATAAATCACCGTCTCTCCTTTGTAATTAAATAAATTGTAGCTAAGACTATAGCTTTGCGTGACTAACAACTGTATGAGTTCAGAGTTTCTATTTATTGCTCCACTACGCGTTAGAGCGATGTTCTACCAAGTAAATGAATAGTAATGTGTTGTTTCTTACCCTCGGGTAATGACGCTGGGCGTCACATAGAGGAGAGAGTTAACACGGTCCGATTTGATCACTTGTAGGCCTTCTTCCCCTATGTATGGAAACTTTTTTCACGCATGTGAAGCATGGAGAGATTGCTGGTACAGTTTTTTTCAGCGAGTCCATCGGGAACTCCATTTTAGTCCTTCTACTCGAGAAGAAACAGCACCGGAGAGAACTGCTTGGATCCGGACGGTTCTACTCCTACCCCTCGTCGTACGCTTTGCTTTACTGACTAACAGTTTAGAAAAGGGGACCAATAATTTAGTTTGTTAGTAGCATCGATTCCTATTCCAAAAGAGAAAAAAATATGGGGCCAACCAGCACCCTAACTAACTCTCTTATATTAGTTTAATTCATTAATTTAGAAATGATGTCGCGCCGTGTCAAAAAGAAAGTAGCCTGCTTTGTGGTTTGATCATTTGTCAGAAGCAATTGGCTTGCGTAACAAAGAGAATTCATCCTCTGTAGCAACTTTTTTTCAAATCTATCATCCGTACACACGAAAATGCAAATATAACTTCATTTGTGACCGCAACAGCGACAAACGACACATATCACCTGCGCTGCCCCACCACGACAAGTTGTTGTACCACAGCATCTTGATCCAACTCATCAATAGGTGACGAACTCGGCCTTGCCACGCTGAGTGAGCTCAGCATCAGCTCCTACCGTGTTGGTATTGTGCGGTGTGTTCCTACCGATCACCTGCCACCCACTGCCTACTGCATTGCTTTCCTGCTGAGTGGGCACTTTCTACCATTATGAGGAAGCATGACAGATGACACATGTCAACTACCGCCACTGCCACGGTCTCGGAGGGGCTAGGTTTATAATTTTATACATTTATGTGCTAGATTTGTAAACAAAATTGCTACAGGCCAGATATGCGAGGGCTTTACTGTAAGCTACCCTCGCGTTTGCTTTGCCAGCGCGCTGGCTTTTCCCATCCTACTGGCTACTGTTGTCAGCTTAGTGATACAGTGATAGTACATCCCAGTTTAGTAGCTCACAGACATTGTTTAACTTCATCTCTAAGTCTCGAACAACAGATTGCTCACCGAACGGCGAGCTGACATCTGTTCAGCTCTGCCTGTGAGAACTGCACTTGACTCGTGCAATATGCAGTGCACGAATTCTGACAGCAGCATGGATGGATGCAGCACTCAATTCAGTATACAGTACACCTGCTCCACTATCCCGTCAAGCTATCTGGCTAGCAAACTGATACTGAAAAAGTGAAGTGAGAACACTGAAATGAAAAAAATTAGTAACCAGATAATAAGACCACAAACACATAATTCAGCGGACACAGAAAATTCAGTAACCAGGTAATGACACCACAAACACATAATTCAGCGGACACAAACAGGACACTGGGCATTGAGAAAGCATCTATTTAACCTATGTTTTTCAGCTCCTCTATAACGTCCTATACTTTTTTTGGCAGCTTATGCAGCTTTTCTAGTTGTTGGACACGCACAAAAAAGAGGAGTTGATAATATATGCGCCATAACTGAAAAACTTGGCGCGTGCTCCTGATAGAACTTCTCATTGGCATTGCATACACGCAGTTTAGTGGCACACTTCAATTGTCAGGAAGTTGTATGCGCCTTCTTATTTTGCCATCCTGAAAAAGCATATGACAGGTCTCGCATATGACAGGTCTCTATTAGTAAAAATCTCTATTAGAAATAAGCAGTACGAAGCAACTATGCTGCACAGCTAAAATGAAGATGAAAGCATTCTGCATTTGAAGGTTTCACAGATAAAGTGGAATGGGTTCATCTAACATCTACTATAGGAAAAAAGTATAAAGTGAATCAGAGCATCTGAAGGTTGAATACATCCAAGATGGATCGAAAAAAGGAAAATCGCAGTGGTAAACTGGTTACTCATAATGTATAATATTAACTTGCGACCACTGATAACTGAAGTGTGATTTTTTTATTTCAGCCAGCTGAAAATTCAATCTTATGATGATCATTGATCAGATTAATCACAATCCAATAACGGTTTAAATATGATGGAACTGAGCAATTTTTCTCAAATTTTTATTTGATGCCTTAAAGCACTGTACCGTGAAAAGGCCATTGCTGGTGCAAGATACAACATGTACATCATGGATTAGATCAGAACTAGGTATGCCAGTGTGGAGCAACGGTATAGTTTATTTTGTCACCATTTTCTGCTTTATATTCGGCAATAGAGTATTTAGTGTAGAATTGGGATAGGTTTCCAAGTAAAATAATGTTGATTCTTCCGCATTATGCTCAATAAATAATGTTTTCTATGGGTACTACGATTTCTAAGCCATTGATACTAGGCTGCATGCAATGGCGAATTTAGGATTTTATGAATGGGTGTTCACTAATTACATTGTGTTACATTTTTTAATATATACTTATATTGGTTTACAAAAATTGAAGATAAAAGTCACATTTCTAAGTCTATTGAAAGTCAATAACACTAAAAAATTTGAAATAATAAACTAATACTAACATTTTATTTGGTTGCAGCACAATTACAACTTTTTAGAGTAAAAACTATTATAACTTTAGTTGACAACACAAGTGTGCACTTTGTTTTTAAATAGATATTAACTTAACCCACTTCTCTTTTCTTATTTTCTATGTTAGCATATTAAATGATGTTTTTTCACACACATAGAAAAAGAAGTAGTACATTTTTTTTGACATATGTTATCTTTATTTATGATTTACTTCTTTCTAAGAATAACAATTAACATGGGCACTTTTACAAACATATTGCTTCCGAAAAATAAAATCTAAATATTTATAAACCAAAACCAACTCTCCCAAATGATGTATATTTTGGATTGAAAGGATTATATAAATTCTTGTGACCACTAGATTTATGACAATTGGCACCATCAAATTCCTTTGAATAAAGCATCTAAAATATCTAGATATTTCTAGGAAACTATCTGGATTTAAGATCATGTTCATAAGATCTCTAGAACCCTTAATTATCTACATCTTTCATGTAAATAAATCATCCAATATTCCATCCAGTAATTTTAATCTACAGATTAATATATGGTACTAGAAGATGATAAATTTACCAGATAGCCAGATTACAAAATTTATAGCTTAAAATCTATTTATCTGATCAACATAAATAAATATTGTATAGAAAACTATCGAATTTCTTTACAATTATCTAGTAGATGGCATTTTTCAATTACTCTCATACAGTACCCAAAATTACAGGAGAACAATATAGCAGATTAACTGATATACTAGTCCCTAATGAATACTTTTTACTTCCTCTCTAAACTCAACTCTAATATCTAATTAAATTAACAAACATAGAGAAAACCAAATCGTTACCCAAACGAGGAGCGAGAAAGACACGATCTCCTCTTGCCTTTTTCCCCGGCTCTTGTGCCATCGCTACTCCTCCTTTTCTTCCCTTCCCTTGATTGACACTGATTTTCCACGGCCTGCTCGCTGCTCCCTTGCGCCAACAGTCAACAGTTGGTCCTAATGGTCCGCGCGTGCGTGCACCGAGGCAAAACTGGCGAACCGGGTAGCCGAGCGATGCAGTGGCCAGCGCCAAGTAACATGCATGACATGCGCCATGTGGGCCTTCAATCTGTCTCGTCTTTTCTTTTCTTCCACATGAACGAACCCTAGAATGGATCCCCAATGTTCAGCACAAGGGACAGACCTTCGTCAAGATTGATTTCTATTCTCCTCCCCAAATCCGCAATCCTCTCGTCTCTAGTTCCAGCCCATCCTCTTCCTTGAACTCTTCTCCATATCTCGTCGTGACGGCGGCGGCGGCTATTGCTTCGCTGTTTGTCTCAAATTCTTACGCCAACGTCATTTAACCCTCGAGGCAAAGGAATTCTTCTCTCCTAGGCACCGTCGTCGTCCTCCGCTCTCCCGGATTGATCTCTTCTTTCGCTGGTAAGGAAGCCCTAGCTTGCTTGGATTGTTCTAAGAGGGAGCTTTGTCCTGAGGATCTTTTCTTTTCCGTGAGCAATCTCATCCAAATCTTCCTTTCTGGGATGGATAGTCCAGTCCATGGAGTTTGTGGTGGATTTGCTTGCTGCGTTGTGGATTACCAGTAGCAGTTTATTTTTTTTCATATTTTTGGGGGTTCAACTAAACCCCCATGTCCCACGTTAGGTCCGCCCCTGGCAGCATGAAATACTCAAGGAACAAACGAGGTGCACTGGTCCTAATCATAGGAAACCAAGCTGATTTGCTCAGCAACATGAAATAAATAGTATGAAAAAAACATACTTCAGATTTACAGTTACAAAGTTTACCATGTCACATGGACCAATTTACACCATGTTTATCTTATATATGTTGCCTTAACTGTGTCACATGGACCAATTTACACTATGTTTGTCTAATATATATGTTGCCTTAATTGCAACTGATTGATGGCAAACTTGGATACGCCAGCCATATCGCATTAATCACATATTCATATCTCAAGCTAAATTCATCAAGACACATACACCAATTGATTTCGCATGTAAAAAAGACATGAAAACTAACAGATGGTTTGAAACTCACAGTATAATAAGTGAATGTAGCAAGTAACAAACTTTCTTGGGAAAAAATAAATTGATGAGGAGACATATTTCAGAATAAGTTCAAGATTAGTAGTTTTAATGCTCACCTACAAAAGGCACGAAATGGGAAATAAACATAGTTAGAAGAGATGGAGACAGGTTTCTGATAAGATTAAACTTGATGTGGCTATGTATGGTGATTATTAAATGCGTTTGGTATCATACAATTAATCACTTTGAGTAAACTGAGATTCATAAATTGCAGTAAGATTGTTCACCTAAACATGCTAAAATGCTAGTAATTATCATGTATAGACTCTTAAAGAGTGTGGCACAGAGCAAGTAAAATGAATCAATATTCAAAATATATATTTATCGTAAAGAGTGAACTAAGCTTGGAATCAAAATGTGAAAATATCTTCCTCAAAAAAATGTGAAAAATAACCTCGGCACTTTACTATGTCTTTTTGTTTGCTCAAGCTATCATTTGCAGCATACGTCTAGTGTCACAAGCTAGATGCAAAACATATGCCTTTGTATTCTACAACTAAATCTTATGGCAACACCAAGTTGCCACAAGCTGATTGTACATTTCTTAAAAGTGCTAATATAATGTAAATAGCAGCCTGTATGGATAATCTCAAGTTTTGGAGTGAGATGGTAATCGGTAAGTGCTCACAACTCAGCATGGTAGTGGAGATTGGTACCAAGTTCAATAATTGAATGAATTGTTCATTTGTTCTACTCTTCTCTACAGAACTTGATAAATTTGATATGTCTACATAAATAAGATTTTTTTTATGCTTTGGTAAAGCATGCGCTGCTGTGCCCTTCAGATTGAATTGTTTTTGCCTGCACCCTGGCAGGTCCACACTATGTTGAAGTTGAATTCAAGCCTTATGCTTGAACTCTTGATCACATCTAGATGTGAGGTATTGAAATCTGGAATATAAATAACTTTTTTTAATATTTAGTTTTTGTAGGAGAGATGGTTGGTATTCAGATACATGCAACTCGACAAAAGTTGTGAGGCAGGAAAAGCAAAGAAAGACTCTTTTTACCCTTTGCAGCGCACACGCAGAACAATGAATGGAACTACATAAAGTGAAAAAAATGGTCATAATTTCAAAGAATTGTTAAGGCAATAGCATTTCTAATGAAAACACTGGCATGCTTACATCGTAATTAAGGCTGAGTTTGCCACATGTCGGCTCTAAGCCACTTTTGTCCTTCTTTTCTTTTTCTGAAACGACCTTTTGTTCTTTTTTCTAGTAGGCAATATTTAAGACATACATGCTATTGTCTCTTTTTAGTTTTCAGTCAACAAGAATATTAACAATAAAGAGTCCCCTACAAGCTTAATTGTGAGGTAGAATGTTAATGAAAGTAGCAAGAGTAGGATATGCCATATGTCTTCATTAATGCTTCAGATGACAACTGCAGAGAGAACTTACTCTGTTACAACCAGCGATAATGTTCAATGGAACCCAGCCCTCATTTATTTGCTGCTTCAAGAATGGGTCTGCGCATAAGTTATTTTCACTGCCAATAATGGGAAAATGTTAAGAAACTGACCTAGCAGCAACTATGAATAGAGGTAAATGTTTCCGGTAAATTTAAAGAAACTGCAGGAACAACCTAAAGTAGTATTCTATTTGTTCACGCAGCTCTTCTTCCAGCTTCTCTGCACTCAGCTGCTCTTCTTCCAGTTCCTCTATGTGCTGCGCTGCTTCCGGTTCCTCTATGTGTGGCTGTGCTGCTTACCGCTCCTCCACATGTGGCTGTGGCTGCGGCTGCGCTGCTCGCTGCTCCCCCGAATGTGGTTGTGCTGCTTGCTGCTCCTCCATATGCGGATGGGCTGCTTGCTGCTCCATATGTGGAAGCATCACATGCACAGGGGGTGCTGGATACGGCATGAAGTGAAGTGCATCTGGTGGGGGTGGAACGTAGAAACCAGGTGCAAATTCTGTCACAAGATGAAAGCAAATATTAGGCCCTGTTCGGCAGGGCATAAGCCGGGCAACTTTTGGCAGCCGCTACAGTACCTAACTTTTAAACGGAGTATTTTCTCAAGACGGGGTTTACAAATTAAACGTAATACACGTTAAAAGCCCAACATCTGTACCAGCCAAAATCGCAATTGAGTATCGATCTCTCCATAATCTGTACCGTAAACAGCCAAAATTCAAAAATTTCAGCCAAAAGCATAAGCCGCAGCTAAAAAGAACAGGCCCTTAGTATGACGCATAACAGTAGCACCGTACCACGGTCCTACTCATACAATTGTGTGTATCACATACCAGGGTGTGCATATCCAATCACTGGCTGGAGTAAGCGCCATAGAATTGCGACATCAGTGGAGCGAAAAATGGTGGCGGTGGGAAAGGGTGCGGAGCCCTGGCAAAGGGCATCTGGGGATCCGGCTGCCTGTGCCCATCTTGGTGACCCCTCCCGCGGCGCTGCCCATCAAAGCCTCCATGGTGCTCCTGCCCATGGCGGACAACGCCAACATTGCCATTGACATTAGCATTGCCAATGCTAATGCCACAACCAACAGCCCTCCTACTTCCTCCATTGTACCCGCTCCGGCCGTGGGGTTGTGGCGGGAAACGCATTTCTGGTAGCCAGCGGCGCCGCCATTGCTCCTGTGATTCCCGGAGCGGCACAATCGCCAGGGTTGGACCTCGAGGCGCACGGATTTCCTATAGACGCTGCCACTCTCTGGAGACCATCGGAGTTGACACCGACTTGCTATCACTCATGTCAAATTGTCTCAGGAGGTCTCGAGTGTACTTGCCTTGATGCAAGAAGATACCCTCCCGAGTCTGTTTGATCTGGAAGCCAAGAAAGCACTCAACTCGCCCATCATACTCATCTCAAACTTTGTGCTCATGACATTAGAAAACTGGAAAATAAGAGCATGAGAGAAGCCACAAAGATAATATCATCCACATAGATCTGGACGAGTAAAAGGTTATTGCCATGCCTGCGAATGAACAAGATCTTATCTATCTTACCCATCTCAAACCTATGGTTCAAGAAATAGGATTTAAGCCTCTCATACTAGGCTTTGGGGGCTTGCTTAAGTCCATACAGAGCTTTGGAAAGTTTGAAGACATGATTTGGATAATTGGGGTTCTCGAAACCTGGAAGCTGTCTAACATAGACCTCTTCCTCAATATACCCATTGAGGAAGACACTCTTGTCATCTATCTAGTACAGCTTGAAGCCCTTAGATACTGCGAATGCAAGCAAAATCTTGATGGCCTCTAGCCTAACTGCAAGGACAAAGATATCCTCAAAATTTAAACCCTCAACCTGAGAGAAACCTTGAGCTACCAGTCCAACCTTATTTCGAATGACTACCCCATTCTCACTCTACTTGTTTTTTTTAATATTCACTTGGTTCCTATGACATTATGACCACTATGGGGCTCAACAAGCGACCAGACCTTATTACTCTCGAAATTTTCTAACTCCTCATGCTTGATGGAATACTTGTTTGCTGCCATGGCTCTTAAAGACCGATTAAGATCTATGAGAAAAGTTAACCGGGCTCTGATACCAATTGAAAGACCAAAGATGGCAACAAAGGGGGGTAAATGGTGCCTTGGAATTTTCCCCCAAATATTCAGAAATCATTCACTTCAATAACTACAAGGTTATGAAGATTAAAATAAAAGACACCACAAAAACCAGCAATTAGAAACACTGAAAACCAAAGAAAAATTAGCGAAAACAGAATTACCGCAGTTAAATTTGCAGTACTACCGCTTGCTACAGTATTGCAGTACTACCGCTACAATAACTACGGTACTTTTGCTGCTACAGTATAATCAGGACGAACAATGTTTTCAGTACGGTTTCAAAATTCAAAATTGAGAGAACTTTTGATCCATAGATCCAAATAACATGAAAATTTGCAAGAATCTAATCTAGGATGTCAGGAACCTATTCTAACAAACGATTATGAAAATCATGGTCAAAATTGTGACATTTTTTAGTTTGTTAGAAGGTTGCACCAAAACCAAACTAAAAACTCAAACGATGAATATAACTTGCTTGTGGGTAGATGATGGCCAAGACGGCTCTAGATGTATTCCCATATGTCACATCAAGCTAGAACAACGAAGAATCCCAGCCAAAAACCTTCGGATCAAGAGATAGAGCAAAGAGGCTAAAATCAAGCAAAACCGGGTTTTCTTATGAATCTTACTGTCAAAGTGCCTAAATGGGTGGAGATGTATTCTCAAGGATTATCGCCATCTCTTACACGTTCTTGGCATAGCAAGATCGCAAGAGAGAAAGAAGAGAGATCAAAGTTAACCAAAAGTCAAGCACATCAATAAAAAATAAGAGAGACACAAGAGATACAAAACGATTGATATATTGCTTACTTGGAAAGATAGATTTTACGTTCACTCCATCTTAAAGAACAAAGAGCATATAAGGCACTTACTCTCAAATCCTAACCCTAGAGACGAGGGCACAAGAGATGGGTTAGATGGTTAACCCCATATGTCTACATCTCAACCTCTTTTATAGGTGGGCAACTAGCTACCTACACCCCTTAATGAATCCTATCTCGTATTACATTGGGGGAAATCTGTTAATCCCCACATACGGATTTTACTCTCATAAATTTACTTATGCACGCTTTTCAAAACGCATAAGTGTGCATTCGCTAAATCTTTAGCCTTAATCCAACCAACTCCACTTTTACCTAAACTGCTCTCCAACGCATCGCCCATGCGCCGCGGTTTTGATCCAAGATAGTTTTTGCTATTTTGGTCAAACTACCAAAATACTCTTCCTTGATCCAGTCATCACCAACCACGGCAAGAAATCGACATGCTTGCCACGTGTAGGTGCACCACTAGCCTGCCACACGACACCAAGTCTCTTCCGTTTTGGTTCCACCGAAGCAAGCTACACAGCGTCATCCCACCATTCGAATTCGCCTTCAACATTCCTACGGTACTTTTGATTTTTTTTGATATTTTTAGAAAACACTCTAAATTAAATATAATCTTTGCAAAATCTTTTGGTTTGAGAGAGTGGCTTGTCAACACAGAGGTCTCTAGCGATGGTTGACACGGAATGCATTGCTAGCTAATATCTAGATACGCACATGTACACATTCCCATGTACGTACAACACCGTCTGACGCAAGCCTAAAGTTGCAGACAAAGATGTATACTTTTTTTTAAAAGGACGTAGGGTCTACTGCCAAGGTGGATTCCACACTCCAGGCTTAGCACAGTATCAGGCACAGCATCATGGCGTTATTTTGAACCGTGACTTAGAGCATCTCCAACAGTATGAGCTAGTTAATAGCTCTAAGATAACTTCTCTAATAGTACTAACTTTTAGCACATAACTCATAATATAAATAGCCTCACATGACACTCTCACATAATCTTGGAATGTGTGTATGAGACTAGGTACTAACTTTTAGCACATAACTCATAATATAAATAGCCTCACATGACACTCTCACATAATCTTGGAATGTGTGTATGAGACTAGCTCTTGATCAAGAGCTAGTTTTTCTCTCTCTTCTATTAAAATATGAAATAATATGTTTAGAGCTAACTCATAAGTTACTATTGGAGATGCTCTTATTAATCTATTGAATAATAATTATTAAAAAAATTAAAATTAAAAGCTAGTTGAAAAATCGATAAGAACGAGCCATCATCATTTATACAGTCGGGCTATGATGTGAGGTTCCAATGGTTGCACTGGGAAGGACGACACATTTATGAATTTACCCTCTTCCATCATGCATGTAAGCTAGAACTCGGCCTAAAAGGAGCTGAATTTTGGGATGATCGGTTGAGCTTCAGCTTTTAGCTTCCGGCTTATTTTTTATTATTCATAAATTTCGTCTTTTTCTGAGCGTTTGGCTTTTTGTTGAGCTTTTTTGCCGGTTCTTTTTTTCCCGTATTTGTTTATAGTATATGTAATGGGCTAACATATTTTTTTTATATTTTTTAATTTTTTTAAATTTAATTATGTTAAATAAGCCTCTGTTAGCTACAATATTTTTTCAGCCAGCTACAGTGCTTTTCAGCCATAAGCCACCAAAAATAAGCCCAAATGAAACTTTTCTTTGCATCTTTTTTAAAAAAATATCTAATAAAAATAAAAAATATACCAAAAAATAAATTCTAGCACCCTAAAAATTCTATAACAAAAGGTAACAGAGCTTTACCGGATGCGTGGCAAATATTGAGGCATGACATGGTTGAGTATGAAGGCATAGCCGATGGCGTAGGTCAGACAGATCCTAATAATGCTGACTCGATGTACTATGGTAATATAAATTTTTTTATCAATAGCAAATTAAATACGTGCATTCAACTTGTTTTACCATAATGGTTCACTCCCCTCTCAGGTTCACTTGTTAAGCTAGACAAGCAGAGTGGCAGAACAGCGGAAGAATTGACAAATGAATGCATTAATAATTTGATAATTTACGAGTGTTTTGCGATTCTTGACTCGATAAGATGTACAATCTTACATATATATATATATATACATGATTCTGTTGTAAATCTAGTCAATTTTTGGCATATTTTAATCCAGAAATTCAGCATATAAAACATGACATACAAAAGCATGAATGATTCAACCATGATGTATTCATATTCGCTAACGAACAAGCTAACAGCAGCACCTATTAACATATTCATAGCGCACAGAAACAAATACACCAGAGAAGGTTTCGTGTTATACCTCGGCGGGGCGATGTCGGTGACACCGAGGCGCCGTTACCATCAGTCGACATGATGGCCTATTCGATGTAGTCGATCGAGGCTTGATGCAGGACGAGGTGTGATGCAGGAAGATGTTCACCATGCAGTTTCGCGTACAGTTCACCACCAGTAAGTAGATGACGTGCGTCACAGATTGAGTAGTCGCGCTAATGCGCTCCCCAAAAACTTGGTCGCCCGTCTACCCGTGCAGGTACGCAAACGGACGGAGTTTCGAGGCCTACTCGCCCGTAACCCTTTGCGCGCAAGGTACCGGACCGAGATTGCAGAGAACAAAGAACAAAACGAACTAGAATACCAGAGTTTCATATGGAGTAGAGTTCTCTTTTGTAACAGCAAAAACGAAGAGGCCAGAGTTAGTCACTAGTAACTGCAGCCATTACTCGAAAGTAACCGCAGCCTTAATTCACTAGTAACTGCACTGTTACTGCCAGCGAGCGAGTCAGTGCGTTTCGATTTTTGAATAGATAAAGAAAAACGCGCCCGCACCCGACACGCCTGCGCGTGTACGCACACATACACACACACGCACGCACCGCACCGCACAGCTCGGCTCGGGTCGGCTCAGCGTGGCGAGGCGAGCGAGCGAGCGCGCGCGCGTATTGGCTCTCTCCAATTCCACAAGGGGGTTACCACGTTCCACCTTTTAAAGTGGTATAACTCACATTCAACTCTCCATATGGGACTAAATAATTTTCATTGTGGGCCTAGGAATTTCATTTGATTAATTGCTAAATTAAAATGGACCAAGCCCAATTAATCCAACAATCCCCACCAAATTTCAAGGCACACGAGAAATGCTCTCAGTTCTGCTGTTGTTTGATATACCAGTGTTTCGATGGAGACTGTTAAGTTGAACATCCACCTAGGAAAGGAGTTACACTCATCCATAACTGAACAATGGACTATACCTTGAATTGACAGTTTTGTGTGAACAAGCTTTACCCAATTCCTTTACTAGTACTAGACTGCCTAAAGCATCCCCTCTGGTTGGAGCGTATAAGTCATACTCCATGCCTATTCATGAGTATCTAGAGACCACCCAAATCTCATAGACTGTGACCAGCAGTCGAACTCATATAGGTGTGTTCCTTCTAAGATGTCCTGTAGGCCAACATCTCTGCTCTAAATAAGCCACTTGGATCACATTGAGGTAAAAACCAACCTGCCATACAGAATAGGAGAGAAGCGCATCATTGAAGAAATGAGACCTGTAAAGGTCTCTCCTCCCAGTCAACCAACAGCTTGTTTCACCATCCTATTTCACGGGATCTCCGATCACGTAGAACAGGTTACCACTGTGGTATGACTCATGTGGGTCTCAGGCCCATCTCACTCGATGCACTATCTATCACATTACGTGATAAACCCTTTGTAAATTGGTCGGCCAGATTATTAGCTGTCTGGACATAGTCCAGTGCTATCACTCCGGAGTTTTTCAGCTTTCTGACAGACTTCAACCGCCTCTTGACATGCCTAGATGACTTCATATTGTCCTTAGAACTGTTCACCTTGATAATTACAGTTTGATTATCACAGTTCATCATGATAGCCGGTATCGGTTTTTCAACCACCAGCAAATCCATAAGGAGTTCACGAAATCACTCAGCCTCAACAGTTGCGGTATCTAACGCTGCGAGTTCTGCTTCCATGGTTGACCTCGTTAAGATGGTCTGCTTGCAAGATTTCTAGGAAACAGCATCACCTCCAAGTGTGAACACATATCCACTCGTGGCTTTTATCTCATCAAAGATCGAGATCCGGTTTGAATCATCAGAGCCCTCCAAGACCTTTGGGTACCCAAAGATAGTGAATTCCATAGCTCACGGTTGATTTTAGATAGCGCATCACTCTCTCAAGAGCACGCCAATGATCATCTCTGGATTTGAAACAAATCGCTTAGCTTGCTCACAAAGAAACGAGATGTCGTGTCTCGTAGCACTAGCTAAATACATCAATGAGCCAATGATCTGAGAGTATCTCAATTGATCCCTTGTTATTCTTCGGTTTTTCCTCAGTAACACACTAGGATCATAAGGAGTAGGAGCAGGCTTGCAGTCACTATAACCAAAGCGACTCAAGACCTTCTCTACATAGTGAGATTGCACAAGTGTAACCCCACCATCACCTCCTCTCAGTAGCTTAATGTTAAGAATCACATCAACCACTTCCAAATCTTTCATCTCAAAACTCTTGGACAGAAAGTCCTTGACCTCCTCAACCACAATGAGGTTGGTCCCAAAAATCAGTATGTCATCAACATACAAGCACAAGATCACTCCTTCTCCCCCACCATAGCGATAGTACACACATCTGTCGGCTTCATTCACAACAAAGCCAGCAGATGTCAAAGTTCTGTCGAACTTCTCATGCCATTGCTTAGGTGCTTGCTTTAGGCCATACAAAGACTTTAACAACTTGCACACCTTTCCTTCTTGACCTTCTACCACAAACCCGTCTGGCTGATCCATATAAATCTCCTCCTCCAACTCTCCATTTAGGAAAGCTGTCTTAACGTCCATTTAATGAACGAGCTGACCATGAGAGGCAGCCAGGGCAATTAGTACTCGAATTGTGGTCAATCGGGCAACAGGTGAATAAGTATCAAAAAAGTCATCGCCTTCTTTCTGGGTATAACCCTTGGCCACAAGTCTTGCCTTATACTTTTCAATTGTACCATCAGGCCTAAGCTTTTTTTTAAAACTCATTTACATCCTACAGGTTTACACCCATAAGGACGGTCAACGACTTCCCAAGTTCTATTAGACATAATAGAGTCCATCTCACTCCGTACTGCTTCCTTCCAATAGTCAGCGTCAAGAGAAGAATATGCCTCTTCAATGGTTCTTGGAGTGTCATCCACGAGGTATACAATGAAATCATCACCAAAAGACTTTGCAATCCTCTGTCTCTTACTCTTTCGAGTAACTTCATCGTTATCCTCCTCAGGATTTTCTATAGGCGTTTTCTCAACATGTTCTATCGGTATAAAAAAATCAAGGGAAATTATAGGTTCTTGACTAGATGAGCTAGGTACATCACATTTCATAGGAAATTCATTTTCAAAAAATGTAGCATCTCTGGACTCTATGATTGTACCAACACGCATGTCTGGTACTCCAGTTTTTATAATTAAGAACCTATAACCCACGCTGTGTATAGCATAACCAAGAAGTACACAATCTACGATTTTTGGTCCAAGTTTGCGCTTCTTGACAATTGGCACGTTAATTTTGGCCAAACATCCCCAGGTGCGCAAGTATGAGAGAGTCAACTTCTTCTTTTCCCAATCCTCGAATGGTGTTACTTTTTTGTTCTTTATAGGAACTCTATTCAGGACATGACACGCGGTCAATATAGCCTCACCCCACCATTCCTTAGAAAGTCCCGCAGTGTCTAACATAGCGTTAACTAAATCAATTAGAGTGCAGTTCTTTCTTTCGGCAACCCCATTTGATTCGGGAGAATAGGGAGGCGTCCTCTCATGAATAATTCCATGTTCCTCGCAGAATAAAGTAAACTCATGTGAAAAATACTCTCCCCCACGATCAGACCTTACCCGCTTGATTTTCCTCTCAAGTTGGTTTTCTACCTCAGGTTTATAGATCTTAAAGTAATTCAACGCTTCATCTTTTGTTTTCAATAAGTACACATAGCAAAATCTAGTGCAATCATCTATAAGCGTCATGAAATATTTCTTTCCACCTTTAGTCAGCACGCCATTCATCTCGCACAAATCGAAATGAATGAGTTCTAACGGTGCCAAATTCCTCGCCTCTTTTGCTACCTTGTGAGGCTTGCGAGGTTGTTTCGATTGAACACACGCATGGCACTTAGAACCTTTGACCAAAGTGAATTTCGGGATTAAACTCATATTAGCTAAGTGCGTCATACACCCAAAATTAACATGACAAAGTCGTGAATGCCAAACATTAGATTCATCATCATAGTTACACACATGGTTCACAAATTTATTATAGGAATCCATCAAAGAAAAACGGAACAAGCCTCCGCTCTCATAGCCTTTACCAACAAATGTTTCATACTTAGACACAACACATTTATTGGACTCAAATGCAAGCCTAAAACCATCTCTACACAGTAGAGATCCGCTGACGAGATTCTTCTTTATGGAGGGGACATGCTGCACGCTCTTTAGCTGCACGGTCTTTCCCGAAGTAAACTTCAGATCGACCGTACCAACACCATGAACAGCTGCATGCGATCCGTTCCCCATCAACAAGGAGCAACCTCGACCGACCTGATAAGATGAAAATAAGGAAATATCAGCACACACATGAATATTAGCATCAGTGTCAACCCACCACTCGTGTGATTGACAAACGAAAGAATCGTAGGTAAATAATTACCGTACCCCAATGTTCCTCCAGCATCGCTAATAACCATGTTGGCAGACTTCTTCTGCTTATCCTTGCGGTCTGGACAATCCTTAGCCCAATGGCCAGAATCACCGCACACAAAGCAGCCGTCCTTTCCTTTGCCTTTCTTCTTAAATTCAGTAGTAGCCTTGGGCTTGACAAAAGGTTTATTTTTCTTCTTATTGTGGGAAGCCTGAGGGTTCTTCTTCTGCACCAAATTGGCACTAGAACATTCCTCAGTAGCAACTTTCTTGCCACGAGTATCTTTTGCCCTCGCATTCTCTTCAACACCAAGAGTACCAATGAGATCAGTAACACTGAACTCCTGCCTCTTGTGTTTTAGAGAGGTAGCAAAATCCGACCAAGAAGATGGTAACTTGGCGATAATACCGCCAGTCACAAACTTGTCCGGTAACTCGCACTTATTATTCTCAAGCTCCTTTGCCAGCGCCTGAATCTCATGAGTTTGTTCTACTACAGAACGGTCATCGACCATCTTGTAGTCATAGAACTGCTCTATGACATACAACTCACTGCCAGCATCGGAAACTCCGAACTTGGCCTCAAGTGCATTCCACATCTCTTTGCCTGTAGGCAAATGCATGTACACATCCACAATGTTATCTGCCAGTATGTTGATAAGTGCACCTCGAAACAAGTTATCCGCTACATTGAACTTGCGTTCATCCTCAGCAGATAGAGGCTCAGCGGGCTTGCCTTGTGCAACATGAAAATATTCCATGGCAGTAAACCACAGGATCGCACGTGCACGCCATCTCTTAAAATTGGAACCATCAAACGGAGGGTGCGGTTTAAGCGACACAGCAAAGCCAACTACCGAAAAAGACCTATCAAGTTTTTGGATTGTTGTAAATTTAGTCAATTTTTGGCATATTTTAATTCAGAAATTCAGCATATAAAACATGACATACAAAAGCATGAGTGATTCAACGATGATGTATTCATATTCGCTAACGAACAAGCTAACAGCAACACCTATTAACATATTTATAGCGCACAGAAACAAATACACCAGAGAAGGTTTCAGGTTATACCCTCGGGCGGGGCCAGTGTCGGTGACACCGGAGGCGCCGTTACCATCAGTCGACATGATGGCCTATTCGATGTAGTCGATCGAGGCTTGATGCAGGACGAGGCGTGATGCAGGAAGATGTTCACCATGCAGTTTCGCGTACAGTTCACCACCAGTAAGTAGATGACGTGCGTCACAGATTGAGCAGTCGCGCTAATGCGCTCCCCAAAAACTTGGTCGCCCGTCTACCCGTGCAGGTACGCAAACGGACGGAGTTTCGGAGGCCTACTCGCCCAGAACCCTTTGCGCGCAAGATACTGGACCGGAGATTGCAGAGAACAGCAACAAAACAGAACTAGAATACCAGAGTTTCATATGGAGTAGAGTTCTCTTTTGTAACAGCAAAAACGAAGAGGCCAGAGTTAGTCACTAGTAACTGCAGCCATTACTCGAAAGTAATAGCAGCCTTAATTCACTAGTAACTGCACCGTTACTGCAAGCGAGCGAGTCAGTGCGTTTCGATTTTCAAATAGATAAAGAAAAATGCGGCCGCACCCGACACGCCTGCGCGCACACACACACCCACGCACGGCTCGGCGTGGCGAGCGAGCGAGCGTGCGCGTGTATTGGCTCTCTCCAATTCCACAAGGGGGTTACCACGTTCCACCTTTTAAAGTGTTATAACTCCCATTCAACTCTCCATATGGGACTAAATAATTTTCCATGTGGGCTTAGGAATTTTATTTGATTAATTGCTAAATTAAAATGGATCAAACCCAATTAATCCAACAGATTCCAATATAAAGAAGAAAAGAAACAGCAAATTATCACCGTAACACGAGCAATGATGCGATTGCAAGAGCTGCATCTGCATGCAAACTCCGTCAAAATCACGAGATAGCACGCGCGGTCTCGCCATTCCAAGGTACCGCAAGAACAAATGGCGAAGGATCAGAGCACTTTGCGTGCGTGCATGTTTCAGTAGTCGAACTGTTGGTAGGTGGTGAATGTCTGGCCGAACTGCCACCACGCCGGAGCGACGTCCTGGAATTGCAGGTACTGCCCGCCGGTGGTCGTCACGGCGAAGCTGAGCGCCTGTCCGGCGAGCCCGGCGAGGGACTGCCAATTTGCGCCCCAGTTCCTGGACATCTGCATCCACGCCGTGTTGGTCCCCTTGATCCACGCGCTGGCCACCGAGCCGCTGCCGGCGACGTTGGTGATGAGCACGAGCTCGAAGTAGTTGAACCCGGCGATGGTGAACCGCACCCCGCCCTGGCGCCAGCACTTGACCCGCTGGTAGAGCACGGGCACGATGCCGGCGCGGTAGACGCCGATCTGCTCCCAGGCCGGCTGCGACATGTCGAAGTGCTGCCGCGGCGGGTTGCACCAGCCGCCGTTGTCGCTGGGGAGCGCCCAGTTGGGCGGGCAGAGGTTGGTTGCCGTGACGGTGACGGCGGTGCCGGGCTTGCACCACTGCGACTTGCTGGTGTCGCAGATGATGAGGTAGCACTGCCCGCACGACGCGCCGTCGTTGAACAGCGCCGTGCTCAGCGCCGCGTTGTTGATACCGTACCCCTGGTCATACAGGTTGCCGTACCCGCACGCGCCGCCCATCGTTCCGGACCCATCGCTCCCGCCGTAGAACGTAGCCGTCGCCGGCGTCCAGTCCGCCGAGCCTAGCGCCAGGCACGCCGCGAGGACCGCGCACAGAGCCAGCGACTTCGCCATGCCCACGCCACGACAACTTCGGAGGAACAGAGAAAGAGACACGAGTAAGACTACGTACGTAGCAGATGAAGTGTTGGTTTGTTGCTAGTGACGAGGAGTTATCGATGGCGCCAAGATTATCAGTGCTTAAATAGTACTCGGAACGGGAGATGAACAGAAAGCTAACGATCGATTAGGAGAGCATTAGAGGGATAATGTAACGACGGCGATCGATCGATCTCACGTCAGAGAACACGTAATCACGGTGCGAACTCGAAGCACATGCAGGTGCGCATCAGCGCCTACGCCTTGACGCGCGCGCTGATTACGAATGATTGCAACTAACACATTCCTTCCACACGTAGACTCTGCATATCGGTGCTTAATTTAGTTTCGAGATTAATTGGGGGCTCAAGTCAATCCAATCGGCCAGTGCTGCAAAATGAATGAATGCACTTACCGATTCTGGCTTAGATCAGGGTTGCATGATATGTATGACCCTATCTGTATCGTAATTAGTCTACGAAATAAAATGATCGATCATATATTCATATGCTTTTGTATGATTGAAGAGACAGTATAGGTTCAATCGGGTGTGGACTTCCTGAAATTAAAAATATAATGGTGTGTTCAATTTATTTATTGATTGTAGAAAATGTGTTCAGTTTGTAGAATGTTGGGTTATCAATGCCTATTCGGCTATTCGGTTAGAACAGCTCTCTTCTTATTCCAGCCGAACAAATAAAAGATGAGCAAAAACTCAAGAAGGCAAATGCCTTCGCATGCTTAAAAGAAACTTTATGCTAACTGAATGGATTCTCTATTAGTAGGTAATTAATGGCGCCGTGCGATTATATGCTTAAGTACTCCTGCTAGATCGAAAATTAAGCTATAAATTAATGCAAGGTACTATACCAAAACCAGTGTAGAACTTCGAGTGCGATAGTAAATAATCGCTATAGCAATTGATCTTACCATTTCGTTTGTTGATAGAGATGACTGAAAATGAGATAGTATCATCGTTCCGTTCACCTCTACGATTAGCCAGGGATTCATTCCGTTTCATCCATTTGTTGTCATGGAATCAGACGAGAGCAGATTCAGACCAAGCCAACAAAAGGCCAGTCCCATCCCTGCTTGGTTGGGGCCTAGCCCCATGGCCCATCCTGAATAGCCTGTTTTTACACTACATGACCTGATTTTCGGTCAGGTGTAAAATATCAATTACACCCGGTTGTGATTAGGTCTGAAGTTCCATCTATCGCAAATGTGTCTAACATTGTTCATTGTTCATGTGCTGATGTGCATCACATTTTTTATATAAATAATCCTTTGATTTATATTAATAATTCATAGGTTGAGTACATGAGTACCTGACTTTTACATTAAAAATTCTAGACGAACACGTGTTACTATAAGTCCGTGAATTGATGAACGTGTTGACCTTCTTTATCTTCCTCATTGTAGACTTTGTATCTTGCAATGATGTCATGACTGTTTACGATCATGGCAGTGGGAAGTAGATTGTCAGTGATCTCCTTTGATGTGTAGGACAAATATTTTGGTAGTAGTGTTGTTTGTCGAAAGAAAATAAGAGGGGATTTTTTCTATACTTGCATGGTGTTGATCGCCAGTGTAGGTGTTACAGTCATCGTTCAGGTAGGTCAGTCCGATAAAATCTATTGTCTTCGATACGAGATTGGACAATACATTTATATGCACCCCATCATATTTGAAAACTATCAAGGATGTGGGGGACCCAATGAGAATCACACACGAACGAACAAGTGTATTGCATGTGGGTATCTAGGTTTACAAAAAAAAAGCCTCCCCCATCCACTTATAAGGGGTCTTATTTATAGAGTGGGAGGAAGAGGCGAGTGAAGTTACACGTTTGCCTTCAGATCCTAACTTATTCCTAAGGGTATTTTTGTCTTTCATGCCAAATAGGTCTTGCTGCGTCCGAGGGACTCCAGGGTCGGTCCGCGGACCTCGCTCAAGGTTGGCCTCCAGGGTTGACCTTCGGACCCCACCCAAGCATGGCCTATGGACTTTGTCTTGGGTCAGCCCTTGACCTCGTCCAGGGTTTGCCTCCGGACTTCATCTTGGGTCAGTTCCCCGAACCTCATCTGAGGTTGGTCTCCGAACTTCATCTTGGATTGGCCCCCAGACCTCGTTCGAGGTTGGCTCCAAACTTCGTCTTGGGTAGGCCCTCTAGACTCGTCTGCGGTTGGCCTCCGGACTTCATCTTGTGTTGGCCCTCGGATCTCGTCCAGGTTGGCCTCCGGATCTTGGCCAAGGTTGGTCTTCAGGCCCCATCTTGGTTTCTTCCTAGACCCCATCCGATGGATTGATGATCAGATGTTGAGCATTATCATCTTCACCTGGCTTTCTATTGGGGTTAACTTCATTGACACCATGATCAGGTGTCGATCATCTCCTAGAATACGTAGGAGCCATCGGTGAATAGTTGCCACCCATGACTGTATAGAGAGTACCCTGACCCTTGGACTTGGCATCGTACTCTTGTCACCAGGTTTGCCAGTTGGAAGCATCGGGTTTACAGAGGCACTTGATCATTCTGATCTAGTCAGAACAACTGATTCCTTTGGGAGCATTGTTGACAGGGGCGACGAATCTTCTTTCATCCAATCGATCTCATCATTCTCAGTGAGAGGTGAGCTTGAAATGAAAGAGGATGATGACGATGCATCATATTCTATGGCACGGATGCATACGTCCATGTCAAGGTTGGCATAGTCTACCAAGTCGAACCAGTTCTCCTTGTCCCAGGTGTCTGCCATGATCACATGAGTGATGACAACAGAGAACAAAGAATGATGAGGATTGCTGAATGAATAAAAACTTTAAGGATTTAGTGCCTTCTTCCCTATGGACAGCGTTAGCTGTCGATGATCAAGTTACCAATATTATGAAATAATATGTAAAAATGGCTAAAATCCTTAGGAGAGAGCAGGAATGCTCTTTATTACTATGAACTAATTACAAGATGCCTTTAACAAGGTGGGAGACTAGCCTTAATTATGCTGAATTGAATGAGATGTTAATTGACTCATTGCCTCCTTTGAATTGTATCAAATCCTCCTTCTATGTTCTCTTGTCTAGCCTTAAGTACCAATGAAGAGATGTCAATTATCCATCGAGGAAGATGCCTTATGGAACCAGTGCATCTAGTCGGGGAGGTAGTCATTATCAAAGAGAAGATGCTTGATAGTCAGTTGTTTTCAGTGGGAGACAAACATGGGAAACAACCGCATGGTAGTTGTTTGCCAAAGACCCAGGGCCAAAACATTGTGCTGTTTGGAGTGGATAAGGCACATGTTTTATCCACCGCATTGAAGAAAATATCCCAGAATTGGGTCTAGGTTAGGGGCGCAAATGGAACGGATAATTTCCATTTGTCCAACCAACCGAAGACTTGCGGAACGAATATGGAAGTGGTAGATGGGTATCCGGTACTATCCATGTCCGACTCCGAGGAAAAATATGGAATAGGATACATGATAAGTGATATCCGTCTATATATATCCGTATGTTAAGTGATATGAGAAAGTCTGTTGTGACTTCACCTAGGAATAAGATAACATATAGGCAGACTGTCACATTTAAACAGGTGAGAGTACTGTGTGTTCTTCCTTCAACATCTCAGTAATTAATCTCTCCATGTTCGTTTTGATTGTACCATAATGTCCAATGTTCTGGGCAAAGAAGCGGATAATTTTCATCTGACTGACCATCCGAAAGATTATGGAATGGATACAGAATAGAGAAATGGATATCCGGTATTATTCGTGTTGGACTCTAATTCTGAGAAAAAACATGGAATAGGATACAGGATAAACGATATCCATCCATATTTGCTCCGATTACACCCCTAGTCTTGGTACCAGTTCACAAAATATTCGAGCAGTCATCTGGTCGGGCAACACACATAGTGTTTCTTTGATCAAGGTACTTGGAGAGCAACTTCTGGAGATTTACAACCACGGGGTCTCTTGTTCTTAATTAAACATTAAAGTCATAGTTAGGGATTTGTTCAATCCTCACCACCTGGTGCGACTGTGGCTGGGGCGGGGGCCCTGTGCGGCAGTGTCGGGGGTAGCGCCTGAGAGCGCTACCCATAGGAGGAAAGGAGAGAGGTACTTGGGAGACATTGCGGAAGATGGTGAGAGCCCAGCAGAATGTGAGGAACGGATGGAAGAGAAAAAGACAATGAGTAAGTTAGGAAGAGAGGGTAGAGGAAGAATAGGTGAGAGAGTAAAATGTTAAAGAAGGTAAGGAATTTGGAAAGGACCCACGCGGACGGGCCCGTGGTCCCCACACACATGGCTCTTGTTGCCTAGTCACACTAGTAGGGAGGTTGTTGGTTGGACATAGGTCCCACCTCTCGCTGTTGGCTTTACTCAGCTTTATTGTGAGTGCGCAAATGGTTAGATGGAAGAATTAGGTGCTTAAAGTCATCTCAAGTCTAGTGATCTTGACAAGTGTTGGCTGGATTGGAAAATACGGACTCGAACCTAGAGGCCTCTAGGAGCCAAGCGTGGACGAACTGGAGCGATGCCTAGTTTGAAGAGTCCTAGATGTGGTCTGGAGGAGTTCAGAGAGGGTCCGAGGATGGAGTCTATGGAGTGGCGTGCGCGAATGGGGCTGAGGTGGCGTGCATGGGGGAAGGCCGGAGTGGCACACGTGGACAAGGCCGGGCGGAGTGTGGAGGCAACCCGGGGTGGGGCTCAGAGCGCAGCGTTCCCCTTCGTAGGCATCATGACTTCTCGTCCGAGTCTCTGTGGATGACGCCAACTGTCATTGATATAAGATCGGACAATACATTTATATGCACCCTCAGTTAGATTCAAAGACTGCCGAGGATACGAGGAGACCTAACGAGAATCACACATGAATAAACAAGTGTATTGCATGTAGGTATCTAGGGTTACAAAAAAGGCCTCCCCCATCCACTTACAAGAGGTTATATTTATAGAGTGGGAGAAGGAGATGAGTAAAGTTACAAGTTAACACTCAGGGCCTAGCTTATTCCTAAGGATATTTTCGCTGTTCACACCAAGTGGGTCCCACCACGTCTGAGAGACTCCTAGCTGGTACGCAAACCTCGCTCAGGGTTGGCCTCTGGGGTCAACCTCTAGACCCACTCGAGGTTGGCTTGCAGACTTCATCTTGAGTTGACCCCCAGACCTTGTCTGGGATGGGCCTCCGGACTTCGTCTTGGGTAGGCGTCCAAGCCTTATTCTGAGTTAGCCTCCAGACTTCCCGTAAATTAGCTTCCATTCCGCATGCACATTCTAGCTAGTTTAGTACGTAGTTAGCTCATACATGACGACTCCAGCTAATTTAGTACGTAGTTAGCTCATACATGACGACTCCCAGTTTCTTAACACGCAAAACGAACGAACTTAACCGCGTAATTTGGATGATTACAAGCAGATGAGTTAAGTAGTACTAGCTGTTGTTGACTCATTCTTGGATGGAACAGAGCGAGAAGAATTGGGCTTACAGTATACAGATCAATCATCGTAATGCGCAAGTCAATGCCTGGACGTTGCAATCATGTGCTTGCGATCGTTAGAACATGGATTTCATTTCATATAATTGAAATGCGTTAATTATATCATGCATATGGACTATCTAGAGGGGTACTTTCGGTTCTAAAGGAAGAAAAGGAAAGACAACGGTAGTGTATAGATTGCCAAAATTTTATTTTTTAAAAAAAGCCCATACACATTATGTGTTTTTCTAGTAGTGTACTTATTAAGCTTGCCCCTAACATTTCCATTACAATTGGATGGTCAGAATGACAGGAACATATTTTTCTTATTTTTGTCCTGGGAGAAAATGGAATCATTTATTTATTTAGATACACATGTTATAATGCCAGCATGATTTCTGTAGCTAGTTAGGTCAAGACTATTAAGGAAATACTTATCTTTTTCAGGGAAAAATAATGGTTGATTTTTACTCTCTCTCTCTCTCTCTCTCTCTCTCTTCTCTTCTCTTCTCTATCTCTCTCTCTCTCTATTAAGCTGAGTTTCCTTTTTTCCCCATAGCGATGGTTGAGATCGTTGAAATTACTTATGTCAGTTTCTCCAATATTTGCAAAGCCATAACGTCGTCTTCTCTAAAAACAAGTCATCTCTTCTTGTATAATTTAAGCTCTAAAATTGCCGACCGACATGGAATTACAACTGGCACGTTAGCGCCGGCTGCTTCTGAATGTGATCTTTCTCCGATCCACTCTTCCAATCAAGTAGAGTAATTAAAATTTAAGTAAACTAATCCAGACACCTTGTGTAATACTATCTAATTAGCAACTAGAAATGGATTAATTCACGTTTCTACATTAACAGATCATTTGGTCTGATCAATCGGTTGCTCAATCTTCCAACGCATACAGTAGACGAACATGCAGAGAGCAGGGTTTCAACTTTTCAACCACTAGATGTTCACATTAATTAACGTGTGTGGTGTGGAAACAATTAGCTCCAGTTAGTTGCGCTGAGAATCTATCTAATCATACGACTAGGCCGGAGCAAAAATGAAACGGAGATAACTAACTTAAACTAATTAACAAAGGCCTGAAGCATCAATGAATCATGATGATGTGATTATTCCAACGCCAAAGTCAAAGGCTTCGGAGCTTAGCTTAATCAGCTAGCTAATTAACCCCGTGATGCGTCGATCGATCGATCTGCATGTGCTTGGATCGAACACGTACGGATTGCGTGTTCTGACACAAGACAAGACCATCATTCCTCTAATCCTCTCTACCTGTAGTGATTAATTAACTCTCGCTCCTCCAATTATTAACCTGCACTTCCTCCTCTATATAAGCACTGGCCTCGATCAGCACGATCATCATCATCGCTCAAAGCAAACGGTTTCCTTTGCCGCTTCGCCTTCACTCCCTCACTTCTCATTCCCAAGCATTGCCATGGACATGGCTAAGTCTCTACTTCTGTGCACCGTCCTTGCGGTGTGCCTCGCACTAGGCGCGGCCGATTGGTCTCCGGCCACCGCCACGTTCTACGGCGGAAGCGACGGCTCCGGCACCATGGGTAAGCTAGCATGCATTTCCCTTCTACCCCATTGACATATGCTTTGCAAGAATCATGTACGCATTGCTATGTACGCACGTAGTTGCGTAGCTGATGTGCATGCATGTGTACGATCAGGTGGCGCGTGCGGGTACGGCAACCTGTACGACCAGGGTTACGGCATCAACAATGCGGCGCTAAGCACGGCGCTGTTCAATGACGGCGCATCGTGCGGGCAGTGCTACCTCATCATCTGCGACACCAGCAAGTCGCAGTGGTGCAAGCCCGGCACCGCCGTCACTGTCACGGCGACCAACCTCTGCCCGCCCAACTGGGCGCTCCCCAGCGACAACGGCGGCTGGTGCAACCCGCCGCGGCAGCACTTTGACATGTCGCAGCCGGCCTGGGAGCAGATCGGCGTCTACCGCGCCGGCATCGTGCCCGTGCTCTACCAGCGGGTTAAGTGCTGGCGCCAGGGCGGGGTGCGCTTCACCATCGCCGGGTTCAACTACTTCGAGCTCGTGCTCATCACCAACGTCGCCGGCAGCGGCTCGGTGGCCAGCGCGTGGATCAAGGGGACCAACACGGCGTGGATGCAGATGTCCAGGAACTGGGGCGCAAATTGGCAGTCCCTCGCCGGGCTCGCCGGACAGGCGCTCAGCTTCGCCGTGACGACCACCGGCGGGCAGTACCTGCAATTCCAGAACGTCGCTCCGGCGTGGTGGCAGTTCGGCCAGACATTCACCACCTACCAACAGTTCGACTACTAAACGTGGCCGTCGTCACCAACGACGACGGCCGTGCCCGTGCATCTCTTCGTTGTCGGATTAATGGCTGGATCGTGCGTGCTCGTGATTTGGACGGAGCTGCACCTGCCATTGCATACTTGGTGGCCCGCATGGATGTCTCATATGTGATGTTCCGACTGCATGCAGGAGGTGCGCGACGATGTGTCATTAATTTCTCCTCCTCGTTGATGCTTTTTTCTTGCATTACTTTTTTCCTTAATTTGTCTCTTTTTAAATTATTGATTGCGGTCGTCTATGCATGTAAATCTTTATATGAGATAATGAAAATTTGTTATCAATACCCTTTGTCATTTTTGATCAAGTGAAAGAAATGATAACATCCTAGAATGGGTGCAGTAGATTTGTCTCAGAAATGGAACATTTTGTGATTACAGTTGCCGTATAAAAGTTATATGAGCACGTAGATTCGGTTCTAATTAAAAGCAACCTTTCATAGATAGTATTACTATTTCACTAGGCACTCCAAATATATTAGAATGTAAAATAGTGATTGTAAGTTTCATTTCTAATTTAGACTGCACTAATGTCCAAAACATCAACCTTTTTTTTTTACCAGTGGAGTGTACCATCTTGCTTCCATAGCTTTAGTTCTAATAAACTTATGATGTATAGTAAATGTGATACTCAAAACATTTTAATCCCTCAACTTTGAGAGCACATAAGTCCAGATCAAACCGGCAGCCCTCCCAACATTGTACTCGGTGGTGGAGCCAGAATTTGGTTATGCTCTGAGCTTAGTGGTAGAATAATCTAGACTATCTGGGTTGGACTATGAAAATGTTACCTAGGCTGAACTAAATTTACCGGGGCTATATACTAGATATTTTTCCACACCCCGAACTGAACTCTGCCCTGCCCGAGGTGTGGCTCCGCCCCTGGTTGTACAAAGCAAGTTTGTCTCTGTCACCAGTAAACAGTATGACATAACATGAAATTTTAAAATTCAAAATTTACAGTATAAGGGATTACCAAAAAATGATGGCCAATTACTTGCAGGTACTTTTAAACGAATTATGGGGGGAAATACATTAACACACCTAATAGGCCAGAATTAAGTAAAGGTTGTTTTTCAAAACCTTGGAATTAAACTTAGAATTAATGTCAGAGGCTTTTGAAATTAATTTTACATGGGTAATCAGCACAATAATTTGATTACCATTATTTTATGCTAACCATACAATTAAATCTAAGTTTGGACGAAATTGCCACGTGAAACGCTGATTTGTCCCTCATGACAATAGATTGATTGAAGGGAATTTAAATTTCATGATGCGTTTTATATAATTTTTTGCGAGTTAACCCTTGATATTATTATGTTCGGAATCAAATCACCCCTAGCACCATGAAACTAGAACTCTCTCTGTTATGCATTGCCATCTGAGGGCTAAATCAGTTTATCATGTGGCAATTCAGTTCGAGTTTAATAGGTTTTAAACGCAAGAGCTGCGCGCATAGTAAAATCCTAATGCAGAGAACTACTTGTCCTCTGCATTTAGTCCTCTAATTGAACTAGAGTTGTAGTAGTTCCGAGTTTTAGAGATGTATCTGATATAAAACGAGTGGTTAAAATATGAAATGATCGATGTAAAATTAAATGAGCTGTAGAAAATTCAAGAAAATTCCCAGCAGGTTTGATTCAAAATGGACAACTAATTAATTCTTTTTTTATGCGAGGAAAATGGACAATCGATTCGATACATATACCACCCAAAACAACTCAACCGACAATGGGATGTACATACACAAATATTAACCGAAGTAAATCAACTCTGAGAAATCCCAATTACAGATCAAAATCCAGATCACCCCACATTGCACACCCCATTAGGTCAACTGATCAATTAATTTATCAGGGAGCCAGCTAGGCATGCATGCGCACGCATATGCACCATCACAGTTAATGGTCAAACTGGTAGTTGCTGGCGAACGTCATGCCGAACTCCCACCACGCCGGCACGACGTTGTTGATGTACAGCGTCTGGCCGCCGGTGGAGGTGACCATGAAGGAGAGCGCCTGCCCGACGAGCGCCGAGTTGCACTGCCAGTTGGCGCCCCAGTTCCTCGTCAGCGGGATCCACCCGGTGTTGGTCCCCTTCACCGACATCGCCCGGATCGACCCGCTGCCGGCGACGTTGGTGATGAGCACCAGCTCGAAGAAGTTGAACCCGGAGATGGCAAACCTCAACCCTCCCTGCCTCCAGCACGTCACCCTGCACGATCACATCGGCCACAAAAACTCTCAGTTACGAGGCTCTGATTGGCGTTGCGGTGTTGTGCTGTGCTGTAAGGCGCGAAACTAATGCATGGGTGCGTGTGAGTTGGTCTTACTGTTGGTAGAGGACGGGGATGATGCCGGCGCGGTAGATGCCGATGTGCTCCCAGGCGGGCTGGGACATGTCGAAGTGGGGGCGGGGCGGGTTGCACCAGCCGCCGTTGTTGTTGGGGAGGGCCCAGTTGGGTGGGCAGAGGTTGGTGGCGGTGACAGTGACGGCGGTGCCCGGCTTGCACCACTGCGACTGGCTGGTGTCGCACATGATGAGGTAGCACTGCCCGCACGACGCACCATCGTTGAACAGCACCCTGCTCAGCGCCGCGTTGTACACGCCGTAACCCTGCGTATACAGGTTCCCGTACCCGCACGCGCCACCTGCATGCGAGAATTTTAAGAAAACCTGGATCTTTGGGGACTCATGCAGTGCGCGAGAGTGTGAAGGTACATGTTCCACGCATATGTATACGTACCCATCGTGCCGGAGGCGTCATTCCCGCCGTAGAACGTCGCCGTCCCCTTGCTCCAGTCCGCCGTTGCCGACGCGACGCAGAGCGCGAGAACGGCGAAGAACTTGAGCGTTGCCGTGCCCATCTCGGCCGCAGAACGTTGCAGACCGTAGAATGCGGAAGACAAGAGAAGCTAGCTAGCTAGTTTGGTGGATCAATGGCGGATTATGGCCGTGCTTATATAACAGCAGGAAGAAACAGGATTAACTTAGAGGGGGTGATGGGAATGATATCGTTGGCAGGGAATATAGGGCACTGATTGATTTGAGACTGCATGATATCCCAGTGCTAGCTAAGCTCACATGCATGCAGAGCGCCATGTCAAAGCCTCGAAACTTAATAATAATCTGCAGGGATAGAATTCTGCGTTGGATATATGACGCATGATTCAGCTCTTCCTCCGGAATTCCATTCCTTTCAACACCACTTGCAGCAGCTAAGCAGAGATTATGCTGCCTCCTGCTGTAGTCCTGCATGTGCCCGGCCGCTTGAGAGCGGAGGGACTGTACATAATTAGTGCTAGCTTGCGCTGCAATGTGGAATGGGCGCTCCCAAATGCAGAATTAACAAGTGCTCGGAAGAATTTGTCAGCGGGATAAAGAAACGCAGGACCCACATGAGGCCACGAGAGGGCCAGGCACATCACATGGATTACGGTTGGGATGTACGTATGTACGAGGCCGGTCAGCGCTATCGATCGCGGCGGCCGTACATGCTCCCATCGTCGCCGTTAATCCTGCTGGTTAGCAGGGGCTTCTGGTCTGGTTATTGCCGTACTGCAGATTTCAGAGTTTGGTAGAGTCATCTCGTCAAGAACGGCCTTAATATTTTGAAATTTTGGCTTCTCGAAGGTCAAAATAAATAGAACGGTTTCTTAAAGCGAAATTTTCAAATGGCTTTCTGATTCTAACGTGTGCACCATCCGTATCAGCGTCTCTATCATTCGCTGCTATATCAAAAAACGCAGACAAATACTACCAGCCGTAACCAAAATGAACAGAGCCAGTGGAGGAGATTGTTCGTTGAGAATAGAGCATACGAGACAGGCCGGGGCGTATTTGTTGGCTAGGGCCATCGGCCGTGAGTATGGGTCGACCGTGCGTCGTGGGCTTGGCTCGGGGGAGGGTAGGTAAATGGGCCCAAATCACACTCCGTGCAGTGGACTGCTTCTAGTCCGAACCCCACCCCAGCCCCATATGTTTGGGGATGGCCCCAATCCTCATCCAGCCCACTACTTACTCTTCCCACCCAATTTGGCCTGACCCATTAAGCAATAGAATCCTAATCCTATCCTGACCCATTCTAAATCCTTGGGTCGGCCCGTTAAGTTTGAAGCAAGTAAGCAGGTGGGTTGGACGGGTATAGTTCTCTATCATACAGTATAGTTCTCTGTCACAGATTGTGATACAATGGTGGAATCATAGCAAAAATTGCAAGTAGCTCTAATCTTTCTCATGAATGTGGGCCTATGGCTCTTAGGATTTCTTGAACAAGGAAAAAGTATAGAATCTATGGGGACCCCAGGCGCGGGAGCGCTCGTAGTCACCGCATGTGTTCTGTACTAGTCAAATGATCAATAGCTAGTACATACATTCATACATCATTGTGATCACATCCATACACATCGCACATAAATGGCTTACAAGAAAGGGATAATATTATTTATGCGAGGCATAAAAGACTACATACACAAAAGACCGACCGGCCAAAAGACCAATAGAGTCTCAAACAAAGCAGTGGAAGTCTAATAAACACAAGTATCCAGTGATGTGCCATTGTAACTTGCAGGCGACCGACTGGCGTCAAACCCTAGAAAGATCCCACGTCAAATTCCCCGGTGCCAGGGGTGAAATATGCATCGTCGGGCAAGAGATATTTATTCTCTGATCAACAACAATTTAAGCAAGGTTGAGTATATTGCATACTCAGCAAGACTTGTAGTGTATCACAAAATTTACATATATGCAAGGCTGTCAATGGATGAGGCTCTATACTAAGTTATTTTCAGCATGAGGCAAGTTTCATTTTACAATAACATTAAGTAATAATTTGCAAGTGAAGTTGTAAAGAGCATTTGACATGTAATGAAATAACATTTGCATAAATCCCATAACAGTAGATCAAAACCATTCGCAGCCCTCCTCGGCTGTGAACATTCTTAGAATTCCCACCTACGGGCATGGCACACGATTAGATGTTCATGCCATCTCATATGTTCAGTGAAACAGTTTTGAAAAAGAAAACTATACCCTTTGTAGCTACATCCAAGCTTGCTCATGACCGTGAGCACGGCTATTTAAATAGCTTTTAAAGCTCTGCAGAGGTTGTACAGCTTTACAAATACGAGATAATCAATTTTTACTATCGGCAACTTCACGCTTCTTTTGCCGTGTGACAAAAATTGATTGTCTTAAAGTCTTTAGGTTATCTAGTTCTAACCTTGCACCAGCCCGAATAAACATCGAACCTCACTTAGGTACACCCCTAAGAAAGCATTCGAATCCTCCTTAGGTACACCCTTAGGTGAAGACCCTCACTTAGGTCTGTCCCCTAAGTAGGCATTCATTGTTGCTTAAAAGCCTTGGCCCGAGCACCTTGGTTTCAGGGGCCCCTACGAGCAAATCTAACTGGAGTGCCCTTACTACTTCTGTGCCTACCACAATACAAGGCTAGACCTAGATAACTTAATGAGCTAAATGCCAGAGCCCATATAGTATATGTGGTCGTACGATGTGACTTAGATGTGCATCAATACCGTTCAGTCCTTAATCGACCCAGGTGAGAATCTCCCCCTATATACATGCGAGATTCCCTCTCACATTTGACAGATTATCATATGGCTCGCCCGCGTCCAAAAACTAGGTTTTTCATTTTATTTGATACCAAAGTAATAGAGGTTCCCCCTCTAGCGCAACATTTTTAAAACCATAATACCCATGTGAAGATTTTGTTCAAAATTCAAACTTAGCAGAAACTAGTGCTTGTCTAAGCATATGACCATATATCCAAGTAGTATTATCAATTGACAGTATACATTACCTAAACTATATCCTAGAGGTTACAATAGTGCGGGTATCAAGTTTTCAAGAAGATTCAATATATACGAGTGGTCATAACTACCATTACCCATATTATAGCAGCTTAACTGAACATGCACGCATGCATAGTAGATTTTGTAAACAATATACAATAATTGAAATACTGGGATTAACATGGTCAAAGGGGGTGCTTGCGTTGTTCCTGTTGCTCAGAGAATGTTTCGGATAAGTTCTCGGTGTCGTCTGTCATGAGTCGTCTAACCGGTAAATAAATCCAGATAAAAGCAAATAAGAGCCAAATAAACAAAGACAAGACTGAAATGTTTTTGTAAATTCAGAAAGATCTTGTCTTTATAAAAATTTAGAAACAAAGATTACTAACTTTGGAGTTCGTATGCAAAAATTATAAGCGTCTGAGTTTTGGCTTATTTGAGTTATTCCTTCTCGGTGAGTACAGAGCTATTTACAACTACAAACTCTGGACACTTCTAGTACCATTCCACTGACCACGGCATTTCAACTATAAAGGACTTTGTCCTACTTCAACTTCGGTTGTGCTGCTCACACAGAGTCAGAGCTACCGATCTTCGACCACAAAGGTTTTCCAAGCACTGAGCGGGTACTGTGACTTATGACTATCGATTATCGATCAGATTCTATAGATTTTCGACTACCGACCGTGTACTTTAACTTACGAGTATGATTGAGTATTGTAACTTATGACTACAATCACGACTTACGACTATCCTGGCCTTTGACTATCAACCACGGCTTACAACTATTGATTATGTCTTACGACTATCGTCCATGGCCTTCGACTACCGACCATGGCTTATGACTATTGATCAAGTCTTATAACTATCATCCATGGCCTTCGACTATCGACCACAGCTTATGACTATTGATCATGTCTTACGACTATCGTCCATGGCCTTCGACTATCGACCATGGCTTATGACTATTAATTACATCTTATGACTATCGTCCATGGCCTTGGACTATCGACCACAGGTTATGACTATTAATCACCTCTTACGACTATCGAGTATCGACTAGTACCATAACTTACGACTTACGAGTCTATCGACTATTGTTAGCAATCAAGGTTACGACTACGGTCAGAAGTTGAAGATTATGACTATTGTAGTCGGCGATTCCAACTACGCATGCGGTCGAATAAGTCGGCTATGGCTGCGGTCTAATATCACGACCACACGAGCATTCAAAGATCATGACTATTCTTGCGGTCGGAGATCTCGACTACGCATGTGGTCAAGGATCTCGACTACGCGAGCGGTCAAAGATCTTGACGATGCGAGTGGTCGAATATTTCGACAATGTCAGCGGTCGGAGATTACGACACAACAGTGGTCAAAGATTTTGTCCTCGACTACTATTATTCTGTCCTCGTGTTAGACTACTACAGTTCTCTTTTAGAGTTTGACTACTTTGGTTCTTTCCTTGACTACGATTACTTCTAGTTCTCCTGTCGACCTTGATTACCATAGTTATCTTCTTGACTACGATTACTCCTTTTCAACTTAAGCAAACTACAAGGGAGGAGGAGCTCACCGAAGGCGATGACGGTTCACGAGAAGTGGAAGAAGCTAGCATCAAAGATCTCGTCGGCGGTGAAGGGGTCCGTGGCGACGGCGATTTATTCAGCAGTGGTGATGCTACAACAAGAGTTATGAATGATCTTGCATGCGTGCATGCAGAACAGCGGAAGTACGGGTGATAAGAATAGAGGTATGGTTCACCGAAGAGAGAAGTCTTACGGTCAACGTCTGGTAAGAGATGAAGACGATGGTCCAGCTCGAGTGATCCTCTGCATGAAAGGTCAAACAAATAAGTAGGATGCTCAAAGGAGTGGTAAGCCGCATTGAGGCAGGGTCGAGGAGAGAAGCTCATCAAAGATGCTAGAGCACAGTGGCGTGCTCACCGGAGTTGCGTACGACTTTGGTTTCTCGATGTTCCAGAGAGCCTAATGCTAAAGGAATGCACACAAGACACTGAGGGGCAAGCTGTGGGGAAAATGGTACGGTCGGAGGGGCTGTGGAGTGCAGGCCCGTACATTAGCAGGAGCAGGGTGGGCAACTGTTCAGGGCCCCAAAATTACAGGGCCTCCAAATTTACACTAAGTAGTAATTAGCAATAGTTAATCCTTGAATAGAAAAACTAAGATGCGGCCAGGCCTGCAATCACTGGTTTGTTAATTGGAGTATTGGCCCAACGTAAGGCCCATGGCCATCCGCCATGCCCACCAGCCTGCTTGGGTCCTTGACTCCTTGGCTTCCCATGCGTACAGAGAATTGGTCGGCGACGTTTCGTTTTCCCGTCGCGCAGCGATTCTCGTATTCTTTGCTAGGATCTGCGCTATGCTTCTACGAGACGACGACGCCGGCGATCCGACACCGCGCCACCGCCTACCATCGCTAAAAGAATACTAAAAGAATGATGCTTTTCAGTAGAACATAAGGTCAGTTTGTTGCTTGAGTACTACTTTTATTGTTTTAGCATTAAGATTTGATATGTTCTTACTTCTTAGTAGTGTAAGAACAACGTATATTTTGAAGCTTTATAATTAAATAAAAGTATGCTTTCGTTATATTATTTTCTCGAATTTTAGGGCCACATCACGCGTTTCGTTCAGGGTCCTCCAAATCGTAGGTACGGCCCTGGTGGAGTGCGATGTGAAGTCAATGACAACGGGGAAGAGACCTGTCACGTCGGAGTTACGGGTTAGGCAGGAGTGGGTAGCAGCAGACGAAGAACTATGGGCGTAGCGTCTAAAACTGGGGCAGCTCAGCCACAACCATGGTGGAGCTAGCGCATGCGTGCAAGGTGGAAGACGATTGCTACCAACGGGCTTGTTGCGTCAGCAAGCGAAGTGAGATAGGTTGACATGATTGTTTGGGTATACACTCGACATGCAAAGTGTTTAGGAGTTGTGTTCGAGTTGTTTGAGTACTCGTCTGTAGCAGTCAGAGCATTTGAGTGGTTGTAAGACTATGTTGTTGTAGGAGTTGTGTGTGTGGTCATAAGGGCTTGTAGTCTTTATTTAGCATAGAGCAAAGGGGAGGCGTGGGGGCTGAGCCACTTCGGCACGATGCAGGTGGGAGACATGATGAGAGGGGAGCACAGGGCAGGGGCGATTAGTAGAAAGGAGAAACAACGGGTGTGGTATTCAAAACGATGAGCATGGCATCAAACAGTGGCCTGTGCTCATGCAGGCTAGAGGTGGAAGGTCTCTATGCTCGAGTTGCTACAGAGATCAGACGGTGTACGACCAGCAACTAAGAATTGAATAATGTTCAAGTAGCTACAGAGATCATGTCGATTAATCGAAGTCATCTACGAGCAAGCAGTCGAAGTTGACATCCAAGCGGAGAAACTTAGTCTTGTTGTCCCATACTGAGACTTAGAAGTTTTAGGCCTTAAATTGTTAAAAATGAATTCATATCTCATACTTTGCTCAAAACTTGTGTTTTAGCCAAAAGAATTTAAAAACCTCCCATTCATTCCCGTCTAGTCGGTTATCGTTGATCGTACAAAGGTTCGGGATTGTAAATTCAGGGTCCGACACCTGTCGACATAATTACACATATTGAAGCCAAGAGTGAAGAGCGTAAATCTATATGTCTCGATATAAATAACAAAAGGAAGTCATTTTGTAAAGGAATGGGTCCATGTTACACCTCTGAACTTTACAAAAAGTCCATTTAACACTCTTAACTCCCCAAACTTACAAAACCAAATCAACTTACACTCTGAGATGGTTTTGGAGGGTAGTTCTACTGACGGGAATCTAACTCAAGGTGGTTTTATCATGTTGGCAGCCATATCATCAGTTTTTGCCGACGACAATCCAAATAAAAGGAGGGAGGATGAGCAGAAGAAGAAAGATAATAAAGGTAGAGGGGAGTAAGAAAAAGATGTCCGATGATATGATTGCCAATTTTGCAAAAACCACTTTGAGTGGGATCTACATCATCAAAAATACCCTTCAAAACCATATTAGGGTGTAATTTGACCTAGTTTTTGTAAGTTTAGGGTGTTAAATATCCAGTTTTGTAGTTGACATTTTAAATGGACTTTTTGCAAAGTTCAGAGGTGTAAAATAAACTTATTCCTTTTGTAAATTGACATTGTCCCCAAAATATCACTTATTTTTATTCTAATATTAATAAAACATAATAAAAACTACAATATTATAATTTATGAAAGTAGTTTTTAAGACAAATCTATGCTTATTGTTTTCTAATATTTGATTGCATGTACCCAAAACAGCTTCCTTTTATGAATGGAAAGAGTAATTCACTATTGTAATTTTTGTTAGCTTTGTGTAGCTCAAGAAAGGCCCTTGTTTTTTGTGTTGCGGTTGATAACTTTTGGCTACGACTGATGACTTGTGGCTACACTTTTCGAGATGGTATACGGCAGAGACGCTGACGTGGATAGGCTTATGAAGCCATTTGGAGAAGCGGCTTTGAGAAGTTATTTGGAGAAACTATCCCATTTGTTTTGGCTTTCGAAGAAGTCAAATCTAAAGGCACCCAAAAAAAATCCAAAAGAACGGAACCAAAATCTCTTGCATGAACAATGGGGACATAGTCTTTACTTTACTACTTATAAAAATATAGGTAGAATTTGATCCAAACTCAATTTATATTGCCCTGAAAAGCTCTGTTTTGAATTGATCCTTTGTAAATCATGGCTGGTTTTTTTGGAGCTTTAGACTTATAAAAAACTCGACCTGCGGGGGTAGGGGCTTTAGACTTATAAGTTATGCTACAATAATTAGCTTTCAAATGGAATATCTTTTTAAGATAAAATCTATAAGTCGATTATAGTAGATACTATCTTAGCTTCATCTATATCAGTTAAAATTGTATATAAATATTTCTCTTATGAACAATTAAAATTAAAAATTTAATCTAAAAATTGTAGTACCTTGTACCTTGTAAGGAGGCACCGTCCTACGAAACAAATTGCGTGTCCTGACTTACCTCTGCTAACTCGAACGAGCCTCAATTCAGATTTCGGATCGATCTCTAGGGTTTAGGGTGCCTTTGGTTGAGCTTTTGGGAACTGCTTTTACTTCCAAAAAGCCAAAAATCAACTAAAGGGGTGGAAACCAGAAGCTGCTTTTCGAAGCACTACTTTTGGTAATCTGATTTGAAAGCACCTTGGAACCTGCTTTTGGCTTTTTGCTTTCTGCTTTTTGAAATGGTGAAAATAGAGAGCTGTTTCACAGTTGTTTCAAGGAAAATAGAGATACTTGTTTGAACTAAATAACTTACAGCTTTTTCACAGTCCACAATCTACAGCAGCTTTTCCACAGACCACAGCTCACAGTAGCTTTTTCAGAAGCCTCAGCTCAACCAAACACACCCTTAGTCCCGCCTGTGTTTCCCTCGCCGAATCGCCGTCTAGGGTTTCCTCGCCTTCCCGCATCCACGCTAGCACCGCGCCGCCATGGAGTTCGACGAGTACGAGTACCTGGATAAGGCGGTCGAGCCCTCCTCCGCCCCGCCGGCCAACGGCTCCGGCGAGAAGGACCGCGGCTCCCGTCGCCGCCCCTCCGGCGACGACGAACGCGGGTCGAAGCGGTCTTGCTCGGGAGAGGACCGCGACCCGCACCGCCGCGGCCGCGAGCACCGGGACAGGGACGCTGGCAAGAAGGAGAGGAGCCGCGACAAGGACAAGGAGAGGAGCCGCGACAAGGATAAAGAGAGGGATAGGGACCAGGGGGTCGGGAACAGGGAGAAGGAGAGGGATAGGGACCGGGAGGCCAGGCACAGGGAGAAGGAGGACGGGAGGGAGCGGAGGAGCCGTAGCCGCTCGGAGCGTCGCCGTGGGGAGGAGGAGGAGATGGCGAGGGAGCTCGAGCGGGAGCGTGAGCGCAGCGACCGCCACCGCGACTACCGAGGCCGCGATGTCAGGTGCGGATTTGTGAACTCCCCTGTTATGATATCGCTATTGGAACACCTCTGATGTGATCGAATCGTACAAGTGAATTGCCTCGGTAGAAACCCTTAGGCCCTGTTTGGGACTCGGGATTTTCCCAGCTTCCTGCAGAATTGGATGGTTTCCTGTGAATTTCCTGCTAAGTTACTGTGGAACTTTTAGTCTCAAATAGGGCCTTATATCGTGACTTTTTCTACTTGTCATCCCCTGTGAGATATGGATTAGATGAATTCAATTAGTCATATTTGCTTGGACACACTTAAAAGACTAAAATTGTTTAGATGGCGAGAGAGCATACACGTGGAACATAGTCACTTTATGGTGGTGTCTATCTCCAGTGATTCACGCAGCTGTTAAATTTCTTGTAGTTTGCTGTTGTTATCATCTAGGTTTGTTAAGTTCAAATATTGAACATTAATATGGGACTCGCAGATACGATATGCTAGAGCTGTCTTCAGATGGTCTCGGCAATTGGGCCTGACTGAGGATATCAGGTCATGAATCTTCAATTTTTTTCTTGTGAAATATTTGCAAGTTAACAAGTGGGCTTGGACTGCTACCGCCGTGGCACTTGAAGATAACTGACGATTTTCTGCTTATCAGGGGTTTCTGATTGGCAATGATTATGTCACCTGGAATTACCATTTTCTGTTCATTACCATTGATGTGTTGATTATGCTGCTTTCTCCTGTGCTAAGGTTCCTTTTTGTGGGGTTGCAGACGTAGGAAAGATGAGGGTGCAGAACCAGAAGCTGATCCAGAAAGAGATCAACGGACTGTATTTGCCTTCCAGGTTGGTTTCACAAATAACATTTTTTACTTTGCTATCTTATTCATTAAGCTAATGTTTGTCAGCATTACTGCAGCTATCTTTGAAGGCAGATGAAAGAGATGTCTATGAGTTCTTCTCAAGAGCAGGGAAGGTGAGAACATGCAAATTATTTACATCACAGTGCATTCTGATTTGAAAATGTCCCTTTGGCAAAGTTGTTCATAGTTATACTCGGTTACATTCGTCAACATCTAATGCTGTATACAGTTAGTTTACTACTTTACCGAAATTATTTCATGAATTTAAGCATATATAATGTGGCATCTTATGCTGTGTTTAGGTGAAGGTGAAAATTTTCTAATCACAAATCTGCAGATGAAACTTGAACTAATTTCATGTTGACTAGATGGACTGATTTATTAATATTAATGTTACATGTGTGCAACTGTGCAATATGAAGATAATTCATTCTCAAATCAACATTTATTGGGTGCTTTCACTTGTTTATTAACCCATGCCTTACAAGCATGCAATTATCATTTTTAACGATAGAGGAATTTTTACTAGTCATTGGTCCTATCTCTGCACATTTAGCTTTTTGGTGGCCCTGTTAAATTTTGATCTAATCATCTAATGGTAGCTCTTGTTTATCTGTGTAGGTCCGTGATGTTCGCCTTATTATGGACCGAAATACGCGGCGTTCCAAAGGAGTTGGGTGAGTTTTCAGTACTTGTTTTTTTGTTGTGATGTACATTTCCGCATTGGATGGTTTTGCTAGAATGTAGAATGTAGATGCCTTGTTTAGCTTAATCCTTTGGCTTCCAGAAGATTGAGCCAATAGTATGTGGGCTAAGATTTTGGTTTTCTGCCATATAGGATTATAGAACAGGTCCTGCATGGCTTATTAAGCTCCCCTCTACCAACATGCACAAAATCTTTAAAGCAAGAGTACAAATTCCACTATAAAGAAAACAAACAAAGATATCCAGTTAATATCGAGTTATAGACACGTCACCAGTCTATTGTTTTATTGTACCTTGAAATGCAGTTTCATACATATTTTGTTGTTTGTTTTGTTCCTACTGTATGGTTTAAGTTTAGTTTTCTTCCTGTAAAGGAACCAATGCTTTAGTGAGGATGACATATGTAGTTACTAGGAACCTAACCTCTCTGCATTTGAGCAATCAATTTTACAGATCAGGGGTATATTTGATCAAAGTTCTTTCTAGGAAAGAGAACTGATAGGTCTCTGGTTTTTTAATATTACCAATTAGACTGTCATATAATTTGTTTTCAATCTACGTCTGGTTGTATAATTACATGAGCATTTTTCTCAAGTTCATATTTGACTTTTCCCTGGGGAACATTTTTCATCAGTTTGTGATACTCAACAGGATTGCACACTGAAATAATTATAGTTTGGTCTACCAACTGGGATTATCGGCAATTTACAAGTAAGATGGAATATTAGATCATTCTGATGCTGTCAGCTATCTAGGACAGTTTGATTCCAGAGTATTTGACAAAAAAACTTGGTGCAGGTTTTAGGAAATAATGAGGGAACCAAGAACCAAGTTCGAATATTTCTCTACACACAAAATTTGATCAAAATTTCCAAAATTCCCTGTGAAGCTTATGAAAAATTCTAACATATATAGAGGTCTACTTTCCTTTACAGGTAAAACTTACTTTGTTGGATACTCTGATATCTGTACTAAAGATCCATCTAAATTGACAGGTACATTGAGTTCTATGATGTTATGTCTGTTCCAATGGCGATAGCTCTAAGTGGTCAGCCGCTTCTTGGGCAAGGAGTGATGGTTAAGCCATCAGAGGCTGAAAAGAACTTAGTTCAGTCAAATGCGGCAACAGGTGGAGCAGCTTCAGGTGGAGCAAGAAAGCTGTATGTTGGCAACCTTCATTCCAATATCACCGAGGACCAATTGAGACAGGTCAATCATCGTATCTTCTTTTATTTTAGCACATATAGCGATATATGTCACATTTTCACTGCCTCTTTTTTTCATTACATAAATATAAGGAAGTAAATAAAGGTTGGAGTAAATATAAGTAGAATCAATGAGCAATTATTGCATCCTTGCCATCTATTCATTTCATTTAAATGTACAAGGTTTTGTTGGTGCTTCATTTTAGTAAAGGTTGCTATTAAATAAATAAATAATTGCTTAATAACACTAGAAAGATAATGCAAGTTTGAAAATAACATTGCTGTGCCACTGAAAGTGGCCCTAGGGCCCATTTGACATCCCCACACTGGATGCTATTTTCCAATTTATACATATTTGCAATGTTACCGAACAACATTTCCCAATAACAATTGGGCTGAAGTTGTAGTAACTTGTGACAGAGTATACTCACGGATTTATTGGTCTAAAGTAACTTGTGACAAAAATAGTTTTGGTACTTCATATGTTGAGAAATTTTCTCAGTGAATTTTCATTCAATTGGGAGTAGTAACTAGTTTAAATACCCCCCCCCTCTATGTGCGGACTGAGCAGTTAGCACTGGTGCATGTAAATAAATGACATTTTCTTCAAAATTACTCTTCGTCTTGAATAGAACAATTCTTTGTAAACACTAGCTAGCTGAAATAAACTAATAATTAATATAGTCTAGCCATTATCAAAGACTTGAAGTGGGATTTTTTTGTCAGGTAATAGGGTAAAGCAAAAGTTGGACCTGCTGTGGAAATGTTCTTTGAAATCTCTAACCACCATATCCATGTACTTGTGGAGATTTCTGAGCCTGTTTGATATGGCTGTGGCTTATGACTTTTGGCTGAAATTTTTAAATTTTAGCTGTTTGCGACAGATATTACGGAGAGAGAAATACTCGCTTGCGATTTTGGTTGATACAAATGTTGGGTTTTTAACGTGTACTACAATTAACTTGTAGACCCCGTCTTGAAAAAATACTCTGAAAGCCAGAAGCCGCTTTTAGAAGCCGTTAAGAACAGGCCATTGACTCTAGGGATGTCTTCTTGGAGAATTAGGGCCCCCAAAGCCATCTCTCAAAATTAAGTTTTAGCTAATGGTGCTGTTTGTTTTGTCCGAATCGGCATAACTTAATACTTTACATCTTTCCATGTAACTTGTTGTCTGTGTTATAATGTATTTGTCTTTTCAGGTCTTTGAATCATTTGGGCAGGTGGAGCTTGTACAGCTGCCTCTAGATCCCCTTACTGGGCTATGCAAAGGTTTTGGTTTCATTCAGGCAAGTTTCTATATCTTCCCATGAAGCTCTGCCCATGACTCAATGCTTAATTCTCATTAGTTTTCTTGCATCATGCAGTTTGCACGGCTTGAAGATGCAAAAGCTGCTCAGAGTTTAAACGGTCAACTTGATATTGCTGGAAGGGTAATTAAGGTAATGTTTTTCAATATTTATTGTATAGTTGCCTAAACAGTTTTAAGACATAGTAGCCATCCATCTGACAACTCTCATATTTGTTTCAACTAGGTCTCGGCGGTTACTGAGCAGGGTGGTGTGCAAGTTAGTGGCACAACTACTGGAGATTTAGATGACGATGAAGGTGGAGGCTTGGTGAGTATCTTTTGTTGTTCCCACTCTACAACCTTTTACAGCTGGGGTTTCCATATCTTTTCTTGTTTTTGAATGATTTTTACGTTTCTAATATTTGGGGTTATGAAGAGGATTTTTGACATCTCTAATTTTAGGGATGGGTTCAGCCTTGTTAAGAATTGTTTTCTACAGTTATTTGAACAAAGGAGTATTTTATGCACCTTTTCCACCATCCACTACTTATCCTACAATTGGGAGTGGGGGAAGTGGAAAAGAAAATTTAGGGATGGGAAAGTTTGAGAAACTTTTTGTAGCTAAAAGTTTTTTCAGTATAGCTGTCCCCTTTCAACAAATATAATAGTTTCTATACCGAGAACTGTGATAACCTTGCTAAGCATTAGATTGGTTATCAGGTTCAGATCCATTACTGAGATTGGTCTCCTTGAAAATGAGCAAGATGTCCCTTCTCAGTTTTCTACTTAAGCCTGTCAATATTTTTTGGAAACAAAACCTTCCATATTTGGACAGAGGGACTTCATATCTATGTTCTTTTCGAACACTTCATTTAAGTTCTGTACCAGGTCAGTTATTATCAGTGGTTGGTCCCGATGTGTATGCGCTAGAGCCCTGAAGCAAATCTTCCTCTCTTTCTGCATAATCAGTCCATATTCTTGTATCACGATACTAGCTATATGCTTAGATAGGTATAAGATCGCAGCTATGATTTCTGCATAACATTATGCCGTAGAAAAAAAAACGAGGGGATACCACATGTCGCATTATTCTGCTCAAAGGCTATGTGTATTCATGTCTACTGAAATGTATGCAGGCATTAAATGCAATCTCCAGAGCTTTTCTGATGCAGAAATTGGACCAGAGTGGCACTGCAACCAGGTATCACTTTTGTGTTTGTTATATTAAGTCTTTTGCTCTGCCCTTTTATCTCTATTATCCTGGCAGAATGTTCTTTGCACGAGGAGATCAATTTGTCTTGCTTCCTGTCTGATCGTACCTGATACAGCACTCAATGTTGTTAAGGCGTCGCCTTGTCGTCGCCTAAGCGGCGCTTTGGCGTCGGAGCGGCCTGGAGCTGCCGCCACGGCCGTCGCCTCGCCACGGATGCGTATGGCGTCCGCCTCGGAGCCGAAGGCGTCGCCGAGTCGTCGCCATGGCCGGGACGGCGCGTCGCAAGAGCAAGGCGCCCGCCATACCCCTGTGCCAGGCGGGAAAATGGAGGAAGGGAGGGCCGAGCGCGGGAGAATAAGTGGGGGGGGGGGGCATAATGGGGTTAGGGTTACCCGATACATTCGGCGGGCGAAGCGAAGGGACTCGGAGGCGGCGACCTCGGGCGACGGGCGAAGCGAAGGGCCTCCACGCCGCCGCCGCCTCCCTCCGAGGCTCGCCTCCCTCCGGGCCTCCACACCGCCGCCTCCCTCCGGGCCTCCACGCTGCCGCTCAGGTTCCGCCGGCTCTTCCCTCTGTTCCGCTCTTCCCTACAGTTCACGCCGGCAGAGAGGGGGAGGATGAGAGGGAGGGGGAGCAGGGGAGGGAGGGGGGCGAGGCGGAGGCGCGCGGGGAGAAGGGAGGGACCGGGGGAGGCGGATTCGCCGGAGAGAGGAGCGAGCGAGCGCCGAGCGAGAGAGATGAGAGCGAGCGGAGCTGCGGAGGCGCCGAGGCAGAGTGCGAGAGCGAGCGAGCGAGGGAGATGAGCGAGTGCGTTGGATTGTTTGCTGCTGCGTACTGCTGTTTACTGATATTTGTCCATATGCAGTGTTCCGCCGTATGCAGTAGGCATATGTTTAGATGTTTTTAGATATTGCTGGATATTGATTATTAGATGGTTGCTAGATTGTTAGATGTTGCTGGATATTTTTATTGCATAGACATGTTTTTATTCCACAGAAGGTGTTAATAGTTTACTAGCTGCACCATTATTCATGTTTATTTGCTTTGTTACATAGTTAAAATAGTCACACTGTATGTTCAACAAATTTGCTGCTATAAAAGGCTAGGATGTGAGTATGGCGTCGCCTCGCCGCACGCCATAGTCGCCTAAAAGGTGTGAAGGTAGTCTGGCGCCTCGCCTCGCCTTATCGCCGTGATAACCTTGATAGCACTCAATTGTTTTGAACTCTACTGGGGCTTTTGGTTTGAGGAATGGATTGCTTGCTGATCTTATGCCAACTAGGAAGAGACATTGGAAATTGAACTTATTCCCTAGCTGTCTTAAATTCTATTAGAATTGCTGCCATAAATAGGCTAGTGTAACCTTGGAAGAAGAGCACACCTTTAGACATACGCCAGTGATATGAGATGGACTAAACCAGCCCTTTGTTGACAATTTATGTATTAGTGGTTGTGGCTCTATTCATGATTGATAAGTATTTTAGTGCCAGAGTAACAGAGTTTTCTATGAGACTATGAATGCCGATTGTAGCATATCGTAGATCATGTATTTGGACCAAATATTGTTTTATTAACACCTACTGTTTTATCACCAGGATTCATTTAGCTTGTCGCATGTTAATGGCTAAGATCATTTTTCATGGTTTGGCGGAAACATTCTAGCATGTATTTGGACCAAATATTGTTTTATTAACACCTACTGTTTTATCACCAGGATTCATTTAGCGTGTGGCATGTTAATGGTTAACATCATTTTTCATGGTTTGGCGGAAACATTCTATATACTGTTTTAGGATCTTACATTCTCAGCAATGTCAATTCAGTGTTTCTCCTTTGACCTTTTCTTTTGTGGTTATCTGCAGCTTAACTGGTGGTATTGGTGCTCCCAGTGTGAACACATCTGTTGAATTACCAGCTGCATCAGTTCTTGGTACTCCTCTGGCAGCTGCTTCTTTTATACAACCTACAATACCTGCTGTTGGAGCAGTTCCTGGAACACCTCTTCCTGTCACCACTCAAACTGCTGATATTGGTACACCTAGTGAGTTCTTATTGCTGAAGAACATGTTCGACCCAGCAGTGGAGGTATTCCCTTCCTTAATGCATTCTGTTTAGTTCTTGTATCTTAGATTTGTCTCTCTTTCTGTATTTTTGGTGCTTGCCTTATGTTTTTATTCAGTTGATTCAAAAAGTATTATTATTCGTTTCAGTGTCAATTGTCACTTCCCTTCCATTCTTATTGTTCTTCATATCTTCACTTCTTACCAACCTAACTGGAAATTCACCTTTTTATTACAGACGGATCCTGATTTTGATTTGGATATCAGAGACGATGTCCAAGAGGAATGTTCGAAGTTTGGTGTAGTAAAGCACATTTTTGTTGACAAGTAAGGCCCTGTTCTTTTCAGCTTCTAAAAGCTGCTTTTCGGCTTTTCTACAGTAACTAATTTTTAAACGGAGTATTTTTTCAAGATAGGGTCTACTAGTTAATTATAGTATATACTTTACTGACTTCATTTATATCGACAAAAACCGCACGTGAGTTTCTGTTATTTTGTAATCTTTCGTACAAACAGCCTAAAAATCACAAGCCATAGCTAAAAGTCACAAGCCGCAGTAAAAAAGAACAGGCCGTAAGTCAGTTGGCTCATTTTTTAACAAATTATCTTGGGCGTATTAGCATAAGCATAATGCAATCATCATAAACATGGAAAGTTTGCTTTCTGCAGATACTTGCAATGCCCACCTATATCCACGTCATCCATAGGTTGTTATTAGACATTCCATGGTATAGCGTTTTATGGGCGTTGGAGTTGTCTATTACCTGCATGGAAGGTTATATATGGCTGTGCAAGTTCTGCCAATGTTCATTTTTTTTATCTTAATAGTTACGCAACTCTGGTAGGTTCAATCAAATATCAATGCAATGCAATTTTCAACCCCGATTAGCAAGCAAACCAAATCGTTCACATGCTACTAGCAGTGCGTTCCCAACTTCGCGTCATCTAACCTTTGCTGTTGTTGAGCAGAAATACCGCTGGCTTTGTGTACCTGCATTTCGATAGTGCTACAGCGGCAGCAAATGCACAACGAGCTCTTCATGGTAGATGGTTCGCAGGAAAGATGATTACGGCGACCTTTATGGTAATGAACGTTCGTGATATCATTTTTGCATATCATGCGTTTGTTGCTAATTTCGATTAAAATCTTGATATGATTTTCAGACCGCCCAGCAGTATGAAATGAAGTTCCCAAACTAGCGGGTCAGCTTATGTGGTGAAAAATCGAGTTGTATGGCGCTGCATAATGTGTACGTGGAGCCGTTCGACTGTTCTAACGAAGTCGTATCAGTTATTGTTTCTTGTAACATTATCATGGATTGCATGAGGTTTGTTGTCTGGATAGTTGCATCCTTGGTGATGGTTAAAGATTATTTATTGGTCGTCATCGCCTGGTGGCCAGGCCGTGCTTATACGGAATAATGAGACTAGTAATGTACATAGTGTTGGATTTATTACTACGTGATTTGCCAGATGAATACACGTTGCGATAATAGGAAAAAAATAGAGACGGATAATACAATGACAGCTATTACCTTCACGGCAGAATTATTTGCAGGAACCAAAGCAGTAAATGTTAAATTTATAGCATGCTATGATTAAAAACCTTAGCTTCTTCACTTGTGTAAAAAAAGTGTACAGTACAGTGAACCGAGTCCTAGAGAAATAGATGGCCATGCAATGCCATTGGTGATGTTCGAAACACGAATATTGTAGCAGGCTAGCATGTTATCATAACTATTGTTAGGGTGAGTAAATTTGTAAATGAGAGCTTGTTTTTGGCAAATCTCAAAAGGAAAGTTATATTCCTTCAAACACAGGACTCCGTAATGATACATATAAATTGACGTAGTTTGTTAGAGTTTAGTTTGGGTGTAGCTAAAACTTAGTTTTGCCATTGGAGCTATGTATTTTGCTCAACATACCGTAGTGGTAATGTAACAATATTAATGGCCCTGTTCTTTACGGCTTCTAAAAGCGGCTTTTAGTTTTTGTTACAGTATCTAACTTTTAAACGGAGTATTTTCTTAAGATGGAGTTTACAAGTTAATTATAGTACACGTTAAAAGCCTAACATCTGTATCAACTAAAATCGCAAGTGAGTATCTCTCTTTTCGTAATCTCTGTCGCAAACAGCTAAAATTTAAAAATTTTAGTCAAAAACCATAAGCCGCAGCCATATCAAACATACCCAATGTGATATTAGTTGCGTGTAGCGCTGATGGCGCTGGAGTACAGAAAATTCCACGTTAATTTATGCTTTGCTGACTAAGAAGGAATGTTCGAGGGAACGCACTGCAGGTTGAAATGATTTCTTATTATTTTCTTGGACGCCGAGAGTATATATTAAGAATGAAAGAAGAGTTCAAAAGTGCGTAAGAACCAGCTGAAGGCGCCGGCACACCACCAAATGGAAAATAATCTCATAAACTAGGGTCCTATAAATGTGAGCTTAGATACTTACGAAAATTAGCTAGCAGCTACATGCGTTTTAGGTGGAGAAACAAAAATGTCCCACATGCTACCTCGTGCTCCGACCACTTCCACTGCATCCTCACAAGACCTTTGAGAGGGCGGCTACGCAGAGAAAAAAGCGAAAAACATGGGGATGGTGTTTGTAAATTGTAAGGAAGACTAATGCTTGCGGATAGTCATTCCGGCCGGCGATCTCTCTCTCTTCAAAATATATCTTTTGGTGCCGGTCTTTCCTGCCTTAACCTGGGAAATTCATCATGCCTTCAGGAAAAAATATGCATGTCGTAGCCATTTTCAACTCGTACATGGCTGCAGAGAGCTGCTTGGGCTTCGACACTCATAATTAATGCCATATTGTACTACATACGTGCAGAACAAATGCGATCTATTTGCTGAGAAATCGTCGCTGACGAGCAGTTCGATCGATTCCTCTATTTAATGCGAAACGAGATCAATCACAGAAGACAGAAAATAATAGATTGAAAGCACAAAGAGGTAGAGAGAACTACTGATCTTTCTTTATTGCTTTTCTGATTGCATTACATAATTTGCCGGTACAGCTCCCTATTTATAGTCTACTGGTGAGGTGCTCACCATGGGCCAAGACTTCCGGCCCAGACCCAGGTTTCCTAACACTCCCCTTGGGCACTCATCCGACACGTTCATGTCTCATCAAAACTCCATAAAACCCAGTGGGAAAAATTTAGAGAAATGGTACATGATACATGTTATGCTGCGATGCACGGATTACCACATTAAAAACCTTGGTCGAGAAAATTCAGGAAAACTCGTTAAGAAAAAAAGAGTACAATCCACCCAATTTCATTCAATCTCTAGGACTTATTCTTTTGGGTACTTAATCTTCATGACCAAGATTTAATAACGGACCTGAGAGAATTCTCCCCGTAAATTCTGCACTTCTCTAAGTCTCATTATTCCAATTCCTCGTACGCACCTTTCAAAGCTAGATGCAGAGAGTGACTTAGTGAATAAATCTGTCAAATTCTCACATGACTTAATATGCAATACTTTAATCTCATCCATCTTTTGCAATTCATGAGCATAGAGAACTTGGGATTCATATGCTTTGTGAGATGATTGTTCACATAGCCCATCCGCACTTGTGCAACACAAGCTGTATTATCTTCATAAATAATTGTGGGAGCTTGCACAATATTTATCCCACATGACTGTTGGATGTGGTGAATCATTCGTCGGAGCCAAGCACATTCTCGTGCGGCTTCATACAGTGCTATAATTTCTGAGTGGTTCATCGAAGTTATTACAAGACTTTGCTTAGACAATTTTCAGAAAATTGCAGTTCCACCACACAGGAATACATAGCCTATTTGTGACCCTGCGGTATGCGGGTCCGACAGGTACCCAGCATCTGCATAGCCAATCAAATTCAAATCTTGATTCTTTCTATAGAACAATCCAACGTCCTTACTTCCTTGGAGGTATCGGAAGATGTTCTTTATTCCCTGCCAATACCTTTTGGTAGGTTCTGCACTATACCTTATTAACAGATTTACGGCAAATGCAATGTCCGGTCTAGTGCAGTTTGCTAGATACATAAGTGCTCCTATTGCACTTAAGTATGAGAATTTTGGTCCTAGGACTTCCTCCCCTTCTTCCCTAAGTCGGAACAGATCTTTTTCTTGTTGTAAAGACCTTCCGCTCATCGGTACTTTTGATGGGTATGCCTTCTCAAAGCCAAACCTTTCTAACACCTTCTAGGTGTAGGCCGATTGATGTACTAATATTCCTTCAGAGACATGCTCGAGCTGCAGGCCAAAGCAGAATTTGGTCTTACCCAAAATTTTCATTTCAAATTCTGACTCCAGATAAGAACTTGCTTCTTTTATGTCTTCCATTGTCCCGATGATATTTAGATCATCTACATACACTGAGATTATACAAAATCCATTCTGGAATCGTCGTATAAACACACATGGATAATTTTCATTGTTCGTGTAGCCTTTCTTGCATAGAAAGTTGCTTAAGCGATTATACCACATCCTAGCAGATTGCTTCAGTCCGTACAGTGATTTTCTGAGCTTCACACTGTACAGGTTTCTATTTACTCTGTCTTGGTTTGAGACTGGGATTCCTTCAGGGACCTTCATATAAATCTTCAAATCCAAGTTTCCATAAAGATATGTAGTTACCACATCCATCAATTTTATTTCTAGATTCAAGTTCATTGCCATTGAGATCAAATATCTAAAGGTAATTCTACTCATAACTGGGGAGTAGGTTTCTTCATAATGAACTCCTGGACATTGAGTGAAACCCTGTGCTAGCAGCCTTGCTTTGTATCTCACTACTTCGTTTCTTTCATTTCTCTTTCAAACAAATACCCACTTATGCCCTACACGGTGCACATGGGGAGGTGTGCGGCATACAGGCCCAAACACATCTCTTTTGTTCAGAGATAGTAATTCAGTTTCTATTGCCTTCTTCCAATCTTTCCAATTTGATCTTTTCTTATATTCAGCGAGCGATGTAGGCTCGGGATTAAGATCGATGATTGTGACAATTTTCTCTGCGAAGTAGATATCAACATTGGCTGTTGTTCTATTCATGGACTCTCCCGTGTGCACATAATTTATAGCTATTTCTTCATGAGTTGCTTCTTTTGGAGCGATTGCTTCTTCCGGAGCTTCTCCTTGTACATCGCTTCTTCCAATTGCGGTAGCAAGTCCCTTTAGTTTTTTGGATTTGATGTGTGTGCACACATCTATGCCGATTTCTTCTTCCATGGGGATATTCAGATCTGGTATGCCCTTTTCTGAAGGTGTCATACTCATGCCAGGTCTTAATTGGCTCCCTTCTCGTTTTGAGGAACTTCAGTGATCGGCTGTGATAAGTCCTTCTTATCCTTCTTCACCGGGCGTTTTCGGTTACTTGGGATTCAAGGAGCCGGAGTTCTCGTCCTTTTATTTTTAAGGCCTCTGGATGTGATTAGGGATACCTTCTGCTTTCGTTGGTATTTCAACCCTCTCCGGTGCATTGCGTACGGGCACATGCGACTTAGTTATGCTCTTTAAATCACTAAAGTGATCAGGCAGCTGATTTGCTAATGCTTGCAAATCAATTATCTTCTGGACTTCTCTATTTGCTTTACTAGTGCGCGGTCATGTGCATGGATTCCCGTGGCTTGCCACGTAATTTTTCGATATTTTTTTAACAAGGGATTGATTTCCTCCCCTAATGTCGGGAAACTATCCTCATCAAAAATGCAATCAGTGAAGCGGGCGGTATGCAAATCCCCTGTCATCGGTTCTAAATACCTGATTATGGATGCAGTCTCATAACCAACGTATATCCCAGTCTTACGAAGGGGGCCCATTGCAGTACGCTGTGGAGGGGGTATAGGTACATAAACTTTGCATCCAAACCTCCTGAGATGAGAAATTTTCGGTGCTGACCCTTGCGCTAGTTGCATAGGTGAATGGATGTTGTAGGCCGATGGTCTAAAGTTGATGAGATTCGCTACATATAGGACTGCGTGTCCCCAACATGTAGCTGGCAAATTACAATTCTGCAAAAGGGGTCAGGCAATAAATTTAATTCTCTTGATTAATGTCTTTGCCAAACCATTCTGGGTATGGACATACGGTACAAAATGCTCAACTATAATTCCCATCACCATGCAATAATTATCAAATGCTTTTGAAGTAAATTCTCCGGCGTTGTCCATTCTGATGGACTTTATTATGTGATGATCAGGGAAGATATTTCTGATGCGAATGATCTGCGAGATCAGATTTGCGAAAGCTTGGTTTCTTGTGGATAATAAACTCACATGCGACCATTTTGAGGAAGCATCGATGAGAATCATGAAATACTTGAATGGCCTTGAAATAGGCTTTATGGGACTGCAAATGTCTCCTTGGATGCGCTCTATGAATGCAGGGACTTCATTCTTCACTTTCAGAGTGGAGGGTTTAGTAATTAATTTCCCGGTGGCACATGCAGGGCACACAAAATCTTCGTGATTCGGAAAATTGTTTACATTAATATTATGCCTTTAGGAATTGTTGATTATATTTCTTATCATTCTAAGACCTGGGTGGCCTAATCTGTCATGCTAGAGACAGAAAAGTTCAGAGCTTCTAAATACTGTCTTCAGAGCAGTTTAGGTTGCAAGTGCCTTGATGTTGGTGTAGTATAGTCCAGTTTTTAGTGAAGGAAGTTTTTAATACCCCTTTTCCATTCTCTTTGCGCTTCGTAATGAGTAGGTATTCATTACCATACTCTTCTTCAGTCTCAACGTGGAAACCATTGGCGTGAATATCCTTAAAACTTAGGAGAGTTCTAGTCAATTCTTGGTATAATAATGTTTCTTCAATGACCAAAGTTGTGCCCATGGGGAGTATAATTGTAGCTTTTCCTGAATCAATTATACATGCATCGCTTCCGGCGATTGTCGTAAGGCTGCCAACATTCTTACGAATCGACTGAAAATACTTTGTCTCTCTTAAGATGGTATTCGTTGTGCCGCTGTCGGCTAAGCACACTTCCTCCATAGGGTGCCACATGTGTTCTAATATAAAGTATTTTATTAACATGTATTATAAGGCAATCAACACATAAACAAAACACTTTAATATCAGAACATATCATGCCATATAAACTGAATAAATGAATGAATTATTCAAAATCATCCAACCATCACGAAAAAATAAAGATGCTAAAGTACCATCCATGCAAGTTCTAACTTGTCCTTTTTACACAAATAAATGATAATTAAAGTCTAAATGCATTCTGTGCATTAGACTGAATCTGCTAGAAAATCAGAGAATTCTTCTGCTATTTTCTCAGGAGTGATATGCTCTTCGAGAAAAATCATGGCGGTGGCTACCTCTAGGTCGAAAGAGGGTGCTGCTGCCGAGATGATCTCAACCTCCATCAGCGCGGGCAGCTACTCAGAACTCTCCCCTCAACAGATGCAAAGTGGGTTTCAGGCTGCCCTTTGCCATCCTTCTTCTTCTGGGCTTGGAAGGCATCAATGACATACTGCGGCTCTTTATAGATCTGCCACCAATGCCCCCACTTGCCACACTTGAAGCAGCCTTGGTCCTGTTGGCCACAAGTCTTGCCACTCCGCTTTGGTTTGCTTGCCTTATTCTCACTCGGAGCATCTGACTTACCTTTCTGGGCTGCGGCCTTACCCTTCTCTTCATGAAGAGCTTTCGCACCTTGTAGCTCCCGGCGTTGGCTTCATGGCCAGCGGAGCTTTCAGGTGGCTGAGTGACGTAATTCTTATGGAGAAGTTCATCCTGAGCCTCCGCAACCTACATCATATCAATCAATTCGACATACTCCTTGTAGCCGTCTTGACAATAGTTGCGTGTGGATTGTACTGCATTGGGGTGGAAGGTGGATAGGGTCTTCTCAATCTTCTACTCATCTGTGATCTGCTTGCCTCAGAGTTGAAGATTGGTACAAATCCTGTGCAAGGCAAAATTGTACTCCCTGGCCGTCTTGAAGTCGGCAAACCTCAGTCTGATCCATTCTTGCTCTGTTTGAGGAAGAATGGTATACTTTAGCCACTCAAACCACTTCTTGAGTGCGGCCATAGTGCTAGTGCGCTCTTCTCTGCCATGTACTCATTCTTGAGAGTGAGGCAGAGGTGGTGCCTGAGAAAATGAAGTGCCTGATCATTTTCCTCAGGGGTGGGTTGGGTGTCATGCGGTGCGCCAATCCCAATAGCCGTGCGGAGCTTCTTAACTCCAAATACTATCTCGACATTTGATGCCCAAGTCAGATAGTTTTGGCCATGCTGGGCCAGCTCCTCGAACTCCCGGTTCGTGATGCCAGTCATCTACATGTGTATGAAATGAATAAATAAGTTTATTGCTGGTAAACATGCATGGAATAATTTACTGTACAAAAGATTCTCGTAATGTTCTAGAATTTTCTATAAATTTTACTGCTAATTTCGATGATTAAAGGCAATTTACACAATTACGATTAACCAAAATAGTAAATAAATACAGAAAATATAGAAAATAAAAAAAGGCAGAAATAAACATGCTTCAAATGCTAAAAATAATTCAAAATTCGGTTTCCCGAGGCCCTTTTATGCTAGAATATGAATTTTCAATGAATTCTGCAATTTTTGAGGGTCTATACGCAAATTTTCAGTTTAGAGAAATATTTCGTGTAATTTCCTGATTTTCCTAGTGGTTTTCTGCAAAATTCGGGACCATTCGTAAAATCTAAGGTCTCATCAGCGATTTTCAGAAATTAGGGGCTCTTTTTGCAATTTCGTCGGCGCCTTCCCAGGCCAGGCCTTCGGCTCATTTGCACTTCAGCCAGCCGACCTACTTGGTCCATACGGTCTGCCCGGCCGGTATAACCCACGGGGGGCAGGGTTTCCCTACAACCATTTCCTTGGTGGCGGCAACGGCCAGGCGGACACGGAGAGCGGTGGAGCTCGTGGCCGGTGGCCGACCGCGCTCGGTGCCGTGCCGGTGGCCGAGCCGGTGGAGTAGCGGTCGCGCGGTAGGGTGGCCGAGCCGGTGTTGAGCGGTGGAGCCGGAGGCTGAGTCCATGCGCGAGTGCGGGGAGGTCGAGGCGGCGCGCGTGCGCGGCGCGGCGGCAGCGCCAGCGCGAGGCCTCGGCGCGGCGCCGCTTCATGTGGTGGAACTTGGAGGCCGAGGAGGCGCGTTTGCGCGGCGCGCTCCGGCGGCTCGTGCGCGGGCCAAGGCGGCGTGGTCGGACCAGCATAGGGCGGCCGTGCAGGTGGCGCGCGAGTGGCCATGCGGGTGGTACGCGCGAAGCCGAGGCGGTCGTGTGGGGCCGACGGCGCGAAGCCGGGCGGCGCGGCCGCAGCCGACGGCCGCGATCGAGGCGAGATCGGCAGCGGCGAGCGGCCGGCCGCAGCCGACGGCCGGCGGCCGAGGCGAGCGGCGGCGGCAGCCGCGCCGCGCGCGCCGTGACCGTCTGGGCTAGCCGTGCTAGTTTTTTCCCTTTTTTTCAATCTACAGTGCAATCAACATCTACTGTGTGATGCAATCTACCGATCGACATTGTGCCGGTGACTTCAAGTCTGCTCACGGTAGATTAGAGCGGATTTGCACCGTAGAAAATTAATCTAGAAAGCGAAAACTGCGAATTTTGAGCGATCTAGATAATTCAGTCTATTAGCGCTTCGTTGATTACCTTCGATTTACCGGAGTGAACTCGTGCTGATAACGTGTTGAGGAACCGTCGCTGGCGACCAGTCCGATTGATTCCTTTGCTTAATGCGAAACAAGATCAATCACAGAAGACAGAAAAGAATAGATTGAAAACATAGAGAGGTAGAGAGAACTCTTGGTCTTTCTTTATTGCTTTTCTGATTGTATGTACATAATTTGTCGGTACAGCTCCTTATTTATAGTCTACTGGTGAGATGCCTACCATGGACCAAGGCTTTCGACCCAGGCCTAGGTTTTCTATCACTATCCAGCTTCTGAAAATGTCGTTACTGTCAAAATAGAGATATTCAGATAAAAGTCTTGGACTTGCGTCGGTTGCGTAGTTGTAGCGCACATAGTGCATGACTACGTTTCTCTTTGTATCGCTAAGTTCCTGTATTTTCGGATCTGCTATAGCTAGCTAAATATAGGGCTACCATGCCCAGCATTTTGACTGTGCGTTGATTGCCTTCCATTCTATTTATTCTATTTTTTTCTCTCGAAAATCCAGAAAATTTGCGTTTTATTCATTAAGAAGAAGAGCGGTACAGCTTACAAAGGCTCAAGAAAAGACCAGATACAAAAAAAACACAACTCCGATAGCCCATTACGACGAAAGTCCATATCTAACACACCCAACACTGACTAGGATGCTGACCACGATTGATAAGCATCACCACTTGATCTAACACGAGTTATCGTCGTCACCTATCACACTCACGGCACGGCTGCTCCGACTTCACTGAAGCCAAAATTCCAGCTCCCCGACTTCAAAATATATAATTATCCTGTTGCTTCTTCACACGGTATTAGAGCCTGGCGATCATCATATCCGGCTCATCTTCCTCCTCAACGCAATCCACCTTTGTTTCTGCAACCATCTCTTCCACCTACGGCCTACTTCCAACTCCCTCGTTTTCCCACCTCATTACTGTCAAACTCACACATGAAAACCATGTGTTATGAAAGGCCAGTTCCTCTCCTACCTGCGCAGCCAGCAGCTATTGGGGTTTGTTGATGGAACTCAAAAGGATCCCTGCCAAGATGATCACAGCTACTACTGAAGCCGGAGCGACACAAGTCCCAAATCCAGAGCACGCCACTTGGCTGCAGAAAGACCAATTGGTCATATGTGCGATATTATCATCGCTCTCCAATGATGTGTTGGCGCAAGTCCTCCTTCTCACCACGTCCTATGAGGCATGGACCACTCTGGAGCGCAAGTTTACATCCCACTCTAGGGCACGGACAATCCAGCTTCGAATGCAACCGTCCAACATCAAGAAGGGTGACTCCACAGCACAGGAGTATTTTGGCAAGGTGAAAGCACTCGCCGACAACTTGGCCGCCATCGGACAACATCTTCAGGAGGAGGAAATCGTTTCATACGTGATGGCAGGCCTGGACTCTGAGTACGATTCACTGGTCACATCTGTGACTACAACTCTGCAAGAATGGAAGGTATATCCCTCAATGACTTCTATGCTCATTTTCTGAGTTTCGAGTTGCGCCTGGAGCGACGCAACAATTCTCTTTAGATTGATTGCGCCTCTGCCAATTTTGTGTCTAAGAACAAGGGACACAACAGCTCTCGTGGCAAGAATCAGGGTCGCAGCTACAACAGATCATCATCTTCTCGTGGCAACAACTCTAGCCGTGGCAACCGGAACAACAAAATCAATTCCAATTCCAATCGTTCAGTGTGTCAGCTCTAGCCGCAGCATTGGCTACAAATCCATCCTACACTCGACTCCAATTGGTCCAGCGACACCCGGGCCACTGACCACATTACTAGCAACCTTGATTGCCTGACTGTTAGGGAGCGCTACCAAGGGAAGGTCTAGGTACAAGCTGCAAATGGTACAAATGTATCTATTTCTCATATTGGTCAATCTCGTATTCATACACCTTCCAAACTCTTACATCTTAATAATGTCTTCCATGCTCCTGTTGTCACTAAGAATCTTCTCTCTGTGCACGTCTCACCAATGCCAGCAATATCTATTTTGAATTCCATCCTAACCTTTACCTTATAATGGAACGGGCAACTGAGAAGGTTCTACTTCAATGCAAGTGTAGAGGAGGCCTATATCCAATTGCTATAGCCCAGGCATCCCATATCATCGAGGTTCGGCACACTGCAAGACTTTCAACCGAGCTGTGGTATTGTCATCTTGGGCACCATTCATCTACTGTCGTTCATCATGTTCTGGAATCCAATAATTTACCCCATTCATTGAATAACAGCAATGCATGTATTTGTGATGCTTGTCAGATGGCCAACAGCCATCAACTACCCTTTCCAAATTCCAGTAGTGTATCTTCTTCTCCTTTGGAACTCGTGTTTTCTGATGTTAGGGGGCCAGCAACAAAGTCTGTTGGTGGTTACCGTTATTATGTAAGTTTCATTGATGATTATAGTAAGTTTACTTAGCTTTATCTCTTGAAACGCATGTATGAAGTTGAGAACACTTTTCTACAATTTTCAAAGCATGTGGAACAACTTCTTGGTAGGAAAATTATCTATGTCCAAACAGATTGAGGAGGCGAGTACAGGCGCTTGCATTATTTCCTCCAATGTGTAGGAATACAACACCGCTTGTCTTGCCCACACACACATCAGCAAAACGGAGCCACCGAACGGAAGCATCGGCACATTGTCAAAGCTGGCCTTGCTCTGCTCGCACAATCTTCTATGCCCCTCCGGTTCTAGGATGAGGCTTTCCTCACCTCCTGCTATCTTATAAACCACTTGCCAAGTCGAATGATAGGCAATAGCACACCCCTTGAGCATCTTCTTGACAGGAAACCAGATTACTATGCTCTTAGGGCGTTCAGTGGTGCTTGTTGGCCTCATCTACCCCAATACAATGCCCACAAGTTGCAATTCAGACCACATCAGTGTGTCTTCTTGAGGTATAGTAGCATCCACAAAGGCTATAAGTGCCTACACCGGCCGACAGGACAAGTCTACATTTCCCGTGATGTCGTTGTTTGATGAGTCAGTGTTCCCTTTTTCCCAGGACACTGTTCATCGCCCAATAAATACTTCTCCTCTGATTGAGTCCATATACAATTGCCTATTTTGCCCAATTTTGTGCCACCTACATCCTCATCCACTCAAATTTCCTCTGTCGAGCTTGACCAACTTGAGAATAGTACTGATTCTACTAACATGCACATTGCATCCGATCTTGGTGGCAGTACAGAGTTTTTGCAGACTAACAACAGTGCTGAACCTCAACGTGTGAGAACAAGGCTGCAAAGCAACATCAGTTGACTGAGGGAGTTTAAGGATGGAACAGTAAGATATGACACTCGTAAGAGAGCTTTTGCTGCTGCTGCTACACCTGCAGAACCATCCTCACATGTCGAGGCACTTCAACATCCACAATGAAAGAGGGCTATGGATGAAGAATATGACGCACTGATAAAAAAAATCAGATGTGGCAGCTTGTTCCACCTCAGCGAGGAATTAATGTCATTGAATCCAAATAGGTGTACAAGATTAAGAAAAGGGTAGATGGCACTGTTGAACGTCACAAGGCGAGGTTGGTGGCTAAAGGTTTTCACCAACAATATGGTATAGACTATGAGAGACCATGTGGAGGTATCCCCATGTTGGTGATGAGTAATTGACGGTGGTTTAGTGAGGTTGAGTTTGTTTAGGGTATTCTAGGGTTGAGTACCTTTACTTGTGCTATTATGGATTATGCTGTTTTGTGCGGTGCTATGTGACGGTTTGTTTGTCTGTGTGACTGCAGGACTTCGGAGCTACGTCATGGTGAGGCGAGGAGGACTGGGACTAGACACAGGAGGTGTTGAGGTCCAGACGGTTGGTGATGCCGAAGATGATCGAGGCCAGTGAAGTGGTTGCGAGTCGGAGACGAGAAACCGGAGCGGGAGCTATCGGTGACGGATACGACAGGCGACGACGGGAGAACCGGGACTAGGCTTAGGGAGGAGTCGGAGGTTCAGAACGGTTGGATGTCGGTTGCGGTCGTACGTGACGAAACGGACCGGACTAGGCTCAGGGAGGAGTCGAGGTTCAGGCGGTCAAGGTACCAGACGCGCGAAGCTTCCGGGAAGGTGCTTGAGGGGCAAATTGGTAATTTGACTCAAGCATTTGGAACGAGGTGGCTGGTTGTTTCCCTCCAAAAAGGGTGTTGACTAATTGCCTCATATGGTGTGTGAGGTGGTCGAGTGGGCATTGTATGCCACTTCTTGATTTGCTAGTTTGGGGTGAGCCCTTGGCCTTCAAATGGAGAGGAGAAGGCAGTAGCAGATCATCCACTCAAGCATTCAGGGTATCCATTCAGGCAAGGGAGTAGTCTGTAGTGTATATGTTCTAGAGAGTGAGCTTCAGCAAGGATATGAGCTGAACTGTGAGTGTTCTCGTGTGAGTCTTCTCTGTGAAAGAAGCATGTAGTGTAAGCATCCCTATGTAAGCAAGCATCCATGGGGATGTAGAACACCCATTTGTAATCATCCATCTCTCAGTAATGGATTTCCTTTGAGTTCTTGTGTGTTTCAGTTTGTCTCTCAGTTCTTGTTGCTCTCTGCTTATTTTCTTCATTTTGTGTTTTAAGCTGATTCCTTGAGCAAGAGGAAGCAAGATGGATTACTCTGTGATGGGATGATATTTCTAGACCACTTGGTCAGCTTGTTCCCTAGAGTTCAATGAAGAAAAATCAAAGATTCCATTTTGCTTATTTGCTCTGTTTTGCAATTCTAGGGTTTTGATAACAGGGGAGTTTGGAATCTTGTGATTTCCTTTGTGAAATGACTTGAAACTTGGCTCATAGACTCCATTTGCTATTGCTAATATGCTCCCAAAGTCTCTTGTGCAATGGACTCAAGATCATGGAGTAATTTGAGTTTGTGTGCTCCTCTCTGAAGTTTCAGTCATTTCTAGGGTTTTGGGTGTCCTTTGATTTTCCCTTCATGAGATGAGTTGATATTTGGTCTGAAGAGCTATTTTGCTATTGCTAACATGACTGCAAGAGCTCATGATCAAATAATCAAGGATTGAGGAGAAACTTGGTCTTGATGGAATTTCTGTAAATGTTCAGGTCTTGGCCAATTTTCTGTAATTCATGAATTTGTGTTGATTCTCTGTGGTAATTGGAGCCTCTATGATGAGTAGATTAAGTCTCTGATGTCCTAGGGCAAAAAGGAAGGGATCATTTCCACTATTTTCTGGTTCTTGACAAAAGTCTGAAAAATCAGCATATGCAAATTTTGCCTCGGGTCACTGCTGCTCAAAATTCAGACCGGCCGGCCCCTGTAGTGCTGATTTCAGTGCTCGTTTCTTTAAGGGCTTGGTTCTTCATGCTGTGGTGGACCTTCTTGATTTCATTAGTAATATTTTAGATCTTTGCTCTCCCATCTGGATTAGTTGTAGTGCTAATGGTTGCTCTCTTTGTGCTTTTGGTTCTTGCCTCCTTCTCTGAATTTTAGAACTTCATTAAGCATTTGGATTCTCCTCTCTTAGCTTCCATAGCTATCGAAGAGGAGATTTCCAGTGGGTACTTTGAAGGGTTGAAATTTTAATTGATCGACATTCACCCCCCTCTGTCGCTATTTCGGTCCAACAGACTAAGAGGACACCTTCAGTCCTATGGTCAAGCCTACCACCGTGAGATTAATCATATCCAATGCTGTGTCCTGAGGATGGTCGTTGCGCCAAGCCGATGTCAAAAATGCATTTTGCATGGTGTGCTGCAGGAGGAAGTATACATGTGTCAACCACCCGGCTACAATAATCCCAAGCTCCCAGATTATGTTTGCAAACTGACCAAGGCGATATACGGTTTGAAATAGGCACCAAGAGCATGGTATAGCCGTCTCAGTACCAAGCTTCAAGAACTTGGCTTTGTTCCTTCACGTGCTGACACATCGTTGTTCATCTTAAATCATCAAGGGGTGGTAATATACATTCTTATTTATGTTGATGATATGATCATTGCTAGCTCTTCTCATCTACTGTTAGTAAGTTACTCTCTCGGCTGAGACAAGCTTTTGCAATAAAAGACTTGGGTAACCTTCATTATTTCCTGGGAGTTGAGGCTATACCGAGTCATCAAGGTATTTTGCTATCACAAAGAAAGTATACCACGAAGATACTTGCCAAGGCAACACCCATGTCATCTTTGGAGAGGCTGTCAAAATTTGTCAGCAACGCACTTTTGACAGATGAAGCTTCAGTGCATCACAGTATAGTGGGCGCCCAGCAATACCTTACAATCACAAGGCCTGACATTGCATTTGCTATCAACAAAGTTTGCTAGTACCTTCATGAACCCACTGATCTCCATTGGAGTGCTGTGAATAGAATTCTTCATTATTTGCAATGTACTCCGACCTCCGGGATACAAATTAAGAAGTCAACATCCTCCCTATTGAGCGCATTCTTTGACGTAGATCGTTGCTCAACCGGTGGATTTGGGCTGGTTGTTCAGATGATTGTTGCTCAACCGGTGGATTTGCAGTGTTTTTCGGTTCTAATTGACATAGATCGTTGCTCAACCGGTGGATTTGGGTTGGTTGTTCAGATGATTGTCGGTCAACCAATGGATTTGCAGTGTTCTTCGGTTCTAATTTGATATCATGGAGCTTTCGCAAGCAGGCTATAGTATCAAGATCCAGTATCAAATCTAAGTACAAGGCTTTGGCAAACGCCACGGCAGAGATTGTCTAGATACAATCATTACTTGGTGAGCTTGGCATTTTTCAGTCACAGCCTCCCTGCCTCTAGTGTGACAACCTCGGCGCCACTTATTTGTCAGCCACCCTGTGTTCCATGCTAGAATCAAACACATTGAGGTCGATCTCCATTTTGTCAGGGAAAGGATGGCTCGCACATTTCTTCTGGAGATCAACTAGCGTCTAGCGGACATATTCACAAAGGCATTGCCTGCACAGTCATTCAGTAAGCTTCAGTTCAATCTCAACTGATCTTCACCCAATTGTGATTGATGGGGCATGTCAAAATACTTAGATAAAGTCTTGGACCTATTCTTGTGTTTGGTTGCATGGTTGTAGCACACACAGTGCATGACGGTAACGTTTCCCTTTGTATCGCTAAGTTCCCTGTATTTTCGGATCAGCTATAGATAACTGAATATATGGCTACAACGTCCAGCGTTTTGGCTGTGCGTTGATTGCCTTCCATTCTATCAGTTATGTTGCTTCTTCACAGTCACGATCACGCGATTCAGCGCCGGTAGGTGAGGCGGCCGGCCACGGCCACCCCCGCCCTTTGCGACTTCGCGTGCGTGCGCAGTGCGCTAACGCACAACGATGGTCATGTTGCTCGTCCATCTTGCCGTCCTGCTTCTCGAACCTTTTCAACTAGTACTGCGTGATGAGCGCCGTAGTTAAACAACTAATCATGCATCGATCCTTAATTTATCTCAGGTCTGACGCAGGCTATGCTAACTTATATGTCCATTAGTTGTCTTAATCACAGCAACTAATCATGGCATGGCAACTAATCATATTAATGCCCATTAGTTGTCTATGCTGACAGCTGACTTATCTGTCCATTAGTTGTCTATGCTGACTTATAATGGCTATGCTGACTTATATGTCCATTAGTTGTCTTAATCACAGCAACTAATCATATTATCACAGCATTGCCATGGCAACCACCTTAACAAGTTGACATGTAACAAAAGGAACAAGAAAAGGATATTGTGGTCTTGCGTGCGCAGTGCGCTAACGCACAACGATGGTCCTGTTGCTCGTCCATCTTGCCGTCCTGCTTCTTGAACCTTTTCAACTAGTACTGCATGATAATCGCCGTAGTTAAACAACTAATCATGCATCGATCCTTAATTTATCTCAGGTCAGACGCAGGCTATGCTGACTTATGTGTCCATTAATTGTCTTAATCAGCTGTTGATTTACTCGTGGTCTCACATGCGTGCATGCAGGTTCCCTCGTCTCTCGTGTAGTTTCGAACTGTTGGGTTTAACATCGCTGATGGTATATATAACTGTTATGGCTATGGGTCAAACAGTAAACTAGAAGAGTAATGGAGTGGTTGTGATAGATGAACTATACTTGCTCCCTCTCTATGTTCGGGGTGCATGTATGTATATCTCCATAAAGCATGATTACAATACTACCCTTACAGTTGTGCACTTCCTGGAGAGGCGTACCTGCCATTACACATATCTCACTGGGTCCTATAACCCCCAAATAGGCTGGATGGGCTCAGGTGGGGGCTATCCCTACTACAGGAGCCTCTCATGATAAAGGGCTTCTCACGAGCCGAAACCATACCGCCGAGCCCTTTGGCCCCCACCATCCCCGCGACCTGTGGTGAAATTCTTCGCGGGTCTTACAGCCTGTAGGGGTGCTAAAGTTTGACTGGAATCGTGCAGCCTCTTTGCGCGCAGTGCGACACGCGGCCGTACATGGTAGGCGTCTCATGCATTGCCGGTTGAAGTCTGACCGTGGTCATGCAGGCGTTTCTGACATCGTGGGACATGTGGCCGTGCGCGGTTGGCGCGTTGTGCGCTGCCAGTTTTTGCCGGTTGCATTTCTGATGCGCGGAGGAGTTGAATGAGCTTTAAAGCTATGGTGGCTGTCGCATCACTGCTCCCTGCTTGTGACCTACTGTGACCGTATTGCTTTTTTCACCCCCGCTCCACCGCGCGCTGCTGCCATATACACCGGTCGCTGCCGCCGTCTACCACAGTCCTATCTATCCCTTTTGCCGGCCCCATTTGGTACACGGTGCCGTGACCAGCCCTGCTAGAAGCACGTCGTCGTTTGCCACCAGTCGTCCTCGCAAGCACTGTAGCAGAATGGCTCGTGGCGATGACCGTTCCCGCCGGCCAAGCAGCGGCGCATCATTGAGCCACGGCGGCTCTTCCAGCTGCAATGGGAAGATCTCGGACCGTGACATGGTTCGGCTGCTCTCGACTGACAAGATGGAGCCCCACCCCATGGAGTCAGAGGCGGTAGTCTTTGTCGCCTACATGGAAGCTGGGTTCCGGTTCCCCACCGTAATGTTTGTTGGTGGGGTGCTGAGGTTGTACTGACTCGAGCTACCGCAGCTGACTCCGAATGCCATCATTCGGCTGGCCGTGTACTGCTGGGCTTCACGAACAGAGACGGTGTGGCCTAGCGCGTCTTTGTTCGTGTTTTTCACGACGTGCGATGCCAACCAAAGAAGCTGGATAGACAAGAGTACTCCAACTTCGGGAGTGTGAACTTCGTGCTACGTTTCACGTGCACAAAGTTGTTTTTGGTGAAGTGGGAGTCCAACTAGATGTGGCAGTGTTTCTACCACCGTGTGGAGAGCAGTAGTAGCTTGACGTGGCCGGGGCACCTGATGGATTTCATCACCTCCCTGTCGGTGACCCTCGACCGCGATGACGAACACCGAGCGTGGAGGATGGTGGGCGTCGCCCTTCGGTTCAACATGTGGGACCTTGTGGAGGAATACCTAATGTATGGCGTGGCTCTGCTGGCACGCCCGTGGCACATGTAGTCCGGGCCCGCCCGCGATGACAACATTCACCCCACGGTCGCATCGTTAGCGAGGCCCACCGAGCCCGAGTAAGTCTTTGACCACACTTGCTGCATCTAAAGTGGCTATGATGTAGGCCACAAGGGTGATTTGTTTTATTGGCAGGGCCCATCCTCGAAGGCGCGGAGCACGTAGTGACGATGTTCCTTGGGCCGTATGTGGCTAAGGAGCACAGCCTCCGAGAAGCAACCATGGTGAACGTTGGTGCGAGTAAATCGTGTGTGCGAAGTTCTCAGTATTCCTGTGCCAGAGCGCGCTGTGCCTAGTATTGGCCAACTTCGCACCCCTGACGGCGACGGCAAGGGAGAGGCCTCCCCTCCTCGGCGAAGGGTCCGTTCTCCTGTAGTATGACCATCGAGCTTGGTGCCCATTCTCCCTGATGAACCCACCGAGGTTGAGGAGGCCGATGCGGGTACCGACTCTGACATGGCTGAGTATGCGAACTTAGACCTGGAGGCCGAACCGCAAACTCAGACTTGGAGGCGGAGCCGGACTGCGGCGTTGTCGGCGGGCCACGCGTGGGCGACGCGGGGCCCATAGGCGATGCGGGTGACGGAGGCGACGGTAGTCACGAGACCGATGTGGATGCGGGAGGTGAATGCAAAGCCTCCTCAGCTACGCCTGCTGTGGGGGTCGACGAGGCACCTCCTGAGGCACCACCAATGGGGATGAGCGAGAGTTTTCAAGTGGCGGTGGCCACGCTCTCGGAGGAATCCGACTCCGAGGCGGAAGCCGTCGGCCTCGAAGTGGACTCCATAGCGAGGGCTACCGATCATGCCCCCGCGGTCGTCCATCCAGTGACCATAGGCACCACTGCTTCCTGACTGTCTTCTCCTATCCATGATGCAGGTATAAATACTTCCTTCTTCTCTCGTGACTTTGCAAGGTTTTCCCTGATTTGCTCGTTGACACTGTCGTTAGCGTCAGCGGGCCCACAGTCTCCGGGGCGCACACAAGGTGCCTGCGATGGAACTGGTTGCAGGGGGACTGACGCTCCTGTTATGGACGTGTCGTTGATGTCTACCCTTATCGAAGCTGCCGGCTCGGAGACTCGGTGTTTGATCATGGCGGACTTCGTGCCTTGTCCAGAGGCGTTGTGATCATTCCAAGGAGTCGTAGATTGTGCGGACGCTGGTCTGGATCGTTGAACTTTGTTGTCATGCGGACTGGAGTTCCTGGAAAGCACTCTTGAAGCGACGAAGATGATGGTACTTGTACGAACCTTGCATGATTGCATTTGTGTTTGTAGGGATGTCGCTAACCGTGCTGTGCCACACAGGACCTTGCCCTTGCTTGCGCCTTGCAGGCGGTAGGGCCCACGAACGAAGTGGCCTGCAGGACTGACTCAACGCCACGGAGTAGGAGGCTACTGCCGCGTGGCAATCCGCCGATGATGCCCTTGCGGCTTGCGCGTCCAAGGATGAGCTCATTCGCTTCCTCAAATTCGAGGGTGCGAAGGCTATTGCTGATGCGCATGTCTCCGAAGAACGTGAGGGCTTGCTGCAACAAATTGCCAGGTTGGAAGAAGAGAAGGCTCGGCTAATGGTGGCAATTGGCGAGAAAGACTACGTGTTGGGCGACGCCTCGCTGACAGCATGGAGCTCAATGGAGGCCTTGGAGAACACACTCTCTGAGCTCGCTGTTGTGGTGCCTTCTCGCGCCTTCAGGCCCGAGGATCTGTCAAGCACTCTTCAAAGGATTAGAGAGGCTTTAGAGCTTGCGCTGAGCACCACACGATCCTACAGCAACCATTGCTCGCTGGTGACAACCCAGGTGGTCCTAGGCCTTCTTTACCATCGGGGATGCCTGCATGTCGGCGAGTTGGCTAACCCGCGCTTGGAGCTGCCTTCGGGAAGCAGGGTCATGTCTGGGGCCATGCACGTGATACACAGCTCTGTGCGTGCATTCCATCAGTGGATATGGGACTATATCGGCGAGGCCACAGCGAAGGTTGCTAAGAGGTGGAGCCTACAGGGCGACAGCGAACTCGGCACTTGGCTTGACGAGGTGCCCCGGCGGGACGAAGGTGGTGTGGCTGGCTCTAAGCACGACGTCGATCCGCAGGTGTGATGCCGAAGCCCTATGCTTTGCGCATGTAACCCACTGTGTACACCTCACTGATCTTATGTAAAACGGCGCTACATGGTTATGCCCTTTTGGCAATGTACCTTGAATGAAAATTTGCCACAAGCTATGTCCTCATGTTTGATGTTTGTGACAAGCAGGTGCTTGACAAGGGTCGTTTGCTAGTTTTGGACCTTATGATCCGGCGGCGCCTTTGACTCTGGGGCGGGTGACGGATTCTCTACGTTTTTGGGAGGAGCGGTGTTCGATGGGAGAGGCTTCCACGCGGGAGTATATAAAAGTAGAAGACGAATCGGACGAATGGCGTATCCAACTAAGTCCGAATGACTGTACATGTAAACGTTATCCCTTGTGGACATTGCATGTGATATTATTAAAGTACCACCTAAGGTGAGGATTTCTCTCGTGTATCCACTTTGTAACCATAGTCGCATTTCGATAACACCTTGGCATGGCGAGAAACGCATGGAAAAGTCGGTGGTAGGTAGGATTTGAGATGGACTTAACGAGAACACCATGGCCTCCACCCTCTGGCATTCAGACGTAATATCCATGAAGTAGGCAGGGAACGAAGGGTCGACATAGGGCCCCTCGTCTCCTGATGGAGAGATGGGATGAAGTAAATGCGTGCTTTGTCCCCCACCTTCGAATTGGCGTCAGCGAAGTTCGCGGCGGGATGAAGTAGATGCATGCACTCCGTCCCCCACCCTTCGAACTGACAAAGCTGGCGGCGGGATGAAGTAGACACGCACGCTCTATCCCCTACCCTTTAAACTGGCGTCAGCCAAGCTGGCGGTGGAATGAAGTAGACGCGCACTCTTCATCCCCCACCCTTCGAACTGGCATCAGCGAAGCTGGCAGTAGGATGAAGTAGATGCGCACACTCCGTCCCCCACCCTTCGAACTAGCATCAGCGAAGCTGGTGGTGGGATGAAGCACACGTGCACGCTCCATCCCCCACACTTCGAACTGGCGGTGGCATGAAGTAGACACGCGTGCTCTGTCACCCACCCTTCAAACTTTGTGAGACCCAGATTTTACAATCCGAAATCTTCTGTGATTCCACCGCACTATCCCCTAGATCAGTAGATAGTGCTCACAGATTACAGTTCTGAATATCAAAGTACATATCATACGGAAGCATAAATATGGTAATAGACTTACTCATGGGCCGATTAGGCCGAAATCAATAAATTGCAGCAGCGGAAGAACGAGCACACAGGTGGGACCTTCAGGACATGCCCACAGGCAGCCAACTGGAGGATCGCGACCTAGTTCTTGACATCTTCATCTTCTTCGCCATCATGATCAAAAGTATTGTTGAAGCGTAGTGATCTGATTCCTGCTTCTGAAGTTGTCGCAAAAGCGAGTGTGAGCACAAACCACCGTGCTTGCGAGCCAATACACAGAATGCAAATAAATAGTATGCATGGCTTAACAAAGGAGAGGCTCGGGTTATTTTATTTGTCAAAAATTGCTTTTAGTAGCTTTGTCATTATTTAATCATAATGTTATTGTTACTGCCTATACTTCACCTAGCGACTACCATAATCGACTTAATCCACCAAAATACACTTTCTTTATTGATTGCTGTCTAAGACTCCAAACAGCGAGCGACATCATTTATCTAATATCATTTATTTAATCCACCAGTATCCTTTGCATTCTAAATTCTTAACAATCCTTTCGTTATTGATCCACAACCATAATTCTTCAATAATCAATCTTAATTTTTCATTATCTATCTCTAACTAATTCATGAGTATACATCCACCAAGAATATCATTGACCAAGTATACGAGTCACTAGTTTATTTCCACCAAGTATATTATTGATTAGGTCTATGATTCACTAGTATTCATCCACCAGGAATATCATTGATCAAGTTTATACTCCAGGAATTGTTATCATACCCCAAACTCCCAAGATCAATTCATCCATCCAGAACTTGTTCAAATCCTATTAATACCAATATTGTCAACATCTCCCAAGAATTTATATCAAATATTAGTGTTGTAATCCAACCAATACCCTCGCACTTCCTAATACTCCAAAGATCATATAAATCATCTATCTAGTCTAGATATCCATTTGGGCTCATTTCTCCCAGAATCCACACTATCGTTTTCTTTTTATAATCAACATGAGTCCACCAATATACTTATGTTTTTACCACAAACTTCCATCTTCATTACTCCCGACTCTACTTATTTCCTCATATATTTTACTTTGCGAGAAGAGAAAACATTTTACTTTTGCAATATGATACATAAAAATTTCCTGAAACCTAGCAGTTTTGAACAAAAACATAATGTTCAAGAAAATGCAATAATAATAGCGATCCAGATTCCATCCACTGTTACATGGCATCTGCACCATATAGCATCTTTCAGCGTTATAGCCGCTTAACTTACCACTGCGACGACACCCAGGACTATTCAAATCAGGGCTTTCCACTGCCCTCCACTTTTTCCATTACCACCCACAAAGTTTTTGAAATAGAACTATATCTAGTTAAGTTCCCATGTCCGCCCTTGACCGTGGGCACGGCTATTCGAATAGTTTTGACTTTGTAGAGTTTGTACACTTTCACCACAAAAGACAATCAACTCATTGCCCTACATGATACCTTAGACATGTGGTTGAGCAGACCATCACAGTGACTTTTCAAAGTATCTAGTCCCTTTTCTCATTCACCTTATGGGTAGCCGCCCACTTGCGGTGGGTCCCATCTATGCGCGGAATGTTTCCCACAACCACTAACGCAGCTCGGGCTTCTACTTCCCGCAACGTTAGGACAACTGGAAAACTTCACCCACCACTGGTGTCCCTTCAGGCCCCCTTGCCATAGCGTAGCCCCATCAATCCACTACCAGTGAGATGAGTCCGGGGATTTCGATAAATCTTCTTAGCCAAATTGTATTTTACAGACTTGTGGTTGTACTGTTTTACATAGGAGATCATGACAAGATTCAGTCCTTAGTGATATCTGGGCGGTTCTACCACAAACCACACTCTCGTGCACCCCTGCACCATACCCCCGAACCATCCGCTCAGATAAATAACAATTTGAGGTTTTTGGGAATGTAAAATAACCATATCCAACATACACCAGTCATTACCACCATGACTGCCCAACCAATTTTTCTCAGGATTAAAAGTGAGGCTTGGGCGCTCTCGTGCCCATGAGTATCTAAAACTAAGCATGGCATATAATTACGGACTTACTTTTGAAAAGTTACCATTATAATTTTGCTAAGGCGATATGATTCACATATTCAAGTTTTCCAAAGGAGGTATAATATTAATCAAGCAAGCAATGGGCATATAATTAAAATCTTAAATTAACATTATTTGCATATAAAATAATAGCATGCAATTTGATAATTTAAACCAAAGTAGTTTGCAGAAAACGTAGGTTCAACATGATCAAAGTATTGACTCGCCTGGCACGATTTACCGCGGTCTTGAGCTCACGCAAAGTGTTCTCGTTTGATGGTCTTGAGCCTTTGATCCTTTCTTCACCTCGATCTTGATCTCGCTTGATCCATTGAATCTTTACGACTTCCAATTTCTAATTACGTGATAAACGACTGAATCCAAATAAAAGCAAATAACTCAAAAGATCCAATAAATCCGATCAAACCCAATTTAGTTTTGCTTTGAGTTAATGGGTGATTCGAGTGATTTGAGGCATGGCCGATGGTAGGATACTATAACTTGATCTTTTTATCAATAATCTCTCTTTATTATTTTGGTATTTATCAGGGAAATTCCATGAGTTAGGATGGACCTTTGAGTCGGGGTACAAGTCTAGCTGGGTATTATTTTGTCAAGCGCTAATATTCAGGGCTTATACTATATATACGATGTATACAAATTTTATCTTATTGGATTAACTCATATTACTAGTAATTTGATATGTAGCATTTTATGTGACCTTAATTAGCCGTGTTATGAGTTAAACATTTACTTCAAAGTGTCTACATGTATTGGTTAGGTCATTTTAATGAATGATGGCCTAGGGTTATTATATTTTAGTAACTGTATATTAATATGACCTTTTGATCTGGAGGTGCTGGGGAATTTTTCTGGTATTGATATTTTATCCCTTTGCATTCGCCATCCGTTAATCTTAACTTATTTACGACCGATGAAGCATGATACATAGGATTACATTTCATCCTCGTTACTAATTTAAGGCTGTCGTATAAGATTTCATGATCGGTGGTATGGCAATGATGATGTCTACATTTCTACTAGGGTTCAAGGTGGATGCAAAAAATATTCACTAATATGTTTACTAATGGACTGCCTACATATCCTCCACATTCCTCTGATTATTTTCTTTTATATATACAGCTAGGGTTCAACATTATTTGGAATTACTTAAAAGGTGTGAGTATTAGCAGAAGGGACATAACTATTTTATAATTTGGCCTATCCCTAATTTATTTAGCAACATATTTTTGGTTTTAAATTCTTATTTGTACTTTAGTTCCATAGTTAATTTTGGGAATTTGAGTCTTTAGGAAATATGTCATTTATTTATTTCATGTGAAATGTTAGTCGAAACCTAAGCTCCTATTTCACCCTCCTACTTAATTTTGTTAACTAGCCAATTAATCACTTCTATGCAAATATTTCTATGTTTTGATGGCGGCATTTTAATGTTAGGTCATATAGTTTATTCACAATCAAGGGTAATCCTTAATTTAAAGCTTTACTTTTATAGCTAAACATGATATCTAAAATCTTGATGACATTTTGGATGATTAGTCAAAGTCATCTCTTTTTTTAATTAAACTTAGATTTTTAGTTAAATGTTCCCAACTACATTAGCACTTAATCTATTATTAAATCTCAAATAATCTTCTTTTACATCCTACTCAATATTTATTACATTCCCTAGATTATTCCCAAATTTTCCATCATTTTTCTAGGTTAAACAGACTATAGAAAATCAAAACAAAATTTGCAAGAAAAGTGGCGGCCGTTGGAAATCGAACTCGGGACCTCACACATACACATGAGGCTACTGACCAACTGGGCCGCGGCCGGTTTGTGATACAAAAAGGGAGGTTACCTTAGAAGAGGTGAGTGCTGGCATCGGCTCAAACAGAGGACTCGGCGGCGCCCGGTCAGGCGGCTGCGTCGCCGGAGGGAAACGACTGGGGGGCGCCGGCGATGGCCCAAAACGGAGACACGGGGATGTGGGGAAGCCGTTGGAGGTGGCGGCTCCGGCCAGGAGGCGTCGTGGCGGGCCGGCGGCGGGCACGGGCGGCGGCGCAATGGAGGCCACCGTGGCCGGAGAGCTCGGGCGGCGGAGAGCTTCGGCTGGTGTGTGACGCCGGTTTGGGGTGCTGATGTGATGCTCCCACCGTGCGGAATTGGCCCGGCGTCGACCGTGGGGAAGGCGGCGGTGAGAATGGCGGTGGCCGGCCAGTTTTGGGAAGAAGCTGTGCGGCGAGCTATGGTGCGCGGAAATCCGATTGGTTGGAAGGGGAGGGAGAGGGGAAGTGGGGACACGAGTTAGCGCGATACAATTTGCCGGAGCTCGTCGGAGCGGCCGGGGCGGCGAGGAGACGGCAACGGCGGCCGGGCTCGGGCGCAAGAAGAGGCAGAGGAGGGGAGGAAAGACAGTGGGCGGAGTAGGGGAGAAATGAAGGATGGCAGATGCTTCTTATAGCATGGGGGGAGGAGAGCCGTTGTGGCTAGTGGTGGGAGAAACCGGGTGCTGCGTCCGCTGGAAACGGTGGCGGCTCACAGACGACGCGGCAGGTCCGGGTGGAGGAGATGTGACGGTGGCGAAGCAGGCGCGGCGCAGTGCATGACTGCCACGGGGAGGCTGAAGGCTGAGCACAGCAGAGAGGAAAAGAAATGGCGCTGGCGCACCGGGGGGGGGGGGGAGAAGGAAGAGAGGGAAGAGGGGGAGGGGGCGGTCCCGTGCGGCAGAGAAATGGGGACGGGGGCCCCACAGGCAGTGAGAGGGAGTGGGTGGAATGAGAGGAGATGGGCCGGACGGCCCGATTTCATTCTCTTTCTTTTTTTTCTTTTCTTTTTTAATCCCTTGATTTATGTGTGCAGATGGATGTGTATTTATATATGTTCTCACATTTCAGTTCCTTTATTGATTTTACTCCTTTTATTATTACTAATCCTCAAATAAAACTTTATACTTTGGGTTCGAGTTGTACTCTCCCTTTATTCTATGGATCATCTTTTCAGATTCGTATTTTAAATTATTATTCTCCATTATTTGAACATTTCCTTTTATGATATCACTAGTGTTTGTTTCTTTTTGAGCTTCTTAAATTTTTGGAACCTCAACCAAATTCCAGAAAAACACCATAAAATCCAAATTCAAATAAAATATATTACAATATAATTCAAAAAGCTTCACATTTTCAAACTCAAATTTTTGGGATGTTACAAACCTACCCCCCTTAAATGAATCTCGACCCCGAGATTCCGATAGAGCAGAAAGAATGGAGGTGGGTTATATTGGCTAGCAATGGGTTTCTGGGTGTTGCTCGACGTATAGTCCTTTTGCTTCACAGAGAGATGAAAATCTGCACAACAAGGGTTAGCACTTGGAGAAGTCAAAAGGGAAGAGAGAAAACCATGTTCTCTTGGATAGGTCGTAGACTTCCAAATTCTTGCTCTCGATGTTGTTGTCTTCACGTTATCGTAGAATGGAGTGGTTGCATCGTCTGTTGGACATATAGTTGTAGAATTTCATATTGATAGGTGGGTAGCAATTGTCCGTGCCCTAGGGATGGAGGACCTTAGCGATGCAGAGGTGACTATGGACATATCTTTATGGTGGTCTTTCACTCATATTGGAATCTCGCTCTTAGTCTTTAGATTTGTCTAAGCACGACCGTTTTAGCTACTAGTACATCTTGTAGTCTTCATTACCAGAAGATTTCTGGCCTTGCGAATCTCCTTGTACTAGTCTGATTAGCTCTAAGTCCAGGTTGTTGCAGTTCCAAGGATATACTTCGTAGTAGTTCTTTGGCAATTCTGTCTCTTCGTACTACCCCCTTAAATAAATGACAATTGTCATTATTCATCTATTGTATTCTTAGCTGTCTTGATCAACAACAGATTTGAGGAGAGTGCTGGTGGCAGGATTTATTTATACTCTATAGAGTGCACACGGAGGCTACCCTTCGCGTGTCTTATTTATACTCCGAAGAGTGCGCGCGGAGGTCGCCCTTCGCATATCTTATTTATACTCCATAGATTGCACGCGTAGGATACCCTCCGCATGTCTTATTTATACTCCGAAAAGTGCACGCGGAAGCTGCCCTTCAAGTGTCTTATTTATACTCTGAAGAGTGCGCGCGGAGGTCGCTCTCCGCGTCTTATTTATACTTCGAAGAGTGCATGCAAAGGTTGCCCCCTACATGTCTTATTTATACTTCATAGAGTGCACACGGAGACTGCCCTCCGCGTGTCTTATTTATACTCCGAACAATGCACGCGGAGGCCGCCCTCCGCGCCTTATTTATACTCCGAAGAGTACGTGCGGAGGTCACCTTCCGCGTATCTTATTTATACTCTGAAGAGTGCGCAAAGGTGCCATCCGCGAATCTTATTTATACTCCAAAGAGTACGCACGGAGGTCACCCACCGCGCGTCTTATTTATACTTTGAAGAGTGGACGGAGGTCGCCCTCCGCGCGTCTTATTTATACTCCATAGAGTACGCACGGAGGCTATCCTCCGGGTGTCTTATTTATACTCCATAGAGTGCACGCGGAGGCTACCCTTCACGCGTCTTATTTATACTACATAGAATATTGCATGTGGAGGCTACCCTCCACGCATCTTATTTATACTTCATAAGTGCACGCGGAGGCTGCCCTCCACGTTTCTTATTTATACTTCATAGAGTGCATGCACGCGGAGGCTGCTCTCCACGTGTCTTATTTATACTCTGAAGAGTACATACAGAGGCTGTTCTCCGTATGTCTTATTTATATTTCGAAGAGTAAGCGCGGAGGTTGCCCTTCAGAATGGTTTTTGCATTTGAGTTTAGATAACAGAAAATCAGCGGTTGGGCGCATGTCGTGTGTCGTTTGTTGTGAATTCCGATATGGAATTGTAGGTGACGTGGGGACTTTGTAGCGTATGGGAGTCTACTCGCTAGTTCGTGAGTTTCTCTCGTCTCAGGTTGTACGTCGTGGTACGCATAGTTAGAGGTGTCTTACCTTTGTGGAGTTCAACTAGAAGGAGGCGGCTGCCTTTCGTAGAGAGACATGCCAGCTACTTGATTTAATTGTAGCTTCATCCACAAGGAGCTTCAAATAGATTTCCATTCCTTTGAGCTGTTAGGTGCCAATTTGTAAGTGATTAACGAAATTAGGTGTAGTAATTAAAAATTTGAACAAACAAAAGGTACAACTCAGGTCGCTCCGGTACGCGCCTAGGTTAAACGCCGGCGGCCACTCAAATGACTCTGGGTCCAACGGCGCGTTCCCACCAGCCGGGTAGTCCGAGACGATCAACACGAAGAACAGGAACAACCAGCCGCCACCGGCGAAGAATGTGGTGACCGCGAACGCCAGGGACAAGAGGATGACCGACGGGAATGTGACGACGGCGTTGGCGAGCACGTAGGAGAGGCGGCAGTAGGCATTGTGCACCATCTCCCGGAGGTAGATGTGGCGCTCCTGCATGAACACCTACAGCACGTTGGCGCAGATGTAGAACATGGTGGACATGGCCATGGCGAAGAAGCCAAAGCGCTCCTGGACCCGCCGCTCGTCCTCCTATCTCTGGTGTTCGCGATCACTACGTTCTTCGCCGTCCGGCTCGCCGGCGGCAGCAGGTCATTCCTGTTCATCGTGTTGATCTCCTTCTAGGCGAGCAGCATCTTCATGACGTTCCTGTCCGCCATGGTGCCGCACATCATGCTGGGGTACACCGTCATAGGTGCCATCCTCACCTACTTCCTCCTATTCTCCGGCTTCTTCATCAACCGCGACCAATTCTCGGACTACTGGATATGGTTCCACTTAGGGGCGGATCCACACCCTGGGCAGGGTAGGCTTCAGTTCGGAGTGTGAAAAAAAAATCTAATGATAGTCTGGGTAAATTTAGTTCGGCCTGGGTAATATTTTTATGGTTCAGTTCAAATAGCTTAGATTATTCCATCACTGAGCCCGAAGCGTAACTAAATCTTGACTCCGCCACTGGTTCCACTTCCACTACCTATCCTTGGATGAATGGAGAGACGACGGGCAGGCAGGGAATGGAGAGCACGACGAGGCGTTCCATTTACAGACAATAGTTAACATGAAAAGTCCATATTAGCCTTATAAAAAATTAGATTTATAAAAAAAGTCTAGTATGCCATCATAAATCAATGGTCAAATTTAATTTGTAAAAGAAAAGCATAGAAGTACTCCTCTTTAATTTATATTGCCACCTTTTTACTTCCAGTAGAATGTGCTGTAAAAATTTCCTAAAAGAAATGTCACTCCCGTGCATGCATGCTACCGCTATACAAAGCTGGGGGGATTCCGGCCCCCCAGCGCATCCACGTCACGCCCCTGCGCTCGGCCGGCCGGCGCGTGGCGAGAGAATTCGCGTACGGCCGGCCGAGGTGATTTCCTCAGGTTTTTTGAAAATTACGTAAAGGTCCTTTTTCCTCGCGAATAGATCCCTGCAAGTTTTTTCCCATTAAAAAAATTTTTGATGGCGCCCCGCGGGTTTCCGAAATTACGTATAGGTCCTTATTTACTTACGTACAGGCCCTTACAAGTCCTCACTTTTTTACAAAAAACCCTTTGATTTTTCCGAAATTACGCATTTGTCCCTGGTTTTTTTTACGAAGCTCCCTGCGAATTATCGTCTCTTTTACTTTGGTCCACACGGTAGCTAGCGCGGCGTGCGCCGCGCTTATGCGGCTAGTATTTCCTACATGAGACCACAATATCCTTTTCTTGTTCCTTTTGTTACATGTCATCTTGTTAAGGTGGTTGCCATGGCAATGCTGTGATAATATGATTGCAGACATTGACAAAGCAACGAACTAGCTGTTGAATATCTAGTCAATTTTCGGCATATTTTAATCCAGAAATTCAGCATATAAAACATGACATAAACAAGCATGAGTGATCTATCATCGACGTATTTATATTCGCTAACGAATAAGCTAACAGAAACATCTATTAACATATTTATAGCGCACAGAAACAAATACACCAGAAAAGGTTTCGGATTATACCCTCGGGCGGGGCCAGTGCCGGAGACACCGGAGGCGCCGTTACCATCAGTCGTCATGATGGCCTATTCGATGTAGTCGATCAAGGCGTGATGCAGGAAGATGTTCGCAGTGCAGTCCCGCGAACGATTCACCACCAGGAAGAAGACGTCGCAGATTGAGTAGTCGCGCTGATGCGCTCCCCAAAAACTTGATCGCCCGCCTACCCGTGCAGGTACACAAACGGACGAAGTTCCGGAGGTCTACTCGCCCAGAAACTTGTGCGCGCAAGGTTCTGGACCGGAGATTGCAGAGGCGAGCGAGCGAGCGCGCGTGTGTAATGGCTCTCTCCAATTCCACAAGGGGGTTACCACATTCCACCTTTTAAAGTGGTGTAACTCCCATTCAATTCTCCATATGGGACTAAACAATTTTCTACCTAGCATTAGTTGTGGGCCTAGGAATTTCATTTGATTAATTGCTAAATTAAAATGGGTCAATCCCAATTAATCCAACACTAGCTAGGGACACCTCCTCACAACAACTGTGTCCCTCCTCGCAACAACTGCATGCTCAGCTCACGCCCGTCCACCTCTCTGCCGGATTATTATAAGGTTATATGTACCATCATCGATGTTAAACCCAACAGGTCGAAACTACACGAGAGACGAGGGAACCTGCATGCACGCATGTGAGACCACGAGTAAATCAACAGCTGATTAAGACAATTAATGGACACATAAGTCAGTCAGCATAGCCTGCGTCTGACCTGAAATAAATTAAGGATCGATGCATGATTAGTTGTTTAACTACGGCGATTATCACGCAGTACTAGTTGAAAAGGTTCAAGAAGCAGGACGGCAAGATGGACGAGCAACATGACCATCATTGTGCGTTAGCGCACTGCGCACGCAAGACCACAATATCTTTGTCTTGTTCCTTTTGTTACATGTCAACTTGTTAAGGTGGTTGCCATGGCAATGCTGCGATAATATGATTGCAGACATGACAAAGCAGCGAGCTAGCTAGGGACACCTCGCAACAACTGCATGCTCAGCTCACTCCCGTCCACCTCTGCCGGTTTATTATAAGGTTATTATAGTAAGGATGGCCTCCACCTAAACCCATCTGATCGGCTTGGAGGTTATAGGACCCAGTGAGATATATATAATGACATATATGCCCCTCTAGGGGTGCATGACTGTAAGGGTAGTATTGTAATCATGCTTTATGGAGATATATATACGTGCACCCTGAACATGGAGAGGGGATAAGCATAGTTCATCCATCGTAACCACTCTACTACTCTCCTAGTTTACTGTTTGACCCTAGCCACAACAGTTGGCGCCGTTCGTGGGGACAATAGAGAGCAAGCTGTGGACTTTGAGAGGTGATGACACCCAAAAAAGCATCGTTGGCAGCGAAAGGAAAGTGGAGCATGACGGCAGCGGTAGCGAATGCCAGGGCCTCAGGTGGTAGGCTGTCTGCACCAACCCTTGGGGCCAGCGTTGAGAGCAATGTTGGTGTGGCGAATGCCGGTGTCAACATCCGCATGCGTACGATTAGCCACCACAAGGATCGCCTGGGCGTGGCGATCGGCCCTGTTGATAGTGCGACACCAACCCCGTCAGTGGCATCCATGTCAGTGGGATCATCGACGCCGACACTCGTGCCGGCATGCCCAGTGACCCCGGATCCGATGTAGGGGTGACAGGTGGTCCTGATGCTCGCGTCGGGCTCGTCATCGACCTTGCAGCCAATCGCACCAATGCACCAAACAGCTCCGACGAGCAAGTCGTTATCGCCAGCAACCTCACCGCGCATGCCTTCGCTCAAGCAGGTGCGGCCGCCCCAGCAATAGAGAGCACTCTGATGGCGGCCCTCGGAACATTGCAGCGCGAGCTAGCAGACCTCTGAGGGGTCATGCAGGAGATGCAAGATGCTCGAAGTCAGCAAATGCCACCGGCAACGGTGGTGGAGGTCACACCCAACCGAGCAGGCAGCCATGATGCCCCCACCTCTGGTCGCAACATGTGCTGGCCTGTAGCAATCGGCGTAGCCTGAAGACTTCAAGTTCCCAATTATCAAGCTATACAAAGGCGATACGATCCTAGGGAATTTGTTCGAGTGTACAAGACGGCCATCGAAGCCGCCGGTGGAGATGACTCCAATCGTAGGCAACGTAAGGCCCAAGGGCCATATATGTCTTCGACATCGAAGGTGGGTCCAACGATAGCACCCCTGTTGGCCGGGGTCGCAGAGGTCGGGGGTGTGGACAAGGCCGGGCTGTGAAGATGGAGCGTGCGGCGAGGGGGAGCGCCAACAACACAGGCTTTGCTGCGAAGTGCATGGCTACAGTGACCACCTTACTCGAACATGCCCTACCATCACGATGCTTCGCCAGAGCATCACCAGGGACAGAGCCTTGGAAGCGAGAACCCCAGCGGTGGCCCACGTGGAACAGCCCTTGGAGGACCTTCTACGGATACAGCCCACTGAGGGAGGGCAGCGCCGCATCATACACATCATATCCAGAGGTTCGTCACTGGAATTTTCATCTGAGCGATAGCAGAAGGCTTACGCTTGTCAATTGCATCACGTGGCGGCATATCCTGCCTAGGTGCCTCCAACCTGGGCACAAAATGATATCACCTTCACAATCTCGATGCGGACGTAGTTGACTTTCCACACAAAGATCCTCTGGTGATCCAGGTCGCCATCGCAGGGTGTGATGTTAAGCACATTCTGGTCAACAGGGGTAGCTCTGCCAATATTTTATTCGTGGGAGCCTTCGACCAAATGGAAATCCCCCGAAGTAGACTAGGGCCTCCGGGGTTCCCGCTCCAGGGTTTTGGGGGTCAACCACTGAAAGCCCTGGACCAAATATGATTACAGGTGTCCTTCGGATAGGGTGATCAAGCAAAAAGCAAGGACATCACCTTCGACGTCGTCGATCTTCCCTACCTGTACAATGCTATCCTGGGACACCCGATCCTCAACTCCTTTGGGGCGGTCCTACACCCAACTTCCTCTGCATGAAACTTCCAAGTCCGTAGGGCATCATTACCGTGTTCAGAGATCGAGACCTCGCCCACCGGATAGAACTCAATGCGCGAGGCCCCCTCTGAAAGGTACACACCATCAGAGACACCCTCAGCGCAAGTGCGCCCTCCGCCGCGGGGTGGACGCCCAAGCCCAGGTCGGATGGCGAAGTCAAGAGAATCTCTTTGCATACTGTCTACCAACAAGTCTCCATTGGCGAGGACCTCCCTTTATAGGTTGAGCAGGACCTGCTCCACGTGCATCGCTTCGCGTGGTCGCCAGCTGACATTAAGGGGATGGATCGCGCCATCATTGAGCATAGCCTCGTAGTTCGCCCTAACGCTAAACCAGTTAGACAAAAGATCCGGCGCATGTCCCTCGAGCGCCAGTAGGCGGCCAAAGCAGAGGTCACGAAGCTACTCTAGTCCGGAGTCATCGTGAGGTGCAACACCCGGAGTGGTTCGCGAATCCAGTGCTGGTCAAAAAAGCCAGTGGTGCATGGCGTATGTGCGTCAATTTCATCGCGCTCAACAAGGCATGTCCAAAGGACAACTACCCGCTTCCTCACATAGACCAACTAGTGGATGCCATGGCAAGGTGCGAGCTAATGAGCTTCTTGGATGCATACTTCGGCCATCACCAGATCCATATGGCTAAGGACAACATAGTTAAGACAAGCTTCATAATTCTGACAGGCATGTACTGCTTCGTCAGAATGCCCTTTGGCCTCAAGAATGCGGGAGGCACGTTCACACACCTGGTGGCCCTAGCCCTTGCCTCCTAGCTCAGAAGGAACGTCAAGGCTTACATTGACGACGTGGTCGTCAAGACCAGACAACTCGCCTCCAATGGCCAAGACCTCCAGGAAACCTTCGACAACCTCCAGCAAATGGGCATCAAGCTCAATCCAAACAAATGCGTCTTCAGCGTGCAAGCTGGAAAGCTGCTCGGCTTCTTAGTGTTAGGATGAAGGATACAAGTGAACCTTGACAAGGTCGATGCAATCCTCTCCATGGAGCCGCCCAAGACGACAAGAGAGGTCTAGAGGCTCATCGGCCGCATGGCCACGCTGAGTTGGTTCCTATCCAGGGCGGCCGAGAGAGACCTTTCGTTCTTCAGAACCCTTCGCTGATGCGACGGGTTTCATTGGGACAAGGGGTGCACGAGGGCCTTCAATGACCTCAAAAAGCATCTTGCAAGCCTTCCCATCCTAGTCGCCCTGACACTAGAGGCTTCGTTGTTGTTGTACCTCACGGCTACGACAATAGTAGTCAGCGTAGTCCTTGTCCTTGAGGAGGGATCCCTTCAGCGACCAATGTACTTCATCTCCGAAGCCCTTTAGGGCGCCAAGACAAGGTACACTGAACTGAAAAAGTTGGCCTATGCCCTTGTCATGGCCTCGTGGAAGCTCCACCATTACTTTTTGGCTCATCACATCACCATGCCCTCTTCATTCCCTTTGGTGGAGATGTTACACAATAAAGAATCCACGGGCCACATTGGCAAGTGGGCAGCCGAGTTTGCGCCTTTCTCCTTGACATACGCTTCGTGAACGGCCATAAAGTCTCAGGTCTTGGCGAACTTCCTCGCCGAATGGACCCCACCAGTTCAGCCACAAGCCCAACTACCAGTAGACCTAGTGTGGAGCCTCCACACTAACGGAGCCTCCGGTGCCGGGGTGGGTGTAGTGATCACTATGCCGGAGGTCCATCGCCTGCTATACTCGGCACGCCTTGGGTTCCCGACGACAAATAACACAGCTGAGTATGAAGCGCTGCTCTTTGGCCTCGCCAAGCTCAAGGTCCTCGGCGCACGAAGGGTGCTCGTGCACACCGACTCGCACTTGATTACAGGGCATGTCGACAAGTCTTACTAAACCAAGGACCCCGACCTAGCCAAATATCTAGCCGCGGTAAGGGTGAAGGAGTGCCATTTCTTGGGCATCACGATGAAAGCTATTCCGCGGGTGAACAATGACCACGCCAATGCACTCGCCAAGGCTACCAGTCAACAGATCCCTCCGCCCGCAGGGGCATTCAACAAAGTTCTAGTCACCGCAGTTATCGAGCATGACAAGCGTGATACAGCCCTCATCCACCAAATCGCCCAGCAACGCGATTAGCGGGAGCCCATCTACGGCCTTCTGCAGGGTATAGCCGAACTAGATGATCCTCTTGAGCTGCGGTGGCTACAGCATTACGCCAGGTCCTTCGAGGTCCTGGACAGCGTTTGCACCCCGCTACTGCGATGCCTTTCACGCAGCGAGGGACAACGGCTCCTCGCCAAAATTCACGCAGGGCTTTGTGACTCACATATTGCATTGAGATCTCTCGTTAGCAAGGCATTCAAGCAGAGCTTCTATTGGCCAACGGCCATTGCGGATGCGCATGACCTCGTGCTCCTGTGCCAAGGCTGCTAGTGGATGGGAAGGGTCATTCACAAACGTCCCACTAATTTGCAGCCCATCCCACTGGTATGGCCACTAGCGCGGTGGGGCATCGACATCGTAGGACCACTCCCACATGCCCCAGAGGACCTACGATTCGTCGTAGTCACCCTTGACTATTTTTCAGGTGACTTGAGGCAGTCGTGCTCACCAAGGTAACCTCCGCAGCGGTGCAGCGGTTCCTCTGGCAGAATATCATTTGCCACTTCGAAATGCCTAGGGAGATCACTGTTGACAATGGCTTGCAATTTGACTCCGCATCCTTCAAGGCGTTCTACGATCACATGGGCATCATGCTCCGATACGCCTCAGTCGGACACTCATAGTCCAACGGGGCGGTCGAGCCGGCAAACGGTGCAATCTCCATCGGGGTCATGAAATGCTTCGTAGGTCTCCCGAAAGGCAAATGGCTGGAAGAGCTTCCCAACATACTCTGGTTTCTCTGCACAATGGTCACGCATCCGATAGGGTTTACGCCGTTCAAGCTTCTCTTTGGTGACAAGACGGTCACGCTTGAGGAAATCAAAGCCGGTTTAAGGAGAGTCCTCAGTCAGGCTCCAACTGAAGAGCAAGTGCTATCTCTGGACCTCCTCGACGATGCACAAGTCAGCGCCATGGAGCACGTCGTGAAATATGCACGCCGAACAGCACATGCAAACGATCGCACCATCTACTCGTGGGAATTCCCAGCGGGAGACCTTGTCCTCAAAATAGCATTGCACGCGGTGATAGTGGGCAAGCTAGAATCCAAGTGGGAGGGCCCCTACATGATCATAGTGGCTCTACAGCACGGAGCATATCGTCTCGCATCTCTGGAAGGATGAAGTTTCCGCCACACATGGAATGCAGATCGCTTGCGGCGATATTATGTGTAGAGGCGGATGGACACCCAGCCTACTGCTGGCATCATACCATGTGTAATAGCTCGTCCACACAAACGGAAAAAATAAATAAAGCACACTATTCATGAAGACACCCGTGTTTCATACCATGTGTAATAGCCTGCCACGCAGAGGCTACCTCCGCGCACACACTTCAGAGTATAAATAAGATGCGCGGAGGGCTACCTCCGTGCACACTCTTCGAAGTATAAATAAAATACGCGGAGGGCTACCTCCGCACTCACTCTTCGGAGTATAAATAAGGCATGCGGAGGGCGACCTCTGCGCGCACTTTTCGGAGTACAAATAAGATACACGGAGGACGACCTTCGCGCACAGGTAACCTCCATGTACACTCTTCAGAGTATAAATAAGACACAACTCACGCACGCCACCAAATATAAGGGCCATAGCTGCCGACTCGACTGTAGGATAGGCCTGGCCGAATCCTCCCTAAAACTCGTGCACACATCTCCTAAACTTCTTCTAGTTGAACACATCACACCTTTGCTAATAAAACTAGTCCGGTTTTTAATAGGATGCTGGTTTTGTAAAGAACTCCCTAAAACCAAATTGTGCTTATGAGGGGACACAAAAATATGGAACCGGTATTTAATAGGATACACTTACAACTCGGACACAAAAATAAAAGACAAGCACGCGGATTCCAAAGGATAAGATTTCTTAACCCTAATCAAATCTGGATCGATATGGAACCGACTTGGAATTTTCTTTCTATCTTCTGGGCTTCCGAGTCCATTTCCTGATTTCGTTCGATAGTTACACAAATAATGCAGCAGCACACATGCACCTTAACCCCTATTTCTCCCGGCCTTTCTTGTTTTACAGTTGAATTATATCTCTTTGGCGCTGTACCCTTTCCATTCATGCACAGCGATTATACCAACGCATGTGTAGAACTGATGCAGACGATCAGAGGGAGCGAATAATTCCTGAACTTTCTCTCTAAGGTATGAAAAGTATTTACTCGAATGACTATGATAATCACCAAGTTCATATCACACAATATGGTTATGCAAACCAAACCTAGAAACAAGAACCAACAAAATCAACCTATTTCACAAGCCCGATTAGACCACTGTTGATGGGCCGGTCTGATCGTCGGCTTGTGACTGGTCACACCAGCTGGCCGGTCACACCGCAGGTCTAAGGCCGATCTAACCAATTCCCAAACCTGAACACCTCTCGGGACAAAATATCAAATTACAAGAACTTACTCAAATTCTATCAAAACACTTTCAAATTTTGCATGAGACTTATTCAAGATAACAAGAACCTAAATCAATCAAGAAACACAAGGATCTTATGCTCAATTTCACCTAATTGAATATAATCGGATCAAGTTCATAAGAACACCAAAAATCATAAATCTCAAATTACTTCTTGTTGTGAGGATATAAGACATGAGATTTTTCAAAACTATTTTTGCATGTCCTAATAAGGCAATTTAACCAAAAGATTGGGCTAGAGCTCCCACAAAGCCAAAATTACAAATCTAGCTCAAGAATAAGAAAAGCCAAGTAAGAACACAAACAAAAACATAATTGAGGCAAAGGTTTGATCTATTTCAGCGGATGATGAGATTTACATACTCATAAATGTTTACAAGGTGCAGCCAAAACACCACCCTTTTCTTTCTCAAGACCTCTCTCTCATACAACCATAGAAGGAGAGAAGGTAGTAGAGCAAAACCAAACCTTAGAATCCTTGAGACTACTACATCCTCTCCTCCCCTCTAAATTATCTGCACAACCCTTAATAGGTCCAACCCATTAAGATTACAAGGGAAACCCATCAACACTGTAAACACGAGTTTTACACACTCACACATGCTTATCAAAGCATTTATAAGACTCAACTCGCTAACTCTTTAGCGATTGATTCACTTGTCGAATCTAGCTCCCCTTGACATAAACCACTCCTCCTTTGTGCCTCTTTGTATCGTGGTTTTGATCAAGGAACCAACCCAGTATTTGGCCAACTATCAAAACACCCATGACGAAACTTCTGGGAATATTCCCTTGACTCCATCTTCATCTCAAAACATTTTACTTACTTTGATACACAACTCATAATACCCAATGACTAGTTGCCACGTCTTCATGCATTTGGACTCACCTCAAATCGTCTCTACGTACATTGACCTTATCACTTAGAGAACCACATGAACCAACTTACATCTTCACAATCCTTGCCTTCTCTGTGCTTCCCTCTTGAGTCACTTAGTCTCAGCCAGATTTACACGACCACTTGGACCTTAGCTCTTTCGCCTAGTCCGGGTCTATTGCCGTTGCTGCCACGTCCTCCAAGCCACCTGCACATTCAAAGGCCAAGCAACCATAACGAGTATAAGTTCCATGCACTTGAGTAACATTAGTTAAAACCATGCATCATATAATACAACACAAACCTTTATGGCTCCCAAGCCATGAACCGATCTCAAACTAACTCAGCTCAACTCACCCTAATTTCTATCCATAGTCATCGGTCTGATCACTCTCCTCACGTTGGTTGAACCGCCTCGGTCAGGCCGCCAACCACTGGCCGGTCTGACCGGCCACCCGGTTTGGCCACATTTTCAATACAAGTCACACCGGCCAACTCCTCCGGTCCGACCGCTAACCATGGCTGATCCGATCGCATGTGACCAACACCAAAAACATGTTCTCTAAAAAAAGCAGCCACCAACTAGAAATTGGTCATATTGTCCCCCAAAATCTGATCACATCTAGCCACCAATTGTACAGTCATTCCAGGGCCAATTCGATTGTTTCCTCCAAGCAGTCCGATCGATCTCCCCAGCTAGAACTGCCCCGTCGTCCACGCGCTGCACTAACACATGTCCCAAATTACTAACATGTATTTCCCCATACACACGGGCAATCACTTTCATGTTTTCTCTTCGACAGCCAGCCTCCCTCTTGAGAGCTTCTTTTTTCTTCTCTCCTTGTGATAAAATAGAAAATTAACTTTGGATTGTGGTTTAGGATCACAAACCAAAATTATAGGGCTCGGCGGTGCCGTATCATTTGCGGTCATAAATGTTACCTCGATATCATACACTTCATGGTACTAGATGTTAGTGATATACCCTAGAGGCAATCATGGAGATGATTTTATCACTTCTATATTTATGATCTTTCTAAATAATATATTATTTTATCCCTTGAATAAAAATATTTCATATTGATCAACAAATATGTGCTTGTTCATGGAACTTTTTATTCATGTTTTGATGTTATTCTAAATTATCCCTAATCTTATCTTATTATGTGGGACAATTATGATTTACAAATCAGCACATGTATTAATTGATGATCATGTTCCACGGATCATGGATATGAGATATCAAATCAATAATGTAGACACATGTTAGAAAACATGATGTTGGATTGACCCACCATAAGACACTGTGGGAATTGTTATATTCTTAAGTATCATCAGTTGATCTCAAATATAGTGTATGTAAGATCCTTAGACCTAACACTGTCATGGTTTCCTACATATGTAATAGTTTACTTAGGGGTTACTAAATACTACTTCGTGACTGGGTACTCATAAAGGTAGCTTTCGGGTTTACTATAAAACATGCGAAGGAATATGAGCGATCAAGATAGCATTTACCCCTCCTATATAACAAGAGAGATATCTCTGGGCCCCTTGATGTGGTTTGATTAAGGAAGTGCATGGCCATGCCAAATATGATTGAGGAGTCAATTACAACTGAGTAATCCACTATAAGTTCAAGTGCAGGATCGAGCCATCATAGGATGGCACGTTTCTCACCTTGAGTTTGATCTGGTATCATGAGGCAAAGGCATTGATAAATAAGCACTATATAGGTTCGTTCAATATGATCTTTATGTATTTTTAGGAGTTGTTATGTCTTTCTATGGACCGTTACCGACTTATGGAACGAAAAAGAGTTTTCGACCCATGGCCAAATATAATGAACATAGAGAGTCACACACTTAATGGGTTGGAACGATAAGAGTCCGAATGATAGTTTCCAAGTGGGATTCGATCTCTGCTTGTATCGGATAAGGATATGATTGGAGGATATACAAAGAGAGGTGTGGGGCTGAAGGAGGTATCCCAAAAACACGCCCGTCGAAACCCCAGCCGCTACCTCTCATAACCCCTGTTGTGCACACTGGTACTAGCACGTCAACGCACGGTGTTCCATCTTTGGACATGTGGACTTCGGTAGAGATGTTGCTGCGACTGCGGCTCTGATCGAGACGATCATGAGGAGGAGACGATTGGCCGGAGGACGATCGACTACTATCACTACTCCGATGCACTATTTATTGAATCAGCCAGTTCAACTCTACTTCTATTGCACTACATGTCAGTGGTAATGATCCCTGATCTCTTACTCACGTAGATTTTTTATTTACGCGATAGAAAATTTTAATCTACGCTAGTGTAGCCCACTCGTATTGCAATACCAGATGGTTCGCAGGAGAGATTATTACGGCGACCTAGCTCTGTGATCATCAGCATTATCTAAACATTATCTCGACATCACACACTTCATGGTACTAGATGGTTCGCAGGAGAGATGATTACGACCGGCGACCTAAGCTTTGTGGTCATCAGCATATTCTCGATATATCATTTTTAACATTATCTCGATATATCATTTTCGCGTGTCGTAGTATACTAATATGGATCAGATCGCTTTTCAGTTGTCCTTCTAACGGAGCTGCATTAACTAGTGTATATATTAGTGGTGGAATGCCTCTGGTAATAGTTTCTTGTAGCATATATGAGCAACTGATGGTTGGGTTCATTTGTTCTCTGGATAGTTGCATTGCATCTTTGGTGACACAGCTGAGGAATAGTGTTAGCTAGGAAAACAGACAAGTAGAAATACATATATATGCTATCTTGTATGATACGATGACATGTAATTTTCATAGCATAATGTTACTACTAACCACACCATCGTTACAAGGTGGAGTGCCCGCTCTCTAACCGTTTACTTGTATTTAGAGCGTTGGCTGACAGCGTGTGGCCTAAGTGGACAAACCCAGCTCTAGCTAACTGTAACACCACCTTATTTACGGAAAAAAATTCTATGCAGCGGTGCCGCACTACGCAGCTCGTGCGACACCGCCGCAGCTGCCGCCGCGTGTCCGATCTCCTCAGCGTAACGAGCCAGCGTCCTCCTCAGCTCTGAGCCGCAGCAGCCAGGAAACAGAGACTCACATGAAGAACAACCACGAACTCACGTACGCGAAAGAAGTCTGTATTGCTGCACTGAATGGATTCCTTTGCTGATTCCATGCACATATTTATACAAGAACTTTACAACGCGGTTACTCCCGGCAGTTCACGCAGAAGAGTCGCGTTGCCTGCTTTTACACGGATGCGTTGCGTCGTTTCGGCAACCAGCGTATACAGTTACGTATAGATGAACAGTACATACGTGTGAACAGTACCATGCACGGGATTTATCTATCAAATGAGCAGTCTACGCGGGCGCGCGGCGTGGTGTTACAGGCGTCATATTAGCAGAGACCCTGAACACTGCTTCTCTGATGTAAACAGAGAACAGGAGGATAGTGTCCAGAATTTCAGAACAACAGAGCACGCAAGAATTCAGAAAACCGAACGAGGACGCCCAGAATCTGAACCGAGCGACACTATTGGTTTTACGGCAAAGTACTGAATTTTGGTGGAAAGTTCAGAGAACAAATTCTCTCGATTGTCTTACTGAATGTCTCAACTAAAGTTTCTGAATACCTTCAGAATACATGCAAGACTGTAACAGAATGCTAAATACACTAGCACATAACTCGGATCACAGATCCACTAAAAATGGGAAATAGACTTCGTGCAACTGCTGACACTTCTTCGGACGCCAAACTGCTGATACTTCTTCAGACTTTGCTTCAGCGGCTCACAACAGATATAAGTCCAAAATCTGAAACATATATGTTTCTTAAATCTCCAAAACAATGGAAATAGTAAATTACAGTCTCATGTCAATAAACAATTATGAAAGCACTACTACTCCTTAAAAATGTAATTTTCGAGCAGCTGAGGCATCTTGATCAAGTCCAAGTAAAAGACTTGTATATTCTCCATGGATCGAAGGAGCAACCATGGCAGAAAAATCCCCATGCATATCAACACCAACATTTGCATCAAAAGAGCCCTATTAAAAAATGAAATTATTCAGACCAGGTGCAGCTAAATGAATTATTGAAAGAGATTAATGAGCCAATGTCATTAGTCTTACAATCAATTCATCTGGAGCTTGTCCCATTTCTCCATTGCCTGCTGATTTCTTTGGATCTTCTCCTTTAGATTTCACATATAAAAGGAAAGCAATATTACTGGCTAAAATTGATATGTAAGAAAGCCATTTTTAAATGAGCAGCACTACCTTTTTCTTAGCAAAGCATTTGCAGTCTTCCCTTTCTTCTTTTCCAGTACAGTTTTTGATCTTTTATTCTTTGGACCTTTTATGATCGGAGGAACTCTAATTGATACTTTACCGTTTAATATGTCTCCAACACATTCATTAGAACTTTGAGAAACCTCATAAGCTTTGGATTTTATTTTGCTCAGTGAATTATCTGCTTCTAGGTCCAACTTATCTATAGCATTTTCCAAATCATCAAGAAGTTCTTTTGAAACTGAGCACTTCAATGCAACAGATGTCGCCCGAGAGATACGCGCGCATGTGTTCTCAAAGTTTCTTGTCACTTCTTTGTTTCTTCTAAAAGTAAAACCCTCTTTTTGCATGGTTTGTCCACCTATTTAGTATGTACTGAGTTGGCAAGATAAAAACCTCATTGATATTAAAGACTCGGAGAGCATGCTTGCACAATATACCTATTAGACATGTACATATACTTTAGCAAAATATATTGTGAACTAGTACAAGTTTAAACTGTTCATACATACCAATGCATTCATACTTATGACAAGAACATGTTATTGTCTTATCCTCGAGTTGAAAACAACTATTGCTTCATCTTGAAATTCCATAGGCATCACCTTATAAGTCGATCGACCCTTGAATTTAAGAATTTGCATGAGAAAAAATTGCTCTTTAAATTGTTCCTCAAATTCTTAATAAAGCCTTCTTGTATACGATTCAAATGCAGTCTTCAACATTGGTAAATCTCGGATACAAGTGATCGGGGTAGAGTGTCGTGATTTGTAGTCTGCATCCAACTCATTTTCACGAAGACTCGTGGCACACTTGTCACATTCTTCTAGGAGTTCAGACAGAGAAAGCTTTCTACGAAACCTTTTCTTAAAAACATTATTCATACCTTCACTTCTTTGAGTCGATGTCATATCAGCAGTAAAAGAATCACGGAAGACAGCAGCCCAATGAACCCGCAACTCATATAGGTTTTGCAACCATGAATTCCCCTCAAGTTTATAACTACTCAACAACTCATGCCATTTCTTGTCAAAGCATGCCACAGACCTTTCTTCATAGACGCAACTCTTAAAGTCGGCAAGAAACCGAGGATGATTAGCAATTACATGACTAAGATGTTTAGCAGCATTCTGATAAATGTGCCATAAACAAAGACGGTGCCTTGTGTTTGGAAATACAATCCGTATTGCTGCTGCCATGGCAGCACATTGATCTGTGAAAATTGTGCTAGGATGCTTGCCTGACATTGCTGTTACAAATGTGTTAAAAAGCCAAACAAATGATTCAATGGTTTCACTATATAATAGTGCAGCTCCAAACATAATTGTCTGCTTATGATGGTTGGTTCCAAGGAGGGGAGCAAAAGGCATTTCAAACTTGTTAGTCTGAAATGTGGTGTCAAAAGATATAGCATCACCAAAGCATGCATAATCCATGATAGCTTGACCATCTGCCCAAAAGAAATTAGTTATCCTACCATCCTCCTCATCTACTTGTATGGCATAAAAAAAAGGTAGGGTCATGTAATTGCTTGTTCTTCAAGTACTCCAATAGCGTCTGCATATCATTGGATGGCAAATATTTCTTACGCTCACGGCCAATCAAATTATTGCAATCCATCCGCGAGAATGGTACATTCTCAGATCCTCCATACCACTGCTTGAAAAACTCATACACTTGGGCTGTTGTATTCCAGCTTCTCGTATTTGACCAATTAGATGTTTATCTGCCTCTATAATGCGCCGTTGAGACCTTAACATGTGTGTCTTATTTGGACTAGCAAGATAGTGATTGTGTTCAAGCACAACCTTTTGCACTGTCCAAATTCCCTCACGACTTATGCTGAATTAAACACGAGCATTGCAACACGTCCTTGTAGTAGCATTTTCTTTTGAAGTTTCATGTGATGAGTGCCTACCTCGTTCTCCTTGGTTGCTGCAAACTATATGCTTCTGATATATAGTTTTGTCGGGTCTCAGCCTTGTGGTGCTCTTTCTAATACTAAAACCAATATTTGCAGCATATGAATTGTTCATATCATATGCATCGTTCTCTGATTTGAAAGACATTCCAACTTGAGGTACAATTGCAGATTGAGCATGCTTATTATCCATCTACAATATAATGAGAGAAATTCTAAACGAATTACAACCACAATTCTAAATGAATTCTAGACATTCCAAGCATTTTTTTTTGCAATTTGCAACTGAACCTTTTACTACTGGTGAAAAGGGTGAAGAAATGATTCTAGTGTAGTGCGCTACTCTTCCGCCCTTGTAGATCATCAGAGAGGTCACAGTGATGATTCGGAGGCGCGCGCGTACCTTCTGGGCGAGCCGTCCATTTGGTTGACTGTTCTGTGTTTGTTTTGCTCCTCGTTGACAAGGCAATGGATTGTTTGTTACGCTGAGGAAGCCGACGGTTCAAATTCCTGTGTAGCCGGCTGCTGCGGCTCAGAGCTGAGGAGGACGCTGGCTCGTTACGCTGAGGAGATCGGACACGCGGCGGCAGCTACGGCGGTGTCGCACGAGCTGCGTAGTGCGGCACCGCTGCATAGAATTTTTTTTCCCTTATTTACCATCGACTAAAGCAGCCAAAACATGTACTATATGTGATACATGCGTGCAGTGTGGTGCAGCTGTGCATGAACTAGTAGGCCATCGTAGGCTCTCACATTTACGCACTGCTCGGAGCAATGCGAGTTGTTGGGTAGAGATGCAGCTTAGTGCGCTTACTGGCGATCAATCCAGCTGCCTCCCACATGTCCATGTCCTTGGGCTGCATCCCATCGGGCAGCTGCCAGTCGAAGTGGTAGAGAAGGCTGGCGAGCGCGAGCTCCACGTTGGCGATCCCGAGGTTTGTGCCCGGGCACATCCTACGGCCGGACCCGAATGGGAGGAACTCGAAGTTGGTTCCCTTGTAGTCGAGGCCGCCGTTCTCGAACCTCTCCGGCTTGAACTCCTCGGCGTCGTCCCAGTACTTGGGGTCCCGGCAGATTCCCCACACGTTCACGAGCACCGACGTGCCCTTGGGAACGTCGTAGCCCATGACCTTGCACGTCTCGCGGCACTCCCGGGGGAGCAGGACGGGCAGCGGGCAGTGCAGCCTCAGCGCCTCCTTGATCACCAGCTTCAGGTAGGTCAATCCGGCGAGGTCGTCCTCGGTGATCCTGCTCTTGCCCTGGAAGGCCTCCCGCAGCTCCGCCTGCGCCTTCGCCATCACCCTCGGCGTCCGCATGAGCTCCGCCATGGCCCAGTTCAGCGTCGTCGTCGACGTCTCGCTGCCCGCCCCGAACAGGTCCTAGAACCACCATCACATGCATGCGATTAAAATTGCATCATTGTTATAGTAGTTAGTTCGCTTAGTTGGAGGCTAATGCTGCTAATTTGTTGCATGAATGCATTGCATGCTTAGTTAAGCAGATGCCGGGATCGATGGAACTTACAAACATGAGGACGAGGATGTCGCGATTGGTGATCGTGCCGCCCTCCTTCTGGAGCCTGAGCAGGACGTGGAGGAAGTCCCCGTGGCCGGCGGTCTCGTCGCCGCGGTCCATGGATTCCAACCGATCTTGGATGATCCGCTCTAGGATTCGCTGGATCCTGTCGCGGCAGGCGAGCGCCCTGCGCGGGGCCGAGCCCAACATCTGCATGAGCTTGGAGGACGGGAACATGTCGGCGGCGGTCAGCACCGTCGTCTGCCGGACTAGAGTGTCGAAGGCGCGGAGGTACTCGTCCTGGTACTTGCACCGGCTGCCGATGGACTCCCTCACGAAGGTGTCGTTGATGAAGTTCGCCACACTCCTGGTGAGGTTCACGGCCTCGCCGGCGGCGGCGGACGCGGCCAGGTCCTGCATGAGGCGCGCCACCTCCTCCTCTCGGATGCTGCGGAGCGACTGCACCCGCGCGACGCTGAGCAGCTCCAGCACGCAGATCTTGCGGAGCTGCCGCCACCGCTCGCCGTATGGCGCGAAGACAAGGTCGTTGGCCTCGAAGGTGGCTACGCTGGTGGTGGCGTTCAGGTGCCTGGTGGCGAACGTGAGGTCGGACGTCTTGAGGATCGCCTGCGCCGCTTCCGGGGACGACGCCACCAGTGTCGGCACCTCGCCGAGCCAGAGCAGCATGAGCGGCCCGTGCTTCTCCGCGAGCCCGCGCATGGCGCGGTAGATGCTGTGGCTGGTGATCAGGTGGTGGGCGCTGCCGAGCACCGGCAGCGTCCACGGCCCCGGGGGCAGGTTGAGCCTCGGCTTCGCCGCGGAAGGTTTAAGCTTGGAGAGGACGATGAGCAGCACGGACACACCCAGAGCAAGCAGCACCTTCACTACCTCCATCGTGTGTACAAACTAGTTTTGCAATACGTGCGATTTGCTACTTTGTGCTAGCTCGATCGGTGTGGTAAGCAAGGTTTCAAATAGCCGGCTAAGACATTTAGCGGATGGGTTCCGCAGAGGTTACAAAGGCTATAGCGGGCTATAGCCTCAAATAGCCTCATTTAGCGGATTAGTAAAAGTATATGTAAAAAACTCAGAATTCAATGTTTTATGCACATACAAGCATATAATCAAGGATATTTTAGCATACAAAAACATTCATAGCAGCAAATAGTGAGGCATAGTCGCGGGCGGCGGCGGCTGGGCGAAGTCGCGGGAGCGCGCTGTGCGGGAGTGCGCGCGGTCAAGCGGCGACGCGGCCGGGCGGCACGGGCTCGAGGCGTGGCGGCGGCGGCGGCAGCACGGGCTCGGGAGGCGTGGCGGTGGCGGCACGGGCGGCACAGGCGTGGCGGCCTGGTGACTGGTGTGAGGCTGTGAGCGGCGGTGGCTATAGCAAGAGGCTAGGGTTACGCTTACGCAGCACAGAGTTTGGGCCAGACGGCCAGCTCCGATTCGGCCCACTTTAGGTTTTTTTTCCTCCTTAGCGGGCTAAATAGCAGTCCATTTAGCGGATTTAGCAGGCTAAATCCGGCTAATAGCGGCAAACACTGTTTGGCGCCAAAATTGAATTCTCTTAGCCCTTAGCCTTCCCAAAGGCTAAATCCGGCTATAGCGGTGGCTATAGCCAGCTATTTGAAACCTTGGTGGTAAGACATGTTTTGCTAGGCTTGATTTATATGCCGCGCTCTGAGGCGTTGCCGTCGCCGAGGTGGGACAGGACAAAAGTGTGCAGGTCAAACACATGGCGGTGGACCGTAGTGCTGGCTAGGCACGGCCGGCGCGGCAGGTACAACCCAATTAGCCGGTCAGCCTAGATTAGTTGTGCCGTGTCGGCATATAGGCTGAGCCGTAGATCTAGACACAATGCATCGAGCTAAGAGCAACTCCAGCAGGGCTCCTACTTGAGTCCTCATCCTACTTTTGAGGGCCGAGGGGCAAAAAACTCACTCCAGCAGGGCCCCTACTTGAGCCCTCAAAAGTAGGGGCCCTCAAATCTCCCCCTCGAGCCCTCATTCCTGGGGGGTCTGGAGAGAGCCCCTACTTTTGAGGGCTCAAATGGAGGCCCTGCTGGAGTGAGTTTTTTGCCCCTCAGCCCTCAAAAGTAGGGGCTCCCTCCAGACCCCCCAGGAGTGGGTCCTATGTGTCATCCCCTCTAAGAATGAGTTTGAGGGTCCTGTTTTGAGGGCTCATGCAGGAGTGCAGCCCAAAAAACAGAGCCCTCAAAAGTAGGGGGAGCCATCAAATAAAAAGTAAGGGCCCTGTTTTGAGGGCTACTGCTGGAGTTGCTCTAACAGATCATACTATACCAGCCTAGCCCCATTTAGCCGGACAGGCCAAGAAAGTCGGGCAAATCCATTTTGACTCAAAAATTGTGAAAAATATAATAATTTTAAAAATATATAGAATTCAAAATATAGAAAATAGATTATAGAAATATAATAATAAGTTTTATTAATGTTTATATGGCCGCATCGTTAAAAACTTTGCAAGTAAAAACTCAACTTGGAAAATCTTAGTAAAGAAAAAAATAGTGCAACCTAGAGCTTTGCAGTATATGTAAGAAATGAGAAAATGTACAATGTACATCGATGCTTTGAGTGACATCGCCTAGATAAAGATTGTTGACCGTGGCTACCAACTCTATATTCTCTACAAACTGTTGAGCTTGCAAATCAGCTTGTTCCCACCCTTTCACTGTTAGGAGTACTTCCACCATCTCACTCGTGAGACTTGGTCTTCTCTCCTCCAATATTTTTTTAGAAAGGCTAAAAGTAGACTTAGAAGAAATTATCAAGACAGGAACAGTTAACACATTATGTGCTAATATGGATAGCACCAGATATGCAATCTTATGCTTATGCCACCATTCTAAAATATTGAAGTCCTCTTCTCGGTTATCCACGGGATCGCTGTCTAAAAAGGCGGATAGTTCCTCACTGCTATGGTGGCTGTGTATTGCTTCAGTATTTGATGTTGTATTGCTTCGATACTTGATGTTATAGAACTTGATCTGCACCAAAGATTTTGCCCCACATATTTGTCTTTCCTATGGTGGGTGCTGTTGGAGGTCATTGCAAATGAACTCCCTAAAACTTTAGTTCGTACTTTTGATAAATATCAAACAATTTAGTACGAACCTCTGAAAAATAGTTAGAATATTTTATCCCTGTAGCGTCACTCAGAAGTGCAAGAACATTAGTGAATCCTTGAATTTTAGCTCCTGAATCAAAAATAAATGCAAATGTGTTTGAATACAGAATCTATTTTCAATATTTAGTTTTCATAGCATAGACAGTCTCTCGTAACACTATCTCATTTTCATTAGCTTTTAAGTAACCCGCAATCACAAGAATATGATGTATAATTAAAGAAGATGTTGGATAATACATTCCAGATAAAACAACAGTGGAATCGTAAAGAATTCCAAAAATGTTAGTAACTTTTTAGTGATACATTAGTGTTGTTCAGTCAATAGTGTATCGCCGTTATGGCTATGATAGTGTGTGTGAATAAAAACAAAAAATATGCTCTTGTAGGGGTCATGTAGCATCTAATAAGTAGAGTTTCACCTTATCAGTATGTCCAAACTAAATTTTCTTGGACGTACACATATCACAATGCAAAAATTCTTATATGTTGCTATTCGTTTGTTAGATTGATTTACGAAAGATGTTGCATCACGCAAAGTTTGAATATATGGATCCAATCTTTTTAAACCACATTCAACTGTAAGATTAATAATATGACAGATGCATCGCTGATGTAACAAAAAGGATTCGGTGTATGTACTAAATAATGGAGAATATCCATTATTATAGTATTTAACTAAATCTCAAGTTGTTGTTTGTCTAGAAACTAAAGAAAATCTAGGATTATTAGCGGTTCTAATATAGTTTTCACATGCTTTGGACTCACCAAAATTTAAAGGTAGATCCTTTGAGGCAATTAAATGATAAAGAGATTCTCGAACTGCCTCAGCACTATAATCCCAGTTACGTACCTACCATCGGGGTTGTACTGCATCTGTGCTTACCTCATGGTTATCCTTTATTTTTCTTTACATCTTTGGGCATGTCTGACCAAGTACCCAGTTCCACTTGTAGACTTTGCAAATAATTTATTATGACAAATTTTACAAACAACATATCTTACCTGAGCTCTAGTTTCATCTCGCTTCATTATCTTGTCGAAATCTACCCACACCTCCAATGTACTAGGTCTAGATCTCTTTGCTCTGATGCATGCAAATGTAGTGGCACTCGTAGAGCCTGACAATGGTATATCATGCTCCCTATTTGAGGTAGAGGTGGAGTCATGTCATTCCCAAAGAATGCAAGATCCTCCGGAGAAATTCCGAAATCACTCGCAAGAAAATTATTAAAATTTTCCATGGAGAAATGTAGAAAACTACAAAATGCAAATAGAAAATGACACTATTATCTATTTTACATCATAACAAAGAAAAATAAGAATAATAAAAATATATGAAAATTAGCATTGTTACCTCTATAGCTGGATTTCATATTTTAGATTTTTGGCAAAAATGTTTTGAATTTTGTCAAATTATCACAAAGAGGATCAAAATTTTCATAATAGAATTCGAAGAAGAGAGTAGAGGTCGGATTGTGGCTAAATGAGGGGGGTTTGCTGCCTATTTATAGAAAACATTTAAGATTTTTTGGATTTTTTATATTTTTAAACTCCCAAATGGCGATAGACGGCTAGGAAATTCAAAAATTCAACCATTATTTGGCTTAATGGGCCGAAATTGTACTAAACAAGTCGTGCCTACCATGCCTAATGGACTGCTATCGTGCCTAACAAACTAAATGAGCTAACGTGCCTAACGAGCCGTGCTCGTGCCGATCATGCTCATTCTAGGCTGGGCTAGCACGCTGGGCCGAGGTTGCGGCCCAAGCACATCCTACGACATTGTGCTATGCCAGCCTAGCCCATTGCTTTTGCGGGCTATGTCGTGCCGAGATCGGACCAATAGTGTTGTACTTTGGACTAGCCTGACAGACACGACCCATTTGGCCAAGTGAAGTAGAAGCACCTAACGGGGTAGCTATCCTTTCCCCCTTTTATCAAAGAGAGTAACCAGGTAGCTATCTATGTGAGTAATTTCTAGACACGAAAAATTCTCCATGGTCCTTCATCATTGCTTCAGTGCCCTCGTCTAGAATGTAGGAATTTTAAAAGGAGTTTCATAAAAAATGGTTCAATTTTCACAGGATTAGAAATGAACTTTTCGGTGTAACTATACTATTGATGGCAATTTGTGGATGCCTAGTAATTTTTTGCTGTTACAACTTAAAAAAACACTTTCAATAGTTTTTTACATGATTTTTTATGGTGTTGGACTGACAAGGCAATATAGGAGGGTGAATGGTGATTTTAAATTTTTTTTCTAAGTATTCATCATCCTTCACTCCAATACCGATAAAGCTATGAAGATTAGGATTGGAAGCTAACACCAAAGCAAGAAACTCAACAAACCAAAATTCAAAGAACTCAGCTTCAGGCGGTCAGACCAGCTAGAGATAGTCTGACTGGTTCCTGGCGGTCTCACTGCTAGCTAGGCATTGATCTGACTAGCCATTGGCAGTCTAACTGGAGGAGGCAGTCGGACTACTCCCCTGTTCCAGAACTGAAAACTTTAGCTTGATCTAGTACAACTTTTGGTGTAACTCAAAAAAAATCCAAGTCCAAAAGATATGAAATTCTGCACACACACCTTCTTAAGGTGTCAGAAACCTATTCCATCCAAGAATCACAAGAATCCATATCAAATTTTAGACTTTTCAAGAACAAACAAGATTGCACTATAATTATATAAAAACCAAAAATATGAAATATGACTCACTCGTAGGTATTGGATGGCCAAGATGACTTTAGATGTATTCCCATATATCACAACAAGCAAGAACTCCCAAGGAATCGAGGCAAAATCGCTTGTATGAAGAAAACTACCAAAAAGGTCAAATCTAAGTAAAAACCGAGCAACTTTAAAAACTTACCAAATCTAATGCCTAAATAGATGGTGATTGATTTCTATCGTGGCTACGCACCAGACAGGAAGAGAGTATGGTAGTGGGGAGTTAGGTGAGTAATGGCTTAGTGCCCTCTCCCCATGGCATGTGTTGTATATATATATCCACATGGGGAGTGCTTTTACAATTGTACCCTTACATCCGAATGTACCCTGCAAGGGCACTTATGTCATTGTACATGTCCCATTCTGGGCCTTACATTCTTCTAACAGGCCTGCTGGGCTTAAGTGGGGGCCACCCCTACAACAGGAGCCTCTCATGGTGGAGGGCTTCACGGCCCGAAGCCATGCTGCCGAGTCCTTTGGCCCCCTCCGTCCCTGCGGCCTGTGAGGTTTCCCAACACTTCGGCGAAGCCTTATGGGTCGATGTAGAACTCTTCCCAGCACGAGGTGCGACGCCGACCTTGTTGCCGAAGTCGCTGTGGAGGGGCGGGCCGATGTTGAAACCGAAAATGGAGCTCGAAGTCGGCAGCGGGGTCGAGGGCAAAGTCGGAGGTCATGCCCGCTCGGCCGTGACAACGAAGTCGAAGCTGGAGCGGAGGTGGACCTCGCGCCGGTAGGTTCTCCCGGGCATGAGGTGTGCGCCGCTCCGCATGCCGGTAGTGCACTTTAATGACTCCTGGAAACGTGCTGACCTCTGGGCTGCCAGGAGCAGGCTGTTGCGACCGTGTGTTCTTTTTCATCCGAGTTGTACACGCGGTGGGCCCTGATTTGCGCGCTGTGGGCTGCCTGCGAGCACACGGCCGTAGCCGTGTGCCCTTTCCCCAGAAGGGCGGGACGCGTGGCGGTGCGCTATAGGTGCGTCATGCGCTGTCAGCCCACCTACCAGCGTGCCCCCGGTTGCCAGCGGTTGTGCTTCTCGACGCTGGGTAGCCGAACCGTCAGGCTCCCGCCGGTTACGCTGCGCTGGTGGGGGGCTGGAGGTGGCTTTATAAGGCGTCGCCATTGCCATGAGGCGCTCTTTCGCTCTACTTGTTTCAGCCTGTGTTCCCTCTTCTGCCGGCCGCACAAGCTCGCATTGTTTTAGCATCCCGTCGCGAAGAGGGATGGCTTGCCGAGACGATCCCGCTTGCTGGCCCGGCGGTAGCGCCTCCTCCGATCGTCACAACCTGTCGCCTCCCCCGGGGGAATGCTCGCTGGTGGTGCGAGGAAGGGCGCATGCCAACAAGCGGTGGGACGCCATGGAACACTCGGGGGGCCGCTGCTCCCGTGTGCTGGGGCGAAGCCGCGCCACAGAAGAGATGCTCCAGAGACTCGTCCGGGAGGGGAAGATCACGGAACGGGGAGTGGCTCGCCTGCTCGATCCCTCCGAGATGGAACCGCATCCAACGGAGGAAGAGGCTATTGTCTTCGTCGCATTCTTTGATGCCAGTCTTCGAATGCCCTCGACACTCTTCGTCGGCGAGGTCCTACGGGCTTACGGGCTAGAGCTGGCGCAGCTGACCCCCGGTGCCATAGTCTGCCTGGCCGTGTTTGCTTGGGCCTTGCGAACGGAAGGTTGTCGTCCCAATGCGAGCCTGTTCGCCATTCTACACGACGCGCGTTGCCAGCCGAAGAAACTCGAGGGGGGAGAAGAGTCGAACTTCGGCAGCGTCAGCTTCATGCTGAGGAAGTCGTGCACGGGGCTCTTCCCTACATGGGCCGCGAGGGAAGTGGGAGTCTGGCTGGACGCGACGATGGTTCTACTACCTTGTGACGAGCAGGAGCGGCCTGGTGTGCCGAGGACAGCCGATATCTTTCACCATCTCGCTAGACGTGGAGCCGATGGCCGACAACGCGCAAAAGGCACGGCGGCTTGCCGGCATCGCCCGCCGGTTCAACATACGCGACTTGCCGAAGAATTTACCATGTACAGGGTATCGCCGCTCTCCGGTCGGTGGCAGTACGAGGTACATGGCGACGTCTGAAAGGATGGTGTGAGTCTGACCGTGTCCTGCCTCCAGAGACCCCTCGCTCCTTGTAAGTTGTTCGAGCGTTGGGTGTGTGTGCGTTTGCATGGTCACACGCTTCCTTACGGATGATGCTACATTTTTGTGCGTAGCGCCCCGGCTGGAGGATGCGGAGCGCGCAGTTGTTGCGCTTCTTGGACCGTACTCGGCCAAGGAGCATAAATTACGCGAGGCCGTGACTGCCTCGGCAAAACATGGGCAGTTGAACCGAGTGTGCGAGGTTCTGGGGATTAACGTGCCGGACCGCGCGGTGCTGGTGGAGGCCTCGGGTGGCACCGATGACGACGGCGAAGTGGAGGTGCAGCCCCGTCGACGTAAAGCTCGAGCAGGGGCCACCGCACCCGCCCTCGGGCGGTGCGGTCCGTCGCCGCCGGGGAGCGGCTCGATGAAGGCTTGGACGGCGACGAGGTGGCAGGCCTCGACGTTGTTGGCCCTGGGGATAAGGTGGTGCCGCCCGCGATAGCCACCAAGGGTCTGCCGCCTACGACGGCTTGTGAGGGTCTGCCGTCTACAATCGGAGCGACTGGGGAGGCGTCGCCCGCGTCTCCGAGGGCGAAGCGCCCCTAGGTACAGTCACCTCCGCCTGCGAGGGGGCGGTTCGGGGTGGCCGGCGTGACCACTGGGATCCTGGCGCCCCGCGAGGATGTCGGTTAGGCCGGGGGAGAGGGCGCCGCTCCTCAAGCCGACGAAGGCCCTCTACCTTGCACGGAGGCGGCGCGGACACCCCCGTACCCTGATAGGGGGTACTGAAGGTAGGCGCGATTCCTTTTCTTCTCACAACTTCGCGAAACTCTCTCCGCTTTGCTCGCTCATTCCGTCGTCGGCCTCAGGCGAGACGAGGTCTCCCGGATGCGGTCAAGGATCGAGCAACAGAGGTGCGCGCGAAGTCGCCGATCTTGTTGCGCAGGACGAGGCGTGGGCGTCCCGTGTTGCGAAACCCGCTGGGCCGAGGGGTCGGCGGCGGCAGATGTGCGAGCGGCGACTGCGAGGGGACCTTCTGGCGCTTGCCTTGGGTGCCTCGGAGACAAGGGTAAGTGGTTTACGGCCTGCGTCGCTGTGTGACGTTCTTCTAACGTACGCTCTCTTTCCCAGACACTCGCCCTCAGCCAAGCTTTGGAGAGGAATCGCGTTCAGGAGCGGCGGGCGTTACAAAGCAAGCTTCGTGAAGCAGACACGCTCACGCCATGAAGGACGAGCAGATCCGCGCGCTGGAGGCGGAGAGGGCGCTGTTAGCTTCTGAGGCGAAGGACGCACGGCGCGCTACAGAGGATGTTCGGCGCGCTGCGACAGAGGAGCGCACCGTCTTTCAGCAGCAGAATGCCACGTTGGAGGAGGAGAAGGACCGCCTCGCCGCGTCCCTTGTGGAGAAGACCGCGTGGGAGCTCGTCGTTGACATACCGGAGGTTACGCATGGTCGTGAGAACCTGGCGGAGACACTTGGGCGAATCGAGGAGGGCTCGAGTCTTGTTTGCTGCGGTGCCAAGGCCTTCAACGATCACTGCGACTACATAGGTGCCTCCTTCCCCCTTGCCTTGCTTCGCGCCCGGGGATGCGAACATGCCGGTGAGCTGGCGGACTCCCAGCTGGATCTGCCAGCCGAGCCCGAGGTGATGTCTGACGCCATTCGCTTCACCGAACCGGCTGCACAAAACTTCTACGATCGAATCTAGAGCCACGTCGGGGAGGACACAACCAGGATCGCGGTGCGGCGAACTCTTCACAAAGAGGGGGACCTCCTCCAGTGGCTCGAGGAAATTCCTCGGCGCAGCGGAGACGATGCGAACGGGGCGTGAAGCCGGGTCTGGGTGTGTTGTGTCGTGTATACCTTTTTGTATGGCTGCTCCACGTCCTACACTTTTACATGAATGAGGAAGCGCTTGCCTGATGTCGTTGCTGTATGCCCCTATTCGATGCGGTTGATACGTAGTGTTGATTTTTGCGCTAGGTATCTGTCCGTGCCTGGTCGGAGTATATTCGCGAGCGGTGCGCCCTCCTCCTTCTGGAAGAGTGGCAGCGGAGCTGACGCCTAGTCGAAGTAGACGCGCTAGCACTCCGTCCCCTACCGTTCGAGGGGGTGACAGTGGAGCTGGCGCCTAGTCGAAGTAGACGCGCGAGCGCTCCGTCCCCTACCGTTCGAAGGGGTGGCAGCGAAGCTGGCGCCTAGTCAAAGTAGACGCGCGAGCGCTTCGTCCCCTACCGTTCGAAGGGGTGGCAGCGGAGCTGGCGCCTAGTCGAAGTAGACACGCTAGCGCTCCGTCCCCTACCGTTCGAGGGGTGGCAGCGGAGCTGGCGCCTAGTCGAACTAGACGCTCGAGCGCTCCGTTTTCTACTGTTCGAAGGGGTGGCAGCGAAGCTGGCGCCTAGTTGAAGTAGACGCGCGAGCGCTCCATCCCCTACCGTTCGAAGGGGTGGCAGCCGAGCTGGCGCCTAGCCGAAGTAGACGCGCGAGCACTCCGTTCCCTACCGTTCGAAGGGGTGGCAGCGGAGCTGGCGCCTAGTCGAAGTAGACGCGCTAGCGCTCCGTCCCCTACCGTTTGAGGGGGTGGCAGCGGAACTGGCGCCTAGCCGAAGTAGACGTGCAAGCGCTCCGACCCCTACCATTCGAAGGGGTGGTAGCGGAGCTGGCGCCTAGTCGAAGTAGATGCGCGAGTGCTCCGTCCCCTACCGCTCGAAGGGGTGGCAGCGAAGCTGGCGCCTAGACGAAGTAGACGCGCGAGCACTCCGTCCCCTACCGTTCGAAGGGGTGGCAGCGAAGATGGCGCTTAGTCGAAGTAGATGCGTGATAGCCATGCGTGCGGAGGCGGACCTCGACACTGCGTCTTATTTATACTCCGTAGAGTGCGTGCGGAGGCGGACCTCGACACTACGTCTTATTTATACTCCGTAGAGTGCGTGCGGAGGCGGACCTCGACGCTACGTCTTATTTAGAGTTCGTGGACTGCGCGTGGAGGCGAGCCTCCACGCGTTGGGGGCGGCGAGGTGCGTGCGGAGGCGGACCTCGACGCCGCGTCTTATTTAGAGTCCGTGGACTGCGCGCGGAGGCGAGCCTCCGCGCGTTGCGGGCGGCGAGGTGCGTGCGGAGGCGGACCTCAATGCTACATCTTATTTATACTCCGTAGAGTGCGTGCGGAGGCGGACCTCGACGCTACGTCTTATTTAGAGTCCGTGGACTGCACGCGGAGGCGAGCCTCCGCGCGTTGCGGGCGGCAAGGTGCGTGCGGAGGCGGACCTCAACGCTACGTCTTATTTATACTCCGTAGAGTGCGTGCGGAGGCGCCCCCCGCTCGTCTTTGTTTATACTCATACCTGTGTCATTGACGAAGAGTGCACGCGCGAACGCGTGTCTTTGTTTATACTCATACCCGTGTCACTGACAAAGAGTGCGCGCGCGAACGCGTGGCTTTGTTTATACTCATACCCGTGTCACTGACGGAGAGTGCACGCGCGAACGCGTGTCTTTGTTTATAAGGAACGAAAAAAAAGATTTTTTGTGCAAACGGTGAATTTTATTGAACTCCCGTTTGCGTGGGTAAGCAAGTACAAGGGGTGGGGTACTGACCACTAACCGCTTAAAGACGGGCGGCCGCCGCCGCCAGACTGGCGACGCGGTGGTTCACAGTGCGAGCCTCTGGTGCTGGAGCGGTCCATGCTGGAGCCTGGCGAAGCTCGTCCCGAAGCCGTCGAGGAACGTGGCGCCTCTACGCCCAACTTAAGCGTAATACCGCCGCAGCTTGTCTGCGTTCCATGTGTGGCGAGGCGGTATGCTCCCATCTGAAGGGCCTCCGCGATAATGTACGGGCCCACCTATTTAGATTCCAGCTTGCCTACGGTTTCCGCTTGGAGTACCATCTTGAGGACGAGGTCGCCCGGTCGGAACTCTCGCGGATATACGGAACGGCCGCGAGCGCGCACCATCTGCTTCGCATAGTTCATGACATGCTGGGTCGCACTTACGCGGTCTCCATCGAGGAGGTCCAGGGACAATTGGCACTCTTCTTCTGGTGCTTGGACGAGGGCCCTTCTCGAGCCTGCTTTTATTTCCTCAGGCGTTACCGCCTCGTCGCCGAAGAGGAGCTTGAATGGCGTGAACCCCATCGGACGCGTCACCGTTGTGCGGAGGGACCAGAGGACACCGTGGAGCTCGCCCGGCCACTTCCCCTTTGGTAGCCCGACAAGGCGCTTCTTGATCGCGGCAGAGATAGCACCATTCGCCCGCTCCACCGCACCGTTGGACTGTGGGTGTCCAACCGAGGCTAACCGGAGTGTGATGCCCATGTTGTCGCAGAATTCTTTGAACGGGGCTGCGTCGAATTGCAGACCGTTGTCGACGGTGATCTCCCTGGGCACGCTGAATCGGCATATGATGTTCTGCCAGAGGAAGCGTTGCATAGCTGCCGAGGTAATCTTGGCCAAGGCTACTGCCTCCGACCACCTAGAGAAGTACTCGAGCGGCGCTACTGAATCGCAGTCACACGGGCCCTGGGAAGCGGTCCCACGACGTCGATGCCCCACCGCGCCAGCGGCCATATCGGGGGTACGGGATGGAGGCTTGTCGGGGGCCTGCGGATGGCCATTCCCATCCATTGGCAGCCTTGACAACGGTGCACGAGATCTTGGACGTCCGCGACGGCTGTTGGCCAATAAAAACCCTGCCTGAATGCCTTGCCCACTAGAGATTCTGGTTGAAGATGCGAGCCGCAGAGCCCCGCATGAATTTCTGCAAGGAGGCGCTTTCCTTCTTCGCGCGAGAGGCATCGCAGGAGCGGTGCGCAGACTCCCTTTTTGTAGAGCACCCCATCGAGCACCTGGAAGGACCTAGCGCGGTGCTGTAAACGCCGGAGCTCGGTGGGGTCGTTCGGTTCCGCGATGCCCTGTAGAAAAGCGAAAAGGGGTTCCCACCAGTCACCCTACTGGGTGATCTGGTGGACGAGGGCCGCATCACGGTTATCCTGCGCGATGGCTGCCGCTAGCAGGACCTCGTAAAATGCCCCCCGGGAGCTGGGAGCTGCTGACTGGCAGCCTTGGCGAGGACATCGGCTTGCTCGTGGTCTGCCCGAGGGATGGCCTTCACCGTGACACCCAAAAAGTGTCGTTCCTTTGCTCGTACAGCTGCTAGGTACTTAGCTAGCTTTGGGTCCTTGGCCTTATATGACTTGTCCACATGGCCCGCCACTAGCCGTGAATCAGTGCGGACGAGGACGCGCCTCGCTCCCATTACTTTGAGCTTCCCGAGGCCAAAAAGTAACGCCTCGTACTCGGCCGTATTGTTCGTAGCAGGAAATGCTAGGCGCGCCGAGTACAACAGGCGCTACCCCTCGGGTGTGGTAATAACTGCGCCAACCCCTACGCCCGCAACGCCGTAAGCCCCGTCGGTATTGAGCATCCACACCGGGTCTTCGGACTGGAGGACAGGCTGAGCTGGAGGGGTCCATTCCGCGAGGAAGTCCGCCAGAACTTTAGACTTGATCGCCATTCAGGAGGCGTATGTTAGGGAGAATGGAGCAAGCTCGGCCGCCCATTTGCCGATTCGCCCCATGGACTCCTTATTGTGCAGCATCTCCGCCAGAGGGAACGAGGATGGCACCGTTATCGGGTGTGCCAAGAAGTAATGTCGGAGCTTTCTTGAGGCCATGATCAGCGCGTAAGCCAGCTTCTCGAGCTCTGTATAATGTGTCTTGCCGCCCTGAAGGGCTTCGGAGACAAAGTACACTGGTCGCTAGAGAGCGCCCTCTTCGAGGACGAGGACAGCGCTGACCGCCGTTGCCGAGGCGGCGAGGTAGAGTAGGAGGGGAGCCTCTGGTGCTGGGGCCACCAGAGTGGGAAGGGTTGTGAGGTGTTTTTTGAGGTCGTCGAAGGCCTTTGCGCAGTCGTCGTCCCAATGAAACCCGTTGCAACCGCGAAGAGTCTTGAAAAATGGCAAGCCCCGCTCCGCTGCCCTAGAGAGGAAACGACTCAGGGCCGCCATGCGGCCGGCCAACCTCTGGACCTCCCTCGTCGTCTTGGGTGGTTCCATGCCCAGGATGGCGTCGACCTTGTCTGGGTTCGCTTGAATGCCTCGCCCGGACATGAGGAAGCCCAAGAGCTTGCTCGCCTGCACGCCGAAAACACACTTGTCCAGATTGAGCTTGATGCCTGCCTTCCTGAGGTTGTCGAAGGTCTCCTGAAGATCCCGACCGTGGAAGGCGAGCTACTTGGTTTTTACTACCACATCATCCACGTAGGCCTCCACGTTCCTCCCTAGCTGGGCGGCTAGGGCCAGCGCGATGAGGCAGAAGGTCCCAACCGGCGTAATGAAGCTGGTTTTATCTTCATCGTCCTTGGCCATGTAGACCTGAGGTAGCCGGAGTAGGCGTCCAAGAAGCTCATGAGCTCGCACCCTGTGGTGGCGTCGACCAGTTGATCTATGCGCGGCAGAGGGTAGTCGTCCTTCGGGCATGCCTTGTTGAGGGCAGTAAAGTCGATGCACATACGCCAGGCGCCGCTGGCCTTTTTGACCAACACCGGATTGGCGAGCCAGTCCGGATGTTGGACCTCGCGGATAACCCCCGCCCGAAGGAGCTTCGCCACTTCCACCTTGGTCGCTTGCTGCCGGTCGATGGACATACGGTGAAGTTTTTGCTTGACTGGCTTGGCGTCAGGGCGGATCGCCAGGTTATGTTCGATGAGGGCGTGGTCCACACCTTTGATATCCTCCAGGGACCATGCGAAGACATCTATGTTGGCCCGAAGAACTCGGAGCAAGTCTTGCTCTACGTCCGGAGGGTGGCCTTCGCCTATGGATACGAACTGCCCCTCCACCTGGAGAGGCACTCTCTTAACTCCGCCCTCCAGATGGGGCTTAGGTGTCCACCCTAGGGCGGATGGCGTGTCCGCCTGGTACCTGTCGGTGAGGACGTGCACCTTACGGTGCAGGCTTCCAGCTCTGGTTTCGATGCTCCTAGCCATATCCTGATCGCCGAAGACGGTGATGACGCCCCGCCGCCCCGGGAGCTTCATACATAGGAAGGCGTAGTGTGGTACCGCCTCGAAGGAGTTGATGGCAGGCCGCCCCAATATGGCATTATATGGATACGGGACGTCCACGACGTCGAAGACGATGTCTTCAGTCCTGGCGTTGTCGTCCTGGCACAAGGAGACTTTGAGGCATACCTAACCCAAAGCCTTCAGTGGCTGGCCTCCGAGGCCCTGGAGGGGGGCTTCTGATGCTTTTAATAGACTCCGGGGTATCCCCATACGATCAAGGGCCTCCGCGAACAAGATGTTTGCGGAGCTCCCTCTGTCAATGAGGACACGCCTGACATCGCAGCCTGTGATGTCGGCCTGGATGACCAAGGGATCTTGGTGGGGGAACTCCACGCCCTGGGCATCGGCTGACGTGAAGGTGATGCTGCGATGCGACGTCCCCAGAGGTAGTTGTGCTGGGGAAGTGCTCAATGAAGAGCCTCCAGTGATGACGTTAACACCACGACACTGGGTCTTTCCCGGGGGCCCAGCGCGCGAGGGACTGCCTTGCGTACGCTGTACATAGGCTACTGCGGGGGTCAGCGCCTCCGAGGCCCGTATGTGGGCCATCGCTTGCCGCAACGCCGCGAGTTTGGTGCATGTCCGCTTGAAATGGCCCCCGTAGCCATGCACCTCGCACCATCTGCCGTATTCTAGGATTTCCTGCTTCGCACGCGGCTTTTCATCGTGGCTTCCTTCACGTCCCTCTCCAGCGCGCGGGGTTAAAGCGGTTTCCCGGGGAACGCCTTGCGCGGCGAGGACGCGGCGAGCCTTTTGGGGTCTTCGCCGGTTACGCCGGGGCTTGCGCCTGTCGCTTGGCGGGTTTTGGTGAGCCCCGGTGTCGACGCGCTCATGAGTGTCACTCGCGGACGCTTGCTTGTGTCTTGCCTTCGGGTTGCCTCTTATGCTTCTCCTTTGCGGCGACAACTCCGCATGACCGGCATCGGAGCTTTCACTGTTGCGTCTCCGCGCATCCTCCAAGGCCCGGGCGTACGCTTCCATTTTGTTGAACAGCTTTGCCACCGACTTGAGTGGCTTCCGCACGTTATACTCAGCGAGCGGTCCCGGGCGGAGACCTTGTACCGCTGCATTGATGACGGTTGTCTCGTTAACGTCCCTGACTTGGCAGCGTACCTTGGTGAAGTGATTGAAGTAACTCTGGAGCCCCTCCTCGGGTTTTTGCTTGACTGCGAAGAGCTGGTCCGCATCGACATGCTCGATGCAGTTTCCCTGGAAGTTGTTATAGAGTCGATCGCGGATCTGCTCCCACGCGTAGATGGACTGCGGCTCGATGGTGAAGAACCACGAGAGCGCCACCCCTTGTAGCGCGAGGGGGAGTCCCTTGGCCTTCGTGGTGTCGTCTCCGCCAGCGGCTTCGATGGCGGTTTCGTACACGCGTACGAATTCTCGCGGGTCTGTTTCACCTTTATACGCCTCGATGACACTCGGGAACCTAAAGTCCTCGGGCCATGCCGCCTGCTGCAGGCCCGCGGAGAGTGGGGACTCCGGGTCCACGCGTCGTAGTAGGGCGCGACCGGGCGTAAGGGTGTCACGGCCATCCGCCCTCTCCGGAGTGGGCTCTACTGCGGCTGCTGGTGGTATCTGCTGACCCCAAGTTTCCTGCATACCTTGCACGGCTCCGCGAAGATCCGCCAACTCCCGCCGGAGCATGCCAAAGGCCGTCAGCAGGGCGCTGTCTCCCATGGGCATGACCAAGGCCGCTGGCGCATCCGGGCTGCCTGCCGTGGCAGCGCGATGGAGTTGGAGGTCGATGAGGGGGTCAGGTGCCGTGGCGGCGGTGGTGGGGTCAAGTGTCCGGGTGGTGATGGCAGGATCGGGCATTGCGCCGGGAACACTGGTGCTCGCGACCGCCGCGCTCTCGCGCTGCTGCCCGCGCCTGCCGCTGCCCCGGTATTGACGCGAAATCCCATCGCTCCCGCCTTCTTCTTCTTCACCGCCGATGACGAAGCTTTCTTTAGTGCCATCCTCCTTCAGATCTGGAGGCTTATCCTTGTCCTCCCCACGGACGGCGCTAACTGTCGTGGCTACGGACCAGACAGGAAGAGAGTATGGTAGTGGGGAGTTAGGTGAGTAATGGCTTAGCGCCCTCTCCCCATGGCCTGTGCTGTATATATATATCCACATGGGGAGTGCTTTTACAATTGTACCCTTACATTCGAATGTACCCTGCAAGGGCACTTATGTCATTGTACATGTCCCATTCTGGGTCTTACATTCTTCTAACAGGCCTGCTGGGCTTAGGTGAGGGCCACCCCTACAACAATTTCCATGAGTCATCTCTATCACTTATTCGTCTTTAGCATGTAACAAGATCAAGGGTGAGAGAGAGATCAAAATAAATAAAATCAAGAGCAAATCAACCAAAATAAGAAAAATTCACGAGAGATGAACAAAATCGATGTATTGCTATTTGAGGATAAAAATTTTATAGCCACTCCACCTGGAGGATAAGAGAACACACAACAACACTCATATTTGTCAACCCTAACCCTAGAACACTTGGTTTCAACGAGTAAAGTTAGGATGGTTAGATGGTTAACTAGCAAGTCTTTAAATCAGCTCGTTAAAAAGACAGACAACCAACACATATCTAACCCTAATAGATACTATCCACTAGACATATGGAGTGAACCAGTTAACCCCACACAATACATTCATGTAAGCTTTTCAAAACACATGAGTCCGAATCCACTAAGTTCTTAGCCTTTAATCTAACTTGATCTTTTCAATTTCTCCTTGACCTAAACCGCTTTTTTAAGCGCTGTAATTTTGATCCAAGATAGTTTCCGGTATTTTGGCCAACTTACCAAAAATACACTTCCTTAACCTAGTCTTCATCTTCCCTTGTAAGCAATTGCTATGCTTACTAGTGTAGGTGCACTACTGGCTTGCTACGTATCGGTAAGTCTCTCTTGCTCTGGTTCCATCGAACTACGCTTCACTTGGATCAACCAAATCATATGGTGCAATTTGTCGCTCGAACTTCCCTTCAACATTTTCTGTATTTCTCGTGCCATGCTTGAGCTCAGCCAACTCACCTGGCATTCTCGATTATTATGGATCTCAGCTTATCCATGAACGTAGTTCTAATCCTCGTCATTGACCATAGTTAACTGGCGGTTGCCGATCAAACCGCTGACGCTGGTCAGTCTGACCGTCAGGTCTGTAAATAGTCCAGAATACTGCTAATTTAAAAAATCCAAATTTTTACTTATTTAACATAACAATAGTTCTTAAAACTTCTCACATGGTTCTTCGGATGCTAACCTTCAGCCATTAATCGGCACAGCAATAATGCATTTATCTATGTCTCTGACAGCACGGGCAAAATCCTAATTAATGGCAAAAGTTCCCCAGCTAGATTATTTCAAGAGACCACTAGCTAGATTATGGCCCTGTTCTTTTCAGCTACTAAAAGTTGCTTTTCGGCTTTTCTATAGTAATTAACTTTAAACGGAGTATCTTTTTAAGATAAGATAGGGTCTACTAATTAATTGTAGAAAGCTGCTTTTCGGTTTTTCTATAGTAATTAGCTTTAAACGGAGTATCTTTTTAAGATAAGATAGGGTCTACTAATTAATTGTAGTATATACTGTACTGACTTCATGTATATCAGAAAAAATCGTATGTGAGTTTCTGTTATTTTGTAATCTCTTATACGAACAGTTCAAAAGTCACAAACCATATCCAAAAGACATAAGTTTCAGCCAAAAAGAAGAGGCTCTATTTCAAGTTCGAATAATGTTTGCTTTGACCGAAAGACTTGACCTGCGTGCTTTTAAGGCCCTGTTTGGAACCGCGACCTGCCACCGCGCGGTGCGATACGAGGAATCGACTCTGTGGCCGCGATACGAAGAATCGGCTCCGTAGTTCATTTTCCGATTTTTCTCCTCCCAGGCGGTCGCGAGAATCACGGCCACCGCGAGGTGTTTGGCGGGATTTTCCCGATTCTCGCGGTGGGGCGCCCAGGAATCCGATTATAATCGGTTCCAAACAGGGCCTAAGTTTCTGCACATATGCTTGGACGAGTGCCTCTTTTGAGTACACTTTGACCCTCGTGGTGCGACTGCTAACTACATGTGTGCAGAAAACGGAGTCACGGCTCACAAGTTTTCGCCGTCGCCGTACAGAATCCACAACGCACGAATTGCGACTTCAACCAAGCGAGGAAATGGAATTCAAGAAATCGTGTTCTTTGTTTTTTTAGGCAAACTGAAGAAATTGTTCCTTTTTTCAGAGCAAACTTGAGAAAATGTTGGCGTTGATCAGTCAGGAAAAACAGTGCAAATCGAGCGTGTAGATGCTTGATGCTATAGGTAGTACGTAGTATGGACGTTTAGTACCGGCATCGTTAATATAATGAATTAAAGAAGAAAATCGGTGGCTGGGGATCCTGATTGAAAGATATGAATTCTGAGCTCGGCAAAAATTGAGCAACACAAGAACTTATTTTGTTACACTTCCATAAAAAAATAAGTTAAATTGCGCACTGTGGCGTGTAGTTTTAATAAGTCAAATTGCTGCACTGTGGCGTGTAGTTTTGCCCCATCTATTGCAATCATTTTGAATGAGATTGGGGAGGAACTTAGTTTGTCTTTCATAGACCTTGATAATTTCTTTTTTTTTCATCGTATGCTAATTACGCTGCCGGTCATACTGTTGGCGCCGTCTGACTTGCAAACAGTCCAAAAATACTACTAATTTATAAAATCTAAATTTTTTGCTAACCTAAAATGATAATGGGCCTGTTTTTTTCGGCTGCGGTTTATGACTTTTGGCTGAAATTTTTGAATTTTGGTTGTTTACGGTACAGATTACGGAGAGACAGATGCTCACTTGCGATTTGGCTGGTATAGATGTTGGGCTTTTAACGTGTAAATCGTTTAACTTGTTGACCCCGTCTTAAGAAAATACTCCGTTTGAAAATTAAGTACTGTAGCAGAAGTCAAAAGCCGATTTCAAAAGCTCAAAAGAACAGACCCAATAATACGTTAAAATAAAAATCGGAACCTTTTCGTATGATCTGCTAACCTTCAGCCATTAATCGGCACATCAATAATGCATTTATCTGTGTCGCTGTCAGAACGGGCAAAACCCTAATTAAAATCACCTCATTCAAGAGACCACCAGCTATAGATTATTTCCTGAAGTTCGAATAATCATTGCTTTGACCGAAAGACTTTTAAGTTTCGCCACTGCTACCTACTGCTGGCACTTTTGGTATTGACTATAGCTTATAGCTTTTTATTATGATAACTAACTTTTAAATGATATGTCTTTTTAAGATGAAATCTATAGTAGATTAGAGTAGACACTATATTGAGTTTAGCTATGCTAATCAAAATCACATATAATTATTTTCTTCTACACATTAACTCTCGCGAACAGACTACATTCAAAAATCATAAATCAAAACTTAGAAGTCACATAGCAAAAAAAAAACCACCCTACCTATGTGCGGAAAACGGAGTCACGGCTCACAAGTTTTCGCCGTCGCCATACAGAATCCACAACGCACGAGTTGCGACTTCAACCAAGCGAGGAAATGGAATTCAAGAAATCGTGTTCTTTGTTCTTTAGGCAAACTGAAGAAATTGTTCCTTTTTTCAGAATTTTGTATGTTTTTAACACTGTAGTCACCGGAAATTCCAAAAATAGCATCGGCGAGAACAAAATTCCAATTCTAGCACCCCGCTGACCGCACCATTTAGCGAGAAAGCGACACGTGTGAATAGTGCGGCCGGGGAGCGCACCACACCGGAGTGGTGCGGTCCCCGACCGCACCATTTGGTCGTGCGGTGGTGCGGCGCACCATTAGCCGAGTGGTGCGGTCCCCGGGCGCACGACTCGGCGAGTCATGCGACGCCCGACCGCACCACTCGGTGCTACAGTGCTAGGGTTAGGGTTGCCCGATCAGCGCACAAAATAAATTGTAGATTTGTTTTTTATATTTTGATTAGATAGTTAGATAAAATGTTTATAATTATAAATATTATGGATACATATGTAATATATTTTGTAAGAGTGTGGAGCAAATTTATAATATAGAATAGGAGATGAAAAAAAATATTAAGTTTATTTTAAAAATTCGTTATTTATTGCGGATAATACATGTATGAATTATTTTTGTGTAGATTTTTATTATTGAAATATTTTGGTACGTTGTTAATGGTGTTTGAAAAAATATGTATTTGATGTGGAGTGGAGTTTGCTGGTAGTGTAATTTTATTTGCATTTATGAAATTTAAGAATTTTGGTTGGTAGAGTACGATAACGATTAGTGTATTTGTGATTTTTGTACATTGCTGACCGTGAAAAATATGTTGAACTGGCAATAATATTTTTCGATAATGTTATGTTGTTTTATTAGAAGAAATTAAATGAAAAATTTGCATGTGATGCGCCCCCCCACCGCACCATTTGCATGTCTACTGTGCACTCCGAGTTAGGGTTAGGGTTTTGCAAATTACAAGTTTTAATTATGGTCTTGATTATGTAGTTACATAAATATTATGCATACACATGTAATTAATTTGTTTGAGAGTGTGCAGCAAATTTGTAATATAGAATATGAGATGCAAAAAAATATGGAATATATTTTGAAAATTCGTTATGTATTACAGATGATACATGTAGGAATTATTTTTGTAGAAAGTATTGTTTGAAATATTTGGGTATGTTGTTAATGGTGTTTGAAAAAATATGTATTTGATGTGGAGTGGAGTTTACTGATAGTGTAATTTTCTTTGCAATTATGAAATTAAGAATTTTGGTTGGTAGAGTACGAACGAAATTTGTGTGAAGTAACGATTAGTGTATTTGTGAATTTCATACATTGCTGACATGAAAAAGATGTTGAACTGGCAATAACATTTTTCGATAATGTTATGTTGTTTTATTGGAAGAAATTAAATGAAAATTTTTTTGAGCACAACTGTGATATGGACAATTGGATGAAAGGAAGGAAAGTGATATTGAACACGTAGGAATCATTGAGTGCGAGAAGACGAGATAACTTGCTGGGTCTATTACATTTTGTCTACTGGGTGTAGCGTGGTTGTTTCCCCTTTTTCTTGCGCCCTGAAGATGGCTCCGCTGCATCCTTCTTCCTGTCACTCTTGGTCTTGAGAGCTGCCTCACGAGCTTGAGGCTCTTCCTCCTGACGCTTGATGGCTGCTTCACGCAGACTTAACTGCTCCCGCCTCCTTTGCAGCTCATCCTCCTTGCCCTTCAGACGGATTTGGTCCACCCTCACGCGGCGCTCTTGCTCAAGCTGCATCTGTCATTCCACCTCGCGAGCCTGAGTCATCTTGACAAAGTATTGTCCTTTGTTTTCCACCTCCATTGGCCGGTTCCGTGGCCATGCCGGCGGCACCCGATCCACCCATTCGATGAACTCGCAAGGCTATGTGTGGCGTGGTAGATGTCATGGATCAAGTTGAAAAACGATAACGAGAAACAAATGATTTAGTTGTCATTGTTACCATGAAGTCGTCAACTCGTCATCCAGGTCTGGACACTTGAAGAACCTACGGCCGTAGTTGGCTCGTTGTACTAGATCCGTCCGGACGCACAACATCGTCCTAAAGCCGCAATGGCACTTCGGGCGCTCATGCCACTCTGGCACTCCAAATGGGTCGGACCTCCAGGAAGACATTGTTGTGTAGTAGTATTGTGATGGCTTGAGGAGGAGATGTGGTATGGAAGACATAGGAGGCCTTTATGTAGGCAGGTTATCTAGAGCAGTGGGCATAGTCCATGGAGAGGACAACATGGGAATCTTTTCGCTTTTTCAGAATCGCAGTGTAGCAATAAATGTCCCTATGAAGGCTTTTCAGAGCCTGTAGTCTCATAATAAATTCAGAGCTTGGACCATTCAATGTATTTGGTACAACGTAGCCTTTTCAGTCGTTTGCAGGAAACAGTCCATACAGGTTAAACTACCACAAGTCTACCATGGTCCACAATGTCCAAACAGTCCATACAGGAATTGTGGCCAATGGGGGTGCTGTGATATCGCTGCAAAAAGGGCTCGTTTTGTCATGTCACTAGGCAAAGCTGCCCCTTTTGTCATGTCACTAGGCAAAGCTGCCCCCTTTTGTCATGTCACTGGGCAAAACTGCCCCTTTTGTCATGTCACTGGGCAAAGCTGCCTCGTTTTGTCATGTCACTGGCCAAAGCTGCCCGGTATTGTCTCCTCACTTGGCAAAGCTGGACGGTTTTGTCTTGTCACTACGAAAAGCTGGCATCTTTAGTTATCTCACTGAGCAAAGCTGCCTCTTTTGTCATGTCACTGCGGAAAGCTGGCCTGTGTTACTGAGCCTGCCCCCCCCACAGCCTATAAAAGGGAGCCATGCGTGCATACTTGTCATATTGCAATGAAGCCTTAATTGTACATCAAATAATTTCATAAGCCATGCGAAACACAGGAAACCATGGGACGTCACAACAGCACAATTACAAAAATTCATTCATCATCTCGTCGTCGCCGCCTTGGACGGCGTATCTGATCCTCTGAGAAGGTGAACCTACTAGGGGAGCGCGGTGCATCTCGAAGATCGTAGTGCGAGGGCTGCGCCCGAGGCGGTGGTGGGTACAACTCTGTGGAGAGTTGCGATGGCTGGCCAAAAATAGAGCTCAGCCATTCGGAGGAGGGGTCTACGTCCTGCTTAGATGGTACAGCTGAATTAGAGGAAATGGAAAATACAAAAAATGTTTATAATGAGTAGTAATGTCATGAGGCTTTTACCTGGGGAGTCTGAAACGCTGATGTGCCACCGTGAACTTGCTGGCTCTGTCCGATTGACGATGACGATGCGAAATCACCCATGTACTCTAGCACCGTGTAACCTTGGTACGTTTGCCCGAACCACTCGGGCCGCCCCTGCATGTCCGCTAGGGTGGACTGACCGCCATGCGAGAATGTGTCGAGCGTCATCGGCGGTTGCTGCTGCGAGTCCGGGTCACTATCTGCAGGAAATGTTTGCTCGTCCGCTACCCTCCGGGATGACGACGGCTGTAGCAACGTGCTATCTTGTCGCAAGTGCTGTAGGAAAATCGTGTGGTTACAAATAACTGGCAATGGATTGGACGAACAAAATATTGGCAAATGTCGTACCGGTGGTCCGAAGCGCTGAGAGGACGAGGGGGCGTAGCTGGGACGACCGCCGAACAGCGACGGACGAGCGCCGGACAGCGGTGCTGACGGGGCTGCCCGCTGTTCTCGGCGGAGGCGTCGTGCATGCACATCATCCCTGTGCCGACTACAGCTCATGGCCCTTATCGCAGACCTGGCATCACTGAGGATGGTACGCACCAAAGCAAGCACCCGGGAGCCGCCCTCCGCACGCTGGATCATCTGAATAGCCTCATCCTCGACACGCTGCATGGACTCAATCTGCAGGTAAACAAACAAGGAGTTAAAATTTACTGTAGGTAAACAAATATTGAGTTAAAACGTACTGCAGGTAAATGTACCGCCTCGTCCTGACGTGCTGCTCGATGACGGTCTGGCTGTGCCCGTATGGCTTCCTCGTGCGCGACCTCCGCAGGATGGGGTGGGGCAGGGCCAGTAAGCCTGCTGCGGGTGCGTGGTACGTACCACTCTAGGTACGCACCATACGTGTCGCGGTCGTACGACCTAGTCTCGTCCACAACCTCCGTGGTCGCTGAGTCACGCCACAGGTCTGTCCACGCCCGCTGTGTGGCCGTCCAGTCGTCACCCCGGTGACCTCGTCTTGTTTGCCTACAAATTAGTACACACACTGCAAAATTAGTATGAACAACACATTACTACATTGCGTACATGTACCGTGCAATGACTAACCGGTGGGCCTTCGGTGGTAGTGCCCATCCTGAGAGGGGTGGCACGTGCTGGTGGAGCTGAAACTGCCTCAGCACTCTCTGCAGGTTATATGGCTTGACGAAGTGCGAGAAAACGAGGTGGCAGGTCGGCAACCAGTACATGTGGTCTTGGTGGCACTGCAATGACAACCCGTTGGGGGCAACACTCTGAATGAACTCTGCATCCCATGGCTGCCATACTATAACGTTGTCATGCAGACACTCGAACTGGGTATGGAAATCTGTGTAGACACACCTCGGTATCTCCCTGGCCCACCGCAGCTGACCATGTGTCCAACGTGTCGCCATAGTCGGCCCATTTATGGGGTCATCGGCATCATCCCCATCGTAGAACTCCGCGCTAAGATCGTAAGGGTGCACAGGCCTCTCGATCTTAGGCCTCCCAACCGGGAAGTGCTCCCAAGACCAGTACTGGAGGAGCACATAGCACACTGCCAAGACCGGCTCATCGCCGCGATGCAGACGACAGCATCACACAAGCCTCTGTAGGTGGCGCTAAGTACTGCAGATCCCCAGCTGTACTGCGGCACCTGTCCGGGCAAGGCATCCGCCAAGGACTCCGCAAGGCGTATGTACGTAGGATGCATAGAGACACCAGTGGTCGTAGGAAACAAGACCCATCCGAACAAAAAAAGGATGTATGCCATGAGGTGCGTCCGCACGACCCCCTCAGGAGCGTCCACAGGGCAGGTCATGAACTCTCGTAGCCACGAGTGTGGCACACCAGACATGTTGTCTGGATCGGGAGACCGAACCAGGCACCCAGGGCGACCTTCCAGTTTGCCGCCCTAGGGGGTGGCACTACTGCAGCACCACGGAGGGGTAGACCTGTCAGCATAGACACGTCCTAAAGTGTAACAGTCATCTCGCCCCACCAGAAGTGAAAGGTGTGTGTCTCTGGTCGCCAACGATCCACGAGTGCGGATAGCAAAGCCGCATCGAACTGCAACGTATACGGAACATCCAGCATGCGAGCAATGGGCAAAAGGCCGGTGTCTCGCAGCAGTGGGATGTAACGAGCATCTAGAGGCCAGTGCTCTCGGGGGCCCCTAAGGATGAAACTCGGAGGGCCCTGAGCGTCAGCAAATGTCCACGCTGTGCATCGGTGCTGGTCATCCCAACGGGGATCAAGCAACTCGTACGCCATCTCCTGCCGATGAATGAAAACAAGTCAGTACGCAGTGTCATGAGAATATGCAACATACGTAATTTGCAGGTAATGTACCTAAAGTGTGAAATAAATGACAACATAATATGCAATAAATGTAATTTGCAGCGAACGACAACAAATGATAACGAAATATCGAATAAGTCACAACATGACATAATTATGTAAGATACATTCAGCACAGGTTACAGGATGACTACAACATACTCAAGACCATGTGCTCGCATACTATGGAGCGTTACTTGATGTCGGCCTGTTTGGGCACTGCTTAAATGAATGGCCAACTGTCTTGCATAGTCTGCACTTCGGGCGCCGAACCCGATCTCCACGCTGGCTATCATCCATGTCATTACGAATGCGACGGCTCTGTCTTCGCCCACGGCCGACGTGCTTCAGTGCATCGTTCGGCACCCACTTGATTTGCCCTGGCCAGAGGTCCCTATAATGCATGTCCACCCCGTACGAATGGAACTCCGTACTCCAGGTTTCAAACAGGTGCTTCATGTCATAGTACTTTGAGATGTAATGCGTGGGCGCCTGGTTCCATAACGCGTATGCCGCGTACACGTGGGAGCATGGCTTGTGTAAAATTTGCGGCTTGTTGCAGGTGCAAGATGCTCTGTCATCAATCGTGCACACCTGCTTACGATCCCCTCTAGCCTGCCCCATCATGTACTTCTGTCTGAGGCGGACCTCAAACTTCCTCCGTAAGCCATCCATGGTCTGAGCAATATGCGAACGAGCCTTCTCCATCTTCTTGTCCATGTAGGCCCGCGCTACCTCGGAGAATTCTTTGCCTTCGTCCATATGCTGCTTCGCCATCATGGCTCTATTGACGAAGTATCCAATTGAACGGTTCTAGGTCTCTTCAACGATTGCAGTGATAGGTAGGGATCTCACGCCCTTTAGAACACCATTGTACACCTCGGACATGTTTGTCATCATGATTTCGTACCTTGCTCCGCCGGTGTCATGCAGTAGAGACCACATCTCCAGGTCAGGTGCATTGGACTGCACCCATTGTGTGAACTCCCCAAGTCTCGTGGAGCCTCCCTCCACGGCCCCCGCTTCAGCCTGCTCAAGACGCCTTACATGCTTGCTGGTCTCCTGATCAAGGTGCCTCTACAAGGCATCGAACTTCCTTTTCTGGTTCTGAATACAAAGCTTTTTAGACATCTTCATTAGTTCCTTGCTATGGAACCTTCTGTGGAAGTTTGCCGCAAGATGCCTCATGCACCACCGGTTCTTCATGTCATTCCACTGGAACGGAGACTGTGTCCCATTCTGCATCGTTCGCATTGCAGATAGCAAGCCTGCATTGCGGTCTGAGATAACACACACATCGGGCCGATCTTGTACTACGGCCTGCTTCACATTGACAAGGAACCACAGCCAGCTATCTGTATTCTCATTCTCTACAATTGCAAATGCCACTGGGAGTAACTGGTCATTTGCGTCTGCTGCAACCGCGGTCAGGATTGTACCCTTGTACTTGCCAGATAGGAATGTGTCGTCCATCGTTAGCACTGGACGGCACCACTTGAAGCCTTCTATTGCCTGATGGAAGGCCCAGAACACTCTGTCAAGCACAAAACAATTCGACCCTTCCGTCTCATGAACCCGCTCGTACTTGTTAATGTACGTGCCTGGGTTTGCTGCTACAATCTGACACAACATTCTCGGGACCAGATCATATGCCTCCTCATACGTCCCGAACATACTCCGCAGGACCTTCTATTTGCCCCGCCACACCTTCTTGTAGCTCACAGCAAATCCCACCGTGTTCGCTACCTCCGCCGTGAGAACCTTGGGAGAAATGGATACATTTGCAGCCACAAGATGCCTTATCAGCTCCGCAACATATGACGATGTCATGCTGCGGTGCCTAGGTAGTGGCGCCGCAAGCTCACAAGTGTGATCCTTCAGCACCGTTATCCGGAAGTCCGTGGCAGCGCCTCTGAACCGCTGCGCACGGACCTTGCCAGGGTAGGAGCCGTCGACACACTTCACAATGTAGGTGTCAGGGTTGGACCTGTGCACCCGATATGTCCAGCTGATGTTGACGGCGTATGTGGCAATAGCTTGCTGTGCAGCACTCTTGTTACGGAAGCTCTGCCCTATGACAAGTGTGCCTTCATTGAATCCCCACTCTGCCTCCTCCGCCCGTGGCAGAACTAGGGATTCCGCTGCGATGTCGTCCAATCTGGACGGCACGTACGCACCCTTCGTGGTTACAACACCACCCACCACACCTCCCGCTGTAGGTTCCCCTTCTTCCTCCTCTCCTGAACTGTCTGTTTCCACATCCTCCTCCTCCTCGCTTTCCTGCACCTGGTTCTCAAGGTACTCGTGATAGTCAACACGCGCAGCCCACCACCTCTCCGCACCTTCATTCGGCTGAAAATTGTCCACGCACCTCTGCATGTCTCCATCTCCCATTGACTCATTGACTCCTCCTTCACCAGCATCTTCATGATTGCCGGAGAGTAATGCACGCTCTACATCTCCGCCAGCACCACCAGAGCCACCCATGGCGGATGATTCTGCCCTCTCCACGAATTGAACATACACCATTGGCCTGGCATATATCAATGCGTCTGGGTTGCACACGACCTCCATGTAGTTCGCCCATGAAGCATCGCTCATCACCTTTATAAATTGCCACACTGTCTCCCCTGCAGCACCTACAACTGCGGCATACACTACCTCGATCCGTAATTTGTTCCTTGCAGTGTCCCAATCGAATGTGGAACGCACGCATCTACGTAGCTCCAACAGGCTCATGGTGTTCAGATTGGGTGCCCGGATCTCGGTCCGGTCACAATTATTCAGGTCTGCCCCGTACGGCCCGTCGGGTACGAGACCACTTCCGTAGAACACGAATAAGTCTTGGATGTCACCCATGGCGTACCTAACATAAGTCCATACTGAACCCTCTTAGTATATATAACATGCAACAAGTGTACCATCATACAATATATACCATGTACCACATACAAGCGTAATATTTCTATTCAATTACGTTGTTCTACCTATCCCATACAAATATTAATGGTACTTTTTTTATTTATACATCTAATTTCTAATTCATTTATGGAATGCGCTAACAAATTCCTATATAAATCAAATTAGTACTCTCTAATTTACATATCTTACTTGCTATTTTCTGTGATAACTAATTTACAATTTCTACAAATTTCTCTCCTAATTAGTATTATTATTCTTCTACTTAATTCACCAATCCAACTACTCATTTTTCTTCATTTACAACTTACGAATTCTTATGTAAATGAAATAACTAATTTTTCCTCCTAATCTGTCATTTACAGAAGTAAGCTCTCACAAACATGCACAGCAACATCTAATATGACATGCACCAAATATGAATGTTACTCAGTCATATAAGGATAGAATGCAATAAGTACAAACAGGGACTAGCGAGATTTCTAGGAGCATCAGAGACATGAGACATTAACCTTTTCCTCCTTCGGTTACAAGACTACAATTCACAACTCCACGCTCCACAGCACTGAGTAAATTGAGGACAAAATATACCACTTCAAATGCTTCTATCCTGTAATTAGTACATGTATTTCATGAATAAATCTGAGCACAAATTTTTACAAAACAAAGACACAAATTCGTAATTGAAACCATTGTGTATCATACAAGTCACAATGATATCGTTGAATTTTTTTAATTACTGTTCACAAGATCAGCACAAAAATTCTACACATAAAATATAAAATACAATACACTATAACACCAAACATTTTATCAAAAAAAATATAATACATTACAACTACAAACAACTACAAACATTTTACTTTACAGTTCACAACAGCAGTAGATGATTTCTTCACATAACATATCAATTACAACATGATAATTACAAAAAATATAGTCATATGGAGAACGTTTACAGAACGTTTACGCTAATTACAAGCTAATTAGTACGATAATAATATAGGCATATGGAGATGATTTTTACCTTTTTTTTGAAGCTCACGAGGCGATCTACAACTTTCCCACTTGCCAAAACTCCTGATTCCAAACAAAAAACTCTAAATCTTGTGCTCGTACACGTTTCTTCCTTCACTCTCCTCCCTCTCTTGCTCTACTTCCTGCTCTAGCTAACCTTCTGCTGGCACCTGATAACAAATCTTAAATCAATACAAATCAATCTAACTTATAGAGGTAGAATATGACCACAAGACGCTTCGCTCGATCGCTCGCTTAACTATGCACAGGCTCGATGAAGATTTACGCCCGCTCAGTGTTGCTCTGCGACCAGTTCGTACGTTGTCGAAACCTTCTATTGCTTGACCGCCCCTGACCGCTCGATCTATTACTTTGTTTTATTAGCAATGAATCAACACCTTTGCATATGGTCGTATGCTTCACTCCACCCGCAATCTCCAGCAATCTTCAACAAAACACGAACCAGATTGAACAACCAGATTAATTCAAGATGATCTTTATTGCTGAATTTCAGTGATTTTCCAAAGTGCCCACACAAGCACCCCTAAAAGGTTTCTCGACGAAAGCTATCTCAAAACCCACAAAAGTTTTCTCCCTAAAAGCCCTACCAAAAACCACACGTTAGCCTTTAGTCTCTCTCTATTTTTATAGGCTAACGTTCAAACCGTGTTCGCCTCAACCACAAACACCAATCTCTATCTTTTTCGAAAATCAAGGGACCCGAAACCTTCCTAACACGGGTTTATTCAAACTCTCACTCTTCCAAGCTACAGACTCTATCCGTAACTCTCTAATCCCACCACGTGACGAAGCCTTCAGGACAACACCTCCTGTATCTTTATCACGCACCATCACCATGTGTTGAAGCCTCTGGGAACGCACCTCCCGTATCTTCTTCATCCATCATCAATCTTCATGTCGAAGCCTCCTGGACTGCACTGCCCGTAGCTTCTCCACGAATCACCACGTTTGATCTTCACGTGCTCCAGCGTGAGCCCGACCACCTCGCGTGACATTCTCAATCACCTGGACCTTAGACTTTTCCGTTCTAGTCCCGATTCTTCTCGTCACCGACTATGATTGTCTCTACGTCCACCTGCACATCAAAGACCAAAGAATATTTTTCTGACACAAGTTCTCTATAACTTGACCGATATCAGCACACACATATTCTTGTCTATCCATAGACATGAACTAAATCATCCATGACCACCAACCCGGTCGTCCACGACTGCAAACTCCATCGCTATCCAGAAAACAACCTCAGATTAATCATTACAACTGCTATCTCAACAAGTACTCGAAAACAACAAGTACTCGGGAAACTCCATCGCTCTACTTAAAATACTTAGAAAAAACAAGCATCGCTGCTGACCAGAACCATCGAGTACCGTTTACAGAGTACCGAGTACATACCACAAGTCTCGGACAACCGGTCGCAATGCCTACGACTACTAATCACCGACCATCGAGTATCAAGTCCTTCTGACTACAAGTACCGAGCACCAGCCAATCATCCCGCTAGCCTAACATGAGTACACGAAGTACTTAAAGATGGCAAGAATTGAAGCACTTGTACTGACAATGAATCTACGAGTATTGACCGTGAAGCCAATGGCAACCGATCGTAAAAGCCTTCAACTACCGGTTGCGAGGTCTACGAAAACTGACCAAAAAATTGAACACAATGATAGCAGACCGCAAAGTCTACGACTATGATGACAAAATTGCGAAGACTACGACTATAAAAGAAGTCTGTGAAGTCTACAACCACTGACCGTAAAGTCTACGACTATCGACCACAAAATCTACTACTATCAATCGTAAATTCTACGACTATCGACTGTAAAGTCTACGATCATCGACTGCAAAAGTCTACAACTATCAATCACAAAGTCTACGACTATCAACTGCAAATTCTACAACTATTGATTGTAAAGTCTACGACCATCGACCGCAAAGCCTTCGACTATCGAGTATTGTAGTTACAACCATGAAAAAATATTGTAGCTACGACTATGGAAAAGTATTGTAACTATAATTGCCTTTAGTGGTCATTCTGTCGTAGTTGAAGTCTGTCGTGGTCGGAATCCCGTAGTCGAGTTGCCATGGTCGAAGCCAAATGTAGTCGAAATGCAGTGGTCGTTTAGACGTGGTTGAAGTCGGACGTGATCGAAATCAATCGTTTTGCTGTAGTTGCTCAGCTGTGGTCGTAGCACTGTAGATGTTCAGCTGTGATCGTAGCGCCATGGACGTTCAGCTGTGGTCGTATTACCGTGGTCGTGACGCCTCCCGATCGGACCAGTTGATCAGACCTCCCAACACAAAGCCGTTCGGACCTTCGACTACATTTGGACTAAGCGAGAACCTTCAGACTTTGATTCCGTAACAACTCGGAGCTGACCAAAACTACTCGGAGCTGACCAAAACCACTCAGAAAAGATCAAAACAACTCGGAGCAACCAAAACCACTCGGAGCCACTAAAACCACTCGGAGCCACTCATAACTGATTGAAATTACTCAGATTCAAAACCTTTGACTGTGATCGACTGAATCTTTCACAAACACAAATTCCAAAGCAATCTAAAAGTTAACTATTTATCATCACTAAACTCACGACTATCCACATGGTCTAACACAACCATTTGAATGAGATTGGGGAGGAGCTTAGTTTGTCTTTGTTAGACCTTGATATTTTCAAAACTAAAAAGACTAGGTACATAATTGTTGTTGGAAAAATACTATTGTACCTTTGATATTTAGATACCTTGAATTTCTCACTTCTTCCCCTCTTTTGTCTTGAAGTTCATCTGCTACACCAGTTGTTGACATGGTGGAGAAGGTCATTTCTCCATCCGCGACTTCACTTTCTGAAGATCAAGGGGAAAGAGAAGTTGGATAAGGTATCGAACCTACTCGACGGTTGGTAGGGACTTTTGACGAGAAAATTGATCATTTGCCACTTTGAAGAGTGGGCTTCGCAAAATTGCCACTTTCAAAATTGGCTTCGCAAAAATACCATACAGTACATTTACCTCTTGATTACCATGCCATTTGAGCCATTTAACTCATTTAATAATTTTTTTCTAATTTCAAGGGTTAAAAAAGACCTTTCTACCCTTGCTAATCTACCTCTTGATTACCAGTTGCCTCAGTACAGCCACTCTGTCCCCAACCCTGTCGTTCTTCACCTGCTCAAATGCATCAAGAAAAGCTTCAGCCTCAGACAAAGATCAAGTCAAGAGGTAATGTAATCATACTAAAAAATAGCATGCCTTTGAAGATAAAGATTTCTTTGTTGCGTTCTAGTAGCTGCCCAGGCTTCTTGGACTCCATTCACCCAATTCCTCTTTGCTCGAAGCTGCTGCCACGGCGACGGCAGTCGCCAAGTAGCCGTCGGCGTGACCCCTCTTGCCGTGGTTGGACATCATCAGCATCATCTCCATCTCCCTGTCGCTGCTGCAATTGCAAACCAAGAAGAATCAAAGGATAGTAATATGAGCCTCCACTTTATACCTCATTTGTTTGACAGAAATTAACGCGCAACGAGTCAGAGTTCAGGTCGAAATTTTCCACTTCATGCAGCGATCACCAGAGGCGAAATTAGTAAGGGTAGAAAGGTCTTTTTCAGCCCCTGAAATTAGAAAAAAAAAATATTAAATGAGTTAAATGGCTCAAATGGCGTGGTAATCAAGAGGTAAATGTACTGCATGGTATTTTTGCGAAGCCAATTTTGAAAGTGGCAATTTTGCGAAGCCCACTTTTCAAAGTGGCAAATGATCAATTTTCTCGACTTTTGACTGGAGAAGCGAAGGCTGCTGTTATTGAAACCTTCAGAATTATGCTAACAAGGGAGCCTCTTTTGTTTTTAAGGAATTACAATTCTAGAGTAATGAAAAGGAAGCACTGAGTCCTGCTCCAGAGTAAATTTGCAAAGGAAACATGTCATTTTTCCATACCTCTAATGTATTATAGTTGTGCATGTCATTCTTCCATACCTCTAATTTATTATAATTATACATATGACTGTCCGTTAGCCTTTATAACGATGGGAGTTAAGTTCCCATATTTGGAACTGTATGTTTTCAGCTGAACAAAAAAAAAAAAACAGTTGAGAGAAATGAGCTATGCATCGTATTTCTGTTTGGGCTTGACTTTCCAGATATAAAACAATGAAACCTTCTTAAAAACTTTGGCCTAAATGCAATTTCAGAGACCTGGTTTTTAGATGAGGAGGAACTAGCTGGCTTCTCCATCGCCTTTTTGGTGATCTGGTTGCCGCCAATGGTACTGTTTGGTGGAGGTCTGATGCCGCGTCGACGTCGTCTCCCCTGTTTCGTGAGGTAAAGCTTATTTTCGATTCCATTCCATAGGATTGCCGGCTCTGCTTTTCTATCTGTTGTGAAGTGACGTGCATGAAGGTGAATTGGAACTGACAAAAATATAGGACTCTAACTCGGTAGATGTGTTTACAGTTAGTACTTTACCATATTTTCATATGAATCTACCAATGAGATAGAATTTTAGATATTTACCTTTTCTTTGTTGGCGTTCAGCTAGAGCTCAAATTTTATAGCCTAAATGCTGTTATGACTTACTAGGTTGGTGCTTTGCAAGGGCAATAGAACAAAAGCATCACATGTTTTGGGAATTTGATAGATCAAACAGTTAGTACTTTGCTATTGTTACTAGCAGGAATCACCGAATTTTACTATACCTTATGTTTATGCTTTTTTACACCCCAACGGTCCCAGCCCTTGTGTTTTACCGCTTCCTGTCTTTCATTCAGTTTCATTATCTATATTTATCCAACCCCATTAACTGTAGCAGCAATATAACCTTCAGCCATTATGTACTATTTGCTTTAAGGTTCAGGAGAAGACCAAAGGAGAGCTACTAATGCAGATGAAACAGTGTCACTGGCGAGGAACTACGAAACTTTTTTGTGTTCCACTGCAGAAAAAGAGCATCCTCCTTTATGTAGCTTCCGAAACGACATCAGTTTACATTTTCCTTCCTCTCTTCTGTGTTTTCCCGCTGATACTGCTAACTTTTGTCATACATATATTCAGTTGTGCTGCACATTGACTTTACCTCATCATCTCCACCAAAATATGTTGCCGAACCTGAAGATCCACCTATGTCTACAACAACAAAAAAACAAAAGGTACGCCATTAGTTTTTACCCCTATAACGTTGTTCTTGCCCGTACGTTGGTTAGATATAAACTAATTACAGTCTCTACCGTCACGCCAACAATAGGACGGGCCCCTCAAATAAACCGAGGATTAATAGAAAGCTTTCTTTTGATCAAGACCAATCCAAGAACAAGACCAGCCCAGAGGCACGGAGCGTTTTATGTTTCTCATCAATATGTACCATATGTTTCTGCATTAACACCCTCCTTGCATCTTTCTTGCCGTACAGCCTTCATCATCAACTGCCAGCCACATCATCATGGACATGTATATTTTGTTCGATGAAGTATTGGGCCTCGGGTATTCAGCAGAGCATCTCGCAAGATTATTTGGGACTTCATAGCCAGGTACTTTGCAGACCATGCTATCCACTACTTGTAAATTATTAATCCTATTTTGGCTTCCTGATTTGCCTTTGCTGAAACAGAGGCACACAAAGGTAACGACCCATAATTACTACCCGATGTTACACATCACCGACAAATTGGCAGAACTGCATGCAATCCGTAAGTACATCTATACACCTGCGAAATTTCTAAAATTATCCTGAGAGCCTATTATTGTGTCGTAGTAGTGTTACAGAGTTAAACATAGATAGTGCTTTCCATCTTCAAATCACCTATAAAATCTGTGTGGCCACTGTTATATGTTGTACCAGCTGCATGGATCGACCAGCTGACTCCCAAGAGGGCAAGCGTGAACACAAAATGGCAAGTAAATCAGAATTTTACAAATTAACCTAGAGAAGTGTTCCTGCTGTCCTGCAAGATAGAAATTAAGAACATGGATAGGTAAGAAATCGAGATTCGATCTGGGCTACATAATTAACCTGCATGAGAGGTAATTCAGGGATTAGCGATGATTCTTCCAGCGCGTGGTCGATCGGCTGGCTTAAATTAGCTCCCTGCTCCTAGTATAAAAACCATGCTATATATACAAACACGGATGTGTTATTCTGCACACGCTTGCCGTGCGATCCCATGTTACTGATAGAATTTGACCATAAAAGCTTACGTTATAGTAATTTATGTGTTACCATACAGGATGGTTACTGCACTTTATATGGGAGTTTTTCTTTTGTATGTAAACTTAGAATTGCAATCTCTTTAACCGAATATCTGATCTACGATCTATTTACACCGTTGTATTTGAAATTATGAGCTTAATAAAATGAGATACACATTGAATATGTTTTGACGCTGCGAAAGTTGTTTGCTGTACAAAATACGTTATTTTACTGCACCCCCTTAGGATATTTATTGCATTTTTTCTATGCACGGATAGGCGACATATGAATAGAATAAACAGGCTGAAGTAAATATTTTCATTTTACTGCACGAAATACGTCATTACTATAGCACTACATGAGATTTGCTGTATTTTTCTGAGCACGGACGTGTGACATATGTGTAAAATAAAACAAGTTGAAGTCAATATTTTCATTTTTACTGCACAAAATAGACCATTTTACTGCACCACCACAGGAGATTTACTGATGTGGCACCAAGTAACACTACAACTTAGGTTAGTGTTGTTTTGATCCAACAAAATGAAGCCAAGGGGGAGGAAAATGAGGATGGCAAAAACAGACAGAATGTAATCACTATGGCATATGAAGAAGACAAGGAGAAGAACCATGCCAGCCGCGACGAGAAAATTCTAGTTTGGAACCTTGGGTTGGATGGAGTTATCATATATTATGTGGACCTAATCATGGTGAAGAAAGAAAGAGAAAGTTCGTTTGGCTCAAGAAGAAGACACAACATCAATCAAGGTTTAGTGCTTACAGTTTTGTGCACAAAGTTCAAGAAGCTTTGAATGCCAATTCTGAGGTCTCTAATGCGGACAAAACACAGAAAAGTGCAGTAAATGTCATGTGGTCGTGTAGTAAAACGGTGTATTTTGTGTAGTAATTAAATGCCTTTTGCAGCGTCAAAACATATTCAATATGGATATCATTTTGTTAAGCTCATAATGTCGAACATAATGGTGCAAACAAATCACAGACCAAACGTTCGATTAAAGAAATATTGCAATTCTAAGTTTGCAATCAAAACAAAAAAAACTCCCACATAAAGTACAGTAACCATCCTACGGTGGTAACACATAAATTATTATAATGATGTAAGCTTTTACAGCCAATCTCTAGCAATGGCGCATACACTCCATCTGATGTTCACGGCAAGGGTGTGGGTTCGTGGCCCGTAATGGCTAGCACGTAGAATAGCTTATTCTACATGCAGCTACAGAATAGGATATATATGGCAACATATCTTATGCACATTGGCATTCTCGTGCATCCATGCACTCAACAACTCTTGGCCACCTGATCTGCATTTAAGGCCCCAGATCCAGAGGTGGCATATTTGTGAAAAACCGCCCGCTTCCTTCATGGAAATTTTGCGAATAACTCCCTCTCCCCTCACCCAGCACTGGTGCCGCACCCCATGCACCCCCAATTTGAAGCCTCGCCAGCTCCCTTTCCTTCTAAGTGATGGCTTGGTGCCTCATGACCTTTCTCACCCTCCTGTCCCATAGATCCATCATGCACGTGAAGCTATCTCCACTTGTCTAGCAGCTTTCCCCAAATCCGTCTTGGGTTTGCACGGCGGTCCTCTCCATCTGTGCATGATAGTGATCCATGCCACTGCTACTCAAGCTGCTACTAGGGGAGACGAGGGATGGAGGCACACTTGCCTGTTTTGGTGTGGGCGACAAAGGCGAATGGTAGCTTGGGAAGGAGATGAGGGAGGAGGTCGCGGGGAAGCGTAGAGGGAGTCAGGGAGGGGATCGGGAGGAGAAGGGGACTAGGATGGGTGTAGCCTTAAAGGGAGGCATCGGGATAGGGTTGGCCCTGGATCACTCTGAATGGCTTCACCTGGAGAGGTCACCATTCCCCGTGGCATCGTTGTTGCTCGTGGTTGGCGGGTGAGAAAGGAGAGGAGGCGTTGAGCCTTCACTCAAGAGGAGAGGGAGCTGGCGGGGCTTCGGCTTGGGGTGCATGGGGCACGGCACTGATGCATGGGTGTCCCTTGGCGACGCCAAATGGGAGGTAGCCTAAGAAAGAGACTAGGGAGTGGGTAGGGAGGAGAGGAGAGAGGGGAGTTATTCACAAAATTTTCATGGAGGAAGTGGGCGGTTTTTCACAAAAATGTCGTGTTTGGATCTAGGGCCTTGGATGCAGATCAAGTGACCAAGAGTCATTGAGTGCATGGGTGAACGAGGATGTGTAGGACAAATAATGGCAAAAGGGGTGAATGGGGCCTTCTATAATTCTTCCCCGAGGTATCTATAAATCTTTCACTCTAGTAGCTAAAGAGTTAAGAATATCATATTTGACAGCCTAAATCTAAGTAAAAACCCAAAACAACAAGGTGTCACAGATTTAGCACCTAAACGATCTGACCGTCACTGGAGGTGCAGTCTGACTGGTGGTCGTTCTGATCAGCCATAGCTCATCAGTCTGACTGGGCTTAGGAGTGGTCTGACCGCTCCCTTGTTTCCATAAGAGAAAATCAGCTTGAGCCAAAACCAAATTTGGTGCAAACTTCAAAATTCACATCCAAATGATTTGAAACTTTGCACACACCTTACTGAGAGTATCATGAACCTATTTCATCCAAGAATCACAAGGATCTTAACCAAAGTTCCAACATTTCCTCAAAACATGTAAGATTGCACAAAAATGGGAAAATCTCAAAAACTTGATATACAACTTATTCGTGCATTAAGAACAACCAAGATTACTCTAGATGAATTTACACATATCACGACAAGTAAGACCAACCAAAGATTCGAAGCAAAAACTCTCGAATCAAGTTCCTCAAGAAAAACTCCAAATCTAGTAAGAACCTAGCAACATTGAAATCTTGCAAAACATAGTAACTAGATGGATGGGATTTGATATAAATGAGATATCCCCACCACTTACACGTACTTGTCACATAGCAGGATCAAGAATAGAAGAGAAGAGGCAAAGAACCAACCAGAACGGGAGCAAATCAACTAAGACAAAAACACTCTCTGAGAGATGAATAAAGTTAATATATTGCTATTTGAAGATGAAGGTTTTACCGCCACTCTATATGGAGAACAAGAGGGAACACTACAGCACACAACCTTCTCTCTCAAAGCCTAACCCTAAAACTCAATATTGAAAATGGTTGAGATGGTTGGCTTTCAAATTTTTAACCCCAACCCATTAAATAAATGGGGGTAATCTGCCCACATCTACTATAATGAATACTATCTATTAGCACAATGGGGGAACCTATTAACCTCGCACAACACAGGTTTTATACTCAGACTTAACTTATGCATATTTTTCAAAGCACATGAACCAGAACCCGCTAAGTCATTAGCCTTTGATCCACTTGATCTTCTTAGCATATCCTTGACCTAAACCGTTTTCCCAAGTGCCACGGTTTTGATCCAACACAATTTCTGTTATTTAGTCAACTACCAAAATTACCTCATCTTGACCCGATCAATTTCTTTACTTACAAGCAATCGCCATACTTACCACGTGTAGGTGCACCAATGGCCTACCACGCATCTGTAAATCTCTCTCGCTCTAGCTCCCACTAGACCATACCTCACTTTGACCGACCAAGCAGTTGGTAGAACCTGTCACTCGAATTTTCCCTTCAATATTCATTGATTTTCTTGTGCCATACTTGAACTCAACAATCTGCATCCTTAATCATTCTGAACCTCCGCTCCTTCATGAGCATAGTACCAGTCCTCGCCATTGATCATAGTTGACTCCAAGGTTTCCTGCACATCCGAAAATCAAGAAATTATTTTCAAGCACAAGTTATTCATAATTTGACTCACGTTAGCTTAGACATACTTCATGCAACATGAATACACTGACCTAAGACAATTTGACTCGATCAATGATCAAATTCCTAAAATTTAGAACTCTCATATGAAATTCAAAACCTAGCTGATCTGACTATAATGATGTGACCAATTAGACCGTTGGACTGGTCAGACCACCCCTATGGCTAGTTTGATCGTTCAATGCCCCAAAACGCAAGAGTCTGGTCTGATCAGCCATCTACTGACCAATCGGACCGGTTGCACTGGTCAGATTGCTCACAAGGCCGGTCTGACCATCTGAGACTTAAACCACCATGCTAAAAATCTATTTTTTTGTAAATTTGATAATGATTCATCACAAATATTACTGGGCCTTCTCACAGTTCCTCAAGATAGCTGTGTGCATAGGATATGTTGCTACGCACTCGAGAGAGAGACACTTACATCCTAATTGATCGGAACATGCAAGCATGAAAGGTAGCAGCTTGTTGAGCAACAATGGCGCCGGTAATCCTCGAGATGGACGCGCACTGCTATGGCTACGCGAAGAAGATCCAGAAGGCCATCAAGAACATGCCCGGTATGTACACGCGCATGCAAGAGTATATGTGTGTACATATCGATCCAGTTCCGTGATCGACCATGCATGTGCGTGTACGATCGATGTCTTGTATGCAGGGATGGCGAGGGTGTCGGCGTCTATGGACACAGGGCAGGTGGTGGTTGAGGGCACGGCCGACGTGGCACCGCTCAAGGCACAGCTCCAGGCCAGCAAGCTCCGGAAGGTCGTCACCATCGTCAGCAACGGTGTGGAGCCGGAGCCAGAGCCAGACTACAATCTGCCACCGCCGCACTACTCGCCGCCTCCTCCTCCGGCCGGCCCACCGATGGACGGCCGCTACCAGCCGTATTGGTTTGACGGGATGCCGCCGCCGCCCCCGCCTCAGTACGCCCCACCGCCGTCGGAGGGCTACTACTACCCGTACGACGGCGGGAACCCTGGGCGACGTACAACCGCCAGTACGTGCCGAACGACGGGCCGACCTACTTCAGCGACGAGAACCCCAACACATGCTCCATCCAGGGACTCATGACTAACCGAGATGACGTCGACGTACATACGGTCGCACAACGTCCAGGCTTAATCAGCACAAGTTCTCTCCGTGCATGGTGCTATCCAATAATTCGAATGGAATAAAACCAAATCAAATAGTTATGAATATTACAGGTTTTTGCTATATATATGTGAAGCTCCCGGTATTAAAAAGGAGAAAAACTAGAGTACGTTGTACCGTCAAAGCAAAAAAATGACAAGATATGTCTGAGCCATTTGATCAAATGGATGGCATCAGATGCAACTCACCCACCTCTCCTCCTTATCCCATCTATTCCTTTTTCTTCACCACGTATGCGTCTTCTTCATGCATTCCCTGGAACCCTCCCTCTCTCCACTCGTGTAGGGCAAGCGGTGGGACAGCCATTGAACAATGCCGCAGAGCCACGGTTACGGTCGGAGATGGCCCAGGGTGCCATGCGCAATAGATCGAACACTTCGAGCCACTGGATCTTGAAGTAGAGCGTATTGCCAAGCACAACGTTGATATTCTTGCCTGGGGCTTCGGCCGAGACAACGGATGTTTCTCAAACATGAAATTCACATTTGTAGCTTTATGTTTTAATTTTGAAACTCTCTAAAACTTTAAGTTCATTTTGTGAAACACTATAAGTGCAATTGTATTAGTTCAATGGAACTCTTTGCGATTTTTTGGTAGCGGATTCATGAAGTTGAACTTCCAGTTTCATCAAGTTTCAGAAGGCTTCATGACTAGTTTCTTGGTGTTTTATAAAGTTTCAAGAGATTTTTATTCCTAAATTGACTAAGTTATATGAGGTTTCATGACTAGTTCCATAGTGTTTCATGAGGTTTTATAAAGTTTTATGAGATTTTATTATTGAATTTTATTTTATTTCAAGAGGTTTCATGCTTTAGTTGACTAAGTTTCATGACTAGTTTCATGAGATTTCATAAAGTTTTAGGGGATTTCATGCCTAAATTGACTAGGTTTCATTATTAAGTTTCATAGTATTTCATAAGGTTTTATAAAATTTCAGGAGGTTTTATGTCTAAGTTGACTAGATTTCATGCTTAAGTTTTATGGTATTTCATGAGGTTTCATGAAGTTTTAGGAGCTTTCATGCCTACGTTGACTAGATTTCATGATTAAGTTTCTTGATGTTTCATCAATTTCAGGAGGTTTCATGTCTAAATTGACTAGTATTAGGCATCAACTCGTCGCTCTTGTAACATCCCAAAAATTTAAAATTTGAAAATATGTATTTCTTGAATTATTTTTGCAATATATTCTATTGGAATTTGGATTTTATGGTGTTTTCCTGAATTTGTTTGAGATTCCAAAATTGAATAAATTCATAAAAGACAAAAACTAGCATTAGTGATACCAAAAAGGGACTATGCAAATAATGGAAAACTAAAATTTAAAATGCGAATTCGAAAAGATGATCCAGTATGAGAAGAGAGAAACCTAAGTTACTAAAATATAAAATTTCATTTTGAGAATGATAGTACAAGGGCAACAAAAATAAATAAATAAAATATATGCAATTATATACAAAAAGACTAGTATGGTAAACAAAAGCATAAAAAATGTATATATATATATACCAAAATAATGGTATAAAGATATATATATACTTGTACACATGTATAAACAAAATGAATAGCAATAAAATAAATTAAAAAGAAAGAAAGAAAGAGCCAGGCCGGCCATCAGCCCGGCCCAGCTCCTGCGCGCGCGCGCCAGCCCATTCCCTCGCTCCTTCTCGCTGTCACGCGGACCCCACCACCGCCCCGCGCGCGTGTTCCTGCCCAGCCCAACCCCGCTTTTCCCGCCTCGGCCAGCCCAGCGCGCCCTCCGCCACTGCCGCGCGGGCCCCGCCCCCATCCCGCCTTCCTCTCCCTGGCCAGCGGGCCCCCCCTCCGCCCGCACTCTTTCTTCCTCCCCGGCCTTCTCCCGGCTCTGCCCCGTTCAGCGCCTTTTCTCCCCGTGGCGCGCATGCCTCCGCCGAGCCGTCCCGTCATCCGGTAGGAACGCCTGCGTGGCCGCCTCCGCCCATGGTTTCGCGTCTCGCCCGATGCGGCGCCACCGCCGAGGTTCTCCTCCGCCGGCCGCCGGTTCGCCACGTGGCGCTGGTCGTCTGCGCTCCGTCCGTGCGTGGGAGGTGGTCAGCGCTGAGGAGACCGCACGAGGGGAGTAGTTGTGCAGCTTTGTCAGGCCATTACGCCGCCTGCGTCACCACCTGGCGCCGCCACCTACTCCCGACAAGACCGCTCAGGCAGCCGCCCGTTGCCAGCACTGCCCCGCCGCCTATAAAGCCAGCGCGCCTCTCCGTCCGCTCCGCCACGCCTCCCTCTACCTTCCATCCCGAGCAATCGAGCCCCCGCTTTCCACAAGCTCGCCGGCGCATCCTTCTCCCCCGCGGCCGGCCACCGAGCTCCCCATCTATCCACACCGAGAGGGCTCGATTCCCCAAGCCAGAACCATCCTCGGAACCCCGTGAAGTCGCTCCCGGTCTCCCCCGAGCCTCCCGAAGGCCGTACACCGCCGGCGTCGAGCCTCTCCCGAGCCCGCCGCCGCCGCACGTCGCCGACCCACTTCCGGTGATCCCCGGCCGCCGCCGACACCCCCATCACCTTCCCCGTGACGCAAGGATTTCATTTCTCCCCTCACCCGACCCGCTCCGGCCACCCCTCGTCGGCACCACCGTCGGCCGAGCCCGCCCCGAGTTTCCTCTGCTTCAGCCCCGCACACTCAGCTCAACTACATTCCTTCGCTCCCACCGTCAGGTAACACCGCTCGATCAATTGGCTAGTTGAGTGCGCTCTCAAGCCTGAGATTCGAGTTCGAATCCTCTGGCCGCAAGGGTTAAATTAGGTTTTTAGAAATTTTTGCTGAGCTACAGTAAACAGAGAGAGTGGTTGGGAGATGATTAAGAGTGATTAGGAAATGTTAAAAGTGATTAGGAAATATTAAAAAGGATCAATGGGAGTATTAAAGATTAATTTGAATATAAGCAAGCTTATTAGTTCAGACAAAGGATTAATTAATACTAGTTAATGGTTATTGATTGCCATAAGTGCTGAAATTAGTTTATTAAAGATCACTCACTGACATGTGGACCCCACCTTTAATTAAAGACCAGTAGCTGGTCCCACATGTCAGTAGCACAGAGGAGATAAAAGAAAAGTAAAATGGGAAATCAAAATAAATGCCAGAGAATGACAATGGGCCCCACATGTCAGAATTTTAGTAATTACTGGATTTGACCGGGACAGAGAACTTTAACTGATTATAGCTTCTTCATTTTAACTCTAAATTGAATGAAATAAATTTGTAAATTCATCTAAATTCAAGATCTGTCTAATGGGACTGAAACCATGAATTTTAGAGCTCATTAGAATTTTTGGTGATATTTAATGTGGTTTGCATAAATGAATTGAAAGAATAAATACTAATTTAGGGCATGGATAAAGAAAAACACTTTGGTTAAATGTTCAAATAATTAACATATATGCTCTAGCATGTCATCATTAAAACAAACTCCCTTAATAGATTCAATTAAGTAGCTACACTAATATATAACCCTGTACGACAAGCTTTGATAGATAAATAAAAATTAAAAATAAAGCTAAATAATAACAAAGGTGCAAATAAAATGATAATGGTACCACTAATTAAATCTTAACACTAGCTTTAGTACATAATAGTATTAAGCATAATTATATATATAACAAGTTAGGACCCATATGAGTGGATCCTAATTCAACTAAAATTTAGCCTAGCTATGAATGAAGATACATAAAATATGATAATGGGATTATTAGAGATTTAAATTCTAATTAATTACCATATAAGAATAAATATTGAGCCCTTGCTATTTATCTTAATCTAATTAATAAGTAAAAGCCTATATCAGAGATTATTCTAAAAACTTAATAAAGATATCCAAATGTTATAATGCCTTCAACTAAAAGATTTATAGAATAAGTACAGATCTCATCCATCAGTCTAGGTTGCCTTTAACCTAAGTTGCAAGGAATACATACCCAGCCAGACTCGTACTCGATACATAGGTCTAATCTAACTCATGGAACTTCCTTGATAAATACAGAAATATTAAAAGAGGTGATCAATAGAAAGATCGAACCATTATATCCTTCCACTGACCCTGTCTCAAATAACCCGAATCACCCATTAGCTCCTAATAAAACTAAATTGAGTTTATTCGGATTTATTTGGATCTTTTGAGTTCTTTGCTTTCATTTGGATTTAGTCGTTGTCGCGCAATTAGAAATTAGGAGTCGTGAAGATTCAGTGGATCCGGCAAGATTAAGCTTGAAGTGAAGATAAAGATCAGAAGCTCAAGAGAAACCATGGTGTGAGCTCAAGACTACGGTAAACCGCGCCAGGCGAGTCAATACTTTGATCATGTTGAACCTACGTTTTCTGCAAATTACGTTTGTTTAAATTATCAAATTGCATGCTGTTATGTTATATGCAAATACATGTTAATTTAAGATTCTAGTTATATCCCATTGTGTACTTGGTTAATATTACCCCTCCTTTGAAATATTTGAACATGTGAACATTGTCGCCCTAGCACAAATTATAATAGTAACCTTTCAAAAATAAGTCCGTAATTATATGCCATGCGTAGTATTGTTTAGATACTCATGGGCGCGAGAGCGCCCAAGCATCACTTTTAATCCTGAGAAAAATTTGGTTGGGGCAGTCATGGTGGTAATGACTGATAAATGTTGGATATGATTATGTTGTGTTTCCAAAAACCCCAACTTGCTTAAATATCTGGGCGGATGGTTCGGGGGTATGGTGAAGTGGTGCACGAGAGTGTGGTTTGTGGTAGAACCGCCCAGATACCACTAAGGACTGAATCTTGTCATGTCAACCCATGTAAGCAAGACAACCACAAGTCCAGTAAATACAACTTGGCTTAGTAGATTTCTGGGACCACGAAAGTCATCCTTCCAGAAGGAGGTGTGGGATAGTGCAAGCGGCAGTCTGTGTGACGGCTTGAATGGGACACCAGTGGAAGGTGAAGTTCTGCTGTGGCGGGCTAGCAGGGGTGGGGAGCCAGCTGCTAGACGTTCAGAAGGAGAACATCCCGCACAACGTATGGGACCCACCGCAAGTGGGAGCGACCCATAGGGTGAAATGATGGAAGGGGCGAGGTACTTTGAAAAGTCACTGTGATGGTCTGCTCAACCACATGACTAAGGAATCGTGTGGGGCAACGAGTTGACTATCTCTTGTGGTGAAAGTGTACAAACTCTGCAGAGTCAAAACTATTCGAATAGCCGTGCCCACGGTCAAGGGCAGACATGGGAACTTAACTGGATATAGTTCTGTTTTAAAAATATTGGAAACTGGGAATGGAAACTTGAAGGGCGAAGGACTGCCCTGGTTTGGAATTGTCCTGGGTGTCGTCCCAGTGGTAAGTTAAGCGGCTATAACGCTGAAGAAATTGCTATATGGTGCAGATGTCATGTAACGGTGGATGGAATCTGAATCGATATTAATAATGTATTTCCTTGTACATTATGATTTGTTCCAAAATTGCTAAGTCATAGGGCTTTGTAATTAATTGTATTCAAAAGCACTCCTTGCAAAACAAAATAACCCGAGCCTCTCCTTTGTTAAGCCATGCATACTATTTATTTGCATTTTGTGTATTGGCTCGCGGAGCACGGGGTCGGAGTGCTCATGCTCGCTGTTGCGACAAAATTCAGATTCAGGAATCAAATCACCTCGCCTCAGCAACAAGATTGTACAAGCTGGCCGAGAAGATGAAGATGTCAAGGGCTAGGTCGCGAACCTCCAGTTGGCTGCCTGTGGGCATGTCCTGAAGGTCCCACTTGCGTGCTTCGTTCTTCCGCTGCTGCAATTTCATGATTTCGGCCTAATCGGCCCATGAGTAAGTTTATTTTTATATTTACGCTTCCGCATGATATGTATTTTGATATTCATTTTCAGAATCGTGAGCACTATCTACTGATCCAGGGAATAGTGCAGCTAAACACAGTAGATTCCGGATGGTATAATCTGGGGTCTGACAGCTCTCAAGTCAAGATTGATCCAAATAAGAAGCGTAATTATCACAGGGTGGCCAACAAAATAATTTCAGCCCTTGATGAGATTGATTTAAGTGATGATGATTCTAGAAGCTACGATGAGAGCAATGGCAAGAAGTCAAAAGAGCCGGACTTCATAGGAATATGTTTTGTGGCAAGCAGTGAGGAATTCGACCATGATGATATCTACAGTGATCCTGATGAGGTAAAACTTTCTTATACCGATTTATCTCGTGTTGTGCTAGATTGACAGAGGAGCTCAAGAAGTATAAAAAAATTAAAAATCATGATCTTGTTGTTGAGAACTTAAACTTTGAAATTCATATACTTAGAGCTTCCCTTCCTAACAATGAATTTTGTCAGTCTTGTCAAGATTTACATTCTGAATTGGAGTCTGCTAAAAAAATTAATGCACAACCTTGGCTAAATTTGGTGATGTAACTGCTAAACTTGATTAATTAAATTGGCACATGACTCGTATGATGAAAAGTTAAAACTTGCAAGAGATTAAATTGAAAAGCTCAAGTCTAGTTCTTCTGCTTGTTCTAAGTGTGATTTGCTTCAAGTTAGGCTTAATTTATCTCAGGAGTCAATTCAACAAATGATTTATCATGAGACTTTTTCTTGCTCTAACTGTCCTAAACTTAACACTAAAATAGAAGCATTGACTAGATAACTCAATGATTTTGCTGAAAAAGAGAAATTGGCTCAGTCTAGTGCTTCTAAGGGTCTTGCAAATAAATATGTTAAGTGCTTATCTTGTTCCTCATTGACTAAAGAGAATGAGTATCTTAATGACACTTTAGAAAGATTTTTCTTTGGCAAGAAGAATTTAAATATAATCCTAGAAAAATCAAAAACAAGTATAAAGAATCGTAGTCTATGATTTAATTTTGTTGAGTATGCCAAGAATCATCCTCCTAAGACTGTTAAGCTTCTGGAATCTGGGAAAATTGAAGTGAAATCAGAACCAAAACAAATCGTGTTTAAATCTGCTGGTATAACAAAGGACTCATCTACCAAAGTTGGTACTGTGAAGTCGAGTGATACGACCACTTATCAAGTCAAATATCAATGTACTCATTGTGGTAGAGATGGTCATTTAGGTCAATTTTGTTTTCAGAAAGCTAAGAAGAATAGAGCGACGGGTTAAGAAAGCATTCTCGAATAAGATCTGTACAATCTCCTTGTCGTCACTTTGCTCCCTCTAATCCGTCTTCTACATATTCGAAAGCTTATTATCTCTTTGCTCTCTCTAACCAATCGCCTGCAGGTTGTCTCCCTACTCTCTCGAATCATCTTTCTACAGGGTTGGGAGTTTTTACAATAGGACCGGCTAGATCATGATGCGGATCCACCTAGCAAGCTAGCTGAACCCCGTTGCTTTGGCCCTGATCTTTCACGATACGCCTTGTTGGATGCCCTCTCCAAGATGAGCCTTCTCCCACGCACACCGCAGCACGTGAACGAAGGGTAGAGAAACTGAAGTGTCAGCGAGTAGAATCCAACACCACAATTGAATTCAACACACCAAGAGCAATTCCTCGATGGAAATCTCAAGAACACGCCAACAATGACCACCAAACCATGGTGATTTTCTGGTTTCTATTTCTCAAATCATAATCTAAGTTACAATGGGGCTAAGGCTCTGGCCTTATATTAGTGCACAATACATGGCCTTGATTACAACTCATGCACTACTTGGCCTAAGGCCGAAACAAACTCTAATACGAACTAAAAAGGAAATACCTAAACTGCTACCTCTGGTTTCTCTCTCAATTTGCGACTTGACCGTGAGGATTCCGTGGCTGGCACCTCATCTATTACGTGGGGCTTCAAAATAGCTTTCCAACGAGTCTAAGAACGCCCAAATCGGACTCCGTTTGTGAAAGTTATGGACGTTTTAGTATCGGTCTTGCCAGCTGTCCCAATCCGAGTCCGAATCGGTTTCAAATCTTTATATGTTTTGTTTTCTTGTTCAAGGGGCTTCCAAATCCGTTTGGAACCTGAAAAGGAGTCCTTCTCAACCTTTAGAAATCCATGGTGTGGTCGGATTTTATTCTTACTTGCATTGCAATACTCGAACTCTTTATGTTTGGCAAATCTCGCGCATCTCTCCGGACAGCTCGTGCAGCATCCAATGAAATTGCCATAAATTTGTGTAGAAAGCTCCAATCAAGTGCCGTTTGATTCGTTGGAAAATAGACTTCATTAGCTTTCCAAATATGTCTCGTGCACATTAGAAATCTCAGAATTGGTATTCAAAGCTTCTTGAACATTATGCACGGAACTGCAAGCACTAACCAAAGTTGTAGTGCTACTTTGTGCCACATCATCCTCCCCTCCTTGAAGCAAAGCCATCCTCGGCTTTGGGGTAATCTTGAGAGCTTGCTTCTTCTTGGCTGTAATTTCTTCATCAACATGAATAGCACTCTCCAATTTTGGTTTCAACACATGCTTCTTTCCCCCATGTACAAAAGTGTATGTGTTGGACCGGCCCTCATGCGTAGCATTGCGATCATATTGCCATGGTCTTCCCAACAATAACCCACATGCATCCATTGGAACTATGTCGCAATCCACCTTATCAACATAGTCACCAACAACAAACGGAACACGCACCTTGCGAGTTATCTTTAGCCTTCCGGAGTTGTGTAGCCACTCCACATGATGTGGTTGAGGATGCCTCCACATGGATAGCCCTAAAGCATACACCAAATCTTTGCTAATCACATTGGTATAACTCCCACCATCTATGATCAACTTGCATGCTTTATCTTTGATCTTGCACACCGCTTGGAAAACACTCCACCGCTGTCCTTTTGTTTCAGTTTCTTTACTTTGCACCTTCCGGACCAAAAGATTAACACCATTCAATTCTGGATCACAATAGACAACTTCTTCCTTGGAATCATCGGATTTTTCACTTTCAGAATCACTACTAGAAGTTGTTGAAGCATAGCCATCTTTAGTGAGAAGCACTCTTCGTTGATTTGGATAATCACGCATCATATGACCTCTTCCCTTGCACTTGAAACACTCAATTTCTCTAGCATGAGCATTAGAAGGCAAACTAGAATCAGTTTTAATTGCTTCTTTACCTCTGTTGCTTGCCTCCTTTGAAAGAGCACCATTTGAACGGCTTGATGCCGCCACTTTGTAGTGTGAACCCACATCATCGCCTTGCTGTGATGGACGCCTCCATGGGTTTGTTTGAGTGTTGGCATGCCTACCCTTGGCTTGTTTGCGCTTCAATTGTTGTTCAAAGACGTTCACTTGATGCACCAAGTCTTGGATGTTGAAGTAATTGACCATCTCCATCCTATCTTGCACATCCTCATTCAACCCATTAAAGAAACGTGCCATAGTAGCCTCATCATGCTCCTCTGTTCCTGTACGGATTATCAACATCTCCATCTCTTTATAATATTCGTCAACATTAGAATTACCTTGGCGTAGTTGTTGTAGCCAGTTGTACAAGGTCCTAGTGTAGTGTGCTGGGACAAAACGACGCCTCAAAATATTCTTCAATTGTACCCAAGTATCCGGATGAGCTCCTACGCGACACAATTGATTCCACCAAATAAGAGCATATCCGGTGAACTCAATTGTCGCCAAATGAATCTTCTTATCCTCAGTATAGTGATGGCTGTCAAAAATTTGTTCGACACGCATCTCCCACTCCAAGTACTCCTCCGGTTCAGCTTTACCATTAAATGATGGGATAGAAATTTTTATCCGCCCAATTCCATCATCCACGGCAACACGCTGAGCCAACCCGACACCATCACGTATACCTCCACCATTGGCAGCACCTCTGCCACGCATGTCCCTACCACGGTCAACACCACGGTAGTCCTGAGCATGGCGCGGTTGTGGAGCAAAGCCCGCTGCACCATCAAAGATCTCCTCGTGTTCATCGTCTTCATATGGTGCACGCCGTTCGGGATATTGAGGTCCCCGTTCAGCATGCTGAAATTGTGGTGGTTGGTTGCGTATCTCCTCCATCAAAGTATCAATTCGCACCCCCAAATCATCAATCTTGCCTTCAAGCTTCTGGTGACAACTTAAGAAGTAGTCACGTGTCGCTTCAAACCCGTGTCGCACCTCGGGCAGCAAAGATGCCGCATATTGGGGCACCTCCCCGATTGGCTCGGTATGATTATGCCGCGCCTTGCCATCTTCAATCTTCATAGAACTCGCCATCAAGAAAAATTTAGCAACCTCATATCGTGATCAACCACGCTCTGATACCAAGATGATGCGGATCCACCTAGCGAGCTAGCTGAACCCCGTTGCTTTGGTCCTGACCTTTCACGATATGCCTTGTTGGATGCCCTCTCCAATATGAGCCTTCTCCCACGCACACCGCAGCACGTGAATGAAGGGTAGAGAAACCGAAGTTTCAGCGAGTAGAATCCAACACCACAATTGGATTCAACACACCAAGAGCAATTCCTCGATGGAAATCTCAAGAACACGCCAACAATGGCCACCAAACCATGGTGATTTTCTGGTTTCTATTTCTCAAATCATAACCTAAGTTACAATGGGGCTAAGGCCCTGGCCTTATATTGGTGCACAATGCATGGCCTTGATTACAACTCATGCACTACTTGGCCTAAGGCCGAAACAAACTCCAATACGAACTAAAAAGGAAATACCTAAACTGCTACCTTTGGTTTCTCTCTCAATTTGCGACTTGACCATGAGGATTCCGTGGCTGGCACCTCATCTACTATGTGGGGCTTCAAAATAGCTTTCCAACGAGTCCAAGAACGCCCAAATCGGACTCCGTTTGTGAAAGTTATGGACGTTTTAGTATCAGTCTTGCCAGCTGTCCCAATCCGAGTCTGAATCGGTTTCAAATCTTTATATGTTTTGTTTTCTTGTTCAAGGGGCTTCCAAATCCATTTGGAACCTGAAAAGGAGTCCTTCTCAACCTTTAGAAAGCCATGGTGTGGTCAGATTTTATTCTTACTTGCATTGCAATACTCGAACTCTTTATGTTTGGCAAGTCTCGCGCGTCTCTCCGGACAGCTCGTGCAGCATCCAATGAAATTGCCATAACTTTGTGTAGGAAGCTCCAAATCAAATGCCGTTTGATTCGTTGGAAAATAGACTTCATTAGCTTTCGAAATATGTCTCTTGTGCACATTAGAAATCTCAGAATTGGTATTCAAAGCTTCTTGAACATTATGTGCGGAACTGCAAGCACTAACCAAAGTTGTAGTGCTACTTTGTGCCACATCAGATCAGCTTTTACCCATGGTCAAAACAACGTGGTCAGATCAACCGTACGACCAGTGTTTCGACCAATGTCTTCTACTCGCTCAAACTTATCGAGGGTTAGACCAGCCTTACAAACACAGTCAGATCAATCTTGGGAAATCAGAGCAGCTGGTTCTCATGGTCGGACCAGAGGGGTCAAATGGGATTTTCAACCAGCTGTTTCCCACAGTCGGACCAGCTTCTCAAGAGGGTTTCGACCAGCTTTTACTGCTCGACTCAAATCTACTTTTCAACAACTATCTGGTCAAAATTTGTCAAATGCTAGTGTTTCACTTAAATCTTTATCATTGCCTACTGTTGCTCCTATTCATCGAGTAGCTCAGTACTGGATTTCTAAATCTTATCTCACTAACCCCAGTACTGTGAGACTGACACTTTCTGTGATATAAGACCAGCTAACGCAGGATGAAGAACATATGCTTGAGTGGGTTCCCGTCTTTTACATCATTGCCTGACTGAAATACTTGATAGTTTTTCACTCCCTTTGATGGCATCCAAGAGTCTCATCTTCTGATTAGACCATGTGGAAAAGGTGATGTTATCCTACAAGTGGTTCTTTGAGTTCTTTTTTAGATTGCTCGTTTTCACACTTAACTGCTGGTTTCTTCTCTTTGTGCTCGGTTGAGAAGTGAGTTGGGTGTGTTGCCTTCTTTGGGATTATTCTAAAGGGGGGTTTGGTATATAAATATTTTCAGAAGCTTTGTTTATTATACTTATCATATAATACATCAAGTCTAAGTTTTTGAAATCAAATGAGAAGTAAAGCTGTCTTTATTATTTTTAGCCATATGTTATGTAGCTTTGATCATGACAAGTTGTAATTAAATTTTGTCAACTTGAACAAACAACATGGCAAGGTTGAATTCCTTGGCTAAGTTTTGATTAGAGTTATTACTTTTTAAGATGTGTCATGTTTAAATACCTGGTTAAATCCTGATTCTAGGTCAAGTCTAAGTTTGAGCCATTCCAATTCCCTCTTAAGTCACTTTTAGCTTGTCTAGAAATACATGTGCAAATTATGGTGAAATTGCTAATTATGTATGCATCTCAACAATTCTCTCTCGCGAGACGGCTTGCCATTGCATTAGGCATGAATTTGGGGGACTTTTATATGATCGAGATTATGAAACCTTAAGCTTTTTGGCTTGGCATGATTGGTTAGATAAGGCTTGAGATGCTACACCAAATGAAATGTGAATCAAGTTGGCTCAAAATGACCATTTTAAATGTGTTGAAGTTAATATGGGCTGAAGCTCCAGAGGCCATTGTAAATGGCTACCAATCTAGACATGCTTTACTAAGATAAGCCATAAAAGTGTCAATGCTATATGTTGAGTTATGTAAATCTATGTTAAGTTTTGTGCTTCAATTTGACACTAGTTGCTCACTTAGCACTTGATTCTAGCATCTAGATTTAAATTTGTATTTTTAAATGGTTATCTTCTTGAGTGGGATTTTTAGCTTAACTGGTCATTTTTATGAGAGTCTACCATGTACATTAATTTGCTTAATCATGTTAAAAACTAGTTTTGATAGTGTTATATGATATATGAGTTTATATAATCTAGGGAGCTCTACACAAAAAGATGACTTGCTTAAATTCTTAAATCAATGCAAAGCGACTTAGGTAATCCTCAAAACTTCTGGATGTTTACTATCCTTGCTCCTTTTTAGACTTATCTTCTTTTGGAGCCCTTGATAATTTTATTGCCAAAGGGGGAGAAATTAGAGAAAGGGGAGAGTTGAAGAGCCTTCTAAGGTTTCTGACAAATTAGAGAAAGAGGGAGAGTTAGAGGGTCTTCTGAGGGTTCTGAGCTTTTCCATACTTAAAATCGTTGAACGCTCTGTGCTTAAAATTCACCCTCTGGGGTTAAGGGAGAGTTTTCTGAGTTTTTTGAGTGGTTTGTACATTTTTGGATGTGGTCAGTTTCTCTCGCAAATTCTCTTATTCAAAAAGTTTTTTAGATGTAGTCAATGTATTCATCAAGGGGGGATTGTTAGACCATGTGGTTGTTATGGATTCGTTGATGATGAATAATTGACATTTGGTTTTATTAGAATTTGTATTCATGAAAGTTTGTATTGATGCGCTTCTGTGCTTTAGTTCTTAGGATGGCAAAACGACCACTGCAAATTTTGACCACGGACGGAAGTCTGATCGGCCTTATGATGGACGATCCGATCGGCAGGTCCGAACGGCTAGCTTCAACAACGGTAAGGCAACCACTGCAAATTTCGACGATGTTCAATTTCGACCATGTCCGACTTCAATCATGTCCGGCTTTGACCATGGTAGGTAATCATAGATTTCAACTTTGAATAGTGAACAGGTCGTAGGTCGTAAGATCATATGCTACAGTAACCAATCGATGGTCGTAGCTACAGTCTTTTTCATGGTTGTAGCTACAGTACCTGATCGCTTCTAGATAGTCGTAGATTTTACTGGTCGACACTCATAAACGTAGGCTTCATGGTCGGTACTCGTAAACTTCATGTCGATATGAGTGCTTTAATTCTTGTATTCTTTGAGTACTTTCAGTGCTCGTGTTGGGTCAGTGGTTGATTGATCTATGCATGGCGGTTGGTGATATGTGATCGTTGCTACAGTACCAGGTGGGTACTGGGTAGTCGTAGCAGTTGTCGGTGCTACAGTACGCGGTTGGTTCTCGGTAGCCAATGATTGGTGGATGGTCATAGTCATAGACTAGGAGTACTACGATGCTTGTGATTATCGAGTGTTCGGAGCGATGGTATTTCCCGAGTACTTATGGTTTTGAGTACTCGTTGAGCTAGCGGCGATATTGAGTTATCTAAGGCTAAATTCTAGATAGTGATGAGATTTGTGATCGTGGATGACATGGTTGGTGTTGTTGGTTAGTTGGGATTGTGGTTTTACGTGTGTGCTGATGACAGTTAATTTTCAGAGAACTTGTGCCGGGAAAATATTTCTTTTGTCTTTGCATGTACAGATGAGCGTAGAGATGATCATGGTCGGTGACGAGAAGGCCCGAGACTAGGATGAGGAGATCTGAGGTCCAAATGGTTGAAGATATCATGCAAGGTGGTTAGGCTAACATTGGAGCATGTGGTTATCAAAGGAGGTGATACGTGGAGAAGCTTTGGGTGGTGGTGTCCTAAAGGTTTCGACATGAAAGTTGATAAGACGTGATAAAGGGTGCCTTTGGTTGAGCTTTTGGGAGCTGCTTTTGCTTCCAAAAAACCAAAAGCCAACCAAAGGGTGGAAACTAAGTCGCTTTTTCAGAAGCGGCTATTTTTGGTAGTACTGATTTTGAAAGCACCTTGGACCCCGCTTTTGGCTTTTGGCTTTCGCTTTTGAAATGGTGAAAATAGAGAGCTGTTTCACGCTTGTTTTAAGGAACATAGAGATAGGAGGTAAGTTTTATACTTGTTTGAACCAAACAGCTTACAGCTTTTCCACACCCACAACTACAAAGAGGTTTTCCACACCCTGACTCAAAGAGTTTTTTTGAAGCCACAGCTCAACCAAACACACCCAAAGATATGGGAGTTGTGATTCTGGATGCTTCGTCACGTGTTATTTTAGGAGTTGTGGGTGGAGTCCATAACCGAGAAGATTGAGAGTTTGAATAAAACACGTGTTTGGAAGGGTTCTGGCCCCTTGATTTGAGGAAGAGATAGGATTTCATATTCATGTTTGAGTCGAACACGGTTTAAGGCTGTAGTATATAAAAGCAAGGAGAGATTAAAGGTTATAACCGTGGCTTTTGTGAGGCTTTTTGTGATAGGGTTTTTAGAGGTGCCATGCTTTGTGGTCATATAACATGATCCAGAAATAATAAATCAGATCTATTCTAAGAAAACTGAGTCGGCGTTGGTGACATGTTTTCCAAGCATCATTGTTTCGTGTTATCTCAGCAGCGGCGTGCTAACACGTCTTCTTGCATGATACGTACACGACGTTATTTTCAATGTGTTCTTGTTCGAGCAGCTGAAAGTTTCGAGCGGATGAAGATTTCGACTACGTGCAAAGGAGGTCAAACGAACGGTCGTAGTGAATGGTCGAAGCGAGCGGTCAAACGCCGAGCAATCGAAGTATTCATCGAATGACTTACTGTGGAAATCTACATCTAATAATTTAGATTGCTATTTTTATAATGAGATTTGTTTTTAGATATCAAATAACAGAAACAATCATTCATTTCTCTGATTACACCATAACATCCTACACTATCTAACCAAATATCCGAATTACGTACACCTATACACATTTTACGTTTTTCCTCCCAAGAAACGCGGGGGGGGGGGGGGTGAATTAGGTCCATCACAATCCGTCGATCTCTTGCAGCCTAGTCTGACTTTCTCGGATTCGATCGTCCATGCACACTGCTGTCTGGAACCTCCGTGTCATCAACGAAAGCGATGTACCGGGACATTTTGGCTACAACTTCCAAGTACCCATACAAAAAGCGATGGAGTTCAACGACCGAACATCATGCACTGACGAACAATATGCATACGTACATCCTTCAAAGCTTTTTTTAGGTGGCACATGCACGCATGCATCCTTGAAGCATTGGAACGATTCTGTTTGGAACGCCGATAATGTATATATACGATCTTCAAATTAAATATAACTTATATCCTTACTTTTATTATTATATATAATAATATAATAATATAAAAGTACTTTTAAAAACAAATCTATGTGTATCATTTTATGCATCTAACATAAATGTTTAAAATAATATTAATAGGATGGATTCTTTTGGATTTGGCTTATGACTTTGATATTATGGATTTTGAATTCTTACTGTTCGTAAGAGAGGTTACGAAAAGGAAGACAGTCGCAAGCAATTTTGGTTGATACAGCTGAAATCGATATAGTGTATACTGTAATTGACTAGTCCATATTAAAAAATATACTATTTAAAAATTAATTACTATAGCATAGTACATAAACTATAAGTGGTAGAGAACCCACTCATAAACAAAGTTTACAAAGATTGACCGTATGTAAGAACTTTTTTGTGACTCCAGGGAGTACTAGAAAGAAGTTCAGAATTCCAACGCCGTCTAATGCCAACTAGGAGATAATCTAGAGTTTTTGACGCTCTAGATACGTCTGGACTCGAATTCCTTCCTGAAGAAAATGTGTGGTCTCGAAAGTCTAAACATGCAACAGAAGAAAGTAGAGACTCCAAAAATGCCAATTAATCCAACAAGGTGTTGATAATCAAATTTGGCTTGACAATCATCGTAAAGCCGAAAGCAAGTTAACAAGGAAATGCCGTGCAGATATCATGGTCGTGAGTAGTTACGATCACGGCAAAGCAAGTCGGAAGCCGGTGGGCCGACACGACCACGCTGGCTGTGGTCGAAGGCGATTACGACCACGATTGGCGGTCGGGTGGTTTTACGACCACGTTGCAGCATTTACGACCTTGTCATCACTAATCGGAAACCGGTGGACCGACACGACCACGCTGGTCGTGGTCGAAGGCGCTACGACCACGTTGGCGGTCGCCGGGTGGTTTTACGACCACGTTGCAGCATTTACGACCATTAATCGGAAGCCGGTGGACCGACACGACCACGTTGGCCGTGGTCGGCGCGTTACGACCACGTTGGCATGGTCAAAAGTGGCTCAACCATTTTGGATCGGACGCTGCTACGACTACGATTGGCCATGATCAGAAGCCTGGTTCACAGACGATGACATCAAGGTTGATAGTCGGCAGTTGAACTTACGACCACGGTGGGGTCTACGACCATGGTGGAGTATACGACTACGTTGGAGTCTACGACCACGTCGGAGGTTACGACCACGACAGAGTCTACGACCACGTTGGAGGCTACGACCACGTTGGGGTCTACGACCGCGTTGGAGTATATGACCACGTAGAAGCCCACGACTGCATTGAAGGCTACGACCATACTAAAGGTGGTCGCAAGGAGTTCGATCACGATTTGGAAACTCTGACAGATATAACAAGAAAGCGGTTAAAAATTTAGGAATACTGAATCGTTATGGGAAGTTATCTGCAGAGGATTCGACAGCGGAGAAGCAAAGAAGAGAAAGAAATCGGGCTCATTAGCGGATGTGATTAATTTGTTTTTACTTGCCATAAATCTTGATTTGATGCCGATTTTATTTGCCATAGACCAGGCACCCTATAAATATGAAGGGTAAGGCCGATTGCAGAAGGATCATCAGACAATCGATACAACATTATTTTCGTACCTTTGTTTTTCTTAGTCTTTAGATTAAAGTAGTTCTTGTTTCTCCATCAATTACCTTGTTGACGTACGGATCAATTTCGTGCGGCAACAAAATTGGCGACTCCACTGGGGAATCGATTTCTAATCGGTTCTTCTTCTCCATTGAAATCAATCTACTCGGCCGAAAGATCGATTTCTTCATCTCGCCGGTGAATCAATCTGCTAATCGGCTAAGAGCCGATTGCATCCTTCTCGGCGATCGCTCGCTTCGCACGTAGCAACGAAGGCAGCAACGAGCAGCAGAGGTGCAATATCACACGCGATCTACAAGGGACCTAGTCGAGCTTCGCACCATGGTGTCAAACGGTTCGAGGTAGATCCCAACAACGCCATTACGCCCACGCTTGACGAGTGCGGAAGAACATCGTGAGGAGATCGAGCGACGCAAGTTAGAGTATGAGAAGACGATGTTGGCGTGTTTCCGAAGACAAGACAAGGCATTATTATGAAAGAAACCGCACCGCCATCTGTCTCCACCAACCCCGAGGTAAAAACACCGTAAGTAAAATCTCTCCTTCTTATGAAGATATTGCTCATATGATTAATCAAACTGTTGGTGTTGCTATGGATAATGTTTTGACTAATCGTATTAGAGCCGTGATGTTGCAAGTTCAGGATGAACACAATAAAAACAACCTATGACGAGTGATGCTAGTGCTTTAAATTTTCGTCATTCAGAGAACAAGAAACTTTGCCACATGGTTCATCCGCATTTATTACACAATTTGGTGCACCGCGAAACCACGATTTATTGAGTGACACTCATGGTGGCGAAACCACATGCCTACTTCGCCAATATTGCTACGTCATCGCTTGTCACAACTAATGCGTTCGTCTCGGCTCAATTACGGCCGAGTTGCTGAAAATTTAATCGAATGCATGCACCTCCATATCAAATCAGAGCATACAAGATACCTCCAATACCACCACAGGATCGGGAATACCATATGGGCCAACACCGAAGCTTATTTTAATCCTCCGTGCTTAATATTCCCTATCCACACCCCAAATTTGTGACATGCCACAACCTAATGCTTTTAGGCCACAACCACTAATGTGGCGAATAATCGCCTATGGTGAGCCATTTGTTAGGCATGAAAATATCGAGAGAGCAAGTAGCTAACATATTCAGAGAAACGTTTGGGGTAGAGCCTAAGTGTAGAATGCGTACTTATCAAAAGCCGTATCCCGATTTCTATGATACGGTTCCATATCCCCGTGGATTCGAATACCGATTTTATTAAATTTACAGGGATGATGGCAGAACCACTTTAGAGCATGTTAGTCAATTTATTGCACAATGCGGTGAAGCCGATGCTAGTGATGCTTTAAAATTAAGATTGTTTCCTTTGTCATTGTCTAGTCTGCGTTCACTTGGTTCACATCTCTTGCACCTAATTCTATTCATTCATGGCTGAGTTAGAACAAAAATTTCATGAGTATTTTTATACGGAGATACTGAATTTAGATTATCACACTTGACATCGGTTAGGCGAAATATAATGAACTCGTTGCTGAATATATCGGAGATTTAGAGATACAAGAAACCGATGCTTTAATCTAGTAATATCGATAAGGATCTTCTTGAGTTAGCCTATTCTAGGTTGCTTTCACATTTGAAGGAAAAACTAGAAGGGCAGGATTTCTTAGATGTGAGTCAAGTGTTGCAAAGGGCTCTGGTTCAAGAAAGCCGGGCTAGAGAATCTAAAAATTTCCATAGGACCAATGAAAAACATAAAACAAACCATCCTGTTAATTTAGTAGAACATGACTCCACGTCATCTGATAATGAGAGTGTGGATATGTGTGTAGCCGAATGGGCATGGGATTCAAAATCTAAACCATTCGTTTGCTCTGCTTTGAGGCCGGTTCTACGAAAAATCGGCATGAAGACATAAAATATACTTTTGATCTGCTAAATGTGATAGGATTTTTGATTATTTGTTGCAAGAGAAACAAATAAAATTGCCCATGGACATGTCATACCACCTCCAAGAATTAAAAAGACGTGCATATTGTAAATGGCATAATTCTTATTCTCATGCTACTAACGATCGCAATATTTTTCGTCGACGTGTTCAATCGCCATAAACGAAGGACGATTGAAGTTTCTTGAGAGCTCAAAAATGCGTTAGACACTCAACCTTTTCCATCAATGTGATTGATTTCAAAAATAAGAAGGTGCTAGTTCGCCATCACAGCCGAATCAACGAGAGGAAAAATGTGATGATTGGTGAGGATAGTAGTGAATCTACGAGAAGAAAGTAGAGGTGTGGTTAGAACAGTCCAAATTGAAAATACTCCTAAAGGCCATGAGTCCATCAAAATTACAGATGGGTTCGCAACTCCTAGGGTGCATGAGAATGGGAGGACAAGGATGATAAAACCAAAAGCCCTAAGTGGGTCGTTGGAAAATTAATGAGGGAAAGAATAGGACAAACAAATGGGTTGAGAGACCGAAGCCCACATTTAAAGAGCTTCTGGCCAAATATGAAGATGGTAAGACCAGCCAAAGCAGTTTTAGTCGGCCCTATAATTTGAAGCGACCAAGATCTCCTCCAAGGCAAGAGTTCGGTGGTTGGAATCACCGATGGGAAAATTTCCCTGCAGCCGCACCACATCCTATGCCTAGGCCGCTATTGCCTGTGCCATGGGGTCCTCCTCCTGGTGGTTTTTCTCCTTGTCCACCATGGGGTTTTTGCGGTCCATGAATACCACCAACTCCAATGTTTTTTGAGCCATTTCATCCAGGATGGGAAATGCCAAGAAGGCCGGTGTTTGACAGGCTGTCATGGCCTAGAAATGACCGATTTAATAAAAATAATTGGTTTTGTGAGCAGAGAGATGATAAATCTCCAAGAAGAATTTACCGCATCAAAGAAGGAAGTGAAACGAGTAAAAATTCAGAGGTGAATAATGCTGCACCGATGAACGAGCACGTGGACAAGGCGAAAATAGTGTGGTTGCTCTGAAAATAAAGAGAAGATTCCATTGTTAGCAGTGTGGAACGGCAGCCCGGATGGTGTCCACGGGCTCTCACATTCACAAAAAGGAGGTTGCAGCGGCTCCGTAGAGAAGAATTGAGAGAGGCTCAGGCTGAAGAAATGAGGGATGATTTATTCAATGAAATCAAGCCTATGATACCTACTAAGAAAGAATGGAAGCTGAAGAAAATTGAAGAGTCGGTCTGGACAAATAGTGATGATGAGCATGATTTGTTAGATTATGAGGGTCTCCACTAGTTAAAGATGGCTCTCCACTTCCGGAAGGTATGGATATTAATATGGTTTTTACACTACCTTCGAATTTCGAGCTATTGATGAGGAGGTTGCACAATTGTGTCTCGGCCCCAAAGAAGCTATCTTTGAAAAACCCGATGAATCGTGTCGACACTTGAAACCGTTATATGTTAAGGGCATATTAACGGAAGGCCGATTTCTAGGATGCTTGTAGATGGTGGAGCTACTGTAAATTTAATGCCATATTCAGTTTTTAAGAAATTAGGCAAAGAGGACGGTGAGCTTATGAAGACTAATTTGACGCTTAATGGATTTACTGGCGAGCCAATGAAGCCAAAGGCGCCATCTCAATGGAGCTTATTGTTGGGAGCAAAACTTTACTGCAGCTTTCTTTGTCGTCGATGTGCAAGGTAATTATAGTGTTTTATTGGGTCGTGATCGATTCATGCTAATCGTTGCATTCCTTCCACCTTGCATCAAACTTTAGTACATGGGTAGATGATGATATAGAAGTCATTCAAGCGCACACATCGGCTTATGTTGCTTTGGCGATGCTTGGTGATTGGCGACATGGTAATATTCAGTGTTTATTAGGCATAGATCTTTCGATTATGACTATGTTAGTGTTACTAAGGATGGTTTTGTATTCAGAATCAGACAGTAGGCTTGTGCAGCCCGGCTTAGCAATATGATGTTATAAATGGATAAGGAGCATAGTTTGGATTGGTTGGCGAGCGAGCGAGCATTATCGGTCAAGTAAGAACGATATGTGTGAAGCTATTGATGATTTTGATGAAGTAGAAAAATTAGGATATGGTTTTACATCTACTGATTCATTAGAGGAAGTGGACATAGGTAGTGGTGATATTCCTAGGCCGACATTTGTGAATAAAAACATGGCGAATGACTGCAAAGCCAAAATGATTGAGTTGCTTAGAAATTATGTTGATTGCTTTGCATGGGAGTACCACGAAATGCCGTGCCTTAGCCGAGAGCTAGTAGAGCATCGGTTGCCCATTAAATCTGGTTTTAGGCCTCACAAACAGCCACCTAGAAGGTTTAATCCTAATATGTATGACCGTATTAAAGAGGAAATAGACCGGTTATTGAGAGTGGTTTTATTAGGCCATGTAGATATGCCGAGTGGATATCCAACATTGTGCCGATTGAGAAGAAGAGTAGTGGCAAATTACGATTTGCGTTGATTTTAGAGATTTGAATAAAGCTACTCCAAAAGATGAATATCCCATGCCTATAGCCGACATGTTGATTAATAATGCTTCGGGACATAGAGTTGTTAGCTTTTTAGATGGCAATGCTGGTTATAATCAAATTTTTATGGCCAAAGAAGATATGTCTAAAACGGCCTTTAGGTGTCCTGGTTTTGTAGGATTATTTGAGTGGGTTGTCATGACATTTGGTTTAAAAAATGCCGGCGCTACGTATCAGCGAGCTATGAATTTAATTTTTCATGACTTACTCGGTATCATACTAGAAATATATATTGATGATGTAGTAGTTAAATCGGATAACGTGGATCATCATTTGGCCGATTTGACATTAGTATTTGAAAGGATGCGTCGGTATGGTTTAAAAATGAATCCACTCAAATGCGCTTTTGGCGTGTCACTGAAAGTTTCTAGGATTCCTCATACATGAGAGGAATAGAGATAGATCTGCTAGATTAGAGGCCATTCAAAGAATAAAGGCGCGAGAATGTAAAAGAGACGTGCAAAAATTCTTAGGAAAAATAAACTATTTGAGAAGATTTATATCTAACCTGTCTGGGAAAATTGACGATTTACACCCATACTTGGTTAAAGAAGGAAACCGAATTTACTTGGGGGCGAGAACAACAGAGAGCCTTTGATGAAATTAAGAAGTATTTGTCTACTCCTCCTGCTTTGAGGGCACCTAAAGCCGGACGCCGTTTCGGCTATATATTGTCGCGAAGATGGTGTTATTGGTTCAGATAACGCAGGAGGTAGAAGGCAAAGAATTTGTTATCACTTATTTGAGCCGACGTCTTCGGGAGCAGAGACAAGGTATGTATTTATTGAAAAATTGTGTTTATCCTTGTATTATGCTTGTACCGTTTAAGGCATTATTTATTGTCCAAGACTTGTGTGGTAACTTGTCGACCGATGTTATTAAGTATATGTTGCAACAATAGATTTTAAGTGGTAGAATCGGAAAATGGGCTTATGCATTGGTAGAATATGATTTGGCTTATGAATCTTTAAAATCCATGAAAGGCCAAATTGTAGCAAATTTTATTGTAGATCATAGAGTTGATAATGGTATGGAGCTGGTTAGTTATTTGTCCAGTATCTCCATGGAAGCTATATTTTGATGGCTCGGCTGTAAAGAAGGACAGTGGTGTTGGTATTGTCTTAATTTCACCTAGAGGTGCTATTTTTGAAACATCGGTCCGTTTGGAATATTTTTGTACTAATAATCAAGCCGAGTATGAAGCACTTTTATTAGGATTGCAAATTTTAGAATCCATGGAAGTAAAAATATAGAAGCTTTTGGTGACTCGTTATTAGTTGTGCAGCAAGTTTCGAATTTATCGATGCCTTGATGGTTCATTGAATAGATATTTAGAAAAGTGTTTAGAGATCGATCAAACCTAGATGATTTTACTATCAGTCATATATCTAGAGGAGATAATTTTAGAGCTAATGATCTTGCGCAACAAGCATCCGTTATCATGTTAGTAGAGGCAAGCTATTTGTGATAGAAAAACCGATGCACAAAAATGTTCTGTTTATATGGCGAACAAGCAAGGCAAAGATTCGGATGTTTTAGAAACGGCAAATATGGCTGAATTCAATGATGGAGAAAACCTTTACTTAGTTATTTAGAAAATCCCAAGAAATCAGTAGATAGAAAAATTCGACAGAGCTTTAAAGTATACATTGCTTGATGGAGAATTATATCGCGAATCTGTAGAAGGATTGCTTTTAAAGTGTTTAAGTTCGCACCAATCTAAAATTGCTATGGGTGAGGTACATGAAGGTATTTGTGGCACACATCATCGCCCATAAGATGAAATGGTTGTTGAGACGAGCTGGTTTTATTGGCCGACTATGTTAGAAGATTGTTTTAAATATTATAAAGGTTGTGAGTCCTGTCAAAAATTTGGTGATATACAATTGGCACCACATTGCCGTGTTGCACCCTATTATTAAACCATGGCCGTTTCGTGGGTGGGGTTTAGATTTTATCGGCCGATATGCCCCGCATCTTCTAAAGGTCATCGCTTTGTTTTGGTAGCTACAGATTATTTTACAAAATGGATGAAGTTGTTCCTCTTAAAAATATGACACATAAAGAAGTAATTTATTTTATCTTGGTGCATATTATTCATAGATTCGGCATACCACAGACTTTAACGACTGATCAAGGGTCGTCTTTCATGTCTCATCAAGTACGTGAGTTTGCCGAATCATTGAAAATTAAATTACTTAATTCTTCACCATACTATGCTCAGGCTAATGGGCAAGCCGAGTCTAGTAATAAGATTTTAATTAAACTTATCAAAAAGAAAATAGAAGAATATCCAAGAGATGGCATGAGGTTCTGTCTGAGGCATTATGGGCTCATCGTATATCTAAGCATGGTGCTACAAAAGTAACACCATATGAGTTAGTATATGGGCAGGAGGCCGTTTTACCAGTTGAGGTGAATCTGGACGCTCTTAGGTTGGCCAGGCAAAATGATTTGTCGGCCGTGGATTATCATGACTTAATGATGGATAGAATAGACGAAGTTACAGATGAGAGGATAAATGCTTTGAGAGAAATTGAGAAAGACAAATTAAGAGTAGCTAAGGCCTATAATAAGAAGGTAAAGAAAAAATCGTTTCAAATTGGAGATTTAGTATGGAAGACGATTTTACCTATTGGGTCAAAGGATAATAAGTTTGGAAAATGGTCTCCAAATTGGGATGGCCCGTATAAAGTTATAGAAATTGTTCCTGGAAATAGTTATTTTGTGCAAAATTTGCATGGAGAAAGGTTGCCTAGAGCACTTAATGGAAAATATTTAAAAAGGTACTATCCAAGTGTGTGGCAAAATGCATGACAAAATATGGCCGGTGTTTGCCAGTCATCGTCCTGAGAAATATTATTTATGGCTGATACCTGTTTATTGCCCTTAGACTTTATAACATGGCCGATAATAAATTATCGCCCTTAGACATATAAACATGGCCAATGGATGTGTTGACATTGGCCTTGTTGGTCGAGCAAGTAATTCTTATTTTTTGGCACACAAGTGTTGCCAAAAAACAGGGAGGCATGTGTTGATAATCAAATTTGGCTTGACAATCATCGTAAAGCCGAAAGCAAGTTAACAAGGAAACGCCGTGCAGATATCATGGTCGTGAGTAGTTACGATCACGGCAAAGCAAGTCGGAAGCCGGCCAGGCCGACACGACCACGTTGGCGTGGTCGGCGCGCTACGACCACGATTGGCGGTCGCCGGGTGGTTTTACGACCACGTTGCAGCATTTACGACCTTGTCATCACTAATCGGAAACCGGCCGATCGACACGACCACGCTGGTCGTGGTCGAAGGCGATTCGACCACGTTGGCGGTCGCCGGTGGTTTTACGACCACGTTGCAGCATTTACGACCATTAATCGGAAGCCGGTGGACCGACACGACCACGCTGGCCGTGGTCGAAGGTGGTTACGACCACGCTGGCATGGTCAAAAGTGGCTCAACCATTTTGGATCGGCGCCGCTACGACTACGATTGGCCATGATCGTAAGCTTTGGTTCACGCACGATGACATCAAGGTTGATAGTCGGCAGCTGAACTTACGACCACGGTGGGGTCTCACGACCATGGTGGAGTATACGACCACGTTGGAGTCACGACCACGCCGGAGGTTACGACCACGGCGAGTCACGACCACGCTGGAGGCTACGACCACGGTGGGGTCTCACGACCACGTTGGGGTCTACGACCGCGTTGGAGTATATGACCACGAGAAGCCCACGATCGCATTGAAGGCTACGACCATACTAAAGGTGGTCGCAAGGAGTTCGATCACGATTTGGAAACTCGGCGATATAACGAGAAAGCGGTTAAAAATTTGGGAATATGAATCGTTATGGGAAGTTATCTGCAGAGGATTCGACAAATGAGAAGCAAAGAAGAGAAAGAAATCGGGCTCATTAGCGGATGTGATTAATTTGTTTTTACTTGCCATAAATCTTGATTTGATGTCGATTTTATTTGCCATAGACCAGGCACCCTATAAATATGAAGGGTAAGGCCGATTGCAGAAGGATCATCAGACAATCGATACAACATTATTTTCGTACCTTTGTTTTTCTTAGTCTTTAGATTAAAGTAGTTCTTGTTTCTCCATCAATTACCTTGTTGACGTACGGATCAATTTCGTGCGGCAACACAAGGGTGCTTCTGGCTCCGGCTCGTTTAATTCGTTGGCCTGGCCCGCGCGCTTTGGCAGCATCCGCGCGTCGGTTTGCACGGATTTTGGATGGGTTCAACTCAGTGTAGGCTTATTGGTTTTGTTTTTTTACTATAGTAATTAGTTTTTAAATATAGGCTCTGCTTTTTCAGCGTTTAAAAACTATTTTTTGGCTTTTCTACATTAACTAGTTTTTAAACGGAGCATTTTTAAAAAATAGGTTCTACTAGTTAATTGTAGTATATACTATACCGACTTTATTTATATCTGTAAAAACCACACGTGAGTTTTTGTTACTCTGTAATCTCTCGTACAAACAACCCAAAAGCCATAAATCATAGCCAAAACTCATAAACCGCAGCCAAAAAGAACAGGCTCATATATTTTAAGATAAGATATACTTGTTAATTATAATACATATTATATCGATTTTAATTATATTGATAAAAATCATATATAACTGTATTTTTTATATTATCTCATAAACGGTTAGAATTTAAAAGTTATAACCCACATCTATATAAGTCCGAGGCGCAAGTTCTCCTTGGAGACGTCACCACAAGCTTTCGAGAAACCGCGCGTGATCGGGCGTGCGCCGGTGCGCGCGCGGCACGGCAGGTGGACGGGTGGCCGTGTTACGTTTTCCGTGCCCGTTTGGACGGACGGGTTGTGGCCGCCGGCGGCGGCGGTTTCGGACTGGTCCGGCGGCTACCGGCTGCTGCCACGAGCAGAGAAAGAGGATTCGAGCGGCAAGCCCAAGGTGTGGATCGTCGGCAGGCAGATGGAGAGAGAACAACCGTGCAGCATCGGGACGAGCTCGACGACGGCGCGCGGGCTGACGGCGGGCTGCGCGGCCTCGCAACTCCGTCTCCGTCAGCTTGGGCCTCCCTGGAAACATCGGCCGTGCACCTCGCCGACTCGCTTGCTGGGCTCGCCCACACTACATGGACGCCACATGATGCAGGTGATCCACGAGTCAATGGCCCATAGCCGAAAGCTGAAAAATCTTTGGAAGAGAATTACTGTATACGGATACGATACGAGTGTTTACGACCAGACTCGTACGTATATTTTTCGGAAGAGAATTACTGTATACGGATACGATACGAGTACAAGTGTATACGACCAGACTCGTATGTATGCCCTCCCTTGCTTGACTTTTTAGCATATTTAACACTGTATTTATAAAAATGATCGTATGTTTAGTGTATTGATAAAAATGACGTTTTTGCCGTCCGGTGACCGGATGGTGACGCCCGTAGGCTGATGCGTAACCGCTGTCGTCCCACCACCGGACGGCAGGAGCCTGTCATCCCATGGCAAAGCGGCAGTTGATTAAGCCGGCTGATTAGCCGGATTAATTACTTGACCTAATTTTTTTTTCTTACTATTTATTTGAATATTTAAATATAGAAAATGAGCTCAAAAATTGCGAAATTTTATGTGCAACTTCCTAACACAAAATACTTATGTGTAATATTTTTGGTAATTTTATTCACTATGAATATTGCTCAAAAATTTATGCGATTTTGATATTTATAGGAGTTGTTACATATAGCAAACGAGGTCCAAAAATTACAAAATTTTGTGAAAAGCCTCCCGACATAGTTATAGTAATTGTATAAGTTTTTGGAAATTTTATGTACTCCAAATTTAACACGTTAATTCATGTTAATTTAACATGAAATTAATGATGCTCAGACATCTTTTACAGTTCATACATTATAAAAATTTGTAGAAGTACATATAATAGTACAAAAAAACACATTACACGAGATGCGATATGGCTTATCCATCTGAGCCACTGCTATCTCCTCGCCGCGTCGCCTTGTCTTTCGAGAACGAGCATGTCACGTGGGGTACGTCAGTCGGTCTGGAGGTTGCGTCTCGGTTTGGAGGAGATATGGAGACCATTCTGTTTACTCAGTGGCTGGCAGTGGTCTGGTAGGTTTAGGTACAGAAGGCTGGGTTCGATAAGGGTCGATATCCTCTAACTGAGACACACCAAACTGCGGGCTGTCAGCAATAATGTCATGAATGAAGGACTCTAAAAATCCCCTCATAGTGCGAAGGAGCTCTCGCCTTGACCGTACGACGTGGTAGCGAAGTCAGAGCAGCTCTGCCCATCAAAGTCTCCAAACCTTACATATGGTGTGAACGCTGAGCTCTGCCCTGCGTGCGTTACAAACCTTGACACTGTGTACCGCTCTCTAGAAGCATCCGGGAGGCCCGTATCATTATTGGTGGACTCACCAGCACCCCTACATTGAATTGGAGGTTGCAAGATGAAACAATGTTAGTCACAATAAATATTTTAGATGTATAATATGAATCTTATACCTCCCGGATGTGCAGCGAAGATGAACGACGGGGAGTGGTAGTCTGTGTAGGTGGTGCGGACGTCAAAAGTGATGCATCCTGACGATAGACCTGCAGCAAGAGAATGTTATGATGTTAGTAGAACGTAAGGCCTAACAGAAAAATAAAATATAGGTTTATACGTAAGTTACCTCCTCGTTGATATGGCTCACGGATGATTGACAGCTAATACTACGACACCAAGCAGACTTGGTAGATTGCAATGGCCGGCCAGACCCGCTAGGTCATGATAACCTGGTTGGTAAGCACGGTGCCCCCTCTGGGTGCCCAATGTGCATGGTGTGATCCGTCAAACGGCCGCAGCTCAGGTTGCACATTATTTTTTTTTGCCTGCTTTAGGATGTACTTCAAAGTATTCTGCACAGCTGGTGGTGTGTCCGGGCTAGTGAGGGCAGTCTCGGACGTTCTTGTGATGTGTTGCGCCCGCTCCAACTGAGATGACATACAAAACAGGTTTAGTAACGACCAGTATGAATTTCGTAAATGAATCTCTCAGAAATTGAAACTGTCTTATGCTGTCATGCCGCCGTGAAGCACTGTAGCTATCGATCGAGCATTGTAGACTATTGTTGTGCGTGATCTACTTGGAGCGATTTGGTGGACGAACGGTGAGTCTGCTGTGCGACCGTGGTACGTACCACTCCAGGTACTCGTCCTACGTCCGGACGTCGTACCGATGCTACTCCATGACAACATCTAGATGCGCACTGTCCATCTATGACGTCGTCCACTCATGCTACATTGGCTGCGAGCAGGCTGCCGTCGATGGTGAATTGGTGTCCAATGGAAACTAGCCTCGTAAAGGGCAACAAGCACGTGGCTCGCAGGATTGGGATGTAGTGCTCATCCAGCTCCCAATGATCCCTTCCTCCCTGTAGACAACCGCATCACTTATCATCCATAAGTGGCACTTATGGTTCTCATCGTAGAACTGTTCGAGAAACTCCGGTAACACCATACCTTCCAACAAATGGAATAGACCAATTTTTAGAGCGAAGATTGACAATGACAGCAAATAATACAAGTTAGTGATTACATGCGTGTAATTACATATGAATAATTCATTAATTACCGATAATTTGATTACTCGTCCAAAAAATTACAGCGATTCATTACCATCGTCCTTACCACTTAATTACTTAGCACTAATTCATTACTTAACCCTAACTAATTGTCACTACAGTAATTACGATTACTTAATTATACACTACCATACAATAACAAATTATGAGTACCACATGTAGACAAAAAAATACAAACTATGTCTACATTACTACGACCAACTTACATTTATAATACAAACTACCTTAATTACGACTAAATAAATACCACTAATTAACTAAGACTACGGGAATAACGTCGAAAGCATCCGATAAAAATTACCTGTATTTCGGGATAAACAATCAGCACTACTGCGTCCTTCTACTGCGTCCTCAATGAGCTATGCACTGGCTTCTCAAAATAATTAGCTATGCACTCCTAATTTAGAAAGTATTTTGCAACAAATGGGATAGACAAAATATTACTGTAAAGATTGATAATGATAGTAAAATACTACAAATGAGTGATTTCATGCGTGTAAGTACATACAAATAATTTATTAATTACCGACAATTTAATTACCTGTCTGCAAAAAATTATGAGTAATTCATTACCATCATCCGTAGCACTTAATTAGTTACCACTAACTCACTAGTTAACCTAAACTAATTGCTACTATAATAATTACAACTGCTTAATTACATACTATCATATAATAACAAATTATAGGTGCTGTACGTACACAAAAATAGTAAAAACTACATCTAAAATACTACGACCTACTTACTTCGAAATACAAAGTGCATTAATTACGACTAACAAATAATACTAATTAATTACGACTACGGTAATAACGTCGAAAGTATGTGGTAAAAAATATCTACCTTTCGAGAGAAGCAATCAGGAGTACTGCGTCCTCCTGCCGTGTCCTTAATAAGTTATGCATTGGCTTCTCAAAATAATAAGCTACGCACTCTTAATTTTGAGCGATGACCATGAAAATGAGCTTATGCGATGATGAAATGCGAGAGTTTTGTATTTATGGCCGAGCGAAAAGGAAACCCGGTGCGCTCATCCTGCAAATTAAGGACTCCTTTTCGATGAATAGCACTTCGGGTGAGACGATATGGTAATATTGACAAATATGCAGACGAGGGAGTGGGCGAGGGGGGACGGTACAGACATAACGATATTAATGTGGATAAGGGAGTGCGAGAGGGGGGATGACACGGATAGAGTGACAATTACATGAAGAACACAGTGAGAAAGAAAAGATAGTAGTAACGTGCTGACATATGTGCTAAGGATAGAGATTAGACACTGCAAAAGATTGCTGAGCACTGTTAATTTCATGATTAAATTAATATGAATTAACGTGGCAATTCAGATCAGATAAAATTCTTAAAAAATTGCACAATTATTATAACTATGTGGAAAAGCTTTTCACAAAATTTCATAATTTTTAGAACTCTTTTGCTATATGTAATAACTCCTACAAATATTAAAATCGTATTAATTTTTGAGCATCATTCACAGTAGATAAAATTACCAAAAAATTACATAGCTAAGTATGTTATGTCAGGAGGCTTATAAAACTTCATAATTTGTTGAGCTCATTTGTTATATTTAAAAATTCAAATAAATAGTAAGCAAAAAAATAAATTAGGGCATATGATGCCGGGTTAATCACGTGCTGCTCGAGACGGTAGGCCACCTTCCGTTCGGCCACGGGAAGACAGTGGCTATGCGTCAACCCACGAACATTGCCGTTCGGTCACCAAATGATAAAAATATCATTTTTATTAATACATCAGCATATAATTATTTTTATAAATATATTGTCAAAAATGCTAAATATGCTTACAAAGTACCTTGCTTTTCATGTATACGAAGTGGGTAACTGCGCGTGCGCAACTGCTACGTGTCCCCGAGCGGCCGACGCCCAGCCAACAAGCTGCGAGCGAACCAGAAACCACCCGCTTCTCCGGTTCTCCCGCGCCGACTGCCGCCGCCGCCGCGTCCTCGTCCCACCGCCTTGATTCTCGCCCGGCGCCCGAGCGCCGGCCATGGGCTGCTCCTCGTCTCTGCCAGGTTGTCCCCCTTCTCACATACAAGCCAAAATAACCTTTTTTTTTGTTTACCTCCTTGGTCCTTGGATCTTTTCTATTCCTTCTGCCGTGCTGCTTGTGGAGGCTTCGGGTATCGAAATCTCGAGTAGTAGGATGTTTCTGTGGGGATGGATGGTGTGATTTGGGTTTTCGATTAGCGGTTGGGGAGGCAGGTCAATGCTGGTGTATCTTGGGAGTAAATCTTGGCCGCGACGGCGGTCCGGCAACAAATTTGCTAAATTGATGTGGTTTTGATCCTTATTTAGCACACTGGTGTCTAGGATTTTTTTTTTGGAGTTGAATGATTTGTTCCCTAGAATCAGAGGGGCTGTGGATTTGTGATCGTGGAGGCTGTTGGAGCTTGTAATGGGGAAAGTTTGTTCTTTGTAGGTTGGTCAGCTACTCAGCTGCAATTTTAGTACACTTGCACTGACTGGAGTTGGGTCTCATGTTTGATGTGAAATTGTGAATTTTTGCAACGGCAAATCAAGTTAGATTGCTAGGCGGTTGTACACAATGCCAAGTTGTTTTTTGTTAGCATTGGATTATTGTTCTATCCTGAATGCTGCTGCTGTAGAATTGCTTCACAGCACCATGTAGGATCAAATAGCAGTTATTATCGTGTCGCCCGGTCGTGTTAATGGCACGTGAGCAATCACACACAATGGGTAGACATCTGCATTTTTCACGGGTTGGCATCTGAGGGAGAAGGGTTTTATATCTGTCGGGGTCACCGGATTTGGATGTCCTGTCGATGTGCCCGCCCCAGCCTATGCTGTCAAGGGAGCCCTCAAGGTGAGGGGTTCTCCAAGAGACTAAGACACACCAATTGTTGACTGGCACTTGTATTGCTATGAAAAGTGTTACAAATGAGGGGTACAAATGTGGTATTTATAGGGCTTCTCTCACATGAAAGATGAAACTTCCCCCAAATGGAATAAATCAGGTCCTCAAGGGTAAAAATATCTCCAAGTCGATGATGAATGGGTCCTGAGTCAGGTTCCTCCGAGTGCAGTTACCTGTCTCTTGGGCTCATTGGATGCTTGTCCAGGTTGGGTCCTTTTAATTCCTTTCTCACTGAGGGGAAGACCTTAGCCTGGGGGTGCCTTTGGCGAGCTAGGGGTCAAGGGTTGCACCAAGTGCACCCCTCTGGGAAGGTCTGATGGGCACCCATAACAGTGCTAACTCCTAAGCTATATTGATTGATTGGACTATGACTTTCCAATCTTGATTCATCGGGTTTTATGGTGGTATGTAAAGTATGAATGCGGAAATTGGCTTCATCTAGGAAAATTGGTATCCAATTTCTTGATGTCCATTGGATAGACCACATCCAACTTACTAGTCATTAATAAACTAAGAAAGAGAATATCTTGATTCCATCTATCTAAATGGCTAAACCTTCTTTATTGAAAAGTACCTGGAATTAGATCTCTTTAAAATGTACTGAAAAAGTAGCACTGTGAGGCCATGTAGAGGTCATCTCATGGCTTGTAATGCATTATTGACAACCATTGTGTGGGAGTTTGATTTGTGAAAGGTTGCAAGTTTGGCTAAGTGTTTCCTTCGGGCCCTAGAAGGACCATCCGGGTGGACATAGACTAATTTTCAAGTATGTGTTTCTCTGGTCCTAGGTAATGAATTTTTTTTGGTCGGTATAAACTGATTATTGCCAGTTTTCGGGTTTACCGGCCGGCCCCGGTTGGTAGACAAACCGGCCCTAAAAATTTCAGCCCATTTCAAATGAACGCTCGGCCTAGCCTGGCCCATTCGCTCGGGCGATCGGCTTGACCTAGGTTACAGGCGGAGAGGCGAGTGCATCACCCATTCTCTCTCTCTTTTCTCTTCTCTGTGGCGGCTGGTGTCTGGTAGCCGCGTTGCCCCCGCGCGGCGATCTCCTCTGCTCCGGCCGCTCGCCTCGGCTCCCCCACTTGATTTGCCTCCCTCCCGTGTTGTCTGCCTTGATCTGCGTCTCCGTTGTGCTTAGCGCATGGAGGGTGGCGGCGCAAGAGGCGTGGCTGGCCACGGCTCGGGCAGGGGAGGGGGGTGGGGTTGAGGGCCGAAGACGGTAGCCTGGGCGGCGGGCAAAGGGCCGAAGACGGCAGCTCGGGCGGTGGGGGGAGGAGGCAAGATGGCGGTGGAGCCGTTGTCGGTCTGGGACGTCTCTATGAGTATTAACATGTTGGCATTTTGCCTAGTTTTGCTACAAGGATTATGAACTTATTATTAAATTGAAGTTCTTTCCAAGTTCTATGTGAGTATTAACCTGTTATCTTGACAGAAACAACATTGTTGTGCTTATCCCAAACTACAAAGTTTATTTTGATACAAACTGCAAGAGTTGACAAGACAAAAATAATTGAACGATTTTTGCCCCATTTTTTCAAGAATTTTCAGACGATTTTTGGCGATAATCGGCCGGTTTGTATTTGAATTTCAAATTTGTTTGAATTTTTTGGTCCGAATTTCTCCAAAAAACCGATAATCGGCCCAACCAGGCTTATCGGCCCCCTCCGATAAAAAAATAAAAATCGGTAATATGAACCCTGGTCCTAGGAAAACTATCCAGGTGGACAAGGACTAATTTTCAAATGTGTGTCTCTCTGGCCCTAGGAGGACCATCCAGGTGGACGTGGACTAATTTTCATGTGTGTGTTTTTTTTGGGTCCTAGGAGGACCATCTGGGTAGAGGACTAATTTGAGTGGACCAATTCCCTAAATATGAAGGACTAACTTTCAAGCAAGGGGACAATCCTCCTTGATTTGGTGGAAGGTCCATCAGCATGATATTTGTGTACCGGGTAGGTTTTTGAGAGCGTATGAGGTGTGGTTTGTGTTAATGGCTTTAGGGTCAATGCATATAGGTTGCATGATGCATGTTTTGATTAACTTGAGTCAAGTGCATGGTACTTATACTTGGAAATAGTTTCTTGATCTTTGCTTGTGTGTAGGTTACTTAGAGGACGATGACGGTTAACGGCGAGGAGACCGGGACTAAGTTAGAAGAGATTAGGTCCAGAACGGTCGTGGATGCCGTGTGAGATCACGTAGCTCAAGCAAGGATGAAGGAAGACAAGAACAATGGAGAGGCAAGTTGGTGCATATAGTGCGCCAAGTGACTCGAGCTGGTTCAAGTGTGGTGTCAGGCCAATGGCATCCGGAAGTGGGAGAGACTTGACGGCTATGCGGCGAGTCATTGAAACATCAAGGCTATGTGTCGAAGCATGCGGATTGCTTTGAAGTGAAGGGGAAAAGACAAGGTGAAGGGCATTTTGGTAAAGTGCCAAATACCGAAAAGCTTTATGTGACAAAACCGCGGCGGAGATGGAAGAAGTTTAGGTCAAGGAAGATGAAAGATCAAGCGAATTTAGATATCGGAGCTTCCAGTGGTCATGCGCTTTGAAAAGCATGCATGTGTGTATTTAGGGGCTGTTTGGTTGCCTGTATGCACTTGGCCTGTATCAGCTCATGCAAGGAGCGTGTGTTTGGTTGCCTGGTTGGCTCTCAGAGCCAGGTCCATCGCGTGCAAATTTTCACCCCGAGCCAGGCCCGAGGGAAACGAGCAGAGGGAGCTTCGCTCCTCAGCCTGGCCCAACGGATACAAGGAGCGGTGCAGAGGCAGGCAACCAAACAGCCCCTTAGTGAATGAAACCCGTTTGTATTTAGTGAATTTGGATATCGGGGCTTAACGGGTGCCTGGTATGTATTAGGGTTCATGGGAGAGTGGTGGGCTTAGCCTCCACTATATAAGGAGGATGAGAGGTATGCTTCCATCCTAAGCCTTGAGAGAGAGATTAGCCTATGTTTACGTTGTGCGTGAGAGAGAGCTTGAGTGGGTTGCCTTACTGGCTTTTGACCTCCATAGGGAGTGACTGTAAAACTCTTATCTTCAAGTGGAAATAGAGATCTCAAATTCGTCCAAGTGTTTATGCTCTTGTTTTCCAATGTGATCTTGATTTGGTTGTGTTCTTGTCTTTTCTTCTTGATAAGCTTTGTGCCAAAGACATGTAAGAGATGGTGTAGGCTCTAGGAGCTCATTTCCCATCGATCTAGGCATGTTTGAAGCAAGGTCTTGAAGTTTGCTCGGTTTTGGGTTGAGAAGGGTGCAAATTTGGGTTTCTCATTTCAGGGGGTTTTTGGTTTGGTTCTTGCTAGGATTTGTTGTGCTAGGACGTATGGAAATCATATTTAGTCATGTTCCTCCCACGAGCTACTCTTAATCTTGGTTTTTGGTTCTAGCGCGGTTTTGGTTCCCCTCAACATTGGAAGCGAAAAGGTCCCAACTTTGGAAAGTTTTTGCTAGATCCATTCATGTCTTGGATTCCTTAGGATTTGATCTTGCTTTAGTACATGTTGCATGCATTTTTGAGCCTCGATTTGAGAGTTGTGGAAGTTCTTGTATTGTTTGTATACTTTTTCTCTAGGTTCATCTTGATGGACCCTCCTGCTGCCTAGGTGGACCAATTTCCAGCCTTCCTAGACCATCCTCCTGCGAGAGGTGGACCATCCACCTTGGGGTTGTGAGTGTAGTCTTCCTGGACCATCCTGTTGCAAGGGGTGGACCATCCACCTAGGGGTTGTGAGTGGCTATGGCAAGTTTTGCTCATTTTTTGTAGTGTTTCTACTGTGTGTGTTTAGGTTTTGATCTCTACAGCTTCTCATAGCTATTACCTATTAGAGTGGAAGAACCTTGGAATACTTGGGGGTAAAAATTAGAGGCTCCAATTCAACCCCCCCCCCCCCCTTCCTTCCTTCCTCCTCCTCGTAGCCAACCACCGATCCTACAAACACATGTAATGGTTGACATAGCAAGAAATGGGATATGCACCTATCTTGTTCAAAATTTAAATACTAGCTATAGTAGGTCTGGTCAAGGCTTATGCTTAGGAGGAACCGAGGAATGTTAAGAAGGATGGTTAGGCTATTTCTTTCACCACTGTGAGCCACTTGTAGGCTGTAACATAATTCCTGGGAAACTTAGTGTTATGGTTTTAAGTCTTTAGTATACTTATCTTTCTGCCTTAGCAGTGTGGCATGCTATTAAATCTCACCTGGTATTGACAAGCTCAGTTAATTTGCTATAGTTGCTTCAATGCAGTATTTTGCATTAACTAGCTCTTCAGTTTTGTTTGCTAGGTATAGATTTTTTGGATTATTTTATTCTTTGGTCAGTCACTTTATGTGTCTTCAGAGTTCAGCATTCTTTTCATTTGGCACTGTTGGGAAGCGAACATTTTTTGTCTCACATATTGATGCAACAATGGTTTTTTAATTCAGCTAATAATGCCGGAGGGGTGGGCAATATCAACAATGAGAATTCTGCTACTGATTCAAAGAACTTGAGAGTGAAGGTTTGCAAACACTATCGTCTATGAATCATTTATATGTTTGTGGGTGGTTCAAAAGTTATGTCATTATGTTAGTATTTGTTATGTCCTTTGTTGACATCAAGTTGAATTAAAATAAGAAACTATGCCCTTTGTTTTCTTTCCCCTGTTGTGTAGTTGGTGTTGCTGGGAGATTCAGGTGTTGGGAAAAGTTGCATTGTTCTTCGCTTTGTCCATGGTCAGTTTGATCCCACTTCGAAGGTGAAACAAACACTCAACTTTTTTAGTTTTCCTGAACAGGCCAAACAATTTTTGTTCTCCCATTTTACATGTATTATTCCCTTAAACTTGTATTATTTACAATGAATTCAGGTGACTGTTGGTGCATCATTCTTGTCACAAACATTGGCATTGGAGGACTCCACAACAGTGAAGTTTGAAATATGGGACACTGCTGGCCAGGAGAGGTACAGATTAGAACCTTCTGTTATCTTTACCTTTAGTCCATCCTTTCATTGATCTGGAGTATGAAATTCCGGTACCATCTAATGCCTCCACATACATTTCTGCTTACTTGATTTATGTTGATTGCAATCATTTATGATGCTTTTCTTACCAAGAGAACTGGTCAATTTTCAGGTATGCCGCATTAGCACCTCTTTACTACAGGGGAGCTGGTGCTGCAATTGTTGTCTATGACATAACAAGTCCAGAATCATTCAACAAAGCACAGTACTGGGTGAAGGTATATCATCTTTTCCCTTCCACTCTGCCATGATTGTTGATTTTGTTTTGTGGAACTGGAATCTGCTTTAGGGGTATGGGCAAACGAGTTTAATGAATTCACTCCAAAGTGTTTATGCTTTGTAATGAATTCTTATAGAATTTCTGGTTGGATTTGCATTTCTGCTTCTAACTCAGCATACCACGTTTTTATTTTACCATGGGAATGCTTCTAAACAGTCAATCTATTAGATATCCAGTACAATTGGAGAACTTGTCCCCTTGCTTTTTATTATCATATTTGAGTTTTTTGTTCTAAGGTTGTGTTTTAGTATGCAAACACATCTAAACAATTACAAATGTGTTGACCATGATCAGCAATTCAGCATTCTATTTCAAAGAATTATACATTTATGGAGTATAAGATTTGTGAGCAGCATCATGACAAATGCAACCTAACTGATCGCCATTTAATTGTGCACATGTTCTGCAGCTTTTGTTTATTCAGTGTCTACTGCGTGAATAATAATAGTTTTGCTCTTACCAGAGCAAAGTGTATGATGATTCCCCCTTTGGCTTTGGTACAAGAAAAATGCAATTTCTACACAATTCATTTTCTGTTCTTCAGGAACTTCAGAAACATGGCAGCCCAGATATGATCATGGCTTTGGTTGGAAATAAGGCTGATCTACATGAAAATCGCACTGTATCTTCTCAGGTGTGCATATTGTTCTGGAAGAATATGTCACTTTGTTAAATTGGGATATTAGATGCTGAATGTACTATAAGGAGTTTATTTACTATAAGCTTTGGTTTCTGAAGGATGCTCAAGGGTACGCAGAAAGGAACAATATGTTTTTCATCGAGACATCAGCAAAAACTGCTGATAACATAAACCAACTATTCGAGGTATGTATCAGGATTCAGGATTATATTAAGCTATTTGCTTTTGCATATAGAGAAGTGGTGACAAACCTGGCAGAAACATAAAAAAAACATCTAGAGTAAATTTCAGAAAACCCAATAAATTATATAGAGAGGTATTTTTTCTGCAACTTCAACTATAAAACCCGGGGTTTTCTGTCGTCAAATCGACTAGGCGTCCAGCCGCCCCAGCCTCACTGCGACTTGTCGGAGCGCCGTGACAACCTTGATGCTCATTGTCTTGTTCTTAGAAAAGCAGCTTTTGTGTGAATTAATAATAAAGAAAGGGGACTTGTGAATAAATTGAAAAACGTGGAATTATTTTTTATTGGAATCAGCAGGCCTGAAATAGTTCTGAAGCTACTTTTCTTTGGAAAGGACCTTTAGCTTTCTTCTTGTTCCAAAATTCCATTCACTTTCCTAATCCAACCACCTTTGTGAGGTAACTTTTCCAGTTCAATGTTTCTTACCACCACACTGAAACCTTGAACCCTGTCCTTCAGAGGTTCTTCTTGCTATACATGCAATACTGTCTTAGTTATATATCCATTGTATCTGCTTCCTCGAAACAAAAGGAGCTCACTGCAGTAGCTTCACAATAGCTCCGACTCCGATGATAACCTTTCAATCCAGTGTTTTTGCGACACGGTGAACTTAGGACATCAGTAGTCATCTCATCATGTTATTTTCTGCTACTGATTCTTAACAAAGAATGCTGCTTTTTGATATCTTGAACTTGAATGACCAACACTTGTTCTCCCATGCTTAACTTTTCGCTCATGTTGTTCTTTCGCTGTTCCCAATAGGGATATTTGGGAAATCATCTTAACAGACTGTATTCGAATGACAGGAAATCGCGAAGAGGTTGCCCAGGCCAACACCATCCTGATCAATACTATCTGGTTGCATGCCAAACAGCCTGGTCAATGTATAATGTACAATAGCAGTAAAAGCTTGAATCTTGTGGCCGATGTAACATGCCAGGTCAAGCAATCTGTATGCGATTGTTTGGAAATGTAACTCTCATGTAAAGCTTGTCTATTATGCTAACTGTGTTGAAACCTAGAGATATCTGCTTCCAGCTTGGTTAAATGAGCTGAGGGTTATGCTTACACAGTCTGACAGGCCATTACTTATGGAACTCATGTGAACTGGTTGATAAAGCTGCTAGTGTTTTCCGTACTTCTGTCCGATCTGAGAGATGGCATGGACTAGTGAACTTCATTGTTGAAACTTGGACCATTCTGAAAACTGTTCTAACCATGCTCAAGCTCCTTCCACTAAACAGTGAATATGATGCTCAATTAGCATAAGCCCATGACCTGTGCATCTCACCTGAGTATAGCCAAAACATCTCATCAATGCTTTGCTTTGTTTTTCAGCTTTACTGTTGAGTGCCTATGAACTGTATTGAAGGGTCTAAATTCCAATACTGCCCATGTACGTCGATGATTAATTCGCCTAAGTAAGGGTCGTACAGATCGGGGCATCAGATCACGATCCTTCCTCTTGCTTACTCATGGGCGGACCCACGATGATTTAAATGCGTTCACGGTACCTTCTTTAGTAGATATATCACACCTCTATATACTGATAATTAAATAAATATTTTATATATATACCTCTAACTAATTTTAACTCGCAACCACACTTTCTTTCCTCCAGTTCATTTCAACGTACTTCTACACCTTTCCTCTTCAATTCACCTAAAATAGTACGGGCTGGTTAATAACTCATCCGCCTCCTCATCACTGTCCCATTGGCCCATCCGTAAATCCTTCAAACTCTAACATATCCCCTCCCTCTTGCTCTCTCTCTCTCAGGCTCCGCTAATCCAGACTAAAATTACCAAACCTGATGGCACTAACGCATGAGATCGAGAGGTAATTGACCACCAAGCGACTTGGTGAGGAGCTGAGAGCAACTTCTAGCCTATGGCTTGGCCTCGGTGGTAAAAAGTATAGCCACGACAAGCATTAATACGTCTACAAGGAGCAAATGGGGTGACAGCTGGCACCTGAGAGTTGGGGAGGGAGTGTGCGGCGGCAACAGTAAGATCGATGAGACAGTAAACACTAGACAATGACTACATATCGTCATGTACTAGTGCACGCAGGCCATGCACATTAGACTGCATCTACATAGTTTCATCTCAAGTTATTTCATAAATTTTTATATTATTTTTAATTTTTCTAAATTATTTATAGATGTTGTACCTAACATGAAATATTTTATGCTTTTTAATACTAATATGGTTTTTTATATTTTATTTGTGAACTTTAAATATGGGAATCATAGGTCTATCATTGTGCTTGCTTGTTTTCTCTGTCAGTGTGGTCACTCAGTTGACCTGCTGGCTGGCTCGAATACGACATGCATTAATTAGACACGTATCAGAATTCTTACATTACACATCTGCATTTGATTCCCTACTGAAATGAGAGAAAAAAAAAGGAGAGAAATATTTCTCTTTTTATTTGTGTTATTATAAGAGGAGGAAAAAAAACCAAGAAATGACCAAGTGTTGCTTGGATTCTGATTGTTTCATGTGATCATAAGAGAAGACGAAAATGGCCGAGTGTTGTTTGCTTCTACCTAAAAGGTCTACATGGTTGCTTGCTTGGCTTAATCACCTTGCTAATCACAAACAAATATACTACTCTCATACTACCTGCCTAGAGTTGTTTAGGACACGGCAACTCTTCTTTGCAAGTTGCAACATTTCTCCAAGACTCGAAGTGGCACAAGATGCATCGGAAGCCTATCTCCATCGTCTCCTTTGTGCCGATCCTCTTCCACTTCCTTGGCCTCAGCCGGGCGGCGGCGGCGGCCACCGGCGGTGACAGCCAGTTCATCTACAACGGCTTCGCCGGCGCGCGCATCGAGCTCGATGGCATGGCCGTGGTCGAGCCGGACGGCAAGCTCATGCTGACCAACGTCACGTCCCAGCTGAAAGGCCACGCGTTCCACCCGGCGCCCTTCCTCTTCCACGCGCCGTCGGCGGCGAACGGCACTGCGGCCAGGTCCTTCTCGACCACCTTCGTGTTCGCCATCGTCTCCGACTACGTCACGGTGAGCGGCAACGGGCTCGCTTTCTTTGTCGCGCCGAGCAAGAACCTGTCCACGGCGTCGCCGAGCCAGTTCCTCGGCCTCTTCAACAAGCAGAACAACGGCAACGCGAGCAACCACATCTTCGCCATCGAGCTCGACACGATCCTCAACCCGGAGTTCCAGGACATCAACAGCAACCACGTCGGCGTCGACGTGAACGGCCTGGTGTCCCTCGCCGCCAAGCCCGCCGGCTACTACGCCGACGACACCGGCGCTTTCAAGAACCTGACCCTCTTCAGCGGCGACTCCATGCAGGTGTGGGTGGACTACGACGGCCGAGCCACGCTGCTCAACGTGACGCTGGCACAGTTGGACACGCTCAGGCCCAAGAAACCCCTGCTCTCCGTCACTGTCGACCTCTCGCTGGTGGTGAACGGCACGGCGTACGTCGGGCTCTCGTCGTCGACGGGGCCGTTCCACACGCGCCACTACGTGCTTGGCTGGAGCTTCGGCCTGGACGGACCCGCGCCGCCGCTCGACTATGCGAAACTGCCCCGGCTGCCCCGCGTCGCCGCCAAGCGACGGTCCAACACGCTCGACGTCCTCCTGCCGGTGGCCACGCCGATCCTCGCGCTCGCGCTGGTCGCCGGCGTCCTCCTGTTCATGTGGCGGCGGTTCCGGTACACCGAGCTCAGGGAGGACTGGGAGGTGCAGTTCGGGCCGCACCGCTTCACATACAAGGACTTGTTCCGCGCCACCGGCGGCTTCGACGGCAAGCACCTGCTCGGCGTAGGAGGTTTCGGGAGGGTGTACAAGGGCGTGCTCCCAGCGTCCAAGACGGAGGTCGCCGTGAAGATCGTGTCGCACAACGCGAAGCAGGGGATGAAGCAGTTCATTGCCGAGGTTGTCAGCATTGGCCGCCTCCGCCACCGCAACGTCGTGCCGTTGCTTGGTTACTGCCGGCGCAAAGGAGAACTTCTTTTGGTGTATGACTACATGCCGAATGGTAGCCTTGACAAGTGGCTGTATGATCGGAACGCGCCGCCTCTGAGCTGGGCTCAGAGGCTTCGCGCCATTAAAGGCGTCGCGTCTGGCTTGCTCTACCTCCACGAGGACTGGGAGCAGGTGGTCATTCACCGGGATATCAAGGCGAGCAACGTGCTCCTCGACTGCGAGATGAACGCCCGGCTCGGCGACTTCGGCCTGGCGAGGCTGTACGACCGCGGCACCGACCCGCAGACCACGCACGTGGTGGGCACGATGGGGTACCTCGCGCCGGAGCTGGCAAACACGCGGCGGGTGACGCCGGCCACCGACGTGTTCGCGTTCGGGTCGTTCGTCCTGGAGGTCGCCTGCGGGCGGCGGCCCATCGAGCACGGCGCCGACGACAACCGGTTTGTGCTGGCGGACTGGGTGCTCGAGCGCTGGCACAAGGGGGACATCGCCGGTACGGCGGACGCGCGGCTCTGCGGCGACTACGACGCCGAGGAGGCGGCGCTGGTTCTCAGGCTGGGCCTGCTGTGCTCCCACCCGGCGGCCGCCGCGCGGCCGTCGATGCGGCAGGTGGTGCAGTACCTCGACGGCGACGCCCCGCTGTCCGAGCGTGCGCCGACGTACAACAGCTTCACCACGCTCGCCATGATGCAGAACGCCGACGGCATCGACTCCTACGCAGTCTCGTACCCGTCCTCGTCGGCGACGGCGACGAGCGTCGGCGCCGCGTCCTCCGTCCTCTCGGGAGTCGGGAGGGAGGTGGCCGATCAATGGCACACATAACTACATTTGTTGATCCCTAACAGCAATACTAATTCTTTTTTAGAAAAGGCTGAGCTGTACGCGTTTGGAACGTAGTAATTTAGGACTAGTACTAGCTGTAGCACGTGAAGTAGATGTACTCATTTCACACTTAGTGACAGGTTTAGGTATTGGCACGATGATTGGTCTGTAATTTATGCGGAGTAGATGCGGAGAATTGATAAAGGAGAGTAATTCGAGTCAACAGAGCTGGTCATGGTCCATTGAACGTGTCCCATCACAAACAGTTGACGTTTCATTGTTTGGTCCCTTGCCATTTTCTTGTACGCTTCACGCTTACCTAAAACAAATGCACCGTTCTTGGTCATGGTCCAGTCATGGTGTTCACATGATCACATTGCTAAGGTCTATTGACCACTCCCGTCATGGTAATCCGCCAAGTTCTCCAAAAAACGATGAATTTCAGTGGCAGTAGATAAGAGGAAGGGATTCTCTCACTTGAGAGCAAGGCTAATAATACAGCCAGGATATTTACAACCCACTTATTAGCCTATTTGTATAGTAATTTATAGACAACTGAAGGCTGTATGACCCACCTCTTTCTCTCACAAAGTTTCTTGATTCTTGTGCTTCAGCTAGCTGTAAACTTACAGCCCACCTCTCTTCTCTCTTCTCCACCTCAGCATACAGCCTACTAACGGCCTCTTATTATACTTCTCTGAGAAGGAAGCGAGGGAGTAAACAGTTCAATGACTTTGGGTGATCACGAGCGTCTAATCTAAATGAATAAGCTATTAAGCTAAATCACTACAGTTATTGTGAGTAGTGAAATCCATACAGCGATTTGCAGTCCATCTCCACTTTTTCAAGGGTACAAGAAGAACATACATCCAACTTGCAACTTACCCACACCATCTATATGCACAGACGCATACTCGTCTTCTATACATGCTGGGAACTTCTGTGAAAGCAACTGAAACATTCGCACCCAAATTATTCGGGATCCTGAGCATCTAACCCTCTTCATTGCGCGCCAGACTTTGCGCTTAAGGTCCCACTTGTTTCGATTTAAGCTTCAGACTTTAGCTTATTTTATACTGTTTATAATTTCGTCTTTTTTATATTTTTAGCTTTTTTAGTTTTTCATCGGTTCTTTTTTATCGTATTTGTTTGTATTATATGTGATGGATTAACATATTTATCTATTTTTTAAATTTTTTAAAATTTAATTATACTAAATAAGCTTCCGTCAACTATAGTGTTTTTCAGTCATAAGCTACTTAAAAAAGCTTTTTAAGGGCTTAAATGGGCCTAAATGATCCGGATCCGTACGAGCATCACGCTGCCGTCACACCTGTACATCGAGTCGCCATGGCACACGTTTCTGGAATTCTGGGAGACGAATCATGGAAGGTCGCTGTCATGGCGGTCTTTCTTTCGTCCCCGGTTTCTTGCAACCTAAACTAACCCAGGGCGAGGCCAAATCGTAGACGTGTACACCTACCGTTTCTTGGTTGTGATGAGACAAATGGAGCGGTCAAAGTGTACATGATAACGCAAGGACGCATGGATCCCAAGCCATTGCTGCTGCTCGCGCAGCTGCTTGTGGTCGTGGCCGGCGCCGGGGAGTTCGCCTACGACGGCTTCGCCGGATCGGGGCTGGCGCTCGACGGCATGGCCACCGTCACGCGGGGCGGGCTGCTGCTGCTCACCAACGACACCAACATGAACAAAGGCCACGCCTTCCACCCGGACCCGGTGAGGTTCCACCGGCCGGCGGCGGGGGATGGTGGCGCGGCCGTGATGTCCTCCTTCTCGACCACGTTCGTGTTCGCCATCGTGTCGGAGTTCATCGACCTGAGCACGAGCGGGTTCGCGTTCCTGGTCGCGCCGAGCAGGGACCTGTCCACGGCGATGCCGCAGCAGTACCTGGGGATGTTCAACGGCAGCTCCAACGGCGACGCGCGAAACCACGTCTTCGCCGTCGAGTTCGACACCGTGCGCAACCCGGAGTTCGCGGACATCAACAACAACCACGTCGGCGTCGACATCAACAGCCTCAACTCTTCCGCGGCCGCCACGGCGGGCTACTACGACGACCAGACCGGCGCGTTCCAGAACCTCAGCCTGATTAGCCGGGAGCCCATGCAGGTGTGGGTGGACTACGACGGCGCGACGGCGGAGATCACCGTGGCCATGGCTCCGGGGCGGTGGCCCCGTCCCAAGAGGCCGCTCCTCTCCACGAGGGTCAACCTCTCGACGGTCGTCGCCGACACGGCGTACGTCGGGTTCTCGTCGGCGTCTAGCATTGTGCTGTGCAAGCACTACGTTCTCGGCTGGAGCTTCAGCCTCGGCGGCGCCGCTCCGGCGCTCGACTACGCCAAGCTGCCGAAGTTGCCCCGCATTGGCCCGAAGCCTCGGTCCAAGGCGCTCACCATCGCGCTGCCGATAGCCACCACGGTGGTCGTCCTCGCGGCGGTCGCCGTCGGCCTCTTACTCCTTCGCCGGCGGCTCAGGTACGCGGAGCTGCGCGAAGATTGGGAGGTGGAGTTCGGACCGCACCGGTTCGCGTTCAAGGACTTGTACGACGCCACCGGCGGGTTCAAGGACAAGCGGCTGCTCGGTGCCGGAGGGTTCGGGAGGGTGTACATGGGCGTGCTCCCGGTGTCCCGGACCGAGGTCGCTGTGAAGAGAGTGTCCCATGAGTCGAGGCAGGGGATGAAGGAGTTCATCGCCGAGGTTGTCAGCATTGGCCGCCTCCGGCACCGCAACGTCGTGCAGCTACTAGGCTATTGCCGGCGCAAAGGAGAGCTCTTGTTGGTATATGATTTCATGCCAAATGGTAGCCTTGACAAGTACTTGCACGGCGGTGACGAGAAGCCCACCCTCGATTGGGCTCGGAGGCTTCACATCATCAAAGGTGTCGCGTCCGGCCTCCTGTACATGCACGAGGATTGGGAGCAGGTTGTCATCCACCGCGACATCAAAGCGAGCAATGTGCTTCTCGACGGCGAGATGAATGGGCGGCTGGGTGACTTCGGCCTGGCAAGATTGTATGACCACGGCGCCGACCCGCAAACTACGCATGTGGTTGGCACCATGGGCTACCTAGCACCGGAGCTGGTGCGCACAGGCAAGGCGACCACTCTCTCCGACGTGTTCGCCTTCGGCGCGTTCCTCCTGGAAGTCACCTGCGGCCGGAGGCCCATCCAGGAGGAGGACGCCGTCGACGACGACGACGACTTCTTCGTGCTCGTGGACTGGGTACTGGGGCACTGGCGAAAGGGCGCCATCACCGGTGCGGTGGACGCGAAGCTCGGCACGGAGTACGACCCCGCGGAGGCGGACCTGGTGCTGCGGTTGGGGCTGACGTGCCTGCACCCGTCGCCGGCGGCGCGTCCTAGCATGCGGCAGGTCATGCAGTACCTCGACGGCAGCGCGCCGCTGCCGGAGCTGCCGTCGACGTACGTGACGTTCAACATGCTCGCGGCTATGGACACCCACCGGGGCTTCCTTGACTCGTGGTCGGTCCAGCGGTCGACGTCGACGGCGGCGATGAGCGCCGGCACCATCTCTGACATTGGCCTCTCCGGTGGCCGATGACTTGGCCAAGGTGTTCGACGTTGTTGGGAAGGCTGTGGTTTGGGCTTCCAATTAGCGATTGGGAGATGCCAATTGGGAGAGATGGTGAATCGACTTGATCGGCGAAAAAAATTGGTCTAGGACACCTACTGTTTTGATCTGAATAACATACGAGTGCTTGGAGTGGAGAATTGGGCCAAAAAAATTGTGAGTTTTTAATCTGTGTCATGATTTATGAAGAGACAATGGCGCTCCCAGTCGGACGCCGCGACGAATGGGTTCTCCATCCGGCCACCGCCGCCGTCACCGCCGTCCACCACGAGCCGGCCCTTGCCGTATGAGATGAACTGCTCTTTCGTTCCGAGGACGGACTCCACGTCAGACTAACTAAATCTGCAGCGGCAAGTGCAGAGTTGTTCAGCAGTTGAGAACCATGCTCGACATCTGAGATTCTGAGATGGGAAGGTAACACTACATACCTTTCCCTTGATCTGGACAAGATCAGCAATAGCTTCAACAAGCATTCTTCGTACCATTCTCAACCTATTTTGCTCTTTGTTGACGTCAGGACTTGGGCACTGCAAAGGGGAGATAATTGTCAAAAAAAAAACTCGACCTGCGGGGGGAAGAATCCCCCCGGGTATTGCTTAAGAAGAAGGTCTTCTCACGCAGACCGAGAAAACCTCCGAACCCCTGCTTCACCCTTACACAGCGGCACCATCGCCTGACCTTGTGAGACTACCGGCGGATCCTTTGGATCAACGCCTTGGCAGGGCCTTAGACCTGTGCTTTGGTGTGGTAGCAGGCGAGGGGATTTTTTTCCCCAAGCCTGAAATTCGCTCCCACTGGGAGTCGAACCCAGGATCTAGGGGTGCTACTCAAGCCTCTAACCATTGGGTTAGAGACCTTTTCGCATAATTGTCAAAAGATAGGCAATAAGGATGGCTATGTAACGAGCTTACATATAAGAAATGCATCTAAGCTCAATATCAGCACAAGTTTTCCGTCAGGTAGATGTGATGTCCTGCATTCTTGCAAGTGCTATGGCGGTACATCTGCGAATTTTTTGTACGGATAATCCATTTTTTATTCGAAAATACATAAATATACCCGCGACAAAATTTTTTACAAAAATAGTCTCCAGTCGCCCCCCCATTGGGCGACTTCTTCCTTTCGCCCAACCGCAAGCGACACAATATCATCATTGGTTCGTGCGGCAAATGCGCGCACAGAGTCGCTTTACCATTGGCGCGCCATGCGATCGCCCAATGGATGGGCGACGAACGCATGATCGCCCAATGGAAGGGCGACTTTACTCACTCCCGTGATTTTGCGAGTTTTGTCAATTTTGTAGTTTTAAACTGGAAAAATATGGTGTAGTTGTAATAAAAGGTTATGTTTATTGTATGTTGTACGTGCATTAAAAATTGTGAGAAATTTTTTAAGAACAATTGATGTAGAGAACGTTTGATATATACATTGGTAAGTGATATTTTTATGTTACTAAGAATTAGTGTCTGAAGAAAACTAGTATGTTAATTATTGTTACATGATTTGGTATCTGAATCATTGAATGCGAACACACGAGATAATAACCTTATGTGAATTGAAATAAACTTCATAATACTGATTGGGAGTAACATGCCGCTTACAGTTTTATTACATACATAACATATAGCATGATATGCGACTAACCCACCCAATCGCTCGTACCACCTCTTTGTGTGGACCGGGCCACTTTCTCGCCACATTTTGTCTACTGGGTGTAGCGTGGTTGTTTCCCCTTTTGTCGCGCCTTGAAGATGGCTCGCTGCATCCTTCTTCCCGTCACTCTTGGACTTGAGGGCTGCCTCACGAGCTTGAAGCTCTTCCTCCCGACGCTTGATGGTCGCTTCACGCAGACTTATTGCTCCCGCCTCCTTTGCAGCTCATCCTCCTTGCCCTTCGACGGATTTGGTCCACCCTCACGCGGCGCTCTTGCTCAAGCCGCGTCGCGCGTTCCACCTCGCGAGCACGAGTCATCTTGACAAGGTATTGTCCTTTGTTTTCCACCTCCACCGCCGGTTATTTGGCCATGCCGCGGCACCGATCCACCCATTCCATGAACCCGCAAGCCTATGTGTGGCATGGTAGATGTCATGGATCAAGTTGAAAAACGATAACGGAAAAGAAATGATTTAGTTATGGTCGTTACCACGAAGTCGTCATCCAGGTCAGGACACTTGAAGAACCTACGGCCGTATTTGGCTCGTTGTACTCGATCAGTCCAGACTCCCAACATCGTCCTAAAACCGCAATGGCACTTCGGGCGCTCATGCCACTCCGGCACTCCAAATGGGTCGGACCTCCAGGAAGACATTGTTGTGTAGTAGTATTGTGATGCCTTGAGGAGGAGATGTGGTATGGAAGACATAGGAGAGAGGCCTTTATGTAGGCAGGTTATCTGGTGCAGTGGGCATAGTCCATGGAGAGGAGAGGATCTTTTCGCTTTTCCTGGATTCCAGTGTAGCAATAAATGGCCCTATACAGGCTTTTCAGAGACTATAATCTCGTAATAAATTCATAGTTTGTAGCCTTTTCAGAGATTGGACCATTCAAAGCCTAGAAGGCTAAAGACCTACGCCCCTATATGTGTACAGGCCTACAGGTCTACTCCTGTAAAGGCTAAAGACCTACGCCCTATATGTGTACAGGCCTACAGGTCTACTCCTGTAAAGGCTAAAGACCTACGCCCTATATGTGTACAGGCCTACAGGCCTACTCCTGTAAAGGCTAAAGACCTACGCCCTATATGTGTACAGGCTAAAGGCCTACTCCGTCACTGCGCAAAGCTGGCATATGCTGCCCCGTTTTCTCATGTCACTGAGCAAAGCTGCCCTCTTTTGTCATCTCACCGAGCAAAGCTGATCTCTTGTGTCATGTCCCCGAGCAAAGCTGGGCGTGTTGTCATGTCCCCGAGCAAAGCCTCTTTTTGGTGGTCATTGCATTAAGCTGCCCTGGTTTGCTATAAGTAGCAGGGTTGGGGTCGCATGACATTGTGAATCGAACAAAGTATACCCTCTCTTTCGTGGTGAAACATACCATGTCTCAAGTCGAGGGGCCAGTGGGATTTGGGTCACCGAAGGACGACATTCCCTTAGAAACGAGGATATGTTTGGTCCGCAGCATCGATTGATACCAAGCCGGCGTGCTCAACCACCGTGGCGAAATGCGGACACAATGAGTACGCGGTCGTCGGATCTTGGATTCCCGAGCGATGGCGGCGACGTTTCTTCCGATGCTCACGCTCCGGTACAAATTAGTAATGTTACATTTTGTATTGCTTATGGACCCTCGAAGTTTACCGTCATTTTTTGTGCAGATGGCCAAATGCGACTTCTCCCACTGGATCGACCCTCCTCACGAACGGTATGTTGATCGTTATGCAGCGAGGACATGAGAGCATGGCCTGTGTAACAACTTAAGCTTGTTGCATGTGCAGCTAGGTCTGTTTGCATGATCTCCAAGGCATACCTCGTGAGTAATAAGTGAACGAGATGTCCCAAATCCGGCTCTGTCACGGAGTATCACCTCGAAACGATGCTCCCTGTTGCCCATGCAATGCACTGTGTGCAATTGAGCCTTCTGTGCCTTCGTCTCCATGTACGCAGTAATTTTTGACGAATCTGAGGGCTCGGGATTGGCGCATGAAGTGCGGCACTCGCGTCTGTCCACGAAGTAGCGGATTGTGCTGTGAAGAACACCTTCCACGATGGCGACAAGGGGCTGAGAACGGAGACCCCTGAGAACCCAATTGTACACCTCGGCAAGGTTACTTGTCATTATTCCGTACCTTGCGCCATCCGTGTCGTGCAACAGCGACCACTTCTCCAATGGTTCCCCCTCGATCCACTGCGAGAAGCACTTGATGTTTCGCGCGCTCCTCCTTCTTGGACCACTTGGGTTAGACTCATCGATTGCTGGCAAGCATTGCGGTTGTGCCGCCCCAGGAGTGACCGGCCCCTTGCTCCTCTCGTCGACGTTCTTCTTGGTGTGCTCATCCAGCAACCCCCATAAAGCATCAAATTTTCTCTGCTGGTTCTGCCTAGCAAGCCTCTTGAATAGCTTCATCAAAGATTGTTTCGGGAATTGCTTGAAAAAGTTTGCCCCTAAGTGACGACTGCACCACCGGTTCCTCATGTCCGGCCAAGGAACGCTCTCCTGAGGGTCTTCTTGAAGTTTTCGTATCGCCTTTATAATACCGGCGTGGCGATCATGGATTACGCACACACCAGGCCGGGTGCCTACAACTCCAGTCTTCACATGTCTTAGAAACCACAGCCAGCTCTCATAATTCTCACTCTCCACAAATGCAATAGCCAACGGCAATATTTGATTGTTACCGTCAACGCCTATGGCCGTCAGGAGCTGCCCTTTGTATTTGCCTGTCAAGAAGGTCCCATCTATTGAGATCACTGGCAGCATGTGCTTGAATGCTTCAATGCTAGCACCAAATGCAAACAATGCTCTCTGCAACACCGCAAATCTGGTGGACTTACGGACGGCTTCGCACGGCGATGTACGTGCTCAGGTTCCTTTGTTGCAACACCTTAAGCATACGAGGAAGGTTGTCGACGCGCCTCGAAAGTGCCAAAACGTTTTCCAACGCCTTTTGCTTGGCACGCCACGCCCGCGTAGCTAATCTTATACTTGAATTTATTCTCAATAGCTAGCACAATATGTGTTGCCGCAACATCTTTTTTCTCCACTATCTCCCCGTACATCAAATTGGCTATAAATCCGGACGTCAGGTTTCGATGCCTCGCCAAGACAGTGTTCAGAATGCAGGAGTGCGGCTCCACCTTGGACACAATCCAGTGAGTGTCATACTTGGGTCTACGGGCGTGCACCCTCCAAGGACAACCAGCCTGCTCGCACTTCACGATGTCGCGCTCGGCTTGATTTGACGACGCGAAATGTCCGTTGCATTGAAAGGGCCCAAAGCTTGATGGCATCTGCGGCGCTTCCTTGTCGACAAAACACAGCATGCACCGAACCTTTGTCTCATGATACTCCCATGGTGATTCATGCTCATCATATGCGGAAACACCCTCCGCATTAAACCGGTTCCATTCTGGGGATAGGAACTTCTTCATCATCGAATTGTCCTCCTCGTCGTCCTCTACAGCTTGCTCTTCATCCCATGCCCTCGGTCATCGATTCCATCTGCCGCACGATATACTCATTATACTCTCCTTCATCAGCTTGCCCGGTTCCTCTCGGAGCTTGACGGCTCTAACTCTCCTCCATATACCGCATCGGCTTGCCCGATTCCCCTGTGATAGCTTGACGGCTGTAACTCTCCTCCATGTACCGCATTGCCTTCATCATGAGCAACTTCATCAGCTCCGCCATCGTGCTGCCCGCCCGAGCCGCTAGCACCTCCGAAGCATAGGCGGACGCACGAGCTTGCTTGTGTGCTTGTAGTGAGCACGGTTGCACAAGCGAGGACACACTCGTATCCACGGCGCGGCACCCTTGCACAAAGCCCTTCCACGAGCGAGCGCACCAATGTCTTCAACTCCCATCCGATGTGAGTGGGAGACCGGCCCAAAGCCCTTGCACAACGACTTTGCACACCTCGGGGTCCAATGAAAACTCGGTCACCAATGCGCACATCCGTCATTGGAGCATTCTCGTCATCCGAAGTACGAGAGTGACTTGCGGAAAATCGCTCAAATCCACACCATTCGGACCTTCACGAATCATTCCAGCACCATAATACACTCTCAATGTAGTAATCGGCCATTAATGATGTACGCCTACATGTATGATTCAAATTTACGACGTGTCAAATATCATCGTTCAACACTAAACTAAACTTTCTATACTAAAAAGAGTAGTCAAATTTCTATACTACAAAATGTTCCATACTACAAAATGTATACTACATCTACAATTTGTACTAACACTAATATTTCATCTAAATAATAGTGTAAATACAACCTAATTAACGAAAATACACGGATCCAAATCGATGGAATAGCTTGGACTCCTTCCTCCTTCACCTCCTCTTCTCCCCTCCCTCCTTTTCTTCCCGTCCTTCTCTTCTCCTCTTCTTTTCTTCCCCTCCTCCCTCCTCTCTTCTTCTTCTCTCGGCTCTCTGCAGAATGGGGAAATGTGGTTGTTTGGCGAGAATGAGGGGTAGTGGGCGGGAGTGGGTGGATATCCATTGCGATCGCCTTACCGTTGAGCGATTGCATTGCGATCGCTCAACCATTGAGCGATCGCAATTCGATCGCTCAACGGTAGGGCGATCGCAGTATCGCATAACGGTTCAGATATTCCTTTTGTGTCGCTTGTCGGTTGGGCGAAAGGAAGAAGTCGCCCAATGGGGGCGATCGAGACTATTTTGTAAAAATTTTGTCGCGGGTATATTTATGTATTTTCGAATAAAAAATGGATTATCCGTACAAAAAATTCGTACATCTGCTATACATGTCCAGTATAAGAAGTACTAAGAGTAAAAAATAGCTGTACTGTGACAAGACTCTTTTAAGTGTCCGGGATAACTTGTAATTATGGGGGCGAAATGTGGATGTTGCATTTGTTGATACAAAATATCTGCCAAAAAAGAAACGACCGCATCATTGATGAAGAAATATAGAACAAAAAAAATCGAAATGAATTAAAGAATAACAGAGCAATTCATACAGTGGTTGGAATAAATTAAAACAGTTATTAGAAAAAACTTGCATGACTACTACATGACAAGCAAAAGCATACCCTTGTAAACCAGGAAGTATGGCATTTCAACTTGACAGCATAGCCATTTGTCTAAATTGTAACATCAAGTTCTCACGAAACTTTAACTTGGATCATATAATCCATCATCGGTTGTTGAATCTGGTTCTTTTCGTGACATACAAGAATGCAAGGCATCACATCTGACAAATGCTCTCTCCAATAAATGTACGTTGGAGCTTCATTCCGAGCAAATAGATGTAGTTGTCAAACCAATCCTGATACTTTCGCTGTCTGTGCATGATTTAATTTTCTAGAATGAGATTTCTGAAACATGGTTTAATGTTAGGCCAATTTTAATGGCATCTCTGCACAGTGAAAAGATCCATTGAGTTATTCACTGCCTAAAGAATTAAAGAACAGATGCCTGCTCTGGTTCCTAATCAGGTTATGATTAGGAAAAATTCTACATTATTATATGCATTCACAAGTAAAGTCCAATCTATTATCCCTCCACAAACAAATCAAACTAGTTAGTCATTACGGGGCAAACACTGCACGAACTAGGGCCGGACGGCGACAGTTGAATGGGGAAGAATCTCCGGAGAAAGATGAGACCATAGACTGAGATGATGGACTTGGATGAGACAAAGAATAATTCATTATTCTTCTTCCTAATTGAAACAATTCTGGCCCCTTTTCTTTAAATATAGAGTTTGGCCCCTAATAAACTTGGTCTAATTGATAAAACGCGATCTGAACTAAATGATCTTATGCCTAAATTGCAACTAATCTTATCTCCAAGCCTATCTCTAAGCCAGCTGTTGGATCCTGTTCCTGTGCAAGTTGCAGTACCGCTGCACATGACATTAGAAAAAGAATGCTTCAAAGTCAAGGTGGACAGAGACAAGGTTAATTTGTTACTTTATTTGCATAGTTTTATGAGCACAGTTGTTGCTGGAACTGATACCACTGGCACTAACAAAGAAAGGGCGAGGAAAAGGTAAAACAATCAATAGTTCTACTAATTAAACTAGATGTCTAAGATGCTTACAGATTCTTTTTTTCATCTAGAGCTGCATCCTGAAAGCACCTTATAACAGCTACAGGAAAAGTGAGCTACAAAAATGTTGAAGCGCTTGTGTTAATACAGGATACAGGGAATTTATTACCTTTTCATTCATCTCAAGCCCAAGAAAATTGGAACCTTCCCAGTTTCTAGCCATTTGAAAAAGGAACAAACCTTCCCAATTTTTCACTTGGTTGGCCCTCGAACATCGAGTCTGGACCTTCTCAAGGCTGAGAAAACACAACATCCCGCCCCCTGGACTGCATCTTCTGCGATCAAGAAACTGAGACGGTGGACGACCACCTCCTCATCTCTTGCCCGGTGGCGAAGCAACTGTGGTACCGCACCTTTACCTGGCTGTCAATTTGCACCTCCTTTTTCTTCTCCAAAACATCGCTCCTTGAGCAATGGGAGGTTATCAGAGAGTTAATGCCCACCTCCAAGCGTAAAGGAATCGATTCCTGGATCATCCTGCTTGTTTGGATGCTTTGGAATGAAAGGAACAGGCTTTGACCAACGCGTGTGGCTTGCCGCCGAGGCTCGCTGCCAATACGCCGGCCTCCTCTTTGTTGGAAAATAATCTTGTTTTAGAAGTCGTATGCAAGTTTTGGTTGTAATCGAAGTTAAGTTGAAGTAGGAATCAGAAGTTGGAGTCGGAATAGGTTTTGTATTCCTAATCGGAATCCAAGTAGGAGTCATAGAGTTGGGTATAAAAAGAGGGGACTCATGTAATCAGAAGTACGCCGAAGAACACCAAGCATCACGAAGCAATTGAGAAAAGACCAAAAAGAGGGAGGCAATCCATGTGCGTTGTTTTTGTTGTGGGATATTGCAAGGCGTGGTCGGAAGTACTCACGACCACGACAAACGTGGTCGGGAGGAGTTACGACCACGGCGAAAGCTGATCAGAGGTGATCGTAAGGAGTTACGACCACGGCAAAGTTCCAGCAGGCGTGTTAGAGAGGTGCTACGACCACGGCAAAGCTACAGTAATTCTTCGACTACGTTGAAAGAAGTGAACGTGGTCGTACGGGGGGTTCGACCACGGTGAACAGTGATCGCCAGCATCACTGCGTGATCGTAAAGGTTTTCGATCACGGTATCTCGAGCGGCTGAAGGAAGGCAGCGGCAGCGATATTGCAGAGTGGTCGTAAATTGCTACAGTAAATTTACGACCACGTTGAAAAAGCGATCGGAAGAGATTGAGGCGGTCGGAACTGGTCGTAAGCACTTGGAACCGATCGTACTTGATCCTCACCGATCGTAAATGACTCTAACCGGTCGTGAAAAGTCCTGGGAGGTCGTAAGACTTTCCAACAGTTGGTATCAGAGCCTGGTTAAACATGGCTGACATGGCGAAGCAGAGCGTGTCGCTGCAATACCCGATCCTCAGCTCGGATAATTATCCGGTCTGGGCGATGAAGATGAAGGTCAACATGATCGCGCAAGGTGTCTGGGGCGCGGTCGAACCAAAAGAGAAGGACAAGGTCCTCGATGAACGTCTCGACAAGATGGCAATGGCAGCAATCTATCAAGCCGTGCCCGACTCGATGATGCGGCAGCTAGTCGGCAAGGAGACGGCGAAGGAAGTCTGGACTACTCTGCAAGTTATGCATGAAGGAGTAGACCGAGTAAAGGAAGTTCGACTCCAAACATTGAGGAGTGAATTTGAAGCCATGAAGATGGGGAAGAATCAGACAGTAGAAGAGTTCTCTGGTCGTTTCAACGAAGTCGTGAACGAGATCAAATCTCTCGGCGACGACTTGAAAGATGAGGTGGCGGTGAAGAAGTACTTGAGAGTGCTACCAGAAAAGATTCTTCCGGTCGTAACCACACTTATGTACTCGCAAGACCTCTCGAAGATGAAGATTGAAGAAGTAACTGGGGCGCTCAAAGCCCACGAGCAACTCCTGAAGAGTTATCAAACTAACGACGGAGAGCAAGGAGGCTATAACCAACAAATGTTGCTCGCTAAGGAGGATACGAGGAATCAAGACAATCCAGACCAGACAGACTTATATGGCCAACAAGGTCGTGGTTTTCAGTCCGGAAGAGGAGGAAGAGGTGGTCGTGGAACTGGTCGAGGTGGAAGATTTCAAGATAAGTCTCACATTCAATGTTTCGAGTGTGAAAAATTCGGCCATTACGCTGCCGAATGTCGAAGCCACATTCAGTGCCATAACTGCAAGAAGTATGGGCACTATGCTGCAAAATGCAGGAGCAAGAAGAAAGTCGAAGAAGTCAACATGGCTCAAACCTCTGAACTCACAGAACCAACGCTGCTGTTGTCGCATTGCACTGTTGAAGAACCGACAATGGTGCTACTGAACGAAGGGAAGGTGTTTCCTAGTTTGATGGAGAAGGGAGAGGAGTCTCAGGAACAGTCAGATTGGTACCTCGACAATGGAGCTAGTAATCATATGACAGGAACATATTCAATGTTTCATAAGCTAGATGAGAAAGTGCTCGGCAAAGTGAAGTTTGGAGACGGCTCAACCGTGCAGATCAAAGGAAAGGGGACAATTCTGTTGAAGTGCAAGGATGGAAGTCGAAGACCATTGTCAGATGTATATTACATACCAAGTCTTTGTAGCAATGTCATAAGTCTTGGACAACTGACCGAAGAAGGTTGCCGGATCGAGCTCAAAGATAATCACCTAAGAGTTTTCGACAACAGAGAGCGGCTGCTAATGAAGGTGCAAAAGTTAGCAAATCGGTTGTACAAGCTACCATTGAAAATCTAGAAACCAGATGGCATGCAAAGGGTTCTGGAGGAACCAGAATGTGAACGACTTCATCTACTGGTAGTCGAAGGCCAGCCTGAAGTCGTAACAAGCAAGTCGGGAGAGAAGCAAGTCATGGCAGACGGCAGAAAAGAGCCTGTAGTCGTAACGAACAAGTCGGCTGAAGTGATTGGACGTGGTCGAGAGGACAATCGACTACGGCAAACGATGATCGAACGTGGTCGAGAGGGCGATCGACCATGGCAAACAAGGTTTGAACGTGGTCGAAACACATTACGACCGCAGCAAACGGCGGTGCCGAGTAGTCGACTTGACGACTACTTGCACGCTGAGTCCCGTGATCGGCTGGATGGTCGAAGCATCGGCCCGAGTGGTCGACACTGGTCACATAAAGTAAACAGTGGTCGACACGGACCACATGTAGCAACCGCAGCCGAGAAGAGAAGGGGTGGCCCAGGTGGTCGACATCGACCACACACAGCAGGCGAAGTCGTAGCAAACGACACAGGAGGTGCTTACTCGCATGCAGATGGAGGGAAGCAAGGTGAAGTCGTACTAGGCGCAACTGGCGTAAAAGGAAGTCGAAGCAACGAGAGCATGAGTGGTCGGCGCAAACCACATAATGCAAGCATAGTCGTGGAAATCAGAAGCTCAGGAGGAGCTCCCACAAGACCAAAAGAAGGCAGTCAAAAGCCTGGAGTTTGGATCCCGAAGTGGCGGGAGGATGCAAGGCGTGAAGAACAGTGGTCGAAAGCAAGGCCACACATCAGTGAAACAAGTTGCTGGTGGTGGAAGCATGAACCAGAGTTGCAGGAAGAAAACGGCCAGAAAACAAAGGCTGTAGAAGCAGGTGCTCCAACTCAGGAAGCCTAGTCAAGAAAGAAACAGGAGCAGGAGAAGTTCAATGTGATCAAAGAAGAAGATCAGAATGATGGAAGTTACTAAAACAAGATTAGGGAGAGAATGTTGGAAAATAATCTTGTTTTAGAAGTCGCATGCAAGTTTTGGTTGTAATCGAAGTTAAGTTGAAGTAGGAATCAGAAGTCGGAGTCGGAATAGGTTTTGTATTCCTAATCGGAATCCAAGTAGGAGTCATAGAGTTGGGTATAAAAAGAGGGGACTCATGTAATCAGAAGTACGCCGAAGAACACCAAGCATCACGAAGCAATTGAGAAAAGACCAAAAAGAGGGAGGCAATCCATGTGCGTTGTTTTTGTTGTGGGATATTGCAAGGCGTGGTCGGAAGTACTCACGACCACGACAAACGTGGTCGGGAGGAGTTACGACCACGGCGAAAGTCGATCGAGGTGATCGTAAGGAGTTACGACCACGGCAAAGTTCCAGCAGGCGTGTTAGAGAGGTGCTACGACCACGGCAAAGCTACAGTAATTCTTCGACTACGTTGAAAGAAGTGAACGTGGTCGTACGGGGGGTTCGACCACGGTGAACAGTGATCGCCAGCATCACTGCGTGATCGTAAAGGTTTTCGATCACGGTATCTCGAGCGGCTGAAGGAAGGCAGCAGCAGCGATATTGCAGAGTGGTCGTAAATTGCTATAGTAAATTTACGACCACGTTGAAAAAGCGATCGGAAGAGATTGAGGCGGTCGGAACTGGTCGTAAGCACTTGGAACCGATCGTACTTGATCCTCACCGGTCGTAAACGACTCTAACCGGTCGTGAAAGGTCCTGAGAGGTCGTAAGACTTTCCAACACTCTTGCACCATGATCGCCTAGCTAATTCCTCGGTCACCTTTGTTTGATCTGTGGGGAACAGAGCTCTGCTTCCAGTCAACGGCACCCCTCGCCGGCGGCGGATCAGGCTGGCCGGATCTGGCGTCCCTCGGCCCGGATCTGCTAGTCTTGGCGGTGCTGCGGTGGGATCTCGACTCATGGCGCGGCTGCTCGAGCGGGAATGCTTGGCGCGGCGGTGCTTGCGCTGGGCGGCGTGGTGCGCCGACGGCCGTCGCGCTGCTAGCGTTTTGCTCCCGGCGGCGGCGGAGGGGTTGAAGGTGAAGGTCGTGCTGATGTGGGCGGAGCTGGAGTGTCTCTTGGCGCAGCTCAACTCCGGCGAGGGCCGCCTCGAGGACGTGCTTCTCCAGTTGGGCAGCACCCGCGCCAACAGGCTCTAGCAGCCATCGTCGCAGCAGCGCGGCGGGTGGCGCTCACGCCTCGGGAGCACCTGCGAGTGCCACAACGGCTTCGCCGACGGCGACATCCTCGCCACCACTTAATCACAATCGCAGTCGCAGATGGTTTTCCTCCCTGGGCGCGCTTGGATCCATACGGGGGTGGCGCGTGCAGTGCGTTGCAGTGTGTCGGTGAAGTTGGAAGGGTGTGTGCGGTGTGCCTAATGGCCTGCGGACCTGTCTTGCGGCAGGCGGTTTGGATGCTGGGTGCCTGAGGCATCCCGCGGCGACCGGTGAAGGCTAAGTTGGCAATGGTGCTTGGTGTCCAGCGTGGCAGCAGATAGTCCTCTGTAGGCGTCGCTTAGTGGGTTCTACAGAGGCGGACATTGCAGGAAGCGGCTCTTCAGTGATTTCTATGCCATGGCCTTGTGGTGTGCAGGTCTCTGGTGTGGTGGTGGCGGTCTATTTTGTGTGTGGGTTGTGTGTGGGGTGCTGTGGAGGTGCCGGCGAAAGCCTTGCCGGTGTTCTTACCGGTTCCGACAATGATGACGCCTTCGGGCGCCATTTTCCTTCCTGGAGGTGTTGTCATGGCACTCTACAGCCCTCATGTTTTTTGATCTCAAGGTGAAAATCTTGCCTCAGTGAGGCGGGCGGCGTTGGCGACCCTAGTCGTCTCCTTGGAGGCGTCACCTAGGAGGTCCTTCACGCAAAGTAGTCCGAAGTTTGGATGACGTAGTCGGTTGAGGATAGAGTCTTGGTTGAAAGCAAGGACGGAGAAGAAGTTCTGAAACTTAGTCTTTCTAGCTTTTTTTCATTGTCCTTAAGTTCTCTTTCTTGTTGTTGTATGCTCCTCAGTTATGAGGATTTGAGCCTAAGAGCTCGTGTAACCTTTGGCTGTGTATATCCTTCGTGGATATAGAGGCCGGATTTTATATCCTTTATCTAAAAAAAACCTTTGTTTGATCTCTCTTGTCAAGTGGCCATCGTAGTTGATTAACCGCGCATCACTTCGCTGTTATTTATAAGACCCCGTGATTAACTCCAGTGACCCCATGATCCCGTGACTGTGCCAAGACTCCAGCATCGGCCGGAGAGGTACTTAAACAGTCCGTCACTATCGCTGTAGCCGCCGGCCGACAGCCGATTCGTTCGTTTGGTACTTATGTTTTTTATATGATCGTGACCTAGTTTTGTGTGGTTGTGTTAGGCACAAGCCATTACTTTGGTGTTCACCACCAACGCTTAATCAAAACTTGCTTGGTTAATTAATCCGGTGTGCGCTGTCTTTAGCGAAACTAACGATGATTACACAATTACGCGGCTGCTACGGTTGAGATATGAGTAGGCTACACGGGTTAGTCTTCCCGTGTAATATCCACGAATACTTTCCCTCCCTGGCCCAACTGGGTGGCAGGGCCGGTTCTGGGCATGGGTGACAGGGGCAACCACTTAGGGTCCACAAAAGTCAGGGGCCCAACACATGTATATATACCTATACTAGTTAGAGATCCGTGTGTCAACGAAGTCATAAAAATGATGAAACGAAATTTACTGTTTGACCAACTTTACATATCAAATATTGGAGAGTAAGCGACAGAGATAGAAGGGTGGCTAGAATGCGCGAGATGGGAAAAGTAAAGGGGGTGAGCAGTTGTATCCTAAGAGAGAGAGAGAGAGAGAGGAGGAGAGAGACGAATGGTCCAAATTAAATCGGACGGCTGAGAAGAGAGGAGGGAGAATGGATTAACCACCAACTCACACTTTTATAATAGTAAAGATATATAGCTTGTTTGGACTCATAGTTAGAAGGATCAACTAAAGTATATAAGGCTACAGACTCATACCATTAACTTCTAGGTAGTCACTAGCATTAGGATGTACAGACTCATATAATAGGATGTTGGTTATCTAGAATTATTTACACTTGTTATTGGTATACATTAGGTTTTAATCATAAAAGTGTCTGATTGACCTGAAATAGAAGTGAGGTTTTTGAAATATCAAAAATACCCTAAGACCTCCATTTTTGTCTTGCTCTAGGGCCTTCGAAGTATCAGGAACGGCCCTGCTGGGTGGTGAAATGAAACGGAGCGAGGGAGAGAGCATGAAAGCTCACTGCGACGAGAAAAACAAATCGACAAAGACCGAAAGCTACAGACTTCAGTATATGGACCGGGACCGGCCACCGGTGCGACGAGAGGTGAGCGTGTGCGCGCCAACCCTGGCCTTCCAACGGCGTGGTTCGCCTGGAAGTTGGAAACTGGAGGGTCGAGCTTGTCAGCTTGGCATGTGAGTGCGGCTGTTCAGGCGAGGGAGACGGCCCATTTGCACACATAAGAAGCCAGCAAGGTAAGGGACGTGACATGGCCCTCTGTCTCGTATTGATTGGGGGACGCTTTCGTCAGGATTTGTCTATGTTCTTGTTGGACCGAAATGGCGACAGAGGGGGGTGAATGTCGTTAAAAAAATTTGCCCCCACAAGTACCCACGATCAATTTCTCCTCCAATAGCTAAAGAGCTATGAAGAAGGCAAGAATACTTGAAATACTGCTGTCCAGGGAATAAAACATGAGAGGTCAGCTAAGGAGAGACACAAAAATAAAACAGAGAACAAACTAACCAAAAGAAACTGGGCACAAAGCAAATAGCAGGCGCTAGAACTAGTGCATGCACAAAAGACGAAAAAAGCCAATCGTCTTTTAGTGCATGCTCAAACTGCTAGTTCACCCGAAAGAAGCTATTAAAGGAAAAGCACAAGCTGCCCAAAACTGAGATAAAGAAGCTACTGCAGAAGCATGCATTCGGTTCAGCACACAAGAGGGTTCATAAACCGCAATCTACAAAGAGCAGAGCAGCAAACCGAAAAGAATCAAAGCTTACAAAAAAACTTAGAATCGGCAATGAATACTGCTGTCCTAAATGCACATGAGTAGAGTAAACTAGCAGTAGCCGAACAGTACTCCTTGCTGTCCAAAACTAGCAGCAGTGCTGGCCGAATAAACAAGTAACAGCAAGGAATAGATTTACTGTAGCCTTCTCCAAAAGAGATCAAGAAATAGCACCCATCCGAAAGGAATCAAATGCCATTTTGATGCTTCCTGGCAGAAATGCCCTTGAGCAGATTTTTGCTTCTCTTTGGTCAAGGAGCTCTAGGGATCAAAAGACTTTAGCCAAAAACAAAAAGGCAGATATTAACCGAAATAGCAGCAGAGAGATCAAACAAAAACCAAAGGGGATAAGAACAGCTCAAAACATAAGGTTTCCCAACGAAATAGAGAGAGGAATGATTAATACGATGAATGATTACATGGAGTATCAACTCAATCCATCTCTACTACCCCATACATGCTTGGGAGAACAAAAACTCACACAATCTCCTCAACACAACACATGGAGAGAAACACAAACATAAAACTCTCACAACACTCTCTCAAACCATACTCTCATATCCTCATGCTGAAATTCTTAAAGACTACTAGAGAACACCCTCTCTATTTATAGCCTCCACTAATGGGTTTACAACCTACTTTACCCATTAGCTCTCAACAACTCATGGCGCTTTATCCACAATCCACTTCCTTTAGTGCAGCTTTGCGTATTCACTAAAACGCCCCTCGCGCACCTTCCAGGAAGCTTCCTCATTCCTTGCCTTCCAAGCCACGCAGCCACCTCAAGTCCTCGCCGTCTTCGGCACACCCCGACCGCTCCGACCTCAGCACCACCTACGCCTAGTCCGGTCATCCCGTGCCTCGCCACGACTCCACCTCGATGTCCTGCAGCCATCACAGACAAGAAACAAATCACATAGCACCGTTCGACATATTGTAACCATACAATAGCATCAGACGAAATATTCAAAGTCCAAACCGATCGAACCGAAAAATAAACGACTTAAGAACGTTCGACCTAGTTCGACAAGGTCCGATCGAAACCGATTGCACCGCGCAATGACATGGTCCGAACCACACAAACCAAACTCGACTTTTCTAAAACATATGTCAATTACTCATCACACAACCGGGGTCACCTCCACATGGTCTATCAATCTCCCCCTTGATGAGTATATTGATAAATCCAGAAAAAGTGTAAAGTTGAGTTTGAGAAAGTCATACATGGTCTAAAGAAAATCAAGAAGCTTATGACCATATCGACAAAAGGAACACTAGAGCAACAACTGAAAGAGCAAACAAAAGGAACACTAGAGCAACAATTGAAAGAGCAAATTGTTCTCCAAAACTCTAGAAATTCCCAAATGGCTTTTTTTCTCCCCCTTTTGGCAATAAACACATCAAGGATGCAAAAGAGAGAATAAGTCACAAAAATGGATGAAATGGCTGAAGTTTGTTATTCTAAGCATTTGAAGCCATGAGAGTTATCCATAATGATTAAAGGAGAATTACATCAAGCCATGATACAGAAGTATGCTATCACGATCATGACAGTGTATGTATAGACAAGCTAAGCCAAATAAGTCATAATCTGAGAATTAGTCGAATTGCTTAGCATGTCAAGTCAACTATGATTAAAGTCTAGCTAGAGGTATCCAAGGATGATGCAGACCATGTCATTTAGTCTAAGTGGAACCGAGAAGTTAGTGTTGAGACAATTTGAGTGCTATAGGTTTAAGAATGATACATTTGTTTAAGTACTTGTAAGTCTTTTTAATTTTAGCAAAGTGAGCACAAATAACATAAGTTTACTTTAGAAATCACATGATTGTTTCCAACCATTTTTTTGTTTAGTCATGTGCTAGACCTCAAGCCTTATGCGACCACTTCAAGTGATAAGCTTAAGAAGATGATCTAGGTCATCCAAAACTCCCCCTGAGTTCATGCCTAATGCAATGGCAAGCTGTCTCATGAGAAAGAATTGGTGAGATTAGTTTTTTCGCACAAAAAAAAGATCTTTTTTGCATTTTGAACAATGTGTACTATACTATGCGTCATCAAAAACTTAATACAGCTCAATCTAATGCTCAACAAAGATTCAGGATTCAACTTAGTCTTCTTGACATGGCATGAATCATAGGAGGATAACTAAATCCAGACTAAGCTCAAAAGTTACCATGACATGATTTAGTTCAAGTTGAGCATGTTAATTAACTTATCATGGCAAAGACTTGACTACACATATACAGTCATGATCAATCTAGCAAGGAAGCACAAATCATGGCAGGATGTAAGGCATAGTAAGCATGTCATAAACGGATAATAATCAAGGTTTCATGTAGTCATATTACAATGCAGAATGACATGCAAGAAAATCCAGCTCCTCCTCAACATGAGATGCAACTTTTAATTCAAGTTGAGTTATGTCATCATTAAGATCTAGAAGCTCCCAAATGAACTCCCCCTGAACCAAAACAATAAGATCGAGAAGCTGGCAAAGAAAACCAAACAGGTAGTCCTTAAAGCATAGACAAGATATAGAGAAATCTATGGCTCAGACTGACTCTCATCTACCCCATATGACTCCAGGACTATCAACTGGTCATCTAACAGACTAAGGAGCAAACACGTACCCTGTCTACCCGAGGGTGCCCCAACCCTCGCTAGAACCCACAAGAAGTGAGTAAGCTCAACCTAGAGAGAAGAGAGACAGCTAACAAGCAGCATCCTAGAGTCACAAGATAAGAACAAGAAGTCTAAATGCTAGACAAGAAGACCACTCTAACCTATGCTAGAAGGACTATCCCGAATGCACCCAAAATGCAATGCAACAGAAAGGAGCAAGAGCATAATTAATATAATAAAGCAGTAAAACACAAAGCTCCCCCTCACAACAGTCCATAAGGACAAACCACCCCAAGCTCTCCCCGCAGAGCTGAAAACTTAGAGCTATTCAATGGCTTGGTAAAGATATCAGCCAACTGGTGGACACTCTCCACAAACTGGAGCACGATGTCACCCTTCTCTACATGGTCTCTAAGGAAGTGATATCGAATATCAATATGCTTGGTCCGGGAGTGCTGCACTGGGTTCTTAGCAATGTTAATTGCGAAAGTGTTATCACAAAAGAGTGGAACACTGTCGATAACTAACCCAAAGTCCCACAGGGTCGAGACCATCCGAGCACTGCTCTGGCGGTGGCTGCGAGCAACGCACTCGGCCTCTGCGGTGGGTGTGCAACACCGGATCGCTTCCTCTACGACCAGAAAATGAGAGAAGTGCCAATGGCGGCGGTGCACGAAGTGCTCTTCCTATCTATCCTCTGACCCGACAAAATCTGCGTCCGAATAGGCTCTCAAGGAAAGACAGGACGAGGAAGAGTACCAGATACCATAGTCAATGGTAGCTCGAAGGTACCGAAGAATGCGCTTCACCGCTTGGCGGTGAGATACGCGAGGAGAAGCCTGAAAACAAGCACATAGACACACATCAAAGTGTATGTCCGGTCTCGAGGCAGTGAGGTACAAGAGGGAGCCAATCATGCTACGATACTCCTTCTGATCAACTGGCTCGCCATCCTCGTCTGGGTCAAGAGTGGCGGAAGATGCCATAGGAGTCGACACAGGCTTACCATTAGATATGTCGAAGCGCTTCAGGAGGTCTCGAGTGTACTTGCCTTGATGCAAGAAAGTATCCTCCCGAGTTTGTTTGATCTGGAAGCCAAGGAAGAAGGTCAACTCGCCCATCATGCTCATCTCAAACTTGGTGCTCATGACATCCGAGAACTGTGAAACATGAGCATGAGAAGAGCCGCCAAAGATGATGCCGTCCACATAAATCTAGACGAGCAAGAGGTCGGTGCTATGCCGGCGAATGAACAAGGTCTTATCCACCTTACCCATCTCAAAACCATGACTCAACAAATAGGACTTAAGCATGTCATACCAAGCTCTAGGGGCCTGCTTAAGTCCATACAACGCTTTGAAAAGCTTGAAGACATGGTTTGGGTATTTGGGGTTCTCAAAACCAGGAGGCTGTCTGACATAGACTTCTTCCTCAATGAATCCATTAAGGAAGGCACTCTTGACGTCCATCTGGTAAAACTTGAAACCCTTAGAAGCTGCAAAGGCAAGCAGAATTCTAATGGCCTCAAGTCTAGCTACAGGGGCAAAGGTCTCCTCAAAATCTAGACCCTCAACCTGGGAGAAGCCCTGAGCTACCAATCTAGCCTTGTTTCGAATGACAACCCCATCCTCACTTTGCTTGTTCTTGAACACCTACTTAGTCCCAATGACATTGTGACCTCACGGGGGCTCGACAAGCGACCAGACCTTGTTTCTCTCGAAGTTCTCTAGCTCCTCATGCATGGCATTGACCCAAGACTCATTAGGTAGAGTATGACTAACATCTTTGGGCTCAAAGGTGGCCACAAAGGCAGAATAGAGACAGAAATATGACATGTCAGACTTTGAGCGTGTGACTCGCTCAAAGAGGTCTTCATCATCTGCTCGGAAGGATGCCCTTTCTGGATATGTTGAGGAGGTCCAGGATGGGATGAAGAAGTGGCATCTACCTCATGAGCTGATGAGGTAGGAACAGAGCTACTAGCTCCAGAGGAAGCAGAAGGCATGGGCTGATCTCCTTGAGGTGCGGTGGAAGAAGGCACCTCAAGGGGTGGCTGAGGAACTGGATCGGGTAGAAAACCTCATCTGCATCGTCCTCATCATCCACAAAGATGGGCTCGGAATGCTCTAAAGAACCTGAGATATCAGGCCTAGTCCCCGGACTGGCCTCGTCAAAGGTCACCTCACAGGTCTCTACCAATTTACTAGACTCGCAGTTCCAAACCCGATAAGCCAGCGAAGAAGTCGAGTAGCCTAGAAAAATCCCATCACACGAACGTGACTCGAACTTATCTAGATTCCCGGACTTCAAGATAAAACACTTGCAACCAAACACACAAAAATGAGAGACGCTAGGCTTTCGCCCCATATTTCAGCTCATAAGAAGTACGGTGCAAGTGTGCCCTAAAAAAACTCGATTTGAGACATGGCACGCGGTGGCTATAGCCTCAGCCCAAAACTTCTGTGGTGTAGAGTACTCATCAAGCATCGTCCTGGCCATCTCGACTAAGGTACGGTTCTTTCTCTCCACGATGCCATTTTGTTGTGGGACGTACAGAGAGGAGAACTGATGCTCTACACCTGTCTCATCACAGAACCTCTCGAAGTAGGAATTCTTGAACTCTGTGCTATTGTCACTGCGGATCGCTCGTAAGGCACCTGGGAGCTCAACAGAAAGCCTACTGAAAAGACCTCAGAAATGTGTAAACGTCACATCCTTCGAGGCTAAGAAAAACACCCAAGAATACCTCGAGAAGTCATCGACCACAACAAGAACATACCACTTCCCTCCTGCTGACTGCACTCGAGCTGATCCAACTGTGTCCATGTGGAGCAGCTGTCCCGGTGCATCGGTCATAGTCACCGTGACCAAAGGGTGAGAAGCGGCAACCATCTTGCCGTGACGGCATGGAGCGCAAACAAGATCTTTGACCATCTTGAGTTTCGGCAGACCACGAATGAGATCGTGGCCGCTAACTCGGGTCAGATGGTCAAATCCAATATGACCAAGTCTTCTATGCTAGAAAGAAAGGTCGCGGGACTCAGAAGCAACCAAACACCGGAGAGGATCACCAGAAGACTCGGAAAAATCAGCACGAAAGATCCTCCCATAACGAGAAATCCCGCAAACCAGACTACCCGAAGAATCAAGAATTTTGTAATTGTTTTTCTTAAAGCTCACCTCGTAACCGTCATCGGTTTGCTGAGAGACTGAAAGCAAATTATACTGTGGCTTACTAACCAAGGCAACATCTCTTAAAAGAAATGAATCATTAACGCGCACAGTACCTTTGGCGATGACGCGCCCAGACGAGGCGTCTCCGAAGGTGATTGTCTCATCACCTAGAGCACGGGCTAAGGAAGAGAACCAACGAGAGTCTCTGGTCATGTGTCGTGAACACCCGGAGTCTATGAGCCAAACCTCTCTCTTCCCTGCCCGGCGAACCTGAATCAACGAGAGAGTAAAGTCTCAGTACTGGGATAAATCAAGAGTGATTTCGGCACCCAATACTGAGTAACACGTGGAGCAGATGAAGTAGTCAAACACGACTGACCTCTATCTACCCTACGCTCTCTGTGACTCAAAGAAGCGCGAAGGTCCGTAGCGACACTCGGCCGCTGCGGGTCCGATCGCCGGAGAGCGAGTCGGAACACCGGCAACACGCTGATCACGCCGCGGGTAGCTATCTCAACGGGGGAAATGAGATCTACCCTCAGGACGACAGAAGTCACGACTAGGAGCAGCATGAGGATGAAAGACAGAAGACTCGGAAAAACCAAGTCCTCGATGCTGCCCAAAAACATCAGAAGAAGCAACCCTAGTCCACGTGCTAGTCTTAGGTGCACTCAGGATCTGGGGCTGACCCTGAATACGCCTAAGTGCCTTAGCACGGTCTCTACGTGCAATCTTGGTGTGTCTGAAGCATCGATCGACCAGATGCCCATCCTTCTGACAGAAGGTACAGTGATACTTCACCTTCTGAGAGGTAGAAGTAGCACGAAGAGGCTTCACCTTCTGAGAGGCCGAAGCAATAGGTAAACTCACCTTGCTGTCAGAAATCCCTTGGACAAAGCCCACTGACTTAAATTGGACTCTCTCAGTCCTGGGCTCAGTCTCGATCACACCTGGTGCTATTGGTCTGAGCACGGCAGGTGGATGCTTCCTCATGTCCTCATAAAAGTCATATCCTAGACCCTGATTAAATCTGCAGATCTTAGATTGGTCTAGAATAAGATTAGGCTTCTTCTTGTCTCCTACAAACCTCTCTAGAGTGTTCATAAGGTACTGACACTCCCGAAAGAGAGAGGTGCAAGAAGAGCAGGGAGAAGAGGGAACAACAGGAGGTAAGGGAGCAGAAGAAGAACCAGCAGCAGAGAAAAGAATGGCTTGTGCACGCACAGCCGACTCTGAGGGGACAGTCCTACTACTAGCCGATTGATTCACGTCGCTAAGCGTCTCCATCTTACCCTGGGGCTTCTCTCCCACACCAGCAACCACATCACAATTAGTTGATGGCTTCACTAGTTGATCCTTAGTTAGCTTCACACATTTCTCATTCAAAGCAATGAGTTCAAGTTTTAGTTTATCACAACTAATGCATGGTGAGCTAACAGAATCCTTAGTCGCATACTGAGCCATTTTCTGGTTGTTGTCAATCATTTCTTTAAACTGTTTGGAAACAGATTCAAGTTTAGCAGTTAATCTAGGACAGTTCAGGCATGAAGCAGCTGGCTCAAGCAACCAAGCATACAACTCAGAAATTTTATGATCTGCCCGTTTTAGGTTCATCTTCAAATTATTACAACTTTCACAAATCTCGGGCAGATCAAGGAGCATGGTATAAAGACCTCTAAAAATATTGTCCTTATCCTCACATGAGGAGCAAGAAGTAGTCTCAACTATAGTAGGTGAAGCAACAGCTATCCTACTCATCTCTAACTCAGCAAGCAGACTAACATTCTCCACCTTAACAATATCAAGCTCAGAGGACAGACTAGCATGCGAGGTCCTTAGTTTCTCCATGTCATCCAGCAGAGCACAACATGTATCACAATCATCACGGGAGCGAGCAGATATAAGTGAAGTAAACTCCCGTGACAAGCTCTCTACTTCCTTCTCTAACTCGGTACACTTAGCCCTAGCTCTAGCATGAAATCCACCTAGCTTAAGAAAAGCATGATTAAGCTGGTCGTAGGTGGGGCATACCTCGTCCGAGTCGGAGTACAGCTTGCTGTCGCTCAGTTCACCCTCGAGGGCCATGAAGCACATGCCAGAGAAGTCGTCGCCGCTCTTGGGGGTCTTGGTCACCCATCCCGTCGTCGTCGCTCCATCCCTCCACCTCGCTGAGGTTGAGGTCGTCGAAGGCGGTGAGGACGCGGTGGAAGAGCTTCTTGGCTTTGCCAAGGTCGTGGAACTTCTTCTTCCCTTGTGCATGAACTGGAGGCTTTTTGTTGCGGTTCTTGTCGGTGTAGTCGTTCTTGCCCGAACCGCCGTAGTCAGCTTTGCCCTTCTCGGCTTGGGGCGGTTGCCGAATGTGGTTGGGGCCACCACACTCGAAGCAAATCACGGGTCCTCCTCTTTCGTCCCTCCTCCTCTTGTAAGCATGGGAAAACTTCCGAGCTAGGAGGGCGATTGCTCATCCTCGAGCTGCTCTAAGCGATCATCGATTCGTCACGAGAGCAGCAAGGAGAAACCACAATGAATCGGAAGAAAGACCGAAGCCGGCGGGATCGGTGACTAGGGCCATCGACTGTGACTTCGACTTGCGAGAGACAATGTCAATCTCGTGAGTCTTGAGACGCGAGTACAGCGCATCAAGAGTCAAAGTCGAGAGGTCCGCGGTGTCTTGATGGTAGTCACCTTCATCTCCCAAACACGAAGGTCGAGTGCAGCGAGCATCTGACGAGCGTTATCCGAGTCGGGGTATGTGAGACCGACCGCTCGGAGGTTGCTCAGAATCTTGTGAAAACGCGCAAAGCACTCATCGAGGGACTCACCAGCGAGCATTTCAAACTTGTTGTAAACTCGCTTGAATTGGTCCTGTCGGACTGTCTTGATTTGGGTGGTCCCCTCATGGTAAGCACCGAGGGTCTCCCAAATGTCGAAAGCCGACGTGAGGTGCGAAATGCGGTCAAACTCGCTACGACTCAAACCTTGGATAATTATGTTCCTTGCCTTTGCATTCGCCTCAACATCGGGCATATTCGCCACATTGATGTTCTCATCGGCAGGAACAAGATAGCGGACATTGACCTTCCTCCAGATGGCATATCCCTGAGCTTGGATGTAGGTCTCCATCCGGCTTTTCCAGAAGGGAAAATCAATGCCATCAAAGATCAGAGGCTTGGTCGAGTACTTGTCCGTCGCCATGGCTCTAGAGACCAGTTAAGATCTATTGAAAAGAGCTAACCGGCTCTGATACCAATTGTTGGACCGAAATGGCGACAGAGGGGGGTGAATGTCGTTAAAAAAATTTGCCCCCACAAGTAACCACGATCAATTTCTCCAATAGCTAAAGAGCTATGAAGAAGGCAAGAATACTTGAAATACTGCTGTCCAGGGAATAAAACTTGAGAGGTCAGCTGAGGAGAGACACAAAAATAAAACAGAGAACAAACTAACCAAAAGAAACTGGGCACAAAGCAGATAGCAGGCGCTAGAACTAGTGCATGCACAAAAGACGAAAAAAGCCAATAGTCTTTTAGTGCATGCTCAAACTGCTAGTTCACCCGAAAGAAGCTATTAAAGGAAAAGCACAAGCTGCCCAAAACTGAGATAAAGAAGCTACTGTAGAAGCATGCATTCAGTTCAGCACACAAGAGGGTTCACAAACCGCAGTCTACAAAGAGCAGAGCAGCAAACCGAAAAGAATCAAAGCTGACAAAAAACTTAGAATCGGCATTGAATACTGCTGTCCTAAATGCACATGAGTAGAGTAAACTAGCAGTAGCCGAACAGTACTCCCTACTGTCCGAAACTAGCAGCAGTGCTGGCCGAATAAACAAGTAACAGCAAGGAATAGATTTACTGTAGCCTTCTCCAAAAGAGATCAAGAAATAGCACCCATCCGAAAGGAATCAAATGCCATTTTGATGCTTCCTGGCAGAAATGCCCTTGAGCAGATTTTTGCTTCTCTTTGGTCAAAGAGCTCTAGGGATCAAAAGACTTTAGCCAAAAACAAAAAAGGCAGATATTAACCAAAATAGCAGCAGAGAGATCAAACAAAAACCAAAGGGGATAAGAACAGCTCAAAACACAAGGTTTCCCAACGAAATAGAGAGAGGAATGATTGATAACGATGAATGATTACATGGAGTATCAACTCAATCCATCTCTACTACCCCATACATGCTTGGGAGAACAAAAACTCACACAATCTCCTCAACACAACACATGGAGGGAAACACAAACATAAAACTCTCACAACACTCTCTCAAACCATACTCTCATATCCTCATGCTGAAATTCTTAAAGACTACTAGAAAACACCCTCTCTATTTATAGCCTCCACTAATGGGTTTACAACCTACTTTACCCATTAGCTCTCAACAACTCATGGCGCTTTATCCACAATCCACTTCCTTTAGTGCAGCTTTGCGTATTCACTAAAACGCCCCTCGCGCACCTTCCAGGAAGCTTCCTCATTCCTTGCCTTCCAAGCCACGCAGCCACCTCGAGTCCTCGCCGTCTTCGGCACACCCCGACCGCTCCGACCTCAGCACCACCTGCGCCTAGTCCGGTCATCCCGTGCCTCGCCACGACTCCACCTCGGTGTCCTGCAGCCATCACAGACAAGAAACAAATCACATAGCACCGTTCGACATATTGTAACCATACAATAGCATCAGACGAAATATTCAAAGCCCAAACCGATCGAACCGAAAAATAAACGACTTAAGAACGTTCGACCTAGTTCGACAAGGTCCGACCGAAACCGATTGCACCGCGCAATGACATTGTCCGAACCAGACAAACCAAACTCAACTTTTCTAAAACAGATGTCAATTACTCATCACACAACCGGGGTCACCTCCACATGGTCTATCAGTTCTAGATTTGCTAGGAAGTAGGAACACTGAACATGTAGTTGCCCAGGATAATTAATTATAGTGTTGTAGATGAGCGTGTATCAAACATGCTCATGCGTTAAACTTAAAAAGCTGAACATTTATTATAAGTGATTATGGCATGTTAGCCGGGATTATAACATAAATGACATCTAAGTCTAAAGTTTATATTATATCACAAAAGAACCTTCAAAAGATCTACATGTGTGCCTAAGCGTAGACAGGACCCAGAACCGATCGATTATCATCTCCTTCTAGGGAATCATCAAAATCTGCTTCGTAAGGTTCTTCATTGACTTTCTAAATTTTTTTGTTGATGTTTTAGCAAATATGGGTGCACCTATACCCACATGAGAATATGTAATTATCTACTTGTCAGTATTTCAATAGAGATGGGTGTGAAGGTTTCATCATTATACTTGTAGATGCAAGTTTATTTGTAAACATTTCTAAACATGAAAAGCAAAGCATTATCTTTATAAGAGGAAAGTGGTTTTAACTAACTTATTTACCATCTTAGAAATCATACTAATTCTACTTATGCCTTGTTATTAGATTCACCCATTAAACATAGCTTTATTTATCGAAAGAACGGCATATCCTAATACTATATGTCTTACTCTGCAGAGTTGCCCAGTTTTATCTACAAAATTTCTCAAATACACAATATCATGCAATAGACACACAATATGTTAGCATGCGACTGAGTTGAGACAACAAGGTCGTCTACTTCTTTATTCGTTCTAGCTTCTACCCAGTAGGCTCAGGAACATTCAACCTTCATTAGGAATCCACAGGCCAATACCGAAATCACAACCCGACGTTGAGTAGACATACCATTGTGAAGAATGGCAAGTAACTTTACCAGTCCCAATTTCATTTCACCTCTTTTTTGTGGGTTATCTTGAAACTTTGGAATAGCTAACTTTTTGTAGACGTTCGATCGAATCGAGTGGTGCACTAGACTAAATTTGACAACTCAAACCTGTGGCTGAGCGATTTTTTTCAAACGAGGCCATCATCCACATATTAGGTGCATTGTAGCATAGTACCACCAAATCATATCAAAACCGCCACCCTAGGATGAGGTAATGGGCTCCAACCATCTAGTTGCTTCTCACCAAGCAGCCTTAATCCTAGTATCAATTTAAAATCTATTGGCATGAAGCCAAACTATTCTTAGTGGTTCAAATAAATCATTTGATTGCCCTATTCTACTAATAATTAATTATACATTGATTAATAACTATGATTATTAAGGTGAATATGGCTTACAAAAATTAAGGCATGGTTTTTTGTGGTAGGATTTAACTAATTCTCATGTCATTCCAAATTATTATTCTATGCAAATAAAAGTGCATCAATAACATGAATGAAAATAAAACTATTTATGTAATATAGGTTTAACATGATTAGAGACATGTGACTTGCTTTCTTGTTTGTATTCTTCAACTAGGCCTACATCTTCTGGATTTTGATTTCCTCTTGTGACAAAATATTCAGTGAATCCAGATGCTATTGCAAAGAAATAAACAAATAAGTTAGGACTCGAAAGAAAATGAGTTGGGAATAAAATAAAAAATAAATAAAATCCAAAAAAGATTAAACATAGATGAACTTGAGTGGTTAGGGTTTAAACAAAGTTTAGATGGGTTGAACAGAGCTAAAAATGGTTTAAACGGGCTCGAGGCTATCGAAATGGTTATGAATGTGCTTAACGGGGATGGGTGAATATTAATGGGTCGAATAAATAGTATCAGGTTGGCACTATTCCTAACGAGTCAGGTTGGGTGAAAAGTAACACGTTGGGCTGATCCTAATGGGCTGCACAGTAATGGGTTGGGTTGTGAATATTAATAGGCTGGGAATGAATAGTTTTAGGCTAGAACAATATGGCCTGGCCTAGATTGGTTGACTGGGCTGAAAGGCAGATTAGGCTAGCTTTGTCAGCTCGCCTGTGCGATCTACTACGCTCATGGTTGGCCAAATAGGGGAGATGGCTGCAAGCCGAATTGAGCAACAATGAAGGTGATCAGCCGCAACCGATAGTACGGTGTGTGTATTTGGGGCCTAGGCATTCTATTTTGGGCATGCGCGTGGTCAGAGATGGCTTGGATAAGGCTGTTAGTGATGGTGCCTAGCTGGAGCAAAGCCATGGCACGACGGCACTACGGTGAGGTTCCGGCCAATCTAAGGTGGCTTGAGCATCTACAGTGTGATTAGAGTCTAGTGGTGGTAAGGGTTTAGCTCGTGGTGGCTCATGTTGTGTTGGCAACAGTGACTGTGCATGGTGGCTCACAACAACGGTGAGCTAGGGACAATGATGTGGGACAGGAAGCTGGGGAATACTTTCACAGGGATGGGGCGGTGTTATAGGCACGATTAATTTGATTGGAGATAAGGCTACTGAGGGGAATTGGTATTTGGCCTCACTGGAGTGAATTTGGTGGCGACAACAGAACTTGACTCGAGAAGAGGGGAGAAGCTTTGGATTGAAATATGATGCAAATGGTGGTGATGTAGTCAATTGACCTGGATTTTATATCCGATGAAGATGGTGGCGATAGGGGCGAAGCAATCGCACGATCAGCGCGTGGACGGTGGCGTGGCTGGCTGAGTTGCTTTGGCGTGGCAACGATAGTGTTGGCAGTTGTGCTGGTTGCTAAAGAGGCCAAGCTCTTCACTAGCGCGGACGTGCGAGCTAGAGTGGTGAGCAGTAGCATGGTCTGTGTGTCAAATGACTAGCGGTGAGGGTGGCAACAATGAGCTCCTGTGGTGAGGTGAGCTGGCACGTGGTTTGTGGTAGTTTAACGATGAGGTATGGCTAGACGGCGAGGTGGTGAGGTCTCTATGCAATCATTGGCAGGGTTTGCAGTAGCGAGTACGCGTAGGTGACCTGGCGGGTGCAAGTGGCACCCTGGCGCGCGAAAGCTAGAGTAGTGGAGGCGGTGCCAGGGCAAAAAGGTGCCAAAGTAGGGTGAAAACAGTTGTTTCCAAAGGAGAAAGGGGAAAATCGCGAAGAGTTTCTGAATTTGGCAAATTTCTCAAATTCAATTAGATTTCAAATAAATTTCAAAAATTTTGAGATTTTGGGTCATTTCAAAATAGAATCACTAAGTCTTTGTTCTAATTCATAAAATGAGATCTTTTCAACTTGTACAAAAATTAAACTGGTGGTTTTTGAATTTTCTACATTTCAACCTAGTTGAAATTATTTGGGGTGTAGTTAATCGTCATTTGTTTTATCGACCAATTAGTCATTTCCATTTTAGGTCGCATGATAATATGGTTGCTTTTAATTGATAGTGCTAATGCTACTTGTAAAAATAGTGTTTTGTGTGGGAGGCTGCCAAGCAGCTAGCTATAGGAACTGGCAGGACAAAAGCTATTTTTCGGCTTTCTTCCTTTTTTGAATATTTATGTGGGAGATGGGACCGAGGATAGGAGTGCATGACATGAAGATAACTGAGAAACTACGTGAGAAGGTCCAGAATATTTGTAATGAACCATTGTCAATGTGTGTTTAGTTAAAATTCAAATTTACAAAAGATTTAGATTTTTAATCTGGTAGTTTCAGCCTCAGGTGATTAGACCGGCCTTGTGAGTGGTCTAACTGGTGCAACCGGTCTAGCTAGTCAATAAGTGGCTATCAAATCAGATTCCTTGGTTTTTGGGCATTGAATAATCAAACCGACCATGGGGTGGTTAGACCAGGCCAGCGGTCAGACCAGCTAAGATCTAAGTTTTTGTTGAAAGTTTTGAATTTTGAAATTGATCGTGGATCGAGTCGAATTGTCCTAGGTTAGTGCATTTATGTTGCAGGAAGCATGTTTAAACTAACATAGGTCAAGTTATGGAGAACTTGTATCCAAAAATAATTTCTTGTCTTTAGATGTATAGAAATATTTGGAGTTAACTATGATCAATGACAAGGACCAAAACTATGCTCATGAAGGAGCTAAGATCTAGATGGGTTACCGATGCCAGGTGAGATGGTTGAGCTCAAGTATGGTGCAAGGAAGGCAAAGAATGTTGAAGGAAATATTCGAGAGACGGGTTACACCAAGTGGCTTGGTCAGTCTAAGTAAGGTATGGTTCGGTGGGAACTGAAGCAAGAGAGACTTGCTAATGTGTGGTAAGCCATTGGTGCACCTATACATGGTGATTGCTTGCAAGTAAAGAAGTTGGCCAGGTTAAGGTGAGGGCATTTTGGTGTAGGGCAAATTCCAAAAACTACGTTGGATCAAAATCGTGGAGCTTGGGAAAGTGATTTAGGTCAAGAAGATGTTGAGAAGATCAATTGGATCAAAGACTAATGACTTATTAGGTTCGGGCTCATATGCTTTAAAAAACATGCACGAGTTAAATACGGGTGCAAAACCTATGTTGTGTGGGGTTAACGGGTTTTTTCTCGTTATGCTAGTGGATAGTATCCATTAATGTAGATGTGTGCATATTATCCCATCTATTTAATGGGTTAAGGATGGAAGCTTGCAATAAAAACCATCCCGACCATTTTCAATATTGAGTTTTAGGGTTAGGATTTGAGAAAGAAGAGTGAGTGGTGTCGTGTGCTCTCTTGTCCTCTATATGGAGTGGCTGTGAAACCTTCATCTTTAAGTAGCAATAGATCAAGTTTATTCATCTCTCATGGAGTATTCATATCTTGGTTAATTTGCTCTTATTATTGTTGGTTCTTTTCCTCTTCTCTCCTTTTCTTGTTCATCTCTCTTTGAGTGTTCTTTGTCTCTTGGCTCGTATAAGTGATGGAGATATGTTATATGAAGTCCCATCCATCTAGGTATTGTGGTTTGTAAGATTTCAAAGTTGTCTGGTTCTTGCTTGATTTAGAGCTTTTCTTGATGAATCTTGATCCGAAGGTTTTTGTTTTGAATCTTTGGTTGGTTTTGTTGGGACATGTGAAAATTCATCAAGAGCCATCTTGGCTGTTCCTAACCTATGAGTAAGTTGCATCTCAAGTTTTTGACATTTGTCTAGTTTTAGTGCAAACTTGCTGTTTTGAGTAAATGTTGGACCTTTTGCCTATATCCTTACAATTCTTAGATGGAATATGTTCCTGAGACCCTCAACAAGGTGTCTATAAAGTTTCAAATCATTTGGACGTGGATTTTAAAGTTTGCACCAATTTTGGTTTTTGGTTGGGCTGATTTTCTGTTATGGGAACAGGGGAGCGGTCAGACTGCTCCTAGATCTGGTCAGATTGATGGGTTGTGGCCAGTCAAACCGACCACTGGTCAGATCACACCTCTAGTGATAGTCAGGCCAATTAAGTGCTGAATCCATGAGACCTTGTTGTTTTGGGTTGTAAGTTGGATTTAGGTTGTTAAATTCAATCTTCATAGCTCTTTAACTACTGGAGTGAGGATTTCTAGATACTTCAAAAAAATTATAGAAGACACTATTCACCCTTCTCTTGCCTTTGTCGGTCCTATAATAACCAAACGCTTTCATATATTACTGTGGTATTAGTATATAGATTCACCGGATGGAGTAGATTAAGAGTAGGTGCAATCAAACGCTTTGTCTTAAATGACTATTGATACAAAACTTTAATGGTACAATTTATCCAGATCGTTGTATGCATAGGAGAATATGGGCCCGTTCTTTTTAGCTTTTGCTAGTGGCTTTTGGCTTTGACTGGTAACTTATGATTGTGGCTGATAAATACTAACAGTTGATGCAAAAGATATACTGTTCTTTTGGGCTGATCGCTTTTGGCTTTTTGCTGATTTTGCTAATTTAATGAGTGTATTGATTCACGTACATAAAATTGAATGCACGCAATTAAGCATGAATTGCAATGCACAAGCGGCTCGTGTACATCACACAAACATACATATATATGGACTTTGACAAGTACATACGTTTGTTATAGGCATACATACACAAATAGAAACATACATGCATACATGTGGTCCTTGCATATAATAGTTCAATTTAGACATACGCACGCACATGTCTTCCTTACATACACACACAACAGATAGCAGTTGGAAGGATATCACGTGATGAGAGCGTTCGCAATGGTAGCTGATTGGAACACCCAAAAGAAAAGACTGACAGCCATGAGACCGCAACACAATAGCACACAAGCAGCATTGCAACACTGGATTGAGCAAAAATGGAAGTGAACTTCAAGAGTAAATAGACACAACAATTACCTTGGCAGCCGAGGGGCCAACGTCGCTGGTAGGAGGGAAGGCGGGTTGTAGCCCTAGCTCACTAACGCCAAGAGTGAGGGCATTAAGCAGAGCATCTTTGATAGTGAGGCCTCCTTGTGAGACGGTCGGGAAGCCATCTCTCACTAGCTCGTACTGCGCATCTAGCCCAGCCATGGAAGCACGCAGGAACCTGACGAAGATGTCGTGGTGGCACCCACCGTTGGCGTCGGTGGAGACACTAAGGGCACGTTCCGTCTGGTGGTGCACGGATATCGTGTTGACAAATGTGAGGGTGAACCCCTACGCTACGAAATGCAGCGCGAGGTGCACCGCTGGGATGACATGGCCCTACAGTGGGTATGGGATCACCACGACATGCAACTTGGTGTGGCCATCAGCGACGTCATTCGTCGCACGTCCTATTGCCCCGTGTCTCTCTCTCCCATGCTGCTACTAGTACACGTGTTAGTGCAGTGTGTGAAGGGTACGTGCATGCCACACACCTAGTGTCTAGTGCAATGCTTGTACAAGTACACGAGATCAAGGAATGATGTGCAAAAATCGACGATGTGGAGGGCTGCTCTTTTGAAGTGCGGACAATGATTTTTGGCTGTGATTGATAATTTTTGTTTGTGTTTTTTTGGAATAATAATGGACGGTAGAGATGCTGACATCACAACATGCATAATTTTAGCGTTAGGTAGCTGTTTGGAAAAGCAGTTTCAAGAGTTTGCTGGGAGAAGTTGTCCCGTTTATTTCGACTTTCGAAGAAATCAAAACTAAAAGTTATAAAAGAAGACAAAAAGAATCAAATCAAAATTAAAAGTTATATAAAAAGAACAGGAGAATAGGGCCTATGTAAAACGTGAGGGTTGAATGGTTGTACGAAGGTAAGTGCATGGCACATGGCATTGCGTTGCGGTGATCGCTTCAGATGGGATCCATTTGGGGAATCGCCAATGAGTGGAGTGAACTGGATGGGCTCGCGGGGTGACGTCGAGGGTGACATGGCCGCGCACACACGGGGCATCGTGTTGCTACGTGATTGCATGCACGGTGCGCACTTGTCGACTTCTCCCCTCAAAGGTTGGAGGGAGGTGCTGGGGTGGTTGGTGTGATGCGATCGTCGTCTCTCCTGATGATGTGGAAGTTAACAGATAGGCTAACGTGTAGGCGATGCTCAGTTTGATAATTGCTTACGATTTTTTATTGTAGCTGATTTATTTTTTATTATAGCTAATAGTATATTATTTAGTATAATTAAATATAAAAAATTTAAAAATAGAATAGATAAGTTAGTCCATAATGAATAATGCAAAGAATACAGAAAAAGAAAGAAAAGGCAAAAAATCCCCAAAAAAAGCTAAAAAGCCAGAAAAGATGAAATAAAGGAATAGTGAATTAAAAACCAAAAGCTAAAAGTCAGAAGCTGAAGCTAAAACGAGTGGAGCCTTGACGTTACGAGCAGTATAGGGCCTATCAGACTACCGTCCGTGGTCAAAACCAGACATGGTCATTTTGCCATCCTGAAAACTCAAGCACAGAAGTGCATCGACCAGAACTTTCACAATGCAAATTCTAATAAAACCAAATGTCAATTTTTCATCATTAACAAAATACACAACCATCATATGGTCTAACAATTTTCCCCTTGATAAATACATTGACAACACCTCAAGAACTCTTGAATGAGAGAATTTACAAAAGGAACCGACCACAGCCAAACGAGCATAAAGAGCACAGACCACTCAAAAACCCACAGAACCCCCCCCCCCCCACAACACCAGAGAGAGATTTTTCAAATTTTCTTTCTCCTCGGACTCTCAGAAAATTCTCCTGCTTTCTTCTAATTTATCCTTCTTTGGCAATGAAATCATCAAGAGCTCTAGAAAGAGAATAATTCTAAAAAGGAGCAAAAAGAGTAAACATATAAAAGATTTGTAGATTATCCAAGTCACTTTACATTGAAATAAGAATGTGCCCAAGCCATCTTTTCTTGAGTAGAGCTTCATATATCATATAAAGTCATATACAATAAAGTAAGTCTAAACAGGTTTTTAGCATGATTAAGCAAATTGGATTAATGGCAAGCATTATGACCATGACCAAACCGATCTATAAAAAGCACAAAGAGATATCACACTTAAAAGAGTAAGGCTAAAAGTGAAGCAAGCTTTAAATCTAGTCGAACTAGCAGTCTCATATAGCAACTTATAGCTCCACACTCATTTTTACAAGCATGTGACATGCATGTCGCACACTTCTTTTCATGATGCCATTTTTGTAGCAAACTTCTTTTAAATGGTGGCATGCTTGAAGCATACTTCATTTCATTCGACCACGTTTTATGCCTTTTCTTTTATTTAACCATGGCATGCTTGAAGCATACACTTTTTCAATCTTCTCTATCTCATATTTTTATATATTTTTATCATAACATGCCAACTCGAGTGAATATAAAAAGATTGCAATATGAGATCAACGAGCCTCATGACCAGTATTTAAAAGATGACTCGTAATCAAGCTAATTTTTTTATGAACATCACAATGTGCTATTTGTAATCTATCTAGTCGAAGCTTTTTAGCCATGTCATGATTTAGTTCAAGTATAGCAATTTTATTACAACTTGTTTCGACTACAACTAAAAAGTAAATGAGTAAATATGATAAAAATAGCTCTACTATAAATCATTTGATTTGAAAAACTTGGACTTAATGTATTATTTGACAAGTATAATAAACAAACCTTCCGAAATATTTAAGTACGAAGCTCCCCCTCAAAATAATCACATAGGATGCAACACCCCAACTCACTCCGCAAACACGCAAAATGAGAAGTATCAAGCGGATTGGTAAAAATATCAACAACTTGAGAATCAGAATCAATGAAATACAAGACGACATCTCCCTTTTTCACATGGTCTCTAAGCAAATGATAGCGAATATCAATGTGTTTGGTTCTTGATTGTTACACATGATTTTTAGCAATGTTAATCGCACTAGTGTTATCACAGAAAAGTAGAATACTATCTAATTTTAAGCCAAAATCCTTAAGAGTAGCTGTCATCAAAAGCAATTGAGAGCAACAAGAAGAAGCAGCTATATATTCAGCATTAGCAGTGGAAAGTGCAATAGATACATGTTTTCTAGATGCCCATGAAATAAGATATGTGCCTAAAAAGTGACATGTGCCGGAACTACTCTTCCTATCAATTCGACAACCCCAAAATCCGTATTTGAATAAGATTTAAGGGTAAGACATGAGGAAGAAGAGTATCATAAACCACATTCCAAGTTGATTGAAGATACCTGAAAATTCATTTTACCGGTTGATGATGCGAAGCACGCGGGGAAGCTTGAAAGTGAGCACACAAACAAACAACAAAATGTATGTCTGGCCTTGAAGCGATGAGATACAAAAGAGAGCCAATTATACTTCTGTATTCCTTTTGATCAACAGGCTCTGAATCTTCGTCAAGATCCAATACAGCTATAGATCCCATGGTGTGCAAATTGATTTGACTATCCCCACGTCAAAGTGATAAAGTAGATCTTTGGTGTACTTAGTTTGATGAACAAAAGTACCCAACTTTCATTGTTTAATTTGGAATCCGAGGAAGAATGTGAGCTCTCATGCTCATCTCAAATTCTCTGCTCATAGTATCTGAAAACTTAGAAACAAGGGCATAAGAGGAACCACTAAAAATGATATCATCCACATAAATCTAAATGAGTAAAAGATCATTGCCATGCTTGAGAGTAAACAAAGTCTTATCTACCTTACCCATTAGAAAGTTATTTTTTAGCAAATATGATTTAAGTCTATCATAACATGCTCTGGATACTTGTTTTAGACCATATAAAGCTTTGAACAATTTTTAGACATGATTAGGAAATTTAGGATTCTCAAAACCATATGGTTGTCTAACATAAACTTCCTCCTCAATATAGCCATTAAGAAATGTACTTTTCACATCTATTTGATAAAGTCAAAAACTCTTTGATGCAACAAAGGCTAACAAGATTCTAATGGTTTCTAATCAAACAATAGGTGTAAATGTTTCACCAAAATCAAGACCTTCTACCTGGGTGAACCATTGGGCCACAAGTCTAACATTATTTCTAACAACAACACTATCTTCACTCTATTTATTTTTAAAGACCCATTTAGTTCCAATAACATTATGACCATGAGGGGGTGAAACCAAATACCAGACTTTATTACGCTCAAAGTTTTCTAATTCCTCATGCATTGCATTAATCCAAGACTCATAAGATAACACGTGACTTACATATTAGAGTCCAAAATAGGAGACGAATGCAGAATGAGCATATGAGACATTGGAGTTATACATGCTACGAAGAACTCTCTAATTTAACTCACCGATCACTTGTTCAGGGGGATGACTTTATTGAATATGTCGAGGAGCCTGTGAGATGGTCATAAGAGTGGTCGTAGATGTAGTCGAAGAGGTCATAGTGTTCGTAGCTGCCTCTACCTCATGAGTGATTGTCGGAACACCACTTGAAGGAATGGTTGTAGAGGTTGTCGTAGGTGTCGTAGACTGACCCTGGAACTCCCTGTTTTCGTCATCGGATTCATACAAAATGTCCTCGAGTGTGTTAGAGACCTCGTATACCTACATTATCGGGTCTAGTATCAGGACTAGCCTCATCAAAAGTGACCTCGCAGGTCTCAACGATTTTGCTAGTTTCTAAGTCGAGTACATGATAGTCTCGAGTGTGAACTGCATAATCAAGAAAGATGCCATCTGAGGATATGGATTCAATTTTATCAAGATTGCCATGTTTAAGTATGAAGCATCGACATCCAAACACCCTTAGATGAGAAACACTGGGAGATATACCAAACCAAAGCTCATAGGAGGTCTTAGGCAATTTAGCACGCAAGAATACTCTATTCGAAATATAACTGGTAGTCGAAATAGCTTCAACCCAATACTTCCTAGGAGTAGAATGTTCATTTAACATTATTGATAGACCATGTGGAGGTGACTCCGTGTGTGTGATGAGTAATTGACATCTGTTTTAGGAATGTCGAGTTTGGTTTGTGTGGTTTGGACCATGTCGTTGCACGGTGCAATCGGCTTCGGTCGGACTTGGTCAAACTTGGTCGAAGTACTTATGTTGCTTATTCTTTTGACTCGACAGGTTGGGCTTTTTCATGCTTAAGATTTCTCTTAATGCTATTATTGATTACATTATGTCGAGCAGTGCTATGTGATGTGTTTCTTGTCTGTGATGGCTGCAGGACATCGAGGCGAAGTCGTGGCGAGGCACGGGATGACCGGACTAGGCGCAGGTGGTGCTGAGGTCGGAGCGGTCGGGATGTGCCGTAGACGGCGAGGACTCGAGGTGGTTACGGGGCGTGAACGGCAAGAAACAAGGAAGCTTCCCGGAAGGTGCAGGAGGGGCGTTTTGGTGAATACGCAAAGCTGCACTAAAGGAAGTGGTTTGGATAAAGCATTGGAGTTGTTGGAGGCTTAATGGGCAAAGCATGTTGCAAACCCATTAGTGGGAGGCTATAAAAGGAGGAGTGTATCCTGCATGTTTTAGGCCTGGTGAGAGGAGTTGATGGCTTTGGGGTTTTGTTTTTTTTTTGCTTTGTGCTTTATTAGTTGAGGAGTAGGTGAGGAGAGGGTAGCATGCTGTGAGTTTGTCTCATGTGTGTCTGTGCTATGAGTTCTTGTTTTTTTCAAGCATGTATGGGGACTTAGTGTGAGATTGAGAGAGAGATGAGCTGAGAACAACTCTTTGTAATCGCGTATGTCTTGGTATCAATCTGAGAACTCATGTATTCGAGATGTTTTGGTGATTTGTTTTCTTTTGGATTGCCTCTGTTCATTCCTTGCTTGTCTCTGTCACAATCTATGAGTGCTATCTTGTTCATGTTTGTGCTCTTCTCAGTTTAGTCTCTCAGAGGTCACTTGCTTAATCTTTTAGTTTTTGTCCCAGCCATATTTCTTTTTGGTTCTCAACGATAAGTCCTCATCAACTCAGTGATTTCCAGATTTATTTGTGTTCAGGTGATTTGGTTGAAATCTTCTTGCTGATCTTTCCGAGAATATCAATTGGTCTATTCCTAGTCTCGGCTGTTTTCTGCAAGTATATGTTCTAGGTCCAGTCGGTTGGCTCTCTCTCTAGTGAACAGCTTGTGAAGGAGATCAATCATAGCATGTCTCGCTGCTGCAGATTTCTGGTTCTAATTACTTTCTTTTGCCAATTTCTTTCTTTCTTAGTTTCGGTTTGGTCCAGAGCTCCCTTCTTTCTTCTCTGTCTTTTTGCTTTTTCTTCTTGTTTTTAGTTGCAGCTCTTTTCAGTTTTTGGGCAGCCTTTTTTGTATCTTTTAGTTTCTTTTCAGTTTACCTTTCGGTTATGCTTGCAGTATGTGTGTGCAGTTCGGCAAATGCATTGATCTTTGTCTCTCGGCTGCTAAAAACTGCAGTTTTCACCATGCAAACATCACCTAGTTAGCTGTGTTTTCGGCTGCCCTTTCAGGTTTTTCTAGCTATGTCTTTGGGTTAGTTTCGGCCAGATTAATAGAACATCTTTGGACTGCTGTTTTGGTAGTTTTTTTTGCTACTAGTCTGTGTCTCTCGGCTGCTTCTTTGTGAATGCTGCTTCCTGCCATCTTTCTGTAATTAATTCGGCCATGTACTCTTGATACTGCTCTTTGCCGAGAGTGCACCAGTGGACAGGCAGCAGAAATTTCTTTTGGGCTTTGCTTTTGAGCATTTCCTTCTAAATATATTTTCAGTCAAGTGTCTCTTTGTCTCTTTTTGACTATTTTTTTGGCAATGGAGTTGATCACTGTTTGAGAGCGTCAGATGGGTGTTTCTTGTTTCTTTTCTTGTTGCTGCCTTTAGATTGCATTAGCTCTCTGTTTTGTACAATCTCTTGAGGCCTTTCTTAAATTGCTAAGATATGTCCGAATAGAAGCAAATGCTAAAGCTTTGGTGAAAGCTTTTGACTGTTCTTTGTCAGTTCCAGTAAAGCATTTGTTCTTTTTTTTCAAATTGGCCTTTCTGCTCCCTTGGTTGGATTGCAATCTGTTGTGTGATTTCAAGTGAGCACTTATCTTTCTTCATAGCTTACATAGCTATCGGAGAGTTGAAAAATTGAGTGGATACTCGGGGTAATTTTTTAAGGGCTCCATTCACCCCCCTCTATCGCCGTTTCCGATCCTTCAATTATTCTAGCCATCTCAACCAAAAATTCTATTCTTGCATTTGACCACACCATTCTGTTAAGGCACTTGAGATGACGAAAATTGATGGTCTAAACCTTTTTCAGCATAAAAAGAAACAAATGATGTGTTTTTGAATTCAGTTCTATTATCACTTCTAATTACTTTAAGTGCTCCTGGAAGTTCATTAGTAAGTCTAAGAGCTAACTCTCGAAAGATACCAAAAGCTTTGTCCTTAGAGGCTATAAAATACACCCAAGAGTATCTAGAATAATCATCAACAATAACAAAAATATACCATTTACCTCCAACCGACTAAACCCTAGTAGGACCTACTGAGTCCATATGCAACAATTGACCCGGAGAATCAGTCATGACAAGAGTGAGTGGAGGATGAGACGATGAGACCATCTTACCATGTTGATAGACTGAATAAATTAGATCTATTGACTTTTCAATCTTAAAACTAGGAATTCCTCTAATCGGATTCATATTACTAAGCTGAGCAAGATGATCAAAGCCAGTATGGTATAATCTATAGTGCTAGAAGAATAAATCTTTAGAGTCTGAAGAAATACGACACCTGAGATCAGAAGAAGCTGAATACAAAAAGTCACCCTTAAACAAACGACCAACTATACAACATGAATGCTTTTTAAAGTTCACCTCAGGATTATTGTCCACCAACTGTGCAACTGAAAGCAAGTTATAGCTCAACTTACTAACGATAGTGACATCCTTTAAAATGAACTTGTCGTTGATGCGCACAACGCCTTTAGCAAGGATTCATCCTTTAGAGTTGTCTCTAAAAGTGATCATCTCATCACCGGGGACACAAGTGAGGGAGGAGAACTATTGTGAGTCTCCGATCATGTGGCGGGAGCAACCAGAGTCAATGAACCATATGTTCTCCTTCCTCTTGAAACAAGCCTACAAAGCACAAACAATCATTGGTACTTTAGTACTAGGGTTAGATAATAAAGATTTAGGTATGCAGTACTAAGATACACGACGAATAGGAGAAACAACATGTATTGATAAAGATTTAAGTGAAGCATTAGCATTTGACATATTTTGACCAGACAGACGATGAGACATCGGTTTGACCATGAGGTGGTCTGACCTCCTCAGCAGAGCTAATCTGACCACCGACCGGTCTAAACGAGTAGTAAAAGCTAGTTGAAAACAATCTAACCTCTTATGTAAAGTGGTCTAACTCTCGACTGGTCTAATCGAGCAGAGAACACTAGTCAAAAGTCTCTTGAGAAGCTGGTTCGACCGTGGGAAACAACTGGTCAAAAATTTTGTTCGACCACGCTGGTTCAACCATGAGAAATGACTAGTCGAACATCTAGTCCAGCCTCGCTTATTCAACCATGGGAAGCAGCTGGTCAAAAATACTTTCTCATCCTGTCCTTCTCTTTCTTTGCTTTTTCTAAAGCAGAATTGAACCAAATGACCGTCTCTACCACAATGAGTGCACTCATACTTAATTTGATGACTGGTTGTATCAGCCATCACAGCACTCAGTTTGGTAGAGAACTCTTTTGCAATACCAGCAGATCTAAAGATAATTTATTTTGATTCATATTCTACTTTGAACTTTTTTAGTTTGAGTACCTTGACAACTTTAGGAGGGTTGTTCTTAGCATGCTCAACAAAATTAAACCCTAGACCATGATTTTTCATACTAGTTTTCGATTTGTCTAGAATCATATTCAGATTCTTACCAAAAGAAAATCTCTCTAACGTGTTCTTAAGGTACTCATTTCCTTCGACAAAGAGGAACACGATGAGCACTTATCAGATTCATGAGAAAGATTATTAGAAGTACTATACTGAGCCAATCTCTCTTTTTTAGCAAAGTTGTTAAGTTGTCTAGTCAGTGCTTCTACTTCAGCGTTAAGCTTAGGGCAATTAGAGCAAGAAAGAGTTTCATGATACAACATTTGTTAAATTAATTTCTGAGATGAATTAAGTCTAGCTTGTAGACTTAAGCCTTTTAATTTCATCATTAGCAAGTTTAAGCTTTCCATTACAAGAATCATATGTCAAATTTAATTCTTCAAGTTTAGCAGTTACATCTCTAAGTTGAATCAGATTTGTTGCACTATCTAATCTAGTAGTCTCTAACTCACCATGTAAGGCTTGACAAGCTTCACAAGAATCATCTTTAGTAATAGATGCCTTAAGTCTATTAACCTCTGAATTCAAGATTTCGATTAATAAATTGTTTTCTTTCAATTTCTTTTTAGTCTTTTTCAATTCAACAGCAAGCTTAACAAACCATCTTCAAGCTGATCATATGATGGTCTTACCTCTTTTGGATCACTGTAGTCGTCTTCACTGTTGTTACTTGTCATGAAGCACATGCACATGAAGTCGTCAGTGTTCTTCTTCTTGCCTCTGACATCATCTTCGTCGTCGTCGTCATAACTCTCAAAATTACCATCACTCAGATCAAGGCGCTCGATAGCTGATAAAACTTTTTAGCAACCTTGTGACAGTAATTTTCACTCTCAGTGCTATTGTTGGATAGTCGATAATGATAATTCTAGTCTTCCTTGACCACCTTCCCTTTGAGCTTAGGACGATCCTTCTTAATGTGGCCTAGTTCACCACACTCAAAGCACCTGATCGAACCTAGAGCTCCACCTCGCTTTCTCATTCTCACATTGTTGAGTGACTTTTATGCCCTTGAGGAGATCAGCACTAGGTTCTCTTCAGGTAGCTGCTCAAACTGTTGCTCTAAAAAAGAAGTCAAAGCTAACAAGTTAACACCAGACAACGTACTTGACGAAATAGCCTACATGGGGTTAGTCACTAGTACTAAAGATGAAGATTTATCAGTCTTAAATGGTAAAACTTCCATCTCATATGTTTTCAATCTAGAGTACAGATCATCTATGGTTAGAATATCTAGATCGACAGTTTGATTAATAGTCATGACGACCATCAACCACTCTGAACCTAAAGACCTCAAAACTTTAGTTACATTATCTTCATTAGTAGGACTAACACTAACTCCATGCAAGTTACTTAAAATCTTCTCAAAAAGAGCAAAAAGATCATCTATAGATTCAATAGGATTCATAGTAAAATCAGAGTACTCTTTTTGATAAAGATTAAGTGAGCAGAAGCAATATGAGCTACACAATCAAATTCTTTGCGAGAAATCCCTTGAAAAGGCAAGTTACAAGCACGAATATTTAAATCAACATCTATTTTATTTCGGTCGTTACATCAGTAGGAACCACATAAGGTTGAGAAACCTTTTTTTCAGACATCACTACCTTGAGCCTCAATGTAAGCTTGTATACAACACTTTTAAAAAGCGAAATCAATACCATCTAGCATCGGTGGACGATTCACATACCTCTTTGATTCCATCGCTACCTGCTCTGATACCACTTGTAGGGTCGACTACTACAATCAGAGGGGGTGAATGATTGTCATTGCCTTTTGGAGTCTCCTGACAATTGATGATGCTTTCGACTGCTTGGGGATCAATTGCCTGATCAAATACCCAGCGTACGATCGCTTGATCAATCATTCTGCTCGATCGCCCACTCGATCTACCGATCGCTCGATCGCTTTACTAGTTGTCATATGATCCAAACCCCCAGCAATCACCAGCACACTTCAAGCAAATCAAAAACTAAATTGAGTCAAGATTATCTTTATTGTTGGGATTTTTTGTATTTACAAAATGTTGTTACAAGCACCCCTAAAAACCTTCTCGCCGAAAGCCCTCTCAAAACTCTCCAAAACCGCTGTATGTTAACCCATAGCCTCTCCTTACTTTTATAGGTTAACATCATAAAACATGTATACCTCAAACATGGACTTATAACCTTATCTCTACCGAAAACCAAGGGACCCAAAGCTCTTCTGAACACGGGTTTTAACTAAACTATAGCACTTCCAAGTTATGGACTCCATCCACAACTCCTAACTCAACACGTGATGAAGCCTCCAAGAAAGCACCTCCTGTAGCTTCATCACGCACCATCACCTTCCGTGTTGAAGCCTGCTGACCGCACCACTCGTAGCCTCTCCTCGAATCACCACCTTTGATCTCTACGTGCTCTAATGTGAGCCCGACTACCTCGTGTGACATTCTCGACTATCTGGACCTCGGATTTTCCATCTTAGTTCTGGTCCTCCTCGTCATCGACCATGACCGTCTCCACGCCCACCTGCACATGCAAAGACCAAAGAACGTTTTCCACGAGCACAAGTTCTTCACAACTTCATTGTCATCAGCACACACGTATAACACACCCTCGTCTATCTATAGACAAGATCCAAACTATCCACGAATACTAACCAGTTCGTCCACGACCACAAATCCACGCTCCCTAGAAATCATCAACTTCAAAACACTCATTACGACCGGTTACAACTACTATGCAAGACCGGTCACTAGCTCATCAAGTACTCGAACACAAGTATTCGGGAAATACCATTGCGTAGATCACTCGGGAAAAACAAGCATCGCTACCGACCAATGAACCATCGAGTATCAACTACCAAGTTTCGATCGCTATGACTAAAACATCATATCAATAAGTCTACGACTACCGATCACCGACCATCAAGAGGAGAAGGGTATAAGGCATTTAGGCATTGCCGACGAGCCAAGCTCATAGGAGGAGGAGTGCAACAGTGGAGGTGTCTTCCACTCGTCATCTACACCCAATCTCCTACAAATCCAGCGTGCTCCTTGTCGCGATAGCTATAAATACAATGAGCTCCGACCACTCCTCGAAAACAAGAGACCTTTGGTGAGCTCTGGTCAAGGAGGAAAGCCTCCCTCGAGCATGAATTGACCATTTGTGTAATAACTTGGTCGGATTTCACTTTAGCCATGCTTGGAGAGAGAGCGAGAGAGAGGGAGGAAGGAAGGAGGAGGAGATCCCATGAGAGATGGCGCAGGGATGGCCGGTGAGCCACCATATTAGGGTGGGGATAGGGAGAGAGGAGTTGGTGTAGGTAGAGAGGCTAGTATGATGTTAGGGAAGAAGATGTTAGGAGGACTAAGTGGAGTGGAAAATACAGGGAGATTGTGTGGACGATGCATTCGACATTTCTCTCACACATCATACATATGCTTGGTATCATTACCCTTCTTTTTATTCTTTTCGAAACATAAAACTTTCTTATGTCACCTTTCTAATTGAAAATACTTCATGAAAATCCGAAGGATTTGTTCATGAGTTTGTTTGATTTAAGGTCGATTCGGCACCTCTCAAGTCCTGATTGTTATGTGTAAGTCTGAGTTCTCAAAAACTTTATATTTTTTCTCTTGAAACGTTGAAGAATTTGATTTAAAGAGGTATTCATATTGCTTTGGCTTTTATCTGAAAAAGCCAGAAGCCAATTCGTACATCCCGATATCTAAAAACGGCTTCTTCAAACCGTTTTCAAAAGCGGCTTCACCACTTCTATATCCGTGTCTTATAGAAACTATTTTTCAAATTTTATTCAAAAATGACTTCTTTCCATTGTTACTATTCTAAAAGATTCAACCAAGAACCATCCCTCCGACCAATTGAAACACCCCTACTTCGCATCACGCCGTCGCCGACTCTGCTTCAGATACAAGATCGGAACGATACCAAACTTCTCGCGTATCCTCCTTCCCGCAGGCGGACACGATGTCCACGGTGATTATTATCCCCTCATCGCTCACTTATCCATCATCCACCACTACGCCACTTCCACGTGAGACCCACCCCGTCCACGTCGGCACGAGCCATCCTCCCCCACGGCCTCCAGAAGGTTCCCGAACGTTCTATGCCAGGTGGACCAGCTCAGGGACCCCCGAGTCAGTGACGTACCCGGTGACGCGCGAGTCACCGAGTCTCAAACCCCCTTCTGCAAGAAAGAAGCTATAAATGAACACTGATCCCCTCCCCTCCTTCTCGCCTTCCGCTCCAATTAACGCCACCGTCGCCGCCACCAACCAACCGTGACCTACCGCCTCCTCGAGCGCTTTGCCGCCGCCGCCTCCGCCGCCGTGCGAGGACTCACCATGGCGAGCCAAGGCGAGCCCTCGGCCTCCGCCGATCCGTAAGATCCCCTCCCCCCCGATCCGATCTAGCAGCCTCTAGGGTTTTCGGTTCCGATCTGGTTTTTATGGGGGATTTTTGGTTTTTTTTTTGTCGGGCTGGTGCAGGAAGGGGAAGAAGGACTACTCGACGGCGATCCTGGAGAGGAAGAAGTCACCGAACCGGCTGGTGGTCGATGAGGCCACCAATGACGACAACTCCGTCGTCGCGCTGCACCCGGACACCATGGAGAGGCTGCAGCTCTTCCGCGGCGACACCGTCCTCCTCAAGGTACGATGTGGGCTGATCTGAGCCTTTACTTTCTGGAATTTTGAGCCGATTAGCCGTGTCGTTGTGAGATTGGCGGCGATGTTCTGGAGGTTTGGTGGGGTCAGCGAACCGATCTGCGACTGCTGTGCTGGGAATTGGAATTAATTGATCAGGGGATACAGATCTGTTGGAAAAAAAAAACCGTACCTTTATTGCCGTACCTGCTTACGGAATTGTAGGATAATATGGAATCTATTGATTTTGCTGGAAATTTCGAGGAAGTAAGTGGGTTCTGCCGTTTGGCATGCAGTGGATTAATCTGGCAGTGTGCAGAACATTGGATTGCAAAGTAGATGTCAAATTGCAGCCCGTAACTCCTATGCTTTGGTTAAGGTTTGAGCTTTGTGTTTGCCTCAGTGTGATGTAATTTTACTTGAAGTTCCAGATGTACTACCGTGTTGTAGTTACATTGTTATGTTGTTACTACTTACTAGTTACTACGCACACTCTTTTCCAAGATATTTTGGAGTGTGCAAGATATTTTTCTGTTCATAGTACCAAGGATTCTAATCAATTTGACATCCTACAGTGTGTTTTCCACTCGGTGTTCAAAGTGAGAACTTGGTATGGAAGTGATTGAGATTTAACATACCAGACATTAGTTTAATGGAAATTTTGCATTAGATGTGAATTTATATGATTTTCAGAACTTTCACATATAATGGCTCACTGTCTGCAAGTTTATTTTTTAATGGTCAGGCTAGTCAATGTGTTTTGGCAGATGATGGAAGTTCAGTGGTTAACTGTATTGATTGTTGCTGCTGTAGTCTCTTATTTGTTTGTTATCTTCTGCATTATAGGGTAAGAAGAGGAAAGACACTATTTGCATTGTCCTAGCAGATGACACCTGTGAGGAGCCTAAAGTTAGGATGAACAAGGTTGTTAGGAGTAACCTAAGGGTGCGACTTGGTGATGTTATCTCTGTCCATCAGTGCCAGGACGTGAAATATGGGAAGCGTGTGCACATTCTTCCAATTGATGATACAGTTGAAGGCATTACTGGGAACCTGTTTGATGCCTTCTTGAAACGTGAGTGTCTGACCTTCAACTTTGTCATGTTATTTGTCATCTCTGCTCATGTTCATTTATGAAGTCTTGCTTGTGCATGCCCTGTATAAAAGCTCAATTTTGCCAAGTATGGTATCTCTTGTTTTTCTTCATATGGAAAAAAGCTCCTCTCTGCTTATGTGATGCTTAATCCGATCATATTAATTCCTTCCCTAATAATCACACTACGAAATTGTGCAGCATACTTCCTAGAAGCATACCGCCCTGTGAGAAAAGGAGACCTTTTCCTTGTCAGGGGTGGAATGAGAAGTGTGGAGTTCAAAGTTATAGAGACTGACCCTGCTGAGTATTGCATCGTTGCACCGGACACAGAAATATTCTGTGATGGAGAGCCTATTAAGAGGGAGGATGAGGAGAGACTTGACGATGTTGGTTATGATGATGTTGGTGGAGTTAGAAAGCAGATGGCTCAAATCAGAGAGCTTGTTGAACTTCCACTGCGCCATCCTCAGCTTTTCAAATCCATCGGTGTGAAACCACCAAAGGGCATATTACTTTATGGACCACCTGGTTCTGGAAAGACCCTTATTGCTCGTGCTGTTGCAAATGAGACAGGAGCATTCTTCTTTCTGATTAATGGTCCAGAGATTATGTCCAAGCTAGCGGGAGAGAGTGAGAGCAATCTTAGGAAAGCATTCGAAGAAGCAGAAAAGAATGCGCCATCTATCATTTTCATTGATGAGATTGATTCCATTGCTCCCAAGAGGGAGAAGACCCACGGGGAAGTGGAACGGCGTATTGTTTCACAGCTTTTGACTCTTATGGATGGACTCAAAGCTCGCTCGCATGTTATTGTTATGGGTGCTACAAATCGCCCTAACAGTATTGATCCTGCTCTTCGAAGATTTGGAAGGTTTGACCGGGAAATTGACATCGGAGTTCCTGATGAAGTTGGACGGCTTGAGGTTCTCCGCATCCACACTAAAAACATGAAACTAGCTGAAGATGTAAGTGGCTTTGTATCATGATCTTTTGTGTCTCGTATAAACTATTTATATAATTCCGTTCTATTATTCCAGAGTTGCTTCATCTATCTTGTTTTTACTTGTATCGCAGGTTGATTTGGAACGCATTTCGAAAGACACCCATGGATATGTTGGTGCAGATCTTGCTGCCCTTTGCACTGAGGCTGCACTTCAGTGCATTCGTGAGAAGATGGATATCATAGATCTGGAGGATGAGACAATAGATGCTGAGATATTGAACTCCATGGCTGTTACAAATGACCATTTCAAGACCGCACTTGGGACAAGCAACCCATCTGCTCTTCGTGAAACTGTGAGTTCCTCTAGAAACAAACTCTTCGTTTGTTTGTGTTTGCTCCTGTTTGGCGATAGTAAGTTTCTTTTATGAACTCAGGTTGTTGAAGTTCCCAACGTCTCTTGGGAAGATATTGGTGGACTGGATAATGTCAAGAGGGAACTGCAAGAGGTATGTAAATGCACATTGATTTTATTATGCCCTGCAAACTGATCTTTTGCACTATAGACAGCTTGTTAATGTACATCATTTTTTTTGGCAGACTGTTCAATATCCGGTGGAGCACCCAGAGAAGTTCGAGAAGTTTGGCATGTCCCCATCAAAGGGAGTTCTGTTCTATGGTCCTCCTGGTTGTGGCAAGACTTTGTTGGCCAAGGCAATTGCCAACGAGTGCCAGGCTAACTTCATCAGTGTTAAGGGTCCGGAGCTGCTTACCATGTGGTTTGGTGAGAGTGAAGCCAACGTTCGCGAAATCTTCGACAAGGCCCGTCAGTCTGCACCATGTGTCCTCTTTTTCGATGAGCTCGACTCGATTGCTACACAGGTTTGTCTGCCCCTCCCAACATACGCTCGTTTGTATTTGGTATCACATTTTCCATGACTTACAAATGTTCTCATCCTATTGCAGAGAGGAAGCAGTGTGGGTGATGCTGGGGGTGCTGCCGATAGAGTGCTGAACCAGCTACTGACAGAGATGGATGGCATGAATGCCAAGAAAACTGTGTTCATCATTGGAGCAACAAACAGGCCTGACATCATAGACCCAGCGTTGCTTAGGCCAGGGCGTCTTGATCAGCTAATCTATATTCCACTTCCTGATGACCAATCTAGGCTCCAAATCTTCAAAGCTTGTCTAAGGAAGTCTCCTGTGGCGAAGGATGTGGACTTGCAAGCTCTTGCCAAATACACCCAAGGGTTCAGTGGTGCAGATATTACGGAAATCTGTCAGCGTGCATGCAAATATGCTATTAGAGAGAACATTGAGAAGGTAACTTTCTCTAACCATATGATTTGGTAATCTGGAGCATACATTATTAATCATCCAAATACAATCTGATCATAAGCTAGTTTCAAGGCCATCTTAGCTTGATGTATTTTCAAAATAGAAATACACTAGTTATCCCCATAGTACATCTGAGTACTACCCTCTATTAAGATGATCAGTCTTCAAGCGTACACAATTTTGAACCAAGAATTTGGGCTCTGCTAAAGTTCAGGATGAACTAGGAAGTAACAGCATCTAGCAAGCAGTGTCGCATCATGATTTGTTGAATTATTGTTGTTTTTTGTTGTTGGATTTGCGCTGCTATATGCTAATTTGCCAAGTTCTAATTGTTTGGCGCTAATATGCTTTTTGGGCAGTTCTAGTTTGGCCAAGCTTAAGATGTTTGTGTAATTGTTGAAACATTTTTAGTCCACCTTAACTTACTACATGATAAGATAAGCCAATCCAGGGTATGTTGAATGTCAACTCTTGAGTAAATCTTCCCTGCAACCTCTAAATCTTGATTATGTTGGTTTCAGGACATCGAGAGGGAGAGGCAGCGAAAGGACAACCCTGAAGCAATGGAGGAAGACGTGGTAGACGACGTTGCTGAGATCAAGGCTGCTCACTTTGAGGAGTCAATGAAGTACGCACGACGGAGCGTTAGCGACGCCGACATCCGCAAATACCAGGCGTTTGCCCAGACGTTGCAGCAGTCTCGCGGATTCGGCAGCGAGTTCCGCTTCTCCGATCGGTCAGAAGCTGGCGCCGGAGCTGTAGCCGATCCTTTTGCAGCTGCTGCTGCGTCCGCCGATGACGACGATTTATATAGTTAGATTCTCAACTGTGTGTTAGCTCACTCTTTTGAGTGTGTGTTTAATATTTGTTGCGTCAAGTCGTGTGCTGTGTTAAACTAATCAAACTTTAGACACGAGCAAGTCCTGCGATGATGTTTATTTTCAGTACGTATGGAAGCTGCTGAGATCGTACTCTCGGCTGGCTATTGGCCGATTACAGTTTCCGAATTTCTCAACCATGTCCAATGCGTCATACGCGGGATTTTTTAGAGCTCTCCAGGCCCGGTTGTTTGCGCTTTCTTGTGATGCGAGCAGCAAATGGTACTTCAGAACAGAAACCACTTTTCTGATGCATTGTTTCGAATGGGCGAAAACTAGGAAAAGGTAGAATTTCTAGACACCCTTTTAGTGTCGTCAGCCCACGCAATCTCCATTATTCTGACGAGAAAAATGCATTAACTCGACGGCGCATAGCAAGATTGAACATAAGAAAAATCCATAGAACATTTCGAAGTGCAAAGACATGTTTAAAACACTAAATTTGCTTCTTTTTTTTTTGAAGGACACTGTTCAGGCGATTGAACATTAGAAAAACAAACAGAGCAGACCCAGTGGATGAATAAAAGCTCAGCCAAAAATTATGATCCCAATATTGTGTACAACATCTGAGATTTTCTTGTAGTGCCCGTAATGACATGTAAGTAACTAAGTACCTAGGCTAATCATGGACTCTTGACAGAACAAATAGCAATGAAGTTCTGACAACTATAATCGGATTAAGCAGAAAGCATGCATTTCAAAGAAAAAGATAAAGACACATTTTTTTTTCTCAGCAAAAGTTATCCTGTGGTCTAATTTCAGTTTGTCTTGAAAGTATCCCCTGAATGAGCAATACAGAGAGTTATTTTGACTTAACTGTGACATACTGATATACATGTGCTGCACTAAAAACATCAATTCTGCTACACATGATTTATGAGCATAAGACCGAAGAGTTTCATAATTGGATTCACAGAATGGCTTAGCATGTACTATGAACACTGGTATTCAACCCCAAGGGACATTCCAATGTAATAAAGGTATTGAATGCGTGATACTAAATGAATATACCTTAATTATCTCTAAAATGTCCAACATTTATCTATCAGTTGTATACATAACAATAGCTCAGGAAAATAACCAGAAAACCTAAAAGAAGTGGATTGTCCTGTTAGTAAGATTGTTAATCAAATAAACTAATTTGGGAATGAGCTCACTATGGGAATAGGGAAACCCCAGTGTGATGCTCATGAAGCTAGATTCTTTAGGACCGAGAATCTGCAATCGGCTTCAATTTCTCAACGGTTAAATACATGCAAAGAGGAACTATGCTGCCAACCACCAAATGAAGAAAGACGTTACAAATTTAGATCTAAACATGTGAAAGAACATGTGCTAATAAAGAGTAGATAATACCTTACGTGTATACATTCACAGGAAACAAATGATGTCTCTCTAGTTCTGCATTTAGTCGTAGCAAAGGTTCTGAAATCTAAAGTATTAGAAAAGATTTTACTCTCATATGGAGATCTCAGCCTGACAATTTTTTGTTTGAAAAAACTGTTGGATTATCCCTTAATTAATTTCCTTCAAATGATATCATCATGAAGACTCACATGATTTATCATTAGGAATTAAAGTTCTAAGTCTATTAATTTCAGAATTTAGGCTTTCAACAACATAATTATTTTCTTTCAATTTCTGTTTTGTCTTTTTTAATTCAATAGTAAGTTTAATCAAGCCATCTTCAAACTCATCATATGATGATCTTACGTAATCGGGATCACTGTCGTTGACATCATTGTTGTTGCTTGTCATGAAGCAATGCCCGTAAAGTCATCATTGTTCTTCTTCTTGCCTTTAGCATCATCATCATGGTCATCATCGTCGCAACTCTCATATTTCACATCGCTCAAGTCAAGACGCTCGAGAGTGGCTAGGACCTTTTCAACAAACTTGCGACAAAATTTTTCACTTTTGGTGTTGTTGTTTTTAGATGGCCGACGACGATAATTCTTATCTTCCTTGATCACCTTCCCCTTGAGCTTGGGACAATCCATCTTAATGTGGCCTAGCACGTCACACTTATAGCATCTAATCGAACCTGACACACTACCTCACTTCTTCATCATCACATTGTTGAGTGTCTTGTATGCTCGTGAGGAGATCAACACCAAGTCCTCTTTAGGGAGCTACTCAAACTGTTCCTCTGAAAAAAAGATAAAACAGACAAAGAAATACAAGACAAAGCACTCGACGAAGTAGCCTACACAAGGTTAGTCACTCGACGAAGTAGCCTACACAGAGTTAGTCACAAGTGCTAAAGATGAAGATTTATTAATCTTAGATGGCAAAGCTTCCATCTCATAGGTTTTCAATCTAGAATAAAGATTATATATGGTTAAAGTATCTAGATCGACAGTTTGATTAAAGTTGTGATAACCATCAACCACTCAAAACCTAAAGATCTCAAAATTTTAGTTGCATTATCTTTATCAGAAGGAATGACATTAACACCATGTAAATTACTCAATATATTCTCAAAACGAGCAAAGAGATCATCAATGGATTCACCAGGCTTCATAGCAAAATCAGAATATTCTTTTTGATAAAGATTTTTATGCATTTTCTTAATTTTAGTGGTTCCTTGATGATAATCGCAAAGAGTTTTCCATATTAAATGGGCAGAATTAATATGAGCTACACGATCAAACTCTTTGCGAGAAATCTCTTGAAATAGCAAGTTACGAGCTTGAGCATTTAAATCAACATCTGCTTTATTTAAATTGGTAACAGTAGCAGGAATCTCATATGGTGTAGAAACTTTTTTTCCAAACATCATTGCCTTGAGCCTCAATGTAAGCTCACATACGACATTTTCAAAAAGCAAAATCAGTACCATCTACCATGGGAGGACAATTCACATACCTCTTTGACGCCATAGCAACCTGTTCTGATACCACTTGTAGAATCGTCGATGTCAATCAAAGAGTAGTGAATGATTGCAGTGCGCAATAGATTTTTTTAACCTGTTACACAGTAGCAAGCGCGCGCACAAATATATATGTGTGTGTATACGTTCTCAGAGTTACTGTAGCAACAGGGAAAAAATTGAAAACCTAATGAACCTAGCCGTGAGATCAACCAGCACAGCCAACGAAAAATTATACATGCATGCTATCGCCGAATGATTACCCCGGCCCTGAGGGGGGGCGAGAGGGGCGGTCGCCCCGGGCCCCCAAAATCCAGGGGCCCCCCATATACTATGTAGAGTATATACATGCAACAAATAAAAGGCATGGTTAAATACTTTAATACTTATAGAAATGAAGGGTTTGCTTTGAGTATGATCATTGTCAAAGATATTGCAGCTCAAATGAATGTAGAGCCATCATTTCCAGTTAAGCGGCATGTTCTTAGGAAGAAACGGTTTGATGAAATTGATTGTGATGAAGCAGTTTTGCAAGCTGAGAAGGAATTTGAAGTTAATTATTTTTTTTTGTTATGGTTGATATGGCAATCAATTCATTGAAAAGTAGATTTCAAGAACTCCAAACATTCGGAAGTATATTTGGATTTTTAATGAGTTCAACAACATTGAAGTCATTGGATCGAACTAAATTAAAAGAATGTTGTACAAAATTTGCAGAAACTTTCTCTCTAGATGGTTCCTCTGATGTTGAGTTAAATGATCTAATTTCTGAGTTAAGTGTTATGTAATTAACTTTATCAGATAAACCAATGTTTGCTATGGAGATCTTTGAGTTTGTCAGAGAAGCGGATTGTTATCCTAATATTTCTATTGCTTATCGGATTTTATTTACTATGCCTGTGACCGTGGCATCAGCTGAAAGAAGCTTTTCAAAGTTGAAATTGTTGAAGAATCATTTAAGGTCAACAATGTCTCAAGAGAAGTTAAACGGTTTGGCAACTTTATGTATTGAGAAGAAATTATTGGATGAGATTGATATCAATACCATCATCAATGACTTCGCATCTAGAAATGTTAGAAGAAATTTTAAGGTAATATCTATGAACTCTTTGATGTGAATTTTTCTTTAATTAAGTGTTTGTTGGTAAAATTATATATATATATATAGGAAGGAAAATTACATAAGGCACCATGGTGCCTAGGCACCAACATCCGATACACGTGTATGATTGATAATTTTTTTGAGTTTGGGTATGAAAATGTTTTATACCCTTGATATATTTATGGTAAGTAAGTTTTGAACTCAGTTCAAATTAGTTTGAACTACTTTTGAGTTCAATGCAACTACAGTGAGTATATACCATAAAAATAGTTCAAACTAATTAAACTGAAGTTGAATTTAAATTTTTTCCGAGTTTGACATCTCAAATATACTTTTTATGGGTATATGAAGATACCCACATCAAACGTTGCAAATCTCAAGCAAATCAACGGGTATTGATATTGGTGCCTAGGCACCATGGTGCATGAAACACTCGTCCTATATATATATATATATATATATATATATATATATATATATATATATATATATATATATATATATATATATATATGTGTGTGTGTGTGTGTGTGTGTGTGTATTTGTGTGTAGATTTATATTTAGATATTTATACTAAAACCTCTATTTCTAGTTTCGCTCCGAACCCCTAAAATCCTAGAACCGGCCCATAGCTCACCTCGTCTCATCACCTAGTACAGCCACAATCCGATCACCAAAGTCTCGACAACAACCAGACCAACGAAAAAGAAAATCATGCCATGCAAAAACAAAAACGTGATTAGACTCACCTCACTAATCATACCTTCAGTCGGGCCCTGGTCGCCATGCATGCAGCCATCTCAAACACGGCAAATACTAAAATCTATGCACAAGCTATCGGCCAAAGAAAAATCACACAGCAACCCTTTTAGGGCATGTCCAATGATGACTTATGAGCTAACTCTAAATATATTATTTCATATTTTAATAGAAGAGAGAGAAAAGCTAGCTCTTGATCAAGAGCTAGTCTTATACACACATTCCAAGATTATATGAGAATGTCATGTGGGACTATTTATGTTATGAGCTATATGCTAAAAGTTAATATCATTGGAAAAGTTATCTTAGAACTAGTAACTAACTCATACCATTGTACATGCCCTTTTGACCTACTCAAAGCCTCAGCAATCCCAAAAGACACAGGAGTCACCAGGGAAGATCACGGGATGCATGCAGTCGCACCATCCAAAAGCTACCCTAATTCTTTATTTAGCCAATCTTCCTCACACAGAAGTCACGGCCAACCCCTACATATGTATCATATCTCCGTATAAGACCAGCCGCCACGCCCCCCTAATACAATATGATTAACCCTAATACAACTTATCTAACTAGATCTTTCTTTACTCAACCAGTCTTTTAGCCCAATACTTTTTAAGGGATCCGAAACCCTTTCAAATATGGGTTTTTCAAAATTCTAACTTTTCAACTCATCACGTGTCAAGCCTATAGGACCGCACCTTCTGTAGGTTCTCCATGCACCATCCATCTTTGATCCCCATGTACTCTAGCGTGAGCCCAACCATCTCGTGACATCCTCAACTGTCTGGACCTCAGAATTCCCCCTCCTAGTCCCAGTCTTCCTCGTCACTAATCATGACCGTCTCCATGCCCAACTTGCACATGCAAAGACTAAAGAACGTTTGCACGACACAAGTTTTCTCCAACTTGACTAATATTAGTCCACTCACACACGTCACACATGCAAAGACTAAAAAACGTTTTCACGACACAAGCAATGTTGTCAATTATTTATCATCATAAAAATCATAAACCTAGCTACATTGCCCAGCACGAGACTCATCCAGGCACAACAGAGATTTATGCGTTGCTGAATCTTGTAGCAATGGGGATGAAAATGAAGGATGATGTTGCCATTCCAGAATACTCCTGTACATACTACTAGGAAGATGGTTGTGAATTGGGGGCAAGTCTTTGCAGCCCTCAGTTCTGGCCACTTATGCACTGACTTAGGCTTTTGAGGAAGTTAAACTGCCAGGTACACCCTAGTTGTGAGCAGATCCATCAAGAGGCAGATATTTGAAGATGAGAAGAAATGCATGTGTTACACATGTGCTACTGAAAGCAGAGCTATAGAAGTACGAGGTGTGAAAATACTCTTGAGAGCAAGACATTGAGAAAAGATTCAAAACAACTTAATGCCTATTGATGGTACAACAAGCAGACAATATGGAACATCTCGATATGCCATCCTAAACAATGTAATTAATAATACGCCAATCTAAAGGTTGCCTCCTTCATTATATGCCAAACTTGCACAAAGAACAGTTAGCAAACAACATGACCTGTGCATCCATTCTTTAATTCACATTTTTTCCTTTTATTTCTTCTTTTCTTAAGAAAGGCCTCTCTTTACATTATCAATTAACGTAGTCAAAGATATAATCTATTGATTCTGTTTACATGGATGTATATAAGCGAATTCTACCCCTCCATTGTTCTAGTACAGAAGAAGAAAAAAAACTTTGCATATCTGTTCTGCTAATACAGAAAAGCAACAAAATTCTACAAAGAGATGCACACAAGGTAAGCTACAGGCAGTTCTTAGTGGACAATACAACTCAAAAGTCACTCTGCAAAAACCAAGTTATACTGTACAACAAGATTTCTACTCCAAAAAAGGACCACTTGAGCTTTGATTTTCCAGCGCTGGTAAAAACATGGAGCCGCCGACTGTATGGAGACTTCCTGTGTGTGATCCCACAAAATCCAAACCTGGCCATTATTTACTGGTCAAAATCCAAACCGTTCGTTTACAATTCCCATGTTCTCTGACTTGTATGGTAAATGACAACTCCAGGTGGCATTTCAGTCACCCTTGCTGTTTTTGCTACTAACTACGCAAGTTAAAGTCATGCAGGAAACATCTCATCTGTCGATACCGTGTGTCATTGTGTTCTCACAAGCTTGGGTGTCCACCTCTGCCATGTAAACCACCTCCCTTCTCCAGCTTTAATATCTGCAATTCTCCTCTTCAAGTCAAGCCCTTTCCTCTTCTTCTCGTCACTTGCCAATTCTTTTGAATGCCTTATCAGGGGATGCTCCGGTGTTCCGAGGTCACTGCTCTCGACGACGATCTTCTGCACCATCTCCAGCACCTCGCTCATCTTCGGGCGATGCCTGGGATGGCGTACCAGGCACTTGTTTGCCACTGAGGCGAGCTTGGCTGCCGACTTCAAGCTGTAGTTCCCTTCGAGCCTCGGATCCATTATGGTCTCAAACTTCTTGGCGTCGGAAGAGTACGGCTTCACCCACTCCACAAGGTTCTGCTCGCCCCTCGGCCTGTTCCGGTCCAGAGGTCGCCGGCCTGTGAGGAGCTCGTAGAGCACCACACCATAGCTCCAGATGTCATTCTTGCTGCTGAGGCGTCCTGTATGGATGTACTCAGGAGACGCATATCCAATAGTCCCCACCACCTGTTTGGTTTGCCGTACAAAATGAGAATTGAGTGTTGATAAATATTACTCGGATATTTTCTTTCTAATTATTATCCAGATTTGTAACCATTAAATTAGAAATCCAACGGTCATAAAGTCTTCCCCCACCCTCTAAAAAAAATCTCCCCCTCCTCCAAAAAAGGGAGCGTTGGATTTCTAATCCAACGGTCTCAAATCTGAATAATTGTTAGGAAGAAAACATCTAGGTGATGTCTAGACACACCTATGAAAATTCTCACTTTCTATAGGAGCTACAAAGATAGGCATCGCATGTGATAAAATGTTACAATTGGAAAACTGCCAGAAAAGAAGCTGGTTTTAACCAACCAGTAAGGTTAGCTGGCTTTTCTGACCGGTCCTGCACTAGCACGCAGACTCCCGAAAGTGCCTAGCTGCCTGTCCTTGTGTCGTGTTTGCTTTGCTTGTTTATTTAGGATGATGGTATGGTCAGCTTCTTGTTTTCACAAGGCGGCTAGTATTTGAAAAGTACGTACTTGCTAAGTATTCTAGCACGTGAAGCGATTGCTTGACCAGATCAGAGTAACAGAAGTGTTCTAACCAGCCCTTTGGGTTTTCTGCTTCTCTGAAAGGTAACGAAAAGCTACAGTGTGAATGATTCTACAATGAAGGTGTTCCTACCACTGACCACCTACCGATCATGCCTAGGTGAACTTGAGAAGCTGTCTTTGACATCACACTATACCATTCAATGTGCCAGCATTTTGCAGTGAGAACAGTGCCATCAGATGCTGAAGAAAGAAGAGAAGGTCTCGGCTGTTTGTTACTCACCGCCGTGGAAACATGACTCCCTTCTTGCGGTCCCAGTCGAGCCAAGCCGAAGTCCGACAGTTTTGCCTTCCAATTCTCATCGAGTAGAATGTTCGAAGGCTTCAGATCACGGAATATTATCTGGAAGAGCATTGAATCAATGCACGTGATGTTAGGGCATTCAATAAACAAGTGAAACAAAACAATGTTTCTTCTCATTAGGGCAGGGTAAAAAGGTAATAATCATGGGGATAAAGGAGCTTATGATTCTTATCATCCAGGAATCAGAAGAACACCTGATACTGAAATTATTATCGCGTTAGGAAACAGAGCATCTATTGCTGTAAGATATGAGTGGAGAAGAGGGTGAAAAAAAACAAAGCGTACCTTGAATTCAGATTCTTCATGGAGATACCTCAACCCACGAGCAGTGTCGAGCGCTACTCGCAGCCTCATCACCCACGAAGCCGGCCTCGGCGACCTCGTCGACAGGTGATCCGCCAAGCTCCCGTTCGGCATGAACTCGTACACGAGCAGCAGCTGCATCCCCCTCTCGTCGTCCTCGGCGCAGTAGCCGATGAGCTTAACCAGGTTCGGATGATCCACCACCCCGAGAACGTTCACCTCTGTCATCCACTCCTTGTGCCCCTGAACCACGAATCAAAACCTTAACACTCACATCCACGGCTGAATTCCAACGATAGTTTGGATTCAGGATCGCCGCGCTGGGCTAGCTCTGATACTATGTTGATTGTTGAGTCAGTCTCATGCACCGACAGATTAAGAAAAGTGTTGGTTGGTCGGTGCGTGGTGCATGAATCTGGCAACATTGCGCAAAGGGAAGAGAGAATGGCGGCACCTGCAGGCCCTTGCGGCCGAGCTGCTTGATGGCGACGTCGAGATTCCGGCGCGGATCGAGCGCGCTCCGGATGGTGCCGCGGTAGACGCAGCCGAAGCCGCCCTCGCCGAGCATGAGCGCGCGGCTGAAGCCCCGGGTGGCGCTCTTGAGCTCCTGGAAGGTGAAGATGCGGAGGCTGTTGGGCCGCTGCGGCAGCGACAGCTGCCGGTACCGGCCGAACGACTCGGCGCTGATCTCCGACGACACGTAGAGCGAGAACTCGGAGCCCGACCGCCGCACGTCGCGGTCCGTCGACGTGCTGCTGTTGGACCGCGCCGACAGGGACCGCGCCGTCGTTTCCGGCCCCCGCCGCTCCTCCCTCTCCCGCTCCCTCTCCCAGCTCGCGAACCGGAAGCACTGCATCGCTCTTCTGCGCCGCGGAGAAGACGCCTCCTCTGCTCTGCAAAAACAACATCACGACGCCGAAGATGCCGCCTTTTCACTTATCAGTTCATTCAGATGGCGCCAAACAAGAACTCTTTTATCTTTGAAGCACGAGGTATCAACACAAGATTAATAACTTTTCTACTCGTTTTTAAGCAATAGCAAGTGAAGAACAAAAGATGTTCCTAACGAAAAGCACAAAAAAACTATCATCATTTCACAACAGAAATGATAAAAGAAACCTTAAAAGAAGCCCAAAAGCTGGATCAAAAGAACAAGAATATACCTCTCCATTTGCCAAGAAAATTTAGGCTTTCGAAGAAACAAACGATCGACACTCTTCAAACAAAAAACTGAAATGTTTAGCGATACAAAAATACTAAATCACCCACCAAATCTTAAGAAGGATGGCCGAGGAAAAGGAGGAGGCGCCACACGGCACGCCCAAGTAAATGATTATCCACGGCAAAACATTTCAATTTTTCAAGCCAACCTCCAACCAACCTTCAACACCCGCGCATCATTGTCAATGGCGTTATTCTATCTCCCCTCCAATCTCCACAAATCTTTTTCCGCACCCAACCCAACAAACGAATCCCATCCCTGGTTCCCACCCCAAGAAAACAAAGCTTTCTTCATCGATGGACGGATCGTTTCTTGCTCACCTGGTAGCATGGGCTGGGCGGGCGTAGCTAGCCGAACCTCCACATGGGGAAGAAGATGCGCGCGGTCGCTCGCTCGACGTGCGTTGGAATCCGCCCGAGAAGGAATAAAGCCGGGTTCTTTGCACGGCTTAGTATATGGGATTTGGATTGGGTTGGGAGTTGAGTTGTGTAGTTAACAAGTCAATGGACGGTTAACTGGTTCCGGCTCGTCCACTCCGCACGGCTCCCTCCCTCCCCCTCTGTCTGGTTGGTCGCTTGCTTGCTTTGGGGAGAGGCGAGGCGAGAGAAATGTGAGGGATTGGACAGCGAGAGCTTTAAAAGTTGGGAAAACGAGATGCGGAGGAGGATGAGTATGATCTATGCTGATGGGTGCAGGAGTTGAACGAGGGAGAGAGAAAAGAACAGGGAGAGGACTGGGAAATGACAAAAAAGAGACATTGAGGTGTTGGACATGTACATGTCTACATTGAGGTGTTGGACATGTACATATCTGTTTCTTTTTCTTTGACTTATTTTTTCTTTGACTTATGTATTTATGATTACGGTTTATAATTTTTAGACTATTTATAATAAAGAGACAGAGTAAAGTATAGAGTAATAAAAACTAGCATATGATTTTAGTCGATATAAATGAAGTTACTATATTGTGTACTACAATCAACTTGTAAAAAAAATACTCTGTTTAAAAGTTAATTACTATAGATAAGCCAAAAATATATTTTAGAAACTGAAAAGAACATGCCCAATATCGTCAAACTTTTCTGCTTGCATCATGCAGAGCGTTCAGCATAGCAACACGTATCCTAATCTTCTAGGATTTGGAAAGTTAAGAGTCCTAGGTGAATTTTAATAGAATTATGATTTTTATTTTCTTTTGGAGTAAGATTTTTACCCTACTTTAGAGAATGGCAAAGAGGACTATATAAAGCTGTGGAGGTGGTCATAGAGAACCCAAGCAATAAAGTAAAGAAGTCACTCATCCAAAGATAGAGGTACACAAGACGATTAGAGGGTAGATTATTCTTTACTATTAGATTTTTTCTATAGAGTAAGCATTCAAGAGTCCTAAAAGATTTAAAAGTGTTGTGAGACAACGGCAATGCCTTATATTCTTTTGAGGTTATGCTTAAGAAATTTACTATTAGCTTGCCAAATCTTTTCTCTTTCATCATGGTTGCTTCAACGTCATTATTTTAATTCTCTCTACAAGATTCATCTTCTTTGTTCTTGATACTGTACATGCTTGTATTGTATCACACAAATTCTGATCCGATTCAAAGGCTGCTGCGTATAAGAAGAGGTATCAAAGTGTAATAAATGATATCAGAGCCAAGTCTAGATTAATCTGATATGTGAGAAGGTCGGTAAGTCGCTTCTATCAGCCACTACTATTCATTAGCTACTACTTTATGCATTCACATGTTGTAACACGCTTTGTCTTTTATTATGTCACAATTCTGTAAGTCGCATGGCGGTCTGAATGTTATAGTGTCTTTCGTTGTAGTGTCTTTCTTACATAATGCATTATTATTCATAAACCGCTTCTATCAGTCACTTATATCATCCACTACTATTCATCAGTCACTAATATTTATCAGCTACAATCAAAAGTTAATATGAACAGGCCTAAAACAGCTCTCGGATTCATCTTTTCACCTTCGATTTCAAGGACTTTTCCCCTTGTGTTGTAGTGTTCTTTGTTGAATTTCCCCTTTGATCTTGGAACTTTCGTCATTGTTGCAACTCTCTTTGCTGATCTTGTCTTATTGTACAAAATGTTAAAAACTACTATGCAGCCTCATTGTCGTAATATCTTTGAATGTGAATCATGCTTGTCTTTGAGTGGCTCCTCCTCCAAAACCTACAAAATTGATATACATACACTTGAGTACTTGACCATCCCCTAACCAAGTAAGTTGTGACACTGACATGATATGCAATTCTTTGTAGATAGCCATAAGTTTATTGATTTTTCTCTTGCTATTCGCTAAATAAGAGTTGATCACTTATTTATCACACTAACTGAAAACAAATTGTTATTTAAGACAGGCAGTGGTCAAAATGATCTGTCCATCATTGTGTTGTGCACTATTTTGGGTCATCTGAAAATGTTTATACTAGAAGACTAGTACAATATTGAAAGTGTCAGCAGCCCTCTTCTTCCATAGGTAGCATGTTATGGTTCATAACGGGGTAAATACCATACAGAAGATGTTCAGAATGACATGACTGAAGGAGATAGGCTTTAGGATAGAGGAAAGATTATGGACTGTAAAGAACTTGGGGAAAAACTAAAATAGCTCTTTCTTCTTATTACTTGAATAGAATAGTGTGGCCCCTCTCTTTATATAGATGAGGTTAACTCGTAACAATATAATAACTATCTTATCCAATGCAACCAATCACTAAGCATAAGATAATATCTATATTATCCAAATATAAAGATATGCATCTATTCATTCTTAATATGAAGATATGCATTTAATCATTCCTAACACAAAGATATGCATCTAACTATTTCTAATATGAGGATATGTTGTTCCTCCTCCTTGTGTGTAGCCCCTAATGGGTTGTGCCCTGGACCACGTCCCTAACACTTCACCATCCTTTTGCGACAGCTCGTCCTCGAGTTGTGGTGGTGGCTATGGCAGCAACCCTTGGAAGCCCCACTGAGACAAGCGCCCACGGCGCTTTACGCCAGTGCATAGCATGCAGCTGACGACAGTTGACAGTGAAGGCTCATGAACCTTAGCACTGCCCAACGTTGATGAAGGCACTGCCAACAAAGAGAGCAAGCGCAAAACAATGTTGTTAACCTTTTCATCACGAGGTGCAACAAATGGGTGAGAGACGTGATGACGTTGCGACCTCCCACACGTGACCCGTCCTGTTTCGCACCTCCAAAGACACATTGTCAGCTGCCTGCATGGAGAGACTGGCTACTGGACAACGACCTCCTTCTTCCTTGGCGAGGGTGCCATTTGCACAGTCACAAGCAATGAGGTTGAGAGAAACATTATTGATGATAGTGGAGATGGCACAAGTGGTGCCCAGATCGCGTAGCAACAGCTGTCCGTACCTTCATCTTCTCCTTTTCAATCAGCTTGGCCACCATAACTGCGATGTTCACCAATGTGGCCTGCACGTTGGCAAGATTGGCATCCATCTTGTTGAAGGTGACAGAAGCCATTGTGTTGGTTTTGATAACAAGTTGTTATGATTCTTAGTTCATAATGGGGTAAATACCGTATAAAAATGGTTGGGACGGCACGACTGAAGAGGAGAGCCTTAGGGATAAAAGGGAGATCATAGACTGGGTAGAAGAACTTAGGGAGACTAGAATAATTCTTTCTTCTTATTGCTTGATTAAAATGGTGCGGCTCCTCTCTTTATGTAGATGATGTTAGCCCCTAACAATATGAAAATTATCTTATAGAGTGCAACCAATCACTAAGCATAAGATAATATCTATACTATCCAAATATGAAGATATGCATTTAATAATTTCTAATATAAATATATGCATCTAACCATTTATAATATGAAGATATGTATCTAACTATTTTTATAACCATTTTTAATATAAAAACATACATCTAACTATTCATAATATAAAGATATCTGCTATCCCCTGTTTTGTGTGCAGCCCCCTAATGGCTGTGCACTTGTGCCCCTGGCCCACGTCCCTATCATAGCACATGCCATGTACTTGGTGAGAGCAATTTGCAAAACTGGACAACTAACAAGAACCGCTTTCATTAGATTTAGACGAACATGAGCTGTCGCGGAAGCTCTCAGCCGAAGCTGTAGCGGCTGCCGCCTCTTCGCTGGTCAAATTTGTATCCAGGGGATCTGGATTAGTATCACGACAAAGGGATAAAATTATGAGCAAACGTCTGACAAAAATGGCTTGTTTAATCTGCTCGTTCTATTTAATTAGAGCTTATCATCAAATTATTTTTTCGAGAACACACTTGTCGTCAAATTAAAGGTCATATATGTCTTCTGAGCCAAGGCAAGCCATGGTGCCCCCTCCGGGTGCCTGCTTGGTTTCCAAATACTACTATATATTTGAGGTTAGAATTTATCGATTCAGAAATTGTTTCTTTACATGATTAAATAGCAAACGGGCAGTATTATATTCTTTTGATTTTTTTAGTGACAACTGAATATTTATTTGAAGCACCTATTATTCGTTTTTTAGAGACAACTGATATTCTTCAGAAATTCTCATACGTGAGTGAGTTTCGGGTTTGTGGCACGTTCTAGGATTTGGATTCGGCCGTTACCGGATGGATGCATCAGCATCACCACACCGCATTTGTGTTACGACCCGAATCGATCCGGTAGCAGCAACTTGAGAAAGGGCAAAGGAGTAGGGAGTCTGAAGGAGACAGTAAGAAATTAGGTAGGGAATAGATTGGAATTTCAGATACAAAGGTTCAATTCGGTTCACCCAACTCTCTCACCCACAGCTTATAGCCTTATATAAGGTGCATTCTTTTCAGTTATGGTTGATAATTTAAAACTGTTGCTGATAGATTTTAGCTCTAGCATAAATATTTGTGTGAATAAACAGAATGTTGATAAGTCATTTCGAAAAGTCTGTCATGATAAATTGCTTCAAACAACAACAGAGAAGTCATCTTATTTATTTGTTTAAGGAAAATCATAAGTTATATGGTATATTCTTTTGAGTTGATGGCTTATAACTTATGGTTTAAATATTTGAATTCTGACCGTTCGCGAGAGCCAGTACGCAGAGGAAAATAGTCATATGCGATTTTAGCTGGAACAGCTGAACTCAATACACTTTTTACTATAATTTTTCTATTGACTCCGTCTTAAAAAACATACCATTTAAAAGTTAGTTACTGTAGATAATATAAACATAAACCAATTTTAAGTAAAAAAAAGCCGGTTATAAATTATAGCTGAAAATAACGTGACCATACTCGCCGATACGACTCACATACACCCTCGCGGGTCCACCGATCAGCGCAGGGCCGTTACACAGTTTCATTGATTCGCCCAGTCGGCCCCGTAGCTACCCTCGGCCCCATACACCCCATCTTCTTGCCGCTACTCTGCTTCCTCACGCTGCTCTGCAGTCTGCACCCTGGTCATGACAATTCGGACCGGCCGCCGTCCCCGCCGAGGAGCGGGGCTAGCCGATCGAAGCACGGGCAGTTTTACCGTGTGCCCGGCGCGCGCTCGCGCACGGGTAGAGGCGAACCGGTGCCGCGTGAGGTAGGCAGTCGCACATCACATGTCGCCGTGTGTAAGTGGGAGCTCTGTGCCCCGTCCCCGCGCGCAGGACAAAGCGCGGAGCTACCCTCGCGGCGTGGAACCAGTGGTAGTGGGAGGCTCGGCTCCGTGCCGCACGGCCCACGCGAGAAAGCTGGATGGGGTTTGCGCGCGCGCACGCGGCGGCCGCTTGCCCGCGCGGGAAAGGAGGGCTGGGCGTGGGCCACGCGGGCACGCGGCACAGTGAGGTGGGCGCGGGAGAAGGCGCGGCGCGTGCTCACCCGTCCGCGCGCGTGCCGGTGCCGGTCTGCCCCGGGACGCGGGACAGTGGGGCTCGGGCGTGGGAGGCGGTGGGCGACGCCGGCGCACGAGACGATGGGCCACACGGCCGGCTCCGTGCCGGGGCGCGCGGTGTGCGGTGCTGCTGGGTGGGTGTGCGGACTGCCGAGGGCCTGTGGGCTTGTGAGATTTTTTCCTACTATAACTGTTGCTAGACTTTTCAATGTAATTAAATTTAAAATGATAAAAATTATATCATCATAGATAATACAAAAAAATAAGAAAAAAAAACAAAAAAGATAAAATTAAGAAGTTAGAAGCCGAAGGCTGAAGAACGTTCGAGGAGGGCCTAATCTATACACCCAAACCATGCGTGAGCTTATACATTAATTACGCGGGCCTACTCCGGTTATTACCTTGCTGATGACTCTCAAAAAATAGCATTGTTGTAGGTAGGCCTGGGCGTTCGGGTTACTCGATTTTTTCGAGTCGAGTAGTTCGGGTAATGAAAACTGATACCCGATATTAGCCCCAAAAAAACACTACCCGCAATTTCGGGTACCCGATAATTCGGGTTCAGGTTCGGGTATACCCGATATACCCGAATTCACAGAAAATCAGCAAACTGCACATAATTTGCACATAATTTCAGCAGCAATTTGCATAGAATTTCAGCAGCAATTTGCATAGAATAATATATCACAGACACTTGTTCAAACAGAGAGAATCATATACTAATAAAGTGATAAGTTCAAGTGTTCAAACAGAGAGCAACAGCCAACACATTACACATCACACAAGAACAAGTGAATTCGGGTATTTCAGGTACCGGGAGATATTACCCGAACTACCCAAACTAATTTCGGGTAATCAGAATCGCTATCCGAATTTGGGATCGGGTACCTCGGGTTCGGGTATTTCGGGTTCGGGTCCGGGTAATTCGGGTATGGGTAACGGGTAGCGGGTATTTTGCCCAGGCCTAGTTGTAGGGTGGCCCCCACCTAAACCCAACAGGTCTGTTAGAAGAATGTAAGGCCCAAAATGGGACATGTATAATGACATAAGTAACCCTAAGGGGAACACTCAGATGTAAGGGCATAATGGTAAAAGTGCTCCTCATGTGGACATATATATACAACACAGGCCATGGGAAGAGACCCTAAGCCATTACTCACCTAACTCTCCACTACCATACTCTCTATCTGTTTGGTCTGTAACCACAACAGCTGGCGCCGTCCGTGGGGAGGACAGGAGCAAGCCGCAAAATCTGGAGGAGGATGTCACTAAAAAAAGCTTCGTCGACGGCGGCAAAAAGGAAGGCGGACGCGGCGAAGCATCGCATCGGTACTCGGGCTTCAGCATCGGTAGCTGCAGGCATGGATGGCGACGCGAGTGTGGCGGCCGACGGCATCGGAGTTCATGACGCGACGACCGACCCCGCTACCATCGCCGCGACGGTCGACGCCTGAAAGCATCTAGGCCCCTAAAAATGGTTTGGTAATTAATGAAATTATATGAATATGGGACTAACGTGTTTTATGAGCATGCAAAGGGTTAGTTCACATATCAGCAAAAAGATGCAAGCCAAAGGACATGTGTGAAGACAAATTTGGCGCAAGACAAAGGTGCACTTAGCGTAGGATCCATTTTATTTTTACCGGTCTTAGGTGAATGGTGGAAGACTGGATTATAGGGTAGATGATCGTACCATCAAGAGGGATCTTGGCAAGTAGCTTGAAAATATATTTCTTGTGCCATACGGATCAACATTAAAAACTTGCATCCATAAAAAATTGGTTTTAAAACTAAATCTGTGCTATGTCTGGAAGGGCGGTAGTACCGCAGTTTTGAACGTCGGAACTACAGAAAAGCGGTAGTTCCGCACCCAAATGCGGTAGTACCGGCAAGCGGAAGATCCGGTTTTGGAGCGGATCAATTTTTTCAGAGAGCACCCTCGGTTCGGCCTAAAAACTTGCGGGAACGGAAGTACCGGCCATTTGAACACCGGAACTACCGCACTGAGCGGTAGTACCGCATTTTAAAGCGGTACTTCCGGAGCCTGGAAGAACCGGAGGGAGAGCGGATCGATTTTTCCAGAGAGCACCCTCCGGTTGAAGTTCGGATTTTCCCGGACCGGAAGTACCGGCGATTTCAATGCCGGAACTACCGCTGGTGGCGGTAGTTCCGCTTCTCAGAGCGGTACTTCCGGAGTCCGAAAGATCCGGACTCAGAGCGGATCAAGATTTCCAGAGAGCGCCAAAATCTGAGACCTTTCGGAGTTCGGCTGGAGCGGTAGTACCGCGCCGACTTTGCGGAACTACCGGGGAGCGGTAGTACCGCAAATGTCAACAGCGGTAGTACTGCGCTACCAAATCCAACGGTCACTGCAGAGCTCTGACATAGCCGTTCTGGTGCGAAGATTTGATTGCGGCAGTACCGGCCCCTGGGGGCGGTTGTACCGCTCGACCAGAATTTTTTCTGGAATTTGTGTCAAACGGCTAGTTTTGGTTGGTGGAGGTTATAAATACCCCCACCACTGCACAAGGGCTAAGGTTAGAGACTCATTGCATATTCCTTGAGCCCAAATGCATTCATTCCACCCATTTTCTCACATTGAGCATTAAATTAAGGTGGTTTTGCAATTAGTGCAATACTTCATTTGTTGATCCACATTGGCACTAGAATTGCATTCAAGCAAACACCGGGGTTTATTACTCTTAGTGCTTGCTGGCACTTGGACGATCCGGTGGAGGTTGGCTTGGTGGTCTTCTCAAGAAGATTGTGAGAAGACCCGGCAAATTGTGAAGGTTGGAGCTCGCCTACCCGGAGTGGGGAAAGAGCTACAATAGTGATCGAGGTGGTTGGCTCAATTCGTGGAGCCGGTCCGATTCGTCCGGGCTTACCTTAACGTGGATTAGGGGAAACCGGCAAGTTTCCGATCACCACGTTAAAAATATCGGTTGAGTCTCTTGTCTCTTTAGCTCTTGATTATTTGCTTCTTTGTGATCATTTGATTGCTTAGAGCTAGATTTGCTACATTGTTGTCTCGAAGTGCATAGCGTTAATTGCTTTACCTTCGTATCATTGAAATTGTGATAAACTAATCAAGTGAACAAGAAAAATTTTAAAACCTCCTATTCACCCCCCTCTAGTCGGTATCCTTGATCCTACAAGTGGTATCAGAGCTTGGTCTCTTATTTGTAGACTTAACCATCTAGAGAGAAAAGGATGGCTAGCGAGGGGATTGCGGTAGGAAAGGCACATCTATTTGATGGCTTTGATTATGCTTATTGGAAAATTAGAATGTCAATTTATTTAAAGGCCATGAGTCCCAATATTTGAAAAATCGTAAATGATGGTTATGTCATGCCACTTAATCCCGAGAATCCGACGGAACAAGATGGGCGTAACACTCATTTAGATGCCCAAGCCATGAATGCTCTTTTTGGAGCCTTAAACGCAGATGAATTCAATAGAGTGAGCAATCTTGAGACGGCTCACGCTATTTGGACTACCCTTTCAGAAATACACGAAGGGACATCCACAGTTAAGGAGGCAAAATTGCATCGGCTTAGAATTAAATATGAGACATTTATGATGTTGCCCCATGAGGACATCAATGAGATGTACACAAGGCTAAACAATGAGATGAGGACATCAATGAGAAGCTTCGGGATTACTTCAAACGCTCCGCGAAGGTACGCTGCCAAGTCAAGGACGTTAACGAAACAACCATTATCAATGCAGCCATACAGGGCCTTCGCCCCAGCCCGATGGCCGAATACAACGCGCGAAAGCCAATCAAGACAGTGGCGAAGCTCTTCGATAAAATGGAGAAATACGCCAGGGCAGAAGAGGACGCGCGTCGAAGACAAGGTGACGACTCCGACACCAATCAGGAAGGCTGGCCAAGAGCGAAGACCCGTTGAAAGACAGCTCCTCGAAAGGCAAACGCAAGCAGGAGCAGTCGAAGGACGCCTTCGAATGCAAAGATACCCAGCACAAAGACTCATCAGGCGACAGGCCCAAGCGCGATCAACGCAAGTCTAGGAAACCTCGTTACGTCTTTGACATTGAGGCGCTCAAGACAACGCCGCAGCCGCGAGGCAGAGGGCGCCGTGGCGTGGGCGGGCGTGGGCGGGTCGTGGACGGCGTAACTCGCGAAGAGTACAACGACCAGCATCACGGGCAGTGGTGCGAAGTCCACGGCCGGGGCAACCACGACATGCGTGCTTGCGCCACTATCGCAGCGCTCCGGCAGAGCGTCGCCAGGGACAAAAACCCGGAGGCACGCGCGCCTGTCGTGGCCCACGTCCAACATCCCCAAGACCAAGGATTGCAACCCCAGGAAGGCCTCCTGCAGTTGCCAGCCCCGGAAGGAGCCCAACGCAGGGTCATAAACGTCATTTCCGGAGGCTCCTCGTTGGAGTTCACCTCGGCGCGACAACGGAAGGCCTATGTGAGGAGGCTACACCACGTCGCGGCATACCCCGCACAAGCACCGCCGGAGTGGGCACAACACGAAATCACGTTCACGCCCGCTGATGCAAAAGGCATGGAGTTCCCCCACCAAGATCCCCTGGTCGTCCGGGTCCTCATTGCAGGATGCGAGGTCAGGCGCGTCCTGGTCGATGGAGGAAGCTCTGCGAACATCCTGTTCGCCGCGGCCTTCGACCAGATGGGGATCCCTCGGAGTCGATTGGGCCCTTCGGGCATCCCATTGCAAGGCTTTGGAGGGCAACCTTTGCGGGCATTGGGCCAAATATGCCTCCAAGTCTCCTTCGGCCAAAACGACAACATGAGGAGTGTGGACGCCATCTTCGACGTTGTCGACATTGCATACCCCTACAACGCCATATTGGGGCGGCCGCTCCTAAACTCTCTCGGGGCAGTTCCGCACCACGGCTTCCTATGTATGAAGCTTCCCGGACCGCGGGCCATCATCATCTTCCATGGCGACCAGGACATGGCTCGGCGCATAGAGCTCGACGCCAAGGGTCCATGCTGCGAGGCCCGCCAAGGCACCTAGGTCGGGTGTGCAGATGCGGAGACCCCGGGCGACCCTGGAGAGCGTCCCGCACTCCCCGGGCACGAGTTGTCCCAGCAGCAGAGGCTCGTCAGCGGTCGCCCCCGTCCTTAAGTGGTCAGTGGTCGCTATCTCCCCTTTTGTAACCGCTCACTCGCGCAAATGAGAATTTAATAAAGTTCACCGTTTGCACACATTTTCTTGTTTCCCAAAGACACGCATTCGCGCACGCACTCTCTGTGAAAAACACGGGCATGAGTATAAACAAAGACGCGTGGGGGGACGCCTCCACGCGCACTCCACGGAGTATAAATAAGACGTAGCGTTGGGGTCCGCTTTCGCACGCAATTTCACCGCCCGCAACGCGCAGAAGCTTGCCTTCGCGCGTAGTCCACGGACTCTAAATAAGACGTAGCGTCGAGGCTTACCTCCGCACGCACTCCACGGAGTATAAAAAAGACGCGGATGCTATCCCTGCGCACTCCACGGAGTATAAATAATACGTAGCGTTGGGGTCCGCCTCCGCACGCAATTTCACCGCCCGCAACGCGCAAAGGCTTGCCTTCGCGCGCAGTCCACGGACTCTAAATAAGACGTAGCGTCGAGGCTTACCTCCGCACGCACTCCACGGAGTATAAAAATGACGCAGAGGCTATCCCTGCGCACTCTGCGGAGTATAAACAAGGCGCGAACCCTGCGCACGCATGGGCATTGCTCCAGTGCGTACTCTTCGGAGTATAAATAAGACGTGGATGTCGATCCTGTGCACTCTCCAGAGTATAAAAAAGACGCGGAGGCTATCCCTGCGCACTTTGCGGAGTATAAACAAGACGCGAACCCCGCGCACGCATGGGCATTGCTCTAGTGCGTACTTTTCATAGTATAAATAAGACGTGGATGTCGATCCCGTGCACTCTCCGGAGTATAAAAAAGACGCGGAGGCTATCCCTGCGCACTCTGCGGAGTATAAACAAGACGCAAACCCCGCGCACGTATGGGCATTGCTCCAGTGCGTACTCTTTGGAGTATAAATAAGACGGGGATGTCGAACCCGCGCACTCTCTGGAGTATAAAAAAGACGTGGAGGCTATCCCTGCGCACTCTGCGGAGTATAAACAAGACGCGAACCCCGCGCACGCATGGGCATTGCTCCAGTGCGTACTCTTCGGAGTATAAATAAGACGTGGATGTCGATCCCGCGCACTCTCTGGAGTATAAAAAAGACGCGGAGGCTATCCCTGCGCACTCTGCGGAGTATAAACAAGACACGAACCCCGCGCACGCATGGGCATTGCTCCAGTGCGTACTCTTTGGAGTATAAATAAGACGTGGATGTCGATCCCACGCACTCTCCGTAGTATAAAAAAGACACGGAGGCTATCCCTGCGCACCCCGCGAAGTACCAAGGTGACGCACCAGAGGCTAGCTCCCGCACGAGCGCACGCGTGAGCGACAGGCACCAGAGGCTGTCCTCGCACAACCCTAAGGGACGGAGTGCTCACACGTCTACTTCGAACCAAGGCGCCAGCTCTGCTGCCCCCACTTTGAAGGGTAAGGGACGGAGCGCTCGCGCGTCTACTCAAGCTAAGGCGTCAGCTCCGCTGACCCCGCTTCGAAGGGTAAGGGACGGAGCGCTCGTGCCTCTACTTCGACAAAGGCGCCAGCTCTGCGGCCACCACTTCGAAGGGTAGGGGACGGAGCGCTCGCGCATCTACCTCGACTAGGGCGCCAACTTCGCTGCCACCACTTCAAAGGGTAGGGGACGGAGCACTCGCGCGTCTACCTCGACTAAGGCGCCAGCTCCACTGCCACCACTTTGAAGGGTAGGGGACGGAGCGCTCGCGCGTCTACCTCGACTACGGCGCCAGCCGCTGCCCCACTGGCGGGCAGGACGGAGCGCCGCGCTACCTCGACCAGGCGCTAGCCCGCCGCCCCACTTCGAAGGGTAAGGGACGGAGCGCGCGCGTCTACCTCGACTAAGGCGCCAGCCCCGCCACCACTCGAAGGGTAGGAGACGAGCGCCGCGCGTCTACCTCGACCAGGCGCCGCTCGCTGCCACCACTTTGAAGGGTAAGGGACGGAGCGCTCGCGCATCTACTTGAGCTAAGACGTCGCCCGCCGCCACCACTCGGAACGGTAGGGGACGGAGCGCTCGCGCGTCTACCTCGACTAGGGCGCCATCTCCGCTGCCCCCAATTCGAAGGGTAAGGGACGGAGCGCTCGCGCGTCTACTTGAGCTAAGGCGTCAGCTTTGCTGCCACCACTTCGAAGGGTAGGGGACGGAGCGCTCGCGCGTCTACCTCGACTAGGGCGCCAGCTCCGCTGCCCCTACCTCGAAGGGTAAGGGACGGAGCGCTCGCGCGTCTACTCGAGCTAAGGCGCCAGCTCCGCTACCACCACTTCGAAGGGTAGGGGATGGAGCGCTCGCGCGTCTACCTCGACTAAGGCGCCAGCTCCGCTGCCACCACTTCGAAGGGTATGGGACGGAGCGCTCACGCATATACCTCGACTAGGGCGCCCCTACTTCGAAGGGTAAGGGACGAAGCGCTCGCGCGTCTACTCGAGCTAAGGCGTCAGCTCCGCTGCCATGACTTCGAAGGGTAGGGGACGGAGCGCTCGCGCGTCTACCTCCACTCTGATCGTGCAAAACTGCACACCCGCAAGTGAACGGGCTGCCGCTAAGATAGCAGCGAATGTCGTGTCCTCCACAGGGACTAGAGTACCGGTGACAGGACACTAAACTAAAGCTAAATCACACAAACTGGGAGTCTAAAAACTAACTGCTAAACCTATACAAACTAAAAGCTAGTGATCAGATCTACCTAGGAGAAGGAGAAAGAAAGAGCTAAAGGTGTTGTAAGAATGGTCCCTAACTGAAAAAGAGAAAAGAGAAGGATCTGAGAATCTAACTCTACTGAGAGAAAGAGAGAGAGAAAGAAGACTAACAAGAAATAACAGAAGGAAAGCAGAAGAGAGAATAGGGCTAGAAGTAGGCTGGAACTAGCAGATGAGGGAAAAGGGCAAAGAAAGAGAGCAAAGATAAGAAGAGAGTGCTAGAAATTAGAAGACTAGAAGATGGATTGACTGCTAAAGAAAGATTTGAGATGAGAAAGGGACTAGATAAGAGAAGAGAAGAGAAGATAGAACCTGAGAATCTAACTCTACTAAGAGAATACAATAGTACCACTAGCTAGAAATAAGAGAAGTTGAGCAAAGGGTAAAGAAAGAAGATAGAAGAGAGGAACTAAAGAAATGAGAGAAGTAGACAAGAGATAAGAAGAAGTAGGCGCAGAGGACTAAGAAGGCCGGCTGCAGAACTAAGAGCCGAAGGAATCTTGAGAAGAGAGAGGAACTGAGAGATAAGAGGAAGAAAGAAGGGATTAAGAACGTGAGGAAGCTAAGTGTCAGACTAGGATTTAGAAGAGAAAGAAAGAGAGAGAGGGAGAGAGAGAGAAAGAGAGAGCTGGACTATCGGACTACAGAGAGAAAGAAGAGAAGAAATGGGAGAAAAGAGATCAAGTCGCCTAGAATAGAAGAATGGAAGGGAGGAGAAGCCGTAAGGACACAGAAAGGAGACCGAGATGAATACTACAGCTATTGCTAGCCAATCACAGCAACAAGAGTAATACAATAGAAAGCAACAAACCTAACCATGCATCTAATAAGCAAACTAAGCTACTACTGAGAACAAGCAAATTAATCTCACAAAGGAATCAACAGAAGACATAATAGATCTAACTATTACTACCCTTTTTTTATCTTTTCTGTTAAAAGAACCCAACAGATCAGCATGCAGTAAATAAACCCTAACAAGATGTTGAATCTAAACTAACAGAAAATAGCATAAGCATGGCAGAATATCAGACATACTAACAGGGACATAATCTGATGAAAAGTTAACAGAGCATAAAGTAATAACATAAATCTACACTAGAGAAGAGCATCAACATCAACGTCTCAGACTTAGCAAGAACATGAAAATACTCTTAGCATCCAGATCACATATGCGCATCACAGATTCACCAATCAAATATCCCAAGTAAACATCACAGTAAGATATTAATCCTACTAGCAGAATCAAGAACTTATGTAAAACCACTAGAGCATCAGGTGCGAATCACAGATCTAAACAGTAAATATCATACGCAGTAAAATCTCAGACAACCAAGAACATGTAAAAGCACTCCCAGGTCCTAGATCCACACAGAAAATACATGCATATCACAGATCTGATATTCACACATCCAAGCAGGCCGACACAGTGTAAAAGATGTAGATCGGGAATGAGTCAACAATAAGAAATGAAGATCTGAGCCGCTGAAATTCGTTTGGAGAGGATGCAGGCAGAAGGAAGCAGAGCTGGTGAAGACGCCGAAGGGGTGGCCGTGTAGACGTAGCAGGTGTTGCAGATCCGGCCGAGGAAGTAGTAGCTGCAGCAGATCCGTGTACCGTCGCCGTAGAGGAAGCAGATCCGGGACTTGGGGTAGCAGATCCGTGAGCTTCAGACTTGGATGGACTAGATCTCGCCGTAGGGGTAGCAGATCCGTGATTGGTGAAGGAGCCGTAGGGGATGCAGGCAGTAAGAAGTAGATCCGGAGAGGTTGCTTCAGATCCGGCCGTAGAGGAAGGTTGCGGGTGTCGATCTGGTCGCAGCAGGGGATTCAGTGAGGGAGAGGAGCGGCTGGAATGGAGGAGTAGTGAGGGGCCAGTGCAGAATGAGATCTGGATAGGGGCTAGGGTGGCTGCATGGTGGAGTCTCGGTTTCTGGTGGTGGCGTTAGGAAAGGGGAGATCTCTGGCTGGGAGGCGGTGGAGAGGTGTGGTATGGGGCGGCTGGCTCTCGATGGGAAGAGGATGGGTGGCGGCTTCAGTGTATTGCGGCTAGGGTTTGGCTTCTCGTCCTCCCCCCCCCCCCCGTGAAGAGGCCAATCTGGAGGATTATATAGTGCGGCGGCCTCAGCTGGTGGTGCATTTAGGGTTTGCTGCGGTTTTTGCAATTTGATCCCTCCCCTTGTGCTGATTTATAACCCTAACTCCTCTCCACTGCTGTAACCCTAACTCCTCTCCACTGCTGATTCTCTGTGGATTTTTGCGCCTAGTTCGCGCCGATCTGCAAGGAAAGTGCGAACACTGTAAATTGTAGCAAAATAAGGGCAAGTTTATGTATAATTGATGAAATTAAGGCCAATTTGAGCTATTAGCAACAGGATAATGTCATAAAATAAACTGCAAATATGATGCACATCATATACCCCCTAGCTTAAACATTTGATTATCCTCAAGCAAATGATATAATGAATTCGAACCCAGGGAAACCAGAAAACAAGAAAGGATATAAGTGAATGCTTGTAGCTAGTCAAATTGCACTTCATAATTCAAATAAGATCGCTCGACTTGATTTTTCTTGGTGTTCAGATTTAGAACCGAATTACAAAGAAAGATATCTAAATGATACTAGAGTTTTTGACCAGATCAAGTTACCCAAAAGTGCCAAATTGCACTAAATGTTTGCATGGATCCCACCAGAATTGAAAAGTAATCAAGACTAGATTTCACAGTCAAGAATAAGCATATCCTAGAGTCATACTTAGGCATTTACCATTCTAGATAAAGAGACTAATGTTTGCATGAAGTTTATGAAAAAGCCTACACTTGAGCCATGATACTTTACTTTTGCTGATTTTTAACAGGTTTCAAACACACCATGGGCACAAGTGCCACTTATTCCACTCTTGGGCATGCTTGCCACTTATTCAGACTTTCAAACTTCATTTGGGCATAACTGCCACTTATTCAACACCTTTTTTTTCTGAAACAATGTGACAGAGTCACTTATTCAACTCACACTTTGCAACCCACAACAGAAATAAAGATTTTTTTTCTTTTCTTTTCCCCTTGTTTTTATAGCATCAATAACTGGTTTTCATTATCCAAAAGATCTAGACAATTCAACCATTTTATTGGCTCAAGATAAGACTGCCACTTTCACAAACTTTTCATTCAAGCAGAAGCATCAACATCTAAAATAAAGTATTATGCCCAAGCATGAATCCTAGGATATTGTTATTCTAGAAGTGATAACTAGAATCAATACAATTCGCAAAAGGTAAAGATACATGTGTAACTTGCAATGAATCAAAAACCAAAGGATCACAAGATTTCTAAGCCATTAAGATTTCAATGTATTTCAAGAGTAAGCCAATTGGATCTCCAAAGAATTGATTTCAATACCAGTTCACTTAAGCAATTTTCAGTGTGATAACTCTGAATTATACCATTACAGTCACAAATTACAGACCAAGTATTCAATTTAGCAGAATATAACAGCACATATTAATGATCAGGCAATCACATGTATTCAGAATAACCCAACATGAGAATGATACTAGCCATAAATCATCAATTACACATCATCAACTTCAAGTGCCCATGAACATGACAAGAAGAATATGCAAATCATCCACATAAGAACAGATCCTCCCCAAGCTTAAGTCAAACATACATTCAAATAAAAATTCAGTATTGGAATCACTCACCGGTGCAAAAGTTGAATCGAACAGCTTATCTCATCATCCCCATGAGCTTCCGCCATGCTTGGATGATGGATCAGCATGTACCTGCAATGGAAAAATAAAAAGGGAAAGGATAAACCGACAAAAGATAAGGTAAAAGAGGAAAACTGCAGTAAAACGGAAAGAATAAACAGCTCAGGTTGCCTCCTGAGAAGCGCTTGTTTTAGGTCTTTAGCTTGACCACAAAATGAACATCACGTAGGCTCAAAAGAGATTGGAGAATCAGGGTCAGATCTGACTTGATCTCCAGCAATGTATTCCTCATTAAGCTCAGAAATAGGTTCCCCAACAAAATAGTGTTTCAATCTTTGCCCATTAACTTTGAAAATGCCCCCAGATTGACTCTCAACCTCAAAAGCTCCACTTCCTAGCTCTTTCTTGACTACACAAGGCCCAAACCATCTAGATTTGAACTTTCCAGGGAATAAATGGAACCTAGAGTCAAAAACTAAGACCAGCTGTCCAGGTTGGAAATCACGCCTCAAAATGTGACGGTCATGAATCTTTTTAGCTCTTTCTTTGTAAATCCTTGAGCTTTCATAAGCATCAAGCCTCAATTCATCAAGTTCACACAACTGTAACTTCCTATGTTTCCCAGCTAGACCCATGTCCATGTTGAGCTTTCTAATTGCCCAATGTGCTCTATGCTCAAGCTCAACAGGGAGATGACAGGCTTTACCATAAACCAACCTAAAGGGGGACATGCCAATAGGTGTTTTGTATGCTGTCCTATAAGCCCACAATGCATCATAAAGCTTAAGAGACCAATCTGTCATGGATTTGGACACAACTTTTTCAAGGATTTGCTTTATCTCTCTATTGGAAACTTCAACTTGCCCATTAGCTTGAGGATGATAAGGGGTGGCGACTCTATGATTATGGACTCCATATTTGGCTAGAAGAGCTTCAAACTGCTTGTGATTAAAGTGAGACCCACCATCACTTATCACAACTCTAGGAATTCTAAACCTAGGAAAGATGATTTGCCTAAACAACCTACAAACAGATTTTGAATCAGCATGGACAGTGGGTATAGCCTCAACCCATTTGGACACATAATCCACTGCCACAAGAATGTGCTTGTACCCTTGAGAAGAAGGCAAAGGTCCTATGTAATCTATTCCCAAACATCAAAGAGTTCTACCTCAAGAATACCATTTGTGGCATCTCATGTCGTCTTGACATGTTCCTCGCATCTTGACAGGAGCACAAGACTGAATGTATGCATGAATATCCTTGAACATGGTAGGCCAATAAAATCCAGCTTGAAGAACCTTTACTTGGGTCTTGGCAGACTCCGCATGTCCACCAAAAGGAGCAGAATGACAGTGAAACATCACATTTTGAACCTCCTCATGAGGAAGACAACGTCGAACAACCCCATCCGCACAATGCCTATACAGATATAGGTCATCCCAAAAGAATTTTTGTGCCTCATGAGTAAACTTCCTACGCTGGTAGGAGAGTCCAGGAGTAAAGCATTGCGGATCAAATAGTTTACTATATCGCATACCAAGGGGTTTGAGATCAACAAGTGACACTTCTAAAAGTTGGTCTCTGGAAGAGAATCTTCAATAGGAAGAGTAGAAACTAAATCAATGAGGCAATCTAGATAAATGATCCGCCACTAAGTTCTCAGCCCCTTTTTTTATCTCTAATCTCCACATCAAACTCTTGCAGCAACAGAATCCAGCGAATGAGGCGAGGTTTAGCACCCTTTTTACTCAAAAGATACCTAATGGCTGCATGATCTGTGTACACTATGCATTTGGAGCCAACTAGGTAGGATCTAAACTTGTCAAAGGCAAATACTACAGCTAGCAGTTCTTTTTCAGTGGTTGTGTAATTAATTTGAGTGTCATCTAAAGTCCTGCTAGCATAGTAAATGACATGCAAGGCTTTTTCATGCCGCTGCCCCAAAATAGCCCCCACAGCAAAGTCACTAGCATCACACATTAACTCAAAAGGCAAATCCCAATCAGGAGGTTGCACAATGGGAGCAGAAATGAGAGCAGCCTTGATCTTACTAAAAGCATCCATGCAAGCCTCATCAAACACAAAAGGGACATCGCAACCCAAAAGATGAGTGAGAGGGCGTGCAATCTTAGAAAAATCCTTAATGAATCTGCGATAAAAACCAGCATGTCCCAAAAAACTGCGAACACCCTTCACATTAACAGGAGGAGGCATGCGCTCAATCACCTCAACTTTTGCTTTATCTACCTCTATGCCTCTAGAAGACACTAAATGACCAAGGACTATCCCCTCTCTAACAAGAAAGTGACATTTTTCCCAATTAAGAACCAGATTTGCCTCCAGACAGCGCTGGAGGACAGTCTCAAGATTGGCCAGACAGCTCTCAAAGGTCTGCCCATAAACAGTGAAATCATCCATGAAAACCTCCATGATTTTCTCAATAAGATCTGTGAAAATAGACATGACACAGCGCTGGAAGGTTCCTGGGGCATTACAAAGCCCAAATGGCAGCCTACAGTAAGCAAAAGTCCCATAGGGGCAAGTGAAAGTGGTCTTTTCCTGATCTGATGGATGTATAGGAATCTGCAAGAAACCTGAATATCCATCAAGATAACAGAAATAAGAATGGCGGGCCAGTCTCTCTAGCATTTGGTCAATGAAAGGCAAAGGGAAATGGTCCTTGCGGGTAGCTTTGTTGAGCTTCCTATAGTCAGTACACATACGCCAGCCCGTGGTTGTCCTTGTGGGAATCAACTCACCTTTTTCATTGGCAACCACTGTTATGCCCTCTTTCTTGGGCACAACATGAATGGGGCTGACCCATTGACTATCTGAAATGGGGTAGATGATGTTAGCACCAAGAAGCTTAAGAATTTCTTTCTTGACAACCTCCTACAGATGAGGATTAAGCCTACGTTGGTGCTCACGTGTTGGCTTAGCATCATCCTCAAGGTGAATACGGTGCATGCAGGTGGCTGGATCAATTCCCTTCATATCATCTATCGAGTATCCAATGACATCTCGATATCTACGAAGGATCTCAAGGAGTTTATCAGCCTCTAGAGGTGTCAAATGGTCACTCACTATAACAGGACAGGTCTGATCTGGTCCAAGAAATTCATATCTAAGATGTTTTAGAAGTGGTTTCAGCTCTACCTTTGGGGCTGTGGGCTGCCTAAGGTCTGGGATGTGAGAGGGCTCTACAGGAGCATCAATGAGTGCCACATGAGGAGAATCTGCAGCAGTGCACTCATCCTCAATTGATGCCACTTCCTCAACATTTTCATATGTGTCAACAACACATTTGTCAACCAAATCAAGTGAGAAACACTGATCTGGACAGTGAGGAAGATGAGTGGGGTGCCTCATATCAAATGACAGCTTCTCTTGACCAAATTGGAGAGTGAGCTTGGCATCCTCGACATCTATGATAGCACCAGCAGTGGGTAGGAAGGGTCTCCCAAGCATGACAGGTTCACTTCTATCCTCCATCTCTAGGACAACAAAGTCCAAAGGGAAGGCAAAAGTGCCTATAACCACAGGGACATCCAATAAAATACCGGCTGGGTGACGATATGTGCGATCAGCCAACTGCAGTGTCATTGCTGTTAGCTGCAGATCGCCCAAAGGAAGCGCATCACACACAGAGAGAGGAAGGACATTGACACTAGAGCCTAAGTCACAAAGAGCTCTAAAGTTCTTGGGGCCTAAAATGCATGGAATGCAGAAGCTACCAGGGTCCTCTAACTTAGGAGGTAGCTTATTCTGAATGATTGCACTACACTCCTTAGTTAGAGTGACCACCTCAAGCTCATCCATACTCCTTTTCTTGGTAAGCAACTCCTTAAAGAATTTGGCATACATTGGAACATGTAGGACAGCATCTAGTATTGAATGGTGATCTGAACATCCTTCATCATCTCTAGGAATTTAGCAAACCGCTTGTCCTCATTTGACTTTTCTAATCGCTCGGGAATGGCAATTTGGGTTTTGTGGAAGGGACAGCTGCTGCTGAGTGGATGATGAGGGGATATCATGTGTTTTGGTGGTGTTATGGAGTGGGTTGGTGTGCATTCTCTGCTGTGAGTCGTTTTGCTTGCTGGACAGACCTAAAGACAGGGGCACATACAAGGGTGGTGTTGGAAGAAGAGGTTCAGATGTGGTTTTACCACTCCTAGTAGTGATTGCTCCACAATGGCCACGAGGATTGACCTCAGTGTGCAGAAGCCTCCTGTGTCTTGGATGAAGCTCGTGATGCTTGCAAACTCTCCACACGACTAGCCAAATCAGTCAATTGAGTCTTTGCATCATTGTATTGAGCTTCCATCTTAGCTACATGTGATGCAAGGAGCTGTTCAATTCTGGTCAACTCGATCCGATTGAGAAGTAGTAGGTGGAGGGTTTGGAACATGCATCATAGGTTGCTGAAATGAGGCATGTGAAGGGGCTTCTTTTGCCTAAACCCTTCAGCCGATGTTCCCACAGGAAGGATGACACACTAGGGTTGGTGTTCTTGTAAGACAAGTTTGGATGACGCCACCGGGTTGTAGGTTTGAGAATACTACCCATGTGATTGAGCATAGTTCACTTGGATGATTCATTTGTGGAAGTTAAGGGCACTCACTGGAGTATGCCCTTGAGATCCACAAATCGACATCCGGTGGCTATATGGGCTGAAGATGAGGCATGAGCTGCGCCATTTGATGTGTGAGAACTTGAATCTGAGCTGATAAGGCATCATTAGAGCTCACCTCATAGATACCAGGACGTGGAGGAGCAGAAGCTCTCTCACTAGACCACTGAAAGTGGTGGGAGGACATACTCTCAATCAAGCTGAAAGCTTCATCAAGAGTTTTGTTCATTATGCCTCCTCCTGCTGCAGAATCTACAAAGGCTCTTGTGTGGTGTGTAAGACCTTTGTAAAAAATCTGCAGCACAAACCATCTTTCAAGGCCATGGTGAGGATACATCCTAAGTAGGGTTTGATACCTCTGTCAAGCATCATACAAACTCTCACCCTCAGATTGTGAAAACCTAGTAATCTGGTCACGCACTTCTGCTGCCTTGGAGGGAGGAAAATACCTCTCAAAAAGGCCTCGCAGAGGTGTTCCCATGTGTCCTTAAGATGCAAAGAGAGAATGCAACCAAGTCTTAGCACCATCTCTAAGAGAGAAAGGGAACAATGAGAGCCTAATGGCATCATTTGTGACTCCATTGCACTTCAAAGTGTTGCAATATTCTAAGAAGGTGCGAATGTGTTCATTGGGATCCTCGGTGGGAGAACCTCCAAATCTGGTCCACTGGACCATGGTAATGAGTGCAGATTTTAGCTCAAAGTTGTTTGCCCGAATGGCAGGTTGGACAATTCAGGGGCTATACCTTGGTCTCTAGGAATCCAAAGGTCACGAAGAAGAGGTGGGGTTACGATCTCCCATTTCTTCCGGATAGGAAGTTGATTTTCTCTCTTGACTTATGAAAAGTGCGCTCAATCTCGGGATCAAAAGGAGCCAACGAATGGTCTCCACTCCTGCGCATAAGCCGAGAAGTCGGGCCGAAAAGGAGGAAGGAAACTAAAGAAATGACTTAGTCTATGGTCTAGCGCGATCACCAATATCTAGTCCCCGGCAACGGCGCCAATTTCTTGATCGTGCAAAACTGCACACCCGCAAGTGAACGGGCTGCCGCTAAGATAGCAGGAATGTCGTGTCCTCCACAGGGACTAGAGTACCGGTGACAGGACACTAAACTAAAGCTAAATCACACAAACTGGGAGTCTAAAAACTAACTGCTAAACCTATACAAACTAAAAGCTAGTGATCAGATCTACCTAGGAGAAGGAGAAAGAAAGAGCTAAAGGTGCTGTAAGAATGGTCCCTAACTGAAAAAGAGAAAAGAGAAGGATCTGAGAATCTAACTCTACTGAGAGAAAGAGAGAGAGAAAGAAGACTAACAAGAAATAACAGAAGGAAAGCAGAAGAGAGAATAGGGCTAGAAGTAGGCTGGAACTAGCAGATGAGGGAGAAGGGCAAAGAAAGAGAGCAAAGATAAGAAGAGAGTGCTAGAAATTAGAAGACTAGAAGATGGATTGACTGCTAAAGAAAGATTTGAGATGAGAAAGGGACTAGAGAAGAGAAGAGAAGATAGAACCTGAGAATCTAACTCTACTAAGAGAATACAATAGTACCACTAGCTAGAAATAAGAGAAGTTGCGCAAAGGGTAAAGAAAGAAGATAGAAGAGAGGAACTAAAGAAATGAGAGAAGTAGATAAGAGATAAGAAGAAGTAGGCGCAGAGGACTAAGAAGGCCGGCTCAGAACTAAGAGCCGAAGGAATCTTGAGAAGAGAGAGGAACTGAGAGATAAGAGGAAGAAAGAAGGGATTAAGAACGTGAAGAAGCTAAGTGTCAGACTAGGATTTAGAAGAGAAAGAAAGAGAGAGAGGGAGAGAGAGAGAAAGAGAGAGCTGGACTATCGGACTACAGAGAGAAAGAAGAGAAGAAATGGGAGAAAAGAGATCGAAGCTGCCTAGAATAGAAGAATGGAAGGGGAGGAGAAGCCGTAAGGACACAGGAAAGGAGACTGAGATGAATACTACAGCTATTGCTAGCCAATCACAGCAACAAGAGTAATACAATAGAAAGCAACAAACCTAACCATGCATCTAATAAGCAAACTAAGCTACTACTGAGAACAAGCAAATTAATCTCACAAAGGAATCAACAGAAGACATAATAGATCTAACTATTACTACCCTTTTTTTTATCTTTTCTGTTAAAAGAACCCAACAGATCAGCATGCAGTAAATAAACCCTAACAAGATGTTGAATCTAAACTAACAGAAAATAGCATAAGCATGGCAGAATATCAGACATACTAACAGGGACATAATCTGATGAAAAGTTAACAGAGCATAAAGTAATAACATAAATCTACACTAGAGAAGAGCATCAACATCAACGTCTCGGACTTAGCAAGAACATGAAAATACTCTTAGCATCCGGATCACATATGCGCATCACGCATTCACCAATCAAATATCCCAAGTAAACATCACAAGAAGATATTAATCCTACTAGCGTAATCAAGAACTTATGTAAAACCACTAGAGCATCAAAGTAATCACGATCTAAACAAGAAATATCATACGCAGAAAATCTCGCACAACCAAGAACATGTAAAAGCACTCCCAGGTCCTAGATCCACACAGAAAATACATGCATATCACAGATCTGATATTCACACATCCAAGCAGGCCGACACAGTGTAAAAGATGTAGATCGGGAATGAGTCAACAATAAGAAATGAAGATCTGAGCCGCTGAAATTCGTTTGGAGAGGATGCAGGCGTAAGGAAGCGAGCCGTGAAGACGCCAAGGGGTGGCGTGTAGACGAGCGGTGTTGCAGATCCGCCGAGGAAGTAGTAGCTGCAGCAGATCCGTACCGTCGCCAGAGGAAGCAGATCCGGGACTTGGGGTAGCAGATCCGTGAGCTTCAGACTTGGATGGAGTAGATCTCGCCGTAGGGGTAGCAGATCCGTGATTGGTGAAGGAGTCGTAGGGGATGCAGGCAGTAAGAAGTAGATCCGGAGAGGTTGCTTCAGATCCGGCCGTAGAGGAAGGTTGCGGGTGCCGATCTGGTCGCAGCAGGGGATTCAGTGAGGGAGAGGAGCGGCTGGAATGGAGTAGTGAGGGGCTAGTGCAGAATGAGATCTGGATGGGGGCTAGGGTGGCTGCATGGTGGAGTCTCGGTTTCTGGTGGTGGCGTTAGGAAAGGGGAGATCTCTGGCTAGGAGGCGGTGGAGAGGTGTGGTATGGGGCGGCTGGCTCTCGATGGGAAGAGGATGGGTGGCGGCTTCAGTGTATTGCGGCTAGGGTTTGGCTTCTCGTCCTCCCCGTGAAGAGGCAATCTGGAGGATTATATAGTGGGGCGGCCTCAGCTGGTGGTGCATTTAGGGTTTGCTGCGGTTTTTGCAATTTGATCCCTCCCCTTGTGCTGATTTATAACCCTAACTCCTCTCCACTGCTGTAACCCTAACTCCTCTCCACTGCTGATTCTCTGTGGATTTTTGTGCCTAGTTCGCGTCGATCTGCAAGGAAAGTGCGAACATCAGAAATCAGAGCAAAATAAGGGCAAGTTTATGTATAATTGATGAAATTAAGGCCAATTTGAGCTATTAGCAACAGGATAATGTCATAAAATAAACTGCAAATATGATGCACATACACCCTCATAAGCTCTGCGGAAGGCACCTCAGTCTCGGCCGCTACCGTCGATGGAGGCCCCGCCGCACTTACCCCCGCAGTGGGCAACCCCAGCACCGTCGTGGCCACGGATAAGGGCTCTGCCCCGGTGCCGCTGGCCAACACTGGTTCTGCCTCGGCGACCGTCGTGGGCGTCGGGACTTCTCCCTCCCGGTAGCCCACGCAGCGCTCTCCGTCCCTAGCGCCGCCCAAGGACTCTTCGCCCCCAGCGCCCGCGCCCTCCTCCAGATCTGAGTCGGCGTACTTCGCCAAATCCGATTCTGCGTTCGCTGCTTCAACAGAGGCGGCCGCAGCCGTCGCACCGAAGCCGGCTTCGAAGTAGGCGACGAAGACGATCACCTCCGACTTCTCAGGGCGCGGCTCCGTCTCCTCATCGGCGGGCAGCCGCACCGCTTGGCGGTCCGATAGCCTCCCCTCGCGCAACAGTGACCGGATCGTGTCCTCCATCACGAGCATGCGGCCTAAGTCGCCGGAGTACGAACCCTCCTTCTTCGCTGCCCACCACTTGTCTGCTGCCGTCGGATCGCGTTCCTCGAGCGTGTATTTCACCTCAAGCGGCGAGGACCGCCAGCGGATGGCGTAGCCGCCCATCTGAGCACGATCGTCGCAAGTCGCCATTGGGGTCCACGGGGTACTCGACGGCAAAAAGGAGCGTAGGAGCAAGAGGAGCAAATATAGGAGGCGGCGTGAACAACTTGAAAGCGTATAGAGGAGGCGCAGGCACAGTACCATGGGGGGTATTTAAAGACCCCTCGCCTCCCACCATCGGTAAGCGCAGACGGCGAATGACAACCGTTCACCTCCCCATATTCGAAGCCGAAGCATCGCGATGGCACACGTAGGCCACATATGACCGTGGTCGTACAGTGTCCTGTCACTGCACGACGCGCCGCTAGCGTCCCACCGCGTGTTGGTCAGCGCAGGGAATAAATGCAAGTTGCACGATCCGACACAGCTTCCGGCGCGTGTCGGCATGGTTCTTTGGACCCATCAACCGCAATGCCCAAACGGGTCTTCGCCCGATGGCGAGGCCCCGACCCGACTCGCCGCACCTATGCGAAGGGACACCGCTGCGAAGGCGCCGCAAGCCGCTCCGACTCCAAGACATGCCACCCCGCCACGTGATCGCGCCCGTGGGAATAATGACAGCAGCGCCATATAGAGACCCCGCCTACACCCCGACCTATCAGGGCAACCAACCAGCAGGCCTCTTCGGCCCGCGCAACTCCAGATGGGCAGGCCCCCGCTCTAGCGGGGAGACTCCGACCACTCAACCCGAGCTCGCCCGGAGGCGGCTCGCTTCCGGCCCGGCCCTAGGACCGCGCCGGGGTGCGTCAATGTAAAGCCACGAGTCGATCAACCCCAGCGGCAACGACATCAAGATCTCCGCTCCAGAGGAGACGCTTCGACTTCGACTTCTAGGAGCAGGCTCGTGCGCAAGGACTTGCTCGTCGGCATTCCTCGCGTATGGTAAAGGTGGAGGTCACGTCACGTCAAGTTTTGGCTTGTTCTCATAAACAGGCCACCTTCGATGCACCAACATTTTTGGAAAAGTAATGTTGAGGGGTCCAATCAGAAAACCCGACTGAAGGTGGGCCTATCTATGAGAATAGGGCAAACCTTGTCGCCATATGCAGAAACGCAGCGTGAAAGCAACAAGTGTGAACAGTTGCCGGTAACAGACGCTAACCGAGTTCCCAAGAAAAATAGGCCTCCATCAGTACATCAACATCCCCCAAGCCGCGTAACGCTGCTACGGAATGTGGATGCACTGAAGGGGCCCATTTTAGGGGAGCAGCACCTATTCAAGCGCACAATGTAGGTACAATGCTGCACCAGCGCGATATATATACCCCATCAGCAGGGGAGCCCAATCGGCAGAAGTCCAACCGGCAGGAGTCCAACCGGCGGAAGGAAAGCCCAACCGGCGGAGGAGCGTCGCAGCATCGTACGACCGCGACGCTACAAGACCTGCACCGGTCAAGCACATCTCGCCACGTGGACGGCCATAAGAAGGAACGTCGCAACATGGTATGGCCACGACGCCTAAGTCTCGTGCCGCGTCAGCCAGGCCTCACTAGGCAGGCCGGCGGTCACTCAGCGTTAGGGGCACTCGGCATCCGACTCCGCCAACACCTCCGATTTGGCCAGGGCAACCGCCAACCCCGCCAAATCGGAGGCGACTTCGACCTCGCTTCCGACCCCTACGCCAATGTCGGACCCCTCAGTCTCTACGTCGACCCCAACCTCGACCTTCGCCCTGAACGGCAACCTCGACCCCACTACAGTAGGACCGTGGGGGCGACGAAGGCCTCGCCAAGCCGCCCGGCGCCATACCTTCGCGACAGGACAAACACTACACCAAGCAGCAAGGCTTTGACGGACGTTGAAAATGCTCACAGGCCGCAGGGACGGAGGGGGCCAAAGGGCTTAGCAGCATGGCTTCGGCCCGTGAAGCCCTTCACCATGAGAGGCTCCTGTTGTAGGGGTGGCCCACACCTAAGCCCAGCAGGCCTGTTAGAGGAATGTAAGGCCCAAAATGGGACATGTATAATGACATATGTACCCCTAAGGGGAACACTCAGATGTAAGGGTATAATGGTAAAAGTACTCCTCATGTGGACATATATATACAATACAGGCCATGGGAAGAGACCCTAAGCCATTACTCACCTAACTCTCCACTACCATACTCTCTCTTTGTTTGGTCTGTAACCACAACAAGCATCATCTTCCTAATCTCGCCGCCGCTAAGGGTGTTAATGGGTTGGGTCATTGGGCCTGTTCTTTAAGTCAAAAGCTAGCGGCTTTTGGCTTTTGCTACAGTACCTAACTTTCAAACAGAGTATTTTTTCGAGACGGTGTCTACAAGTTAAACGATCTACACGTTCAAAGCCCAACATCTGTACCAGCCAAAATCGCAAGTGAGTATATGTCTCTCCGTAATCTGTACCGTAAACAGCCAAAATTCAAAAATTTCAGCCAAAAGCCATAAGCCGTAGCCGAAAAGAACAGGCCCATTGATTAGGTTGGCTTTGGTTGGGTGGAAATGGGTTGAAAGAATGAATGGACTGGGTTGGATTGGATTGCCTCACAGAATGGGTTGAGTTGGGTTGGAATGGGTTCTAAAATTTATGGTTGAAATTGGGTTGAGAACGGATTCAACCCGTGGTATTGTAGCATGGCTCACCTGTGGGTTGGCTTCAACCATAAGGCCCATCTGGACATTTAGACCTAATAATTTACACAAAGTAGCATCTCTATACTTGAAAATCATTTATAGTAAATTTTAGAAAAATTCATGAAACTTTTATAGTGTGAACACGAGTTATAAATTTTAAATACTGAACTTTTTCAAAAGTTTCCTATAAAACCTTATTAGTTCCACCTTTGTGTCTGGGTTTAAAAAGTTGCACAAAGCAGCGTCTCTATACTCCAAATCATTTATAATAAAATTCAATCAATTCTGTGAATTTTTTATGGTGTAAATACGAGTTAGAAATTCTAAATACCGAACTATTTTAAAAGTTTTCTATAAAAAATATTGGTCTCACCTATGTATCTGGTCCTAACAATTTACACAAAGTAGCGTCTCTGTACCTTAAATTATCTACAGTAAATTTCAGGCAATTTTGTGAAGTTTTTATAGTATGAACGTGGGTTAGAAATTCCAAATACTAAATCTTTTAAAAAAAATTCTATAAAAGTATGTTGTTTTCATCTATGTGTTTAGACCTAATAATTTGCACAAAGTAGTATCTCTATACCCGAAATCATCTGTAATAAATTTTAGAAAATTTTGTGAAACTTTTATGGTGTGAATATGAGTTATAAAATTTAAGTACCGAACTTTTTCAAAAGTTTCCTATAAAAGTCTATTGGTCCTATGTTTGTGTATGGTCCTAAAAATTTGCACAAAATAGCGTATCTACACATCAAATCATCTATAGTAAATTTTAAGCAATTTCGTGAAACTTTTATGATGTGAATGCGAGTAAGAAATTCTAAATACTGAACTTTTTAAAAGTTTCCTATAAATGACTTGCACTTGCTTGTAGTAGCAGGGGCGGACCTAGCAGTGGGTCAGGTAGGGCGCCAACCCCCTACCGTCGGCCGGCCGTACCTCCCCCACCCTTACAGCTCCACATAACCCATATGAATGACCTTGTCGGGCATAAAAATCCTTTGCATGATGAAGAAAATTGTATTTGTAGCGATGATTATAAGGCACACCGACATCTTAACTCTTAGAGTGGAGCCTCTCTCCCTCTCATGTCTACAAATCTATTGTAGACCGGTAACTCAGCATTCGGCAAACTGGTCAGTAAATCCTATTAGCTCCTCCTAAATTTTGATTCTAGGTCCGTCATTGTAGTGAATTAGTAAAGAGTGAGTTAGCAACAGGTTTAAAATGAGTTAAAAATGGGTTTCAACACATTTCAACCATTTGGGTTGGATGAAAATGTTATATGGGTTGGATTGAGTTGGATTTGGTTGTGAAATGTGTTCTTTGGATTGAATTGGATTGGGTTTTATGCTTCCTTAATTAAAGATTGGGTTGGGTTTTAGCCCATTACCACCCTAGCCGCTGCCTCCAACTCCACGTACACGAGCACATGGTCAGGTCAACCGCGGTGTGAAACCACGGACAGAAACCTGGCACCGCGCGCGCTCGTGTTGACTCTCACCGTGTCGTCCAGCAAAAGCCCGGTCTTTCACGTAAACGTCTCCCGGCCACAACGAACGGCGCATTCCCGTGTCGAGTTCGTTCCTTCCCCCCTCCTGCAAACTCCGGCCAGGCCACTTCGCGACTCCGCGTGCGACGCGGTTGATCAGCTCCCATGCCGGTCCTCCTCGCCGCCGCCGTGCTGTCCTTCGTCGCGCTGCTCCCCGCCGGCGGGCGATGCCAGGGGATGGGCGCCGGCGGCGCCCGCGACCTTGCGCTGCCGCCGGTGCCCTCCTGGCAGTCGCGGGGGCTTCTCAACAGGATCGATACCCTCAGCAGGGACCTCACCGGCGAGGTGCAGAGGAAGTACGGGTTCTGCATGGCCAACGTGTATGTGCGCAGTGCGCGGCCAAGCGTACTCGTTTATGTTCTCTGTTCCGCGATGTTTTTTTTGCGGTTTGATTTGCGAGCTGAAGTGAAATTTGGGGGGCGGTGTCCATCGCAGGCTGAATGATTTCAACCAGACGTTTAATTTCTCCGACCCGACCTTCGTCTCGGACTGCATGGAGCAGACTAGAGGTATGTACGAACAAACAAAATGTAGCATAACTGGGACAGTGTAGCATAATGAGATTAAGAATTTAACAATATATCAACTATAGAATGTGACGCCACAAAATTGATAGGTCGATTAAGAAAATTAATAGCAAGGTGAGGAGTCAAGCGCATATTTTGCAACAATATCAATCTTAAATACCCCATAAATAATTATTAACTGGTAAAAAACCTAGGCTCATAACAGCATATACACCACATACACATAGGGTGTTCAAAGGATAAAACAACGGAAAGTCCTAGGTCAACATACTACCTTAAGATCCCTACAGGTAGGAGCAGTGGATGAAACAAGACAAATACATGAACGGTAGCAGAAGTATTGGCTTGGGAGGTAGAAGTTGCAGCATGTTGGAATTGTGTAAAGACTAAACGCAATACCTATATAAATATAGTTCTTGATTCAATTTGGTATTAGATAGCATATTTAAAAAATCCAGGAGCAACGGAAAAATGACCTTGAAGATGAAGCAGTCGTGCTCCTCGGCCATGATGGTGACCTTGATAGCCTGCTTCGAGAGAATCTTCTTGGCATATCTATCTGCGGATCAAGAACACCCCAAAAATAAAATAGAACAAAAAATAGGGGCAAAAAAGGAAACCAAACACCAATAATAGGGATGCGGCAAGGACCCACCCTCCGTTGGATGTCCGTAGCCCCGTTGGTGACCGACGCTGCCGCCGCAGCCGACGCCCCGTCCTCCACCACTGACACTATTCCAAAGAACTTTCGAGACGCAACCAATTCTCCTCGTGATATCATAAGGTTGTCAACGGTTAGGCGAGAGAGGGGAGAGGAGGACTAGGGGCTGAAGTGCTGGCGGTAATGTTGCCCAAGGGAAGGAAGCAGAGGGCTAGAGCGGCGGTGTCGCCTAGGGGATAAGGCGAGGGAGAGGGTGCCCTCGGCCAACCGCACCTAGGGAGGAGAGACATTATGAGGAGTAGTTGGGGGAAGCAAATAGCTAGTTTGGGAGGTGATAAAAAAATAATTACCAACTTATATTTTTAATGAATAAATCTTTTGAAAAGCTCACAAGACTATTATCAAGCCAAATTTTATAGCTAACGAGCTTGTTTTCCAGCGCGCCCCATTGTCCCCTAATTTCACCGCTACTCGATAGACGACAGGGCAGCAATGCCCTGCCTGCAATACCAAACGAGGCTTCTGCCTCACGCCCTCACTCCATGGCGCCCAATGCCGACGCCCATTCGAGGGCGCCGACGCACTCCAAGCCCCGGGCGGGCAGAGGCTCGAAGCCACGCCGGCGGCCCCCTCCGCCAAGCGCGCCATGGCCGTGATCAAGAGTAGCGCGGAGGCACCTCGCATGCTGCGGTAAACTCGTGCCGTCTACGCGTTTTTTCCCCTTCCTGAGCTCAGTCCGCGACGTGAACCTGCGTAAAATCGCCAAGTCGTTTCTAGCTTTCTGGGGGAAGCGATGGTAGATCAATGTGCTGTAGAGGGTTTAGAATTCACCCAAGGAGGAGTTATGGGGTGAATGCTTGAGGGGTTTGTGGGTATTGGTCCATGTTCGTTTGGTGCTGAAGGGGATTAGGTCACTTGGGGGGTGTCAATTGCTGTGGATTCCTGCGTATCTTAATGAGTAGGAAAACGTGTGTACACTTATTTTTGGGGTAAAAGTAGAGGGGGAATTTGGTAGGAAGTTTTCTTCCCTCCAATCCGAGCCACAAATCTCTTGCATCTGCCAGCTTGATGTCAAGCTCAGTCAATACATTACTCAAAATTGAGTGATGATGAAGTGATTGAGTGGGTTCTTACAACGGTTGGCTGAACGTTCTCCGAAGAAATTGAAGTAGCGCATTCTAGATGCTGGAAATTAAATCAGGACAACTGCTGGATACGGGAGACTACATCTCTTAATCCTACACAGAGAATGGGACCGATTGTTAGTGCTATATAAAGAGTATAGACGGATATGAATATGAGACTTTTGAGTTTAATTCTGGCTTACATTGTAACTACAGTTTAGTTTGGACCACCGGATTTTTTTTTCTGAACTATTACTACCTAAAGAAGTACTATATCCTCTTGCCTATTAGCCATGTTGTTTCATTGAGCGCTGACTTTATATAAGGTACTGCAATGTTTTTAGTAGATCTAGAATTGAAGTACAGACCTACATATTAGTTTTGTTAAAACAAATGTCATGAAAATTTCAACAAAAAAAATGTCATGTTGCAGGGCAAATGGTTAGAATGCTGTGCAACAGAGCTGAAATAGAGTTATACCTCAGCAGTTTGGGCAGCAGTCGCTTTGCGAGGGTTAGTAGGAACTGCAACCTGAACTTATGGGCACTTGGGTGCCAGCCTGGATGGGCTTGCTCGACGCTGGATGTGGATGACAAACCATTTGAAGAATCTGTTGTTCCATCCAGAGCAGAGAGCTGCAGACCATGTTGTCCCGGTTTCTTCTGCCCTCGTGGCCTGACCTGCATGATGCGTAAGTGTTTCTTTCCAAACAAACCACCCCAACAGACTAAATTAGTTTTGCTTGAAACCAATATATTCCGTGAGGCCCTATGGATTCAATCATTGTTAAGATAGTGCTAAGAAAATTTTTATGCTAAATGTTCAAAGAGTCTGTTGAATTCTTTTGGTGCATTAAGTTAATATGTTCGCCATTACCTATTAGGAAAACCTTTCGGGTTATGAGTATAGACAGAAAGGTTTTCTTAACTAGTTACTTATTTAAGATCATGCATGATGCATCCTTGTATAGTTGATTACCCTTCTTGTTTTCTTGTTGGTATTCACAGTTGTTTCTGCTTACCTGCTCTAAATTCGTTCTTAATTTTTTTCAGCTTGTCCGTTGGGTGCTTATTGTCCTCTTGGGACATTGAATGAAACTACTGGCCTTTGTGATCCGTAAGAGGACTTTACATTGGCAGTGCTTTATTTTACCATTTAATACTCTTCATAAAAATTCATAGCGCACAACTGTTTCTTTGTTTTTGAAAATATGGCAGGTATTCTTACCAAATAACTCCAGGATTGAACCTTACATGTGGCAGTGCAGATTCTTGGGCTGATGTGATCACTACTAATGATGTCTTCTGCCCTCCAGGGCACCACTGTCCAACCACAACCCAGAAATTTAACTGTAGCAAGGGGTACCGTCTCTACTCTTTCTTCCTTATATGCTATCATCTGCAATATTGTGATATGTTGTTCTGTTGCTAATGACCATTCATAACTTTGTATCCTGCAGGTACTATTGCCGCAAAGGTTCCACTGATGAAAATAGTATGCATCTCTTGTTTTCTGACTTATCTTCATTGGGAAGCATGATATAAATCTACTACTTATCTAATAATTGGTGCCTTTCGTTCACATTTATATGTTCTATACTTCTATCAAGCTTCATATATGATTCTAACACTTCAATGTTACCGCCGGAGTTGAACAATTGCTTGAAATCCTAATTACTGGCTTGCAGTGGCTGCCAAATATAAAATTGCACCAGTTTCATCTCATGGTTTAACATGCCCTTTTGATTAAATATTAGATACTCTAGAGCACTTGATTCTGTCAAAGTTCTCTTTAGGGAATGACTTGCAATACTTTGTGACAAACTGCACAAATTTACAATTGCTACTATCTACTCTTTTGAATCTGTGTTGATGGATCTTGAGTAATGCCATATAAATTTGCAGAATGTCATTGGAAAAGCACATGCAAGGCTAATTCAACAAAAGAAGATATCACTTTATTTGGTGGTATATTAATTGTAAGTAGTGCATTGCCATTCTTCTACTTCTTCTCTCTCTCATTTCCATGTGGCACAGCGAAAGGAAATCTCCCATGACCCTTATTTGAACTGACAAATTTTTGCTAAAACGTATATAAAGTCCTAAGAAAAATCTTTTACTGAGAAATATTTTCTTCTCATACTATTTTTGATCCATCAAATTTTTGTCTTGTTAGTTTTATAATTAATGTCTAATGCATCACCAATGTAATTCTTGTTTCCTTTCGTGTAAATAGGATCCATTACTTCTGTTTCAATATAATGTTTGCATATGTAGTATATATGACCTGCAGATTTCTGCAAAACATGCATATATTCAAGTAACCTAGTTTCTTTTACCAGTGAGTTTTCATCAAATGTCATATAAAGCAAAGGGCACATCTCAATTATTAATATTTACTTACTTAGAAGTTAGAACCAACTGAGTTCTTCACTGTTAGAATTTTTTACTTCTGATCTTCTTTTTGCAGGTTGTCTTGAGCATTGTTTTGCTAGTGGTGTACAAATGCTCTGGTCTGTTCATTGCAATTCGAGCTAAAATATCGTCGAAATCTCGTAAAAAGGCTGCAAAAATTGCACAAGAATCAGCAACAGCGCGTGAAAGATGGAAATTAGCAAAAGAACTCGTACTAAAGCATGAGGTAGAAATGTGCGAGGCTTTGAATACACCTGAACAATTAGCTACATCATCTAATGGTAGGAGATCCAAAAATCGCAAAAAGCTAACACATGTTCGCACTGAAAGGTTCAGGCGTGCTTATAGTCAGCTTGATAAGGAGAGAGCTCTGCAGTTAGACAACGATAAATTAACATTCTCCGGAATAGTGTCTCTAGCTGCTGAAAACAGACCACGAAGGCCAATGCTTGAAGTGGCTTTCAAAGGTTTAACGCTATCCATTGGAAAAAAGAAGCTTTTGCAATGTGTTACTGGAAAACTTTCACCAGGTAGGATAACGGCTATCATGGGTCCTTCTGGAGCAGGAAAGACTACTTTTCTCAATGCTGTGTCAGGTAAAACATCAGGATATAAGAAGGACGGGCTAGTCCTTATAAATGGAAAATCTGGACTGATGCAGTCATATAAGAAGATCATTGGTTTTGTGCCACAAGATGATATCGTTCATGGGAACCTGACGGTTGAGGAAAATCTGTGGTTTAGTGCATGCTGCAGGTATTAGATACATCTCAAATCACACAGTTTGATTGCTTTCCCAATTTGATTCTTTTTTCCTTCCACTAAATGTTATAATACACATCTTCATCAAAACAATGACATAGCATTGCAAGACTTTTGTCATAAAAAATAATGACATAGCATTGCAAGACTTTTGTCATAAAAAACAAGGACATAGCATTGCAAGGCTTTTGTCATAAAAAACAAGGACATAGCATTGCAAGACTTCATCACCAGACAGCAAAGTACTGAAGTGCATGGTTATTATTCTTCATGGCTACTCTGTGTAAGTATTGAAAACTATAAGAAAGCTTGAAGATTAAATCTATTGCAATAGCCCATGGGAGCATTATATAGTACAATGGATACAAACCCTAGAAAACAAGAAAAGATCTAAATACCCTTAACACCCTCTCAATGTAAGGCGTATGCAATAGCATTACATTTGAAAAGGGTTGACACTAAAATAGGAAAAATCTAAAATCCATGTCTTGAAGATGTTGTCAAAGCGTGTAGCTCTTGGAAAATTGTGTCGGAAAGATTGTCCCCCATCTGAAATCATGCAACAGTCCATAAAGCACAAAGTGCAGGGGCGAGAAGGTAGAATTAAGCAGGAACAAAGTCGACCGCGGTAACACGATGAAGAGGATAAGGAATGTGATACAAGTAGAGAGTTGTCAAATTAAGCCGAAGAGGGAGGTAGAAGCATAGCGGTATAGATCGAAGCCTGAGACGACGACGGCGCTATGCACAAGAAGCGCAGGAGGTGCAGTGCAGAAAAGCGCGGCGGCCTTAGAAGTTCGGGGCGGCGACTGAAAGAGAAGCGACGGTATCATGAAGATTTCTATGATCTGCACCGGTTCAAAGAGAAGAACGGCGGCTGCGGCTATGCGAAAGGAAGGAGATGACCACACTCATTCGAGAGGATGAACTATAACTAGCAAAGCAATCGGCTGAGTGACAAAGATTTTGTGGACTCGTACGGCTTTGATAAACTCAAAGATAGATACTGTGGATTTGGATGGACGCAACGGAAGACTCAAAAGAAATGACTCAAAGACAACAGCCACCAGCACCAAAAATCTAAAATTGCAAATACTAGCAACCACACCCTTTAGCAGAGCATAGCCAGCTTCTCAACAACCAGCTTGTCATCTGTAGCCCTAACTTGCATCCTCCTCACACGAGCTTCAGTAGAGCACAGCCAGGAGATGGCGAAATAAAATCCTCCCTCACCGTCACAAAGCTTCCCCCCGAACGCACTTCCCCATCTCTCTCGGGTGGTGGTGAGGAGGCTTCATGGCCGGAGAGAGCAGGGTGGCGGGATTCGGCGGTGGTGCGTGCGCGGATGGACATGGCTGACCAAGAGGACGGTGGCAGCCCAGGAAGGGCGGCGGCGGCCCGGGGAGGCCATCTCTAGGGAGCCCGGCTGAGCACGTCCTCCGACGGTGCGAGGGTCACTAGAGGGGGGCAACGGCGGCCAAGGGGGAGCGGGGATCTGGTGGCGGCCAAGGGGGAGCATGGCAGGAGTAGGCGGTATGCGAGGAGACGTGGTCGCAGCTCCAGCGGTCGGATCGGCAGCGGCGCTAGTGCCTTGCCCGATGGAGGGGCTTGGTGAAGTCGATGTCGGGGCCAAGATCCGGTGATGGCAGAGTGTCCAGCGGGGCCAAGAGAGCCGAGCGGCGGCGGTCCAAGGAGAGGACGACGGCGGTGGCTCGTGCTGTGGAAGGCCAATGGCAGCGCAGATGACCACGACATGGACGACGGCAGCCCTAAGCCAGCCGGATCCAGCTTAGAGGCGACCGGATCTGGGCGAAACGAGGCCGGTGGTAGAGAGGAGTGGCGGCGATTGAAGAGGCCTAGATCGAGGATGTCGCGGATCCAGCTCGGCGGCACTGTTGCCGGGGAAGAAGGCGGCCATGCTAAAAGAAGGCGTCGACATCCATCTCCCTCTAGATCCAGCTTCGCGAGGCCGATGATGGCCGGATCCGGGCGACGGAGGTGTCCGCCTGGCGCTGGAGTAGCGGTGTGGTAGGAGGTGTTCGCCCCCGGGAGTGGAGCACACTCCTCCCGGGGACCGTGGCGGCGGCGGCCGGCAGCGACTGACGCCGGCTGGAGCGGAGGCTAGATTCAAAATTTAGGCTCTGATAAGAAAGCTTGAAACTTAAATCTATTGCAATAGCCCATGGAAGGATTATATAGTAAAATGGATACAAACCCTAGAAAACAGGAAAAGACCTAAATACCCTTAACAAAAACAATGTCCATTTGTTTAGATACATACAATATGATTACTGAATATGGTTTGTCATCTATATTTAAATTTCACTTTTCCATTTCCCCCCCCTTCAGATACATAAATTAGCCTTAGCTCTTAGATGGAACATATTGCGTGCCTAGATGATTTCCAGTGATAGCTGTATACGTTGCTTATTGTTTATGCAAAAAAAAGAGATCATATAATTGATTTCACTAATTTTTTTTCATGATATCCTTGACCTTGTTTGAACTTTCATAAAATAAATGGTTTCATTTAATAATCAGCATTGTTTTGTGGAATAGGTTAAGCAAATGCATGTCAAAAGCTGATAAGGTTGTAGTTCTTGAACGAGTTATTGGGTCATTAGGGCTTCAAGAAATCAGAAATTCTCTTGTTGGGACAGTGGAGAAGCGGGGAATTTCTGGAGGACAAAGGAAGCGTGTTAATGTTGGGATTGAAATGGTTATGGAACCATCTCTTCTGATATTAGATGAGCCAACCACAGGCTTAGACAGTGCTTCCTCTCAGCTACTTCTAAGAGCTCTTCGTCATGAAGCATTCCAAGGCGTAAATGTTTGTGCAGTGATTCACCAACCAAGGTTTCCCCGTAAACATTGAACATTCAATATGTCTCCCCTTTCAGAAAGAATCAATATTCTATTCTAATCTTCAATTGAAATGGCTTTGCTCATAAGCAAAATCTTCTTACAAAAATTTGTAACAGTCTTGATCGGTGGGCCTAAAAAACTGCATTAGTTGGCCAGGGTCACCTGTCACAAAATTTGTGGAAAAATAATAATCGACATGCATAGTAATGCTCAGCTTTAACATATGATCAGCAGTACAAAAAAGAAAAGTCAGTCACTTATCTTCAATTCTACATGAACTAAAATAATCTTTTCTTCACATTTTTGTTTCTTCATTGCAATATAAACGTGGATCTGACTTTTATTAATGTGTTACACAGCTATACTTTGTTCAACATGTTCCATGATTTTGTCCTTTTGGCAAGAGGTGGCCTTATTGCTTACCATGGGCCTATAAGTGAAGTTGAAATGTACTTCTTAGGCCTGGGGATCAAGGTGCCTGAGCGTGAGAATCCTCCAGACCATTACATTGACATCTTAGAGGGAATAGTAAAAACAAAAATGAGGGGACATATCACTCCTAAACATTTGCCGCTTCTTTGGATTCTACATAATGGATATGAAGTTCCAGAAGAAATGCAGAAGGACCTTGAGGATATCAATACAATTCATGAGTTATATACTGTTGGATCCATTTCTAGGGAACAATCTCTTGGAGAACAGTCAGAGAGTACAGATTCTGTGCACCAAAATGTGAGGCAATCAAATGATTTACTGGATAGGGAAACACCTGGTGTACTTGCACAATACAAATATTATTTGGGGAGGTAAATTGGTTTCTTTAATTTCTCCTACTTACTTGGGAGAATCAGTTTGTAACTGTACTGCCAAACTCATGTTTCAGGGTAGCTAAGCAACGCGTACGTGAGGCTACGCAACAGGCTGCTGATTACCTAATATTGTGTATAGCTGGCATATGCATTGGAACAATTGCGAAAGTTAGTGATGATTCATTTGGTGCAGCTTCTTATGGATATACCATAATTGCAGTTTGTAAGTCAGCGACTCAGCATCCTTTGTTGTTTCTAGAAATGCCTTAAATTTCCATAAAGTAACAAAAAAACAAAACACTGAACCACAATGCCACAGAAGAAAGATTTTGTTCCTATAATGCATCCTACTAGATTTAAAAAAATATCCTTGTGCTTAATTAAGTTAAGTTAGACAGTACATAATAATAGACTGCATAAAAGTTACCAAGAGATGTTAGTAACAGTGCATCTTACTAGATACAAAAATATCCTTGTGCTTAACTACGTTAAGTTAGACAGCACAAAATAATAGTCTGCATAAAAGTTACCAAGAGATTAGTAAATGTGAACTGATTCCTATCACAGGACTTAACCATACACGATTTATCATTTTCACAAATCTTTTCTAATTTAAATAGAGAAATATTTATCTCTTCCAGTTGCGTCTTCACCTGGCATATTTAGTTGAAGCGATTGGACAGAAGAAAATGTGGAAGTTAAAATACTTTCAATAAATTAATGCTATGCTTTTGCTCAGTATGAAGTAGCCATGATCCAAAGGATTTTCTTGTAATACACATAATAATTAAATGTTGAAACGAGGAATGATAACATGGGTATATTTTATGTGCTGACAGTGCTGGACATTTCGAAAGTTCTCTTTTAGAATTGTTTGTTTGTCAGGTGGAGACATGTAAGGAAGTGCACATAGACAACAAATTATATATTTTTGATCTTGGCTTTGTAGATCTTGATCTTTCATTGCCTATATGTGCTTCTTTTCTTTTATAACATTCTGTTATTAGCCTTTTTAGCTATATGAAATTATCAATACACATTGCAGCCTTGCACATGTTCCTGGATAACATAAAAAACAATCCTATCTTAACTTTCCCTTTTATCACAGAAAAATATTAGGGACAATCGATTAGTGCCCCGAAGTTAATACGCCCTTCGTAAAATGCACTCCATTACATTGTAACGGAGCTTATGGCCCGAACTTCGGGGCACTCGATTATCTCAAAATATTACTAGAAGTTTAACTATTTTATTTTTGCAATCTACTGATTATAATTACCATGGCATTTTATTTCCTTAAGAAATTACAGTGGCACACTATTCCCTAAAATCTACAATAACATTTTAGTTAACTTTAATGTGCTTTGTACAGCACTGTTATGCCAACTTGCAGCACTGCGATCGTTTTCACCAGAAAGGTTGCAACATTGGAGGGAGAGAGAATCTGGCATGAGCTCTCTAGCTTACTTTCTTGCAAGAGATACTATTGATCATTTCAACACTGTGGTTAAGCCAATTGTCTTCCTCTTGACATTTTATTTCTTCAACAACCCACGGTCTACACTTGAAGACAATTACTTGGTCTTTCTTGCGCTAGTTTATTGTGTAACTGGCATAGGTTATACTTTTGCTATTTGTTTTGAGCTAGGATTAGCTCAGTTGGTAAGTAGGACATCTTCGTCAAAATTTTTATAATGATGTATACTCCAAATTAGAGGAGGTGATTTGGCTAAATGAACTTTGCCCTTGCAGTGCTCTGCATTACTACCTGTGGTACTGGTCTTGGTGGGCACTCAAGCAAACCTTCCACAATTTATAAAGATGTTGTGCTATCCCAAGTGGGCACTAGAAGCTTTCATTATTGCAGGAGCTAAAAAGTTAGTATTTTCTGTTTCTTTAATCAGCACTTGATGAATAGTAAAAAAACTAGTATTTGTCATTAATAATTAAGTTTATGTGTAGCACAGGCTATATGAACTCCTAGAAAAACCATTACGAATGAATTGTTCATTCATATAGTTTTTTAAAAAAATGTTCATTCATATACAAGAAAAGATCCAAAAGCTTCATAATAGCTAGAAAAATGCCAAAACTGTTTTTTTATTCAGTGAGAACATCTAATGTTTTCATATGCAAGTTGCTGGAGCCTTCCTTTGAAGTTTGGTGGAGCCGATCTAATGAGACAGCCGCTGGTCAGGATAGGCAGGGTCTTAATTCTTTGATTATTCTTGGAGCCTGGTCGCTTTGGACCCATCGGAATCGGTGTGTCTTTGATGGTGCTTCGCCTAATCTGCAGGGTGTCCTAGCTTCGGTCTGCGAAGAAGCTAAGTTCTGGGGTCTAGCCTTGTTGACTGAGCGGGTACTTGGTGTTGCCTAATTGTTTAGCTCCTTGGTCGTTTCGTCCCTTGTTTGTGAGTGTGTGTGGGTTTGTTGTGTCTGAGAGTGTCTGTTTGTTAGTTTGTGTGGGTTTTTTGTGTCTGTGTGTCGAGGTGTTGAGTTGTTGTCTTTGTTGTTTGGGGTTTCTCCTACCCTTTTTTCCTTCTTAATATGAAAGATACGCAGCTCTCCTGCGTGTTCGAGAAAAAAAACTCTGATGCAATTATCATCCCTGTATGACCTGGAAATTATCAAACTAATCCTCCTAGTGCTTATTTTTATATATGTATAAAGATCCATCTTTGGAGAAACTATTTGGTGTTAAATTTCTAGAGTAAATTACTAAAATTGCATCAGAAGTTCTTGAACTTATGCAGTTCTCACTCAGGTGCTTGCATTAATTTTAGCTTAGCAGGTCTCTAAATTTGTATAAGTGCTTCTAAGTTTATGGATCTCCGATGCAATTTTCTCTTCTTAATATAAAGATCAAACTTAAGCGTCTTTTGCCTAACACATTTTCACCCATCAGTTATTCTGGCGTGTGGCTGATTACTCGATGTGGAGCATTGCTAAAAGGCAAATATAATATCAATTATTTTGGTCTTTGCATCGCCATTATCATGCTTTATGGTGTGCTCTTCCGGTTTGTTGCCCTACTTAGTCTGTTGAAGCTAAAATAGTTGTAAGTATGCATATCATCAGGTTCTCGTCATTTTCCTTTAATTTTACAATTTACTGACCAAGCTACATAATTTGGGCATGTGAATCGTGAAGGTCTTATCATCTTATGGACTAGAGAGCTAGATTTCAAGGAGTGTTCTCTCGAGTACTCAAGACTGAAGAACATAGGAATGCTGTGAATTTGTATGTAAGAAGGTTATCGCATTGATAGGATATGTACAGATTTGGAATCATAATTATTTCCCATATATTCGTTAGGGTAGAATATCAGGCAAGTATTTTTTCGAATGTATGTACAAATATAGTTCTGTTGTGCTTGTAAATTTATCATTTCACTATCAACATTCAAATTTCTCTTCACGCCTTAGAGGCCTCCCAGCAAGCTGTGCTACATATTGACCATGATTTCACACACACACGCGCGCACGTATGTACATATGTATGTATACACACACAGGGAATATATCTAGTGCTAATGCCCATTTGTATGCTAACATGCTAATACGAACGTTGGCAATCTGATCTAGTCTGAACGGCCTGGATCTTTGAGGGTGGGAGTACCCAATCCACTTATACAATTTTGCACTTAACCCCCATTTGTGAATCATTTTTCCTTTGTAGCCCTGCCTCCCATCTCCCTGCGCCTCTCGCTCTTTTAGCACCCAGACGCCTCAACTCCCTTCGTCCGCAACGCCGCTGCCTCCCTCCGACCCGGCCTCCTCCCGCAGCGCCGACGCCCTCCGAACCAGCCTCCTCTCTGAGCGTCAACGCCGTCCGAATAGGCCTCCTCCCCGAGCGCCACTGCCCTCCGACCCGGTCTGCTCCCAGAGTGCCGACAACCTCCAAGCCGGTCTCCTCCCTGAGCGTCGCCGCCGCCCTCCGATCTGGTCTGCTCCATGAGCACTGACGCCCTCTAAGCCGCTACCCGGGCCTCCCCTGGCACCGCCCTCCCCTGCCTCCCCCGGCTCCCTCCCTGGCCCTCGGCGCCGTTGTCAGACCCTAGATTTTACCATCCGGAATCCACTGTGATTTTACTGCACTATTCCCTGGATCAGTAGATAGTGCTCACAGTTACAGCAATGAATATCAAAATACATATCATGCGGAAGCGTAAATATGGTAATAGACTTACTCATGGGCCGATTAGGCCGAAATCAATAAATTGCAGCAGCAGAAGAACGAGCACACAGGTGGGACCTTCAGGACATGCCCACAGCACCAGCGGAGGTTCGCGACCTAGCCCTTGACATCTTCATCTTCTCGCCGGCTTGTCCAATCTTGTTCTTTGAGGCGAGGTGATTTGATTCTGATTCGAATTTTGTCGCAAAGCGAGTGTGAGCACTCCAACCCCGTGCTCCGCGAGCCAATACACATAATGCAAATAAATAGTATGCATGGCTTATCAAGGAGAGGCTCGGGCTATTTTGTTTGCAAAAATTGCTTTTGGTAGCATCATTATCATTTAATCATAGTGTTATTGTTGCTGTCTAAACTCTACCTAGCGACTACTATAATTGACTTAATCCACCAAACTCACACTTTCTATATTCAATGCTGTCTAAAACTCCAAACAGCGGATAACATCAATTATACAATCCACCAATCAATTGCTGCCTAAAACTCCGAACAGCTAGTGTCATCACTTATCTATTATCATTTAACTGATCCACCAATATCTTCTATAATCTCAATTCTAACAATCCAATCCATTCGTTATTGATCCACAATCATAATTTGCTCTTCTAATAATCAATTTTACTTTCTAATTCACTAGTACACATCCACCAAGAATTTCGATGATCAAATCTACGACTCACTAGTATACATCCACCAATAATATCATTGATCAATTTTATAATCAATAATTGTTATCATTCCTCCATTATTTCCAGAAATTCAATTCGTCCATCTAGTATTTGATCCAATCCTATTAATCCCATTATTGTCATCATCTTCTAGGAATTTATATTAGTTATCAGTGTTGTAATCCAATAATTACTTTCACACTCCCTAATTCTCCAAACATCATTTAAATCATCTATCTAACCTATACACTTATTTAGACTCCACCAATTTATTTCTACCAGAATCTACACTATCGTCTTCTTTTATGATCGACATGAGTCCACCAATATCTTTATGTTTTTACCACAAATATCCATCTCCTTTACTCACGACTTTACTTATTTCCTCATATATTTTACTTTGCGAGAAGAGAAAATATTTTACTTTTGCAATATGATACATAAAAATTTCCTGAGACCTAACAGTTTTGAACAAAAAAAACATAATGTTCAAGAAAATGCAATAATAATAGCGATCCAGATTCCATCCACCGTTACATGGCATCCGCACCATATAGCATCTTTCAGCGTTATAGCCGCTTAACTTACCACTGGGACGACACCCAGGACAATTCAAACCAGGGCTTTCCACTGCCCTCTACTTTTTCCATTACCACCCACAAAGTTTTTGAAATAGAACTATATCTAGTTAAGTTCCCATGTCCGCCCTTGACCGTGGACACGGCTATTCGAATAGTTTTGACTCTGCAGAGTTTGTACACTTTCACCACAAGAGACAATCAACTCGTTGCCCCACACGATTCCTTAGTCATGTGGTTGAGCAGACCATCACAGTGACTTTTCAAAGTACCTCGCCCCTTCCATCATTTCGCCCTATGGGTCGCTCCCACTTGCGGTGGGTCCCATACGTTGAGCGGGATGTTCTCCTTCTGAACGTCTAGCAGCTGGCTACATCCCCTGCTAGCCCGCCACAGCAGAACTTCACCCTCTGCGAGTGTCCCATTCAAGCTGTCACACAGACTGCCGCTTGCACTACCCTACACCTCCTCCTGGAAGGATGACTTTCAGGGTCCGGTAAATCTACTAAGCCAAGTTGTATTTTACAGACTTGTGGTTGTACTGTTTTACACGGGTTGACATGACAAGATTCAGTCCTTGGTGGTATCTGGACGGTTCTACCACAAAACCACACTCTTGTGCACACCTGAACCATACCCCCGAACCATCTGCCCAGATAAATAAGCAATTTGAGGTTTTTGGGAATATAAAATAACCATTTTCAACATACACCAGTCATTACCACCATGACTGCCCAACCAATTTTTCTCAGGATTAAAAGTGATGCTTGGACGCTCTTGCGCCCATGAGTATCTAAGCAAAACTAAGCATGGCATATAATTACGGACTTACTTTTGAAAAGTTACCATTATAATTTTGCTAAGGCGACAAGGTTCACATATTCAAGCATTCCAAAGGAGGTGTAATATTAATCAAGCAAACAATGGGCATATAACTAAAATCTTAAATTAATATGTATTTGCATATAAAATAATAGCATGCAATTTGATAATTTAAACCAAAGTAGTTTGCAGAAAACGTAGGTTCAACATGATCAAAGTATTGACTCGCCTGGCACGGTTTACCGCGGTCTTGAGCTCACTCAAAGCTATCTCATTTGATGGTTTGGGCTTTTGGTCTTTATCTCCACCTTGATTTTGATCTCGTTTGATCCATCGATTCTTCGGGACTCCAGTTTCTAACTATGCGATACGCGACTAAATCCAAATAAAAACAAATAACTCAAGAGATCCAAATAAATCGAATCACTTTAAATACCCGATTTACTTTAAATGCGATAAGCTTTGGTTCTTGTTGCTTTATCATAACACTCAATGCATTTTCTTAAATTTTAACTTGAATGTATTTTTAACTAGGCTCCTTGTCAGATTTTGGACTTTATACAAAACCACCTTTTATTTATGCTTCTCAATTCATAATTAAACCTCAAATAAATATTTAAGCTACATTAGTTGCTCATATAGTAAATAATCAAATAAACCTTATTTTTACCCTGATTAAATTTATTGGCTCTTCTAAATTATTTCTAGATTTTCCATGATTTTTCTTACTTGATATGAACCACAAAAATTAGAATAAAAAGAGGTGGAGACAGTGCAGCCGGCCGGATTCGAACCTGGGATCTGGGCAATGGTGCTATCGCCTTGGCTGAGTTAACCAAGTGGGCGGGAGCCTTTGGCTGACACGGGAAGGGGTGGCAAATTCAAAGAAGCATCGCGCGGACAGGGCTCCAAAACAGAGCATGCCGGCTCGGGTGGCCATAGCCGACGGCGGCGCCGGCGAGGAGTGGCCGGGGAATTGGCGCAGCCGGCAAAATGGGTCACCCGGAGCTGGAGGAAGCTAGTGGTGGCGACGCAGTGGTCGAAGCGGCAGCGAGGCGGGCGGGCGTCAGCTCGAAGCGATCGGCGATGGAGGTGGATCGGGGTGCCGGCGACTGGGAAGAAGGGGAGAGAATTGGGCGGCCGGGGAAGCACAAGGGGGTAAGGGGATGCTCACCATGGAGCTGGCCGAGCCAGAGGGACACCACGGCGAGCCGGCGGCGTGAGGCGGATTCGGGCGGCGGAGGCGGGCGGTGGAGGAGGTGCTCGGGCCCGGGAAGCTTCAGAGGATGGTCGGGATGACGTCGTCGGTTCCTTGTGGTGCTCCAGGGAAGAGGAATTGCACTGGGGTGGCTCCGAGCGGTAGATTACACGCCGACCGGAGTTGGGGGAGAAAAGCCGCCGACGGCGATAGAGGCATGGGAAACTCGATTCCTTTGGGGAGGAGGATCAGCGGAGTAGGACGGTGTGATGGGGTGCCTCGGCCGGGTCTTATAGCGGCGGAGGCCTGGCGCCAGCGGGCGGGCCAAGGCGGGCGGCGGCAGCGGCTGCGCAGCGGTGGGACGAGCAATGTGGATGGCGGGCGTGGCGTGATCTTGGGGCAATACGGGCGTGACTACACGGCGCGGCGTTGCAGCTTTGCGAGCAGACGTGACAGCTCGGGGCAGGCCGCTGGCGCCGACAGAGCTTGCGCGCCACGGGGAAGAAAGAGTGAGCGCGGGGCAGAGAGGTGAGTGAGACGGGAGGAAGAAGGGGGCCCACATGGCAATAAGATTAAGGGAAGGAAATGGTAAAGGAAAAAGAGAAGGAAAAATGCTTAGGCTTGTCTTAGAAATTCCATATTTTTAATTTAAATTCTTGTTTCATGAATTACTGATTTTTGCATGGTATTTAGAATTTGAACTTTAAATTTTTAACTACTAAATGAGGGTATACAATATTATTATTAATTAAGGTTTATGTGTGTATATGTATATAATTTCACATAATATTATCTTGCTGGCTTACATAATTTTGCATATAGGTAGGAGCGCTTGTATTTTAGTCATTCACTTTGATTGCTATTTATGTCATTATTTCCAAAATGAGATTTTGTGTTTTAACTCAGGTTTCTCCCTCCTTATACTGGATCATCTTTTCAGATTCGTATTTAAAATTTTAATTTTCTATTATTTGAACATGTTTGTTCCTTTCTTGAAATTTTACTTTTTGGAATCCCAACCAAATTTCAGAAGAATACCTTAAACTCCAAATTCAAATACAACATATTGCAAAAATAATTCAAAAGCTTCACATTTTCAAGTTGCAAATTTTTGGGATGTTACAGCCGTGCTTCGGCTCCCTCCCCGGTCCTCGGTGACGCCCCCGGCCCCCAGCACCGTCTCCGCCCGAGCGCCGACGCCGCACCCCGGCTCCCTCCCCGGCCCTCGCCAACGCCCCCCGGCCTCCCCCCGGGCGCCGACGCCGCGCCCCGACGATGAGATTTTCTTCTTGTTGCTTCAATAAAAAATGTTCTTAGTTCGTGCTTCAATCAAATGTTCGTGCAATTTGTTGGGTCCGAAAGTGTGCAAAAGGAGATGAATCCGAAAACCATAAGCCGAAAAAAGTCTTGGTTTGTGCCATTTCATTAAGCTAAAAATCTTGAAGAACATTTTAAGCTGAAAATCTTGAAGAGCATTTATTGGCTCATGTAATTCGACAAGAACAGCAGACGAAATTAAGCCTAGATCAAGAAATAAAGCCAATAAGCCATGGGTTTGTAGGAATTTGCATAGCCAACCATATTGGCTGTAACTTTGAATCCATATGATTGTCACATATTACTAAAAAAACTGAAACAATGTGGCTTAACTGAACCTTGCATAGCTGTGATTTGCAATCCTTGCATCAAGCAGCTATTTTATTGTATCATAAACTCATGATTACTGTATCACCTTGTATCAAGCAGCTATTTCATTGTATCATAAACTCATAATTACTGTTCAACAAATTGTAGGCAACACCAACATTGGCCGCTGCATGCTCCATATCTCGGGCAGTCAGCATTCCAGTGATATGCGCATCAGGGCTAAGTTCAGTGACTGAACCAATTGTAGTAACTGGCTAACTGCCGGAGCTGCCGGTGTTGTATGCATCTTTCTCTGAAACTGCTGCAGAATGGTAGAGCAACTTGTAACCCAAAATAAACCAACATTGCTCCAGAACATTTTGTATCATAATAAACTATAGCTTCTTCTTAGCTCCTGTGGATTTTCGTGTTTCAAATATTTGTTTCTGCTTGTTGGAGCCTGTGAGATAGTTTTCACTGGAGCTGTTTTTTCCCTTCTAACTGCAGGGAGTTGGTTCTGCTGTTAACAAACTCAACGACGTCGTGGCAATGATCGCCGAGGTGAAAAGTATTGCAGAGGCTTTAGGGTGGCTTCAAGAAATGTGTCTGAAGACTTGAAAAGAATTCATCATTAGTGCTAGGACTCTCCTTTTTTGTAACAAACTCGAGCAGTCAATAAAAATCAAAATGTAGCACTCAATGGTGAACAATTTTGGATCATCTTCTGTCTGCTGCCTTTTGTAGTGGTAATGCGAATGCACCAGAAAAGTGTTCATTCAGTCGATGAGTGTTGTCAGACTTGCTGGAAGAGTGACGCAATGACGAATTCCAGTCGAAGTCGGGACAGTGAACAAAAAACCAGTAAATGGTGGTGACGCTTCTGCCCGTGACGCTTTTTAAACTCACACCAAGCTTCAGATAGGTGTTCGTTTGGAGGACATCATTTGTGCAATCAGATATCATCTCTTGCAAATTTGTCTCCTCTGTTTCTCCAGCGCAAAAAACTTTCTTTAGAAGGCTTCACTTAGAGAAGTCCACAGAACCCCAATCGCTTTGCACCTAAAACAACAGACAAATTCTAAGATAAACTCTCTGCGAGACTGCGACCAGAGTAAACGGTGGTCGTCCTGCGTAATTGAAGCACCAATGGTCATGTCAGGCAGCCCGGTGAGCAGGTGCAGCAGCTCTCCAGCACTCCAACATAATGTCTAGCAAAAAAACCACAACAGCCATGTACATCAGGATGAATTTGACAAACTTGAACTAACATTGTTACATTGCACAACCCAAAAAATCTTACAAGCCATTTGCATACAGTCCACAGGCCTGATACAACTCTGCATTCAAATGGCAAACTGAAACTTTGCTCAAATGGCAAACTGAAGCTTTGATGCATTGATCCTCCGACAAATTCAACTTGCTGGCCCATGCTTATCAGGTCAAGAGAAGAGCATACACAAACATTCAGCATCTCAGTATACAATTTGTTGAACAAAACCAGTCAAGATTTTCACAGTATACATTCAGAATCAGAATACACATTGCACAACCCAAACATTCAGAATCTCAGTATAATTTCAGAATCTCGGTATACAATTTGTTGAACAAAAACAGTCAAGATTTTCACAGTACACATTCAGAATCTGAATACACATTGCACCCAAACACTCAATCTCAGTACACATTGACCATGATTTACAAGATATTCATTCATGGTGCCAGGGAGTGAGCTGGTGCGCAGCGTAGGGGCCGGGGGGCGTCACCAAGGGCCGGGGAGGGAGCCAAGGGCCGGGGAGGGTGCCGCCAGGGGGGCAGTAAGGGGCTGGGGAGGGCGGCACCGGGGAGGGAGTCGGCCGGGGGAGCGCCGAGGGAGCCAGGAAGGACGGCGTCGGGGATTAAGTCGCAGGTGGTGGAGCGCAGAGGAGGGCAGCGGCGGAGGGGCGCGGAGGGGTATAATGTGCGGCGCCAGGGTTATGGCGGCGCTGGGGATGGATGGCTGGAGCAGCGTAGCAGCCAGGGATGGAGAGCGGGAGGACGGCGGCAAGGCTAGAAGGGTACGGCGCGGTGGCGTTGCCTAACCCTAGCCGCCATAGGGGAGGAGGGCAGCGGCGGCTCAGTGGTGGAGGGGGAGGAGGCGATGCAGGTATGGAGGCGGTGGGTTGGGGGCGGCACCGAGAGAGCCGGGAAGGACAGCGCCGAGGGAGCCGGGGGGACAGTGGGGGGCTGTGGAGGGCGGCGTAGGGGGAAGCTGGGGGCGGCAGCGGGGGAGGCTGGGGAGAGCCGAGGGGAGCGGCGCCAGGGGAATCCAAGGAGGGAGTCGGGGGCCGGCGCCGGGGACAAGGGAGGCGAGAGGCTGGGGAGGAGTAGATCGAATCGGCACAGTGGCCGGGGATGGAGGACGAGAGGGCGGCGACGAGGCTGGAGCGGCGCGGCGGTAGGGATGGAGGGTGGGTGGCGTTGGGGATGGAGGGCTGGAGCGGCATGTCAGCCGAGGATGGAGGGCGGCGGTGGGGCTAGAGGAGAAATTTCGATATTTGACACTGAATACGTGCGCCTCTTAACTTTTAACCCTCAATTCACACGCCTTTGGAAATTTAACCTTGTCACTGCGAATTCTTTTGATTCAAGGGATTCTCCTCATTTTCCCTCATTTTCTCTCCTTTCCTATTTTGACACTTGTCACTGCGAAAATGAAGAGAATACCTTGAATCAAAAGAATTCGCAGTGACAGGGTTAAATTTCCAAAGGCATACGAATTGGGGGTTAAAAGTTGAGAGGCGCACGTATTCAGTGTCAAATATCGAAATTTCTCGGGCTAGAGGGGCACAGGGGAGGAGCGGTGGAGAGTTCTGACGAAGGGAGTTAAGGAGGCGGGGGCTAATCAACAAATGGAGAAGCCGCTTAGGGGGGTTTTCGAAAAATTGCATAAGTGAGGCAGAGATCCCACCCGCCCACATCCAAGCCATTCGGATCAGATCGGACGGTCCACGTTCGTATTAGCATGTTAGCACTGAATAGTGCATTAGCACTAGATATGCTCATATATATATATAGGACGCTGAAATGGGACACCTAGGTGCCCAGACACCTAGGCTCCCTGCCGTTAGATTGCTTTTAGATACATGCTAGAGCAATGGTATGTATGGTATGTAATATATTAGGCATGCTAAATCAATCATGGAAGGAAAGTCTTAATCATGGATGGAAAGTCTCAATCACACTAGCACGCATCTAAAAGCAATCCAAAGGTAGGGAGACTAGGTGTCCAGACACCTAGGTGCCCCTGTTATTTATACTATATATATATATATTCGTATATATATATATATTCGTATTATTATATGAAATCCGAAACGGTATGCCGGTATAGACCGGTACCGAAACATACTATTCTAAGAACCAAGCCGTATGGTCACTGAAACGGTATTGATAAGTATGATGCACACATATGCATCGGACTCACACAGACGTTACATGGACTCTAAGCAGAACACAACTTAATTGGGACTCACTAACTTCAATCCAGAAATTAAGAGAGAAAGAAAAGAACTAAGAATCTAATCAACCGACTTAGATCCTGATTAGGATCGAACCCACAAGGAACTCCTGTGTACACTCTGCTCGCTGGCCGCTTGGCTCTTTGCTGCGCACCACCGTGGGCTCAAACGTGCACGCGCTGTGTTGTCCTGGACCAAAACACGCACGCTCGTCCCCTGGGCCGCATGCCCACGTTGCACATGCCAGCTCCAGCTCGCCCCCACGCGACCAACTCAGGCCTTACCTCGCACGCAAGGATAAAAATATCGGCGGTAACCGGCCATAACGGCCTGCATTGATACCGTATCGGTCCACAAAATTTTAAATTTAAATTGATGAATAGTAATTTCAAATGGTAACCATCCAGGACCGGTCAAATAGGGCAATAACCGGCTAAATTTGAGTTTTGAGTTTAAATTTAAATTTAATAATTAAAACCATCTGATAGAAAACCGGTAACTGGTACTGGCTAGGGTTCGATATCTTTTCTGTGACCAGTTTTTGAATCCTTGCTCGCACGCATTCTCATCATGGCCACACACATGCCCACATCATGTCACACATGTTTCTCATGTGGTTCACGCTGGTACGCGCTCACATGACCTAAGTCATGCACACACACGCGTATCCTCCTGCTTGTCCTTTTTGGCCTTTCTCGCTCTCCTTCTTCTTGGCCTTCATGAACGTGGTAGTACTAGGCGCTATATCATCATGGCAAGATATTATTCCTTCAACATAAATATAACAGAACCGTTCTTAGGTGGATCATACAAAACTGATTTGTTGGTTCCGTGGATCATGGTTTACATGTATGGCTATATCAAGTTCTGATGTCCAAAGCTTCCGATGGGACACCAGAGTTGATTATTTAGGAAGATACAGCTTACAACCAAGGTGCTAACAAAACTAAGGTCCCTTGGCCACCGGTAATTTAGGCAGCTCAAGCAGAAAGACGCTAGGTTTAACATCAACTTGTCAAGCTGACCACCAAAGTTCAAGCCCTATATATCGTGTGGGTAACAGTGCTCACTGCCCAAACTAATAAACTATGCCAGCCCGTTTTAATTAATATATACTTGTGTTAATGACAAGACAAAATGAACTGCATGATCCATAAATACAGGCTGTAATTGGCATCTCAACGCTAGACAAGAATTTTCACTTCGCAATAGACGTAGTACAATGATGACCAGGCAAAGCATTATTCGGACAACAGCGACTTTGACTGGTATATCCAGGCTCATGCATAGCAAGCTCCAACTGCGACCGCACGATCAAGCTCGGGCGGCTCAGATCGCATGCAGATGGAGCATCGAATTTGGAATCCTCGTAAGTTTTAGAAACCCAAACTGCTTCGCTGCACATAATATATGGTTTTTACTGTGGTTATACCAGTTAGTGCTGATAATTAACTTGTTAGCTAGGAACTTAGGATACATGGTTTGAAAAATGAACTTGTTAGGATAAAACCTTGATAATTTGACTAGGGTTAAACAGCGCCCAGATGATGCAAATTACTCAGGAGATCAAGCATATTCCTAGGATAAAACCTTGGTTGTATAGTGATGCGAATTCGACAGGATTGTTCAATCTTTTCCATATTTTTCTAAGCTCTGAAGTCTCCTCTCCTCTCTGTCCCTTTCAAGGTGAGCTCTGCTTTGTCTTATAGGTTTTGGTAAGAAGCAAGCTGCATAGAATGCATTATCCTACAGTTTCTGGGAAATGTAGTTCAGCTCTTAGGATCAGCAACTCAGTAGTTCTTTCACACGGTGTCATCTTCTGTTGTTCCTCAGAAAAGATGCTATTTGTGCAGTTTGTTTTGATCAAGAAAGTGTACACATCATTTGCACTACCTTACTAGTATAATCCTGCAAAGATGAGTTCACTCATGCGTAGTCATCAGGGTTATTCAATAAGGCCATATGAATAACTACAGATAAGCATCTTTAGTCACCTGCAACCTTTGATTACTACCAAAGTATCAACATGCGTGCAACTACTCACTAATCCTATCCAACTAACCATTGATAGGATCTACAAAAATATCCGTATGAAAGAGCATTTTTAATTCCATCTTTCGCTTTCGTTGACTAAGATTTCTTCAATTATGTTCCTAAATTAGGAATCAACAAAAGAGACTTAGTTTTGCAGTCTAGCCCTTTGATTACGCAAGAAACGCTTCAACTTGTGAAAATCACTGTCTTAAGCAAGTGGCAGCTCCTCTAAGCTTCCATATATTTGCAGTGCAGCTGCCGCAGCTCGGCGAGCAAGAGGAGCTAGCCGTGTAGCACGTTGCCACGGGGCAAGCGAAGAGGCTGAGACACTATCGAGGCGGCGCCGGACGGTGAGAGGTGAGGCGTTGACCATGGCGCGCGGGCAGCTCAACGTGTTGGCGACGCTGGACCAGGCGAAGACGCAGTGGTACCACTTCATGGCCATCGTGATCGCCGGCATGGGCTTCTTCACCGACGCGTACGACCTCTTCTGCATCTCGCTCGTCTCGAAGCTGCTCGGCCGCATCTACTACACCGACTTGAGCAGCGCCACCCCCGGCAGCCTGCCGCCGAACGTGTCGGCGGCCGTGAACGGCGTCGCGCTGTGCGGCACGCTCGCCGGCCAGCTCTTCTTCGGTTGGCTCGGCGACAAGCTCGGCCGCAAGAGCGTCTACGGTTTCACTCTGATCCTCATGGTGGTGTGCTCGGTGGCCTCCGGGCTCTCGTTCGGGCACACGGCGAAGGGCGTCATCTCCACACTCTGCTTCTTCCGGTTCTGGCTTGGCTTCGGCATCGGCGGCGACTACCCGCTGTCAGCGACCATCATGTCGGAGTACGCCAACAAGCGGACCCGCGGCGCGTTCATCGCCGCGGTGTTCGCCATGCAGGGGTTCGGCATACTCTTCGGCGCCATCGTCGCGCTCATCGTGTCGACCGGCTTCCGGAAAGCGTACCCAGCGCCGTCGTACGCCGAGAACCGCGCGGCGTCGCTGGTCCCGGAGGCCGACTACGTGTGGCGCATCATCTTCATGTTCGGCACCATCCCGGCGGCGCTCACCTACTACTGGCGCATGAAGATGCCGGAGACGGCGCGATACACCGCGCTGATCGCGCGCAACGCGAAGCAGGCCGCGGCCGACATGTCCAAGGTGCTCGACACGGAGATCGAGGAGGACGCGGCGGACTGCACCGAGCGCGATGTCGTCGGCGCAGACCCCCAGTGGGGACTCTTCTCGGCGCAGTTCGCGCGCCGGCACGGGCTCCACCTCCTAGCCACGACCAGCACGTGGTTCCTGCTCGACATCGCCTTCTACAGCTCGAACCTGTTCCAGAAGGACATCTTCTCCAAGGTGGGGTGGATCCCGCCGGCCAAGACCATGAACGCCGTCGAGGAGGTCTACCGAATCTCGCGCGCGCAGGGGCTCATCGCGCTCTGCGGCACCATACCGGGATACTGGTTCACCGTCGCCTTCATCGACATCGTCGGCCGCTTCGCCATACAGCTGATAGGCTTCTTCATGATGACCGTGTTCTTGCTCGGCCTCGCGGTGCCGTACCACCACTGGACGACGCCCGGCAACCACACCGGCTTCGTCGTCATGTACGGCTTCACCTTCTTCTTCGCAAACTTCGGGCCCAACAGCACCACCTTCATCGTGCCGGCCGAGATCTTCCCGGCGCGGCTGCGGTCGACGTGCCACGGCATCTCGGCCGCCGCCGGCAAGGCCGGCGCCATCATCGGGGCGTTCGGGTTCCTGTACGCGGCACAGGACCCACACAAACCGGAGGCCGGGTATTCGCCTGGCATTGGCATGCGCAACGCGCTGTTCGTGCTCGCCGGCACAAACTTCCTCGGGATGATCATGACGTTGCTCGTGCCGGAGTCCAAGGGCATGTCGCTGGAGGAGATATCCAAGGAGAACGTCGATGACGAGGAGGCGGCCGCGTAAGATCGAGTTCATTCAAGATGGCGCAAACTGAAGCTTGTGCATGGTTAGTGTTTGTGATTGGTTTGACATTACAATATCGCTATGTACGTAACTGCCGTTTTTTTACAAATGTCCTAATTGTCTTGTAATGTTTGAGTGACCGGGTAATGGTAGTGCTAATGCACAGTTGGTGTGGTTGTTAGACCATGTAGATAGATTGTGAATATAGTGATGATGAATAATTGACATTTGGGTTGCACTGAAATTTATGTTGGGGAAAGTTTCGATCGATGTACTATTGTAAAACTGGAATTGCTGGAATAATTAGGTTAATCGGTCTCACTGTATTGTATTGGGCGGTCTGATTGACTGGCAGACTTCAACCACGTTTGGTAGGCGAAGGCATCGACTACGGTCGGTAGTTGGAGGCTTCAACCACAGTCGGTAGTTGGAGGCTTCGATCAAGGTCGGTAGGCGGAGGTATCGACAACGGTCAGTAGTCGGATTCGTCGACCAAGGTTGGTAGTCGATGGTCATAGCTACAGTACCTGGTCGATAGTCGATGATCGTAGTTACAGTACTTGATTAGTAGTCGACGGTCGTAGCTACAGTACCTGGTCGGTAGTTGACGGTCGTAGCTACAGTACCTGATCGATAGTCGATGGTCGTAGCTACAGTACCTGATCGGTGGTCGATGATCGAAACTACAATGATTGGTCGATGGTCGGAGTTACAGTGACTGTTAGATAGTCGGTAGTTGTAGGCTATGAGTACTTAGTTCTTGTGACTTTTGAGTAAACCGAGTACTTGTAATCTTCGAGTACTCGTATTGGGTCAGCAGTCTGATCGGCCTGTGCATGGCGGTCAGACTAGTTTTTCAGGGTGGTCTCAGGTTGATTTTTGGAAAACATGAAATTTGTGGTCGTGGATGATTTGGTTTGTGTTTATGGACGGACAAGGATGTGATATGCGTGTGTGAACTGATGTTGGTCAAGTTAGAGAGAATTTGTGTCGAAAAGTATTCTTTGGTCTTTACATATGTAGGTTGGGCATAGAGACAATCATGGTCGATGACAAGGAGGACTGGGAATAGGAGGGGGAAATTCTAGGTTCAAGCGGTCGAGGATGTTATGAGGTGCTTAGGCTCATGTTGGAGCACTGGGATATCAAAGGTGGATGATGTGTGGGGAAGCTAGGGGAGGTACAATCCTAGAGGTTTCGACACGTGATGAGTTGAAAAGAGTTATGAAAGATGTCCACAACTGGAAGGTTTAGATATTTTGAAAAGCCCGTATTTGGAAGGGTTTTGGGTCCCTTAATTTTCGGAATCGGATAGATTTTGATGTCCGGATTGACGAGGACACGGTTTGGGACTCTATCATATAAAAATAAGGAGAGACTAAGTGTTAAGGGACGACTTTTGAGGAGAAGGCTTTGTGAGTTTTTGTGTTAGGGTTTGAGGGGTGCCATGAGGGCACTTTGTAGCCACAGAACATCTTCATCTAGTAATATAAATGAACTTTTGATTCAATCGATGGAGTAAGCTTGCATCTGTTCTTAGTCTTTTGCTTTATTTTGTGGAATCGAGTGATTTCGTGATCCGTGCGATTTTGAATCGATTCTTTTTGAGGAATAGGTTGCAAATTAGCCTAGAATCAGATCTACAAAGTTTTGTTGGATTTCTCTAAGTCATTTGAAAGCTATTGCAATTTTTAGGTTTGACTTAGTTCTTGATTATCTTGTGTTGCGATATGAATTTCTTCGTATCTGGTTGGTAATTCTTACAATTCCTTGTTGGAATAGATTCTAGATATCGTTAACATCACATGTGTCTAACTTGAGGTTAATTGGAGTTGGCTTGTAAAAGTTGGATCGATTATCGTTCGCGTCGGTTGTGCTATGTTTCGGTCGATAAATAGTAACACCAATCAGACCGCCAACCCCATTGCTGTCAGACTGGCTAGAAGCTTTTGATTTTGATTTTTGTTGCTAATTTGTTTAGGGTATGCTTCTTCGGTTCCAGTACTTTTAATATATTGTTTAGGTCATTTTTCTTCTGGTTTGAGTTTTGTTTTCAGATTCTACAAAGCAGATTCATCCCTCTCTAATTGCAGTATTCGATTCTACAGTGATGATTGTATCATTACTTTGTTCAAATTTCATGTGTAATTTTCTGAATGATCATTTTTTATTGATTTTTGTGTGTGTATGTAATTTGGTGGATAACTCGATGTAAATTGTATAAGCGAGTATTTTTGTGTAAGGAATTTGCTGAAGTTAACTATTGGATTGTCTGGCTTGCGTTTTGCAGTTCTTTGCTTCTTCTGACCAGGACGGTTCTTGGCTTCTTTGTCGTTGAAACTGCAATTTGTTGTCTTCTTTGAGTCTTTGTTGCTGTCGTTACTGCAGAATGGCCGGCCGGCAATGGTAGTGCTGCCGCCCTGCCCGCCGGCAGGTAGGTATCCTATACTCCTATCACGTATGCGAATTAGTGAAGTTAGAATTGGTGCTACTTTGTCCTAAAAGGGGCGCATTACGATTCGCTAACACCTATTATACGCGTTCGATGCGGCTTCTTCGACCGGCTTCCGGCTTCCGCTTCTGTACGGAGAAGCCAGAAGCACGGTCGAGCATGAGCGCTGTCGGTCGGCTTGTCAAAGCCGTTTGTGTGCATCGGCATCTCTCTCTCTCGGTCCCTCCGCATCCGCCACCTCACGTCGAGGAGCTCAAGGCAGGGCTGCAGTTCCTGCTGGAAGGATCGCGAGGTTCCTCAAGGCCGGCAAGTACGCCGAGCGCGCCGGCGCCCCTGTCTACCTTACCGCCGTCCTCGAGTACCTCGCCGCTGAGGTACGCGTCCCGGATCTTGGCCGGTATTAAGCGTGATTCGTCTTGGGGGTGTCTCGATGTTTTGGGGTTTGTTGCCTTGATCTGCTTCCTACGCCCGTGTTGATGTGGATGTTTGTTGCCAGCTACGGAGCCTCCCGCCACGACTCTGACCGGAGACACCGCCGCGTCGTGGTCGTCGTCGCTCATCTTCCTGGGCACGGGCTGTTCCGGCGCGCTCACCGACGCGCAGTGCCTCATCACGTCCTCCACGCCGCCGTGCGCCGCCTGCTCCCAGGCTCTGTTGCTCCCGCCGGACCGAAACTCCAACTACAGTGGAGTACTGCAGGGAATTTAGTGTGCTTCATCAGTGATTACAATGTGCTTAACTAGTTCTTTCTAATGGTTAGGATAGCATCAAAGATTAGTTTCTTTGTTTTGTTAATTAAGTGCTTCATCAGTTTTTCGGCAGACGCAATGATTAATTTCTGTAGCACCTGTTGGATAATTAGAGAATTAGCGTAGGCTGAGCACTTCTGATGATTATAACATTTTCTTGTGTAGAGGCTGCTATTTTTTTTACATAGGTTTGCACTTTTAAATTGGATTGAAATTTTGCAACTACTGGTGTTTGTCGAGTTTTATGTCAGCACAGGTCTGTTCTTTTTTGCTGCGGCTTGTGGCTTTTGGTTGTGGCTTGTGGCTTTTGAGCTGTTTGTACGAGAAATTACAGAGTGACTGAAACTCACATGCGCTGGTGTTTGTCGAGTTTTATGTCAGCACAGGTCTGTTCTTTTTTGCTGCGGCTTGTGGCTTGTGGCTTTTGAGCTATTTGTACGAGAAATTACAGAGTGACAGAAACTCACATGCGGTTTTTACCGATATAAATGAAGTCAGTAAAGTATGTACTACAATTAACTAGTAGATTCTATTTTGAAAAAAATACTCCGTTTAAAAGGTAGTTACTGTAGAAAAGCCGAAAAGCAGCTTTTAGAAACTAAATAGAACAGGGCCGTAGCTGTGGATCTACTGAAAGGCATTGTTCGCTTCTTTTTATCAAACAAGAACTTTAAGAGCAGCGAAGGAGTTCTGAATCATGTCGACAATCTGTTATCCAAGTCCGCTCTGAAGATTGAGGAGGAATTCAGGCAGTTGACAGCTACTTAGCGAAGAAGTTAGCATGCCTAATTAGCTTTCAAGGAAAGAACGGCTTGGGACGGTTCTTTCGGCCTTATGTCTAACTAGTCATCTGCTCGTGTGTTGTAATAAAATTTATTGGATATATAGAGAATTATGCTATGAAAGATGGCTACTCTGATCAATTGAAAAGTGCAGAGTGGTGAGAAGTTGATAATAAAGCGGTTGGAGGAGAAGGGACCTACAACCACAAACTCATTCTTTTATAATAGTAATTAATACTACTTGCTAGTTCGTACGAACATGGTCTTTTGTTTCCTTTTTTGCATTCTACTATAATTCAGTTTAATCAGTACAAAGTCATAAAGCAACAGTCCAAAAAAACATAACGGCTTCTATATCAGTTATTATTATTCATCAGCCGTAGCCAAAAGTCATCAGAAGCAAAAAAGAACATACCCTATATACGGTGAGTGATATTAGCCTTTTTAAGCCCTCTAAAATGATGCAAATCTGATCACCCTCCCGGGTAAAAGGACACATAAAGCCTCGAAGGAGAGAGTGGATATGTCACGCGTTTTTTGTTGGTCGTCGGATCAAGATCGGAGGGCTAGGATCAACTGAGGAAGATGATCACCCTAGCTAGATAAAAAAATGCTTTTTGTGTTGTGTACGGTGTATAATATTTTTTTCTGATGCAAAGATAAAATAGTTATGTATTTAGCTGACCCAAGTAGCATATGGAGTACGTACCAAATTCATAGTTTGAGGTTAATATGAGAGACCATGTGGAGGTGTCCCCATGTTTGTGATGAGTAATTGACTCAGTTTCTAGAAAGTTTGAGTTTGGTTTGTTCGGTTCGCGCCGAGTCGGTGCATGGCGCGATCTGGTTTGGTTGGACTTGGTCGATCGCGGTCGGGAGTGTTTAGGACGCTTGTTCTTTTTCTCGATCGGTCGATTTGGGTATTTCATGTTTGAGTACCTTCTCTTGATACTAATATATGATTATGCTGTTTCGTGCGGTGCTATATGATGGTTTGCTTGTCTGTGTGGCTGCAGGACTTCGGAGCTAGGTCATGGTGAGGCGAGGAGGACCGGGACTAGGCACAGGAGGTGTTGAGGTCCAGACGGTCGGAGATGCCGAAGATGATCGAGGCTACTGAGGTGGTTGTGAGTCGGGAGACGAGGAACCGGAGCTGGAGCTACCGGTGATGGACACGACGGGTAACGACGAGCGAACCGGGACAAGGTTCAGGGAGGAGTCGGAGGTTCAGACGGTTGGATGTCGGTTGCGATCGTGTGCGATGGAACAGACCGGGACTAGACTCAGGGAGGAGTCAAGGTCCAGACGGTCAAGGTGCCTGTTGCGGGAAGCTTCTGGGAAGGTGCTTGAAGGCAATTTGGAGATTTGACTCAAGTTTGGAGTGGAGAGGCTGGTTTCCCTCCATTTCTTGTGTTGACTTTGGCTCTTGCCACATATGGTGTGTGAGGTTGGGAGTGGAAGGTGTATGCCACTTCTTGAATTCCCTCTTGTGGTGTGAGCTTCATCTATTTAGTAGGTGTGTTCTGGAGAGGGTATGAAGGCAAGTGGTCTGTAGGCTTTTGGGAGTGTATTCTCTGTAGCAAGCAAACACCGAGGAGAGAGTGCAGTGTGTGTTCTTCCTGCTATCCAATTGCATATGGGTTAGTAGTGAGATGGCTGTGAGCTAAAACACGTGTAATCATTCCTCTTGTAATCATTCATGGTTATGAATCAATTCGAGGAGTTATGAGTTTAAGCCATTTTGATTTCCTGCTGTTCTCTGTGATTTGTTCTTCCAGTTGCATTTAGGTTGTGATGAATCCTTGAGAATGTAGCTTCTGATCTTTTGCTCTGTGATGGGAATATGTCTCAAGACTATTGGTTAGTTAATTCTCAAGAGCTAAATGGCTGGATCAAAGATACTCTTATTGTTTATTCATGCGCATTACTTCCTCTGCTTTTCACTGTTCTAGGGTTTGGGAGGCAGAGGACTTTGAGCTTCCTTGATTTCCCTTCACAAGTTGGCTTCAAATGAGTGCTGCTCTGCTGTGAGATCATGTCTAGCTGAAATGCAAAGTCCCTTGAGAAAATAATAAAAAATTCATGAGATATTTTGGATTTTGTGTTTCCTGCTGAACCTCTTGACAAAATCTAATTTCTGCACTTCAAATGCCTTTGGTCTGAATTTCTTTATCTCTGTTGTTCCTCTTGCTTTTTAGGATGAAGTCCTTATGATTTGTCTTGAGAAGAGCGTCAAATCTCCATGTAAATTTCAGTTTTCAGGGTTCTGCTGCAAGGGTGCTCACTGTTCCTCTATTTTTCAGTTTTTTTTGCAGTTATCTCCTGTCTATTCTTTTCGAGCCAATTCGAGCTGAAAAATTGAGATTCATGCTTCTATTAGTTCTCTCTTTAGGCTGTCTTGATCTCTGGAGGAATTTCTGCGAATTGATTAATTCCTGTTTTGTCTTCACCGAACATCTTGTTGTCAGCTTGCAGTCGGCTGTGTGTTTCCAGGTTCTGTTCGGTTCCAAGTTGCGACTGTCTTTTGGTTCTCAGTTTTTCGGTTGAGTTTCAGTTTTCTAATCTGAGAAGAGTAGTAGCAGTTCGGTATCTACTCTGTATTTCTCTGCCCCTGTTTTTTGTGTGTGCTGAGTGTTACCTCTGTGCCGTTATTCAGCTGTAGTCGGTACTGTTTTACCCGTGTTTTCTGTGCTGCAGTCTCGGTTCTGCACTGCAGCTAGATTACAACTCTCGATTCTGCTCTGCAGCCAGTCAACAGCATTTGTTTTAATGTCAGCAGTTGAATTTACCTCACCCGGTCAGACTGATTTAAAATTGCGGTCAGATTGCTGCCTTGTGTGCGGTTGAACCGGTTTCAAAATTTCGGCCAGCAGCTGCAGTCTTTAAAAAGAACTGTTTGGCAATCACACTCTTTAGGTGCATTCGGTTTATTGTTTGCCGACAGACTTCCTTCACTTGGTGTTTTTGCTGCTGCTTTGAACTTCCTTCTTTTGCCTGCTTGGCCAGCAATCCTTCTTACTGCCTTAAGCTTTTCTTCTGTTATTTTGTGCCGGCAGCTTTCAGTTGTTTTTTGTTTTCAGTTTTCCTTTTCTTCTTTGTTCGATGTCTATGTTTTGGAGGCATATGTCCTTTTAGCTTTTGGTCTAGTTAGTCTGTATCTTGTGGCCTCCTCTGTTTTCGGTTTCTTCTCTGTCTCAGTTTGTATTCAGCCAAACTTGTCTCTTCTGTGAGTTTCTTCGGTCAATCGACAAAATCTATTGTCTTGCTTCATAGCTTTTATAGCTATCGGAGAGGAAAATCATGTGGATACTTGGGGACGATTTTTGAAGGCACCATTCACCCCCCTCTGTTGCCATTTCCGATCCTACATAATAGTAGGTTGAAAGCCTCCATCTGCCAGTCATGCAAAATTCCCTAATTCCATATTCAAATTGTTAATTCAAGGGCAAGTTTTCTAACTGCATTGCATTTTTAATATCCTTTTTTATGATTGTTTTGTTGAAAGCATTATATGAGTACTCGCTAATTTTAAGTGACACTTGAAAAGAAAAAACTAAGAGCTTTAATGCCATTTGGATATGTGAATTTGAATTGTCTAGGCTATTTTCTATTGTGAATCTAGAAAAGATATAATAGATATACTTTCTATTGTGAATCTAGAAAAAGATATAATAGATAAGTTTTCTTTCTTTGTTTTGGACGAAGATCTTACAATCCATACCATATGATCCTACATATGTTTAATTATTAGCCAGCTTATGTGAAGTGTATGTTATTTATAATGAGGTTTCTAAAGAATACAAATGTTAGGGCATTAGGAAAAATCCTCTTACTAGTTAGAACATTTCATGGTCAAACTACATGGTATATTTATCATTCTTGGGAGTGTTATACTTTCTACAAACTAAATACTAGTTTTTACATAGTAGCAGTTCAAGCATTTGTAATGGATCTAATGAGTTCTTACAACAATGTGAGATTGGTTGATTGCATGTATTCACTCATGCCATTTTCACTTTTTTAGAGTCTGTCATCACGAATTGCCAGTGCTTTTGTTTCATTGATGAATCTACTGTAGGAACTACTCTGCAACATTCTTTTTATGTATTAAGCATTAAGAAAGAGTTCTGTGACAATGCATTGCATAGGCATGAGCCCAAACACTCTTTTTCGCCATCCTTTAATTTTAGCATGTTATATATTTCTGAAGTGCTCGTGTTAGAAATTGAAATGGTGAAAAATAACATTTTTCAGGGTAGATGGCTGCCAATGGCATGATGTGTACCTTGGGTTTTGGTGAAAGGTTGTTGCGGTGGCCTCTACCTGCTAGCAAAGTTCAAAGGAGAAGGTTACTTCAGATCATGTGAAGGTAAAGTGTTACTTATTTTCATTTTAAAAATATTGTTATATGAAAAAAAATACATGTTACGAGGTTCTTTCTATTCGTCATGTTTGATTAAAAAATTAAGTTATATATCAAACATAAAATAGTTCATGTTTGTACAGATCATCAAATAAGGTTAAAATTATTTTTTGTCCTTGGAAAGAAGATTTTAGGATGTCCAAAAGCATTAGTTTATCCTAGGAATGAATATTTCAGGATGTGCTAGCAGGCCATATAACCATAATTGCCTTTTAACTCAAAAATGTGTACTCAAATAATGGAGATTGCTTCTAGAGAATGTGTATTTTCCTTTTAGAATTTATTGTTTCTATGACTATTGACATTGCTGTTATTATAGATCCTGCATTTGGATTCAGGTGTTTTCTTGAGAAGGTAAAAAACACAGTTTGTTATTATTTACGCTATTTTTTCATCATTATCATAGTTCAAACTTCGATATCTAATTTTACATGCAGGTGAGTGGACTTCGCATACTGTGGGGACCCGGGTGCGAGAACACCCGAAATCATCGTATGTGTTCTGTACTAGTCCCATGATCAATAGTTAGTACACACATTCACATCATTGAGTTCACATCCATACACATTGCACATAAATAATTTACAACAAAAGGGTGATACATAAGCAATGAATAGTAAAGTTTATATACATAGGGTCAACTGGCCAAATAAACATCAGAGTCTAGAACAAAATACAGCGAAAAACTAGTAAATAAGCAAAAACATCTAGTGGTATGCCATCATAGCCCACAGAAAATTGATTAGAGTTAGGCCCTAGAAAGACAAATCGTTCAATTTCCCCATGCCAGGGGCAAAATACATATCGTCGGGCACGTAACCTTCTTCATTCTTTGATCAACAATAATTTAAGCAAGGTTGAGTACATTGTGTGCTTAGCAAGATTTGTAGTGTATAGTAACATTGTACATATATGCAAGGCTATCAAAGGATGAGGCTCTGAACTAAGTTATTTTTAGTATGAAGCAAAATTCATTTGCAATATCAATAAGTAATAATTTACAAACAGAATTGTAAAGAGCATTTGACATGTAATGAAATAACATTTATATAACTTCTATAATAGTAGATCAAATCCATTCACAGCGTTCCTCGACTGTGAACATCACACAATTCCCACCCATGGGCATGGCACATGGAAGACGTGTATATGTCATCCCATTATGTTCAGTGAAACAATTTTGAAAAAGAAAACTATACCCATTGTGGTTGTATCCAATCATGCTCATGACTGCAAGCATGGCTATTTAAATAGATTTTAACACTCTGTAGAGGTTGTATAATTTTACCCACACGAGATAATCAATTATACTGTCAGCCATTACACGCTTTCTTGGGCGTGCGACGAAAATGATTATCATATAGCCTTTAGGTCATTTAGTCCTAACCTTGCACCAACCTAATGAACAACGAACCACTCGTAGGTCCATCCCTGAAGAGAGCATTTGAATCCTCGCTTAGGTCCATCCCCTAAGCGAAGACCCTAACTTAGGGCCATCCCCCAAGTGGGCATTTACCGTTAGCAAACTTTGGTCCCAACACCTTGGTGAAGAGAGCCCCTATGAGCAGACCTACACTTGGAATGCCCTCACTACATCTGTGACTACCACAATGCAATGCTAGATCTAGATAACTTAATCAGCTAAAGCCAGCTCCCATATAGCACATGTGGTTGTACGGTGTGACTTAGTTGTGCGGCAACAACGTTCAGTCCTTAATTGATTCGGGTGAGAATCTCCGCTATCTACATGCAAGGTTTCTTCTCACATTTAACAGTTTATTATATAACTCGCTCGTGTCCAAAAATGAGGTTTTCATTTTGTTTTATACCAAACTAACTGTATGACCAAAGATGGCAACAAAGGGGGGGGGGGTGAATGGTGCCTTAAATTTTTTTTTCAAATATTCACCAATCTTTTACTTCAATAGCTATAGAGCTATGAAAGCCACCATAAAAACTAGCAATCCGAGACACTAAAAACCACAAAAATAGCAAAAACGGAACTACCGCCATTGTATTTATGGTACTATTGCTTGCTACAGTAATCGCGGTACTTTCATTGCAATAGTAAAATCAGGATGAATAGTGTTTTCAGCACGATTTCAAAAACCAAAATTGATAAAATATGGGTGCTTTGTAGATCCAAATGATATAAAATTTTATAGGGATCTTCTTTAGGGTATTATGAACCTATTCTAACAAACGATTGTAAAAATTATGGCTAAAGTTGAGACCTTTTTCAATTTAAAGGAAGGTTGCACCGAAACGGACCCAAAACCAACATCGGTGAAAACAACTTGCTCATGGGTGGATGATGACTAATATGGGTCTAGATGTATTTCCATATATCACAGCTAGTTAGAACGTAGCACAAATCCAACCTAAAATACACATAAGGGCAAAACTCGAAAATCACCTCTTTCTTGAGAGAAACTAAGCAAACTCAAGAGCATCCTCTAGATCATGCCTAGATGGATGGGATCTTATCTCCAAGAGACATCTCCACCTCCTATACGTCCTTGGCACCAAAAAAGCTCAAGAGAAGAGAAATCAAAACAAGAAAGCCAAGAAAATCAAAAGCACATGAGGGGATTCATGGCACAACTCACTTGGGCAAAGTTTGGATGTTCATTTCACTTGGAGATGAATGTTTTTATAGCCAATCTCTTAGGATAGCAGAGCTCTAAGCCTAGATCATACACACATAGGGCTCCAACACAAGGAACCCTAATCTCACAAGGAAGGGAGGAAGAGCTAGCAACCAAAAGGCATAGAAAACCTTGTCAAACCCTAGCTTTTGCCTCTCCTCTCCATATATAGGTTCATAACCTGAACCAAAACCTAATGAATCCACCCATTAGGCCAAACCGGAGATAGCCTGTTAGCCCCACCTAACACCGGGTTTTACTCTCTCATGCACGCTTCTCAAAGCGGATTACAACCATTAACCCATTAGTGAATCAACACCCGATCCACTTCACATTTTCAGCACATACAAGACCTAAACCACTTAGGCCAATGCTGCAGTTTTACACACCGCCACTTTTTCGGTATTGGGCAATTTATCAAAATGCCCCTCTACCATTTTCCACAAAGCTTCTCACTTCCTTTTCCATAAAGCATCGCCCATCTTTACCATATTCCACGTGACCCCAATGACTTGCAACCATGCCTCTCACACATTTGGATCCTACCGAACCGTCCTCGCTTGTAAATGACCCAAGTCATTTGATGCACCACATGCTTCTCCTCGCATATGATGGCACCTGGCTTCCTTGACCGCACAGGACCTCGACTCCTCCTTGAGTCTAAGTCCTAATCCATCTTGCCGTTGCTGGTCATGTCCACCACTGGCAGCTCCCGCTCTGGTTCCTCGTTGTCCCAACTTACAATAACACCGCCAGCCTCGGTCATCTTTGGCATCTAACTGACCGTTCTGGATGTCAGTACCACCCTGTGCCTACTTTCGATCCTCCTACGCCTTACCATGATCTAACTCCGAAGTCCTACAACCAACCACAACAAGCAAACTGTCATGTAGCACCGCACGATACACAAAATCATCAATTTTCATAATTAATCCATACAATGCACAATGCAAGATGTATGCAACCAAATTATTGATCTTAAACCTAGGACAAAAGAATAAACCCATGTGCACACAAGCAACAATACCCATGCCTCAATTCCCCAAAAACCCTGTTTTTTCTAGGAAATCCGGTAGTACCACACTTACAATGCCGGTACTACCGCACCCCAGGCCTCTCTGGAAAAACATACCACCACAAAGTCAGGACTACCGCCTTGCGGTACTACCATCCTGTGGTATAACTGCATTCACAACTGCAGTACTACCGAAATTTCTGGGACTTCTAGAAAATAGTCCAAATCAAATGCAATCTTTGTAAAACCCTCAAAAACCAAACTCATACTCTACAGATACTCTAATCCTAAAGTCAATTACTCATCACAACCATAGGGTGACCTCCACATGGTCTCACACTAATAGAGGTTCCTCCTCTGGTCTAACATTTTGAAAACATAAAGTCCATGTAAAAATTTGTTCAAAAACTCAAACTTAGCAGAAACTAGTGCATGGTTAAGCATCTAAAACATGTACTTAATGTAATATACCCAAAATTTGACATCAGCTATGTCTAACCATGTCCTAAGGGTTAAAACATGTAGGGATATCAAATCTACAAGTGAGGTTCAATGCATATGAGCGGTTGTAACTACCAATACCCCAATATGCAATTTTAATGAAACATACATGTATGCATAATAGAATTTGCAAACAACATACAATAATTAAAATACTAGGATCAACATGGTCAAAGGGGTGCTTGTCTTGCTCTTACTGTTCAGAGAATGTTTTGGATGTGTTCTTGAAGTTGTCTGGCACGGCGTCATCTAATTGATAAAATCCTGATAAATACAAATATGGGCTAAACAGATTTAAACAGAGACAAAACTTGAAAATTTTTGCATATTCAAAAAGATCAAGATTTTAGAAAAATTTAGAAATAAAGATCACTAAATTGGAGTTCATATGCAAAAGTTATAAGCATTTGAGTTTTGGCTTGGTTTGAATTATCTTTTCTCGGCTGGTACATTGCTCTTTTTATGACTTCTAACACTATTTGGTTGCTACAGTGTATTTTATGACTTCTAATACTTTTCGGTTGCTACAGTGCATTTTATGACTTGTAATACTCTTTGGGTGCTTTTATGTTGTCATTACTATTCGCTGAGTAGCACACATGGATTTACGAGTACCGTAGCACTCTATTCATGGAATACGACAACCGTAGCTATTGGAGATTACGACTATTGTTAGCAGTCGAAAGTTATGACTACGATTAGTGGTAGAAGATTACGACTATTGCAGTCAAAGGTTATGACTACTGCAGTTGAAGTTTTTGACTCCAGCTGCACTCGAAGTTTTCGACACCGACAGTGGTTGAAGAGTTTGACTCCGGCAGGGGTCAAAGATTTTGACTTTGGCTATGGGGAAAGATTTCAACACCAGCAGCGGTCGAAGATTTTGACAATGATAGCGGTTGAAGACCTCGACACCAGCAGTGGTTGAAGATCTCGATATTGGCCGTGGTCGGAGATCTTGACACCGACAGCGGTCAAAGATTTTGAGTCCAGCTGCGGTCAAAGATTTCGACACCGACAGCGGTTGAAGATTTTGACTCGACAGTGGTCGAAGATTTTGACTCCAGCTGCAGTCGAAGATTTTGACTCTGGCTGCAGTCGAAGATTTTGACACTGGCTATGGTCGAAGGTTTTGACATCGACTGCTATAGTTCTCCTCTTGACTTTGACTACTACAATTTTCTTTTTGATTTCAACTACTTTAGTTCTCTTTTCGAGTTCATATACTCTACGACAGAGGAAGAGCTGACGGGAGGTGAGGGCAGCGCTTGAGGTGAAGTGAAGGAGGCTGGTGCCGCAGACTCTACCGGTGGCAAAGAGGATGTTCTTGGCAATAGCGTAATCCGACAAAAGAGAAGCTACAAAAAGGGTGCGCATGAGCTTGCTTGCATGCATGCAGAGGTATGGGTGAATGGATCGAGGTACGACTCACTGGAGAGAAAGGAGGTCTTATGGCGGTGTCCCAGTTGAAGAAGAAAAAGAAAGCCTAGGTCGAGTGGTCAATGCTCAAAATGTCAATCAAATGAGTAGGGTGCCTAAGGGAGAGGTAAGACGTGTTGGGACAGAGATGGGGAGGAGAGAAGCTCACCGGAGTTGCAAGAGCATGGTAGTGTGCTCGCCATAGTCGCGAATGACTTCGATTTCTCGGTGTTCCAGTGGGAAGGTGCTCAAGAAGCATGCGTAAGAGTTTGTGGGGGTGAGCTGAAGAGGAAGGGCACGATCGGGGGCTTTGTAGGTATGGATGACTAAGGCAGAGCACAAGTTCTCGTGAGTGCGACCGAATGGCGTGCTCAAATTGTTGCTGTGGAATGTGAGGCGCAGAAGAAGACAAGGGGGAAGAGGTGCGTCGTGTTGAGGCAACGGGTAGGCTAGGGTTGGCAGCAACAGAGAGGAACTATGGGCATGGCATCAAAAAACCAGGGGAAGCACGAGCCACGACCATGGTGGAGCTGGCGCAGGTGCATGAGGTGGAAGACGATCACTACAATCAGGCCCCACACGGTAATGAGAGGGAGTACGGTGAGCTGAGAGGTTTAGGCAATTGTTAGGCACATCAGATGAGTTCAAAAAATTGTAAAACTTTTTGTGGAATCTCCTGACATAGTGAGGATGATTTGTAAATTTTTTAGAGTTTTATCTTCTCTTGATTTTTCTAGAAAAATCTGAGAATACTTCTGGTTGAATTTAAATACACTTATCTGATTTAGATAGTTTTAAAACTTGCTTTGATATTTATTTTTAGTGCCAAGATTATACTCATGGGCTTTTAGGATGGTTTTCACCATACTTTGTCTAATGCCACTTTTAACCATCTTTTCTAACACTTGATTTGGGTTCAATTTGATTTTATTTTATGCACTTTTGATTTCTAAAAATACTTTTTCCAATTAAATCGCAATAAAGCCAAGGGAGAACAAATGCATGCAAAAGTTTTCAAATTACCCCTCGTTTTCATATTCCTTGGAATTTGAGAATGTTATAGGTCTACCCCCTTACAAAGAATTTCATCCCCAAGATTTGATAGGTTCAGTAAGGAAATTCAGAAAGTCAGTTCTAAGTCAATTTTCTTGTTCTCAGGTTGCTTCATGCTCAGTGTGGTTACTCCATTGGACCTTCAACAACTTGATAGTGCGGTTCTGAGTTTATCGCTCAGCTTGGTCTAGAATGCGGATTAGATGCTCTCAGTAAGAAAGAGTGGGATGCAGATCAGTGTTATCCAATTGGTTGAGCTCCTGATCTGGGAGACTTGGAAGACATCATGCACGTCTGAGGGTTGAGGTGGTAGCTTCAATTGGTTTGCCACTTCACCTTTCTTTGCAATGATCCAGTACGGCCCGATGTACCAGGGTGCCAACATTCCATGGACATGGAAACGACGGATGCCACGGATAGTTTGTGCCTCCTTCTTCTTCTGTTACAATACTCTGCTACTTCCTAGCTTCTTCCGATCACATCCGATCGCATCTCCTTACTTGCTCTCAATTACACAACTAGTTTGTGCCTTATAAAGGATAGTTACAAGACACATAAAGGACTCAACAATCTGACTCGGTTTCTACTACGGAATTGACTCGTACATGGCAAATACTATGTATCCTACCCAACTCACTATTTCTTACCAAAACAAGATTAATTCTAACAATGGATGGCATGAATATCCTCTTCCCCTTGATTCCCCTTCCTTGATCAAAACCTCTCTTCCAACAAAAGTGCATCCTGCTGGCACTGCCTAGCCGGAGTCAACTTTACTGGGTTTAGCTGCATCCACAGGATGCTTGCCAGAAGAAGCCTCTTGCTTCTCTTGGTCTGTGCCTGCGCTAGTGTGATTGTTAAGTAATTTCACCACACTTTGTTTGTTCTTTAAGTTCTACATGAGTTAGCTTAGAAGCAGGAGTCACTCTGTATGTAGTTTCGCTTCTGACCGTATACTGCATTTAGCACGTTTCTTTGTTTTCAGTGGAGCAATTCTTTCAGATCATATAGAGGTCCTGAGCAAGAATTGACCACCACTTGCATGTAACTAATCCATGTAATTAGCCAGGAATAAATGGAATGCAAAACCGAAAAGCCGTTGTTGTTGCGTGCAGCACAAACGAGCATCTCTATTCTCTCTGAAACTCTGGACTTCCATCTGTTCTGAACTTTGTTGATTGACATTGCTCATTGTCCGACACTATTCAGAGTTGGGGAAAAGTTCAGAACTGAGCCGATTGTTTCTATCAATTGGTATCAGAGTGGTTCTCCTTGATCCTGAGGTAATGATGCATGGAACAAGGTCTGTGTCTCCTACCCCAACAAGGAGTTCCGACGGCAGTGGTTACTGGTTCCAAGGCACTAGTAGCAGCGATGTTTTTCGCATTATGGTCACCGGTGGAGGCGGTGGCCAGGATCTGATAGCGCAGACAATGCCAAAGGAGACTAGGGTGTCACTGAGATATCCTATGCTCACGCGCATGAACTACACCAACTAGGCATTGCTTATGCATGTGAATTTGCAAGCTCAAGGAGTCTGGAATACGGTGGATCCGGACGGCGCCGAGTACCATGTGGATGAAATGGCATTGGTGGCCATTCTCCAGACGGTGCCACCAGAGATGCTGGAAACTGATTCGATTGTTTCTATCAATGATCTTCATCTTTGGCTGCACTGCCTTTGTTGAGGATGGTGCCCTCCTCAGCGACAAAGGACATGGACGAGAAAGGAAGCAATTAGGAAGGAGGAGCAAGAAGACAGGGGTATTATGGTCCTAAATTGTCTATAATGGCATATATATCAAAGAATGGGCACTTTGCAGTGGCATTTCTGGAAGAAAAATGCTGCATTGGTATATCTCAAAACTGAAAACTTTAGAGTGGCATATATCTAAATATTGAGAGAGAAAGACTGGCTTTAGGTTTGATAGTAAAATGAAGATAGAAATTCGACTTACTTTTAAGAAAAAAGTAAGTCGTGTGATAAGTAAAACCACCTAAAAACACACTCATGCCAGTGTTCCATCCTCCAAGAATTAGTATCCCCAAATAAGGGCCAAATCCCATGGTTATCAAAACCGACCTGGCCCGGTGGTTGGACCAGAAAAACCCGGACCCAGAGGTTACGCTGGGCCGGGCACACTCACAGGACCGCCAATGTAGTTGACCCAGAAAAAACCAGTCGACCCAGCCGGTTTTTGCGTGACCCGTCTGACCTGACCGATTTTGACCGACCCAACCGGGCTATGTTCATGAGGGCAAACGACATAAGTACCCTCAAATTAAAGAAATAATCAAGGAAATCAATGGGCAAAATTGTCTTTTGGAATATGGAGAGGTGCTAGGGATTTTTGACTAGTAAGATACTCAGTGAGCCATGCACCGCCCCCAAGCCCCCAATGCCCCAAATCCCCAGCGCCGACACCGCCGGTGACTCTTCTGCTCCACCTCTAGGCTCCTCAACTTCATGCCTCCACCACGTCAACCATGGTTCCTCTGCTTCATCTCTAGGCTCCTCTTCTTCATGCCTCCACCACGCCGACCACTATTCCTCTGCTCCACCTCCAGGCTCCAGCGCTCCACCTCCAGAGTCCATACTCCAGAGTTTCGGCAGGCTAGTAGGGCTCCTCCAAAGGTCCTCCAGCCAGCAGGGCTCCTCCAGAGGTCTGTATCTCACATCTCTCACCATCGGCTGCATCTCCTCCCCCACGCAAGCTGGCCGCTGGCCGCATCTCCTTCGGTCCTCCCCCACGTGTGATTTAGCTCAATATTTATTGCTAATGTAAGTTTTTGATGCTTGCGGTCCTCCTGGTGTTGTGTTTTGTGCTGGCTACATACACTCCGCATCTCCTTATTATTAGTTCTTAATCTGTTCTCTACGGAGTAGTAGTAGTTAGCACTTAGGAGTAGTATGTGCTGAATCGCGTCTGATGCAAGGAGCAATGGAGAGCTTGTGGATGAGATGATTGACATGTCCCTGAAGCTATGATATGCATGCTTGAGCTCGCTAGCCGCAGTTTGTCTTCCATTAATTTGCTTAATTTCTTCATGTCTTTTCTTGTGTTCTTCTGTTATCACTTATCAGTTTAATTATGGGACTTCTGAATTGGGTGATTGTAGTGTTCAAGGATCATTCATGCATGGAATATTCTTAGGCATATTGATCAGAAGCTTTTTATGGAACTGCTTGCATAGTGTAGTATTGGTCTTCTCGTCAGTAAATATTTTATCCTAGAATTGCTTTGAACTTAGCTTAATTTCCAGTTGCAGTTAACTAGCTGCTTGCTTATTGCTTCAAGTACTAATCTTGGCTATCTCTCTTAGTAGTGGGGTTTCATGCCATATATATCCCGTTTGTAATGCTGATGTGTTTAGATAAAAGACGATAGATTAGTACTTGCTATTAGAAATTATAATAGAACGTAGAGATGAGGATTTTATATCAAAAACTTTTGCTGATACAGGAAATCATATAATACTCCTGGTTCTACTGATGGAACATAACCTACTACTATTGGTACAGATGAAACACCAAATTCTTCCGCAGCCAAATTAGATAGAGGGAAGACGAACAGATCCTGCTTGGTGTTATTGTACACAAATTATTGATGGTAAACCGAAGACGATCATTTGTTCATTTTCTCACAAGAATTTTAGAGGGGCTAGCTGGATTAAAAGGAGATGTAGAAGGATGCAAGAAGGTCAAACCAGATATTAGGCATACGATGCAGTAGCACATTGAAAGTGTTTCAAAGAAGAAGAGGAAAGTGCATGAAGCATATGATATGAATGGAATCCATATAGATCTAGTCAAAACAGAGATGAAGAGGATCATGACAATGATGAAGTTTAAGAAATTCGTGCTGGCACATCCAAATCCAAGGAAAACGCAGTCGTTAGAGCTCGTGTGAATGTAGATAAAGGAAAAGAAGTTGGTTCTTACTTCATGCCTAGAACCACTCCAGGCTATACTATTTGTCATTTAGTTTTTAGTATTGCTTATTGGCTATGGTTCTATACTTTATTATTACATTGTAATGTTGACTTTTACCTACTTTTTAAGAGACATACTTATGAAAATTTAATTTAAATATATGCGGTCTGATCAATAACTGACTGGTCCGACCACCAGGTCACCTACGTGGTCCGACCGATGACCCCTGGTCCGACCATCGGGTCGGTCGCTTGCCCGTCGAGGTCTGATAACATTACCAAATCCTTAAAAATGTTTACACAATTGAACACACATTTTCCTGCCCCTTAACGTAACATGCACATGTACCATGTGTATTACAAAACAAAACACGATCGTGACTTGCATTGACAAAAACTATGTTGGATTAATTGGGATTGGCCCATTTTAATTTAGCAATTAATCAAATGAAATTCCTAGGCCCACAAATAATGCTAGGTAGAAAATTGTTTAGTCCCATATGGAGAATTGAATGGGAGTTACACCACTTTAAAAGGTGGAAAGTGGTAACCCCCTTGTGGAATTGGAGAGAGCCAATACACGCGCGCGCTCGCTCGCTCGCTCGCCGCGCCGCGCCGCGCCGTGCGATGCGATGCGTGTGTGTGTGTGTGTGTGTGTGTGTGTGTGCGTACGCAGGCGTGTCGGGTGCGGGCGCGTTTTTCTTTATCTATTCGAAAATCGAAACGACTCGCAGTAACTAGCATTAACGAGTGGTGGCGATGCGGTGCGATTACGGTGGGTTATGACTGCGGTTACTTCCGAGGTAATGGCCATCATGTCGACTGATGGTAACGGCGCCTCCGGTGTCTCCAATACCGGCCCCGCCCGAGGGTATATACTGAAAACTTTTCTGATGTATTTGATTCTGTGCGCTTTGAACATGTTAATAGGTGCTTTTGTTAAGTTGTTCGTTAGCGAATATGTATACATCGTTCATAGATCACTCATGCATGTTTATGTCATGTTTTATATGCTGAATTTCTGGATTAAAACATACCGAAAATTGACTAGATGTTCAACAATCCAAAAACTTGATAGGTCTTTTTCGGTAGTTGGCTTTGCTGCGTCGCTTAAGCCACACCCTCCGTTTGATGGTTCAAATTTTAAGAGATGGCGTGCACGCGCGATCCTGTGGTTTACTGCCATGGAATGTTTTTATGTTGCACAAGGAAAGCCCGCTGAGCCTCTGTCTGATGAGGATGAACGCAAGTTCAATGTAGCGGATAACCTTTTTCGAGGTGCACTTGTCAACATACTGGCAGATAACATTGTGGATGTGTACATGCATTTGCCTACGGGCAAAGATATGTGGAATGCACTTGAGGCCAAGTTCGGAGTTTCCGATGCTGGCAGTGAGCTGTATGTCATGGAGCAGTTCTATGACTACAAGATGGTCGATGACCGTTCTGTAGTAGAGCAAGCTCATGAGATTCAGGCGCTGGCAAAGGAGCTTGAGAACAATAAGTGCGAGTTACCGGACAAGTTTGTGGCTGGCGGTATTATCGCTAAGTTACCACCCTCTTGGTCGGATTTTGCTACTTCTCTAAAGCACAAGAGGCAAGAGTTCAGTGTTACTGATCTCATTGGCACTCTTGGTGTTGAAGAGAAGGCGAGGGCAAAAGATACTCGTGGCAAGAAAGTTGTCTTGAGGAGGTTCTAGCGCCAATTTGGTGCGAAGAAGAATCCTCAGCTTTCCACAACAAAAGAAAAATAAGCCTTTTGTCAAGCCCAAGGCTACTCACGAGTTTAAGAAGAAAGGCAAAGGAAAGGGCGGTTGCTTTGTGTGCAGTGATTCGCCATTGGGCTAAGGATTGTTCGGATCGCAAGGACAAGCGAAGAAGTCCGCCAACATGGTTATTAGTGACGCTGGAGGAACATCGAGTACGGTAATTATTTACCTACGCTTCTTTCGTTTGTCAATCACCTGAGTGGTGGGTTGACACTGGTGCTAATATTCATGTTTGTGCTGATATTTCCTTGTTTTCATCTTATCAGGTCGGTCGAGGTTGCTCCTTGTTGATGGGGAACGGTTCGCATGCAGCTGTTCATGGTGTTGGTACGGTCGATCTGAAGTTTACTTCGGGAAAGACCGTGCAGTTGAAGAACGTGCAGCATGTCCCCTCCATAAAGAAGAATCTCGTTAGCGGATCTCTACTATGTAGAGATGGTTTTAGGCTTGCTTTTGAGTCCAATAAATGTGTCGTGTCTAAGTATGGAACATTTGTTGGTAAAGGCTATGAGAGCGGAGGTTTGTTCCGTTTTTCTTTGATGGATTCCTGTAATAAAATTGTGAACCATGTGTGTAATGATGATGATGAGTCTAATGTTTGGCATTCACGACTTTGTCATGTTAATTTTGGGTGTATGACGCGCTTAGCTAATATGAGTTTAATCTCGAAATTCACTTTGGTCAAAGGTTCTAAGTGCCATGCGTGTGTTCAATCGAAACAACCTCGCAAGCCTCACAAGGCAGCAAAAGAGGCGAGGAATTTGGCACCGTTAGAACTCATTCATTCTGATTTATGCGAGATGAATGGCGTGTTGACTAAAGGTGGAAAGAAATACTTCATGACGCTTATAGATGATTGCACTAGATTTTGCTACGTGTACTTATTAAAAACAAAAGATGAAGCGTTGGATTACTTTAAGATCTATAAAGCTGAGGTAGAAAACCAACTTGAGAGGAAAATCAAGCGGGTAAGGTCTGATCGTGGGGGAGAGTATTTTTCAAATGAGTTTACTTTATTCTGCGAGGAACATGGAATTATTCATGAGAGGACGCCTCCCTATTCTCCCGAGTCAAACGGGGTTGCCGAAAGAAAGAATCGCACTCTAACTGATTTGGTTAACGCTATGTTAGACACTGCGGGACTTTCTAAGGAATGGTGGGGTGAGGCTATATTGACCGCGTGTCATGTCCTGAATAGAGTTCCTACAAAGAATAAAGAAGTAACACCATTCGAGGAATGGGAAAAGAAGAAGTTGAATCTCTCATACTTGCGCACCTGGGGATGTTTGGCCAAAGTTAACGTGCCAATTGTCAAGAAGCGCAAACTTGGACCAAAAACCGTAGATTGTGTATTTCTTGGTTATGCTATGCACAGCGTGGGTTATAGGTTCTTAATTATAAAAACTGGAGTACCTGACATGCGTGTTGGTACAATCATAGAGTCCAGAGACGCTACATTTTTTGAGAATGAATTTCCTATGAAATGTGATGTACCTAACTCATCTAGCCAAGAACCTATAATTTCCCTTGATTCCTTTGTGCCGACAGAACATGTTGAGGAAACGCCTATGGAAAATCCTGAAGAGGATAACAATGAAGTTACTCGAAAGAGTAAGAGACAGAGGATTGCAAAATCTTTTGGTGATGATTTCATTGTATATCTCGTGGATGACACTCCAAGAACCATGGAAGAGGCATATTCTTCTCCTGACGCTGACTATTGGAAGGAAGCAGTACGGAGTGAGATGGACTCTATTATGTCTAATGGAACTTGGGAGGTCGTTGACCGTCCTTATGGGTGTAAACCTGTAGGATGTAAATGGATTTTCAAGAAAAAGCTTAGGCCTGATGGTACAATTGAAAAGTACAAGGCAAGGCTTGTGGCCAAGGGTTATACCCAGAAAGAAGGCGAGGACTTCTTTGATACTTATTCACATGTTGCCCGACTGACCACAATTCGAGTACTACTTGCCCTGGCTGCCTCTCATGGTTTTCTCGTTCATCAAATGGACGTTAAGACAGCTTTCCTAAATGGAGAGTTGGAGAAGGAGATTTATATGGATCAGCCAGACGGGTTTGTGGTACAAGGTCAAGAAGGAAAGGTGTGCAAGTTGTTAAAGTCTTTGTATGGCCTAAAGCAAGCACCTAAGCAATGGTATGAGAAGTTCGACAAAACTTTGACAATTGCTGGCTTTGTTGTGAATGAAGTTGACAAATGTGTGTACTATCGCTATGGTGGGGGAGAAGGAGTGATCTTGTGCTTGTATGTTGATGACATACTGATTTTTGGGACCAACCTCAATGTGATTGAGGAGGTCAAGGACTTTCTGTCCAAGAATTTTGAGATGAAAGATTTGGGAGTGGCTGATGTGATTCTTAACATTAAGCTACTGAGAGAAGGTGATGGTGGGGTTACACTCGTGCAATCCCACTATGTGGATAAGGTCTTGAGTCGCTTTGGTTATAGTGACTGCAAACCTGCTTCTACTCCTTATGATCCTAGTGTGTTATTGAGGAAAAACCGAAGAATAACAAGGGATCAATTGAGATACTCCCAGATCATTGGCTCATTGATGTATTTAGCTAGTGCTACGAGGCCTGACATCTCGTTTGCTGTGAGCAAGCTAAGTCGGTTTGTTTCAAATCCGGGAGATGATCATTGGCGTGCTCTTGAGAGAGTGATGCGCTATCTAAAGGCAACTGTGAGCTATGGCATTCACTATGCTGGGTACCCAAAGGTACTGGAGGGATATAGTGATTCAAACTGGATCTCTGATGCTGATGAGATAAAAGCCACGAGTGGATATGTGTTCACACTTGGAGGTGGTCTGTTTCTCGAAGTCTTGCAAGCGCACCATCTTAACGAGGTCAACAATGGAAGCAGAACTCACGGCGTTAGATACCGCCACCGTTGAGGCCGAGTGGCCGTGAACTCCTTATGGATCTGCCGGTGGTTGAAAAACCGATACCGCTATTCGATGAACTGTGATAATCGATCGTAATTATCAAGGTGAACAGTTCTAAGGACAACATGAAGTCATCTAGGCATGTTAAGAGGCGGTTGAAGTCCGTCGTAAAGCTGAAAAACTCGGAGTTATAGCATCGACTATGTCCGCACAGCTAAGAATCGCGCACCAATTTACAAAGGGTTTATCACGTAATATGATAGATAGTGCATCGAGTGAGATGGGCCCGAGACCCACATGAGTCATACCACGGTGGTAACTTTGTTCTATGTGATCGGAGATCCCGTGAAGTAGGATGGTGAAACAATCTGTTGGTTGGTCGGGAGGAGAGACCTTTACATGGCTCATTTCTTGGTGATGCGCTTCTCTCCTATTCTGGTATGGCAGGTTGGTTTTACCTTAATGTGATCCAAGTGGCTTTTAAAGCAAGAGATGTCGGCCTACAGGACATCTTAGAAAGAACACACCTATATGAGTTCGATTGCTGGTCACAGTCTATGAGATTTGGGTGATCTCTAGATACTCATGAATAGGCTTGGAGTATGACTTATACGCTCCAACCAGAGGGGATGCTTTAGGCAGCCTAGTACTAGTAAAGGAATTGGGTAAAGCTTATTCGCACAAAACTGTCAATTCAAGGCATAGTCCATTGTTCAGTTGTGGATGAGTGTAACTCCTTTCCTAGGTGGATGTTCAACTTAACAGTCTCCATCGAAACACTGGTATATCAAACAACAGCAGAACTGAGAGCATTTCTCGTGTGCCTTGAAATTTGGTGGGGATTGTTGGAATAATTGGGATTGGCCCATTTTAATTTAGCAATTAATCAAATGAAATTCCTAGGCCCACAACTAATGCTAGGTAGAAAATTGTTTAGTCCCATATGGAGAATTGAATGGGAGTTACACCACTTTAAAAGGTGGAAAGTGGTAACCCCCTTGTGGAATTGGAGAGAGCCAATACACGCGCGTGCTCGCTCGCTCGCTCGCCTCGCCACGCCACGCCGCGCCGCGCGGTGCGGTGCGGTGCGATGCGATGCGATGCGTGTGTGTGTGTGTGTGCGTACGCGCGCAGGCGTGTCGGGTGCGGGCGCGTTTTTCTTTATCTATTCGAAAATCGAAACGACTCGCAGTAACTAGCATTAACGAGTGGCTGGCAGTAACGGTGCAGTTACCAGTGGGTTATGACTGCGGTTACTTCCGAGGTAATGGCTGCAGTTACTCTAGCCTCTTCGTTTTTGCTGTTACCTGCACGGGTAGGCGGGCGATCAAGTTTTTGGGGAGCGTATCGACGTGACTACTCAATCTGCGACGTCTACTTCCTGGTGGTGGATCGTTCGCTGGACTGCACTGCGAACATCTTCCTGCATCAAGCTTCGTCCTGCATCACGCCTCGATTGACTACATCGAATAGGCCATCATGTCGACTGATGGTAACGGCGCCTCCGGTGTCTCCAATACCGGCCCCGCCCGAGGGTATATACTGAAAACTTTTCTGATGTATTTGATTCTGTGCGCTTTGAACATGTTAATAGGTGCTTTTGTTAACTTGTTCGTTAGCGAATATGAATACATCGTTCATAGATCACTCATGCATGTTTATGTCATGTTTTATATGCTGAATTTCTGGATTAAAACATACCGAAAATTGACTAGATGTTCAACAAACTATACTATATCCATATGCACCATACACATGTTCTCACGGTCTACGCCATCTGAGACTCCGACGGCTCTACCGCGCCGCCGGCCTCCACCTCGTCGTCCTCGGCCTCGCCGGACATCTCCTCGAGCGACTTCCCCTTGGACTCCGGCACGAGGAACGTGCAGATGAACCCGAGCAGGTTGCACCCGGCAAGCACGAACAGCGCGTTGCGCACGCCGATCCCCGGCTTGTACCCGGCCTCCGGCTTGTGCGGGTCCTGCGCCGCGTATAGGAACCCGAACGAACCGACGATGGCGCCAGCCTTCCCCGCCGCGGCCGAGATGCCGTGGCACGTCGATCGCAGCCGCGCCGGGAAGATCTCGGCCGGCACGATGAAGGTGGTGCTGTTGGGCCCGAAGTTGGCGAAGAAGAAGGTGAAGGCGTACAAGACGACGAAGCCGATGTGGTTGCCGGACGTCGTCCAGTGGTGGTACGGCACGGCGAGGCCTAGCATGAAGACGGTCATCATGAAGAATCCCATCAGCTGGATGGCAAAGCGGCCGACGATGTCGATGAGGAAGACGGTGAACCAGTAGCCCGGCACGGTGCCGCAGAGCGCGATGAGCGTCTGGGCACGCGAGAGGCGGAAGACCTCGTCGAGCGCGCTCATGGTGCGTGCCTTGGGGATCCAGTTGATGCTGGTGAAGATGTCCTTCTGGAACAGGTTCTGGCTGTAGAAGGCGATGTCGAGGAGGAACCACGTGGTGGCCGTGCCGACGAGGTGGAGGCCGTGGCGGCGCGCGAACTGGCGGGAGAAGAGGCCGAAGTTGTTGCCCCGGGTGACCATCTCCTCCAGCTTCTCCGGCTCCTCCTCGATCTCCGTCTGCAGCACCTTGGACATGTCGGACGCCGCCTGCTTGGCGTTCTTGGCGACGAGGGCGGTGTACCGCGCCGTCTCGGGCATCTTCATCCGCCAGTAGTAGGTCAGCAGCGCCGGCGCAGCGCCAAGCATGAGGATGATGCGCCAAACGTAGTCGGCCGACGGGACCAGCGACGCGGATTTGTTGTCCTGGTATGCCGGGGCCGGGTGCCCGGCCCGGAAGGCTGCGGAGATGATGAGGGTGACAATGCCGCCGGCGAGGATGCCGAAGCCCTGCATGGCGAACACGGCGGCGATGAACGCGCCGCGGGTCTTCTTGTTGGCGTACTCGGACATGATGGTCGCCGACAGCGGGTAGTCGCCGCCGATGCCGAAGCCGAGCCAGAAGCGGAAGAAGCAGAGCGTGGCCATGACGCTGGTTGGGGTGTGGGCGAAGGAGAGCCCCGACGCGAGGGAGCAGATGACCATGAGCAGCAGCGTCATCCCGTAGACGCTCTTGCGACCGAGCTTGTCGCCGAGCCAGCCGAAGAAGAGCTGGCCGGCGAGCGTGCCGCAGAACGACACGCCGTTGACGGCCGCGGCCACGTTGGGCGGCAGCGTGCCGGGGTCGGGCTTGGAGAGGTCGGTGTAGTAGATGCGGCCGAGAAGCTTGGTGACGAGGGAGATGCAGAAGAGGTCGTAGGCGTCGGTGAAGAAGCCCATGCCGGCGACGACGATGGCTGTGAAGTGGTACCACTGCGTCTTGGCCGCGTCCAGCGCGCTCAGCACCTGCAGCTGCTTCTCCTGCCGCGCCATGATTCCGACGCCGACGCCGCCTGCGTGCACAGAGAAGAGAAGACCCTGACAATGCACAACACTAGACGGTGCCGGTTAAGTTGTGGTGCTGTGTCCCGTGCAGAAATGGGGAGGCAGCTGCGGATATAAGTAGGCGCCGGAAACCGAGTAGTGCTCAGCAACCCTTGACGAATATTACTATGATGTCGTGCGGGCGCTCAGCGTGTTTACATCGGTCACCGTGTGCGCGTTGACTAGAGGCCTGCCTTGCGCGTGGGTATATTGCGTTTGTATGACATACGTTCTCTGAGTTTTTAACGCATCGATCTGGTCACCTAAAAGCCTAAACGGTCAGAATTTCATAGAAAGCCATACAATCCCCGATTTTAGGCTAGGATACAGGTTTTTGGTAGGAATTTCATAAAAAACCATACATCTTCTTAAGAATTAATGTATACTTTCCTCCAAAATTTTACGGGTTTTCGCGGTTCCCCCCTATCTTTGTTTCATGTCTGAGAGACCGAAACCATCTCCGAGAATTTGCATGGTTGCTGACAAGGACATCAAGAGAAATACCGTCTGAACGCAGATATCAATAATTATAGCATCCATTGGTGACCGGTAAGAAGTTCAGAACTAACAAGCAAGTTCAGTAAACGCCACAACTTGGGTCTGTTCTTTAATAGTTTTTAAAAATACTTTTTAATTTTTGCTATAGTATCTAACTTTCAAACAAAGTATTTTTTCAAGACGGAGTTTACAAGTTAATTGTAGTATACGTTAAAAGCCTAACATCTGTATCAATCAAAATCGCAAGCGAGTATCTCTCTCCGTAATCTTTATCGTAAACAGTTAAAATTCAAACATTTCAGCTATAAACCACAACCAATCAAATAGACCCATATTCTTCGACTAGTAGCTACATTAACAACTCTTCTGGCTCTTCCTCTCCAAAAATTGCGTGCGCGTGTTCTTTCACACAAACCTACACTAAAAAACAGTGTTTACTGTTTGAAGCTCAAGTTAAACAATTGTGTTAAGCTTACTTAATTTGAGGCTATACGTACCTACCATTGTGACAGGAACAAAGGACGCGTCTTGGTCCTTGTCAGGTAGTAAACAGATTATGGGCTGTTCTTTTTAGCTGGAGTTTATGGCTTTTGGCTGCGGTTTGTGACTTTTGGGCTATTCGTATGAGAGATTATAAAGTAACAGAAATTCACGTGTAATTTTTACCGATATAAATGAAGTCAGTACAGTATATACTATAATTAATCAGTACATTGGTTCCAACGGTTTACAGTGCCTAGGAAAAGGCTACTAACTTGCTACTACAAGAGGTGCCAAATTAAAAATTGATTAATTAATTCCCAACTTGAATTGGATGGTCTATTTGACCTTGTATTGTTTTGGTCAATTTTTTAAGCCAATAAACTACTTTGTACGCTGGCGTGTACATGTGGATGTTGGCGCCTGCACTTCTGCAATTGAAAACCAAGTTTTCTTGCTCGTTTGGTCTGTATCCAGATCATAAAATTGGGCTAGACAGATCTTCTGCACTTAGGATCATTAATTTGATGGTAGTTCCAAATCTTTAATCTCGCCTAAAAGTTTTGTGTAAAAACATATACGGTAGGTAAAAGAAACATTGAGCGTACATAGAGGTTTTTTTTATTACTGGCTACAAATTTTTTCAAAAAACGAACATCATAACAAACGAAACGACTAAACGTAAAACAACAAAGCGCACGACTCCTTAGGGCAGTCCCAATGGGCGTTAATGGTAGTTTCTATCTTCATTAAATGAGAAGCCACCTAAGCAAAAATGCTGACATGGCAGGTCAATAAATGAGGAAAGAGGGAGAAATCAGAGGAAACCGTTTCTTCATCAGGAAACGGCGTCGGCTCTTGAACCGAGAGAGGAAGAAACTGCAAATTCGCCGTTGGGAGGAAACCAGTAGTTTCGATAGATGGGGCCCGCGATGGGTGCTCCTCGTCGCAAGACGCTGCGACGCTGCGCTTCGCCGCCGCCATGCACGCCGCCTCGCCGGCCGCCGAAGCTTCGCCGGCGACGCTGCGCGCTTCCTCGCCATCCGCCCGAGCGCGCGCGCCGCCGAACCGCTCGCCGTCCCTTGCCTCGCCGGCGTCGCCAGGCGCTCGCCGTCCTTGCCTCGCCGGCGTCGCCAGGCGCTCGCCGTCGCCCGCCGCCGCCGCCCGCCCAGCCGCGCGCGCCGTCGTGGCGCTCGCCGTCCCTTGCCTCGCCGGCGTCGCCAGGCGCTCGTCGTCGCCCGGCCGCTCGGGAGCTCGGGAGCTTGCTGCGCCGCCGCAGAGCTTGCCTTTGCCGCCGCGGAGCACGCACGCGCGCGCGCGCCGCCGAGCAGCCGCGGAGCTTCGCTGCGCCGCGCCGCGCGCTGCTGCGGAGCTCGCGCGCCGCCCGCTCGCCCGAAGTCGCGCTCGCCGCCGCGCCGCTCAACGCTGCTCTCCCAGGCCGCTTGCTTGCTTGCTTGCTTTTCTGGATGGATGGGAGGCTTGCTTTCTTGCTTTTGGCTGCGAGGCGGAGTGGATGGATGGGAACAGCTCGCTCGCTGGATACACTGAACCTTTTCTGGTCGGCGTCGTACAATGGTTGGGTTGGATTGGAGTTGGGAGAGAGAAAGAAAAAAGGGCAACATTTATTACGCGAAGACACCAACATTGTGTGAGGTAGTTTCTATAGATGGTTTCTTGCTGACGTGGCTGCTATGGAAACCGTGTGTAGTTTCCAGCATTGGGACTGCCCTTATTTGTCCGTGTTGCGTGGGAATCTCACGCTTGTCGTGCAGCATTTATGAATATGTAGAGTAATCAATCCTACACACGGCACTGGCACTCAAGTTTTTCCATCGCATGAGTCGAGACAACAAGCCGAAGACATTTTATAAGAAAACAAGAATAAAATAGCATCAATCCAACGAGTACTTGGAATATCCTCAGGTATATCTCCTTAAACGGTTGACGAAGACTGCTCCATTCAGATAAAATATATATTTGTCAATTGCGGACTACAATGCAATCATCTGAGTCTACCAATCGTTAGCTGTTGTTTTATTATTGATGGGAATTAATTGGTTACATAATTGACAGGCTAATTGCTAATTGGTACCCAAGTAATTATAGTGGGAATATTGGAACTGCATTTGTCGGCCAACACTTGTATTTGTCTCTTCAATCAATGGAGCATGATTGATATTGGGTTTCTGCTGGATTAGATATTAATTCTCATGTTTTTCTTGAGAACATTAATCTCACCATTCTTTTCCACCGATTTTAATTTTACTTGATCCCTTTGTTACTAATCTACAGTATATATAGGACCGAGAACAGGGGCGAATAGAAGCCTACATAAATACAATTCTTTTTTCAATCTTTTCTTAAGGAGAATTTAAGACTCTTCGCCTCAATAGTGATTAAAAGCTATGTCATGATATAAATATCAGAGCCTACAAATCTCTAGGAAATCTCCAAGAAAGATCAAGCCGAACAAGGTTTCATGTGCCCGACGGTCTGACATCCAACTAAGCAGCGGTCTGACCTCTAGAGAGCGGTTTGAACGCTACTTAGTTAACGGTCTGACATCTCGTTAGAGCAGTCTGACCTCTCCCTCAGCATAAACTGAAAATCAATATGATTTTAAATCCAAAAAATGATGTAACTTTTATTTCATGGCTCCAATTACTTGAAACTTTGCAGACACCGAGCATATGATATTGTGAACCTAACCCAATAAGAAATATAAGAAAAGCTTCCACAGTTTTGATATTTTTTAATCCAAAGGCAAGCTGCACCAAAATCAAGACAAATATGAAAACGGTGATTAAGAGAAGTTCATCAGAGGAATCAAGACAAGATGGCTAAGGATGGTTTCCCACAAATTTTAGCTTCCTCAAATCGCAACAAAACCAACCCAAACTCTCTCAAGATCAAAACCCCTTAAATCACCCTTTTTTGAGTCAAAACTGAGAAAATGTAAGAACTTGCAAAGAAAGATGACTAGATGGATGAGATCTGGTCTTCAAGAGATATCTCAATCACTTACACGTCCTTGGCACAAAGCAATACCAAGAGGGGGGAAAGAACAGAAAAAACCTAGCCAAATCAAGATTTCACTTACACACACATTTCTCAAAGTGCTTACAAAACTCAACCTACTAAGTCATTTGCGATTGATCCACTAAGACATCCTGGCTCACATTGACCTAAACCACTTTTTCTTTGCGTCTCTTCGTGCCACGATTTTATCCAAGGCTCAACCCGATATTTTAGTAAACTCCCAAAATACTCCCCCCTAGAAGCTTCTAGGCACCTTCTCTTAACTCCATCTTTACCTTCACATCAAAGCATATATGCACGCTTTGACATGTAGTCAGTGGTGCCTAATGACTTGCCATCAAGTCTTCATACATTCAGTCTCTACCGGATCGTCTCTACTTGCACCAGTCCAAATCATTTGGCACACCACATGCACCTGGACCGATCTCGTCCTTCCTTACACGCATGCATAGGCTGGAGCACCTGCTCCCACAATCGCCTTGGCTTTGCCATTATCTAAGCCTCCTGCGCCTCTCTCTTGGACCAAGTCTATTTGCTTTCCCACGTACATCTCAGTTGAGGCTACACTGCCTCTAACTCTTGCGCTCATGCGTCCTATCTCCAACGGTGACATCGTTCCTTCCACAAAACTACAAAAAATGCACCAACCTGTACTCCAAGCCTTTCTCTTGGAACTTGTGCATCTTCATGTCGACGAGACTGCTCCCAACCGTCTAGTCTGCCACCTGCAGCACCTGCATGCTTGTTGTGGGCCTTCCTGCTGCCAGTTGCATACACATCTTTCGAACCGTGGAGCTCACCTGAGCCGTTGCACTCCTTTGTGTTGTTTGTATGTCCCCCTGGGATCCGCACTAGTCAGGCTCGTTGCATGGCTCCTCCAAGCTACTCTTCAGACAAATCAATTTACAAGTTTTCAAAGAAATCTTGTACAACTGATTCGGAGATCTCTTCACTTTCATCAACAATCCTTCATTCTTGTCATAGACACGCAAAAATTCATCCTGCACCACCACCTTGCACCCTTCTTCTGTCATTTGCCTGAGGCTAAGTTTGTTACTACACAGGTTTGGTATAAAATAAATCTCAGAGATAAACTTCTAATCGCCATTCTTGTATTGCAACAACATTGAACCATTGCCTTTTATATCCACCGTGGATCCATCACCAAACTTGACTTTGCCCCCCCAAGTCTTCTCATTGAGCTCATGGTACATCGAGCGATCTCCTATCATATGATTACATGCTCCATTATCCAAGTACCGCCAATCAGTGTGATCATAACCGCCTTCCTCCATGCATAGTTTAGGAACTGTGTTCTTCTCATTCAACATCACCATGCCTAGTGTCTCTTCAACACATATGGAAAGAAGTAGTTCTAGCTCCTCACTGGTCATAAATTACAACCACGAGTATTATGACCATGTGAGGCTCTGATATGACCACACTCAACTTCACAACCACTCCAATAGTTTACGACCATGTAGTGTTGGTTACAACCAGTTTTGATGGCTACGACCACTTCGTCGATTACCCTTACGACAACTCCTTTCAATCATACACATACACGTAACTTTAGCTGACGAGAGTTATGACCATGCTTCCACTGCACTGCACGTTCTCGTAATTGAGCTATGACCACTTTAGTTTACGAGCACTAGAGACTTCAACTGTAGACCCCAGCTCCTTCGACCACGTTCACCTCCGCCTATAAGTACTCTCGGTTCTCGATAACTTCGAGTACGCTAAGCACTCGATACCAATGTGCAGCTCCTTTGCACCTCACGCTGCCTTCGAGTATGGTGGCGATGACACGAAAACACAATAGCTTTTCCCGGGAGCCAAAGCATTCTGCTTTTCTCTTCTTTTCTCTCCCTCAACTTCTCGATCACAACCGATCGCTCTTGTTTGCTTCTCCTTCTCCTTCTGTTACAATACCGTGCTACTTCCTAGCTTCTTCCTATCACATCCTATCGCTTCTCCTTGCTTGCTCCCGATTACACAACTAGTTTGTGCCTTATAAAGGGTAGTTACAAGACTCATAAATGGCCTGAACAACCTGACTCGGTTCTACTATGGAACTGACTCGTACATGGCAACACTACGTATCCTACCCAAACTCAATATTTTCTACCAATACAAGATTAATTCCAACACACACCCCCCTTAATCTTGTTTCTCCACCTTGATCATGCCGATCTTCTTTTGCTCCTACATCTGCATCTGTTGCCGTATTGGCATCCGTATCTACCTATTCTTCCTCCACTAGTATTGTGGGTTCCTCTTGTAGCTCTTTTGGTGCGTGAGACAACTTCTGACGGTCACTTCGGACTTTGCTACCACTGCGCTCTGCTATAATCTGTTGCACGTGTACTGAGCCATCTGCCCACTGTGACTCGTAGAGCGCCTATGTCCCGTACCTGCATGTACATGCGGTCCACCTTGACCTCCCGCACTACTGGCTTCTGCCTCTTCTTTTTTACCTGCACTTCTGTGCACCGTTCCTTCCTGGTCGTCACTGCCCTATTGCCCATGCTTGCTCCATCCCGAGTCATGCAAAAAACAACACTTGTTGCACCTTGCACCTGGATCGATCTTCTCCTTCCTTGCATGCATGCATAGGCTAGAGCACCTGCTCCCACAATTGCCTCGGCTTCACCGTTATCTAATCCTGCTCCTCTCTCTTGGACCATGTTTGTCTGCTTTCCCACGTACATCTCAGCTGAGGCTACACTGCCTCTAACTCTTGTGCTCGTGCGTCTTGTCTCCAACGCTAACATCATTCCTTCCACAAACCACAGAAAAATGCACCAATCTGTCCTCTAAGCCTTTCTCTTGGAACTTGTGCATCTGCATGCCGTCATGACTGCTCTCGACCATCCGGGCTGCCACCTGCAGCATGCGTGACCGTGCTGCCTGCATGTATACATGTATACATGTCTCACTCACCCGAGCCACTGCACTCCTCTATGCTGGTTGTATGTCCCCCGAGATCCGTGCGCATCGGGTTCAATGCCTGGCTCCCTGTAGAGACCCGAATATGCAAACCCGGACTCTCCTGTGTACTCTGCACTAGTCCAGGATCACGCTAGTGCACACAGTGTGAACAAAGATAAATATCATCTATATCACGATATTCTAAGGAAAAACCAAATTATATTGATAATCATCAGAGTACGACCTTATGGCCAAGCTTACAATAGACTAGCCCGAAGGGCTTAACAAAAACTAGCAGCGGAAATCCAAAAGAAAGCGCAGCAACCAATCGACACGCCCACAAAGCTATCGAGTGGAGAACGGCCTAATCCGCGAAGACGTCGAAGTACTCTCCTTCTGGAACCTCCTGCTGGTGATACTCCTCCTCCTCAACTGAGCAACAGGGGCATAAAGCCATGAGTACATTGGTACTCAGCAAGCCGTTTGTAACAAATGAATGCAATATAATATGCAAGGCTTACCAATGGAAGGCTAAAAGGTTAATTTGCATAAAACGGCATTTGAAAATACAATAAATAGATTGAAGGCGCATTTGAAGTAAAACAATAATAAACAATAATCAAAGGAATTGAAGTAACCACTTATGAATCTCCCATCCATAAGCTAAACCAACCACTCATGGACCTCCCATCCACAAGTTAAACCAACAGTGAATTAACCATCCACTGTCCTAAATTTTTTAGAAATAACTATACCTCGTGTGAAATCACCGAGCATTGTCCATGACCGAGGACGCGGCTATTCGAATAGTTTTACACTCTGCAGAGGTTGCACAACTGTACCCACACGATGTGATAATCCTCACGTTAAAGATAATCACAACAAAGCCTTTACAATGTTCAATTCCAACCCAATCCCGCCCGCTAGGGTTTCGCATCACACCCCCCCTTGCGCCTCATGGAAATCAGCAACCATGTTCATCCCAGCGAGATTGAAATTGAAACATCCCAAATTAATCAGCCAGGTCTGTCCCATACCAGACATGTGGTTTGCACGGTAAGACTCAGATCAATGGCGCACAAAGTTAAGTCCTTAAGTGTACCCGGGCGAGACTTCCACATCCCACAAAGTGAATCCACACTTCCCCCTTTACTGCACGATCATTCGGCCGAGTGAAAACCAATTTTGTATAACCACCGCCAATGACGCACCAACGTCACGGCACAAATTTTATAACAGTGGCACCAACCACAATTCAATATCTCATTAAGTCAAATTAATTAATCACATGTGATGATGAACCCAATCGATAATAAAAGCATGGCTAAGCACACTAATCGTACCACCCCAATGTGACAAATAACATAGCATCACTAATAAAATTCCCAACCTAACGTGACAATGGCATCAAGGTATTCCAAAATATCAAGGAGGGAAAATAACCAATTGGGACGATAACTACCAATACAAGGGTTTTATAATAAAGTAGCGATGCATGATAATTTAAAGCAAAATAATACATAATAGATTGAAAACTAGGTTCAACATGATTAAAGGACACGACTTGCCTTGGCCTTGCTCAGTTAGGAATTCTTGATCTTCAAATCTTGCTTCAACTCCTTCGAACGCGTGATCTAACGGGAGAGAGAACGAGACGAACAGAAGAAATAAAATTCAAATAAACTCAAAAAATTGCAAAACCAGAACCAAAAGATAGAGCTCAATTTTAGACGAATTTAGGAAGAAGAATCGGGTTGGTCGGAGTTCGGACGAAGGAGAACGAGCCATCTAAAGTTTGCCGGGGCGAGAAAATGCTGGAAATTCACAGATATTACTGTTCATCCGAGAGCAATTCTTTTGGCGACAAGGCTAGCGCTGGCGAGAGGAGGCATGGGAGATGAATCTAACTAGCAACATGGGTTGTTAGGGACCTAAGGCACATATAGGAACTGACGGCACGCCAAACGGAGACCGTTGACGGCACAGGCGGCTACAACGACATGGGTAGGATAGAGGAATAAAATCCGGGCATAGGACATGGAGAAGTAGGGTGAGCACGGGCTAGAACGCGGCTTGGCGAAGCTAGAAAAAATTATCGGCTTGGCCAGAAACCCATCGGAAACGGCGCAATCGACGATTGAACGACGTCGGGAAGGGTAAAGGAAAAACTTAATATCTTGGTGCTCGGTGAACGAAATCTAAAACCACTTGGAGGGTAGCTACCTGAGATGGTTTGGCACGAAGTGACGCGAACGGATTGGTGAAAACATCACCGGGTAGATGGGGGACACGAGATGCCATCGGCGGACATGGCGAGGTTCGGAGGCGAAAATTTGTGGAGGCTTTTCGGGGAAACGGAAGTGAGCACGGCGTAGAACGCGACGAGGCAATACTAGGAAAAATTACGGCAAGGGCTAAAGCTTACCGGAGGCGACGAATCGATGTCGGGAAGCGCTCTTGACCTAGATTGGGGAAAACTCGATTCCGGGAGATTGGCTGCACCAAAATCAAATTAATTTGGCCTGAAGGTAGATGGGACATGGTGGCACAATGTGACGCGAAAGAATCACGAAAAAACTCACCGGATTGCTCGAGACACGACGAGCAAATTCGGGACCGAAAGGCTCGGTGCCGGCGGCGTCCTGGACTTTGAGGGGACTTGGCACGGCTTGGGATGGGTTTAGGGGAGCCAAGGGGTCGTATTTATAGGCTTGGAAGAGGTAGAAACCGACTCCAATCCGCGGATTTCGGTTTAGAGTCCGTTTCAGAAAATTAGAGATAAAAGGCAAACGGATGAACGAAACGGAAAGAGACCAGTTGGGATGGATTCCTTACGTGATTTGGCACAACTTTCCTTTTGGGAAGACATTGAGATAAGGTCCGGATTGAAAGTTATGAAGAGAGAGATAATCGGAAAAAATCTGTACATGGCGAACAGATCGATCGGGCTCGCGCGCTGGAGACGACGCGTGAACAGTACCCTCGGGGGTACTGTTCATTCTCTCTCCTCTTTCTTTTTTTTTTGGAAATTTCAAATTGAGCTCAAACAAACTCCAAAAAATCCCAGAAAATACAGAATAAAATATTTTTGGCAAATATTAATATTTAATTTAATCATATTAAATCTTTTTGATTAATAAAAATTCCAATTAAACTTTAATTAATTTCAGAAAAATCCAAATGGTGAATTTTATTTTAAAAGCTTCAAAAAGGCTCTCAAAATCAGGATGTTACACTCCCCCAGGCTGCTCTTCAAACAAACCAATTTACAAATTTTGCCTTTCATCAATAGTTCATCGTTCTTGTCATAGACACGCAAAAACTCATCCTGCAGCTCCACCCTGCACCCTTCTTCTGTCATTTGCCCGAGACTAAGTATGTTATTACACAGAATTGATATAATATAAATCTCAGATATCAACTTCTGATCGTCGTTCTTGCATTGCAGCAACATCGAACCTTTGCCTTATATTTCCACCGTGGATCCATCACCAAACTTGACTTTGCCCCAAGTCTTATCATCGAGCTCATGGAATATGAAGCGGTCTCCCGTCATATAATTACATGCTCCATTATCCAAGTACCGCCAATCAGTGTGATCATTGCTGCCTTCCTCCGTGCATACTTTAGGAACTACTTCTTCTCATTCAACACCACCATGCCTGGTGTCTCTTCAACACATAAGGAAAGAAGTAGTGCCCGCTCAACATCCTCCTCAGCACGAGTGAGGTTTACCTCCTCATTCTTCTTCTTTGCTTGGGCAATCCGAAGTGTAGTGTATGTACTTCTCACAGTTGAAACACTTTATGAGGTTGTAGCACTCTGACGCGTAGTGCCCATATTCACCACATTCAAAGCACTTAACATATGACTTGTCATGGGATCTTTCACTACCACCTTGCCCCGCCTTGTCTCCATGGCCACCTCTACCACCTCGACCACGCTAGCCGCCTCGCCCATGCCATCGCCCGCGGCTGCTTGATGAGCCACCGCTGTCCCTCGGATCTCCCTTTAATAGCAATGACTGCTGGTTATGGGACTAGGACCCCTACTCGTTACGCAACTGAAACCCCTTCAGTAGCTCCTCATGCACCTTGAGGGATCCGGTGATCTCCTCGATCTTCTTGTCCAGATTAGAGTACATAAGCGTGGTGACGACAGATATGTACTTCTCCAGAAGCACGCACAGATATTTCTTCACCACCATAGATTCATCCATCTTGTTGCCAAAAGAGTTAATCTGATTGTATAGCGAAGTCAGCTTGTCGGTGAACTCATCCACCAACTGCGTCTCTCCCATCTGGAGATTCTCAAACTCACTCCGCAAATTCTAGAGCCACACCTCCTTCACACAATCAGCTCCCTTGTGCATTGTATGAAGCGTCTCCCACGCTTCTCGTGTCGTCTCCTTCCTGATGAGCTAATGCATCATTGAATCTAGTACCGCTTGGAAGATGATGGCCAAAGCCGTCTGGTCCACCTTGTCATCCACCTCCTTGTCCTTCCCTTTTGGATCGACTGCACCCCAGACACCTTGGGCGCGCATGTTCGCCTTCATCTTCATTGCCCACACCGGGTAATTATCGGTCGTTAGGAGAGGATACTGGAGGGAGATTAGCCCATACTGGGCCTTCGCCTTCTCACCCATGATCTTCAGGTATCACCAAGATCAACAGGCTCTAATACTACGATTGGATCCAGACCCTAGCACCCCGCCTGGTCCAACCGGGTTTTACTCTCCGATCCCTAGGTCTTAAATGGGCTACGCACCCTGTGCACCTAAGCCCATAGACTACCTGCATGCAAGCCCCTCAAGCAACAATCTTATAAGTGGTATTGGGCCTTCTCCCCAAAAGACTAGTCCAATGAGTGGAGGCTCCCTCACACATATAAGATGTGTTTTTTTCTTTCCCACAATTCATGTGGGACTATTTTCCAACAATCTCCCCCATACACACACACATGGATTCTGCACATCGTACTCCTGGGAGATGTTAGATACCTAGGCTCTGATACCACTGTTGGAACAACGCCTCACTGGTTGTAAATTACGACCATGAGTATTACAACCACATGAGGCTCTGATACAACCACACTCAACTTCATGACTACTCCAAGTAGTTTACAACCACGCAGTGTTGGTTACGACCACGTGTGATGGCTACGACCACTTGTGCCTATAGTTACGACCACTTCGTCGATTACCTTTACGACCACTCCTTCCTGTTCTACATGTACTCCTAACTTTAGCTGACAAGAGTTACAACCACGCTTCCACTGCACTACACATTCTTGTAACCAAGCTACGACCACTCCAGTTTACGAGCACTAAAGTTTTCAACTACAGACCCCAACTCCTTCAACCATGTCCACCTCCGCCTATGAGTACTCTCGGTTCTCGATAACTTTGAGTACGGTAAGCACTTGATACCAATGCGTAGCTCCTCTGCACCTCACGCTGCCTTCGAGTATAGTGGCGACAACATGAAAACACAATATGCGAACACAATAGGTTTTTGCGGGAGCCAAAGCACTCCACTTTTCTCTTCTTTTCTCTCACTCAACTTCTCAATTAAAACCGATCGCTCTTGCTCACTTCTCCTTCTTCTTCTGTTACAATACTTTGCTACTTCCTAGCTTCTTCCGATCACATCTCCTTGCTTGCTCTTGATTACACGACTAGTTTGTGCCTTATAAAGGGTAGTTACAAGACTCATAAACGAACTCAACCTGACTCGATTTGTTCTACGGAACTAACTCGTACATGGCAAACACTATGTATCCTATCTAAAATCAGTATTTCTTGCCAAAACAAGATTAATTCCAACAAGGGATCTCTTCCCTTGATTCCCCTTCCTGGATCGAAACCTTTCTTCCAACAACAGCGCATCCTGTTGGTGCCGCCTAGCCGAAGTCAACTTTACTAGGTACAACTGGATCCACAAGATGCTTGCTGGAAGAAGCCTCTTGCTTCTCTAGGTCCGTGTCTGCGCTAGTGTGATTGTTAAGTAATTTCACCGACTTTGTTTGTTCTTTAAGTTCTACATGACTTAGCTTAGAAGTAGGAGTCACTCTGCATGTAGTTTCGCTTCTGATTGCATACTACATTTAGCACGTTTCTCTATTTTCAATGGAGCGATTCTTTTGGATCATAGAGAGGTCCTGAGAAAGAATCGGCCACCTCTTGCATGTAACTAATCCATGTTATTTGCCAGAAATAAATGGAATGCAAAACCAAAAAGCTGTTGTTGTTGCGAGCAGCACAAACGAGCATCTGTATTCTCTCTGAAACTCTGAACTTCCATCTATTCTGAACTTTGTTGATTGACATTGCTCATCGTCTGACACTATTTAGAGTTGGGGAAGTTCAAAACTGAGCCGATTGTTTCTATCAATTTGTATCAAAGTGGTTCTCCTTTGATCCTGAGGCAATGGTGCGTGGAGCAAGGTCTGTGTCTCCTGCCCCAGCAAGGAGTTCCGGCGGCAGTGGTTGCTGGATCGAGGGCGCTGGCAGCAATGATGTTTTTCGTGTGATGGTCGTCGGTAGAGGTGGCGGCCAGGATCTGATGGCGCAGACGACACCAAGGGAGATCGGGGCGTCACTGAGATATCCAATGCTCACGCTTACGAACTACAACGACTAAGCATTGCTCATGTATGTGAATTTGCAGGCTTAGGGAGTCTGGGATGTTGTGTCTGTTTTGTAACCCTTGTTATCCTGAGGTGTAATTGCAGTGATATATATAAATGAACTTGCGTCCTGCGGGATTAAGTTGCGGCAAAACCTTGACTTCCTTTGTTTTTCATGGTATCAGAGCCAAGTTTCCACCTATGTCGCTCATCCCCTCCACCAAATCATCCTCCGTCATGTCTTCCATCCCTCACACCTCACTAGCAGTTCCACCTGCTCCAGCCTTCAATCACGTCATCATCGTGAAACTCAACAGGGATAATTACCTATTGTGGAAGGCACAGCTTGTGCCATATCTTCGTAGTCAAGGGTTGCTTGAATATGTAGATGGATCTGGTACTGCTCCGCCGCCTACTGTCACGAAGACTACTGAAGGGCAAGAGGTTCAGGTCTCAAACCCTGAATACCTTTCCTAGTTTCAGCGTGACCAAGCAGTACTCAGTGCCATTCTTTCCTCTCTTTCGGAGGATGTCCTGTCGCATGTTCTCTTCAATACCATGGCAGCTGAGGCATGGCAAGCCCTAGAACTCATGTTTGGGTCCATGTCCAGAGCATGGATTGTTCAAGTCCGTATGCAATTAGCAACTCTACACAAGAACAACATGACAGTTGTTGACTACTTCACGAAGATGAAGGCCCGGGCGGATATCATGTCATCAATTGGTAATCCACTTCGGGAGGAGGAGATTATCTCCTATTTGTTGGAAGGTCTTGGAAGTGAGTATGATGCTCTGGTTACATCTGTCACGATGCGGCCTGAGCAGATGTTGCTAAGTGAGGTGTATGCACATCTCATCAATTTTGAGCTATGACTGCAGAATGCAAATCAGTCTATCCAGATTGAGTCTTCTGCCAATAGTGTCACTAAAAGCCATAATGATCACGGAGTGAATTCACAATAGCAGTATCATTGGAATCGATCACAACATCATCATCAATCCCAGAAGAAGAGCTAGCGTCCACGCTCGTCATCAAGCTATGGGAGTAATCAGCCTCGGGTGATCTGCCAAGTGTGTGGCAAGGCAGGACATGATGCTCTGCGGTGTTTTCAAAGGTTCAACCACTCATATCAAGCAGAAGAAAGAAGTGCATCTATAGTAACTACCACATATCCGGTTAATCCTAACTGGTATGTAGATACCGGTGCCATGGACCATCTGACAAGTGAGCCTGATCGTCTTTCAGTGCGAGAGCACTATAAAGGGGTAGACCAAGTACAAGTTGCCAACGGTACAGGTTTGATGATTTCTCATACTGGTCATTCTGTTATTCCTGGTTCATCTCGCCCTCTTGCTCTCAAAAATATTCTGCATGTTCCTAGAATTAGCAAGAATCTTTTGTCTGCTCATAAACTCTACGTTGACAACAATGCTTACCTAGAGTTCCATCCAAATTTCTTTTGTATTATGGACCAGGCAACGGGGAAGATCATACTTAGAGGCCAGTGTGAGAAGGGACTCTATCCTCTTCATCATGTGCAAGCTCCCTGTCGTTGTCAGTCCTTGATCACAGAGAAACTGTCCTCTGACCTTTGGCACAAGAGGCTTGGTCATCCGTCTTCAGCAATAGTTGCAGCCATTCTCAAGTCAAATAAAGTTCCTTGTCATCCTAATAAACAAGAAGTTGTGTGTGATGCTTGTCAACTAGCTAAAATACATTAGTTTCCTTATAATTTGTCTAGTCGCGTTACTGTTGCTCCTTTATATCTTGTTCACTCAGATGTATGGGGTCCTGCCCAAACATCAGTTAATGGTTTCAAATACTATGTTCGTTTTGTGGATGATTTCAGCAAATTCTCTTGGATCTATCTTTTGAAGTTTAAATCTGATGTTGAGAAAGCTTTCATCTAGTTTCAAACCCATGTTGAAAGGCTGCTCAATACCAAAATTCGCTCAATTCAAACTAATTGGGAAGGAGAGTATCAGAAACTACATCAATTTTTCTTGAAACTTGGCATTGCACATCGGGTGTCATGCCCTCATACGCACCAACAAAATGGGGTTGCAGAACGAAAACATCGCCATATTGTAGAGACTGGACTGGCCCTTCTAGCTCATTCATCCATGCCCATCCGTTTTTGGGATGATGCATTTCTTGCTGCAACCTATCTCATCAATCGCATGCCTAGTCGGGTTCTTAATAATTTCTCTCCTCTTACACTTGTCTTCAAGACTGATTTTGATTTCTCAATGCTCAGAGTCTTTGGCTGTGCTTGTTGGCCAAATTTGAGACCTTACAATTCTATGAAACTTGATTTTCGGTCTAAGTTGTGTATCTTTGTTGGCTATAGTACTTTTCACAAAGGATACAAATGCTTTCATAGAGAAACTAGTCGAGTCTATATCTCACGTGATGTTGTGTTTGATGAGAATAGATTTCCCTTTTCTGACCATTGTGCTAGTTCAGCCAAAGACACTGATGTCTCTGCATATCTACCCTTGCTTACACCTATTGTGTCATTTTCATCTAATGAACCGGGTAGTAACAATGATCAGTTGAGAGGTTCTAGTATATCTGATATTAATGAAGATAACTTACCATCAGTTTCTGAGCCTCAACGTGCATATTTTAGTACGAGCTCTGGAGAGTCACCAGCTGAGTTAGCTGCATATGAAGAGAATACACTTGCAACTACTTCTGATGATATATCTGCTGAAGAAATTATACCATTAGAGCCAGACCAAACTTAGCGGATGAGAACTCGGCTTCAAAATAATGTCAGGGTACCTAAAAGATACACAGACGGCACAGTACCTTACCCAAGTGGTGGTAGGAAGGCGTTTCCTGTAGAACCCAAGACTAGTTATCAAGCTCTTGCCAATCCAAAATGGAAGGCAGCCATGGATGCTAAGTTTCAAGCTCTGCAGAAAAATAGTACATGGCATCTAGTTCCTGCACAACATGGAATGAATGTCATTGGGTGCAAGTGGGTGTTCAAAGTAAAACATAAGCCAGATGGATCTGTAGATCGATATAAAGCACACTTGGTTGCAAAGGGTTTCAAGCAGCGTTATGGCATTGACTACATGGACACTTTCAGTCTTGTCGTCAAGCCAGCTACAGTTCGTCTTGTGTTGTCAATAGTTGTCTCCCGTGGATGGACTCTTCGGCAAGTGGATGTTAACAATGCCTCTTTACACGGTGAGCTCCAAGAAGAATTATTCATGTGCCAACCATCCGGATATGAAGATACTGCCTATCCTTCTCAGTACGCAAGCTGGAAAAGGCGTTATATGGCTTGAAACAGGCACCTCGTGCCTGGTATTTCAAGCTTAGTATGAAACTTCAAGAACATGGTTTTGTATCTTCGAAGGCCGACACATATATGTTTGTGTACAATCGAGATGGTATAAATGCCTACATTCTTGTCTTTGGATGACATTATCATTGCCAGCTCTTCATCACAACTAGTTTCATCTCTTGTCTAGAAGATTTTAGCAGAATTTGCACTCAAAGATATGGGGGAGCTGTCATATTTCTTGGGAATTGAGGCATCATGGAAATCAGGTGACCTTATACTAACACAGAAAATATATTGCTAATCTGTTTAATAGAATTGGGATGCAAAATTGCAAACCGATCTCCACTCCAATGCAGACTTCAGAGAAACTTGCCAAAGATTGCGGCGAATTACTGTTAGAGTCTGAAGGTATTGAGTATCACAGTACAGTCGGTGCATTGCAATATTTGACAATTACAAGACCTGATATAGCCTACTTAGTTAACAAGGTATGCCAATACTTGCATGCACCTACAAATGTTCATTGGACTGCAGAAAAACGTATTTTGCGGTATCTCAAAGCCACAACAACAATGGGGCTGAGAATTCAGAAGGAGAGCTCTTTACTGCTTAGCGCATTTTCAGATGCGGACTGGGCCGGTTGCTCGGATGACAGGAGGTCGACGAGTGGGCATGTAGTGTGTCTTGGATCACACTTGATGTCATGGTGCTCTAGAAAACAGCAAACTGTGTCAAGGTCGAGTACCGAGGCAGAGTATAAGGCACTGGCGAATGCAACTGCAGAGTTGATCTGGTTTCAGTCACTACTCAAAAAACTTGGGATTTATCAGGCTAGACCACCACGATTGTGGTGTGACAACCTTGGTGCCACTTATCTAACAGCCAACCTATAAGAATTCAGAGAAGTTTTGTAATGGCTCAACTCAACGATCATCTCTAGATCGTATTCTCTTTATATTACCAGAATGGTTACAACCTTGCCGATAAGAGCAGTAACTACACTGAACGTGCGTGATCCTACTATTCCGCATAACCCAACAAGCCGCATAACGCGGGCATTATCTGTAATGACAATACAGAGGCGACAATATGAGTATACTCCTTGTCAGCCTGTACACGCACAACAGAATACACCGTATAACAGAATACACCATTACAACACTGAATTTTAACAGCCTCTCTCAATCTCAACCTCGATTTACCAGATTGAGATTGTTGCAGATAAAGTTGTACGGTGCTTTTGACAATGCTTTGGTGAAAATATCAGCGATTTGATCTTTGGACGAAATGAAGCGAACTTGCAGCGCCTTCCTGGCAACTTGTTCTCGAACAAAATGGAAATCAACCTCAATATGCTTTGTGCGAGCATGAAACACTGTGTTTGAGGTTAAGTAGGTCGCTCCAAGATTGTCGCACCAGAGAATCGGTGCATCCCGCTGAAAAACACCTAGTTCCTTAAGTAATGTTTGAATCCAAATCAATTCGGCTGTTGCATTTGCAATAGCTTTATACTCCGATTCTGTACTCGATCTGGACACTGTTGATTATTTTCTAGAGCTCCAAGACACCAGATTTGGTCCCAGCATGACTGCAAAAGTCTTCGGTTAGCTGTTGTATCAACTTGTTGGTTGCAGCTGATGAAGAACTCACAATAATTATGTCGTCAACGTAGATTAACACGTACATTGTCAAATCACTTGCCCTCAGTATAAATAACGAAGTGTCAGACTGTGAAGTAATAAAACCCAGGCTTTGAAGCTTCAGTGTCAGCCGAGAGTGCCAAGCGCGGGGGGATTGTTTCAGACCATAAAGCGCCTTATTTAGCTTGCAAATGTAATTTGATGGTGCACTTAGCTTTCATAACCAAGAGGTTGACGCATGAAGACTTCCTCTTGGAGATAGCCATGTAAAAAGGCATTTTGTATATCAATTTGTCTCAGATTCGACCCCTTTGACACTGCAAGCGAAAGTATAACTCTGATGGTTGTTGGCTTAATCACTGGGCTGTATGTTTCCAGATAATCGACACCAAATCTCTGCTTAAATCCCTTGGCTACCAAACGGGCTTTATACCGATCAATAGAGCCATCCGACTTTCTTTTGATTTTGAAAACCGATCTACTATCAATTAGGTTAATTCCCTTCTTAGGTGGAACCAAAGTCCAAGTCTGGTTCTTGAGTAGTGCCGAATATTCTGTGTCCATTGCTTGTCTCCATTCCTTGTGTTTGGTTGCTTTAGCAAAGGAGCTCGGTTCTACTTTGGGCACTGCCTGACGGTGAATAGTAGCTTCAGCAGCATACCGAATTGTCCCGTCTTTGAACTCTTTGGGCTTGACTATGTTGTCCTTCAATCTGGTGCGCATAGGATGACAAGGCTGCTCCACCGGAAACAGTTCAGGTTCTGCTGCAGAAGTCCTTGGTTGAATCTGATCTGTTTCTTCTTGAAAACCTACAAATTCGAGAGTGCCTACACCCTGATCATCAACAATAGTATGAGTAGGTCCATGACCAATAGGAGATTCACTTGTTGCAGAGTTGCTAGGAGGGCTATTTGAAGGAGTGTTTGTCTGTGAAGAAGAGCATGTTGTCGAATTTATGTCAGTTAAGAACTGTTCTGAGTAGTTTGTGACAGACGGAAGAAAAGTTGGTTGACAGGCAGTTTGTTTAGGAGATCTAGGCTGGTTAGATGAAGACTCAAAAGGAAACACATTTTCGTCGAACACCACATCCCATGAAATGTAAATTCTTCCTGTTTGCCGATCCAAACACTTATACCCCTTATGATTTACACTGTAGCCCACGAATACACATTGTTTGGATCTAAAGCTAAGTTTTCTTGAATTATAGGCTCTCAAATTTGGCCAGCAAGCACAGCCATAAACCTTAAGGTATTTGTAGTCTGGGTGTACGCCAAGGAGCCAGAAAATGGGAGTGTCATTGTTTATTACCCGACTTGGCAATCTATTGATCAGAAAACAAGATGATTGAAATGCTTCATCCCAAAAACGGATGGGCATGTGTGATTGGGCTAGGAGGGAAATACCAGTTTCCATAATGTGCCTATGTTTCCTCTCGACAAGCTCGTTTTGCTGATGAGTATGTGGACTTGAAATGTGGTGTTTTATTCCTATTTTGTCAAAGAATTTGTTCAGCCTGTGATATTCACCTCCCCAGTCTGATTGAACTTTGAGAATCTTTCTACCTAGAAGCCTTTCAACATGACATTGAAATTGCATGAAAACAGGTTCCACATCAGGCTTTTTCTTAAGAAAGTATATCCAAGTGAATCTGCTGTAATTGTCAACAAAACTAACATAATAGCTGTAGCTGTTTACAGAAGTTTGAGCCGATCCCCAGACATCAGTGTGAACTAGCTCTAACGGACTTGTTGTGGAATGAACAAATGAATAAAAGGGTAATTGTGAGCTTTGCCTTGCTGACATGCATCACAAATGGCAAACTCTTTATTGGAAAGTACAGAGATGTTGTTTTTAGCTAGAACTTGACGAACAATAGCAGAAGTTGGATGTCCCAGCCGGCGATGCCAGAGATCTTCAGAATGTCTGGCCGTAAAGAAGGCTCAGATGGAACGATTATTTGGGAATTGGTAGAGTCCATTTGCGCAGCTTCCTCTAAGTAGAGTGGTCTTCGTTGTTTGATCCTTAACAAGGAAATGAGTAGGATGAAATTCAACATAAACATTGTTATTTGAAACAAGTTGTGAATAGAGAGGAGATGCCGATTTATATGTGGAACGTGTAGAACATTTTTCAGGACTAAAGGATAATCTTTAGTAGCAACAAATGAATCTCCAACATGGGCAATAGACAAACCTGTAGCATTAGCGACTTGGACCCGATCATTGCCGGTGTAGCGCTCTTTCATCGTCAGTCGCTCGAGATCGTGAGTAACATGGTCGATGGCGCCGGTGTCTGCATACTAGTTGCTATCAATGGCATAACTGTTGGTGACGGCGGCAGCTGCAGCAACTCGGGCATCATTGGCGACAAAGTTCTGGTCGAAGCGGTGATAACAGCGTGAGGCATCATGGTTGTCGCGGTAGCAGATCTGACATGATGTCTTCTGTCCACCTTGATTGTTGCTGCCTTGATTTGAATTCTTGGGGGCACCACGGCCTCCTAGATTGCGCCAATTTCCATTGCCGCGGCCCCGACCACGACTGCTACCGCCGTTACGGCCCTGCATTCTGCTCACCTGATTCACCTGGATATTGGTGTTGTTGTGCTCTAGTCTTAGTTCATAACTGAGCATATGCGCGTAGACATCGTTGACGGTGACGACGTTGGCTCGAGTGGTGAGGCTGGTGACGAGGGGATCGTATTCGGATCCCAAACTGCGCAGCATGTAGGAGATTAGTTCATCATCTTCGAGTCACTTGCCAATGGCTGCGAGTGTGTCAGCAAGTCCCTTGACTTTGCGGAAGTACTCACTGACGGATTGATCTCTCTTTTGAATCGTCGCAAGTTGCATTCTGACCTGCATGATTTGTGCACGAGAATTGGCAGCAAAAGACCTCTCAATGGCACACCATACCTCGCGGGCGGTGGTACAGCCGACGACTTGTGCAAGTACACCTTCTGTGAGTGACGAGAGGATGGCGCTCATGACGAGCTGGTCCTGCTGGTACCAGCTGATGTATTGCGGATTGGCGACAGTAATGGCTATACCGTCAGTACCGCTCTGCGAGATCGTTCTTGCTGGTTGCGCATTGGTGCCGTCGATATACCCCATGAGCCTTTGACTCCTCAAGTAGGGGAAAAGCTGCGCCGTCCACAGGAGATAATTGTCTCCTGATAGCTTGACAGTGATCATCTGGTTGAAGGCCGGAGCAGTGACAAGTCCGGCCTGAGTTGAGGCGCCGGCTGTGAGAGCTCCAACACTGGTGATGTCCTGGAGATCGCCAGTTCCAGTGCCAGACATGATCACAGGCTAGAGTTGAAGATTGATGTGGTATGGATCGTGGCTCTGATACCATATAAGAATTCAGAGAAGTTTTGTAATGGCTCAACTCAACGATCATCTCTAGATCGTATTCTCTTTATATTACCAGAATGGTTACAACCTTGCCGAGAAGAGCGGCAACTACACTGAACGTGCGTGATCCTATTGATCCGCATAACCCAACAAGCCGCATAATGCGGACATTATCTGTAACAACAATACACAGGCGACAATATGAGTATACTCCTTGTCAGCCTGTACACACACAACAGAACACACCGTATAATAGAATACACCGTTACAACACTGAATTTTAACACAACCCAGTTTTTCATGCAAGAACCAAGCACATTGAAGTAAATTTCCATTTTGTTAGAGAACGGGTTGCAGCAAAAATGCTTGATGTTTAGTTCATTTCATCAGCTGATCAACTGGTTGATGTTTTTACCAAGCTGCTGCAGCGTGTGCCTTTTGAACGTCTTCAGAGCAATCTCAACCTTGTTGATATCGACTGAGATTGATGGGAGCTGTTAAACAATCTGATGGTTTGGGATATCTGCGAGATATCTGAAGCCAGGAGTTAGAGATAAACTCAGAGTTTAGATAGCAGATAATGCTGCTCAGCAGATAAGCTGCTCCCTGTGTATTGTAGCTCATCTGACAATAGGCTGATAACAACCCGGTAGAGATAAGATACGGGTTGTTGTGTTTGTATAGCAATACTCTATATATAAATGAACTTGCATCCTGCGGGATTAAGTTGCGGCAAAACCTTGACTTACTTTGTTTTTCAATTATAGTCCTAAATTGTCTGTAAGGGCATATATATCAAAGAATGGGCACTCTGCAGTGGCATTTCTGGACGAAAATTTTTGCATTGGTATATCTCAAAACCGAAAACTTTAGAGTGGCATATATCTAAATATTGAGAGAGAAAGTCTGGCTTTAGGTTTGATAGTAAAATGAAGACAGAAATTCGACTTACTTCTAAGAAAAAAGTAAGTCATGTGATAAGTAAAACCACCTAAAAACACACACGTGCCAGTGTTCCATCCTCCAAGAATTAGTATCCCCAAATGAAGGGCCAAATCCTTAACAAAGTTTACATAATTGAACACACATTTTCCTGCGTCTTAACGTAACATGCACATGTACCATGTGTATTTCAAAACAAAACACGATCGTGACTTACATCGACAAAATCTACACTACGTGACTATACCCATATGCACCATACACATGTGTTCTCACGGTCTACGCCATCTGAGACTCCGACGGCTGTACCGCGCCGCCGGCCTCCACCTCGTCATCCTCGGCCTCGCCGGACATCTCCTCGAGCGACTTCCCCTTGGACTCCGGCACGAGGAACGTGCAGATGAACCCGAGCAGGTTGCACCCGGCAAGCACGAACAGCGCGTTGCGCACGCCGATCCCCGGCTTGTACCCGGCCTCCGGCTTGTGCGGGTCCTGCGCCGCGTACAGGAACCCGAACGATCCGACGATGGCGCCAGCCTTCCCCGCCGCGGCCGAGATGCCGTGGCACGTCGACCGCAGCCGCGCCGGGAAGATCTCGGCCGGCACGATGAAGGTGGTGCTGTTGGGCCCGAAGTTGGCGAAGAAGAAGGTGAAGGCGTACATGACGACGAAGCCGATGTGGTTGCCGGACGTCGTCCAGTGGTGGTACGGCACGGCGAGGCCTAGCATGAAGACGGTCATCATGAAGAATCCCATCAGCTGGATGGCAAAGCGGCCGACGATGTCGATGAGGAAGACAGTGAACCAGTAGCCCGGCACGGTGCCGCAGAGCGCGATGAGCGTCTGGGCACGCGAGAGGCGGAAGACCTCGTCGAGCGCGCTCATGGTGCGTGCCTTGGGGATCCAGTTGATGCTGGTGAAGATGTCCTTCTGGAACAGGTTCTGGCTGTAGAAGGCGATGTCGAGGAGAAACCACGTGGTGGCCGTGCCGACGAGGTGGAGGCCGTGGCGGCGCGCGAACTGGCGGGAGAAGAGGCCGAAGTTGTTGCCCCGGGTGACCATCTCCTCCAGCTTCTCCGGCTCCTCCTCGATTTCCGTCTGCAGCACCTTGGACATGTCGGACGCCGCCTGCTTGGCGTTCTTGGCGACGAGGGCGGTGTACCGCGCCGTCTCTGGCATCTTCATCCGCCAGTAGTAGGTCAGCAGCGCCGGCGCGGCGCCGAGCATGAGGATGATGCGCCAAACGTAGTCGGCCGCCGGGACCAGTGACGCGGACTTGTTGTCCTGGTACGCCGGGGCCGGGTGCCCGGCCCGGAAGGCGGCGGAGATGATGAGGGTGACAATGCCGCCGGCGAGGATGCCGAAGCCCTGCATGGCGAACACGGCGGCGATGAACGCGCCGCGGGTCTTCTTGTTGGCGTACTCGGACATGATGGTTGCCGACAGCGGGTAGTCGCCGCCGATGCCGAAGCCGAGCCAGAAGCGGAAGAAGCAGAGCGTGGCCATGACGCTGGTCGGGGTGTGGGCAAAGGAGAGCCCCGAAGCGAGGGAGCAGATGACCATGAGCAGCAGCGTCATCCCGTAGACGCTCTTGCGGCCGAGCTTGTCGCCGAGCCAGCCGAAGAAGAGCTGGCCGGCGAGCGTGCCGCAGAACGCCACGCCGTTGACGGCCGCGGCCACGTTGGGCGGCAGCGTGCCGGGGTCGGGCTTGGAGAGGTCGGTGTAGTAGATGCGACCGAGAAGCTTGGTGACGAGGGAGATGCAGAAGAGGTCGTAGGCGTCGGTGAAGAAGCCCATGCCGGCGACGACGATGGCTGTGAAATGGTACCACTGCGTCTTGGCCGCGTCCAGCGCGCTCAGCACCTGCAGCTGCTTCTCCTGCCGCGCCATGATTCCGACGCCGACGCCGCCTGCGTGCACAGAGAAGAGAAGACCCTGACAATGCACAAGCACTAGACGGTGCCGGTTGGGATGTCGTGCTGTGCCCCTTGCAGAAATGGGGAGACAGCTGCGGGTATAAGCAGGCGCCGGAAACCGAGTAGTGCTCAGCGACTATGATTTCTTGCGGGGGCTCAGCGTGTTTAGATCTGTCAACGTGTGCGCTGACTAAAGCCCGGCCTTAACGCATGATCTGGTCACCTAAACGGTCAGAATTTCATACAAAGCCATACAATCCTCGATTTAGGCTAGGATACAGGTTTTCGGTAGGAATTTTACGGGTTCTTTTTCGCGGTTCCCCCCTGTCTTTGTTTCATGTCTGAGAGACCGAAACCATCTCCGAGAATTTGCACGGTTGCTGACAAGGACATCAAGAGAAATACCGTCTGAATGCAGAAATACATAATTATAGCCTCCATTGATGACCGGTAAGAAGTTCAGAATTGACAAGCAAGTTCAGTGAACGCCTCAACATATATTCAACAAGTAGCTACATTAACAATTCTTCTGGCTCTTCCTCCAAAAATTGCGTGCGCATTCTTTCACACAAACCTACACTAAAAAACCGTGTTTAATGTTTGAAGCTCAAGTTAAACAATTGTGTTAGGCTAACTTAATTTGAGGCTATACGTACCCGCCAGGGATTCTCTGACGTAGCTTGTAGCCGAAGCTACGTCAGGGGTGACTTTGGCCCAAATCTGGCCGTTCATCTCTGGATAAACGGTGCAGATTATTTGTACCTTTATTTTTTTGTTTTTGATTTTTTGATTTTAGTTTTTTTTATTTTCATCTTTTTATAATTAAAAAAGATGAAAATTAAAAAACTAAAAATCAAAAACTAAAAAATAAAGGTACAAATAATCTGGACCGTTCATCTAGAGATGAACGGCCAGATCTGGCTAAGTCACCGCCTGACGTGGCTTCGGCTACGTCAGAGAATACTCGCCGGTACGTACCTACCATTGTGACAGGAACAAATGACGCGTCTTGGTCCTTGTCAAGTAGTAAACGGATTATTTTGACCCTGGAGGTTGTGACGTGTTACGTTGGACCAAAGGGCAGAAATGCATGCCTAAACAATGGAAGATTTTTGTTAGCTAAGAAAAAGAGTACAGACATTTTGGTAGTAGTTTTCAAGGTGTGAGAAAATAACCCCTTAGACTTTGTTTGGAATGCAATAATTTTAGGAAACCGGAAAAACTCATGCATTCCAAAACAGGTCCTTGTTTGCTAGTATGTGTGCACCCATTGCAGCTGCCGGCTTGTCGGCCATGTACATATGGTACCAACGGTCTACAGTGCTCTAGGAGAAGACTAGTAACCTGCTACCACAAGAGGTGCCAAATTAAAAATTCATGAATTAATTCCCAACTTGAATTGGATGGTCTATTTGACCTTGTATTGTTTTGGCAAATTTTTTAATCCAATAAACTACTCTGTACGCTGGCGTGTACATGTGGATGTTGGCGCCTGCACTTCTGCAATTGAAAAAACAAGTTTTCTTGCTCGTTTGGTCTGTATCCAGATCATAAAATTGGGCTAGACAAATCTGCGTTCAGTGGATCATTAATTTGATGGTAGTTCCAAAATTTTAATCTCGCCTAAAAGTTTTGTGTAAAAAGTAAATACATATACGGTAGGTAAAAGAAATATTGAGAGTACATAGAGGGGTTTTTTTATTACTGGCTATAATTTTTTTCAAAAAACAAAGATCAAAACAAACGAAACGGCTAAACGTAAACAAAAGCCTTGTATAACAACAGAGCGCACGAATCCTTATTTGTCCGCGGTGCGTGGGAATCTCACGCTTGTCGTGCAGCATTTATGAATATGTAGAGTAACTTCGTGTCAATCCTACACGCGGCACTGGCACACTAGTTTTTCCATCGCATGAGTCGAGACAACAAGCGGAAGACATTTTATAAGAAAACAACAAGAATAAAATAGCGTCAATCCAACGAGTACTTGGAATATCCTCAGGTATATCTCCTTAAACGGTTGACGAAGACTGCTCCATTCAGATAAAAATGCGGGAGTGTCTATACAACATTCAACTGTTTTTAGGACAAAAATAGTTAGATTTTGAGCTGTTAGATGGAGATCTAACGTTCTAGATCAATTTTTTTGGAGGGGGTTATTTTTTATAGGGGGCTTGTATGGGTGGATCCGTTGGATGGAGATCTAACGCCCCAGATCAATCTGATTGCTTTTGTTCTAAAAAACAGTCGAATATTGTATAGTAGAACTCTAAAAATATATGTCAATTGCGGACTACAATGCAATCATCTGAGTCTACCAATCGTTTGCTGTGGTTTTATTATTGATGTGAATTAATCGGTTAGATAATCCACAGGCTAATTGCTAATTGGTACCCAAGTAATTATAGTGGGAATATTGGAACTGCATTTGTCGGCCAACACTGGTATTTGTCTCTTCAATCAATGGAGCATGATTGATGCTGGGTTTCTGCTGGATTAGCTATTCATTCTCATGTTTTTCTTGCGAACATTAATCTTACCATTCTTTTCCACCGATTTTAATTTTACTCGGTCTCTTTGTTACTGATCTACAGTATATATGGACCGAGAACGGGGCGAATAGGAGCCTACATAAATACAATTCTTTTTCAAATCTTTTTTTAGGAGAATTCAATACTCTTCGCTTCAATAGTGATTAAAAGTTATGTCATGATGTAAATATCAGAGCCTACAAATATCCAAGAAATCTCTGAAAAAAATTAAGACAAACAAGGTTTTATGTGCCCGGACGGTCTGACATCCAACTAAGCGGCGGTCTAACCTCTAGGGAGCAGTTTGAACGCTACTTAGTTGGTGATCTGACATCTCGTTAGAGCAATCTGACCTCTCTCTCAGCATAAACTAAAAATCAACACGATTTTAAATCAAAAAATAAACATAACTTTTATTCCATGGCTCCAAATTACTTGAAACTTTACAAACACCTAGCATATGATATTGTGAACCTAACCCAACAAAAAATGTGAGAAAAGCTTCCAAAGATTTGATATTTTTTAATCCAAAGGCAAGCTGCACTAAAATCAGGCCAAATATGATAACGGTGATTAAGAGAAGCTCCTGGGAGAAATCAAGACAAGATAGCTAAGGATGGTTTCCCACAAATCTTAGCATCCTAAATCACAACAAAACCAATTCAAACGCTCTCAAGATCAAAACCCCCTAAATCACACTTTCATGAGTCAAAACTGGGCAAATGTAAGAACTTGCAAAGGAAGGTGTCTAGATAGATGGGATATGGTCTTCAAGAGATATTTCAATCACTTGCACGTCCTTGGCACAAACCAATACCAAGAGGGGAGAAAGAACAGAAAAAACCAAGCCAAATCAAGATTTCACTTACACACATTTCTCAAAGTGCTTACAAAACTCATCCTGCTAAGTTATTTGCGATTGATCCACTTAGCCATCCTAGCTCACATTGACCTAAACCATTTCTTTTTTGCACATCTTCACACCACGGTTTTATCTAAGGCTCAATCCAGTATTTTGGTAAAGTTCCAAAATACCCCAGCGAAGTTTTGGGCACCTTCTCTTAACTTCGTCTTTACCTTCATATCAAAGCATCTCTGCATACTTTGACACGTAACCTATGGTGTTTAATAACTTAACATCAAGTCTTCATGCATTTGGTCTCTATAGGATCGCCTCTACTTGCACCAGCCCAAATCATTTGGCACACCACATGCACCAACTCGTCTTTTCATGATCCTTATTTTTCATGTGCTTCCCACTTGAGCCATGTAGCCTCACCCAATCTTACCCGATCGCACAGATCTTAGCTCTCCCATCTAGTCCCAGTCATTTATCGTTGACCACTAACGTTCTCCAAGCTACCTGCACATCCAAAGACCAAGCAACCATCTGAAGTACAAGTTCCATACACTTAACTCATGTTAGTCAAAGCAATGCACATTGCAACACAACACACATAACCAACCAATGGCTCCTATGTCGTGCACACACTTAAATCACTCAAGACCACCTCTCACTGTTCTCTGGCCTAGCAACCGGTCTGACCGCTCCCCCATGGCAGTCAGACCGCCAACCAATGAGTGGTTTGACCGACCCAAACCAACTTAAAACCTTTCCGGTAACAGGACAGTAGTGTGACCAAATATTCAACACCGATCATACCACCCAACACAACTCCAGTTTGACTACCAACCAACGGATGATCTAACCACACATGCCCAACTCCAAAACACACTTTCTACTAAATAGCAACCGGTTACCACAGCAACCGGTTACCACAGCCCGGTGACACCGCAACTACCGGTCTGACCACACCCCATGTGCCAACCATACCGCTCGAACCTGAACTAACAAGTCCGGTCCGACCACCAACCAACAGTCGTCATGACCTCACAAGCCTAGTGGTCTAACTAGTCCTGCATATCAATTAGACCAATTACACTGACAATAACCAGAAACTTGCAACTCTCGTTAAACACCAAACTCAACCTCGACAAAAACCACACCATGGTTAAATACTCATCACACATCATGAGGGTGACCTCCACATGGTCTCATAATCTCCCTTTTGATGAGTATATTGATAAACACTAAAACGGCAACAATTTGAGTTTGTTGTTGAGAAAGAAAAGCAAGAAGGTTGTAAGGCCACACATGGTCCATTTAAAAGAGAAATAAGAGCACATGACCATGTTGGTAAAATATGGAATGGAGCTAACACCAAGAAAGAATAAGTTTTCCATAAAAGCTCTAACCCACATCTAAAATATCACAAAAGCACAATCTTGCTCATAGTCCAAAGAAAAGAGCAATTACTCACTATGACCACTTTTATTACAAGAGAAAGAACCAAAAATACAAAAGAGAGAAAATGAAGTGCAATACAACACCCTCTAACTCAAATATCTCATTTTGGCATTTGTAGGTTCCAATAAGTGAATTTTGCAGTGTTATAACACAAAAATGCATATTCTCCCCCCAGTTTATGCCATTTTCCTCTAATTGCTGCAAATTATGCCATTTCACAAATGTTCTACCCCTTTTGACAACATAGACATTAAGGGATAAATCTCTCCCATAAATTATGCATGACACCATGTGGAGCTAACAAGGCATAACAGAGAGCATGTATGCATGTATGAAAGTGCAATAGCCTAAACAGCTTTGAAGATTATCCAAAGTGGGGTTAAACGACTTGTAAAATGGCAAGCAGACATTGCCACATAGCCATATCAAATATGTAAAGCTATCAAGGTCATCTCTAGACATATATAATCAAGTTAAGGGAGATAGCACAAAATGAAACATTCAAGTGTATCACAAGTTATGCAAAGCTTAAACATTAGCTAGTTCAACTTAACGTATCCATGTAGAAGCCATGCCATATTAAAAAGTCCAAATGAGGTCAAGAAACTAGAATTGAATATCTAGTGTGCTACAAGTTCATAAATGAACCATTTTGCTCAAACATCATTGCACATTAGCAAATTAACATTATACACTTTTAAAATTGGCATAGAGCACATTTAGCCTATTATACTTGAATTTGGATAAAAAAAATGAGATGTGATCTCAAGCCTTTGTCGATCACCCCTAGGATTACACTGAAGAAAATGATCTTGGTTATCCAAACTCTCCTCAAATTCATGCCAAGTGCAATGACAAGATATCTCATAGAAGAGGATTGATGAGATCACATTTTGAGAAAAGCATACATATAATTCACCTTGAGCGCAAAATTAAAAGAGCACGAGTTACTCTGGGTTTGTAAGCTATACCTAACCCAAGCCATAAAAAGCCTAGGAGAAATAACTCTATGATTCAAGACAGAACTAGCATAGCTTAAACTAAATCTCAACTGTTTCAAGATCTAACAAGGTTTTTCGAGATGGCATATATCATACAAGGATCACTAGAGAAGCAACTAGCCAGATCCAACAATTTGCAATTATTAGTGCATGTTGCCTTTAGAGTTCAGCTAGCAAAGCAATGGCAAAGCTATATATGTAAAGGTATAACAAAGCTAGCTCAACAGTGAACAAAGCATGGCTATGAGCAAAGACAATCAGGCATGACATCGCATATGAGTAATAATCAATGTCCACATCTAAATGATCATATCTTACAATGCAATGTGATGCAAAATGATGCAAAGAGGGAAGCAAAGAGAGCAACTCCCCATAACACAAGAAGATACCACTTGCAGGATTGAAAAGGATAAAACTCCCCTAAACATAAGCTGCAAGAAGAAACAAATGAAAGCACTTTGTAAGACAAAATACGACTCATAGGAACAAACCTACAAAAGTCACGCCCCGAACTCTCTCTTCACAAGAAAGGACTAGAAGGACTAAAAGAAGGGAGAGCTAGACTTTATCCTCCACATGGTCTCTAGGAAAGGGACAACTCATAGCTAAGGAGCGAATCACCAACACTAACTATCCCAACTATATATGCTAGTGACTAGTGAAGCAAGCTCAACTTAGACTGGAGAAAGAAAGAAAGAGTAGCCTAGAAGACCCAAAATGTGCCTAAGAAGGACTCATGCAAGAAGTGAACCTAACCTCAACTCGATCAACTCTGCCACTAAAAAGCCCCAAATGATATGCAATCAAGTATCATGCATACATGTAAAACGCACAAACAAAACCTGTATCATACCACTTGGTGACAAAATGTAGTCAAAGGAGTAGTAGCTGACTTGGGTTGCATCCCAAAAGTGATAGCCGTCACGAGATGCAAGAATGAGGAATGAGACCCAAAAAGCTAAAATGATGCACTACATGGTATCTTTCTTACTTGTAAAGCCTACATCAATAGGACAGAAGACATTTGTGCCTCGAAATTAGGGTAAGTGAGAAATGATATACAAATCCAAGCCTATAACACATGACGAGCAGGAATACTAGCATATAATATAAAGCGAGAGTCACTTGAGGTAGGCATTCAATAGTTCAAAGATCATATAAACATAAGCAATAATTCAGAGCATGAACATGAATAGATAAGGTATGGCAATGACTAAATCATGAACACTACATGCTAGGGAGATGTGACAAGATCCATGTATCCATATGTAGGACCGAACAGGCAACAGACGGGGGTGAATGATGCCTTCAAATCCTCCCCAAGTATTCACTTAACCCTTTCTTTGATAGTTACAAAACTATAAAGATTAGAGTTAAAATCCCACTTGAAAACCAAAGAGACGGGACGAACAGAGCAGGAAAAGCAAAGTGGTCGAAATCTGACAATGTGGTTGAAACTTACAACGTGGTCATAAGTTTTGACAACGTGGTCGACCGCTGAAAAAGTGGTCGTAAATCTAACTACTCAACAGAAGTACAACGTGGTCGAAAATTGACTATCAAACGAATATTACCATAGTCAAAAACTGACCGTTCGTTGGAAATCAGCCTTGTCAGAAGTTCAACGAGGTTGGAAATCGACTACCGAACAGAAGTCATTGTAGTCGATAACCACCGAGACCAAAACCAACGCGATCAAAAATGAGTACAGCTAGAACCTGATGTAGTGGTGGACAACGTGATTGAATGCCAACCAATGGTCGAACAATCAACATTGTCATAACCAGTAAGCACCGTGGTGTAACCAACATAGTTGTAAGCCAACGAGTGCTCCAACAACCAACGTGGTCGAAACCAGTCGGCAACGTGGTCATAAGCCAATGAGATGGTTGAACAACCAACGTGGTCGAAAGCAGACTGCAACTCAAAAGATCAACATGGTCGTAACCAACGCAGTGGTAAACCAACAAGTGGTCAAACAACCAACGAGGTCGAAGGCCAATGAATGATTTGCAACCAGCGTGATCAATTTAGCTCAAAAACCAACCAGAGAAAAGGAGGACCCGTGAATGGTCGGGAACGCCATGAGCTAAGAAAAATAAAATCGGTCGGAAGAATGAATGTGCTCAATACCGGTGCAAGTCAAAACCAACATAGTCATAAAACGGATCGACATTCCAGACAGTGGCTGCACTAACTACTGACTGCTTCAGTTCAGATTCAACAGACGAATATCAAGAAACAAAAGCTCTGAACGTGGTCGTGCGTCAACATAGTGCGATGCACCCGAAAGACTGAACAAAGTTGAAATCATCGCAGCCCTGTTTGAAACTCAACCACAGTCGAAACCAACATGATCGTAAAACCGATCGAGTTTCAAACAGCAAATAGTGCCGCTGACTGAATCAGTTCAAAATGAAAACCGAAGAACACGCAGCGATCAGAAGAGTGAATGTAGTCGAAAAGTAAAGTGTTGCGGTGGGAGTCTTGACCATGGTTGAAAAACTGGTAGCAGTCATAACTTTCATAGAAGAACAGAGGAAGACCAGTAAAGCGAACGACCGCAAGATCCAGATTCCAAATAACTTTTGATTCAAAGGTCAATTGGCCATAAAACTTTGTACACAACAAGATTAAGGTCTCAAGAGGTTGTTCTATTCTTTAATTGAAAATTTTGCAACCATATTGAGAGCTTTGTGAGATTTCACCGAGCGCACACAAGAACCAAAACTGAGAAATCAAAATGACAATCAGACCATGCCCGTGGAATAGAATAGCCAAGATGGCTTTGAGAATGATTCCATAACACCCAACAAGTCACATCATCAACAAGACAAGCAAGCACTACTTCTCAGATCAAGAAAGGAAAGAAACAACCAAAGAACAGCAGAACAAGAACGAACAGAGGAAGAACCAAATCGAAGCCAACTCAATCAAATAAAAACTACACAAGCAGTAGATGGAAACTTGATGTATTGCTCTGATGATTGGTTTCACAGCCACTCCCCTTAGGAGGACCAAACTCTAACTCTAGAGCCGACACCCACTCTCTAACCTAACACACATGGAGGGAGGAAGAGCTAGCTACCACTAGACCTACTCACGGTCTGCCTCAAGTCTCAACTAACTCTTACCTCCTTTCTCCTTTTTATAGGCTCACAAACGAACCCTAAACCTAACGAATCCAACCATTAGTCCAAACAGAGGATAACCCATTAACCCACCTAACACCGGGTTTTACTCATGCACGCTTCTCAAAGCAGCTTACATGTGGCCCCAATGACTTGTCTTCAAGCCTCTCACGCGTCCAGATCCCACCGAACCATGCTCGTTTGCAAATGACCCAAGTCACTTGGCGCACCACGTGCTTCTTCTCGTACATGACGGCACCCGGCACCCGACATCCTTGACTGTTTGGACCTCGACTCCTCCCTAAGTCTAGTCCTAGTTCACCTCACCGTTGCCCGTCATGTGCACCTTCGATAGCTCTCGCTCCGATTCATCATTGTCCCGGCTTGCAACCACCTTACCAGTCTCGATCATCTTCAGCATCTCCCTGACCGTTTTGGACCTCAACACCTCCCTGTGCCTAGTCCCGATCCTCCTATGCCTCACCATGACCTAGCTCCGAAGTCTTGCAACTAACACCAACAAGCAAACCATCACATAGCACCACACGATACACAAAGATCATCAATTTGCATAATCAAAAAGTATTTCAGTGAACCATCTCAGCAAACCCACTGGTCTAAACAGACTTACGATTACTCTGATGCATAAGACATGAGGTACTCGAAGCCCATGAAGTTCTACCAGCAGTCTATGATCACTCAGCAAGTCATTACAACCATTGCATAGGTCGCTATGACCAAGAAACAAATGCTACGACCATCATTCATAGCGGCTACGACTTTCCCAACCTGGTCGCTAGGACTTATGACTATCGATCACAGCCAGGCAGAGCTATGACTAACAATCACAACCAGGCAAAGCTATGACTATCGATCACGACCAGGCAGAGCTACGACTATCCTCTGCCGACCACCAAGTTGCAAAAGCCTCTGCGACCACCAAGTCATAAAAGCCTCTAGGACTACCAAGTCATAAAAGTCGCTGCGACCACCAAGTCATAAAAGCCTCTGAGACCACCAAGTCGTAAAAGCCTCTGAGACCACCAAGTCGTAAAAGTCTCTGCGACTACCAAGTCGTAAAAGCTTCTGCGACTACCAAGTCATAAACAGTGACAGCTCTAGAATTCACACAGAAGCACTCGCAGGCCACAAAGTTGAAGTCGTAGAGCTTGCCAACCACCAAGACGAATGAACAGAAGTCGTAGAGCGTACAACAGAGGTCGTAAAGGGCAAACTTCTGCACAAACCTTAAAAACCAAACTCAACCACTACACAAACTCTAATCCAAAGGTCAATTACTCATCACAACCATGGGGTGACCTCCACATGGTCTCACACCATAGTACACAATAATGCATATGAAAATTTAAGCATAAGGCATGACATACGAAGCATCATTGATAATACATGCTAACATGGATATCAAGTAACTATATGGATGCATGGAGTAAGACCCTAGCAAGAGCATGATAATAGACATGTCACAACAACACATGCTCATGATGACAAGTCAAAGCTCATACATCTATATAAATCATGATTAATAATCTAGCATATGCACATATAAGCATAGATACTTGGAGCATTCCAAAGGATATATCATGAATAAATCATGCTACCCAAATAGGATAAAGCTCAAGATATCTATAATCTGTAAGGCATAAGGGAAAGCAATCATATAACACGTCTTATGATAAATCAAGAGTAATACATACTAGTGATGATATGACAAACTCATGTATCCACCAACAATACAGTGCAACATCATGTAAGTAAAAAAAACATGACATAGAATGAATCATGAAAATACATGGTACAAGGATATGAAGTAAACATACGGATACATAGAGCAATATACTAGTAAGAGCATAATAAAAGATGTTTTGAGAATAACACATGCTCATGGGAATAAAACAAAACTTATACATTCACAAATCATGAACAATTAGCTATCGCATGGATATACAAGCAACATACTCACAAAAGCACGACAATGAGTATAACAAAAGTAATATATCCCAATATGGTACAGATTATCATGAATGCAAAGACATGAGGGTATAATATAGCTCATAATATAGGTGAAAACGCCATACATGAAATCACATGACTCTTGGAGACCATCAAAGAGTATGGAGAATCATCAAATGTCCCAATCACGTGATGACACAAAAGATCGGAACTCATCAAGCACTTGTTCTCCAATCCACGTCTTGGTATCTACACATGAGAGGAACAAGGTGCCCAAATCTTGAATCTCAAAGGGTTAGTGAGCAAATACTTTGATGCGGATATAAACATGCTTAACATTTTTTAGTTAAATATATTATTTGACTGGAAGGAATTATTAAGCCGCATTAAATATTATCAAATGAACTCTAATTTAATTGGGTCTTTAATTATTATATTTGGAGATACAGAGCTACTACTATATTATGTATTTATATGCAGACTCATATTTGTTCTGTACAAACCTAAAGTGAAGATGTGTTTAGAAGGTCTCATCAATACTAGTGTATCGTTCATCACTTCAACTGTACAAGATGACGAGGACATTCCAATTCGACCGATTACACAAGCACGAGCTAAACAAATTAATCAACAGTTGAATTCACTTCTAATTGAATCTGGTTTTAATTTACGAGAGAACTAGATATTACCTCAGGCAAATGTTGTGTGTATGATTAGGTTTGAACGATGTAAAGCTTTTGGAATTGAAAACATGGAGGCGAAGCTAACGGAGAAAAAGTACATGGAGCTAAGCAAGGGAAGACACGTTCGAATCCTCATTGCCACGTCAGATCGACCACAAGAACAACCGAACTCACAAAGATGCTCCAGACATTTAAACGATTTCAACTGGTATCAAAAACTATCTTCGAATCAGTCTGATCGACCTCAGATGTGTTTAGGACCGTCTGATCCACATCGGGCGCTCGCAAGACCTTCGGAATGTTCGGACCAGTCCGAATGGTTTCAACTGTCTGAACTGCCCGATTAGCGTTGGACGCTCAGATGCTTCAGAGACGTTTGCACTGCTCCGAGCGATCATGCTGTCCATTCTTCAACGAACCGTCTGATCGCCTTGGAAATGTTCGGGCCACTCCAATGAGTTGTACCATCTGATCTTCAGTGGACCACCCAATCGCCTTGGAGACGTTTGGACCGCTCCGAACGTTCGTTCATTCCACGACGTTCGATCGATTTTGGATGGTCGATAGCGACGGTGACGTTCAGACTGCACTGAACATTAACCCTTCTGCGTCGTTCGATCAACTTTGGACGGTCGATATTGATGGTAACATTCGGAACAGGCTGAACGATCCTACCGTTGGATTGGCAGGAGACGCTTGCAGCCGTTCGATTGACTTGGAGGTGTTCAAAACTGTATGACCGTATCTCTGACCGTATACCTGGTATATAAAGGCAATAACTTTCACATACGAGGTCCAAGTGAGGTGATCTTGGATTCGTTCGAAAGCTTATTTCAAGGGCTACGTAATGGAGGAGGATTTATCTTCAAAAGCATCATGAAATTTTATTTTTATTTCCTTTTTTTGAGAGTCCAAGTCTAAAATATTTAGGAATTGTGTTGCAGACCTTGCGGCCTCCCAAGGGTTATATAAGCTTTGTAATATGTAACTTTTTGACATACCACGATTGAATCTATTATTTTCAAGAGAGAGTTGTATGCTTATTCTTCCTAGAGTTTGCCATCTGATTGCATCCTAGAGGAGAATTGGGCATTTCTCTACATCGTTGTTCTTGTGATTCCTTGTGATTCTCAAGAGCTGCAACGCGTCTACTTTGTGGTCAAGTAGATGGAATCACGAGCATGTGGTTGGGCAAATTCTTTTGTCGTAGGTTGTTGTTCTGACAATGGTTGGCACTATTGATTCGTTAGATTGCACGGATCCAAGTTATCATTATCGATTTTACATTGCGAGGATCGGGCACCCCGTATCATCTTGGTATCAGAGCACAGTTGACATGGCAGGATTATTTACCCTAGCTTTTAGATCAATTTCTTACTGTTTATTACCTAGAGTCCACAAAACCAAAAATTGCCACAAAAAATTTCAAACCCTAGTTTTTGCATCTGTTATTCTCGTGAGTTTTGTTAAGTTTTCGTCCATTATAAGGTTTGTTTAGGTGCTGATCATTGTGTTTCCTTCATGTCGCTTAATCGTTGTGTCATTTCTGTTATTTCATTTGACAACAGTAATCACAATGAGCTTCGCTCACAATATTTTCTTTCATCTTTGAGACTAGCTATTGATATTGCATCAAGGGTTGCTCTTGGTAGTAATCACACTTATTGAAATCTGACTTTTTGCACCAAGAAGGCAGTCGACGTACAGAAAGAGCCACGAGTTAAACAAAAAATACATGTACAGAAAAAGAAGTGAAAAAAGGGAGAGAAAGAACTTTGTGGCTAAAGTCTATGTAAAAAATATCAGATTGTGTGATCAGATCCTTTTTGAGCAATCTTGTGCCCTTATATCCTTACTATTGCAATTGGCTAGCGTCTCTCTTAGTACTTGGTGCAAAATGAGCTATCTATTCCTCAAATACCAGATTACCTCTATTTAGCTCATTCCTTTGTTTGTATTGAGTCACAGTGATCTTTGCGTGTGCGTTCATATACTTCACTTAAATCTTTTGGATCAGCACTCAAGCAAAATATTCTAGCTTGGATTATTACTTAATTTTACAATATCCAGGATTTCAGATTGCATAGGTAAACACTGTCCATCCAAGCTCCACAAACAAGCCATTATTATAATAGTGCTTGTGCAATTGAATTCTTTTGATCTATCACCTTTTGTTGTCTACCATCACCAAAGTGTGTATAGCTCTTCAATTCTATTAAGAATGCATAAGAACTTTGGTGGGTAAGAGAATTTGAGGTTGAGTGAATTTCACAAATAAAATCTTCCACATCCACATACATAGCTTTCCTTGTTGTTTGCACTAACAATGGCAGGAGATTCAATATTTCATTCCATATGGTGCAACTCTCGATACTTATATTTTCCATTATATGGAAGTACAAATCTAGAGAAATATCTTGAATGGGTGGAACAACTTGAATGTGATATCAAATTTCAGAAGTAGTCCGATGCCAAGAAAGTCACACAAGCCACCATGGAGTTTGAAAATTATGCATGCACGTGGTGGAAGTGATATCCTAAGAAGCAATATGTCACTACTTGGAAAGAATTAAAGGAGTTCATGAGAAAGGAGTTTGTGCCATATCAGTATGAGCTTGAGTTACTACATTATATGAAGAGCATTCACCAAGGATGTCGATCTATCCAATCCTATTATCATGAGTTGCATTATGCTATGTATCGTGCCAACATCACGGAGGTATGTGCGATGAGAGCTTACTTCAAAAGAGGATTGAATTTTGAGATCGATGCTCATGTTTATTTGAAATATGATGGTAGTATGTAGAATCTTGTGAATTATGCTATAAAGAAGGAGAAGAGAATTATGGAAAGGCGTACACCATAGTTTAACTTACATCCACACTTCAGTTCATATGCCTTCCTTAGTACGTCACATGAGAAGATGACCAAGCGTGGGACTTTCCCTCCGGTCAAGGTATCATGTAGTACTGCCCCATTGCTATATGAGGAGATTGTGGTTGATGTTAATTGTGCCATTGCTGACCCACGACCTATAGAAGATGATATGCTTCAAAACCTATGTGAGGATGAGAGCCACATAGCCAAATTGAGTGAGAGTGATAAAAACAGTGAGTTGTGTGATTCCACCGTATATGAGGTTGAGAGCATCCAAATTGAAAGTGAGAGAAATATACAAAAAGAAAAGAGACAAGTAGATGGTAGAAAAAGTGAGATTATTTTTATACTAATGGCTTACTCTCTACTTCTAGTGTTGTTTTTCACCTTGTACAGGTTGACATTAAAGAAGCGGAGTTGAATGATCAACAACCGGTAACACCGGAGATAAACGATGAGAACATAACCACAGTTGAAGATGAAGTATTTGCTGCCCTGTGGATACATCATGATGATTTTATAACTATAGCACCTAAACCGTCTAAGGAGAACAATAAAGGTAACAATATTAGTGTTGAATTTAATTATGAAACAATGAGTAATTGTGAGAACTCAGGTGTGTAAATAGAAATTCCATGTTCTAAATTTGATATGTTTAATTTACATAATGTGAAACTAATTACTCATAAGAAAGTTCTTACTAAAATATGTCCTAATGATTCTTTATACTATGTCATGTTAATGACCCTAAAGAGCTATCTAGTGTGGTTGAGAACCTTGCTGAAATTTCATGTTTAATATCACTAGTTAGTAATTATACCTACACATATAAGTTCAATTTGTTAGAGATTATGGTGCAATTGACAATTTCTATGTTTATCAAATATGCATTACATGTGATAGGATTATTGAATTGAAATTGCATGTTTTAGATAAACAATCGTTTGTGCCATGTCATAATCACAATGAGATGAGTATCAACAATAATGCTTGTTGTTTAAAAAGATTTTATAAGTCTACTTATTCATCCTTTGATGTACAATCATGTACAAGTAATCAGAGTAGCGCGATTGAAGCATGAAGGCACTTAAAATTTTCTTCCCCATATTTGAACAACTTGATCGGGTTTTGCCCTTTGATATCTTGTCTATGTCCTTAGAAAAGTCAAGGATGACTTTTTCTCATGGGAGGGAGAATGATATGAATGACAGTATTGCAATGCATACATCTTATGGTAACTATTGTACTAAATGGTATGTGCAAAATAATAAAAATGACACAATAATTGATTTATACATATACCATATATGTGTGTTATTCTTTTTGTTTATTACAAAATAATAAGAATGACACAATATTTGATTCATACATATACCATATATATGTGTAATTATTTTTATTTACTACACCTTTATATGTGCATAACGTGCTAAACATGAGAAGTGTGGATGATAAATATATCTACCACGCATACATGTTGTATTTTTTATTTAGTACAATTTCAGGCTATTAAAAACCAAGGATGGCTTTTCTTGAAGAAAGGGAAGATGATGCGGATACAGACATGCTTAATGTTTTTCAGTTAAATATATTATTTGACTGGAAGGAATTATTGAGCTGTATTAAATATTATCAGGTGAACTCTATTTAATTGGGCCTTTAATTACTATATTTGAAGATACAGAGCTACCACTATGTTATGTATTTGTATGTAGACCCATACTCGTTCTGTACAAACCTAAAGTGCAGATGTGTTTAGAAGGTCTCATCGATACTAGTGCATCGTTCATCACTTCAACTGTCCAAGATGATGAGAACATTCCAATTGGACCGACTACACAAGCATGAGCTAAACAAATTAATCAATAGGTGAATTCGCTCCTAATTGAATTTAGTTCTAATTTACGAGAGAACTGGATATTACCTCATGCAAATATTGTGTGCATGCTCAGGTTTGAACAATGTGAAGCTTTTGAAATTGAAAACATGGAGGCGAAACTAACGAAGAAGAAGTACATGGAGCCAAGCAAGGGAATACATGTTCAAATCATTACCACGTCAGATTGACCACAAGAACAATCAAACTCACAAAGATGCTCCGAACATTCAATTTCAACTGGTATCAATAACTACCTTCGGATCAGTCTGATTGACCTCAAATGTGTTCAAGACCGTCCGATCCACATTGGGCACTCGCAAGACGTTCGGAACATTCAGACCAGTCCAAATGGTTTCGATTGTCCGAACCATCTGATCAGCGTTGGACACTTGGATACTTCAGAGATGTTCGGGCCACTCCAAACGATCGCTTCGTCCGATCTTCAACGGACCGTCCGGTCGCCTTAGAAACATTCGGGCCACTCCAATGAGTCGTACTGTCCGATCTTCAATGGACCGTCCGATCACCTTTGAAACATTCGGACCACTCTGAACGTTTGTTCACTCCATGATGTTCGATCAGTTTTGGATGGTCGATAGCGATGGTGGCATTCGGACCGCTCTGAACGTTTGCCCTTCTGCATCATTCGATCAACTTTGGATGGTCGATATTGATGGTTTGGATGGTCAATATTGATGGTAATATTTGGACCAGGCCGAAAGATCTCACTGTTGGATTGGCTGGAGATGCTTGCAACCGTTCAATTGACTTGGAGGTGTTCAGAACAGTATGACCGTATCTCTGACAATATACCTCGCGTATAAAGGCAATAACTTTCACATATGAGGTCCAATTGAGGTGATCTTGGATTTATTGGAAAGCTTATTTCAAATGCTACGTAATGAAGGAGAATTTATCTACAAAAGTGTCATAGAGTTTAATTTTTGTTTCCTTTTTGTGAGAGCCCGAGTCTAAAACATGAAGGAATTGTGTAGGAGACCTTGTGGCCTCCTAAGGGTTATATAAGCCTTGTAATACGTAACTTTTTGACAGACCACAATTGAATCTATTATTTTCAAGAGAGAGCTATACACTTGTTTTTCCTAGAGTTTGCCATCTGATTGCATCCTAGAGGGGAATTAGGCGTTTCTGTACGTCGTTGTTCTTATGATTCCTTGTGATTCTCAGGAACTGCGACGCATCTGCTTTGTGGTTGGGTAGATGGGATCACGAGCGTGTGGTTGGGCGAATTCTTTTGACGTAGGTTGTATTCTAACAGTGGTTGACGCCATCGGTTTGTCAGGTTACACGGATCCAAGTTATCATTATCGATCCTACGTTGTGAAAATCGGGCACTCCGCATCATACTTGGGAATCCAAAACTTGGACACATAACCACTAGAAAAGTTTGAACCATTTTGTAGGTTAGGATGATGCACACAAAGGTTTATGCATGAAGATCCTAAAACATCCTTTCAAGTCTTGCCATGAGTAGACAACTCAATGAGGAAAATGAGAGCCATATCGAGAAAAGTGGCAATGTCCTTGCTTGAAAGCATTAAAGAAACTCACAAATCCTCATAGTAGGTATGCACCTCTGTAGGGAAATGAGGTACACCTCTTGAAAATGGTGAAAATCCTCCCTCGAGGCAGCTCATAGACTAAGACAACAGCCATGAAAACCGAGTCTATGACACTGTCCAAAACCCCTAAAAATGGATCAAAGAAACTATCAATAAAGCAAGTCCTCATGCTAGAATCTGGAGTATTGATGTCATGAGAAATACAATGACCACTCGGAGACTTAGAAGCATAGGATCAATGCATCTTTTTGGCACGCCGGTAACAGAAATCCATAATATAGCTATCTTTCTTATAAAATGAGCAATAGTGTAAAGGTCTACTAAAAGACACGGTCCAAGAGGATGAAGCACCATTGTCGCTCAAAGGAGAAGTCACGTGGAACACACTTGAAGAACCAACAATACTGCTCAACCTCATGTCAGCACTAGGTGCACACATGAGCTAGAGAAGCAACGATGTCTTTAGAAGTCCCTTGGACAACATCGGAAGAGTCACAAGAAGCATCACTAGACAAGAAAGAATGATCCAAAGCAATAGAATGATTGCAAAGAAGCTAGAGAAATCTTTACAATATCAACCTCAGAGTGGAAGCAAATGCAAGAGTAACATCACCTGGTGCTCATATCACCGCATACTCTCTTCAAAGAGTCAATTTTATTTTTCAGCGCAATGCCAGATGTGCAAGACATCAATGTTGCTTCCTTAGTATGCATACAATGCAAAGCATCAATTTTATTTTTTTAAGCTAGCACAATTTACACAAGCGGACTTTTACTATCTTAGATGTATTTAGAACAGTTAGGTTCACTTTCTCACATTTGTCTAGCAAAGTCCTATTCAAAGTATTTAGCTTAATTGTCAACTTAGCACAATTATTACAAGAAGCTAGGCTATCATCAAGCAATTTCTTAGTGGCTATGCAAGTATCACAAGGGCTAAATCTTTGCTCACTAATATCTACCCTAACATTATCTAATTGCTCAACATGTGTGGCATAACTCAATTTCAACTGTTCATTTTCAGCAAGCATGCCAGAATAAGAATTACAATCATTTGTAACCATAGATCTAAGATTGCTCATTTCTAATTTAGAACTATCAAGACCAATCACTAGGAAATCATGGGCAGTCCTAAGTTTATCATTTTTCATCATGTAAAGCAATACAAGAAACACATGGCATAGAAGCATTGGATTTCAACAAGTCATTTTTCAGATTTTAAGCATGCAAGAGAAGTTGTTAAATTATCATTATCCACATGCAAGGATTCACATGACTCACAAAGCATTGGAGATCTCAACCAAGTAATTTCATCAAGCATATTATTCCTATCTTTCTCTAGGTGTCTCACTTCTAACCTAAGAGCAAACAACTTTGAGATGAGTTTCTTCTTGCTCATCTTGTGTAGCTTGACTATAAGATCATCCTTAGAGAGCTTATCATGATGATCCTCAACTTGAACTCTACTCATGCTATTTTGTTCCTTCTCCTCCTTGGACTTTAAGAGATTCTTATCCCTAAAACTAGGACAATCGAAAGTAAAGTCTACACCACAAATGTCACACTTGACATTCCTAGCATTAGCCAACAATTTTAACTTAAATTCAAGCCGTTTTTTTCATAATAGATATCATCGGCAAAACCTCCACAATGAGATGCAAAGAGCAACTCACAAAACCTCATACTAGCCACCATGCTCAAGGATCGATGAAGATCACAAAAGAGCAAACCTAGCTCTGGTACCAATTGTAGGATCGAGAACATCAACTAGAGGGGGTGAATAAGAGCCTACGCAATACAATTCTTTTTGAAATCTTTTCCTAAGAAGAATTCAAGATTCTTCACTTCAACAGTGATTAAAATCTAGGTCAAGATGTGAATATCAGAGCCTACAAATCTCTGAGAAAAATCAAGCCAAATAAGGTTTTATGTGCTCAGGTGGTCTGACATCCAACTAAGCAGTGGTCTAACCGCCACTTAGTTGGTGGTCTGACCTCCGTGCAGTCTGACCTCTCGTCAGGGCGGTCTGACCTCTCCCTCAATACAGAACTGAAAATCAACATGATTTTGAATCCAAAAATCAATGTAACTTTTAATCCATAGCTCCTAACTACTTGAAACTTTGCAAACACTTAGCCTATAATATTGTGAACTAACCCAACAAGAAATTTAAGAAAAGCTTTCCAAAGTTTTGATATTTTTCAATCCAAAGGTAGGCTGCACCAAAACTGAGCCAAATACGAAAACGATGATTGAGAAGAGCTCATGGAAGGAATCAAGCCAAGATGGCTAATGATGATTTTTCACACATCCTAGCATCCTCAAATCATAGCAAGAACAAATCCAAATGCTCTCAAGATCAAAACTCCTAAAATCACCCTTTCTTGAATCAAAACCTACAAATGCAAGAACTTGTAAAGAAAGGTGTCTAGATGGATTGATCTGGTCTTCAACAGATATCTCCATAGTTACATGTTCTTGGATATCTCCATTAATTACATGTTCTTGGTACAAAGCAACATCAAGAGGGGAGAAGGAATACTAAAACCAAACCAAATCAAGATTTAAACACTTGATCAAAGAGGAGAAAGATTTGGATAAATTTTGGATATCTCTTAATACTTAGGGATAAATATTTACAGCCACTTATAAGCCTAAGGAGGACAAAAGCTCAAGCACAAGAGCCACACTCCATCTCTTAAAAGTTCTCTTCAAGAACCCTAACTCTCCTCTACTTAGCTTCTCCCAAGCTTAATCCCTAAGCCACCTCTACTTCTTTTATAGTGGTGGCCAAGCCAACCACTCTCAAGAAACCCCAAAAACTGGATACAAAGTGGATTCTATCCACCAACACATGGGCAAACCCGATAATCCAACACATAATGAGTTTTCACTTACACACATACTTCTCAAAGTGTTTACAAGATTAAACTCACTAAACTATTTGCAATTGATCCACTTAGCATCCCAACTCACCTTGACCTAAGCCACTTCTTCTTTGTGCCTCTTTGTACTATGGTTTTGTCCAAGGTTGAACTTGATATTTTGTTAAACACCAAAATTACCCCCAAACTCGAGCACCTTCCCTTAACTCCGCTTCATCTTCACATCAAAACATCTTCGTATGCTTTGACATGTAGCCTATGGCACTCAATGACTTGCCATCAAATCTTCATGCATCCAGTCTCCCCCGCATCGTCTCTACTTGCACCAGCCCAAATCACTTAACACACCACATGCACCAACTTGTCTCTTCACGATCCTTGTCTTTCATATGCTTCCCGCTTGAGCCACGTAGCCTCACCAGAATTTACCTGACTACACGGATGTCAACTCTCCCATCTAGTCCTATCACTTGTTGTTGCCCACTAATATTCTTCAAGCCACCTACACATCCAAAGACCAAGCAACCATCTCAAGCATAAGTTCTATGTACTTGACTCATGTTAGTCAAAACAGTGCATCACGCAACACGACACAATTAACCAACGGCTCCCATGTCGTGCACACACTCAAACCACTCAAGACCGCCTCTCACTGTTCTCTGGTTGCAGCAAATAGTCTGACCATTCTCCCCATGGCGATCAAACCACCAACTATTGACCAATTTGACCGACCCAAACCGACTTAAAATCTTCCCCGGTAATAGGACACTAGTGTGATCACATATTCAATGTCGGTCATACCACCCAACACAACTTTGGTTCAACCACCAACCAACGGCCGGTCTGACCACACATTCCTAACTCCAAAATATACTCTCTGCTAACATGCAACCAGCTACCACAGCCTAGTCACACCGCAACCACCGATCTGACCGCACCCCATGTGCCGGTCATACCACTCGTACTTGAGCCAACAACTCCAGCCTGGCCGCATGAGCCTAACGGTCTGACTAGTCCTAGTACCAATTAGACTGGTTACACTATCAACAACCAAAAACATGCAACTCTCATCAAATAGCAAACTCAAACCTCAACAAAAACACACCATAGTTAAATACTCATCACACATCATGAGGTGATCTCCACATGGTCTCACAATATACATCTTTGACTACGAAGTTTTCTAGTTACTCAATACAAATTAATAAAATATTGTATTGTGGAAGTGTTTAACAAATTTACTAACAGTTTTTTCTTAATTTTTTGTACATTAGTGAGCAAAGTGTAATTTTTATTGCATCTATTGTATAATGACTTTTTTACATAATATCTTGCATAGGAGAAAAGTTAGAAGTACTGTATACGATTGCATCCACAATTTCCTTTTCCCCACAATAGATACTTCCTTTTCCTTCTGAAAATGACTCGATACCCTTTCTATAACTACCTTTAGGCCGTTCTGTTCTTGATTCTTGCATGCATCAGATATAAAGCTCTTCTTTTCAGTTTATAATTTATGATTTTCTTCGAATAAATAAACAGAGCGGCTTCTTTGCCATCTTTTTGAAATGGCTTATCAAGACAGTCTTTTCGAACCAGTTTATCGGCTTATTGTTATTCGGTTCGTTTATACAAGCCCTCTATATTTTAAAGAAATTTTATTATAATTAGTATTGTTTTGCCCCTCTCATCAAATGTAATTATATTGTATAGGTTGTTTGGCCCTCTCATTTCTATATCCTGTCTCCACTCCTGACAGCGCGCATTGACCACATACACACACATATATACATATATATGGGTAGGTTCTTTTGGGTTATAGCTTATGGTTTATGGCTTAATTTTTTAATTTTAGCTATTTGCGAGGGGCAGTAGGCAGAGAAAAATAGTCACATACGATTTTGGCCGGTACAGCTAAACTCAGTACACTTTTTACTACAACTATCCTGTTGACATCGCCTTAAAAACACACCGTTTGAAAGCTAGCCATAAACTACAAGTCATACGTAGAAAAGAAAGAATATATATATATATATATATATATATATATATATATATATATATATATATATATATATATATATATATATATATATATATGGAACGTATTCAGTGCTAATGGGTATTTGGGTGCTAAGGTGCTAATGCCGTCCAGGATCATTAGATCTGCCACCAATGGCCTGGATTCGTGAGAGTGGAAGCACCAAATCACTTACGCCAATTTGCCAAAAAACCCCTACCTTCCCCTCAGATTTTTTCCTAATCCCACGCCGTTTCGCCTCCCAAAGCCGTTTCATCTCCTGCGATCATCCGGTGATCACCCGTGCGCGCCGTCGTCGTGCGACTTCTCCCCGCGAGCAGCGCCGTTGTCCTCCCCGCGCGCAACGCCGTCTTCCCGCGATTTCTCCCTGCGCGTGCGGTCGTCCCGCGACGTCTCCCGCGCGCGCCGTCGTCCCGCGGTGTCGCCGTGTCTAGATCGCGAGTGAGAGGGCTCGTCGGCCTCCAAGACTCCTTTTTTACTCGTCGGCCTCAAATTTTGCAAGTTGCGGCTTGTCTGATGTTTTTTTTGGGATTTTGCAAGTTGCGGCGGAAGAGATGCTGAAATTTTCCTGTTTATGCAGTTCACTATAGAGTTTAGAGAGTCCGAAATTAATGATGTTTTCACGAAAAATAAGCAGATTGAGGGCTGCTCTTTGTATCTTTCGTTGATTCAACTTGCTAGTAGCGTTTTTAGAGGGAGGAAATTCATGTTCAGAAATTACTGTGTGGTTCCTTGCACATATAGAAGTGCAGTGCTAGCAGCTTCTATCTGTATTGACCTACGATGATGAGATGGTGGGTCGTAATGTGTGATGGATACTGATTCAAGGAAAATACAAAGAAGAGAAGAAGTTGCAAAATCTAAGAAGATCCAATTGATAACAATTAAAATACGTTGAACTCTCCTTGGTCAAAATCAAGAAAACAAAAAATAATAAACAAGATGCCACATTGACAATGAACTTCTTCCGATTCTATCTCTCCATTTCTTCCTCTCAAGCCGATCCAAATCCAACTCATCCCGCCATCCTCGGGCACCTCCATCATCGCCCATCCTTACCGGCCGTCCCTGGCAACCTTCGTCGTCGCCCACCTCGTCCTGTGTTGCTGCCGATGCGTGCGACGTCACCGTTTCCAGTCACCCACCTCGTCCCTCACCGCTGCTGATGTGTGCGACTTCGTCGTCTCCCACTTCAGCCCACACGTCTGGGAGTGGCTGCCGCCCATCTTGTCCTATGCCCACCACGAGGAGGAACATGTGGGCGCGGAGCCACCCGCCACGAGGAGGAACACGTGGGCGCAGAGCGGGGACACGACGCCATCAGGCACAGCGGCGCTGAAACGATGGTGTCCTGCATTACCGTGTCCCTCCTTGCTTGCACGCAGCTATGACGGAGCGGGAGACGTCGCGGGACGACCGCGCACGCGGGGAGAAATCGCGGGATGACGGCGTTGCGCGCGGGGAGGACGACGGCGCTGCTCGCGGGGAAGTCGCACGACGACGGCACGCACGGGTGATCACCGGATGATCGCAGGAGATGAAACGGCTTTGGGAGGCGAAACGGCGTGGGATTCGAAAAAATCCGAGGGGAAGGTAGGGGCTTTTTGGCAAATTGGCGTAAGTGATTTGGTGCTTCCACCCTCACGAATCCAGGCCATTGGTGGTAGATCTAACGATCCTGGACGACATTAGCACTTTAGCACCCAAATACTCATTAGCACTGGATACGTTCTATATGGGAACGTATCTAGTGCTAATGGGCATTTGAGTGCTAACATGCTAATACCGCTCTGGATCGTTAGATCTGTCCCCTACGGTCTAGATCCTTAAAGGTAGAAACACCCAATCCACTTATGCAATTTTGCGAAAATCCCCTCCCAATTGTTTTTCTTCTCCCCGCGTCGTTCCGCCTCCCAATCTTTTTTCCCCCGCCTCAACTCCCATCTCCCCGCAGAGGAAATCAAGGGGACAGCGAGGAGGTGAAGGACGACACGTTGCGCAGACGGCTCGGCGTCAGCCGGAAGCTCCACCTCCTCAGCACCCCGGCGCCACGGCCGCGCGTGGCAGGCGACGACAGCGCCCGCCGCACTAGCTCCCTGTTCCCCGTCGGCACCCGCGCCGACACCGCCCTACCGCACGTCTGCCGCCTCGGCGTCGCCCGCAACCCACCAGCTGAACTCCGCTCGCCCCGACGCGCTCGCGCGCTTCCCCGGCAGCCCACCACGCGCCGCGCGGGCGTTGCGCTCTGCCACTGCCACCGACGCAGCGCAAGAACTCGTCGCACGTTGGCTGCCGCTGGCTCTGCTCCCGTTCTCCTCTCGTCGTTATGTTGCTGAAAAATGCAGATGATGAAGACATTAAGGCGGAGGAGAGCAAGGCACAGGAGGCTCCAGCAGAAGCTGCGGATGAAGCGAAGCCGTGAAAAACCTGAACACTATCCATGACTTCTTTGTACTGAGCACCAGGTCTTTAGCTAGATGCTCCTTAGACTTTTGGTGTATAATCTGGAGGATGGATCGATGCCCCTGAAGTAAAGAAATTGTTGTGATGTTGTAGTTTTTTACTGTACCATCCTGTATTAAACACTGTTCTGTTATTTGTGGTCAGCATATTTGCATCCAGCATAGAAAATATCCTGTCGTTTAACATGTCGCCGTGTTGTGTATGTTAGCCCTTTGTATCATGTATCTTTTGTTGTGTCAGTCTTAGTTTGAAATGGTCTTGCACAAACAAACAATATACTCAGCAGCTATAATATTCTGATATCCTGTCCCTTGTTTTCTTTTCTTCAATGCCTTAGATATGTAACTTTGCTCTTTAATGATCATTCTGGGCTTGACTGATCTGGGTGCCTTTGTGGGAGCATAATGTTTCTTATGTTGCTGCCTTTGCCCCCCTGTTAACATCAGGGGCGGATCCAGCGGTGGGGCGGGGGGCTTGAGCCCCCCTACCGCTACCGGACCCTTGGAGCCCCCTGGAGCCCCCCTAAACTTTTAGTCATGGATGTATAATGTAGAAGGGGCTGAGGTCGAGCTGAAGGTACTTCAGCCCCTCCAAAAAATTTTCCTGGATCCGCCACTGGTTAACATGCTTGACTGATCTGCATGCCTTGGAAATTTTGCAGGAAGGCATAGGTGGGTAGAGTATGCGGAGAAGGGCCGCTAAAATGCATCCCAAGTGCCTCCTGAATGGCATGGATGGTTGCACCACATTACAGACAGCACTGGGGATATTATTTCCTGCATATTTTTCAAGCTTCGGTCTTCCAACAAACCTACAAGTAATAACAAGGCTTTCTCTGTTTTTTTTCACTACCTTAGTTGTGTAAAATAAACTAACAACTAAGCAGCTGTATGAGGCTGTGAATTAATTTGGATGATGAAACTTTGGTTTTGAAACATTCGTTGCCTCAGTATTTGTTCTGTGCAATAGGGTGATGACAGACATTGTCACATTTTAAGCTATTGTTTTCTCATATATTTGTTGGCAAGGTTGTTGGTGTCCATAGATGTTTCTTTGGTTTTAGGAGATTCAAGGCAGCAATCTTACTATTTGAATGTTGAAACTGGTTAGCCGATAGTCATACGGTTCTCTTTCTGTTACAGCTGTTGGAGCAGAAGCCTAAAGCGTACATTGTGGAACACAAAGAGAACTTCTCTAGCGAGGGTGAGGAATTGATCTACCGCTCCAAGGGGCATGCTCTAAACCCAGGACAAAGGGACGTCGGCCTGGCACACGCGGGGAGAAGCTGCTCGCAGAGGCCACCGGCGCGCGGGACGACGCGGAGCTTCTCAACGTCAGCCTGGCACGTGCAGGGAGAAGCTGCTCGCAGAGGCCGCCGGCGCGCGGGACGACGCGGAGCTTCGGCGCCACCGCTGCTCGGCACGCGCGGGAGAAGCCGCCGCAGAGGCTGCCGCGCACGCGGACGACGCGAGCTTCGGCGTCGGCACGCACGCGGGAGAAGCTACTCGCAGAGCGGGCGTCTTGGGGATGACGCGGCGTAGGGTGTCAAGAAGCCGGAGAGGAGCGCCGGGGAGTTCAGACGTCGCGGGGAGCTCAAACGGCGCGGGGGAGATGGGGGTTGAGGCGGTAAGAAGAAAAAACAGATCGGGGGGTTTTCGTAAAATTGCATAAGTGGATTGGGTGCTTCCACCTTCAAGGATCCAGAGCGGCATTAGCATATTAGCACCCAAATGCCCATTAGCACTAGATACGTTCTATATATATATATATATATATATATATATATATATATATATATATATATATATATATATATATATATATATATATATATATATATATATATATATATATATATATATATATATATATATATATATATATATATATATATATATATATATATATATATATATATATATATATATATATATATATATATATATATATATATATATGAAAAATACTTTTACTCCCAGTGTAATTACACCTACCTCTAATATACCACCTAAATAAACTTGAAATACTCCTTTATCACTTTAGGTATACTCATATACTAATAATAAGATACTCCAATGTAAACCATACGAAAAAATTGCAAGGGAGTCTATAGTTTTTAGCGTATTTTATAAATACCTTCATATACGCACATAAAAAGGAGTATGTCAAAAAAAATATACATACCACCTCTGGAAAAGTGTTCATACCACCTATATGGTCTTAAATACTTGTATAATACATGTATATACCCTCCGTTATACGAAATACTCCCTACATTGTGAGATACGATTTAGGGTGTAATTACACCTGGGAGTAGAAAACAGACTTTATATATATAGAGAGAGAGACGTATGTACGTACGTACATATGGATGGATAATACGAGGAACCGGACATGAACGGAGTTTCCGATTATAAATCCGAATTTAACCCGCCTCTACGCAAGATTCATGGGATGATCCCTCGATGGATCTAACCCATGGTAGACGATGCGGTACAACCAATACGTGTGTGCACAATATGGCACGTGCTAAAAGCTGCCCGGCAAGAGATGAGGCCCAACATTGGAGGCCCAGCCAGCACCAACAGCAGCAGCGGTTGCTTACGTGGCCACTGACTGTCCCCGCGGTTGAAACACGACAAGTCAAACGCCTATATAAGCATGTGGCTCTGTCGACCTGATCCCTTGACTGGTATGGACAAGCGAGCCAACAGCAGACTGCACTGCATGCCGGAGGAAAAGCCGAGACCACACAAATTACAGTAAACCCTAGTTGGACTTTGATTTGATCTGAGTTTCATTTGCGTGCCCAACATGTAACTAGAGGCTTGGTTGATCTCTAAAACAAGCAAGAGTGGAAATAAGGGGTATTTTTTTTGGCTCTTAGCTTCTTCAAAAATTAAAAAACCAAGCATCGAAACAGAACAGCATCTTGAAATGAATTATCTAAACGGCTAGCTTCTCAAATTTAAAATCACGTGCACCATCTGTATCAGCATCTTCATCGTCTGCTACCGTACATCTCAAAAAATACAGGTAAAAACCATCGACCATAATCCAAATAGTGCACGTCATGGTTCGATCTCTAGGATAGGCGGCAGTGGAAATTGAACACAATGTTGAAAAGAAATGAATACTTCATCTTTCATTGTCAGCCTTGTGTCTAGAGTACGTATATATGATCTATACAGCTTAACAAGCACTATTTCCGGATAGAGAATTAATTCTTGCATACTTTTTTATCTTTGATACACTAATATATTTCCATGTAAGTAATTATATATATACTGTACATTTGTGCAATTCTAATTTATTATAATAAAAATTAGTGGTGAAAGTTGTATTTTGGATACAGTAAAAGTCAACTGTGACAAATTTTCTTATCTAAAAAGTGACAGTTAGATCGTAGGTACTATTGTAATATCATATGCTTTCGATATTGTGTCCATACATGGGTCAACTGCAAAGATGGCACATGGTCTACCAAACGTATATCGGTCTAGTTAGCCAACTCGATCGAGAAGTTCATATGTTTGGCGGTAGAGATGGTTTTACGAGAAGAGCTAGAGTTAATTGTTGGCGCATGATGATCAATAACATTGTTGGTGACTTAATTTGTTGGTTAGATGATGTCATATGGGATGGCACTAGTTGTATGGATAGATGATGGACATACATGTTAGATGAATGAAGTGGGAGATGAAAAGATTAATATTTAATTGAAGCTTTAGATAGGTGATTTTTCTTAAATTCAAGTGATGACAGCTTTAGAAGAATATATTTTTGAAGCTTCTGAGATCTACCTTAATCTAATCCACCATGTACTTTTGTACTCGTCCCTTGCTTAATTAATCATGTGATTAGATTCGATTAGGTATCCTTTACACTCAACTGACACTTTTTTACTCTGGTTAGTCTCACCCTTTGCGATCAACTAACATAAGCTTCTCATTCATGCATGTCAACCAAGCAATCAAAGCAGCATCACCCAAAAGATCACACGTGAGAATACTAAAGTGGAGCGGATGCATGCAACCAAACACCACCAAAGTATAGTATAAATAAAAGCTTAATGCTCTACTAGCTTTGTGCAACGAGTGAACCATACAAAATCGAAGAAATTAAGAAAAAGAATATTAAGATTCATGCATGCCGAATGGTACTAAAATTCCAAGAGAGCATTACCCGAAATGTTGGTTTTGCCATTGCCACATTGATAACATTACATTGGCGCGGACCAGCGATGTGATCCGCAGACTCCATTCGAGGTAGACACAATGGCCATCTGCATAACCCTAAACCTACTTAGATATTTGCTCCATTGTCGTGCACATGCAGATGCGGCAAACCCAACACTCCTGTGTATATGTATATATACTGCTGTGACCATGCGATCTCTTGTACTATAGCTGTACGTTCATCACACACGTGTACGTACTGTGCGCGTCCAACGTGGCTTTTGTTTCTAGGGCACCAAACAAAAGCACATTATTGTATAGTATGATCATGAGGTGGTGCACCTACATATGTATACATTTATAGATGCAAATTCATGAACAAGGTTATGTAGTGCACTATTCTTACATGGCTGTGTATATATTTGTTTTAAGATAGCTTAGATATGTATGTGCATGGTACATGTACGTATTTGTGTAGGTCATTTCTTCTGCATGCATACGTGCATGCAAGAACAAGCGAGGCATGCGCGCATGCCTCTCATTTACCGCCGTTCTTGTCGTCGGCGAGGAGCTCGTCAAGGAGCTTGTCGTCGAGGTACTCGAGCTCGATCTTCTCGGTGTCCCCGCGGCCCAGGCCCCTGCCGGCCGAGCCGCCCGGCGCGGACGACGACGAGCCGGAGCCCCTGCCGGCCTCTCGGGGGAAATTGAGCACGGCGGTGGCGCCCCTCTGCGCGAATGCCGCGCGGTCGTACGCCCGCGCGGCCTCCTCGGCCGTGTCGAACGTGCCGAGCCAGACGCGCGCGCTGCCGCGCTCCGGGTCGCGGATCTCGGCGGCGAACTTGCCCCACGGCCGCTTCCTCACGCCGCGGTACTTGGTGCCCGTCTCCTTGTTCTCCATCCCTCGACGAGAGGGAGGGAGGTCACAACTCGAGTAGTAGCTAGACAGAGCAAGCTAGGTTATATGTGTAGTGTAGCAGTGAGCAGGTATAGCTAGCTCTTTGCTTTGCATGCGGCTAAGCTTACACAACGCGCGGCTATTTATAGAGGCCAGCGCTACAGTGGCATACGTACGTACGTACGGCAGCCAGTATACTGCGTCTAGTTTGACTCGTTAGTATACCTCACAGAGCTATACGTACGTATCGATCGATCGAGGCGCCGTGTTCAGACGGCAAAAAGGAAGTAGGGGTAGAAATTGAAAGTTGGCTGCGCGCTACGCTACAAAGGCATGCTGCCGTTGCGGTTGCTGTGAAACCTAGGCAGTCAACCGTTGAAACCACATCACCGGATTGCATCAAACCTATGATGTACATATACATGATGTTTCATCCGAATTGGTATTTTTGGTACTACGTACCAAGCGCATACTATATATATACCATACAGCTTAGCCTAAAAAATAAATCTAATACCATGCATGTTTTTCGGAATAAAAAAAAATGCACGATATACAGAAGATCTCTAGTACAGACTAGGTACAAGCTATTTCTAACCAACAATGTAGGGTAACTAAGGGGAAAATATCATGTGAAAACTGGCTAAGTACGTGTGTGAGTTTCCAAAATTCTCAACACTTTGTAAGATACTCTCTCCATTCTTTCTTGTTTGACGCCTTAGAATATGTTTTGTCAAACTTTCTAAAGTTTGACCACCAAATCACCAATATGTTTAAAATTATTTAGATTGGTTATACAAAAACTATATCATTAGATTTATTATTAAAAATACTTCCATAATTATAATTTTTTAGTATATTTTAATATAAAGTTATAAAAATAATTGTCAAAGTTACCTCTCAAAGATAGTAAAAATCAAAATCGTCGAATAAAAAGATTGTAGAGAATATATATATATATATATATATATATATATATATATATATATATATATATATATATATATATATATATATATATATATATATATATATATATATATATATATAAAACAGAGGCACCATGGTGTCTAAGCATATCTGCAAATATTCTACAAATATGTCGTACGCCCGCGCGGCCTCCTCGGCCCGTGCCGAGCCAGACGCGCGCGCTGCCGCGCTCCGGGTCGCGGATCTCGGCGGCGAACTTGCCCCACAGCCGCTTCCTCACGCCGCGGTACTTGGTGCCCGTCTCCTTGTTCTCCATCCCTCGACGAGAGGGAGGGAGGTCACAACTCGAGTAGTAGCTAGACAGAGCAAGCTAGGTTATATGTGTAGTGTAGCAGTGAGCAGGTATAGCTAGCTCTTTGCTTTGCATGCAAATATTTTGCAAAATAACAGGGCCTCAGAGGGCATCATGCCTGTAGCCACACTGGTTGATATTGGTGATGGTTTATGGCAATTGTGTGTTCTTTAATTCATTTATATGCCACTCATTGTCTCACGAATATGTGAGTCCGAGCCCACCTTGTCAGTGAGATTGTAAGGGATTTCGCAAATATTCAATGACATATAAGGAATTAATCAATTTATTTCTTAAGTAGAATTGCATTATTAGAAACAAATATAGCAATGTTGACATATGAACCATGTGTGTGTGTGTATTACTTTCTACTGACATCTATGGCCATTTTCAAACTCCAATAGGAAACATAACTGCACTTCACATGCTACACCTCTCTTCACCTATACAAGGATACAACATATATTATTCATGGTGGACACATTATTAATGCATGCGCATATTTATCCATGCCACTTCTTTTGGCTCTTATTCTTGGTAGGAGCCTTCCAGATCCAGTGTCGTCATGGATGGATATACATGCTCGCTTTCGACGAACACTGGACAGGTGAAGGGCGGGAGCCGCACGTTAGATACTTCTTCATTTATTTATTATTGAAGTAACACTAGTTACTCCGATCCCTTCATTCTTTTTATTTGATATTTTTTATTTTTAGAATCTCTATTTTGACTATTACGTTTTATATATCGATGTCAAGTACAAAAGAACAAGGAAGTAGATTCTTCGGTCTTCACTCACTCAATAAAGCGGTGGCGGCTAGTTGACGGTGCGGTGTGAGCATCTTTACTCCTAAAAGCGAAGGTTGCGAGCGATCTGCGTGCTAGTCCACGTCGGGCTCGTGGGGTTGCAAGACTAAACAGAGAAAGTTGAACGTTTTGATTGCCACAACGACGTTGAAAACTTAGCTTCAACTGCGCATATTTGACAATGTGTCGGCGCAATGTCGAAAACACCGATCGCTAGCTGCAGTTCCCGGAGCCACACACACACGCACACAACACACACAAATGACACAACCGATAAGCTTGCAGCACCGTGAATTTTGCTGAAATCCTAGTCGCGCGTGGGATCGCTATCGGGTGTGAAACAAGGTCGTTGACTTGTCCCTTGTGGCGAACGATCGAGACAAACGAATCCTTTTGTTTGGGCACTGCAAAACGAGCGCGTCCTGCCAAGCTTTGTTACCGGTTTCAGACTGACTCGCGCGCGCGGTGGTGAATTTGTTTGGTTACCGGCCGAACGAAGGAGGCTGTAATTTTTGGGTGTAGAAAACAAACGGGTGCAGACAAAGCTTATTTACGGAGTTCAGATTGACTCCGCCGGCCGGTAGGTCACTACAGATTAGACTATATTGAACGTCTCATCACAGATAGTTTGTGAGAACTATCGGTGTTACAATTATTATAGACAATTTTACAAACGTGACTGTCTATGTTTCTAACGATGGTTAGAACTGTTTGTGATACATAGCTACACAGACCGTTCTTGGTAAGAATCGTCTATGAAACTATCATAGACGTTTAGCTTTAAAAGCCATCTGTGATGTCTCTTATTATCACAGACGGTTTTTAATTAAAGCCGTCTATAAAATATCACAGACGATTTTAAAAAAAAATTAAAAAATCATCTGTGATAATTATGGACATTATAGACAACTTTATGCAATATTTTTCCATTTATATTGGCCAAATAGTGTGACCAGTCACTTTTACAAAATACAAATTCAAATCAAATTTATTACAAAATAAAAAAAGAGATTTTCAAATATTGGTCTTCTAGGCTTCATATGCTTCCTCTTCTATTTTTGGAGTTGAAGGATCAGCGGCTATATCTTCAAATGCCGTGAAGACTGTCCTTACTCTCCACTTCCTCCTCTAGCCACTGCTAGAAAACGGATCATCCCTCACGGTTCAAAACTGTTAGAAAAATACAAAAAACCGTCAAGTTAAATTTCCCTGACGGGTTCCCGTCAGGCAAAACCCCTTAGGGCTGGCTGGAAAGGAAAATTAAATTTGGCTGACGGTTACCCGTCAGGGAAATTTAACCTGACGGTATTACCCATCACGGAAACATGCCTTTTCCTGAGGGGCCAAACCGTCAGAAAAACTAAAGCCTGTGAGGGATGATCCGTTTTCTAGTAGTGAGCATTATATGGAAGTTTAAGGGTTGCATGCATTGGAATATTAACAAGCGAGAGTAGAGCACGCATTTTTAAGCGTTATCACAGATAGTTCGTATACCAAATCGTCTCTGATATGTGCCATTATCACAAACGGTTCTTCACTAGAACCGTCTATGATAATGCCACAACACCAATTTGTGGCATCTCCCCTAAGATTTCGATCTTACCAATCCATTCCCTCCCATCGAACAGCAGTTGCCGGTTTCTCCCACCTCTCGCCCCTTATTACTCCCCCACTCCCTTTCCCCTAATTTCACCCTAAAAATACGTGAGCGGAGGAGCTGCTCCTAGTTCATCCATTCCTTATTCCTACTTCCTCCCCTCGATGACGCCGACTACAGCCGTGAGCTCCACTGCCTTTAGTTGTGACGCCACGGTTCACTGCACAAGACACTCTTGTCATAAGAGTTTCTTGTGCAATGTCACCGTCGTGACACAAAAGGTGACGCTACCACCGCCTCTCCTTCATTGCTAGTGATATCCCCCATCTGATCTCCTCCCCTCTCTTCCTTTATGCTTGGATCTGAAATTACAAAATTGATGGATGGCTAGCTAGGGTTTCAGGTTCATGTAGATCTTTGTCATACCCATTGTACACATGATTTATTTTATCATTGATAGCTATCCTCTGTGATTCACTTTGTTCACTAGCTTGTTTAATCTTGTTCACTGTGATTCACTTGTCAATTGTCCCTAACAACAGCAGGCCGAGCTTAATTGTACATGTGTATATTTATTCATGAATGATTAATTTATTTTATTTCAGTTAATTGATTTGTGAAATGAATATTCTTGTTTCTAGAATGAATGTGAATTGGATATATACATGTACTTGTTGTGATTCTACTTTTCAGAGGGTCTGGCTAGCATTTCTTAAGGCTAGCCAACAAACAGAAATAGATTTAGGGATATAAAAAATATCACAGATGGTTATTAACTCATAACCGTCTATGATAGTTGACTATCATAGACAATTTGTAGTAGAAATCGTCTGTGATATCTCATGAAGCACATATGATTTCAACTACAAACCATTTGCAATAATGTGAATATTTCTGTGAAAATTACACCATTTTGTTGTTTCCAAATATGCCAGGCAGCAATAATGAATATTTCTGTGAAGAAAGCAATCCCATAACTTTGCTTTGTCAGGTAAACAATTCTTGCTACATCAACATCAGTGTTCCAGGTGATCCCAACCATTTGCCAACGCTGTGTACTAAATGAACATCGAAAGAAAAGATAGTGTGAAGTCTCCTCTACACCTCTATCGCATAGAACACAATTTGGGTGGCTAGCAATATTAAAATTCTTTCACTTCAAGATGTTTCTAGTGTTAAGTCTATCCATCATGAGAAGCCAAGTGAAGACCTTGAGTTTCATTACACATTTGCTCTTCCATATAAGCAAATATACTTCTAGACTTTGAATTTGTTGAATTGATTATTGTAATATTTCCTTGAAGTGTAGAGGCCATTGCCCCCAAATATATGTCCAAGTGTCATGCACTTGTTGTCGGACATGAACATTAGTTAACATGCTCCGTAATCTATCATATTCACAATAAGCCTCTACAGATAACAACAAATGAAATTGAATATAGTGATCATTTCGTTGTAAGAAATCCATAATGGATATATCTTGACTATTAGCAAAAGAGTGAAGTCTTTGGATATTTGTGACACAATAAATTTCCCTCCCAACAATCCTTCCAAATAGAATATCATGGCCATTATCAAGGCATCCCATAGCAATGCCTCTGAATTGTGTTATATGTTTCATTACATCTCACCACCAAAAAGAGCCAAAGTCATCTATTGCATGGGGTATTAGATTCTCATAGTATTTTGACCAGATCAAATGAACCCATGGAATGTCCTATCTGTCATAAAATTTATAAAGATGCTTCATGAGTAACGCACCATTTTGCATTCTCAAGTTTAACACTCCAATACCATCTTTCTTTTTTGGATGACACACTTTATCCCATCCTGCTAAAGAATCACACTGAACTTGTAAATCCTTGGATCCTCTCTAGAGACAATGCCGATAAGCTCTGTCTATGTGATCGATGACTTTTTTAGATAGCTTAAGCATACACATGTAATAGATTGGCTGCAAGAAAAGACATTTACTACTGTGAGTCTACCTTCATAAGATAAGGTTGTACTGCTTGATAATCTTATTTCTGCTCTATCTACCAATGGTGAGAAATCTTTGACCGTTGGTCATGTTATACCTGGTGGAAGTCCAAGATATGTGAATGGCATATAACCAATTTTGAAACCAAACAACCCTACCAGATGACCAACTTTGCCCTTACTTACATTGATTGGAATCATCAGTGACTTGTGATATTCACTCTAAGACCAGTAGATGAAAAGAAAGTTTGGAGAAGACCTTTTAAGCACAAGAGTTGCCTTCCACAAGCTGGCTGAATTATTTATGTGTCACTTCCATATTGGACAACTGTATAATCATGATCATTTGAGCTTGGTATGGGGTGTTGAAAAACTCATTTTTCTTGCTGCTTCATTGACAATTGATTGTAAGAGATCAGTACCCAACACAATAGCAGTGGGGACAAGGGATCACCTTGTCTTACCCCTCACTTGCATTGAAAAATATTCCTGGCACTCCATTCAAAAGCACAGAAGAATAACCCATAGCAAGAATTTGTGACATCCATGAAATCCAATTCTTTGCAAAACCATTTTTGCGCACTATGGCAACTATGGCTAGGTGTTTGATTGTATCAAAAGCTTTCTCAACGTCTAGCTTATGAAGAATAATTTTCTTTTTGTTCTATTGGCACTGATGGATATATTCAAAAGCCCAAGCTAGACAGTCTTGAATTGTCCTGCTCTTAAGAAATCCATATTTGTTTTAATGGACCAACTGTAAAGTGACCTTTTGAAGTCTATTTGCTAATATCTTTGTCAACAACTTTAGAATCGAGCTCAATAGAGAGATTGGCCTATAGTTATTTACTATTTTTGGGCTAGGCTTATTTGGGACTTGAGTGATATAAGAACCATTGATGCTTCTAATATTAACGATTTCTTTGAAAAATCTTCACAGAGCAAGTAAACATCCATTTTGATTATGTCCCAGTATTTCTTGATAAACAAATTGTTGAATCCATTCGGTCTAGGAGCTTTATCCAAGGGGGGAAGTTTATAAACAAATTGTTGAATCCATCCAATCTAGGAGATTTATCCAAGGGGAGAAGTTTAATAGTGTCATTGATTTCCTTTCTTGTCTAGTCTACTCCCAATTCTAGTGCACTCAAGTCAAAATACATACAAGGTTTAGTTGATATTCCCATCCTTCCATTGAATGTTGTCCATAAAGCTGCCGCCTTCCCTTCAAGTGAACATGGTGTTGGCCTGACCTACCATGAGAAACTGCGTGAATTATTATATTCTTAAGTGTCATCGGTTGGTCTCATACATAGTGTATGTAGGATCCTTAGATCTGATATCGTCATAATTTTCTACATGTGTAATGGTTTTATTAGGGGTTGCCAAATATTACTCCATAATTGGGTGGTCATAAAGGTAACTTTTGGGTTTACTATGAAACATACAGAAGATTGTGAGCGATCAAGATGAAATTTGTTTCTCTTATATAACGGGAGAGATATCTTTGGACCTCTTGATGTGGTTGAATTAAGGAAGTGCATGGTCATGCTAATGTGGTTGAGGAGTCAATCACAATTGAGTAATCAACTATAAGATCGAGTGAAGGATTGAGCTATCATAGTATGGGACGCTTCTCACCTTGAGTTCGATCTAGTATCGTGAGGCAAAGGGATCAGTACATGAGCGTTATATACGTTCGTCTAATATGATCTTTGTGCATATTTGGGAGTTGAAATGTCCTGTTAGGGACCACTATTGATTTGTAGACTGGAAAGGAGTTTTTAGGCCACTGTTGAATATACATGAACTTATAAGGTCACACACTTAATAGGTTAGAACACATTAATTCAAATTGGATCCGTTACTAATGGACCAAGTGGGCTTTGCACTTGGTTGGGCCTCTAATATAGGGTTCCATCGAGGGGTTGTATTAAGAGAGGCGTAGAGTTTAGGGATGGATCTGGTACACACCCACCAAAACCCTAGATACCACCTCTCACGGGCGTTAGCACACCGGTGCACAGTGTTCCTCCTTGGATATGTGGACTTCGATAGAGACCTTGTTGCAACTGCGGCGCTAATCGAGATAATTGAAAGGAGAGGACAGTTGGCTAAAGGATGATCGACTACTTTTACTACAACATCGCAAGTTATTTTAAACTAGCTGCTTCAACTCTACTTTTACTGCACTGCACGCCTAGTGGTAACGATCCATGATTTCTTACTCACATAGCTTTCTAGTTTATGCGGTAGAAAATTTTAATCTAATGTAGCCTACTCGTATCCCAACTGTGATATAGAGCCATGTTGTGTAGTATTTGATCTGGATTGATCGCATATAGTTGATATATAATAATAGTAGATTTGATCTACTACAAGTCTAGTATGATGGCTTAGATTAGTTCATATTTATGGATTGGTTTAGACACTGGTTGATGAGATCAATCAGCTTCGATAGTGGTAGATGGGTTCATGGGATGAATGACTTGATAGAACCGCAAGATTAGCTATGCTGGTTCATAGTAGCATTGCACGATACCCCTACCGGTTGGGATTCCACCATCGAGGTAAACCATGATGCACAACCATGTAGAGCTAGCAGATCATGTTGCTATTTTTTTTCAAGAAACCTCCTACCCTGATCATTCTAATTGATCCATGAAAATCAGGCTGGTCATATTGGTTTGGAACTGGGTTAATGTGATTAATCTAATGAAATTTTTAAGGGCAATTGCGTGAATAGGATTCATGTCTCGAAAAATTGGATTATAAGTACTATAAGTATTATGTGTTCGTACTGTGCGATAGAATTGAATTTTGTGCATAACTCATTTTTGCATGAGTTAATGTAAATAGAATGGCACGTTGTGTATGTGATGTAAGTATGGGTTTTTCGTGGCATGTGTGTCATGCTGATTTATAACCATGTGCTAAATATTATTGTATAACGACCTGTGTATCAACTTGTGATGCTTAATATTTTCATATATAATTCATTGATTAGTTGTTGGAGTAATAGCTAAGTAGATGAATAGGGTGATCTCAAGCATTGATGGCTCAGTGAACAGAAAGCATGATGATGGAGATTGGCATAATAAGGACCATACTATCTCACAGTTTAATATGATTAATTATGAATATTTTTATGTTCCTATTATACTATTATTCACATTATTATCTTGGGTGTTTTAAATATGATAGATTAGTATCCCTCTAGAAAATTAAGTAAAATTTGATGCCCTTCTAATTATGGCACCTATCAAGATTTTAATCATTAATTGGTAGGTCTACCAAGATTTTAATCATGCGTAATGTTGGTTTAACTTAATTAGACTATCAAAATAGTTTTAGGTCTAGAGGCATAGTATTGAGGCCACATATGGATGTCACTCAACAAACAAGAGTTACATGTGATATAATTAGTAAGGTGTTTCTTACCTACATCGCTAGGTTTCTAGCACAGATGTCAAATCTCACTGGACATGGTGAAATATGGATATTGACTCATTTTTAAACAAATAGTGTGAGTATCTTTTGTTAAATTGTTTAATGGAAGATTTTACATAAACATAGTAGTGAATTTTTTATATACTTTTTATGTTGTAGACCATGCCACCACCTACTTCCTCCGCGCTCGGTTTTAGCTTGTGATCTATTCTTGAGAAAGAAAAGCTAATTGGAATAAATTTCATTGACCGGTATCGAAACTTGAGAATAGTTTTTAAACAAGAAAAGAAGGAATATGTTCTAACGGTTGTATATTCTAATGAACCAGCTAAAAATGATACTCGTGCTGAAAAGAATGATTATTAGAAATATTGCAATGACTTACTTGATGTTAGATGTCTCATGCTTGCTACCATGAACTCTGAGCTTCATAAGAAATAAGAGAACACGGATGCCTATAATATGATTGCAGGTCTTAAGGGTATGTTAGAGAACCAAACCAGGGCTGAGACGTACAACACCTCTAAGTCATTATTTATGTGCAAGTTAGCTGAAGTGAAATCCATTCAGCCCTCATGTAATCATGTTAGCTACATTGCGAGTTTAGAAAAGCTTGGTTTTATCCTTAGCCAAGAGTTAGCTACTGATATGATTCTCCAATTTGCTCCCTCCAAGCTTTAAGCTGGTTATTTTAAACTTTTACATGAATGGTATGAAGAAATTAATGACTAAATTGCATGGGATGCTCAAGTCAGCAGAGGAGAGCATTAAGAAAAGCTTTAATCATGTGATGATTGTTCCGAAGACTACCAACTTCAAAAGGATGTCTCAGGTTTTGGACAAAAGAAAGGAAATGAACAAAACTCAAGATAAGATCTTGAGTATCAAATCTAACCTCTAGAAGCTCAAGATTGGTGTTGCACCTAACACTATTTTCTACCATTTCTATGGGACTAGGTATTGGAAGAGAGACTATAAGAAGTACTTGGTAGAACTAGAAAAGAAGATGGGAAGTAAGACTTCTACTTTAGATATAAATATTATACAAATAAATGCTGATACTTATATTGGTTCTTGGGTATTTGACACCGGATCGGTAGCTCATATTTGCAATTCAATATAGGGGTTGATAAGGAGTATGAGTTTAACAAGAGGTGAGATTGATCTTTGTGTGAGCAATGGAGCAAGAGTTATTGCATTGTCTATTGGCACTTTACCATTATCTTTACTCTCATGATTAGTTTTGGAATTGAATGATTATTATTATGTTCCTGTCCTAAGCAAAAACATTATTTTAGCTTCATGTTTGGAAGCAGAAGGTTATAAGTTCAGAATAAAAAATAATTATTGTTCAATTTATTTGAAGGATACGAATTATGGTCATGCTCCATTGATGAATGGATTATATGTGTTTAAATCTTGATGATGTCATGTCTATAACATTAATACAAAGAGGCTTCGGTCTAATGATTTGAATCCCAAATATATTTGGCATTGTCGTTTAGGTCACATAAATGAGAAGCACATAGTGAAGCTCTATAACGATGGCCTTCTAAACTCATTTTATTTTGAATCATTTGAAACATGTGAGTCTTGTTTACTTAGCAAAATGACAGGCACATCTCACTAGTCTAGATGAGAGGGTAAATGACTTGTTGTCCCTAGTACATTTGGATGTATGTGGACCAATGAACTCAATGGCCAGATGTGGTTTTCAGTATTTTATAACTTTTACTGATGACTTTAGTAGATATGGTTACATCTACTTAATGAGGTATAAGTATGTATCCTTTGAAAAGTTTAAGAAATTTTAGAATGAGGTATAGAATCAATATGGCAAGACAATTAAAACCCTATGATCAGATCATAGAGGTAAATATTTGAGCCATGAGTTTGCTGATCATCTAAAGTAATGTGAAATTGCTCCATAGCTAACCCTACCAGGAACACCTCAATGGAATGGGATGTATAAATGACAGAACCGGATCTTGTTAGACAAGGTTCGGTCCATGATGAGCCAATATGATCTCTCCATATATTTTTGGGGGTATGCTCTAGAAATAGTTGTATTCACATTAAATAAGATTCCATCAAAAGCCGTAGAGAAGACACCATATGAGATATGGATTGGTAAGTGTCCCAGATTGTCTTTTCTCAAAATATGAGGATGTGAGGTATATGTAAAATGTTTGACGTCTGATAAGCTCATAGCTAGATTAGATAAATGCTTCTTTGTAGGATATCCTAAAGAAACTAAAAGATATTACTTTTATAAAAGAGATGAGAAAAAGTTTTTGTTGCCCGAAATGGTGTCTTTTTTGAGAAAAAGTTTCTTTTAAAAAGACTTAATGGGAGCACGATGTGACTCAAAAAAAATTGAGAACCAACATAAAATGTTTCAACTTCTACTAGATCTCTAAAGGATGTACAAGATGTTGTAGAACATGTGAAATTGACACTAGCCCCACGTAGGTCTGAATGGCCACATCAATTACCTATGAGGTATCGGCATGATATTTTATTGTTAGAAAATGATGAGCCTAAGACTTATGAGGAAGCAACGATAGGCTCGTACATTGAGAAATGGCTTGAAGCCATGAGATCCGAATACAATCTATGTATGATAATCAAGTTTAGAACCTGATTGATCCGCCCAATGGTGTAAAAATCATTGAGTGCAAATAGGTTTTTTTTAAAAGATAGATATGGATAAAATGTTCATATCCATAAGGTACGATTGGTGACGAAGGATTTCAAACAAATTCAAACTGTTGACTATGGTAAAACTTTCTCACCTGTCACTATGCTTAAGTATGTATAGATCATTATATCTATTGTTGCATATTTTGATTATGAGATATGACAGATGGATATCAAAATAGCTTTTCTAAATAAAAACCTAAATGTGAATGTGTACATGACACAGCCTGAGGGTTTTATTGATCCACAAAATGTTAGAAAGATATGCAAGCTTTAGATATCTATCTATAGACTGAAGTAAGCTTCTCAGAGTTGTAACATTTGTTTTGATAGGGTGGTCAAAGGGTTTAGCTTCATCAAGAAGTGGAAGCGCACTTGCTTTTCTAGTCTTATATATGAATGACATATTAATGATCAGAAATAATATTTCTATGCTTAAATCTATCAAGTTTTTATTAAGAAATAGTTTTTCTATGAAAGACTTAGGAGAAATAGCATATATTTTGGGTATAAAAATCTATAGAAAAAGAACTAAAAGACTAAGTGGATTAAGCCAAGATACGTACATTGACAATGTGTTAATAGTTCAACATGCATGATTCCAAGAAGAGTTTCTTGTCTATGTCGCATGGCATTAGTCTTAGTAAGACTCGGTGTCCTTGGACACCTGATGAGCAATATTAGATGAGTATGATTCCATATGCTTCTGTCATTGGATCTATCATGTATACTATTCTTTGTACATGCTCAGATATATCATATGTTCTAAATGCTACGAGCGGATATCAATTAGACCTAGGTTAAGGTCACTGGATAGCTGTAAAGAACATCATAAAATACTTAAAAAGGACTAGGGATGCATTTCTTATTTATGAAGGTGAGAAAGAGCTGGTCGTAAATGGTTATACCAATGATAGCTTTCAAACTGATAAAGATGATTTTTTATCGCAGTCTAGGTTTGTGATTTGTCTTAATGGAGGAGTAGTGGGCTGAAAAGTTTCAAGCAAGAGACGGCTACAAATTCTACAATGGAGGTTGAGTATATTGTGGCTTCTAAAGCTGCAAAGCAGGCTGTTTCGATAGAGAAGTTCATCTCTAATCTGGGTGTGGTCTCTAGTTCTTATAGTCCGATAGATCTCTACTGTGATAATAGTGGAGCTATTGCGTAAGACAAGAAGCCTAGATCGCATCAAAAATCGAAGCACATACTTCAGCGTTTTCATCTCATGTACAAGATTGTTGATATAGGTGATATGAAGATATGCAAAGCGTTCACATATTTAAATATTGTTAATCCATTGACAAAGCCTCTCACATAGCCAAAGCATGAGGCACACATAAGAGATATGGGTATTAGATTCTTACATGATTGACTCTAATGCAAGTGGGAGATTGTTAACGATATGCCCTAGTGGAGATCGTGGAAATGATTATATCACTTCTATGTTTATGATCTTTTGAATAATATGTTATTTTGTCTCTTGAATAAATGTCTTTCATATTGATTAATAAGTATGTGACTTGTTCGTGGAACTTTTTATTCATATTTTGATGTTCTTCTAAATTATCCCTAATCTTATATTATTATATGGAACCATTATGATTTGTAGATTAATATATGTATTGATTGATGATCATATTTTATGAATCATGGATATAGGGATATCAAATCAATAATGTGGTCACATATTAGAAAACATGATGTTGGATTGAGCTACTATGAGACATTGCGAGAATTATTATATTCTTAAGTATCATTAGTTGGTCTCGTACATAGTGTATGTAGTATCTTTAGACCTAAGATCGTCATAGTTTTCTACATGTGTAATAGTTTACTTATGGGTTTTCAAACACTACTCCGTAACTGAGTGGTTATAAATGTAATTTTCAGATTTACTATGAAACATGCGAAAGAATATGAGCGATCAAGATGAAATTTATCTCTCCTATATAATAGGATAGATATCTCTAGGTCCCTCGATGTGCTTGAATTAAGGAAGTGTATGGCCATACCGAATGTGATTGAGGAGTCAGCCACAACCGAGTAATCCACTACAGGTTCAAGTAGAGGATCAAGCTATCATAGGATGGTACGTTTCTTACCTTGAGTTCGATTTGGTATCGTGAGGCAAAATGATCAATACATGAGTGCTATATAGGTTCATTTGGTATGATCTTTATGTATATTTGGGAGTTAAAATGTGCTGCTAGGGATCGCTACTAACTTATGGATCGGAAATAACTTTCGTGCCACAGCTGAATATACTTGAATCTACAGGGTCACACACTTAACAGATTGGAGCACATCAGTGTAGATTAGGTCTGTTACTAATGGGCCAAGTGAGCTTCGCACCTTGTTGGACCCGTAATAGGGTTCTACCGAGGGACTATATTAAGAGAGGCATAGGATTGAGGGAATCTGGTACACACCAACTGAAACCCTAGCCATCACCTCTCACTGGCACTATTGTGCGTGCTGATGCTAGCACACCGGTGCATAATGTGCCTTACTAGACATGTGGACTTCAATAGAGACACTTCTGTGACTGCAGCGTTGATCGGGACGATTGCGAGAAGGAGATAGTTGGCTAGAGGATGATCAATTACTTCCACTACACCGATGCACTCTATGTTAAATCTGCTGCTTCAACTCTACCTCTGATGTATTGCGTGTCTAGTGGTAATGATCCACGATCTCTTACTCATATAGTTTTCTGGTTTACGCGGTAGAAAATTTTAATCTGCACTACTGTAGTCTACCCATATAGCAACCAGGATCAAAGCAAAAAATGTACTAGCCACTCAGAGCGACCCAAACGTGGATTCTGGTGGGGAGCCACACCACCTAAATTGATACTACCCTTGGAAGTTGTAGAAAATTACCCTCATTGTGACGTTGACATACCCCCATCCTCCCGCCACCTATCTCGTACCCATTCGTTCACTTTCGCTCTTGACACATGGGGAACTCGAGCACGGGCGACCGCGGCAAACTCTAGCAACCTCCCTGGACTTCTCTCCTCCTCTTAAGATTAGCATCTGCCACCGCCCTTAACCCTATCTCCTCCCCCCAACTTGAAACCTAGCCGTTGCCACAACCCTAAGGCCTTTTCCTCGCAAAGGTCCATGGATAGGTTTCATGATGATCTTATAAGGGCAATTGCTTGATCTGTATGATGGATGCAATAGTTATGACACTTTGGTGTCTTTTGTTAACACTCAGTTACCATTGGAACACTTCTATGTATTAGCACTCAATTATCCTTGGAACACTTCTATGTTATATTGTGATTCAGACTTTAGTACAATGCTAATTAATTGGTTTTTATTTTTATGATATGAATTTGTCTCATTTATATACATTCATATGCTCTTGACAGATTTGCAAAAAATCCAAAAATTTGTGTACAAATATAAAGGAGTAAGACACAAATACAATTGAAATGTTAGAACCAGGGTAGCATGGTATTTTACCCAAATCCTCTCTCGTATAGCTTTTGGATTCAACCTACTAGCCAAACATTTTGCTAAGACACCTACAGATTCTCAATGGAGTGTTTTCTTGGAGAAGCAAGAGCGTGAGTTGAAAAACCAAAATCTAAAGCTGTATCAAAAGGCACATATATACATGACCTCACGGAGAGCAGCATGAGCTTTCCCTGCTGGGCGCATTTGTGTGTGTAAAGATGTCCGCTAGACTTTAAATCCTGATTGATAGAGTAGTACTTCCACACTCCAACACCTGAACAAAAGATGGTTCCCTAATTTCCATTATATTGCCTTGGGTCTCTAATAACATCTCTAATGTTCCACTCTGGACAGTTTCTCTAGCTATTGACGCATGAGAGATGACACATCGGCAAGGATGGTTACTTCAAAGAGGGCCATGACAAAGTTATTGTAGCTTCAAGTAATTCGTGTGGGTCTATACTAGAGCAATTCCTTCCCAAGTGCATAGGAGAAAGATCCCTAACTTCGCATCAAATTTTGTAGACGTACCCAGAAGCTATATGCAATGGACTGAGAGGTTGTGGGGCAGAGCTTCGGGAAATGTTGCACACTCTGTCTCCTGAAGATACTACTACGAGCTACAATTCCACATTGGAGATGTTTCAACAATCCGTAAATATTGCCCGTTCAAGAAACATCCATAAATATTGTTTGATTGGTAGAGATAAAATTTATACGACAAAATGAGTTTTCTTGGAAAAGGAAAAAGATTTTTTTCTCGAATCTCGTACTATTAGAAGAAGGGAAACTTAAACATTTTTTCACAACATAAGGTAAACTTAAATGCTTGCTTTTGCCAACATCCCAGCCACACCCCCCACACAATTCACAACATACAAAGCTTATGTTCCAACTAACTTTTAGCTTCAACTTCTAACTGTGTTTTTTGGTTAGAATTATACATAGCAACCGTTAGCTTTTTCTAAGAAAAAATTAAAAAAATCTCGTTATATTGTCACAGACAATGCAAAGAAATTAGGCAAAAAAAAGACAAAAGGTCAAAAAGCCCCAAAACAAGCTGAACTTAGAAACTGATGTATTTTAAGTGACTTCTAACTTAAATACGTCGAAAAAAAAACAGAAACTGAAGCCGTTTGAAACGGGGCAAAACATATACACACAAGAAACTAAAAAATAAGACTTGTACCCCACAATCCTAAAAAACAACTAGTAAAATCAGTTTTCTCCCCATTAAACTATTTGTAAGTTGTAACCTGCCTCCTACTCCGGTATACATCCTTGGAAAAACTTTGCAGTACGTAATAGCTTTCACTGACCATGGCAAGTAACTGACATGCATCAAAAGTCAAAGGTGACACATGCGTTCGAGGTAAATATAACAACAAAATGACCGAGATGCAATTGACACACAAATGTATGATGCAATCTAGAACCTCTTGAGCGCAGCCGCACATGTAGCATCAGCATCTGACCAGGGAAAAAGTTCGGGAACCAAAGAATAGTCTCAGCGCGAACCCGCGATCTTCGCCTCGTAAGACCAACACGCTCTAACCGAGCCACGGGACCCTTGATCCATTTCGAAATAAGGGCTGATCTGACTTTTAGACTATTTTGCGCAAGAGATTACAGAGTAACAGAAACTCACGTGCAGTTTTTACAGAGATAAATAAAATCGGTACAATATATACTACAATTAATTAGTAAACTCCATCTTAAAAAGATACTCCGTTTAAAAGTTAGTTACTATAGAAAAACTAAAAACAGAAGCCAAAAGCTGAACAGGGCCTAAGTAGTGTTAGTAACCACAAATTTTCACAGCAACACTTCTACAATTCATTGATTTCCATCAACTCGAGAAGAGCCCTGATGTTGGCGCCCTCATACTGAACTATCGGGCACAAAACAGCTGATGAATTTGAATTACAACCACCGGTATGAACAAGAGCAGTTTACTTGATACGGTACTCGTAAATGTCAAGGTCTACGACATGGAGGACAACTAGTGGCAGCTTATTTATGTACATAAACAGACGCCTAATGTTTTCCCTGGTCAAGGTATCCATATCCACAACATCACGATCATCAGTGTACATCCACAGGCTGCTCGGCTTCACCTTCTGGAGGCAGGCGCGGCAGAAGGGGCACGACTTTGATTTAGCATTCCTGCGACGAGAGCGAACTTTGTTATGGCCCACCATTAGACCGCCGTGCTTACAAAGATTCCTCAAACCAGGTAAGTGCACGGCAAGTTGGAAAGAAATGAAGGATACGACAAATTAGGCAGGAATAGTACGGACGGAGTTGTTATGCTTGATGACAACAAGCACAATAATGATCCCCCTCAAAATTAAAGATTGGCATAACGAAAGTGAAGGCAATTCAGAGTCGAACAACACATTGAGCTGAATAGCAGAATTTATTTACAGAGCATAAAATATGCGGCAACCTTGTAACTATGTCTCAAGGGAATCAAATCTTAGACCACTGTATTGGCACAATCTACATGTACAGGTTTGCTTTTCAGACGAGCCTCATGCAACCAAAATGAAACTGATTGTCGAACTATAGAAAGTTCATTGTGACACCGAGTAACCAACTTGGGAACAGGCCGTTAGTTCAATACAATGACGGAGGGAGGGGGGGTGCTGGTTGGGGCCATCCCTCATTATTCCAAAATTTTGCATTTTAGCTCTTTAGATTTTTAAAAAAATTGATAGTATTAGTACTAATTGGTTCCTCAAATATTGCCGCATTGTATGACGTATTTGGTCCCATTATCTCTAATTCAATAGAAAGCATCCTACACTTCTCAGCATAACAAGGTTGTTGTGGCTGCAGGTTTGCTTGAATGGATGGCTCGCATTGAGATGTTATAATTGTGTGGAGACTAGAGAGGTCTAGTTTGACCCGCAAATAGCTTTGTAGCGTTTAGAAGCATAGGAATCTTCCAATCGAATTTGTGTCCTTCCGAACAGCCACTTCATAGGGAAGTTGCGTTCACTAGAACAGTAGAACCGAATAACCAGGGCAACCAATCCAAACAACATTCAGCTGACCGTGATTTTGTTTCTAGAGCGCATGAGAACTACTTGGCTGCATATAAGCTAATATGACAAATTGACAATCGACAAATGATGTGCAAATGCTCTAAACAATTGACACATTCAGTCTTTTGTAGCGTTGGATATAGGCAATAAGACAAGGGAAAGGGAGAGGAGGAAAGAGATGATAGTATGATACCAATCCTCGAAGCACCTCAAGCACAGCGAGTGCGCGCAGTCGGGCAGCACAATTTTAGCATTCACCTCGAGGCAAATCCCGCACTCGAGCTCCCTCTCCAAATCCACCTGCGAGAACTTGTCATCCCTCCTCCTGAATTTGTCTACGCACAGCCTCTGCTTCTTGTCGTCCAGTTCAGTAATCCCACTCGGCAGCTGAAGCAACGACGGGAATATCACACCTGCCGCAACGCCAAGACCATCAAAACCAAACCCCAACGACATCAACAGTTGCAGCTGTCCATGGTTCATTTGGATTATTAAGAGATTACTGCTACCGTAGAATTCCTTGATGCTGGCTTCTCTCTCCCAATCCGGCAGGGCCGTCGTCCCATCCGCGTACACCTGCATTACCAGGAATCGATAATCGATCGGTATAAAACCAGCCAGCTGGTGCAATCGAACAACGCGTGCGAATTCGCTGTAGGGCCGTGACAAGGATAGTGAATCAGCAAAAAGACCTTGTGAATCATAATCTTGAGGAGGCCGAGCGCGCCGGCGAGCTTGCAGTCCGTCCACTGGACGAGGAAATGCGCGACGGCGCTGTACGCCATCCGCATCTGGATCACCGACCCGTCGTAGTCCCTCAGGAACTCCGACGCCCTGCGCACGGGCAGGCAGCAAGAACTCGGAACTCAGCAACGAATTGGTAAAGTTTCGTTTCGCAACCAAAAAAGCATCAAACTTTATCAGCACGAATCGTCGGCGTTTCTGGGCACTCACAGCGCATTGGCGTGCTGGATGTCGGCCTCAAGGGCCTTGACGGAGTCCTGGAACCTCCGCATCGGCGGCGCGTCGCCGGCGGCGACCCCTCCACGGGCGCGAGCAGCGCCAATCGCACGCGAGAACCCTACCAAAACCTCCCCCCGCCCCACTCACCTCGGGTGATTGGATTGGACTTCCTCCTCCCCCTTCCCTTGCGCTCCGGATTTGGATTTCTTTCCCTCGCTTTTGCGTTCTTTTGCCGAGCCGAGTCCAACTCCAATCCGAGCCCCACTCCTCTTTTCGTTGCCGCTCTCGGGGGACGACGGCGACGACGAGGAACAGTTCCCCTGGGGCCCGCATGGCAGTGGCCGGCTCAGCCCTCCGCGCGGGCCAGCTGAGCGTGAAGCACCCGCCGAAACGTACACGGTCTCGGTTTATCTCACTGGCATACGGGGTCAGAGACTTGTGGGTCCCACATGTCATCGAGAAGTACATTATTGGTTTCTGATGGGACGTGGCGGGTCGGGGCTCTTGCTCAGGTCACATAAAAATATCCGTGGAGTAACATCCGCCGTCGGGCGTCGCGCCCCAAGTGGCTAGCCTCTCCACTGACGTGTGGGGCCCGAGGTGGTCCTGTTTCAGGGCTGGGATATTTTTCGACGGGCCGTGGATTCGTGGGCCACTGCAGGCGCGGGCACACCTGGCTAGCTGTGGATACCAAGCTAGTGCCTTATTTTATTGTGTTTTTTTAAATTAATATAATTTGATTTAATATTATTTTACTAATAGTTTGGAAGTATTTTTAGAATCGAGTTAATAAATCAAACCGAGTTAAGCCAAAGCAAAATTTAATCTCATCTGAAATTAACCCATTCAATGTTTAACCAATTAACGAGTCTAAAGTAATTTTGAACCGAACTAACGAGCCTCACTAATGAGTTTTTTCACGTCTATGCACAACACAAATTCAGATATGGCACAATCCGATTAGACCTAGCACTACACAACACAGGTTCAAATAGGGTACGATCCGGTACTACACAACACAGGTTCAGATATGGCACAAACCGATTAGACCTGGCACCACAACACAGGTCTGAATAGGGTACGACTCAATTAGACCCGACATGACTGGCCCAAATAAATTATCGTGTTGTGTCATGCTGATTCACATGCCTATTCTTTGACCTAAGCATGGCATGGAGATGGGTCGGGTCATGCCATACCGGTCTGGACACGCTTAGCCAAATAGGCCACCGATAATTCATTGATTTTACTACTAGTCGTAAGTAATTTTATTACCAAATCACCCATCCGAACTTAGAAGAGTACAATAACCCTAACACAAGTAATTTACTTCTAATCACAAGCAATTTTACCACCTTACCAAAGGAGATTTAGGCCATATTCGTATTGGCTTCTAAAAACTGTCTTTCTATAGTAAATGATTTTTCTATATTACCTAGCTTTTAAATGGAGAGTCTTTTTAAAGTGGAGTTTATTAGTCGATCATAGTATATATATTATATTGACTTAATTTATATCGACCAAAATCGCATATGAGTGTCTCTCTCCCTACAAGATGTTCCTATTCATAAGCTAAAGCCAAAAGCGAATATGAATGGGTCCTTATTGTTCATGCCATGCCAGATCGGCCTATCGTGTCAAGGTACCAGTCCAACTATGGTACGCCTAATCAGACTAGACTGACATAGCCCGTTTATTATTGTGTTGTATCATGTTTGGACTGGCCTAATAGTACGGTGTCTTAGGGCTGGTATGGCCTGTTTGCCCAGGTCTAGGGGCGTGTGTGCGCTTGCGAGCGCGGGGGAAAGAAAACTAAGGGGCTTCACCTAGTATTTTAGGATGTGTTTGGTTAGAGTGATGAAAGTGGAATGAGATGGGATGGAATAGGATGAGATGGTTCTACAAAAAAGGTGGAACCACATGGTCCAGTATCTAAGAAGAATATTCTCTAAATTTGCACAGGCTCATTCCACTTTGGACCATTCCATCCCATCCCATCGCTCAAACCAAACACACCCTTAGATTGGTATTTGGTGATCCTCTCGGTGACGCATGAGCAAAGCGTCATGATATTTGTACTCCTCGTGACACTTGAGGTGATTCCTCTTTAAAGCGTTACACCATGCAACTCTTGGTGACTCTTTGAAGTGTCATACAATTAATTTTGTTTCTATGAGAAAATGAAAATTGCATATGAATTAAGACTATGAAAAACATAAGTGCAAGTATATATATATATATATATATATATATATATATATATATATATATATATATATATATATATATATATATATATATATATATATATATATATATATATATATATATATATATATATATATAATTTGTGCCCCTAAATTTAGGCTCTACATGTACATAATAGTAACGTAGTACTTGCATAAATATTAGCATGTAGTTTGGTTAACTTTTTCATTAAATAATTTTTTAGAATGTATTTAGTTATTTTTTTATAACAATTTAGCAGCATATCCATGACCATCCATTCTATGCCATCGAATCGAAACTCTCACTCCATCCAGCCATCCATTCCCACCAACTAAACCCTAGCCTTGTCCTGGACCTCACAAGTCATAGCCCACCCCTCCCATTCCTAGAACAACAGCCACTTCCCCTCACCTCTGTCTCTCTCATGTCTTCAACTTCTTCCTCGTAAGCCACAAATTCTTTCTTCTAAGAAACATGCCACCATCCTCCTGCTTGCCTTTCTTCTTCTTCCCCACAGATCCCCAAACTCCTCTTCTTTCTTGTTCTTCTCACCAATCTTTGAGGCTGAAGGTGGAGTGACCACAATATAGATATGTTGGGGTGAAGCACATCAAAGTGTGTCCATCGTTGATTTGTTACTCTGGAGGAAGGAGCTAGGGAGGTACTTCCGGGCCTCACCGGAGATGAAAGAATCATGCATTAGGAAGGACCCAAAGCATTGAGGTACTACCCCTTATTTGGTGTTGAATATTACTCATCTTTTCTTTCTAGAAATATTTGATCATTTGCCCCATAGTTAATATGCACTTGATGATTTACCCCTATGATATCTCACTGACATATAAGCTCTGGACCCACATGTCAGTGAGATATCATGGTGGCAAGTCATCAGTGCACATCAACTATGGGGCAAATGATTAAATTCCCCATGGATTTGCTTAAAGATTTGGCAAATAATTACTTGTATATGTATTCAGTTTTCTGTTTACATTGAGATATATGCAGTTTTCTGCACATCTTATAGTTGTGTTGGAAATTAAGTGAAATAGACTTCTCTTAATTAACATACTTTCATTTTATTTTAGACTATGCAGGATTCTGTCATTCAAAGCAAACATTGTGATCATGGAGCAGGATTTATTGATGAAGACAATTTGATAATTGAGTTGCAACGTAACTAATCTTTGTAAATATATGAATGTTTTTGGTAAACTTGTAATGATGGATTTTTTGTGAATTGTTTTGTATGAAATATGAATGTGATTCTTTCTTGGGTAATAGAATTGTGCTAATGTATACTTTCTATCGAGGGCAAAATAATTTGGTTCTGCAATAAATTTTTGAAATTGGGAATAATTCAAAATCCCAGCAGAAGATATTCTAGTTATAAATTATTCAGTTAATTCATTATTTAAATCAGATGAGTATTATTTAAAGTGCGCATCACTCTCGCCATCCGAGGAACTCTCTTCCTGATTTTTAGAGTGCACATAGCAAATTTCAGCTTCCCCCCCTCAATTGAGGTTGGTAGGATTTTCATGTCTGTTATATTTGGCCAACATGGTATATGCCAAAAGGACAAGATTAGAGATATGTTTTTTAGGCTTTTGTTTTTTGGTTTACCTGAAAGTCAAAAAAGCAAGACACATTTTTAAAGTACATTTTTCAAACGATTTTCTGATTCTAACACCGTATACACCATCTATAGTGACGTCTTTATCATTCTCTGTCATCTCAAAATAGCTAAAAATTATGAGCTGCAGTCCAAAATACATAGCTTAACTAGTTGATAAGACAGAGGAGATCATCTTACTCTCCTGCATGGGTTGGTTTTAGCGCTCCCACCAGATTAAGAGTCTGTTTTTTATGGCTTTTGGTTTCAGCTTTTGGCTTTTTTTACATTAACTACTTTTAATCGAAGTATCTTTTCAAGATGAGATCTACTAGTTAATTATAATATATAATAAAAACTACACGTAAATTTCAGTTATTCTTTAATCTCTCACACATATAGACACAGGTCACAAGTCACAGGCCACGACCACAGCCAGTCCCTTAAAACAAACAAAAAAAAGTCATTCACGGTCAGACAGGAGTAATATTACCCGCAATGCGAGGGTAAAACAGTAAGATCGAAGCTCCCTCCCGGCGCTTACGAGCGCGCCGCTCCCGACCGGTCTGCTCCCCTCCGCCTCCGCCTTGGCCGCCTCCTCGCCACGCCGCCACGGCCGAGATGGGGTTCATGTCCTTCGCCGGGAGGGTCCTCTTTGCCGCCGCCTTTCTCCTCTCCGCCTACCAAGAGTACGTCGTGCTCGCCTCCCACCTCACTCCTCAATCCTCAGTGTCGCTAGAGCTGGTGCTGCGTTAGTGTCCCTCCTGGCTATCTGAGGCTTCGGGAAGCGGGGATTTGTAGACGTTTGGATCTCGCATTGATCTGCGCTTCAGTTGTCTGAGGCGCTTGGATCTGGGGAGCGTGGTTTGTGTGCGCAATCTGGAGGGCAGTTTGGTTTTGGTCCCTAGAAATGGCTAAATTATGGTCGCTGCTCGAATGAAATCTGTGTTCGGGCTACAATGTTTGACGAGTTTGTGCCATGAGATACTGATCTGTGTAAGACTGTAAGTTAGTTAAAAGAGAAGCTCAGGGTGAGATATCTCAAATTTGGGCACTTCTAGTAGCGGCATTTTGGTTTAGTTTAGGCGTGTGAACTGTTATTAACTTATTATTTGTAGGTGGATACATGTGCATTGTTTCCAGTTTATTTCTCTGATGCGTACTTGTTCATGCTTAAACATAGTGATGATGGGATAAATAGGCCAATCAAAATTTTAGGAAATCAGTAAATTCTTTCACGGAAAATCTGGAAAATTTTACAAAACCAGAAGTCTTTTTGAAAATTCAAAAGAAGATGAATGACAAGGGACTAAGGTAATATGTTGTGGAGAGTGAGGGGTTGGGCATAGCATTTGCTTGGCTATAGGGGTGGTGAACTGGCTGGAACCGTTGTGGGATGAGCTGGGAGCCTGGGAAAGATGTAGATCATTGGGAAGTAAGAGAGCGGGACAGGTGATTAGGAGGAAGGGTTTGTTGCGAGGTAGCAAGGCAAATATGTGAGAACTGGTAGTACTACATCACATGGTTGTCACGGCGGAACTGGCAACCACGACGAGTGAGGGGCGCCAGGACGCCACGGCGATGCCAAGGCGAACACCATACGAACGGCGTATATGCATACAGTCGGAGCATGGGCGAATATCTGACCGTCTATAATGCAGATAAGTTTCCGTGGCCTCCCTGTTTCTCCCGTCATCCCGCTCTCTCCCGACCTCTCTCTCCCGTCTCTCCCGTCCGCCTCCCCCGTCCGCCGCCTCTCCCAGGTGTGTCCTCCCGCCGCCGCTCCCCTCCTAGGTGTGTCCTCCCCTCCCCGCCACATCCTCCCCCCGCCGCTCGCCTCCTCCCTCTGCCGCCTCCTCCCTCGTCCGCCGCTGCCTCCTCCCCCCAGTGCCTCCCCCATCCGCTGCCTCCTCCCCTCCCTGCCGCCTCCCATGGCGTCCACCTAGCTCCACCGCGACGCCTAGGCGACGCTGTGACAAGCATGCTACAGCAGCAGTCCGTTACTTTGGTTTCCAAGGTTCACCAAATTGAAGAAGAGCAAAAAAAAAAGGCTTCTTCTAAATGGTTTACCCTTCCTGTTACCAATGAAATACATTTTTTAGCAGCTTCTAATTCTATTGAGCTTATAGAATTACCCAAACTTGCTACAAAACATGGGCATATGTAAGCATAGCAGTAGACGCTATGCTAAAAGTGTACTGTTTATGCACGACACTTACAAAGAAAGAACTATTAGAGCAACTCCAGCAGTACTACTCAAAACAGGGCCCCTACTTTTTATTTGAGGGCTCCCCCTACTTTTGAGGGCCCAATTTTTTTGCTTCTATTCCAACAGCACCCCTCAAATCTAAGCCCTCAAATCTATTCACCACACACTGACACATGGGACCCACCCCTGACAAATTTCTTCGTCCCCTCTCTCTCGTCACCGTTCCCCTCCTCACTCCATCGGCGGCGGCGGGCGGATCCGGCGGCGCCGGACGCGTGGAAGCCGAAGAGGCGCCGACGGCCTTAGCGAGCGGCGGCGGATGCGCGAGGAGCCGAGGCCGAGCCGAGGGGAGGCCCTGGTGAGTGGATGGAGACGGCGTCGCGGCGCCGGATGGCGTCGGTTCCGGCCGATCCGGCGGGAGCGGCGGCCTCGGCGAAGATGGCCGATCCGCAGCGGCGCGCAGCGGCGACGGATCCGGCGGAGGCGGCGGATCAGCCGGCCGAGGTTGGATCTAGTGTGGAGGCCGGCGGTGGAAGAGCTTCGGTCGGTGGCGCCGGATTCGAGGACACGAGGCGTGAGACGAGGAGGCGGCGGTCGTGCGGCGGTGGAGGGGCGAGGCGCCGGGAGGGGCGAGGCGCGGGAAGGGAAGGGGCGGTGGGAAGGCGGGAGTCGGGGTGGAGGGGCGAGGCGGCGGTGGCGGGGGAGGAGGCGCGGGAAGGGGAAGAGGCGGGGAGGCGGGGGGCAGGGAGGGGGAGTCGGGGCAGCGGGAAGAGGGCGAGGCGGCGGTGGAGGGGTGGAGGCGCCGGGGAAGGGGCGGGGAGGCGGGACGGCAGGAAGGGGGAGTCGGGGACGGCGGGAAGAGGCGAGGCGGCGGTGGGGGGAGGCGCCGGGAAGGGAAGGGGCGGCGGGGAGGCGGGGGCAGGAGGGCGGCGGGGAAGGAGCAATGAGGAGGCGGGATTTTTGTCGAGGAGGCGGGCGGGCGGGAGGCGGCGGGAAAGATGCAAAGGCGGGGAGCGGGAGAAGTTTCACGGTGCGGGAAAAACAGAAAAATGAGGGTGGAGGGGAGCCCCTAGGAATGAGGGGTGGGAGGGGATTTGAGGGCTCCTCAAATTTGAGGGCTCTAGTAGGGGCCTCGCTGAGTTGCATTTTGCCTCAAGCCCTCAAATATGAGGTTTGAGGGCTCAAGTAGGGGCCCTGCTGGAGTTGCTCTTATCTTTTTCGTACAGGCAAAATTTGGAACAAAATTTCAGGTTGCTGTAGACTGTAGTTTAAGTACGTACTACATGCATTTTGGTGCAGTCATAAATGTAATGTGAAGATTTGAAGAAAATTTTTTACACTCATTTTTTTTGTCTCATTTATCTATTAACTTTCACTTTTTTGTTGACTACAGGTTTAGTGAATTTGGAGTTGATGGTGGGCCAGCTGCAAAAGCCCTGAGCCCGAAGTTCAACACTTATGTTGAAAATGTTTCTTCCCGAACTGGAATAGTGGTGCCTCACATTGAAGTAATAACTTTCCTGTTGACAGTATATTTAATTTGTTTGTCAAGTGATGTCATTGCTCTTTCATAAAGCGACCTAGTTGCTGACGAGTTCTCATTATTTTTTTTGTCTTTTTACAGTAGAAACATGTTATTACTGCCACCATTGCTTTGAAGGGTCTTGGAGGTGTCCTTTTCATCCTTAGCAGCTCATTGGGTGCTGTTCTCTTGGTAAGTTCTCAATTTGCTATAGGATATTCTATCTTACTTCAAGCTTTACTAATTCAGCCACTTTTTCCTGTTATATATTTCACTGGAATTAGTAAGAAAACACGAACTTTTCCCATCCTGAGAAAATTATGAGTGTGATTATACAAACATGTCCAATTGAAAACGGGATGTGCTCATTTTGCTTAACTCTATGAAAAATTGTATTACTTTTTATATTTATTTTTAGACCAGTGTAGCTGAAATCATTATTTTTTTATTCTTGCCTCTCTGCTTATGCCACCATCACTGCCCTTGTGCATTTGTACCCTCTCCACATCTATGATCTTTCTCCTCCTTCATGTCCTTTGTCATCTAAACCTAGGTACTTTGTCTTTAGTTGGTAGAAAACAAGATTCCTTTTTTCCAGAATTTACCAACAATTATCTTGCTTCACATGGGAAATCTGGAATGCAGGATTCCAGCAGAAGCCTTTACTGTTTGACAACAAATGTCATAGGGTGGTTCTGATGGCATGATTGTACTTCACCTAGTGGAGTGTTTCAAAGCAGTGTTACCGGGACTCGTGTGTCCAAAAACTTTTTGGCGTGTAGACCCGCATCTGCATGTCGACTCGTGTCTGATACGACGGGATGCGTCTTCGACACCTTTGCTCGTGTCGACGGAGCAAGGACGCCACCGAGAAGCACGGATGAGGCGGAGGTGAAAAATCCGGCAGGAGATGCACGACATCAATGGAGGTGAAGATCCTAGCAGAGGCTCGGGTGGAGTGAGGGCTCTGGCAGTAGAGTGAGGGCTCCGACGGTGGCAAGGTGCAAGGCGACGCCGTGATGGAGGAGCAGAGGCTCGGGTGGAGCACAAGGCGTAGGTAAGATGCCAGAATCGGGAGAGAAGGGAAGGAGGAACTGAGGCGCGTGCATATGTGCGGCGGAGAAGGCGAAGGAGAGGATAAGGGGGAGAGAGAAAGAAGGAGCTACGCGTGTGCGGTGAGAACGGAGAGAGAGAGAGAGAGAGAGAGAGAGAGAAGAGATAAGGGGGGAGACCGGGAGAGAGGCAAATGGGCCTGTGGGCTGGCACGTGCACAAATGAGTCAAAAGACTAAATAGGCTAGGAAGTAAGGCATGGGCCAAATGGGAAAATGGATCGGAACACATTGCTCTCTTTTTGTTGCTATATATATGCATATGTATATATACACACTAACCAGCACGCAGGTGTAGAATACGTGGACAATTTGCTGACATTTCTGAATGAATTTATTGGCAATCCTTCACAGTGTAAAGTTATCATTGGTCTTGCATGAAGTTACCATCGGTAGCGAGTGAAGTTACTGCCAATGCTCACAGTATGTAGCCGATGGTAACTTTCTTCGTAGCTGATGATAACTTTTTGAACAACTGGTGATAACTTGTTGGAGCGCAAAACTGCGCACAGAATAGCGCTATCGTGTATTATATACATATATTTGTGTGTGTATACTAGCTGAATGCCTGTGCGTTGCTACGGATTTTTTAAAATTTATCATACTACATGTTTTAAAACTCACGGGTGGTAAAATTTTTTAAAATATGCATACAAACATGTTCATGGTCGTAAATCGGAAGCCGTCGATCACACCTCGTGGTCGTAAGTTAGAAGCCGTCGACCATCGCGCGTGATTGTAGGTCGGGAGCGGTCGACCATCGTTGGTGGTCGTACGTTAACAGGCCTCCGGTGCGCTTGTGCCCTGTCGCCCGACTGCCAGTGCCAGCCTGCTCGGCCCCGACTTCAACCACGACCCTTCGACGTCGACCACGGCCCCCTTCGACCATAGCCCCCTTCGACCACGGCCCCGACCTCGACCACTGCCCCCTTTGACTTTGATCACTGCCCCCCTCGACTTCGACCACTGCCCTATTCAACCACTGTTCCCTTCGACCACAGCCTTTCGACGTTGACCACTTTCCCTTTCGACCACGATCCCCTTCGACCACGGCTTCAACTTCGACCATGGATCTTCGACTTCAATAGCACTCGTGGTCATAAGTCAGAAGACATTGACCACACCTCGTGGTCGTAAGTTGAAATACATCGATCAGCGCTCGTGGTCGTAAATCGGAAGCTGTCGATCACACCTCATGGTCAAAAGTATGTTACAATCCATGGAGAGTATGAGACCTTGTGGGTTTGCTGTTGAGGGTGGCGAGCTTGATCTCGGGGGTGACCTGGGGGTAGGCGACAGGGATGTCCAACTGGAGGGGGAACTCGTAGCGGCGGAGGTTGTGGACGAACCAGCAAGTGCCCTCCGGGTTGGCGCTACGACTACGACCATGATCGTTACGACCACGTCCACAGGTGCTACGACTATGACCGTGACCACGACTTCGAGCACTGCCCTCTTTGACTTCGAGCACTGCCCCCTTTGACTTCGACCACCACCCCCTTCAACCACTGTCCCCTTCGACCATGGCCCTTCGATGTTGATCACTTCCCTCTTCGACCACGGATCTTCGACTTCGACCATTGCCCCCTTGACCACTGTCCCCTTCGACCACGGCCCTTCGACGACCACAGCCCTTTGACGCTAACCACTTTCCCATTTGACCATGGACCACTTCAACCATGGTTTCGGCTTCGACCAAGGATCTTCGACTTCGACCACGGATCTTCGATTTCGACCACTGCCCTCTTCGACCACTGTCCCCTTCGACCACTGCTCTTCGACGTCGACCACTTCCCTCTTCGACCACAACCCCCTTTGACCACGGCTTCGACTTCGACCACGAATCTTTTTAACTTCAACAACAGGTCTACGACTTCGACCACTGCCCTCTTCGACCACTATCCCCTTCGACCACGGCCCTTCGGCGACCATTACCCTTCGATGTCGACCACTTCCCCCTTCGACCACCGCCCTCTTCAACCACTGTCCCCTTTGACTACAGCCCTTCGATGTCGGCTACTTCCTCTTTCGACTACAGCCCCCTTCGACTACGGCTTTGACTTCGACCATGGATTTTCGACTTCGACCACTGCCCCTTCGATCACTGTCCCCTTCGACCACGACCCTTCAATGACCACGACCCTTTAACGTCGACCACTTCCCCCTTCGACCACCGTCCCCTTCGACCACTGTCCCCTTCGACCATGGCCCTTCAACGTCGACCACTGTCCCCTTCAACCATGGCCTTCAATGACCACGACCCTTTGACGTCGACCACTTCCCCCTTCGACCACCGTCCCCTTCGACGTCGACTACGGCTTTGACTTCGACCACTGTCCCCTTCGACGACCACGGCCCTTCAACGTCGAGCACTTCCCTCTTCGACCACGGCATCAACTTCGACCACATATCTTTGACTTCGGTTACGGCCTCTCAACCATCGCCCCCTTCAACCACGGCCATGATGTCGACCACGGCCCCGACGTTGACCATGGCCCTTTGACTTCGACCGCGAATTGACTTCGTCCACGACCCTTTGACTTCGGTCACTAGCCCTTCGACCACGGTTTGGACTTTGACAACGACCTTTTGACTTCGACCAGACCGCGGACCGACTTCGTCCACATTCCTTCGAATTCGATCACTATCCCCTTGGACGACGGTTTGGACTTCGACCACATCCCTTCGACATCGATCGTGGACTGACTTCGTCCACGACCCTTCAACTTCGACTATGGCTTGGATTTCGACCACAACCCTTTGACTTCGACCACAGCTTGATTTCGACCACATCCCTTCGACTTCGACCACCGCCCCTTCGACCACAATCTGACTTTGACCACAGCCCTTCGACTTCGATCGCGGACCGACTTCGTCCACGGCCCTTCGACTTCAACTACTACCCCCTTCGACCACTATCCCCTTCGACCACGGCTTGGATTTTGACCATGGCCTGATTTCGACCATAGCCCTTCGACTTCAACCATTGCCCCTTCGACCATGACTTCGACTTCGATCATGGATCTTTGACTTCGGCCACGGCCCCGTTCAACCACGGCTTCGACTTCGACCACAAGGACTTCGGCCATGGCCCCTCAGCCACGACCCCATTCGACCACGACACCGACTTCGACGATCAGTTGGGAGACCAAAATCGCCAAACAACACGATGGGCTCCGTGCGAAGAGCAGAAGGAGGTAGAGAGGCTCATCGGGCGAGCGACCGCTGGGCGGCGGCGGCGGGGGGAGAGCCACGTGGGCGAACGTGGTAAAAGGAAGCCACCGCCGCCATCGCCGAGCACCCTTCTCTCTGATCCACTGGCCACTATCGCCTAGTGCTATTCTCTCCGATCCACTGGCCGCTGTCGTTGAGCGTTGTGCCGCTGGCTGGAGGGGCGATGGGAGATGGAATTGGTGGTGGCGCCGTGGAGGTGCGGCACGAGGGTTCAGGGGAGAGGAGGCGGTGGGCGAATGCGTTGGGGAGGCGGTGACGGGGGATCCATTGGACGCGCGTGCTGGGCCTCTCGGCCGCGCGTGGTGTGGGCCGAGGCTAGTTGACCTATTTAGACGAGTGGGTTGATTTTGCGGGCAGGCTGAACTATTCTTGTGGGTGGGCCGACACTTCAATGTTCACCCGAAAGTTCAGAAAATTCTGAAAATACCCCTTTTCGATCGTTTCTATGTCGCGAATCCATTTTTGACCTCCATTCTACCAAATGGAGCTCCAAATAAATCCAAACCCCATTTGAATTTTATTGCATTTTATACCTTTTTAATTAGTTTATTTTTCCTAGCTTGATTAGACTCAAGTATGGATTTATGTTATTTTATGTGTTTGCGCTAGCTCCTGAGCTTTCCGAAGCGACGGTACAAGGACTGGAACCGGGCAACAAAGTCTTCGAGCTAGTAGAGTTTGCAAAGCAGTAAGACAAGTTACAAGTTCTGGATCATATTGAATCCTATGAAATTTCACAAATATTATATTTTTACAATGACTTGTTAGTTATGTCGTTCCACTGGAAAATGCCCTGTTTAATTTGAGGCCATATTCACCTTGACAACCTTAGTAATATTTAATTACTGTATAAATAATTGTAGACTAGCTCATTCAAAATTTTGTACTCTTAAGTGACTTGGCTTTTGGCCGATAGAATTGTTAAATTAGTTCTAGGGTTAGGAGGAATCGTGGAAAGCCACGAGATAGTTGGAGTCCACAACTTTACCCTAGGGTGGAGGCTTGAGCAGAGGATGTGTGATCAAGGATACCGACTAGAGGGGGGTGAATAGGAGGTTTTTAAAATTTTCTTTTCTCCTAAATAATTTTCTACAATCTTAATCTAGCAAGAATGTAAAGCAATTAAGCCTACACAATTCTAGTCAAGTAAGAAACAATAGTAGTTCAATATCAAGCAAATGATCACAATAATACTAACAAATAAGAGTTAGAAGAAAATATGAGAGATGAACACAATCAATGTTTTACCGTGGTGTTTGAAAACTTGCCGGTTTCCCCTAATCCACGTTGAGGTTAGCCCGAACAAATCAGACCGGCTCCACGAATTAAGCCGAAACACCTCGATCACTAGAGGTAGGTCTTCCCTGCTCCGGGTAGGTGAGCTCCGACTTTCACAAGAATACCGGGTCTTCTCACAAGCTCCTTTGAGAAGATTACCGATCCAACTCTGCCCAATCGTCCAGGTGCACGGCAAGCACCAAGAGTAATAAATCAGGGCTTCACTTGATTGCAAATGAGTGACAAAGGATCAACTAATGAATGCTATGCACTTTTTGCTCAACCACTTCAAATTGAATGCTCAAAGTGAAAACAAGGGGTGGAGTGAATGCTCTATGCTCATGAAATGTTCAATGAGTCTCTTTTACTTGTCCTTGAGCAGTGGTTCGGGTATTTGTACCCCTCACCAACCAAAACTAGCCGTTTGGAATAAATTCCAGAAAATTCAGGGCGAGCGGAACTACCGCTACCTGTGGTCGTAGTTCGCTCCCTTCTAACGCGCGAACGGCTATGTCGAGGCTTTGCGGTGACCGTTGGAAAGTCGGCGCAAGATTACCGCTGTTGTAAAATCCGTACTATCGCTCTGCGGTAGTTCCGCAAAGTCGGCGCGTACTACCGCCGGCCCGACACCAACTTGGCGCTCTGGAAAAAGACTCGCTCTAACTCCGAGCTTAGGTTCGGAAGTACCGTTCCATACAATGGAACCATCGCACGATGGTAGTTCTGGCGTTAAAATTGCCGGTACTTCCGATCCCGCGAAATCTCAAATGTCACTCAGAGGGTGCTCTCTGGAAAAAAAGGGCTCCGCTTGGATTTCGGAGCTTCCGGTCGCCGGTAGTACCGATTTTTCCTGCGGAACTTCCGCTCTATGGTAGTTCTGACGTTGAAAACTGCGGTACTACCGCTCTTCCAGACAGAGCACAGATTTGGCTTTTAAAATAGATTTTTAATGAATGCATGCTCCTAAGTTGATCCCAATGGCACATAAATTTTGCTATCAAGCTACTTGCCATGATTCCTCTTTATGATACGATTTTATAGCTTACAATCTAGTCTTCCATCTTTTCTTCTAAGACCGGTAAAAGTAAAAAGGGATCCTATTCTAAGTATACCTTTGTCTTGAGTCATTTTTGGTCTTCACATTTATCCTTTAGCTTCCATCTTGTCAACCACATATGGACTAAACATTTAAACACGCATTAAACACGTTAGTCCCATATTCGCATAAATTCATTAATTACCAAAACCATTTTTAGGTGCCTAGACGCTTTCAGAGGGGTGATAGTGCCGTCAAGCATAAGGGAATGTGGTTGGTTGCCTCAAGTGAAAAGTAAGGATAAGAACCTTATGCTGAGAAAAGAACATAATGATCGCTTAACCACAGGTGTTGATTTGTTAACCCTTGTTTAGTAGCTGCTCAATTTGATTGAATCTCTACATGAGGCAGGAGTGTGGATAATGGGGAGTTGGTATGTGGAATGGTAAAACCATACCTAACAACGATAGGGATCACTTAGGACGGACAAAAGTGTTAGATTTACCCAGTTAAACCGAGTCAGAGTGGATCTACTGGGTAGAGCATACATAAAGAATTAAACAGTAAAAAACCTTGTTTTCTCAACTCAGTCGCACGTATCTGAATTGTCTATCATGTGATATTGAGAGTCTGAGAAATCTTGTGGGTAAGCTGAGCAACTCAGTAGAGTGAAATAAATGGTATTTGAATATGCCGTGCTTCTGGTAAATGAATCAGTGTTTAATGGGTGATTCCAACAGCAAGGCATAAGTAGATTTTGTTATGTTTTAATTTAAGCTAAGTAAATAACTGTTAAAAGAAAACCCCTTAAATCTTAAGGAGTTTTGTTCTTGTTTTCCTATTTGGAAATAAAATTGCTTCCACTCAAGTTAATAGAACCAGTGTATTTCCTTTCTTTGAATATCCTTACAAGCAGTTAAGTTAGGATTTAACTTTATGATTTGCTAGGTACTGTTTTACTCTTTACTTGCTAAATAACAAACAGATGATCAGTGGAGCCGTGATGATCAAGCTGATAATGAAGCCTAAGAGGAACCCTACTACGCTGAAGACGACTGGTTTTAGGTCTTAGCCGAGCTCAAATTTGCTTAGGGTTGTGTTTGGTTCAGGGGATATCCCGGGATGGGGTGGGTTGGACCCTTTTTTTTGTAGTGTTTGGTTTGGAGATTTGGTGGGGTGGGTTGGACCCAAAAGAAAAGATTCTCCTGAAAAGTGGGTTGGAACGATCCGCCCAAAACGAGCGAACCGCGCCAACCCACTTCTCCTGCGCGCGCCTACGCCCGTCTTCCCCGCCGCCCGCGCCTCTCCCCCCGGCGCCCGTCTTCCCCGCCGCCCGCGCCTCTCCCCCCGGCGCCCATCTTCCCCGCCGCTCGCGCCCCTTCCCCATCTCCCGCCGCCGCGCCTCTCCCCCCGGCGCCCGTCTTCCCGCCGCCGCGCTTCTCCCGGCGCCGTCTTCCCCGCCGCCGCGCTCTCCACCGGCGCCGTCTTCCCGCCGCCCGCGCCTTCCCCATCTCCCCGCCGCTGCGCCTCTCCCCGGCGCCGTCTTCCCGCCGCCGCGCCCCTTCCCCATCTCCCCCGCCGCCCGCGCATGGTGCTCCGGTCGCCGTGCTCCGGTCGTCGCCGTCGTCTCCACTGCCGGTATCCTCTGCACCAACCCATTCTATCCCTCCATCCAAACAAAAAACAAGGACTAACCCATCCTTACAACCAAACAAAAAGTGGGATTATCCCATCCCACATATCTGGGTTGGAGCTATCCCATCCCACCAAGTCTCCAAACCAAACACACGGTAGGAGTTTCTTTTGTATTGTAAGATAATTTTGAGCTTACATGCCCGCTGCGTCGAAACATGGTTGATAAACCATATTTCTGCAATAAAGCTTGGTTATTTTGTTGTAAGTATGTGTTGTTGTGGTGCACACTCATATACAGTACTCCGTAACTGAATAGATCCGGGCAGTTGCGGGGATTACTAGCGTCTGTAGAAACGGGGGCGTTTCAAAGTCATTTTCTCCCTGCAGTTGCTTTACCTCGCTTTTATTGTACACCTATTGTCTACGATTTCTATAACTACAACATCGGGATTGTTGAATTTGTGCAGCACTTCATCAAGTTCGCACAGGTAATGCAGCAACTTCTAATCTCTATGTGCTCATAGTTTTGCCAAGTCTAACAGTGTTAAACAACTCGTAATCCACTGTGAATGTAGAATTGGGCACACCTCGGGGCACTCCTCTTCTTCCTGGGCATGAAACTCCATTCCTAAGAGGCAGCCCCACAGGAAGAAGGCCCCCAAATCGAAGACAAACTAAGGTTCTGAAGGATGTCCGCAGCCAAATTATTTGCCTGGTAGCCTTTGAAGACGGTATCCACACACTTTTGAAAGCATCTAGACATGCATGATATTCTGCTGCCACTGACCCAAGCCCTGATTACGTGCTAATGGCTGATTAATGACTAGCTTGTACCAATATGTTTGGCCTTTGAGTTAGGTTCTTAGCAGGTAAATCTCATTGTTTGTACGCACTTCTTTCATTCTACTCCGTTATTAATGCACGAATTGCTGGTGAACTTTAACTGCTTGCCTGTGTTGAAGAGTTGTGTACCCCTAGCACCGGCAAGAAGTAGAGGGGTGTCCAGCGTCTATGGCATGGAACGTCGCTGGAAACAAACCTATCTGAAACCTCAAACCGGGTGCCGAATGGCACATTTCTGTGCTTCTCCGCAACTGCTAAATCTTATTTTCATTAGTAATATAATATGTGTCTATCTGATCGGCTTATTTCAGTAAGTATTGACCATGGCTTATATGTTTCCCTCGAACAAATAAGCGGGATGGATTCTTCATCACTGTTTCAAAGCGGTTTATTAGGACAATCTTTTTGAGGAGGCCTATCGGTTTATCGGTATTTGGTTTGTTCACACAAACACTCGCGCTAATGTCAAAAAATCATAAATGCCACTAGTCACAGTCGAAAAGACCATCCAATAACTAATAAGCAGAGATAGCCAGAAATACAAGACTAAAGGTCGGTTTGGTTTGAAGCTTAACATTATCACATCTAACCTTAGGCGTGCCACAGTTTCTTATACGGGTGTTTGGGTCGGTGCCAAATTGTGACTTGTCAATTTTTTTAGCCCTATGACCTACACGTTATAGACTTAATTTTTGCCAAACTTCACCATACTTGTGGTGCTGATTTTTGTTACTACAAAATATGTGGCTTGCAACATTTGCCTAAAGTTAGTTATGGCAGAGTTAGCCACAAACCAAACAGGCCCTTCACTGCGTCTCCCTGGTTCCTCTTTCAGCAAACAAGTCAAAATTCCCCTTATTCATGGAGAAAAATAATTTACCAATCAAAAATAAAAGTTTGCAAAACCCTCTCTAAAACCTGATGAGGCGATGGGTCCCGATCTTCCGATAGGATGATAACTTCGATTCTGGCGGAGGTGACTCTTGCGACCCGACTACAACCGTACGACGTCGCTTGCGCCTTAACAATCGCTGAACCACAGTCCAAGTTGTTATCAACCGTGCCAAGAACGCGGTTGACCTGACCACGAAGGTCTATTCCTGCATGCAACCGAAGAACACGCAAGAACAAGATAACAAACAATCTGAAATTGCAAATATTTATATTAAGCTCAAAAGGTGGGATTTCGCAGAAGGTTCTTTACGGTTGGTCTAGCCGACACAAGCGAAGAACAAAAGTTTTCACCATGGAAAAACTAATCAAACGAAATCCAAGAAAACTAGAAGGGTGCAGCCTCCTTAAATAGGAGTGGGGAAGCCACACAAAACTAAGGAAAAGGGGGTGGTACTATTTATGGTACTGTTCACATGAATAGTAACCCGTGAACAGTATGGGCTTAGGTGGGGGAGCACCTCCCCTTTGGGCCCAAACATTACAAGCTCCAATTTGACCCAAATTGGTGATGCAGCACCTTCTTCGGGTGATTGCGGCAAACACAGGAGGAATTTGAAGATAAGGCTAGATCCATTGGAAAGAGGACGAGAAAAACTTTCCATCGAGTACTCGTGGACCTAAAACGGACTCCGTATGTGAAAGTTATGCACATTTGAAGTTGGGCTGTCGTGCTGAATCCGAACTGATCTGGAGGCCGAATTGGATTCCAAAACGTGTCCAAGTTGAACTCTTGCTTGAATTGGTGCAAATATGATGTGGTGCTACAAAAATGTATATTTTCATCATTAGGTAGCATCATATTCTTATTTAAAATATGTTGAAACTGAAGAAACGAATTCACCTTTAGTTCAATCTTGATATTGGGCGCTAGGGTCATATGTGTTGGTGGCGTGGTCACATCATCCTCTCCTTCTTGATAGAAAAACCATCCTCGGTTTTAGCATATGTGTAGCCTCACGTATTGCATGATCTTTATCATAAATCTCGGTACATAATAACAAACGCAACAAACTCTCATTATGTAATATCATAAGTTCTTTATCAAACAAAGTAAAATCTCTTTGAAACGAGCTCACCTTATAATTTAAGCGATGCATAGGAGCTCTTGTAATTGGAACAATAAACATAGCAAATATGGTTGTATCCATAGGGTCGTGTCCTCATCATCCTCCCCTTCTTGAAAACAAATCCGTCCTCGGCTTTTGATAAGTTGAAAGTATGGTAACAAAGAAGCCAATGTGTATGCATGGTATATGTATATGTCATCCGTTTTAACAATTCTTCGTTGTTGCACAATTAATATTATAAAATACCAACAATCATATAAGTTCATCGTATCATTAACCCAATAGTAGTCATATATGTCAATGACCAAATTAAAATTTCTCACATAACAATTATTGCAACTAGATTTGCAAATGTAAGTGAAGCATTTATACAATTGAAATATCTAAAGTTGTAAACTTGTAGTGGTGGCACATATAGGCAAAGCTACAACTTTTGGAATTAAGCATAGTTCATCCCTATAATCATATCCCAATGGAGCAATAGCAAATTTATCCAGCAAGGGTGAAGAGATTTGTATGTTCTTCCATAATTCATCATCTTTATTCAGATTGTCCATACTAGATGATATAAAAAGAGATGAACACATATGCATTGGATGAATACTAAATTTTACTTCCCCCTCACATTGAACATGATTCACCATACAAGAATTGTTGTCCCAAACAGCAAGTTTCAATTCATTCATGTGATCACAAGTTATGCATATTCGATATACAAAAAATTGATTTTCTACACCATAATCTCCAATCAAATTAAACTTATACCCAGGGGTGTAGGCACTAAACAAGAATTTTGAACATGCAAGTTCAGAAACTTTCTCCATAGCATGTGACAATTTCATAGGTAGATCCAGCATGATGTAACACAGTGAATTAGCAGGAGAAATTCTAGTCAAAACTTCTTTATGTGTAATTAATTCGACATGTGCAAAATTATGAGAATTTAGATCAGCACATGGTTCGTTCAAGTGAACACAAGGAATATTAAAACATTGCACTATAGCAGGTATATACTCACAAGGTTGCTCTATGTTTTGTTGTAGCACCAAATCAGTACCTTTGTCATTACCGTCCTCATCGACATCAGAGGTACCTCAAACTTCTCTTCTAATGGCATAAGATGCACCAGATCATCCTTCACCTCTTCAAGTATCTCGGTGGTATCTGTAGATGGAGTAGGAACCAAAACAATATCAATATTTTCAGTTACCTCAGGTTGCACCTCGCTTGTGACCATGGGTGCTGGAGGTACAAAACGATGTCGCAATTTCTTTTTCATCTCCTCCCATGTGTATATATAGTGGAACTCGAGATTTGACCACCAATGTTGAACATCACCAATCAGCGTCGTTCTTGCCATGCTCATCTTCTCAATAGGATCAAGATCCTGTTTTTCAAAGTAGCTATCCAACATAGTAACCCACAAGAAGTAGTCTGACGACGTACTCTCAGCGGTGAGTGGCAAGATATATACTGGTAATTGTTTCCCTTCGAGTTCAAATCTGCCTGCGATGACATCATAATCTACCAATTTTCTCAAGCCTGTCATTGTTAGTAGAAAACAAGGAAACAAATCACAAATAAATGTCCCTATCAACTATTAGGATATGGAGGCTCAAATCAAGTCACGCATCTCTCAAGCTCTTACCAAATTCTTACGAGTTCTTACCAAAGCAAACAGGTGGTGCAACCGATGGCTGGTTCGTGATAAATCTAACTCAAGTGATGAGTAAAGCGATTGCAAGGTACAACGAGACCTGTTCGGTTAGTAGAAAAGTGGAGCTTGGATAGGCTATGTATTTTGTAGCAAAGGAAAACAATCAATTAATTTTAGAAATTGCACAGAAATGAATTATAGTTCGTATCTAGCACTTAGCCAATATTGCTGATCAACCAAAGATGGAAGAAGGCTAAAAAAAGTGTATGGCAATGTATGGGAGTGGTAAATACAAGATAATTCAATTGAATGCAATCTGGAATTGAAGAACACAAGGATTGACCCAAAACTTGGAAACTGAAGATTTCTGTCCACTGGACAGCACGTCGGTATTTCGGCTGTAACTTTTTGTCAGTTGCCTTTTTTCAATGATTCTTTTTTCTCAGTTTTCTGACGGCTTTTTCTATAACTTTTGTTTTGGGGCCAAGTTCTGAAAACCGACCGAAAATTTCGCACAAAATTCACAAGTGCCGACTATTGCAGATTCAATCTGGAATTTTAGGTCAACTTTCACCGCATATATCTCTTAACTTCCTTGCTGGAATGATGTGAAATTTTACAGATAGATGGATAATGAAGTTGTGAATCTAATGGCAGTGGTTTCACTCAAAAATAAGATCGGAATCAAAAGTTATGGCGTTTTTGGTGGCAGATGCAGAGAAAGGAAAAATCAGCCGAATTGGAATTAGGGTTTGGGGTGGGGATTTTTTTGTTTGGATTTTTTTTATGGAATCAAGGATATGACCAGCAACTAGACAAAGCTAAAATGGACACAAATTCAATTTAGCAAACCAAAACTAACAGATTGAAATGCACAACGGGGTTTGGACAGCGGAAATTAACTCTCTTTGTGGGGCAATTTTTCTGGACTATGGGAAAAAAATCAATCTACTAACTAGGGATACAAAGAATTTCTACCGGTCAACTGAAGCTCTGATACCAACTGATGAGGCGATGGGGTCTCGATCTTCCGATAGGATGATAACTTCGATTCTAGTGGAGGTGACTCTTGCGACCCGACTACAACCGTACGACGTCGCTTGCACCTTAGCAATCGCTGAACCACGGTCCAAGTTGTTATCAATCGTGCCAAGAACGCGGTTGACCTGACCACGAAGGTCTATTCCTGCATGCAACCGAAGAACACGCAAGAACAAGATAACAAGCAATCTGAAATTGCAAATATTTATATTAAGCTCAAAAGGTGGGATTCCGCAGAAGGTTCTTTACGGTTGGTCTAGCCGACACAAGCGAAGAACAAAAGTTTTCACCATGGAAAAAGTAATCAAACGAAATATAAGAAAACTAGAAGGCTACAGCCTCCTTAAATAGTGTAGGGAATCCACAAAAAACTAAGGAAAAGGGGGTGGTACTATTCATGGTACTGTTCACATGAATAGTAACCTATGAACAGTATGGGCTTAGGTGGGGGAGCACCTCCCCTTTGGGCCCAAACATTACAAGGCCCAATTTGACCTAAATTGGTGATGCAGCACCTTCTTCGAGTGATTGCGGCAAGCACAGGAGGAATTTGGAGATAAGGCTAGATCCATTGGAAAGAGGACGAGAAAAACTTTCCATCGAGTACTCGTGGACCTAAAACGGACTCCGTATGTGAAAGTTATGCACATTTGAAGTTGGGCTGTCGTGCTGAATCCGAACTGATCTGGAGGCCGAATTGGATTCCAAAACGTGTCCAAGTTGAACTCTTGCTTGAATTGGTGCAAATATGATGTGGTGCTACAAAAATGTATATTTTCATCATTAGGTAGCATCATATTCTTATTTAAAATATGTTGAAACTGAAGAAACGAATTCACCTTTAGTTCAATCTTGATATTGGGCGCTAGGGTCATATGTGTTGGTGGCGTGGTCACATCATCCTCTCCTTCTTGATAGAAAAATCGTCCTCGGTTTTAGCATATGTGTAGCCTCACGTATTGCATGATCTTCATCATAAATCTCGGTACATAATAACAAACGCAACAAACTCTCATTATGTAATATCATAAGTTCTTTATCAAACAAAGTAAAACCTCTTTGAAACGAGCTCATCTTATAATTTAAGCGATGCATAGGAGCTCTTGTAATTGGAACAATAAGCATAGCAAATATGGTTGTATCCATAGGGGTCGTGTCCTCATCAAAACCTCAGTTCCACTCGTCCCTGATCATGTTGTCCACCTCCTTGGGCGGCTGGGCGACAATCAGCACATCCGTGGCGGCCTCACCGACGCCGGCCTCTGCTAGCTTCCTGGCCCTGTCCACCACCAGCCTCCCTCCCTTCTCCAGCACATATATCCCCTCCACCACCTCCTTTTGCTCGCGGTTGGCCATGACCAGCACTCTCTCCTCCGCCATCCGCCACGGCAGTGTCCGCCCGTTCACCAGCTCGATCACCACTACCTTGTCCGCCGTCGCCACGACGGGGCCCAGCCCAGTACCACCGCCTACCTCGTCCACCCCTTGTTGACGTCCACGATCCCAAGGTCCACATTCGTCTTGGTCCTCGGTGTGAGGTCTATGGCCTTGATGCCGTCGGTCTCTGTTATGACCAGCAGCAGCAACACAATCGACACCTCGATGACCTCGTCGTACATGAGCTACACCACCGGCACGTCGAGGCGCGCGGTGGCATCGGCCTCCACTTCCTCCCCAGCGGCCTTCTTCTTGGCCTTCTCCATCTCGAGCTCCACCCGTGCCCTGGCCGTGTCGGTCTCGACCACCTCAAGCTTGCGCTCCAGCTGGGCGACGCGGTCCTCGTTGATGATTGCCTCCCACAACTGCCGGAAGCGCGCGAAGGCGAGGTAGTCGTCGGGGGATGCCCCCGTGAAGGCCTCCCAGCTGTCGTCGAAGCGGCGGCACGGGAAGTCCTTCATGGCGCGCGCGAGCTCACGCACACCCTTGGGGTCGAGGTGCTTGTTGATGGCGTGGCATATGGCATCATCGTGCTGGATGGTGTTGAGGAAGTGGAGCTTGTAGAGGAGCTCGGGCCCTTCGAAGGAGTCAAAGTAGGGGATGAGCTCGGCGGGGAAGGCCTTAGGGAGGAGGGATTCGCAGACTTGGGCGACAACGATGAAGTGGTTTTCTCGACACAGGAGATGCCGGTGGCCTCCTCGATGGAGGACAGTGTGAAGCCCTCGCGGGAGAGTGAGGAGATGAGGGGTGCGTACTTGTGCTAGAGGCCGAGGCGGTCGCGAAGGATGGCGAGGTGCTGGGTGAGGTCGAGGTTGCGGAAGTTGGCGGGGAGGGGCAACGGCGATGGGCGGAAGGATGGGTAGAGTTGGCCTGGTGGGCCGACGGGGGTGGGGTGAAGGGGAGCTTGTGGTCGCCGGGGCTGCCCCCGTCAAGCAGGATGGTGGCGGTGGTAGTGGTGTGGGTGAAGCGGCGGCGGTGTGGGGTGGGTGGGACAGTCGGGAAGGGCTTGTGGTGGCGTGCGGCGGCGGAGGTGGGGTGGGGGTGGGGGTGCGAGAGGGAGAGCATGGTAGTGATAAGGGAGGAGCAAGCCGTATAGGGGAAGCAAGAGCTTATCGGGCTTATCTGGTAATATTTGGGAGGGGGGATTTCGGTTGGACACGGACCTGGGCTACAGCCGCTTTAGCTTCCATCACGAGACTATTCACGTACGTAGCTGCGCGCGCGCCCGACGCATCACCTCACACCTCAAACCACCGGCACGGTAGGGCAGCGTCGCGCGTGCCATCCGTGCCGATGCCACGGCCCACGGGCACGGTTCGTGCGACCGCTGCACCGCATCAGGCATTTCATTATCGCGACACCAGCCGTGCGTGTCACAGGGTTTCGGTTCTAGGGTCGCTGTACAAACAACCAGTCGCCTCCGTAATTTCGAGTCCCCTGTGCTTTTTACGTAGGATAGGTTGAAGAACTCAGGGCATCTCGCTAAATCTGTAGCAATCACTTGTGCATCGAAACGTCACGATAACAAGCCCGCCGCCAAATAAATGGGTACACAGCGAAAAGGTACAGGATGGTAGTGAAGCGGCCGTTGACTAAGCTGGGGCACCAAGGCCGGCAAAAAAAAAAAAAAAAACCCCATCCTCCAGAAACCAGGCCTTGCGTTCAAAACAAACGCCCAAAACGACGCCTTCTTGTCCCGTCCACTAACTTAGTCCGGTATTACTGTGACGCCCGCGCTCGTTTTGCAACTGTCTCGCTGCTGCTGCGCGCGTACGTGCAGGCTGTACGTGCCGCGTGCGGCCGTGTGTCACGGCTGAATTGCATCTTCCCCCCACTGCCCTGAACGAATATTGAGGGCTCGTTTGGTACGGAGGAAATCCAAAGAAAAAGCACATTCCTAAGTATTAGAAGATTGTAGATGCGTTTGGATCAAAGGAACGGAGCAGCAGTATTTCTTTGGATTGGTAAACTTTCTTTACTATTTGCAGGAAAGGAAACAAGAGGGGAGACCTAAAGGAAAGTTTCGAATTGTTCGTACATCTAGCCCCTAGTAACATTTTTTCTTTTAATTTTGACCTTTTAACATATATATATATATATATATATATATATATATATATATATATATATATATATATATATATATATATATATATATATATATATATATTAAAATAGACCCCTCCTGGAGCTGGTCGACATTTAGTCACAGTGTCGATGAAGTTACCCCGACAGAAAACCGGGTGAAACCAATAACACTCACTATCCAATCGGCAATTCGCCGAATCAAGTTTAGTCCACTACACAGTTCCCCAGAAACCATGGTTTCCAATCGTTCTCCATCGTGGAAGCTCCTTGTCGAAGTGATGGAAGGCTCTCTCTTAGTTTTGATGGGAGGTCCTTAGGACATTCCTATTGGAATCATGAGATCAACGTAATTGGTGATACCACTGCAAATACTGTGCATGATCCTCCACGATAGGTCTCTCCATGATACATTGGTTGGGATGGGTCGGGATGGTATGAAGACTCCCAGCGTCACCCGGAGGAGTCGAAAATGACAGAATTGGTGGACATCGACCACCTAATCTATCTGTTCCTCCTCTTCGTTTACTAAGTTGCGTGTAGGGATGAGAAACGATAAAGGATAATATGTCTTATACGAAATTCGTACTCGAGAAAACACGAATGTAGTAAGTAAAATTTATATTCGAGAATGTTCATATTCGTATTCGTTTTCATCTCTGGCGACCTCTCTGGAGATGATTGTAGAAAGTAATTTTTTTTGACGAACCACGGTTCACAAGCAAGAAGTGAAAATTACTTTACATAATTTTCAACTCGTGTAGACGTGTAGTCATGTTACATAAATTTGTTCTATTGAGATTTGTTACAAAAGTTTTAGGATATTCGCATTCGACCGAATTAAGTACATATTCGATTTGAATTTGTATTCGTATTTGAGGTGATCAAGCATAGGCTAGCGCTCGGTCTTGACAAAAAACCAGTCAAGCAAAAGTTTCAACAATTCGTACTTGATCAGGAGGACACAATCCAGTTGAAGATCGACAAACTTCTTAAGGCTAGGTTTATTCATAAAGTTGACCACCCCGCGTGGCCCACCAACCCTGTAATGGTTAGAAAAGGTAATGTGATGTGGCAAATATGTGTAGACTTCACATATCTTAATAAAGCTTGTCTGAAGGATGATTTTGTCTTTTTTGTATTGATCAGCTTGTTGACTCTACCTCTGGTAGTGAATTATTAAGCTTTTTAGATGTATATTTAGGTACCATCAAATTAGTATGAGTAAAGAAGATGTAGAGAAAACTTCCTTCATCACACCATACAGAATTTCCTGTTATATGAAAATATCATTTGGGCTCAGAAACCTAGATGGCTTGGAGGAGTTGGCCTAGTGATCTCTTCAAGAAGCATGTGAAGAGGCATAGCATGATTGTGAAGATTGGAGCTCACCTCTTAGAGCAGGAAAGAGCTACCCTTAGTGAATTGGGGAAAGACTCAATTTGTGTAAGGAGTCAGCTTGATTCATTCAAGCTCTCTCAACGTGGATTAGAGAAGACTGATAAGTCTTCAAGATCACGGGAAAAAGTTCTTGTGTTCATCATGTGGTTTATTCTCTTGCCTTTTACTTTCCACATTTACATTTGTAGTGATAAATTGCTTATCTTACTTATCTAAAATTGTATCATGCCTAGACTTAGATCATTGTGCAATAGTGAGACTTAGAACATTTAGGTCTTGTATTGTCTAGAAATGAATTTTAGTTCATATTAGCTCAAAAACTAGGATTTAAAAAGAATTTCAAAATATTTTATTTACCCCCTCTAGTCGGTTATCATTGAACCTACTAATGGTATCAGAATTTGGTCTCTCTTTGTTATGCTTTACCGCCTAGAGAAAAAGATGGCTAGTGAAGGGATCTCCATGTGGAAAGAACCTTTATTTGATGGCTCTAATTATGCATATTGAAAATTTTGGATGATAACTTATTTAAAGGCCATGAGTCCAAGTGTATGAAGAGTTGATAGTGAAGGTTTCATTATGGTTCTTGATTATACACACCCCCACGGATATAGATGAGTGAAACTCTCACCTTAACGCTCAAGCAATGAACGCTCTCTTTGGAGCTTTGAATGTGGATGAGTTTAATTGAGTGAGAAATTTTGAAATGACTCATGAGATTTGGAATATGCTCTCGGAAATTCATGAGGGCACGTTCATAGTCAGAGAGGCCAAATTGCATAGACTCTGGATAAAATATGAGACATTCATAATGTTTCTGCATAAAAACATAAGTGAAATGTACTCAAGACTAAACAACATTGTGAATGAAGTCAAGGGATTAGTCACCATACTAACGGATATTGATGTTCCAGTATCACAGACGGTTTTTATTATAAAACCGTCTGTGATATTCCAGTATCACAGACGGTTCAGCGGTAAGAACCGTCTGTGATACTCCTTTTTCCCGCCACAAATACCACAGACGGCCTCCAAATTAAAATCGTCTGTAATAGTGTACATCACAGACGGTTTCACAAAACCGTCTGTGATTTGGCGTCTAGTATTAGTCTTTCTGTAGTAGTGATATATAATTAAGATTAGGTTTTGTCATGGCGGAGAGGGCTAAGAATAAATCTTGTGCAACTAGCCTTCTGAGAGCACTAAAGAAATTTCAATTTGTTGAATATATGCTGGATCTGGTCATATATGTTAAGTTTTTAATGAGATTAGCATTTAGATACAAATGTATACTTGATGCCATGCTAGTTTTGAACTCATATATGACATTTATGTTGAGCATATGTTTCTCTTGCAATGACTTAAATGATTCATATGTTAATATGTTGGTTAAGTCATTTCTATGTCATATTTTTCTTGGTTGGACATTTATTATAATTGTTGGAATTAAATTAAAAAATGTGCTTATACCACAAATTTTACAACAAATAATTGTCCTGAGGATGGCCCATATATGAAGTATGTACTCACTTCTGTACTTTGAATTTTGATTTATTAAACTTAATTAGCTTTAATTTAACTATGTTTTGTAGTCTGTTCAAAGAAGAGTTACAGCTTGAAAGTACACAGGATGTTGATAAAAGACTTGAAAAGGGATTTGCAAAATGCTTTCAGAACCATGTTAGTTTTCTTCACAATTCTTGTTGAATTTATGTTTTTTTACATGTTTTGACCCATGTTCTATGTGTTTTGAACAGATTAGGAGGCTGTGTCATGAAAAAGCAGCAGAAGTTAGTGTTGATCTATATGCATTGTCATGCGGTCCAGACATGCGAGTTAGAATTTTCTCATCATGTACTGTCAAGGGTGTTTAGTGTCACACAATTGACCATGAGAAATATTGGAAGACACAAAATAGTGGAATCATGATGGAGGGCACACATAAAGATGAGTGTATTGACTTTTATTATCCTCTAAAAGAAATTATTGAGTTGCAATATAACTCAAATGAACGAGTGAATTGATCAGTTGTTTTATTTTGATGTGAGTGGTTTGACTTGGAAGGCAAGAAGACACGCATGAGAGAAGATGGATACTTCATAAGCATCAATATTGGAGGTTCCTAGTACAAAAACGATTATTTTATTTTGGCAACTCTATCGACAAAGGTGTTTCACCTGTAGGACACAAAGTTGGGGAAAAAATTGGCGAGTTATACAAGAATTTGGGCATGGGAATTTGTATGATGTGACTGAAACTGATGAAAGCATGGAGAGGAACCGAACATTTGCATGGCAATGAAGTTGCGTACCAAAAAGAAAATTCTTCTCGTAGAGAATTTGCTGCGCAAGATATTGACGCCATGTTAGACTCTACACGGTGAGGATGAAGATGACTGTAATCTAGAAGCGAGATTAGTTGGCAATATTAGAAATCAAAAGGATGATTCATTAGATGAAAGTGACAGGGAAGATGACGATAATACTATTATACAATATTGTAGTCATAATGAACATCTTGAAATTCCTATCAACGAAAGTGACGATGAATAATTTATTTTCTATGTACGGAGATCTCGACGTCAAGATTGACAAGTAGAAGCTATTTTGTTGGTAAATGCTTTTGTTGGCCTAACGTTTTATATGCAATGACATTTTATTTTCGACTTGTAATGACTAATGACATATTGTTTTAACTTCCCTTCCTGCATGCTACCTATAAGGTGTTATTGTGGATGTCTCTAAACTAGTTTGTACATCTATTGTAATTTCAACTAGTGCATCACCAAATATTGTGTTAAAAGTTCATGTGTTAATCTAGAATTGGTATATACAAGTACAAGGTGCTATTAAAATTAGACAGGCGCGTAGCAAAACAATACCATCTAAGCCAGAAAACCTAGAAAACTATGAGGATTGATATTCTCCTGGGTCGAAAACTGTAACACCCCCATTTTTGGGAGCATTATGAATCCCTCGCAACTGCGTAGCACTGTTTAGTTGTGAGTTACATCAATCAAACGTATAACATTGCCAACACATGCTTAAGAACAAAAGCCAACTTCATTGCAATATAAGGGCTAAAAGCCAAGTTTTACAGTAGGGCAAACGACCCTTAGATACATTACATCAAAAGATGCCACATGCACACTTTAGCGGAAGACGACCCTAATCCCATGCTTCGTCTATCTCGTAGAGTACCACCTTTTCGTCTTCACCTGCCTCCTCAAAGTTGGCTATTTCTGTTGATGTTTTTAGCAAGTATGAGTACAACTACCGTACTCAACAAGTCGCACGGAGCTTACCAATAACTACATGCATGGTTTACCAAGTGATGGGAAACATGTTTATTATTTTATGTGGATGCAGTTTTAGTTGTAAACCAGTTTTAAAGATAACTTTTTAGTCAAGGGGGTTTTCAAACTTGATTACCAACTTTCAACACCCCCAAATCATTCTCAAATCTACTTATGCCTTGCTACTGGATTCACCCATTAAACATAGCTTCATTTACCGGAAGCACGGCGTATTTGAATACCATTATTTCATGACTCTGCAGAGCTGCCCTGCTTTACCCACAAGATCTCTTAACTCCCGTGACAGAGTTAAGAAAATAAAGTTATTCACTGCTCAATTTTTTCTATAGCCTCTACCCAATAGGTTTTTGATCTCAACAAGCTCGGATGACCCCATGGATCTCGTCCGACCCATTGCAGCCCTACAGTTATATGGTTAACCACCTCCCATACGAACTCACCCTCGTTCTCCCCTTGCCAATTGCAGAGGTTCAATCGAACTTGAGCAGCTACTAAGCCAGGTTTGACAAAGTCAATGCTTGTGGTTGGGCGGGTACTATGTTCTTTACTCAGCATAAGGATCTAGTCCTTACATTTTTAACTGAGGCATCATCCACGCACAAACCCATATTCAGTGCCCGCGGCACTACCACCAATCCACAGCCAAGCCTCCACCCTACGATAAGGTCTTGGGATCTGGCCCAGTTATGGCCTTCTGCGATCCTCGCTTACCCTAAATCCAACTTTTCCAAAACTCTAGACAAATACCAAAATTCTTAACAGTGGAAAGATTTTGATGAGTTCCTAAGCTATTATGATTACATTATTATTATATTTAATACTACTATGTCTTGTCAAGGTGAATGTGGCCATCAAGTTAAACTGGGATTTTTCGGGTGGTAGGATGTAACTAATATCATGTCATTCTAAGCAGTAATTGTACATGAAATAACAACTTATAAATAACATAATGAAAATACCGATATGTTGATAAATAAAGGAGATATAGGTTCAACATGTTCAAAGTATGTGTGACTTGCCTTGTGGGTCTACTACTTCAACTAGCTCGTACTCCTCGGTGGGCTGGGCCTGGACTTGAGCTTCTCCTTCCTGCTCCGGGGAAACTTCGACTTCACAAGCTAACGCAAAACAATCAAAACAAACTAATCCGTGCCCGAAGGATTGAGCTAGGAATAAAGAAAGGAAATAAAGAAATAAAATCCAAATAAACCGGGTTTTGGGCTTATGGGAGGGGCCAAATGGGGAAATGGGCCTGAGAAATGGGTTGATGGGCACGAAACGGTTTAAATGAGTATAAATATGTATTTTGGGTATCAGGTGAATAGTAACGGGTTGGTTACTATTCATTGCGGGTCTGCACTATTCACTGCGTGTTGAACCGGTAAGACCCGACACTGTGCACTACGGGTTTGGGTTTGGGTTTCGTTTAACGGGTCAGGAGGGAATAGTAACCGGTCGTTACTGTGCTTCTTCCTCCTCCCGCTCCCCCGTGCGCAGAAGAAACAGAGGAAAAGGCGGTGACTGTCGGCAGGGCTAGGGCGACTTGCAACGGCTTTTGAGGGCATGGATGGGTTCGTGGGACTGTGGGGTTCCATTTTGGGGGTTGGTAGGTCCAGCGGAGGCGGCAATCGCCGGCGGCGAGCCTATCCTTTCTGCGGTCGATTTTAATACTGTGGGTGAATGGGGGCTCTTTTGGGCGGCCGGGTTGGTGATTGAGTATCCTTAGGGCTCGGGCAAGCTCGTGGGATGGTTGGTTTAAGCTAGAGAGGCTGGAGCTAGGCTAGCTACGGTGAGATGTTTTGGCCGTTGGGTGGTTCTCGGCGCCGGGGAAGAGGGGCGGCTGAGGAGCTAAGGCGACGGTTGGGGGGTGCTTCTGGGAGCTCAGGGAGAATAATAGATGAGGTTAATTGAAGAATGGTTGGCCGGAGAGGGGACATTGGATTAGGGCTCACTTTTGGGGGTTTTTGCAATCGCCGGCAATAGAAGGGATGAAGGTAGCTTCGGGGTGTGTGGTTGGCTTTGAGAGAGCTGATGGCTTTGGATGGGGGGGTGCAACCGCTTAAATAGGACCAGGGAAGGCGGTTTGGCACCGGAGACTGTCCAAGGCGGTGACGGTGCGTGGCGAGGTCAGGAGCATTCGGGATGGCTCAGCGCGGCTGCCAGAGGGGGTGCAAGCTGGCGCTTTGGGCGACGCATTGCAGTGGTCAAAGACGCTGGCGTGGTTCAGGTCAGCCGTGAGAGGAGGATGCGAGAAAGAGCAGTAGTGGCGGCAATTTGCGGCTGGCGGTGCTGCCACGCATTCTGGCTGAGACAGGGTTGTCAGAGCTAGAGAGGCGAGGCGGTACGGGGCTCTGACCGGGCGGTAGCGGTGGCAAAGCCTGGAAGGCGCGGGAGGGCGCGGTTTTGCAGAAAAACTGGCGGCGGCAAGAAAAATCAGGACGCGGTGATGGCGGGAGTGGCCGGCGGTGGCTGACACCGGTGTAGGGGCATTTAAGGTTGTTGTACGGTGGCTGACGGGTGGGGAGGAGCTGGCAGCAATGGGCGAGCGCGAGAAGGCGCGAGGGAGGCGTCGGCGACAAAAATCGAGCAGTGGCGGCGAGATTTTTCGGACATGAACAGTAGCCGCGAAATCCTCCTCCGTTCAGGCTGTGATGACAAGAATTAGGGGCGGTTTTTAATTAAGATTAGTGCGGATTAGACTGGGGAAGCAAGAGAAACTCAAATCCAATCAAACTCAAACTCAATTTTGATTTTCAAAATTTGGTTTTGTTTCAAAAACCTAGAATACTAGGATTAGCCTTCACAAGACCATCTGTGGTCGTATGGCAACCTAGTCGGTGTATCCTTTCATAGGATACCTGATCCATCACAACATTGCCCATGATCACCTAGTCAAGCAATGACCACCTATCACCCTTTCTCTTGTTTTGAGTAGCTGTGCACGAACCTGTAACTATTGCGTGTAGTTAACTACTATGGTTTCTTCGTCCACTGATAACATGTGCTCTGCCAAACATCATCAGCTGATTGGAGTTGCAACAATTGCAGCTTCCATCTCTATAGTTGTGATTCGTTCGGTAGTCGATTGTTGTAGTCAAGGAAGCCCTACAAAAGGCTTATTTCAGTAGTCGATGGTTGTAGTCAAGGCAACCCTATAAGGCGGCTTGACATAATTTCATAAAAAATTGTTTCATGTGAAAATCACTACATTGAAGTACTGACTTGACTAAACAATTACTTATCTTGATACAATGTTTTAAATTTGAAGTACAAAATATTTATGGAAGAAGAGCTTCTAAATATTTCTTTATAAAATTTCTAAACAAATTACTTGAATTAAATTGTTGAAATTAGTTTTGTTTTGCCCACCAACTCAATCTTTCCTTGTGTGCCAACTTTTTTGTTCGCAGTGCGCCAAAAATTTTGCTTACCCCACCAACTCTATCCCTCACTCCCACGGTTGTGTAAAATCTCCGATTTGTACCAATATTTTTTACTAGTACTGCTTCCTCGTGGAGGGTATTTATATAATTAACATCTCTGTAATAGGTTTTGCCTTTCATCCCAACCCAGCTGCACCTTCTCCTCCCCAAACTAGCCGCACCTTTTCCACTTCTCTATCGATCCACCACTGGCATCGGCATCACCATTCTCCCCAATCAGTAGCATAACCACTAGCATCACCATTCTCCCCCCAAATCAGCACCATCACCACTGGCATCACCATTCTCCCCAAAATTAGGTCCTCTACTTCCCATCAGAGTTCCCAACTAGGAGAAGCCCTTCCACTAGCACATCTTCCACCACCCACCATGCCAACATCACAAGCTGGAGCACCCACCCTAGAAGCTGGAAGCACAGCAAGTGCTTGATTCCAATGGTATGGTAGGGCTTTTTATGTGGTGTTTGCTTTTGATTCCCCTTGTAATCTGGTTGGATTACAAGGCCATAAACCCAAGATTATTTACTATTAACCTTTTGTTCTTGCTTATGACCTGTTTATCTCAAGGCCCACTCTAATCTACTCTTTAAGTGTGAACTTTCTTTCTTTCTTTTGCCATCTGACCTGGTTTTTGTTTACTAAATCTATCTAATGTAATTTTATATTCAAGCAAAGAAACTTATTGTGTTGCTCTTGCATATTCAACCAAAGAAACTTATTGTTATAAATTTTGTGTAACTAGCAATCCTGATTGATTCATGTAAGAAATGCCACCTCACAAATATGAGAAAGATAGGCTTGATAATATTACAAGGAACAAAGCAAGAATGCAAGAAATGGCATGGGTAGATTAGCGCCCATGTTTAAAGAAATTTGCTGTGAACATCGTAATGACAAGATCACCGTACCGAAGAACAAGAATAGTGATGGTGGAGAGCCTAGATTTGAGTACGATCCTCATGATGATGAGGGCAATCAAACAAATGAAGGTGATGATAACTTAGCAGAGGAGGAGGCAGTGCTGAAGTAGGATGGATACATATCTTCTAGGTCAAGAGTTAAGGTGTTCATTCTTCTTTCTGGACACAACTTAAGATGTTGGGTGTCTTCTATATATAATGTCTTGTAATGTTCTTTGTTGATTTCAAATAAAATAGTATATTGATGCATGTTTTTGTTTGAATCAGGCCTCGAAGGCTTCTCAAATGGTTCCAGCAACAAGACCTCATAAGTTAGTGACAAACTGTTCATGAGCCACAAGGTCATGGTCAAGATTTGATCCATTGGGCAAGGCACATGTGGTTGAAGACAGGAGCCATGGTAGGGCACCGGAAGGGCATGTACCAAGTCCTACAAGCAAGTTATCAACTACAATAAGAAGTTCTCAACCAAGAAGTGATACTGGTGGGAGCAGTTCTGCCACCCATGTTATAGATCGAGCTAGTGAGAGTGAGACTGGTGGCTAGTTTGAGGAGCACAACCCATTGGATAGTGCAGGTAAGGTATAGTAATATAATTCTTTTATGGTTTTAAAACATGCTTTATACACTATTCATCTCATGTGTTTTTAGATACACCTTGAGGCCCCAAGAGACATAGCGGAGAGACTATTGGGAAAGGGCTTGAGAAGTTGACCAAGGGTTGAGGAACTAAATTGGCCATAAATATTGTTGAAGGGAAGAGACAGCCCTAGCAACCATTGCAAACTACAAAGTTAGCATCACTGTGGTGTTGTAGTTAGAAACCATGTACCTATCTTCCCACATTGGAAGGAATACAAAAAAGATGATAATGAAGATGGATGTTCTTACACACTTTATAGACAAAGTGGTTGTAAGTTCAAACATTTTTGACTAATTTGATATTCATGTTTTCATCATGTACATTTGTGCCTTTTATAGTTGATCAGCAAGGATTTAGTCTGCTAAATTTGAAGCTAATCCAATTACATCTACACTATAGAGATACATGTTTCTTGCATGTTAGTCATGAAAACTAGGCCAATATTAATTTCTGCATTGGTTTCTTACATGTTCCCTTGTTGGATACATAATATGTCTCAGATTTGATGTTCATTCACTTTATTAGGTAAGGTTTGACATGAATACCAAAGATAAGGGAACAAAAGATACTGATATTCTCAAAACTAGGGTACAACAGATGTGCTATAGGATCAAAAAGTGTTACTTTGATGGTACTCCAGAGAGTCAAGTCTCATCAACATCTCCGCTAGAAAGTTTAAGTAATTTGCAATGGAGAGAGCTTGTGCAGAAGTGGTCTAACCTAAAAAACAAGGTAGGAAATTGCAAAATCCTTTGACATTGTCCATCTAATAGTGTGTTACATCATTTTTTTTGTAGGAAACTTCTAAAAAAACAAATTGAATCAAGAGAACATAAAACTTCATTAGACCATAGGTTCTCGGAGTTACATTGCCCATTGTTATTCTCTAGTAAGCACTAATTTCTCTCATTGATAAATGCATTTTATGAATTGGTTGAACAACAGTCCTAATGTGTTTGACCTTTTCAAGGAGTGCCACCTTAGCAAGAAAAAGGTTTTAGTGAGCCCGTACAGTAGGCAATTGTAAGTGTAAAATAGTTATATGACTAATTTAGGCATTTCATAAAATATAGATTTTGTTACTTGTCAATTTACATGCTCTGTTGGTTTAAATACAACATGGAAATAGCGAAATTTTGTGCTCAACTATTGTAACTCCAGTAACCAACATACAATAGCATTCACATATATAAGCTTGTTTCCTTTTAGTCATGTTTTATAATATTTATGCTTATTCCTTGCATTTCTAGGTTGCTATGGAGGCTATTAGGGATCAACCTCTAGAAGAAGGTGAAGAAACAAAATCTGCTACATATGTTGTTTCTAAAGTTCTCACTCAGTTCAATGGAACAAGTAAGCTTCTCGAGAATGTGGGCATTTAGTTAGGCACTAAAAGGAAATCCACAACATCGTCCTCTGTGCACATACAAGAGCTTGAACAGAAACTCTGATTGGAGAGAGAGAGGGAGCAGCTAGGCTGCGAGAAATAGTTAAGTCTCAATAGCAAGAACTAGACACATTGAAGAAATATGTACAAACAGGGGATGAATCAAGGAACAAGGAAGAATAATAGATGGAACTTTTGAAGAAGAAGCAAGCAAAAACTAATGAAATTATTTGTTGCCTATTAAGCCAACCACATATTTAGTGAAAGAAATTGATAGCTATTTCGTAAACTTGAAGTCGTGGAAGTTTGCTGACTTGACCAACTGGTACAGGGGCATAGTTCTATTTTGCATGTAAGTATGTTGTTGCTGGTGGAGTGTTGAATAATGAACAATGTCATTTTGCTTATGTGAGATTGCTCTTAACTCAGATAGTTTTAAAACTTCTGTGAAGAACTTGGGATGTTAACTGTGATGTAATCGGTAGTTTTTTGTGGATGGAAGTAAAATTACTTGACTATTTCTTATTAATTTTGTGATGTTCCTATGTTTTTGGATATTATCTGTGACATGATCTTGAAATAATTCTGTGACAAATGCTTTTGACGGGCAATGACATTGCACATGGGGATGCAGTTTGTTATAGATTTATTTTGTTGTCTTGGTGCCCCATATAATTGTAACAAATGGAAAGCTTAGCATGTGACAAAAAAATTGCCATAGAATATATTAATTTATGATGAAAATATTTGTCATGGTTCACCTTTCCCAACCTTGCCTGAACGGGCAGCCTATCCATTAGTGATGAAATGCATAGGAATGTATGATGTTGTATTATGCAATAATGATGATAATTTTTATCACAAAAAGTTAACATACCATGACGATAATGTTTTCATCATACCATTTGTGACGAATTGGCTCTAGTTCTTCACAATATATATTCTGTTACACACATACAATGACGGCCAGCGTGACAAGAAATAAATGTCATAAAAAAGTTCTACGACAAAAAAATTGTTCTTCTGTGATGATTTTCAATCATCATAAAACATCAAAACTATTGTAGTAAGTACATATATTATGCTCCTCATATCATGCACTCATCATGAGGAAGACAGGATACTAAGGCACTCGACCTTCAGTTCACAAGCCTCGTGAATGTCCTCCCATGCCAACCATCACTCAAACTCCACCTCAACCTCTAGAAGGGCATCCACAAGAGCAGTCTTAAGTGGAAGACTCTATTCTCATGGCCTTGTCTCAAATATATCAAACTCTTTTTGAGATCCGAGATGCTCAACTTGACGCCAACACTCAGTTGGCGACCTTGACGTAGCATGTGAGTCTCCTTGAGCATCCTTCAACATTGCTGCAACCGTCATCTCCTCTCATTTACCATCGTCATTGCTGTGGTGACCCCTTTGACACTCCTCCTCCCAACTAGATGGTTCTTTTGGTATTTGATGCCAAAGGAGGAGAAAAATGTTTAGGAAGAAGTGAGTGTGAAAGGTGGAATGGGACAAGTAGTTATCTATCTCTAGTATTATTATTATCTCTACTATTATTAGTATCTAAGGTGCTCTTTTATGTAATGAACTTTGTGAGGTTAAGAAGTTTTGTTTTATTGTAATTTTGGGCTGTACACTTTTTAAACCTTTTGTCAAGCACTCTATGTTAATTATGCTACAATGCTTAGTCATGATTAATATGTCTATTTAGTCTAATTATTGTGCATTGCTAGCATCTCTTTAAGCTTTCAATTTGAAGTATCATTATTATTGCTTGATGCTTCCTCAAATCCAACTACTAGAGGAATCTCCACTGAACTTTTTCTACAAATACACAAGTGCGCATGAAATCACTTCATGAACCTCTATGCACACATTTAGGGGGATTTTTGTCTATTTGCTGAAGACTTTTCTAGCACTCAACTCTTTATCTCCTTTCAACTCATCTCAAGAGCTAAATGTTGTCAAAAGTAAAAAATATAGAATATGGAACTTGTTTTTGGACTAGATGTATATTCAAAAACTTTCAATTCACTTAAATTGTTTAGGTTGTCATTAATTACCAAAAGGGGGAGATTGAAACATCTAGGCCTCTAAAAATAGTTTTGTAATTAATGATGACTATGCTTAAGGTACTAATGTTTTTGTTAAGATGATTGAAATATTTAGTCCCGAATTTGGAGGATATCATAGAAAGGCATGCAAAGATGATCTGGTGATCTCTTCAAGAAGCTTGTGAAGAACCCAGTGTGGTTGTGAAGGTTAGAGCCCACCTCCTAGAGTGAAAAAGAGCTACCCTTAGTGGATTGAGGAAAGGCTCAAGTTGCACAAGGAGCCAGCTTGATTCATTCAAGCTTTCTCAACATGGATTAAGGAAGATTGGTAAGTCTTTAAGACCATGGAAAAAAGTTCATGTATTCATCGTGTGGTTTATTCTCTTACCCTTCACTTTCTACATTCACATTTCTAGTGATAAATTGTTTATCTAAAACTATATCTTGCCTAGACTTAGAACATTTAGGCATTGAATTGTGCAAAAAAATGAATTTTAGTTCATACTGGCTCAAAAACCAAGATTTAGCCAAAGAATTTAAAACCCTCCTATTCACCCCCTCTAGTCAGTTATCCTTGATACTACACAAGACCTGTCGTGCGACCAGAGAAATGCCTTTCTTGTTAGTTTCTATAGCAGAAGCCATGCTTCCTCTAGAACTAAATATCGACTCTACTCAAACCGATCGTTATAATTATGACAATCAACAAGATCATCAGATTGATGACATTAACTTCCTCGAAGAATGAAGAAATATAGATCTAATTTGATTAGAAGTTTACCAACAAGCCACGCGATGATACCATAGTCGTAAAGTACAACCTCTCAGCCCAGCTATCGATGATCTATTCTAAAAAAAATTAGAGCTAGGCAAATTGCAATAAACTCTCCCCAAATGTGAAGGTCCTTACACTATGATTGAAGTCACCAGGCTAGACTCGGTATGACTTGCCATGCAGGATGGGCATGTTATTCCAAATTCTTGGAATATCAATCAATTACATAAGTTCTATGTATAATAGTTCTGTTTATTTATGTTAAATAATGTTCTTTTTAATCATGGCAATTTTCTCTGATAAGTATTCCTATCGGTTCTTGTCCTAATTCTGGTCTTACATTATCAACGTTGCCCAAGTTCTCAAAGAATTCCCATAGTTCTCTCAAACCCCTTCTTAGAGATATTACACTTCATGACATATTGGCTCTAACATTGTCCTTAAACGCCATGCGGTATCTTTTTGTGACCTTGACAGCCAAGGCCTTCACAATAATTTGCCCATTTCCTCATAATGAAACAAGTGAAAAAATAGACAACTGGTATAAGTCATTACTATTCGAGGGCTAAAAAGCTTTATTTCTTAGTTCTTTATTCTATTCTTCTCTTGTTTACTCTAGTCAAGACACGAAAAACCTCCTAGTCAAAATCATTTCTCTTTGCACGTGGTCATGTCCACTGGAAGGAGTTTCCTAGTGATTGCTTTTATCCTATGAGCTTTGCTACTAGTTGAACCAAGGGATAGAATATGTTTCGAGAAGTTTTATTCATACCTTACATCCTTGGCTATTCTATGACCAGGCTAGATAAGAATACGAACAGAAACACTTATGTTGTTTTTTTACACATTTTGTTATGTAGTTCTTATTATAAATAAATGCAAAAGCATTTTTACAACATTTGTATTTTAACCGTTCCACGACTACGTTATATCACGGTTATGGCCAAAGGTATCTATGGCTAGTCGAAATCTCTCACTCTGGCTCTGTCTGTCATGAGAATTTCCTAGTACTCTCCGATCCTTTGCAGCCTTATTATCAAAAGTGATGATATTTCTAAGTCTACTGATCTGGGGAAAAAATAATACATCTTCCTCTTCTACTACTTACTTAATACAATGTTCTACTAAGAAAGCAGTTGGGGGCTAGTGGAGATAAGATCCACATTCTTCTCAATCAAAGAAGAATAATAAGTAAAAGTAACTTCATTGTGATTGAAAGGTAAATATTTGCATTCAAATATTTACAAAATTTAACATGTAATTAATCATAAATTGACGACTCGTTGGAACTTCCCGACTGGCAGCTATCTGACAGAGATGTGACTTTCATCTCGTCAACAATTTTATTCCCAAAGGGTCTTACCTCTTCAAAGAACTTTGCTGCTTCTTCCTTTGAGCAGTCAAATTCTGCTTCGAGTGGATAAGTGTCGATAGAAGGATTCGATGCCTTGAGTTTCGCTAAGGCAAAGTTAACTCCATCTACAATAGCATTTCGTAAAGTTTGATCGTTGTTGCCCCTAGAGATAGTCAACAAGCCTTGAAGGTTCTCGACTTGCTATCCTATGTAATGCACCTTCTTGATCAGGTCCTTGGAGGAGGAGGAACGTGTTCCTGTGCCCATCTCGATGAGCATGGTATTTAGAAAAATGATTTTGTCTTGTAAGTTTTTTGCACTACATTTTTCCTCTCCTCCTCAGCCTTAAGAGCCTTTTCAAGTTCTTGAAGTTTTAAAGCATTCTTCACACAAGTCAAATGAAATTAGCCAAGAGAAGTTTCAACAACTAAGAAACTTGTCAGATGTACAACTGGTTACATGTAAGTGTCCAATTTTAGCTTCACAATAAACCATGCATGATTATCATGAATTTCTAAACATTTTTGTGTATTTTTTTTAAAAAATTCCCAAAGCCTTGTTGAAGTTTAAGATTTTATAATAATTTCCTTGGCCCAAAAGAGTGAGATCAAAATTTCTAAAAGTTAGTTGGATGCTGAGGAATTTTCCTAAAAATCTTATGTGCAAATACCTCTTGAAATTCAAATTAGAAATTCAAGCTTAAATTGGAACCAGAATTAAAGTTTAAACTTTAATTATTTCCCTCTTGCCTTCGGGCCAGAATTCACTTGCTGGCCCAGCCCAATCTTCCTTTCTTTCCCCCACTGTGGCCCAACCGAGCCAGCCTACTCCCACGCGCTCACCAGCCCATTCGCAAGCCCGCACGCACCGCTAGCCTAGTCGTGTCCCCTCTCTCTCGCCATCACCACCATGTGGCCGACCCTTGTGCAACAAAACCTTTGCACTCACTTGCTTAGTGTTTTCCCTTGCTCACACACCCCTATTGCCTTCGGAGAGGAAGAATTTCCCTTCTTTCCCAAGTTTGGCCATGAGCTCTGCCACTCAATTCCTCGCCATCTGGTGAGTCTCCAATGACCCCATTATGTGCTCTGAGTTTATGTAATCCCACACTACCTCATGCTCACCTTCCCTTGCCTATTTTCCCTTAGAAAGCCCAAAGCTTACACCCTCGTCGCTATGCGCAGTGCTGTCATCAACCTCGCCACCTGTTCCCTTCACTTAAGTGAGCTTCAGCCATGGCCATCATGTCATTATTGTTCATCTTGACTTCCACATGCTAACGCGCCCCGTTGCTTGCCTTGCCATGCCCAGAGCCGTCGAGACATACTTGTCTTCTGCAACACCAACTGAACATGTTGCCACTGTCAATCTCCCTCTCTGCTCCATCTCTTGGTAAGTCCTTCTACCCCTTTGTAATTCATCTTAAAGCCAAACTTGTAAGCTAGCCGTCGGCCACCATGGACAGCACGGCACGCCGCACAGAAAGACATGAACATTGCTGTTGTGGCTACAGGCCAAATAGTAAAGAAGGGGACTAGTAGGAGAGGAAGAGGGGAGCTAGATCTGTGAGAGAGTTGGTGAGAATGAAAGGATACCCCTCCTCCTGCCCCTCCTGGGGGTTTATATACATGAGTGGGGTAGAATGGGAAATCCCCATTCTACCCCTTAGTACTTACAAAGGATGAGGGTACATTAGTATATTTACACTGGTATATTCTTCTACACTATTGGGCCTATTACATATTGGACTAGTTGCACAGTCCAGCCACGGGGGTGGGCCACCCCCACAACAATTGCATTATTAACTTCACCTAAGCTTATAGATCATAAAACCACCCTCAATTTGAAGAAGCTAGGTAGAAAATCTAAAGATTGTCGTTGCCGGCCATGTCATCGCCACCTTGCTCACTGCCGACCTCAAACTGATGACCCAAGGTCCCCATGCCATGCCTAAAACGCTCTTGGCTACTCACTATAGCTATTGTACACCTGGCTTTGGCTCGAGGGTGGCTCTATGTCATCACCAGCAGACTACCATCTAGCATCACTGCTCACCGCTGGATAGCTGCCTCTATGGTATGCCTCACCAAGCATCGTCACTACCAAAAGCTAGCTCTTGGCTGCACATTCTATTTTGGCCCTTAGTTGAGCATGCCAACCACTCCCTTGCCACCGGTGAGTTCGCTAAGGAGCTCTACCATGAAATCCTCTATTGCCCTATTTAGTCTCACTAGTCAGTGGGCCCCTGCTATCAAAAAGTTAGTTAACTCAAGGATCAAGTTTGTACTATGACAAATGGGGCATGAGTAGTTAAGAATTCTAATTAACTCTTGTTTAAACCCAAAACTCACTGACATGTGGATCCACACCCTTTAAACCATCACATAAATCAAGTCCATGGACCACTGTCTCCGACATGTAGGTCCTGTTTTCTGTAGGCAACCACATGGACCGAGTCCACGTGAACCGTGACCCCACCTGTCAGCCTCTCTGAAATTTTTGAAAGAAAATAATTGGAAAAGAAATTAAAACCCACTAGACCCCACCTGTCAACCACTGGATGTTTTCTTAAGAATAATAATTAAAAAGAAAAGAAACTCCTAGCTGAACCCACCTGTAAGAAAATTTTGAATTTCTGAAATTTCATTTTGGTTCAAACTTTGAATGGCCATAACTTCTTCGTTTCAAATCCAACTAGTGATTTTTATTTCTAAATTTAAAACCTTTTTATCAAAACCAAAATTATAATTTTTGGAATTATTTGAATTTTATTTGAAAGCTGTGTTGAATATGGATGATTTCACGTGTATATACTTTGACGCTTCGGACGCTCTCATCACCGACGAACAAGATCCTACCCTAGCCACATTGGATCAAGGCAAGTCCTTATAATTGATTATGTTGAACCTAGTTTTCAAATGGCAATATTTTGCTTTCAAATACAAATGAATGCCTATTATGGATAATTGTTAAAATGCTATGTCAAGGGTTGACTACCTAGTTATACCATGCACTTGATGCCTAATATTTCCCTTCCTTGATTGTTGATATTCCCTTGCCATATCGCCCTAGCATACTTACAATGATAATAACTCCACCATAGGTTAAACTTCAATACATTACAATTGCGCTTAGAAATGCTTTAGTGGTGAAATCAAATACAACACAAACATTGCCAACTAAATTTGAAAACATGATAAGTTGATAACAAGATGGTAACATGGGTTACTACTAGAAACAGGAAAATATTTTCTAAAATGGCAAAGACTCGAGCTAGTGGTTGGTTGGAGATCGGTGCAGGGATTGCACATATTGGAATGGTCATGCAAGGATTGCACATGTCATTTTTGGGTTGTTTGTGCAGGGATTGCACATGTCATTTCTCAAATAGTTCTGCAGGGATTACACGAGCTATTGGTTTGTGGTTGGTCTCACCTGAGTCATTTAAGAACTAAATTCTTGTGCTTCACTTTTCTACACACAAATCATGCAACCACAAGTCTAGTTATGGGATGGACCTAGCCCACTAATTTGCTTAGCTCTGGTGTGAATCATGCGTATTTGGATTTGTATGTGGATTTCTGGATTTCTATTGCGATTGGTGGGTGTGACTCGAAATGATCACTGCCATTGTGGATTTCGTACATGTGAAAGGCCGTAGACTCCCTAACAACTAGATTTCTCATTGAAAACATAGCCCAGGAAGGGAACGTTCTAGGGGGTGATGCATAACCCAGAATGGGAACGGTCACTATTGCCAGTGTTAAGGATTCACCCTAGTGTGAGAGTAATCATCGAAGCTAAGTATTGTAAAAGCCTTGTTATGATTTTCTCAGTTGCATACCTATGGAAGCGTGTAGTGGCCGACATCATGAGTTAATGATATCTCAAGGGTAAAATTGTACAACCTTTGTAGAGTATTAAAAATCTATTTGAATAGTCGTGCCCTCAGACATGGGAAAAAGTGTAGAAACGTCACACTTGTGTAGTTTTTGTAAACTAATGGTTATTTGGTAATGGTTGCGATAACTTAATTTGGAACTGGAAATGAAAACGGAGAGATTTCGCTCTCATGATCAAATTGACTTAAAAATTGATATCGGTTTTAATGTAAAAATGGCTAAGTCATATGTTTTGAAATTAACTAAATGAGTATATTTGACAAATTGGATTTATGCTAAAAGAGACATAAGATCTTCACTCGAACAAGCCTTGCATGTGTGTACTCACACACACACACACACTTGTATTCTGCTATAGGGACTTGCTGAGTACTTTCGTACTCATTGTTGCTTAATATGTGGTTTTAGATGATGGAAGTGATGATCCAGTGTATGGATACATCCATGCTTTCACATATGACATGAAAGACAAAGGCCAGGACTAGGGTTAGCCCCAGTTAATTAATTGCCTATGGTAGAACATGAAGGCCTTGGTTTACTTACCATTATGCTACTTTGTTATGAGTAATCTCATTTGGCCTGTTGGTTTGTTATGTAAAACTTGATCTTAAGATTTATTTATGTTTGCCTATCTAATATTACGTACTCCTTTTGTTGTTACGCATGTATGGTTATGATATTTGCTAATGTTATATTGTGTGAGCTAGCTACTGATCTAAGCACTAGCTTAGAATATACAGGAGATTTGAATTGTCAAATCTAGGTCACTACATTACCGTGGTTGACCTTCTCATGTGCTTTAATATCTTCTTTGTGATTAAGAGCCTTGTCATTGAACTTGTTTGCATAGTTTTTGATTGACTAATCCTCCATTTTGTATGCCACTTCTAGTTTTTTGATGACAACACTCTTAGCTTTGCCTCTACTTCATGGCTTTCCAATCCTATCAACCACGATAGGAAAAAGAAGATAAGAAGAAGGCAAAAATAGAGAAACATGCGAAGTAAAATTGAAAAGGGACTTACTTTTTAATTGAAGGTTCTTCTGCTCGAGAGTTTTGAGGAGTTTTCCTCAACCTACAAAATGACTCAGAGAATCACAAGAAAGAGAACCTTATATGACAACAAAAATTATGAAACCTACCATCATCTGTTTATTGGCGAAGATTAGCTCTCTCCTTCTCAAGAGCTAGAGATCGCCTGGTCACTTTTCCGACCAAAGTGACCGCCTCTACCATGTGTTAAGACAAAAGGGGAGAAAAAATTACTGAGACTGCCTTATTAATGAATGTGGAATAGAGCTCCTCGGTTCTAGTCTTCAACTTGAGGTCTAATACTTTTCTCCACCAAAGATCTTCAAGTCTTAGGTTGTTGCAAATATAGCCCCGATCAGGGATATCCTTTAGATGAGGAGATTGCTTGATCGTTGAATAACTTCCGACCACTGGGCCTTTGAGGAAAGGAGGGATTTCATCCTCCTCTCCCTCAACCACAGTTTTCTCAGTCTGCTGAGTTTTCGCCTCCACCTCTATGATCACATCCCTCGATGGTGTTAGAACCACCGAGGGATTTTTGATCATAGTAGCTTTTGTTCCTCTGGTTGACATTAGTACCAACTGAGGAATATGAACAACCATTTCCTCCCTTGATACTTCTTCAGTAGAAGCATTTGGGAGGCCTACGCCTGAGGTGGCAGACACACTTCAAACCGTAAAAGAAGAAGGAAGTAAGAAATCCAAGATATCAAGAAATCGAAGGTACAGTGGTGCATTTTCTAGTATTTATTTCATACCTGATCTTCTTTGTCTTGAATTTAAACCTCCTTGAAGCATAGTCCAGGCACTTGCCTTCCTCTTCTTGTCAACCAATTTCACCAGTTTAGAATTAGTGAGCTTGGTCAAACCCTTGGCACTTTTCTAACTGCATGCACTCACTCAGAGTAACATCCTTAGTCATTTCCTTCTCGAGCAATCGGAAAGTGTCGATCCGATCACTATCCTTAGTCATTTCCTTCTCGAGTAATCAGAAATTGTCGATTCGATCACCTGAACCTCCTTGGAGGGTCGGGCTTCCTTGACCACCAGAATACTTCCCATTGGTACTAAAGAAGTCTTGGTGTGGCCACTAGGTTCTGACCTTGCTTGGTCCCAACCACCTCGATGTTTACGACTGGTGGACTTGCTTCCACTACCGGTCTTGTAGCATGAGCCCCTTTGACCAGTAGCTCCAGCATCACTCCCGTGATATTGCTCCCAGCGACAAGCTCAACGGCAAAAGCCTTCACCCAAGAAATATATTCCCTATGGTGTAATTTATCCATTCTTTGTGCAAGAGCAAGAGTGGGCTTATAAAAAAGCTCTCGGAGTCATAATAAAAACCAACCTCTGAGGGGATTTTCACCATCTCTTCAGGCACTTGGGTGATTGGAGGGGCACGAGAAGATCTTGATGTCCCATATGACTTCTTTACAGGTCATCGTTTCTTGAGGGTTGAGACAACTTCTTTTGCGCCCTCCTTCAGCTTAGAGTCGTCTACTTCGATCATTTGCATATACCAAGAACATGATAACACACTAATCGGAAGATAGATTTGGGTTATGGATATCATTGATTACCTTGAGCCTCTCGATCATGAAGATAGATTTGGGTTATAGATATCATCGATTACTTAAGCCTTTTGATCATGTCCTTTGGAGAGGTAACCACCAAGATCAGTGGGACTCCTTTCTGCTTAAGTTCTCCTTCACAGAAATCTCGTACTCTTTCCCTTATCTCGAAAGAGGATAAGGCTACAAAATCAAAACGGATAACTACAAGTTAGAAAAAGCACTATTAAACAAAAGATTTTTAACTAGCCAGAATTCTTGATGCTCACCTTCCGAGAAATCCCTAGTCGAATCTTTTGGGTCATCATAACATAGCATGATATGATCGTGCAATTTCAAGGGACTAATTTGGCACATAGTGAAATCTCTTAGCACGTGCCACGACATCAATCCGTTATCCTCCAAATACATGATGGTGTCGCCTAGTCGTTGTATCCTTCCTTGCTTCTTAGGAGAAGATATCCACTCTGGGCTCTCCACAACAACCTTTCTCATGAATGATAGACTGTCTTCCTTGCTCACCGTCATATAGAACCAAAGTTTCTTCCACGATGACCATGAAGACTTCGAGTACATCGAAATATACTCTGTGACCTTTCCATCGTGAAGGCGTGGAGAGCAATTCTCGGGTGACACTCCTACTTTCTTGGCTTTTCCAGTCATCCAGTAGTAGTATCTGAAGAGATCTAGGTTCGTTGAAATTTCCAAATATGCTTCATGTTGTAGGGGTGGCCCCCACCTAAGCCTAGCCGGCCTGTTAGGAGGTTGTAAAGCCCAAAATGGGGCATGTGTAATGACTTAAACGCCCCTGCGAGGGATACTTGGGTGTAAGGACACAATTGTAAAACGCTCCCCATGTGAATATATATAAGGCCATCCAGGCCATGGGGAAGCCCCCAAGAATTGCTCGTCTAACTCTCCACTACCATACTACCACCTCTCTGTTTAGTCTGTAACCACAACACTTCACATAGATACACAAAGATACTGAGTATGGCAATCGAATTGGGAGCTAGATTCACCTATTCGATCCCTAAAACTTGAGCACCTCCGATAGGAAGGGGTGTGCTAGGATCCTAAACCTGCATTTTACGAACGCCTAGAACATAGGTATCCCAGCATCTCTACCATTCAAAAAACTCTCCCCCATAGCCGACTTCTATAGGATCAAAATTGGGTTGGGGATTAATCCCGCATCCTCTAAGGCCTTCAATCTCTTCAATCCTACTTCGGACCATGGCTATTTGTGATGAATCTAGACATGTTGATTGTGGATGGCTTGGATCTAGTAGGGATCAAGGGAATTTAGGGAAGAAATAACCTAAAACGAAGAACGCTAGGGCAGAGAAAAATAGAGGAAAGATAAGAAATTCAAAACATTTTATGAAAAGCGTAAAAATCAATTAGTACCACTTCAGTTTATAAAGACTTCCCTGCAACCAAAGTTAGTGCTTATGGGAACTGTGCCTAACGGATATAAACCATTCGGTTTCATTTCCCTTCTAGTTGACTCTTCAACTTCAAGTGAAAAAATTTCTCTATCAAAAGACCTCTCGACTTGCATTTCAATCAAAGGATTCTAAGTCATAAATTCACTTAAAGTTCATGGGCTAACTAACAATGATTGAATAATCCCTTAAATGCGGCTTTAACACATAATCAAGAGGCTAAGCTATTGTGATCGTAGATCACCTGAAACAATAATGCCGACTAGCTTGGTTGGAGGATTACTACTCATTTACTCGACTAGCCACTACTCGGAGATCCTATAACCCAATAACTGGGATAAAATCCAAGTAGCCTCCTGTGCAGTGAAATAGATCACATGCGCCTCTATCTTCAATAATCGCACGACGATTCAGCCCTATCTCACTCCGACAACAACCACATCACGGTTATCTCTATGATTCCCTCCCACTAACAATAACCTATCAGCAATTATTGTCATGCTTTCCTCACTGATAGCAACCGCTTGCTCGACTAGACGTGAAGAATTGACAAGATGCCTGTTTCGTGTGGACAACTAACACCTTTTTAGCGCTATGTAAGTCTTACGAAAGAAGACAAAGATATAGATTGGCAATAGACAACGAAGATAAGGAATAGCAAAGTTAGAGCTAGTAGCATTGTCTCTGTAATCGCTCTACGAGAGCAAACTGTAATCTCAATATATCAATAAAAATAGTCCAATTTTCCTTTTTCAATTCTTTCGTAAAGCTCGGTTTTTCTCCATAATTCGTGAGATAGAAACACCGGTCCCTTGCGCACGCGCAGCGCACGACCGGAGGGATACGATGGGATGGGAAGGGGGTAAATAACCACCAAACCACGGGGATAAAATGGGGAGGAGGTAAGTTACAGCGTACGAAAGCAAGCAACTACTGCTGAAGTGGCGAGAGACTTCGCCCTAAGTAGTACAGGTCAAGCAGCCAAGAGCGAGCCCAAGACTGGAGACGCGTAGAGGAGGGAGGGAAAGGGGAGGACAGGACAGGAGCCCATCTCGCACGATCCGGAGCCGGGCGGCGCGGGCCATGAGAATCCGGAAGCGCACGCCGGCCAGGGCCGCCTCGCCAGGACCGGCGCCGGCGCGCGTCGCCTCCCCGCCACCGCCGCCTCCGCAGACGAAGGTGAGATGCCGCCTGCCCGTGCCCATGTACTGTGCGCGCCGCGTCGCGGGCGACAAGTTCTGCCCTTTAGCGTGTTCTTGGGTTTGGGGTACTGTTCGTCTCGGATTGGGCAATCGTTCTGCAGGGATGGTGGAGTTGATCCTCATGCGCTTACCTGTCGGTTACCATTTTCGAAGCAGCAGGAGAGACCCCAGGAACAGCAGGAGGAGGAGGAGACGAAAGTGAGCCTCCTCGGAGTCGGCGACCAAGAAGACGACCAGGTCCCGGTTGCCTCCAAGAACAGGTGCATGCGAAAACCACTCTCCTCTGCTCGTCCGCTCAGGCATCTGCGAGAAATTTCGGGTGGGCTCGCTAAGATTTGGGTTTACCCCTGCCTGTGCAGCGCAATGGACGTGCCGAAACCGGAGCCGGAGCCGGAGCCGCACGGCGCCTGTGCGCCGGAGCGCCCCGCAAGGTGCAGCCGGAACGACGGGAAGCAGTGGCGCTGCAAGAGCGCGGCCGTGCCGGGGTACGTGTTCTGCGACAGGCACATCGCGTGGTCGACACGCAAGCGCAAGCGCAGGGCCAAGAAGAAGAATCACGCCAGCATCTCGGAGCCAACTAAGGAGGAGCCCGCAGAGGAGGAGAACGAAGAAGACGCGGAAGAGGCGGAGGCCAAGAACCTGGACGGGACTGGGACGACGCCTAACCGGAGATGCAACGGCGGCAGCGACGACGGGTTCTACTACTACGGTGGGTTCCAGCCGGGCTCCCGGAAGCGGGGGAGCAGCAGTGGAGCCGGGCCGGCGTGAAGCAGGACGCGGTGCTCTGTTTTTCTGATGCTTGAATCGATTTTTCGTAGCTTTGATCCACTAGGTAACTGCAGATAATTGTTGGGCAAATTCCGTGACGCCTTTTTAGAGGAAATCTAGGACCCGACGCAAAAGTAGGCAAGGGGAAAAAAATGGAGGACGGGAGTGATCGCTATTTGGCAATGTCTTGTTCTTCTCGGGTTGCTTTTGGCCACTTTCCTTGCGATCAAATCACTCCGTGGGTTTTCTGTCGCTCGTGGTGATCGATGCCGAATGCCGATCATTGCCGGTTGATGGCATTTGATCTCACATACCTCGCCAAACGAAGAGGTTGGCAATAGGCTATAGGTATATTTTCCGTAAACAGTGTGGATGCCGCGGACTGCCGAGCGCTGGGACGTGAAGAACCGAAGTTGGCTGGGGATGTGCAACAGAACAGAGCTGACGAGTCGAGGCTTGCCGATGGTTCGTCCCCCGCGCTCCGTGGTGAAGAGGGGTGGATTGGCCACACGACAAGAAGCATGTGTGCTCGCTCCGTTCATGCTACAGCAGAACCTACTTCGCCGCACCTTCAAGGAAAATAAACTTCGATCCTTACAGCCCAGAAGAGTCGACCCTCGTGGCGTACTCCTAGTGCGGTCGGTCGAGCACAATCATGCGGAGAAAACGGTGGCTTTCCACGGTGTGCGTGCGAGCTCAATCATCCACGTGAGGGGTGGGAAAAAAGCTCAATAATGTCCGTTGCCTTGATTCAAAATTATTTCAATTACATACGTTAATTTATTAAATATTAGATGAGTTGATCTTAGATAAAATTAAATTTTGCTTTGGCTCAACTCGATTCGGCTCGTTAATTTGATTCTAGAAATAATTTCAAACTATCATAAAATAATATTAAATTAAATTATATCAGTTTTTTTTAAAAAAAACTCAATAAGACGAGTACATAGCTTCATATCCACTCCTAACCTAACCGTGATAGTAGTAGTAGTAGCAGCTTTCTTAGGGGAATCTACAGTGGTAGTCAACTCGATTGTTTTCCCTCGGCTAGCCAGCGCGCCCAGCCCACGCCGATCAGTTTCTCGCAGAGCGCGGCCCAGCTAACCTTGCAGCCCAAGCGAGCCGCATTGTGGGCCGGAGATTCGCACGAACAACAGTGAGGCCTGAGGAAGCGGTGCGACCGACGTTGCCGGCGCCCCGCAGCTCGACGGCCGGTCGGGTGCCGAGTCGACCTTTCTTCTTCCTCCGGCTGAACCCGACCGCGCGGAGGGCGATGAAGACGTCCGCGCCCGCGCGTGGACCGCTCGCTCGCACGACGCGCGCGAGTATCCACGGATTCGGTGCTGCTTGATTGAAGGGGAGATCGCCGATGTATACGCGTCAAAAGATGATCGGTGAGCCCACCGCGTTGCCTAATTTGACCCATTGTTTCGGCTTACGCGGTAATATAACCTTTAATTTAATGTGAATTTTTTTCAGTTGTAGACCATAGATGATTGTTTTGGTTGATAGTTTTTTGTTTTAGTTTAAACGATTGTGCGAACGAATTGAATATCGATAAATCGGTAAACCGGTTCAATAATATTATTTCGGTAAATCGATTCAAAAAAACGACAGAAGCCTCCACGCTTGCACGTTATGATCCTATTTGTATTAGCTTCTAAGATCTGCTTTTTAAAAAATAAATGGTTTTTTACCGTACCTAACTTTCAAATAGAATATCTTTTCAAGATAAGATTTACTAATTGATTATAGTATACGCTGTAACGATTTTATTTATATTGACTAAAATCATATACAAATATCTCTATAAATTTCTATATAAATTGTTATTATTTATAAGTTTACCGTAAGCTCAGAAGAATCGACCCTTAGCTATGCAGGGTATCGATCGTGCGCGCTACCTATTCCGGCCTTCCCAAACTGATCAACATTTGCCTAATTTGAACCTCTCTTTAATCCAAACTGATCACCAACTGTCGACGTTTGTGCTACTGTGCTGCACGCTGGATTGGTTGATCCCCGTCTCGATTCGTGGGCCAATGAAAGCCTACTTTTGCTTGAAGAGCGGTTATACGCATTCCCGAAACATTTTATTTGCCCCCATAACGGGCGATCACACGAAGATTTTTAGATTTTATTAAAATTTGCGTTTGTAAAAATTTTGATCGACCACGGTTAGCGATTGACAAGCTTTGATCACGGATGAAAGTCCGGTCGGATTTATAATGGATGGTCCAATCGGCAGATCCGAACAGCAGGCGTCGACCATAGCATATCGACCGCAACAAATCGATAACACATATCGATCATGGCAAATCGACCACGGCAAATTGACTGCGGCTAGACGACCACGATAGAATGACTACGGCAGAACGACCATGGCAGAACGACCATGTCTGTTAGATGTTGGTTAGCTATAGCGAACTGATCGTAAGCAAACTCAATCGGTCGTAAGCAATAGTAAACCGGTCTTAGGTCGTAAGCTCATCTGCTACAGTAGTTGGTTGGTGGTCGTAGCTATAGTACTTTTCGATGGTTGTAGCTACAATGCTTTACTGATAGTTGAGTGGTACAGTACCTGGTTGATGCTCGGTTATCGGTAGTCATAGACTTCGCGATCTGTTATTGTAGTCATAGACTTCGCGATCTGTTGTTGTAATCATAGGCTTCACGATCAGTTGTAAAGGACTTTGTGATCGGTTGTCGTAGGTTTTGTGGTTGGTTGCCGTAGATTTTACGGTCGGTACTCGTAGGCTTTGAGTGCTTTGATTTTTATAATCTTCGAGTACCTCGAGTACTCGTACTTGTTGGGCCGGTAGTCTGACTGATCCTTCTAAGTGGTTGAAGGCTGATATGGAGGTCATGGATAATTTGGTTTGTATTTATTGATGGTTAAGAGTGTGGTTTGCTTGTATTGACTAATGTCGGTCAAGTTAGGAATAACTTGTACCGGGGAGAACATTCTTTAGTCTTTGCATGTGCAAATTGGGTGTGAAGATGGTCATGGTCACTAATGAGGAGGACCGGGACTAGGAAGGGGAAATCTAAGATCCAGACGGTTGAGGATGTCATGAGGTGGTTGGGCTCACGCTGAAGCACGTGAAGATTAAAAGAGGATAATGCATGGAGAAGCTACGGGAGGTGCGGTCCTAGAGGCTTCAACATGTGTTGAGTTGAAAGAGCTATAGAAAGAGTCCATAACTGGGAAGGCTTAGAGATTATGAAAAACCTGTGTTTGGAAGGGTTTGGGCCCCTTGGTTTTCAGAACGGATAGAGTTTGGTGACCGTATTTGACGAGGACACGGTTCAAAGCGTTAGCCTATAAAAGAAGGAAGAGGCTAAGGGTTAACGCAAGTATTTGAGACAGCTTTAGAGATAAAACTTGGGAGGGCACTTTGTAGCCACAGAACATGTCTTAAAAATAAAAGATCAGATCTATTTTTGAAAAGTTCGTTAGCACCGGTGATGTTGTTTTTCGGGTGTCGTCCTTGACTCGTTCTCATTATGAGCACGTCGCGCGTGACGCATAACGTTCCTTCGTTGACTAGATCACGCGCTGAGTCTTCCACTTGATCGTCGCCAATAGCACCGGTGTTGAAGCATTTGAGCGAAGGAACATTACGACTATGTACAAAGGGGTAGAATGAGTAGTCGAACACCAGGCGGTCGAAACCTTCATCGAGCACTGAGAAATTCAAAAAGCAGAGGCAATCATTCACCCCCTCTGATTGCAATAATCAATACTACAAGTCGTATCAGAGTACGGTTCTAACATTTCTATCCCAATGGACACTAGTGTGTGAATGCCTGATGGACCGTGACCCCAAGGGACTGTCAGTATATAGTCAAGGGACCCTGAGGGAACGTCAGTGTACGGCGAAGGGGCAGTGAAGTGCTGAGGGACACCAATGTGTGAAGGGAGAGATTGTTGGAATAGTTCCATATTAGTTGTGGAAGGGTAAGGAACCTAACTTAAAAGCGTGGGAAAAATTGCTCTCATATGTTAAGAGGGAGTTTTTATGAGTTTTTACCTTTGTCGAGTGCTTGCTGTTATGGTTTGCCAAAATTCTTTCCTCTGTAGCTTTGAACTTTCTTTTCGCAGATTTTGCTTTTCTTTGAAAAGTCAACTCGTTCGAGAGATTTTGAGGTGTTGTCAATGTATTCATTAAGGGGGAGATTGTTAGACCATATGGAGGTCGTGAATACACTAATGATGAATAATTAACTTTTGGGTTTCATTGAAACTTGTGTTTTTGAAAGTTTTGGTCGACCACGGTTGGCAATCGGCAGGCTTCGACCACGGACGGAAATCCGATTGGCTTTGTGATGAGTGATCCGATCGGCAGGTCCGAATGGTAGGCATCGACCACGGCATATCAACCATGACATGTTGACCATGGCAAATCAACCACAACATATTGACTATGGCAAATCAACCACGGCAAATCGAGCACGGCAGGTCGAGCACAACAGAACGATCACGGCAGAATGACCATACCTGTTAGATATTGGTAAGCTATAGCAAAACAATCGTAAACAACAGTCAACCGATCATAAGCAACAGTGAACCGGTCTTAGATACAGTAAACTAGTCGAAGGTCGTAAGCTCGTCTGCTATAGTAGCTGGTTGGTGGTCAAAGCTACAGTACTTTTCAATGTTCATAGCTATAGTGCTTTGCTGATAGTTGAGCGCTACAATACCTAGTCAGTACTCGATAGTCGGTGCTACAGTACCTAGTCGGTACTTGGTTATCGATAGTTGTAGACTTCGTGATCTGTTGTCGTAATCATAGGCTTCGCGATTGGTTGCCGAAGACTTTATGATTGGTAGTTGTGGGCTTTGCGGTTGGTTGTCGTAGGCTTCACGGTCTGTACTCGTAGGCTTCAAGTGCTTTAATTCTTATAATCTTCGAATACCTCGAGTACTCGTGCTTATTGGGCCAGCGGTCTAACCAGCCTAGTCATGGTGGTCTGACTAGTCCTTCTGCGTGGTCGAAGTCTAATATTGAGGTCATGGATGATTTGGTTTGTGTTTATTGATGGTTAAGAATGTGGTTTGTATGTGTGGACTAATATTGGTCAAGTTAGGAAGAACTTATGCCGAGGAGAACGGTTATGGTCGGTGACAAGGAGGACTAAGACTAGAAGAGAGAAATCTGAGGTCCAGGTAGTCAAGAATGTCACGAGATGGTCGGGCTTACGCTGGAGTGCGTGAAGATCAAAAGAGGGTAATGCGTTGAAAAGCTACTAGAGGTGCTGAGTTGAAAGAGCTATGGAAGGAGTTCATAACTAGGAAGGCTAGGGATTATAAAAAATCTTGTGTTTAGAAGGGTTTCAAGTCCCATGACTATCATTGGAATAGTCTCATATTGGTTGTGTTAGGGCTAGGGACTTAACTTAAAATTGGGAGAGTTATTCACGTCATTGGCTAGCTTTTGGAGTAAGAAGACCCTTCCCGTCTAACAAATGGTATCAAAGCCCGATTCTAACATCTCTTGCCCAATGGACACTAGCGTGTGAACGTTTGATAGACTGTGACCCTAAGGGACCATCGGTGTACAGTGAAGAGACCCTGAGGGGCCGTCAGTGTACGGTGAAGAGGCGGTGAAGGGTTGAGGGACACCAATATGTGAAGGGAAAGATTATTAGAATAGTATCACATTGGTTGCAGAAGGGCAAGAGACCTAACTTAAAATTAGAGGGAGTCCCTCACCTCATTGGCTAGCTTTTGGGTGAGAATGTCATTATGATCCAACAGATCCATACATAAACAAGCCCCGTGGAGGAACATGTATTAAATCCTTTTCATATTGGTTTTGTAAAAATTATTTTTCTATAGTACCTAACTTTCGAACATAGCGTCTTTTTAAGTCGGAGTCTACTAGTCAATTGTAGTAGACATTGTAGTGATTTTATTTATATCGGACAAAATTACACGCGAGTTTCTCTCTATCCTACAACTTTTATACAAACTATTACTATTTATGAGCTAAAATTAAAAGTCATCAGCCAAAACCAACAAAAACACCCCTTAACTTGCTCAACAACCCAAAAAGTAAGACCTCAACACGAAGGACAGGTACTCTCATAGCTTAGGTAAGCTACCAAACACATGGTAAAGACTAGCCAGCCTAGCTAACTAACACAATTAAAGATGACCATGGAACAACAAAGTGCAAAGACAAACAGTTTGTACAAGACTAGAACGAACTAAGCTAAGCTAAGCCGAGCCTAGATGAGTAGCTACATCCTCCTCCTTCTACCACGGAGACCAAAGCACATACGTGTGTGCTTACATCAATGACTTGAGCGACCGGGCCTTCATGGGCTTCCTCCACCTCTTCTTCCACTGGGTCTTCCTCTTGCTATCACCGTTGACACCGGCTCAGGGTTCACCGTTGCCATTGCCGTTGCCGTTACAGTTGTGCGTGTAGTCCCCATTGTCGTCGCTGCTCTCCTCGTCACCGCCCGCAATCCCGGCTATGTCGCTTCAGCTAGAGTCGTCATCGCAAGCTGCCGCCTGATGGTCAAAATCATCAGCTTGAGCTTGACCTGCAATAGGAGCAGCGTGGTCTTCCGGTGGTGCTTCCTCCTCTTCTTGTTTCGCGGGTACAGATTCGTGCATGTTGCTGCTGCTTCTGTAGTGCCTCTTGGCGCGGAACAGGCTAAACTCGGTGTAGTAGTAGATGATGAAGTTAGACCCCGCTCGTTTCGGCTTCAACTTCTGACTTATTTTTCACTCTTCATAAATTTCATCTTTTTGTGAACTTTTGACTTTTTTTAAGTTTTTTCGCCGGTTCTTTTTTCCCATATTTGTTTGCGTCGTCCGTGATGAGCTAGCATATTTATTCTATTTTTAAATTTTTTTTAAATTTAATTATGCCAAATAAACCATCTTCAGCTACAGTGAAATTCCAGTCGCTACAGTGCAATTTTAGCCATAAGCCACAGCTTTTCAGCCCAACCGAGCAGGGCCTTAACCTTGTTATTTCCTTGCTTGTTCCAGTTAGGTTTTGGAGTTTTGTTTTTTTGTCTGAAGTTTAATAAGTAGCTTGAGGTGTTTCTAGTCAGTAGACAGCAGGTGTTTTGCAGTTTAGATTCTTTCGGAAGTTCAGAACTTGATGAAAACCTGCATGCTGATTAGGTTGGTCCATAATCCGATTTGTTAGGGGTATGGCCGGGTCATGTGGGTTATTTGCTAGAAAGTCGGATGGATTTGTTAGCTATCTAGAGTGTGTGCGCGCTTGGAGTCTGAAGTCTGCATTGGCTTCTCTGTTTTCACTGTAGCACATCCGAAACAATAACAGAGTGCAGAAACAGAAAAGGGTGCGAACGTTTTGTGCACCGAAGACCCTATGTTGTCTCTCTGTGTTCTTTCCTCTTGTGTTTACTATTTGTGATTGCGTGAGTTTTGATTAGTCTCTGTTTAACATTTGGTATCAGAGCCTTGTTCGAGGAGGCGATGTTTGGTGGCGGGATGGCGGAGGGCTCGCCGCCAAATGCACTAGTGACGGTCTTTGGATCATCGTCGTCAGAGAAGGCGTTGGCCAGAGGTGTCAATGTGTCGATTCTGTACCCGATGTTAACCAATACCAATTACAGTGTATGGGCTGTGAAGATGAAGATTCTTATGCACTCACTGGGAGTGTGAGTGGCGATCTAGGGCAGCGATGTAGTCGAAGAAGAGAAGGACCAAGGCGCCCTAGATGCGATTTCCTAGGCAGTGCCAGATGCCGTGATGATGGCCATCGCGAAGAAAGAGATAGCAAAAGAAGCTTGGGATGCACTCAAGGAGATGCGAGTCAGATAGGAACGCGTCAAGAAATCACTGGTACAAGCACAGTGAAACACATCCTTAGGTTGGTGAATGGTACTTTGAGCTTAGGTTGTTCTTATGGCAAAAATGGCAAGGAGGAACTGAAACTTATTAGTTTCTGTGATAGTGACTTGGGGGTGATACAGATGATCGAAAAAGTACTTCTGGTGTTGTGTTTTTTTTCCTTGGATCAAGCCTAATTACTTGGCAATTATAGAATCAAAAGGTTGTGGCTCTTTTGTCTTGCGAGGCGGAGTACATCGCGGCAACAACCACAGCATGCCAAGGAATTTGGCTTGCACAGCTCATGGCAAACCTACTGGGAAGGGAGCAAGAGAAGGTTGGATTGAAGATTGATAACAAATCAGCTATCTCTTTGTGCAAAAATTTGGTACACCATGATAGGAGCAAACATATTGATATGAGATATCATTTCATCCGAGATTGTGTGGAAACAAAAAAAAATTGAAGTGGAGTATGTTTGCTCTGAAGAACAGTGAGCTGACGTGTTGACAAAGCGCTCAGACATATCAGGTTCCTTGAAATGAGGTAGAAGCTTGGCGTGCATGATGTGAAGGGAAGATAACAAGATTAAGGAGGTGAATGATGAAGTTAATCTTATTATTTCCTTGCTTGTTCTAGTCAGTTTTGGAGTTTTGTTTTTTGTCTGAAGATTAATAAGTAGCTTGAGGTGTTTCCAGCCAGTAGATAGTAGGTGTTCTACAGTTCAGATTCTTTCGGAAGTTCAGAACTTGATGAAAACATACACGTTGATTAGGTTGGTACATGATCCGATTTGTTAGGGGTATGACTGGGTCATGTGGGTTATTTGCTAGAGAGTCAGATGGATTTGTTAGCTATCCAGAGTGTGTGTGCATTTCGAGTTTGAAGTCTATATTAGCTTCTCTATTTTCACTATAGCACATCTAAAGCAATAACATAGTGTAGAAACAGAAAAGGGTGCGAATGTTTTGAGCACCGAAGACCCTGTGTTGTCTCTCTGTGTTCTTTCCTCCTATGTTTACCATTTGTGATCGTGTGAGTTTTGATTGATCTCTGATCCAACAGTAGAAACCCTCGCTTATGTCGTCTGACTTCTCCCTCATGGCTTGGAGCTGGTGGAAGGCTTGGAGGCTACCAACACTGACAAAGCTAGAATTGACACTACCGCCGAGAGGCTCTCAAAGATGGGGGTTGTAGTACAAGTGCTTCTACTCGAAGTGGTAGTCACAGAGGGCGTTGGGCCGGCTCACTTACCGCTGGCAGTGCCACCTCTTGTCATCGTTCTTCTTGCACATCCAGACTTATGTTGCTTCCCCACCGGTGGCCTCACCATCGCTCTCCTCTTTCTTAACCTTCGCCTTCTTCTTTGGCTTGCTATCCTTCTCCTTCTCCTCCTTCTTTACCACAGTATTCTTCGCCGATGGCTTCTATGCAATCACATGCCACAGTTGGGTGCTGTCCTTGTAGTCATGGACTGCTACCATGGTTAGCTCCTCCTTGTTCTTGACGGCAGTGATCGGCATGCTAGTTGGGAAGAGCCAGCTTGCCCGGCAGGCGACATGGACAAAGTACTTCCCCATGAGGTCCTCCTAAATGATCGAAAATACAGATTATTCAAAATAGCAAACGTACATACGCTTCCCCTAGCCACCTACTAGGCCAAAATGGGGGTGTGGATCTAGGGTTCGACCCAGCCGCCATTTTCATGATTCCAACCTTAGCCACGTCGCCGCCCTCAAATTACCTTGAGGGAAGGGTAGCTAATGCGCTATAGACCTCGATCAGGCAGGCTCTTCCCGCCGAAACCACACCCTGCCCATGCATTCAAAGGCACGGACGAACCCTAGCGACATGCACGGACCAGACCGCGTGAACCATGAGAACCCAACGGAACCTCCCCAAAACCGATGAGCTAGAGAAGCGTAGGCCATACAGAGCAAAGTGGAGCAACATAGTGGCAGCAAAATGGGGAGCAAGGAGGGGAGGGGATGGGGCGCTGACCTGGGGATCGGAGAGGTCAAGCTCGTCGATGAGGTCCCTATTGGAATTAATCTTGTTGTTGATAGTGGTCGGTGTTGAGTACCCATGTACGAGTGCTGTGTAGTTGTGTGTCGAGTACTTGTGTGACAACAAGATTAATTCCAATAGGGACCTCATCGACGAGCTTGAGTACCCATGTACGAGTGCTATGTAGTTGTGTGTCGAGTACTTGTGTGTTCAAGTACTGTGTAGTCATATATCGAGTACTCGTGTGTTCAAGTACTGTATAGTCATGTGTCGGGTACTCATGTGTTCAAGTACTATATAGTCGTGTGTCAAATAGTTGTGTGTTGGAGTACTATGAAGTCGAGAGTTAGAGACCTTGGAGTACTATAGCAATCAAAAATCCCAGAGTACTGTAGTAGTCGGAGACCCTGAGTATATGTAGAAGTTGAAGCGTCAAAGTACGTGTTGAAGTCGAAGCATCTAAGTACAAAGGGCAGCCGTAAGTCGTAAGTCGAGTATCGACCAGTTACTGCAGTAGGGAAGCAGTCGAATGCCATAAATCAAGTATTGAGCGATTATTATAGCAGGGAAGTGGTCGGAAGTCATAAGTCGAGTATCAACCGTAGAAGTATCCACTGGATGTGTTAGTGGGTTGCATGTAGTTGGTTAGTGGAGCGATTCTTAGGGGTCATGTGCATAAGTATAGGCCACTTTCTATCCAGATATGGGATGGCATATACATGGGGATCATAGTCGGAAGTGTCAGACATTATGTTAGCCTATTTGCTTGTAACTTGAGACTATAAATAAGAAGAGAAAATAGAAAAGCTGCACGACATTACACAGCACCAAACTCTCGTGTCTCTCTAGGTTGATGAAAAGTATTTGTGTGTATTCCACCCATAGAGTACGTGCGTTTAGATCTGTGAGCTGGGCCAATAGTCCCATGGCGAGCAGTTGAGCTCGTAGGTCTCCCTAGAGGCAGTCACGGCCACAAAGCTATCGCCCCCACATGGGATTCAAGGCCGGCAGTGGGGACGGGAGTGAGAGCTTGAATCAAGGCATCGAGGTAGGCAGTGCGAAGGAGTAGGCGGAGCCGAGGAGGCAGGAGGCGCACTTGCGGAGCCGCATGGCAGGGCGATTGGGCGGCGCACATCCACAGGGGAAGGGATCTAGGGGGCTAGGGCTTGCGATTTGGGGTGGGAGGCGGGAGGTGGAGGAGGAGGCGAGGTAGGAATGAAGGAGAGATGGGTGGTCGTGGGGTTTGGTTATATTTTCTAACCTCTTTTGCTTTGCTTTTTTTTCCTTTTCTTTCTCTCACTGCCTCCACGGGCTGGGCTTGGCTCAATTCGGTAAGGTTTTTTCAAGGGCTTTATATAGTGGTGGCACGTGGGCCCTGATGGTCAATGATGGGAGAATATTCCATGTGGAACGGGAGAAGCCGATGGAGGACTGCTCATATTGAAATAGCGGCTAAACAAAGTTACGTGAGGGCATCATAGGGTGGGTTCTTTTAAGCTATGACTTTAGCTTTTGGTTTATAGTTTTTGAATTCTAGTTGTTCATAAGAGACAATATACATAGGGAAACAGTCGTATATGATTTTGGCCGGTATAGCTGAACTTAGTACAGTATCTAATATAATCTACCTATAGACCCCGTCTTAAAAAAAACACCTCGTTTAAAAGTTAGTTACTGTAACAGAAGGTAATAAACTAAAGCTTAAGCCATTCCGAACCCACCCTATAGTAATTTGTGTGGCTCCTTTTTTAACGTTGTGAAGGTCATGTTGGACGCTTTAGAATACTACAATTAGTATTATTTGGCTTTCTGTTGTGTTTAGTAGTATCAGGCATACGTAGGGCTTATTTATATTGGCCGTGATTGATAACTTTTGGCTATAGCTGATGGCTGAAAATAAATAGTAATAGCTCAAAAGAATTGGTTTTTAAAAGGAAAAGGCAAGCAGTAGAGAAGGGAGGGAGAAGTGTATGCATGAGATGGAAGCGAGAAGAGTGAGGTATGTGAAACATCTATAATCTTCTTCCTTATCTATGAAGTAAGACAAAAGCGAAAGGAGTAAGAAAACCACTTCGAGAAATCGAGTGTTTATATTAGCTTTCAGTTTCTCTAAATAGAAGACAGAAGTTTGAACCAATATGAACATGCCCATATTTACAACCACTCCCTCGAGTGGATTTGATTATTTTCCATATTACGTGGTTGTTTTGAAGCAGTGAAACTGTTTATGAATATAGTTAAGTTGAGCTTATTTGTCGTGCTAAAGATGAAATGATTGGATTCATGCAGGCTACAATCGACCCTCATCCAAGTACCTCAGGCCTTAACCTAGAAAATACCTTAGGGCTGGTCTTACGCCTATCCTCATTGCTAGTGGGAGAAAGGTGAGATGTTAACTCACCGCTTAAACTAAACCAGTGGGCGTCATAGGCGAGGTTGCGAATGTCGTGCATCTGCAACTACTTTTCAGTGGATTCAAGTATTTTGCCAGCCTTCATGATTGACATCCGAAACAGTCTAGCTCTTCGCAAGCCTGCCTGAGTTGAGCTACAAGGAGGCATGGGATTTGGTTATTTCGCTTGCTTTTCTATTCTTTTTTCTTTCACGTGGCTTGTGGTGACATCTTCTCTCGCTCGCTCCTCCGTGGGCTGAGCTTGGTTTAACTTAGTGTTAGACCATATGGATGATCGTAGATTAAGATATAATGAATAATTGATATTTAGTTTGTCTTAGATTTTGTGTTTGTGAAAGACTTGATCGTTTGCTGTTGATGTCCTTGCTTTCGAGTGTTTTTGCTCAGTTACGAGTGATTACAGTCTTCAAACACTCTTACAACCACGGCATCAGAACACAAACAATCTTACGACCACGACTTGAACACATCTATGACCACAGCAGCTGTCTACCACGTTCAGCTTACGACCATGGCATGCTACGATCACGTTTAGCTTACGACCATAGCATGCTATGACCACATCTAGCTTCGACCATGGCAGTACGACTTTGACCTTTCAATCACGGTCGTAAGACTTTGGTTTTATGACCATGGCAAGTAATCATAGCTACAATATTCTTTCATGGTCGTAGTTACAGTACTCGATAGTCATAGGTTGAGGGCTTTGCAGTCGATAGTTGTAGGTTTTGCAGACTACCTTCATGGTCGTAGGTTTTGTAAACTGCCTTCATGGTCGTAGTCTTGGCTGTCTTGTCGATACTTGTAGACTTTGTAGTCTGTTGTTCTGCCTGCAGTAGTCAGAGGCTTAGCGATCGGTTGTTGTAAGCTTCTCGGTCGTTACTCGTAGACCTTCATGGTCGATATGAGTGCTTCACTCATGTGATCGTCGAGTACTCGGGTTGGGCTAGTGGTTGTCTAGTCGGCAAGTGGTGGTCTTTGATGGATGGTCCTTACTTGAGGTACTCGTAGTCGAAGGACTCAATACTCGGTAGAAGTGGTTTCATGACCACGGCAAGTGGTCAGTGTTGGAATGTTGTCTATACTCGTAGGTTTTGAGTACGTGATGTGGCTGGCGATACTCGGTAGTCGGTACTCGATAGTCGTCAGCAGCAGTGCGAGTGATCATAGGTGGTCTATCTCAGTTAACGATAGAACAGAACGGTCATAAACAACCTGGGAGATGGTCGTAGGTGGTCTGTCTCAGTTAGCGATAGAACAGAGTGGTCGTAAGCGAGTGATCGAGGCTATCGTTTGAGATGAGTGGTCGTAACATCTGGTCGTGATGTGCAGTCGGGTGACAGAGCGATAGAGGCTTACGACCACGTACTGAAAAGCAGCTGCGGTCTGGTCATGATGTGCAGTCGGGTGACAGAGCGATAGAGGCTTACGACCACGTACTGGAAAGCAGCTGCGGTCGGTACTTTCACTCAGTAGCATGCTGCTGCGGTCGGTACTTCCATTCGTGATCCAGATTGCTTTGTTTCTGTTTCTATACGTTGTGCTTTGGTTTCAGGTGATAAAAAGCGGAGACAATTATTTACCCTCCTTTGATTGTACCATACGATCCTACACTCAGTAACTTTTGGGAGAAGGCCGGCCGGGTGAGGTGATGGGGGTTAACAAACTGCTTAGATTAACTGTTGAGCTTAACATCCAAATTTACGTGAAAGTATCATGGTAATATAAAAGTGGTTGGATCGAACTAGGCTAGGCTACGTCGGCCCCGGCCCAAGTACCTTAGAGCCTCTCATACACTCGTATGTTTGACCTTTTGACTTAGGTCTGGAGCATCAAAGTAGGATTGTAAGCTCCAGCTGCCCAGGCTGAACCGAAGTAAGCTGCAATTAATTAGCCAGAATTTATTAGGGCTAGTTCTAAATAAACATACTGTGTCTGTGATTTCCTGCCAATAATAGAAAGTCAAGCATCTGGACTAGGTTTTCTGGAATCTTGGAGTAACTACAAGGCTACAAATACAGTTTTATCGAATCGAAAATTGATGTTAAAACCTTCTGCAGGTGTATCATCCAAAGGGAAGCCGAGAGAATGTTCACTAATTAACCATTCTTGACCTTAGCTAAGTGGTCAATGAGGGCATGTTCTTTTTTACTGCGGTTTATGGCTTTTGGCTGCGACTTGTGCCTTTTAGGCTGTTTGTATAAAAGATTACAGAGTAACGGAAACTCATGTGCGGTTTTTGCCGATATAAATGAAGTCAGTAAAGTATGTACTACAATTAACTAGTAGACCTTATCTTGAAAAAATATTCTGTTTAAAAGCTAATTACTATAGAAAAGTTAAAAAGTAGCTTTTAGAAGCTGAAAAGAACAGGATCTGACCGCATCGAACATGTACGAACATATCTAAGTTCATAACTCGTGCATGCAGCAGTTGACAATGTAACGGCCGAAGGCAGAGGAACGATGATTTTGCTAGTGCTCCACAGAGAGAGCTCCCGGAAGAGCCAGCCGCGCGAACGCATCTAAATTTCCGTTTGGTTTGAAAGGTTTGCGATGGGGTGGCCTATTCTTTTTGGCTGCGGCTTGTAGCTTTTAGATATGACTTATAATTTTTGGGCTGTTTGTACGAGAGATTACAGAGTAACAGAAACTCACGTGCGGTTTTTGGTGATATAAATGAAGTCAGTAAAGTATGTACTACAATTAACTAGTAAACCCTATCGGAAAAGATACTCCGTTTAAAAGCTAGTTACTGTAGAAAAGCCGAAAAGCAGCTTTTAGAAGCTGAAAAGAACAGAGCCTTAGTCTTACGTTTTGTGTTTTTTGTTTTCCTTGAACGCGTTCCTTCTCGTTGGGCTGATGGGCCTGTATTTCTCTGCATTGGCTTTGGGCTTTGTTTCCGTCCGGTCACCACGGTCCCAACCTTATCATGGCATGTCTGATCAATAGGGGTAGGATACAGATATAAATTATATGTATTATTTGGTTACTATATCAATAGAATACAAATATAGTATATATTTTTTATTCAATTAACAATTTCTCTCCTATTTATATTTGTATTCGAATTCGTATAAAATATAGATACGAATATGGTATAGACCTTTTATCATTCGAAATGTTATTTCATTCGGACTATTCGTATCCATATTCGGCGAAATAATATACATATTTTATTATAATATGACTAATTAGTTGGACAAATTATTTTAATTCAATGTGAATTCATATTTTTAGGTGAAATAAATGAATTAGTATGATTAAGCGTGATTATACGAGGATAAAATTTCATTAATACCTTCATACTACATAAGTTATGTGGATATGTGGATCTGACCGAATTGAGTAGATATTCAATTCGAATTTGCATTCATTACAATATTTGATTCGTATTTGTATTTGAATTCAATTCGTCTTCAATTACAAAATACAAATACAAATGTGGTAAGGACACTATTCGATTCGTATTCAATCCGTTTCCACCTCTACTGATCTAGGCCTATCTAAAGATAAGGTTTTTATGCTTTTATGCAAGATTCAAGAAAGCGCTAGGCGCTAGACGTGCGGTGGCTCGGTGCCTAGCGTCTAGGCGGACTAGGTGGCTGGCTTGGCTACGGTGCAAATAACCCACAACAAGAATAATATGATGAATTGAGCAAGCATTAGGCACCAAATTGAGAAAGATAGAAGGATAATTACCTGAAGAAGCAAGACATGAACAATTTGATGTAGTCATGTATATTATCTCCCCTCCAAAAGCTTGATGTAAATATGTATGTAATCAAATAATCATGTAAACCTGCATATTTAATCAATGATGAGTTATTTTGCTATTGTGTGAGAAAATGCATGAATGATTGATGAATGAATGAAAGTATGAAACATACATACGTACACACACAAACACATATATATACACATACATATATATGCATATACATACATATATTCATATATATATACATACATACGTATACATATATATGTCCTGTGTGATTACTAATTACCAGAAAGAGGAATTACAATAGAGAATTATGTGAATGGCTAGTGCTATCTCCTTTGATCAGAATGCCTCCCTTTCTCTCTTTGACGTTAACGTTTATATAGCCAGTGATGCTACAATTATCGACCAGCAGAAGCTATGACCACCAAGTCGTAGGAGCACTTGTCGACCACCAATTCGTAAAAGTCTCCGTCAACCACCAAGTCATAAAATCGACTGCCGACCACCAAGTCATAAAATTGACTGCCGACCACCAAGTCGAACACAGAGCTCGTAGAACTTGCTGACCACCAAGTGGTAAGAGCACCTACGACCACCAAGTCGTAAGAGTACCTACGACCACCAAGTCGTAAGAGCACATACGACTACCAAGTCGTAGACCACGAGGATTACAGCCAGAAAGCAATCATTTGCAGAAACCTCAAAAACCAAACTCAACTTCTACACAAACTCTAATGCAAAGGTCAATTACTCATCACAACCATGGGGTGACCTTCACATACTCGAAGATGTACCTAACATAACATTTGTTGGACCTAATTGTTCAATGAAAGTATCCATATACTCGAAGATGTACTCACTTATGTGTACATAATTCGATGCCTACTTTGATTGTATGAAACTTGTCCCAATCTACAATGCACACACATATTCATAATACTCCTCTTCAGGCTGAACTTGGGCTACCACGACACGAATGCTAGCATGGTGGGCTATGGGCCATGCCTGGGCCTGGCCAGAGGCAAGGCGGGTCAGCACGGCATAGCAGGGTGACCGGGCTAAGCTGACACAGTAAAACACGACCCAAAGCACGGTGGGCCCAGGCCGTGCCAGCACAGCATGACCTAGTGTCCACCTCTATTAGTGATTGCTCTAGATCCCAAAGGCAATAATTCATTGAACATTTTTAACTCAAAATTTGGGCACTAGGAAAAAAATAAATGAGAAGGCTGTACCAGAGTAGCAGTACTTATCTAGACCAATGATGCCACCTACCGCACCTAGGATGCTCAGCAGCTCCTACCATGCCTGAGTAGCTCGGCAGGAGCTGCTGACCCACTATGGATCCCCGATGCCTCAATCCACCTCCCCATACCTCCCTTCGCCGTAGCCGAGCCTCACCGTCGACGGAATCGCCACTGTCGCCATCAGACAGAGAGAGTAGAGAGATTGATTGCATTTGAAGGGGAGAATGACAGGTGGGACCGGACATTATAAATGGAAAATGAAAGAAAAGAAGAAGGAAGAATGAGGGCAAAATGGTCACGATAGTGACATTTTGCATATTTTTAGCCTTTGCGATGGTATTTTACAGCTCCTCTTCTTTATGATGGCATTTTCCAAGTTGTGAACAATTGTGATGGCATTGAACAAATTCACTCTCTATAAAATATATTGTATGTTTGGATGACAAGAGATGTTGAAAGGCATGCTGGTATAACTTGTTGACTTTTATCCATAAAACAAACTAATCTGCTCCAATAGTCTATCCTTGTCAAGGATAAGCGAGTGTGGGTGTGTTCTTTTTGGCTACGACTGATAGCTTATGGCTACGGTTTATGACTTTTGGCTCTGCGTGAGTGGTTGTGCAAACGAATTGAATGTCGATAAATCGATTCGAAAAAATGTCTCAATAAGCCGTTTCGAAAAGGCGGTGAAGAACTGTCCTATCTGTTTATTCGGAGGAAGCCATAAGGTATAAGCTGAAAAGAATAGACCAAAATTGACCTTATAAGCAAGGCACCGAATCACTCATAACCTATCACTACTACAAAAGAGGCTATACTGGACGGCTACATCACAGACGGTTTGACAAAACCGTTTGTGATTGACACTAACACAGACGGTTTTAATTTGGACACCGTCTGTGTTAGTGGTCGAGTATCACAGACGGTCCTTACTGATGAACCGTCTGTGATGCTTTAGTATCACAGATGGTTTTTTATTAAAAAACCGTTTGTGATAATATGGAATTATCACAGACGGTTTTTCATTAAAAACCTTCTGTGTTGTGTAGACTATCACAGACGATTCTTCTTAAAAACCGTCAGGAATGTTCCTGACGGTTTTGACAAGAACAAATCTGTGATGTCCTTTGTCTCATCATATTCTGCTCATGACCAGAGGTTAATATATAAGTACACATTGCTTCTAATAACTTTATGCAGAACTATTGAGACAAGAGATCACAAATTAAAGGCAAATTTATTAATTTCATTTAGAGGCAATTTTATTACAAAAGTCGCATTGTAAAGAGTTTCCCATTGTAATCTTTTGGGCTTCGTGACGCTTCTTCTTCGACTTTGGGACTTGGAGGATCACCATTGACTTCTCGAACGCCGTTAAGATTGTCCTTGTCCTCGGCACTTCCTCCTCCACTGGGCAAATAATCAGTAGCATAGCCCATAATGTCGTAGAGGATAGCATGAAAAGATTCCTCAGAATCTGCCGTTTCTGCTTGATCGACAAGGCTATCCATCAGTCTCTCCAATGCGAGTAGAGCTTCTTCCGCTGCGCACGTTGTGGAGAAGAACCAAGGTAAGGGTTGTTTCCCTTTCTTCGGCGCAGAGCGCCTCCGTCGACGGCGGATGATCAGTCGAGTGATGGATGCAAGAAAGTCGGGAAGGAGAGCGGGCGTGCAAAGCGGAGAAGTCGCTCCGGATGCAAATTGCTGGCGCTTTGTGTAAGGTTCCGGCAGAACAATTCTTGATGAACAGATGAGAGGAAGGAGATGATCACAAGAATAGTAGAAGCCATATTGTACGTACGTAGAAGAGACCTGGATTAGGCGCGCATATTTAACCTTTAGCACAGACGGTTCATGTACCCAGACATTAATGATATAGATGCTTTGTATAATGATCGAGAGATGTTAATTAGACGATCGAAACACGAAGCATTCTGAGATAAAGCTTATGACAGATGGTTTATACGGAACCGTCTGTGATTAAACTTTCACAGACGGTTTATACTCGCAACCGTTAGTGATATTTTCACAGACGGTTATTAACACGAACGGTCTATGATAAATGAGACATCACAGACGGTTCATATTACTAACCATCTGTGAAAGTTCATAGATGGTTATTAACACGAACCGTCTGTGATGTCTAAAATTATCACAGACGGTTTATGTTAATAACCGTCTGTGAAAATATCACAGACGATTATTAACTGGAACCGTCTGTGATAATTTTAGAGATCACAGACGGTTCGTGTTAATAACCGTCTGTGAACTTTCACAGACGGTTAGTAATACGAACCGTCTGTGATAACGGAAATATCACAAACGGCTCGTATTAAGAACCGTCTGTGATATTTATTATCACACACGGTTCACGTTAATAACCGTCTGTGATAATCACATATCACCAATAATTGGCGTGTGATAATCACGTGTCACCAATAATTGGCGTATACCCAGGATTTTGATTTCACCCATCCATTCTCTCCACATCGAATGGCAGGCAACAGTTCCTCCCTCTGCTCGGCCCTCATAAATAATGCCCCATCTACCTTTCCACCGGTACTAGTCACGCGTGAGTTCATCCACTGTGAGCATATATAGCTGTAAGTGTGGTAAGTGTGTCTTGTTCACCCGCACCGTCGTTCAATGAAGAGTTCACTAGCTTGTTATCCTGTAATAGATCTAAATGTGTTGTCGTGCTTGCCTCTGTATTTGCATATTCCTCGACGATGCCGACTACTGCCGAGATGTGATGTCCACTCCGACAATCCTTATTTTTCCTGCAAAATTCAAGGCAATTTTATTACAAAATTTCAAAAAAAAGACATTCCAGCATTCTTGGTGAGCAGTGACATAGTCGACTTCTTGTTTGGCGACTATCCATCTGCTTCTTCCCACTTCTTTTCTTCATCTCTGGTCTCTGGATCACGTACGCCAGTAGCGATGATTTAGCTGAATCATCGCTACTGGCGTGCGTGATCCAGAGACCAGAGATGTAGAAAAGAAGTGGGAAGAAGCAGATGGATAGTCGCTCAACGAAGAAGTCGGCTGCTCACCGAAGAATCTGGGAATGTCTTTTTTTGCACTTTTGTAATAAAATTACCTTGAATTTTGCGGAAAAAGAAGGATTGTCGAGTGAGAATGTTGTGGATGAGGACAATCAATTTGGTGATCTGAATGTGTTCTTTGTGCTTGCGTCTGTATTTGCTTGTTTTCAAAGGTCATGGGTAACATTATTTAATCCCTTGAGATTAGACAGAAAAAAGAAATTTATTTATTTATTGACTTTGCATCGACATAAGCCGCAAATTTCAGCTCACATGGTGGAAGGGTTTCCAGATAAAGAAATCTTGCGATTGTTGCAAAGATACATGGACCATTTGGGTGGAAAGATGGCTGTTTTGTCGGTGCATGATCGCCAGTGAAACATAGCATAGCATCAGAGGCACATCCGAGGCTCGCTGCTTGTGTCTTGAGGAATGCCACATCGAAGACCAGCTCTTGGCATTCCTCAGAGACACAGCAGCAAGCCTCGGATGTGCCTCGGATGCTATGCTATGCTTCGAATTGGCGATCATGCGCTGACGAAACATTCATCTTTCCACCCAAATGGTCCATGTATCTAGCCAAAAACAGCAAATGAAATGGCTGCTGCAATTTCTATCACGGGCGGTTCGTTGTTACAAGCCGTCGTGATATATATATCACGACGGTTTCAAATATCGAGTCGTCAGGATATATCACGACGGCGTTGTTATTACCCGTGCGTGATATTGTGTATATCATGACGGTCATTGTTATGAACCGTGCGTGATTGTTTAGTATCACGACGATTTTTATAATAACCGTCTGTGATAAGCAAATGTTAACAATAATTGGCGTATACCCAGGATTTCGATCTCACCCGTCCATTCTCTCCACATCGAATGGCTGGCACGATTCCTCCACGGCTCGGCCCTTATTATTAACTTCTCATCAACCTTTCCACGGTACTAGTCACGCGTGAGTTCATCCACTAGCTAGGTTCCTCTCCGCTGTGAGCTAGCGCCTCCGTCACGGCATGGCCGGCGGCTAGACAACACACTCTTGCCGTAAGTGTCGTAAGTGTGTCTTGTTCAGCTGCACGGTTGTGCCATGAAGGGTTCGTTAGCTTGTTATCCTGTAATAGATCAATCTGAATGTGTTGTTGTGCTTGCCTCTGTATTTGCTTGTTCCTCTACAACGCCGACTACTGCCGTGAGCTAGCGCCTCCGTCGCTGCACGGTGGACGGCTGGACAACGCACTCTTGCCGTAAATGTCGTAAATGTGTCTTGTTCAGCTACACCGTCGTGCCATGAAGGGTTCGTTCTTAGCTTTAATAGATCTGAATGTGTTGTTGTGCTTGCCTCTGTATTTGCTTGTTTTCATCTTCTTTCCAGAGGGCATGAGTAACATTATTTTATTGCTTGTTTGCGTACAGAGTGAACTATCACAGACGGTTTGTAGTGTAAACCGTCTGTGAAGGACTATCACAGACAGTTCTATATACGAACCACCTGTGATACGCATAAATCACAGACGGTAGGTATTTCGAACCGTCTGTGATATTATGGACATCATAGACGGTTATTTATGCGAACCGTCTATGATAGGCAACAATCACAGACGGTTATTAAGTTGAAACGTCTGTGATATTGTTTGTATCATAGAAGGTTAATATTAATAACCGTCGGTGATAATTCACAGACGATTATTAATACGAACCGTCTGTGATATATCATTTTCACAGACCGTTTGTGGTTGGAACCGTCTGTGATATTCTGCGTAGTATTAATTACTTGGCGTACTTGCTTGAAGGATGTTGACACCGATCTGTCTTCATTGCGCTGCATCGGTGGAGCAAGGCGGCCGGCTTTAGGGAGTTGGGGGTGAAAAAATATCACCGTCTTCTTAGTAATCTGATCAGAGGTTAGTACACTCAATTACTTAACATTCTTAGTGATGTGATCAGAGATTAGTACTCAATTACTTAACATTCTTAGTGATCTGATCAGAGGTTAGTAGTAGGGGTAATAATCGTTTTTGACACCCATTTGTCACTTGTGTAGCATAGATGGACCGAAGCTGGATGTATATTGAGAACCGTGTGAGTGAAGAGTACATTACTGGCGTGTCTGCTTTTAGAAGGGCGGCCGAGCTGGATATGTTGAAGAAGGGGATGAAATATATGTATTGCCCGTGTATTGATTGTGATAATCTCAAGATGTTTAGCAACTCAGCGCAGATTGAAGCTCACTTGATTCAAAGGGGTTATATGCTTCACATGTTATATGCTTCACATGTTGGAAGGCCCATAGCTCACTGCAGTTAGTTAATCGTTAGAACTTTTTCAAAGGGCATAAAGCAAGTGACACACTCCAGTGTATCTTGTTCAATGAATTTGATGCACTGGTTTGTGTCACTTGATTCATAGAACTTTGACAAGCTGGGACCATAGCTCACTGCAGTTAGTTTTTTCTTAGAAGAGAGATGGCGTCCACACAGTCTTCGTCGTCGTCATCTGGGTCTCACGATCCCAAGATTGCGAAAACTAAACGTGGCGAGGAGTATCGAAAGGCGGAGGGCGAATGACCATCACGGTGGTCTCTCGAATGGGATCCTCTGGAACCGACAAAGCGGCGTCATCATTTCGGACAACCTGCGGGATAATTAGAAGGCAACGGGTCCCCATCACCATAGCAAGCTGGAAAGATTTGACAAAGGATCACAAAAATCAGCTATAGGAGGAAATTACAAATTCGTTCGAGATCCCGGTAATCGAGGACTCGTGCAACGGCAGCGCGCCTCGCGATGGGAAAAGCATGGAAGAATTTTAAGAGCACTCTTGTGACGAAGTACGTGTCCAAGGATGTCACGCCCTTCACGAAGTATCCTTTCATGTCGCCGGAAACATGGGAGGCCTTTGTGCAGATGAAGATGACAACCGAATTTGAACAACAAAGTGCGACGCACAAGGCTCTCCAGTCACAAAACACGCACCCTCACAGACTTGGCATTGCTGGGTACGCGGGTAAAATCCCGCAATGGAGGATGCAGGATGAGGTCGCAATCCGATCGGAGGCATCTCGGCCATTTGCCGGGATCGCAAATGAGCGCGCTCGAAACTGGTTAAGAGCGAGGTCATCAACCACATCTTCGGGTGTCTCTTTCAAAAACCCCGCAGATGAGGAAGTGTCCCAACGGCTGGTAAAATATGTTAAACAACATGGTTTTTAACACCTCTTGAACTTCATGGGTTCAAAAATAACATGATTAATTGCCTCTTGCAGCAATCATTGACTACCGAATCTTCTTGTGGCTCCTTTGAAGAATATAGGAGATAGATTTACTATCACAGCCTTGGAAAACAAGGAGCACCTGTGTCGCACACGAGGCATGGGGTTTATGTACCTTGGAGGCACGGATTTCAGTTACTCCGAGACATATAGGAGTAGGAAGAGATCCAAGGCGCACTGCGGCGAACAAATAAAGCAGAGCTTCGTGCTCAACTTGAGAAACAACTATCTGCCTCACTATAAGTGCAGACTGCCTCACTTCGAGGAGAGATAGATTCGTTGCGGGAAGAACTGAGACAAGTCCGCAACCAATCGCAACCCACTCCTACTATTGCGGTACCCAGTCCCCTCAACGTCGCGAAGAGCTGCGCGCCCACACCAATTTCGAACATAGCGACGTCCACTTACCTATTGATGACATTCAAGTAATGTACCTCTTTAGAATGGTACATAGATCTCTCTGGTGGACACCTTAACTCATCTTGTATCGTTATATAGGAGCCCATGCCTTGCAGCCTCAAAGTCGGGCTTGTTGGCTCTATTCCGTTGACGCTGGCGCGGCATGGTGTATCCATTGCTGCCGGGACGCGGTGCACGGTGTACAAGTAGACACCGGTTTCATAAAGGTCAGTGGACATGATTAATGATATTTTAAGACCGTCCCTCTTGAGAAGCCCCCAAACGAAGAGATTAAGACATTAGGGGATGCCGTCCATACATTCATTCAGTGGCCCAAGAGGGACATCGCCCTGGACCTGGCACATTGGCTCCGGTGGCTCCACCTCCACCTCCAAATCCAATAAAATCTGTTGCATCGGCTCCCGCCGAGACGCCACCGAGAACATATCATAAGCGAGGCTCCAAGGCCTGCAAGGCTCATGCGAAGAAAATTAAGCCACGTCCCGTGTCATGGAAGTTTACTCTAGGAGTGTCGTTGGTGCCCGAGTCACAATTATCTCAGCTTGGTTTGATTTGCAATACATTGCATGCCTGGTACATGGAGAAGTCCAACATAAAGCCAATCCGGCAGAGTGCATTCACTTTGAAATATAAGGAGACACATTTCCTCCACGACTCAGGCTACATCGTTGTGACATTCGAAGATTTATTCTTACTATTCAATCTCGACGAACTCGACGCCTCACTTCTACGATGCTGAACACTGTAAGTGTTGTACAATGAATACATTCACGTTATACAGATAAATGTCATTACTCTTTTTTTATGTATAGATACATGATCCAAGAAGTCCGGCAATCGCGATGACCGGTGGGTTTCCTCGACCCTCACTTGGTCTCCGAGCAATCTATCAACGCAGATGCATCCTTCGTGCAAGGTTACATAACGAGGGGATTGATTGCTCACACCGACAAGGAGTACGTCATGGTACCCTTCAACCAAGGGTAAGTGCTTCACTAGTTGCCACACATATGTTTCATTTGTACTTTACATGCAGCATGAACTTAGAATTAATCACTATGGCGACACACATGACTAGGCATCACTGGATTTTGATTGTGATTGTACCAAAGTGGAGCAAGGTAATATACCTTGATTCCCTCCTTAGGAGCAACCACGACTTCAGTCGTGTGCAAGAAGTACTTAACAGGTAAACTCATTTCCTCCATACATAACTCTATTGTAATATTTCTTTTGTTTGCCACGGCCGAGGCTAAGTTGTTTGAATCACGTAGGGCGTTTGCCGATTATGTTGCCCAAGGAGGAAGACACGACAAATCCAGTGACACGCTACGACACAACACGCGATTTCTGGTTCCCGCTACAACACAACAAATCCTATATCATACTTTGTTATAATGCCTCTAGAATTGACAATACCGATGTATGTAATTCTATTTTTGCAGTGCCACCAGCAACTACAGGGCAACGTATGTGGATTCTACGTTTGCCGCCATATGAATGAAATCATGGATACTAAGATCAATGATCCAGAGGTTTGTCAGGTCCTTCCAATAATTATTATTTTTTGATTATATATATGTATTTATATTACACACACATGCTAATTAATGACTTAACATTGCTCCTAGCGACAGCGGGTGGACTTCGACGAAAGTGCACATTATCTTGACAATCTAGTTGACATTCGTGCAATCATCTCCCAATTCTTGCTAGCTGTAACAGCCCAGGTTTTTTTTAAAATAAAATAAATAAAGAAATAAATAAAAATCAATTAAAATTAAAATTTAATCTAAAATAAGTGTTTCGTTGCCTAAAGTTTAAATTTGGATTTGCCCTGAATTTCTGTTTTTGAAAAGCTGGATTTAAAAAGCATTTTCAGAAAAACCTAAAATTATTATCAAATAAAATGATATTTTGATTTTATATGAAAATCCTAGTTCAAATTAATTATTTGGAGTTATTTGGCTTTTATTTGGTTTCCTGGATTTTCTGGAGTTTAAAAATGTATTTTGAAATTAAAAAGTATTTTAAGTATGAAAAGTAAATACCAACATTAGTTGGAAGTATTTTTACTAAGTCCAAAATATCTCCAGGAGATTCTCTGAATTTTTCTGGAATTTTTGGAAGTTATTTCATATTTTTCTGAGGCCAAATGAATTTCTTGCCAATTTCTGAAAATCCTAAACCAAAAATAAAATAATAAATCCCTCTCCCCTCCCCTCCGGCCGCCACGTGGACGGCCGGGATCAAACCGCCGATCCCGCCCCCCCTCCCGCGCTTGCCACCTGGCCGGCCTGGATCCCACCCGCGCTCCCGCCGACCCATCTGGCCCGTTCGCTCCCCGCCTCCCTCGTGGCCGCCCGATCCGCCTCAGCCCATCTGGACCATCCCTCCCCTCCCGCTCCCACCGACAGCCCGGCCCCACCTGTCGGTGCCTCTCTTCTCTCCGTCCGCCTCTCCTCGCCATCGCGGGCCGCTTTGTCGGCGCGTCTTCCCGCGGTCGTCTCCTCCTCGCGCCGCTCCGTCTTCCCGCGGCCATCCGCGCCCGCCGATTCCTTCCCTTTCTTTCTCGCAAGACGCGCGCCCTTTGCTCCCGCCATTCCGCGCCATCTCCTCCCGCCATCCGCGCCGCTTCCCCTTTTTCCCGCAATCACCGCCGCCCGAGCTCCTGGCGAAATCGCGACGCCCCGCCCGCACCCCTATAAATCCCGCCCCGGCCTCCTCACCGCACCGCCTCCTCCGCTCAATCTCCCTCTCGGCCACTCCACCGCCGCGCTGGCCGTGCGCCTCGCCGCCCAAGCGCCACCGCCGGCCATCTCCGTTCGCCGCCGGTAAGGCCCGCCCCACCACGCGACTCCGTCGCCCCTCATTCTCTCCCACTCCTCGCCGGCGCCGCCGCCGGGCATCGACGAGCTCCGGGCCCGAAGCGTTGCCGGCCGACCTGCCACACGCGTGGCCGAGGCTGACGTGGGCGCCACGCCCCTGCCACGCCAGCGCCACCTCATCCCCTCGAGCCCCGTCAGCGCCAGCTCACACCCCCGCCACCTCAGCACATTCCCCGGTCCGTGGACATGGTCCACATGGACCCGGGCCCGCATGTCGGCCCCTCCCCCTCATTTCCTGTACAAAAATAATTCGGCCGAAATAAAAAAAATCCCGAGCTGACGCAAGGCTGACATCATAAATTCATTTTTCAGTAGAAAAATAAATCAAAAAATCAGTCTTTTCCTTTTCCCTCTTTTCAAACTTCCCGGAGCCCGTTCTCCCTCGTTTTAACTCCGATTTGGCCCATTCAAATTTCTAAATTCATCAAAAATTCCCCTCTATCCAGTTCTGGCCCAAATTCAAATATTTGAAGTCAATTTGAATTTAATTTGAATTTATTTGAATTTGGTGGGTTATTTTCACGTGTAGACTGCGACGATTCCGGAGAATTCTTCGACGACGATTCACACCCACTTGAGGAGCAAGGCAAGTCACATTCCTTGATCATGTTGATCCCATATTGCAAATAAAATTATGTTGATTTAAATTATATTGCATGCATAATTTTATTCAATGTATTTCAATTCAGTTTTAACTTTAGTTAATACCTGTTTGTTAATACCTCCTTTGACATTGCAAATCCTTATACCTTGTCACCTTAGAATCAAACTCTAGTTAGTACACTAGTATTGGCTAGAGAATTTTAAATCAAATGCTTAGACATGCTTAGATATAATCTTGGTTTTGGGATGTTTTTCACATAAAATGATAAACCCTTTTCACATAAAATGATAAGCTTTTGAGCTGTACTCTTGACTTCGGAGAGTCAAGAAGGATGATAAAATATTTTGAAACAAAATATAAACCTGGTTTAGACTTAGGCAACTGGTTAGGTGGTGGGTGCAGGCATGCACTGTTGTTCGGAGACATAGTGTTGATTGTCGTGCACATGGGATATGTGGTTGAGCCTCAGTCAATTAAGGACCGGTCTGTGAGCTACCGTTGCAAAGCCCTAACGTACTACCACAAGGCTGGTATGGGACAGCCCTGGCTGAATAATTTGCGGATCCCAACCTGAGTCATTTCGTAGGATGAAAGTGAGCGTGGCGTAGGCCATGAGAAGTCTCACTCGGCTCAAGAGGGGTCCGATGCAGTGGATTCCTTCATCGGGTGAAACCTTAGAGTTGGCTTGGCCAGGTTGAAGACTTTGCATTGTAAAGGCCTTGTCGTGATCTCCCCGCCGCACATCTAAGGAAGTGTGTAACTCGCGTGGCAAAACGGGATGATCATGTCTTGTGGGTAAAGCTGTACAAACTCTGCAGAGTGTATAATCTATCCTGGATAGTCGTGCCCACGGTCATGGGCATGCTGAGTAAAGTTTTTCATGGATTAGACTTTGTTTTTCGAAAATGGTTTCGAAAACCTTGTGGATGGATGGAATCCATGAGAGATGAAAACCTTACGGATGGATGGAATCCGTGAGAGTTTGAAATCTGGTGAATGGATGGAATTCATCAGAGTTGCGCAGTGAAAGCATGTGGATGGATGGAATCCATACGTGATCTTTTGGAAAAGATGGTCCGGGTGGGATGCCCGTGGATAGGTTGGTGTTTGGTCGGAGCCTGCACTGACGGTAATATTTTCAATTACAATACTGTCTTTACGTATTGTATTAAATTCAACAATTACAAACTATTTATTGTATTTCATTAAATGCTGTTTTATGCAAACTAACCCTATGAGCCTTCCATTGAAGCCTTTATCATTATATTGCATTTCTCCGTGTGACTTACGGAATACAAGTTTGTACTCATTGTTGCTATCTCCACACAGAGGAAGACGACCTCGACTACGGTGAAGACCAGAGCGAGTAGGCCACGTCTTGCGCTTGTTTGCACGTGGCGTGCTTGGCTTCGCTTTTCAACCGCTTCGCAGATTTCTTTTGCAGTTATTTTTGCCAATGCGCACTGATGTAAACGCTGGCCATAAGGACGTACTCTTTAAATTAAATAAAGGTCATTATGCTTGGTATTTATCTTTGTTGTTCACTGTGTGCACTAGTTGATCCTGGACTAGTGCGATTTACACAGAGGATCCAGGAGTCGTTGCTCCGGGTTCCGACACTAGCAGAGGTCATAAATAAGAGGAGAGAGTTCCACGCCGACAATGGTGATAATTAGATGCTGAAACATTGGATTCAATTGTACAAATCAAACAATTCCTTTAATTGAATTCATTTGTCTGATTTTGTGTAACGATTTTCATTCTATATATGTATGTGATCTGCTGGCCATTTGTTACATTCATCCGTGTATCGAATTTTGTTGTAATTTACTATGAGTTACAATTAACTTATATCTGTCATTTATCTGTAATCTGCTTGCTTGCTTGCTTTCAGAGGGCATGGCTAGCATATCCTGAGACTAGCAAAAAAAAAACAGCAAATAAAATGAATGATGCACTTGGTATCACAGACGGTTCGTTGTTAAAAACCGTCTGTGATACAATATCACAGACGGTTTCAAAGAGTGCCGTCTGTGGTGTGAATGATATCACAGACGGTCTTTACTACTAACCGTCTGTGATACACACAATATCACAGACGGTTAGTAATAAAAATCATCTGTGATATTGTGTATATCATAGACGGTCTTTATTACTAACCGTCTGTGATAAACGAGTATCACAGACGGTTGTTTATAAAAAACCGTCTATGATAGTCTTGTATCACAGACGGTTTTTGTAAAAATCGTCTGTGATACGAGACTATCACAGACGGTTTTTTATAAACAACAATTTGTGATACTCGTCTATCACAGACGGTTAGTAATAAAGACCGTCTGTAATGTGAGTTATCACAGACGGCTCGGGAACAAATGCGTGATAACCACCAACTATCATCGACACCTAAACACCGGCGGTTCAGAACCGCTCGTGATGATGGTTGGTTCAACCAAATCGTGATAGTGCCGCTCGTAGCGATGTATCCCACTACCATCCGCCTTTCTCTAGCAAGGCCACCACCATCAACCACCTCCCTCAACCCTAAAACCTAACTCTATTAGGTGGGTTTTTCGGCTGCAACTGATGACTTATAACTGCAGCAGATGACTTTGGCCCTAGTGCATGTGCTCGTTCGAATGAACCGAATATCGATAAGTCGAGAAGCTGCTTTGAAAAGGATGTCATAATTAGTCGTCTCGAAAAGGCGACGAAAAAATACTCTTATTTGTTTGTTGGAGAGAAGACATAGACTATAAGTCATAAGTCAAAAAGGGATCTGTTCTTTTAGATCACGGTTTATTAGTCTAATAAATAATAATTGTTGAGAGAAATCAAAAGAAAACAAAAAAATGACGAACCGCACATTGTTTATCTCTTGGCTTGCCGAAAATTTGTGCTTGGAGTCTCAATGGTCTTGGACCCAAACCACCCTACAGCTCACCAGGGAGAAAGTTACTAACTTACCATCGACGTCACCGCACGGATCTCGATGATATCCGAAGATCAGAAATCTGAGTTGATTTCTAGCAATTCTGGTACAGATAGACCATCGTCCCACCGAACGAACAGCTCCAAACGCACACGGCACACCCTGATTAAATTTCTCCAAAGAAAGGCCGCCTTTGCGGCCCTGCCACGCACACGCATCGAAACCCGTGAAAAAACACGACTTCCGAACCATTGTCGGCGCTAAAACAATCGGGTAATGCCGGCGGTGGTTTTGTCCGCTGGGTAACCAAAGGATCAGATGTTTCTCTCTCCTCCGCTTCACATCCCCTTATTCCTCTCTCCTATCTCAGTTCCTTCTCTCTTCGTCCCAAAGGATCATACGTTTTCCTATCTCAGTTCCTTCTCTCTCTTCGTTCCAAAGGATCATACGTTTTCCTATCTCAGTTCCTTCTCTCTCTTCGTTCCAAAGGATCATACGTTTCCCTCCCCTCCGCTCCACATTCACTTATTCCTTTCCTATCTCAGCCGTTCATTTTTCTGTAGCGCATCCCCTCCATTTCCTTCTCTCTTCGTCTCCTCTCCACATCATCACCCCCTGCCTCCCACCTCCTAGCCTCCAAGATCTTCCACCTCACCCTCGACTACGGCGACCTTGCCGATGTGTCCACCCCTGTCTCTATCGCCGCTTGCCTCCCATGCCGCATTGGTCAGCGTGTCCGACCTTCAGCCAGATCTAGTTCCCTCCTGTCTCTATCGTTGTTGGATCCGACAACTCCTCCGTCAAACCGTCGTCGCCCGTACCGGATCCAGCTTCTCTGACATCCGATTCGGGCTCCCCGCCACTGGATCTGGCCACCGAATCCGCTGGCTCTGGGCCCTCCACCGCCCCAGTCGACTTTGCGGCCACCTCGGCCCTCCTGACCACTAGAGCTCGCCGCCGCCTACCATGGAGGTAAGTGTTTGTTTTTTGCTGCAACATTCTGCGTTCATATATGCAACAATAAACAATAACGTTGCAACATCGAGATTTTTGTCAAAATGTTTTGTTGCATATAAGGCCAAAAATTATTACATATATGAAGAATGAATGTTGCGGTGGACCGTACAGCGCTAGCGCCCGGATCGGGCGTCCGGGCGCTAGCAATTCCCAAGATACTATGGCCCTAATGATTCCTGTTTCAGTTCCTGGAGGTTGAAACAAATATGTTGGTCTCTTAATTTTTAGTTTGTTTGATTATTTGTTTTTGTCTTTTATTTAGTATTGTCTGTAAAGATATAATAAATTTTTTATTTTTTAAAATTGAATTATTAAAAAAGTAACAGTCATTACAACGTAATTTTAATAAAAAACCAATAGCTAAAAACTAAAAGTCTTTAAAAAAGCTGAAATGACAGCAGCCTGTAACAGAACCGAACTTTTCTTGCGCACAATTCCAGAGTGAAAAAAGGCAATTAAATTTAGAGATTTTACAAGAAGGCGAGAGTTAGGCCCCGTTTGGCACGGCTCCACTTCACAAGTGGAGCTGTTTTTTTTTGCTTCAGCTCCATGAATAACTCCACCGGTGGAGCTGGAACTGTTTTGGTAGACTGTTTGGTAAAACAGCTCCACCTGTTTTATCATGCATGGTTGAGAGATGTCAATTGTCCAATATACCCCTGTCTATTTGACTTGTAGTAACATCAAGAGCTGTATGTTTCTACATGATTTTTCATCCGAGTAAATTTGAATTAAAAAAATTAAAATTTAAAATAACACAAAGTAGTAGCAACCAATATTTAATGGCGTGGCGCTCCTTCATGGTCGAAGACGAAAACCGAAAGTAAGAACGGAACGGAGAATAGAAGAGCGGTGGCAGATCGCGTAAATTCACGAAAGTACAAGGGCAGTGGCATGCGGGCCTGCGGATGGAGCCGGGTGGAGCTACTTTTTCAGCTCTATCTCGTACATATCTTTTATCTCAGCATGTTTTAAGGGACTCATTGGGTAGAGCTATTTTATTTTACCCCGTTTGGCACAAAACAGCTCCAAATAGCTTCAGAAGCTGGTGATGGAGCTATGCCAAACGGGGCCTTATTTAGATAAGAGATCGGCAGTCGTGCTTTGCATTGGCCGGAGGCCATTTTGCCTCTCTTATGTCTAATCCTCTCCCTTTTTCTTTCTCGCTTTGTCCCTTTCATCCCCTGTGCTTGTCTCGCCTCCCTGTCCCCCCTCCTCTCTCTCTCTCTCTCTCTCGCGGCTGCAGCGGCAATAAAAATAAATAAATCTCGCGCAGGGGCAGGGGAGAGGACGGCGCACGCACCGTCACAAGTAGCGCAATCTCTTTCGCCTTTTTATTTGGCTCCTCCCTTATCCCCAAGAAACACGTCTCCAGAGAAGGAAGAGGAGAAAGGTTTTTTTTTCTCTCTTTTTTTCCTTCTTCCAAGATGTCTTCCCCAAGCAAGCGCCGGGAGATGGACCTCATGAAACTGTGAGGATCTTGGGAACTTTTATTTTCGCGTGAGATTGTTCTTTTGGTGATTCTTTTCTTGGTGGCCTCGTTTAATGCGGTTTTTTTGGGGGCTTGGTTTCTTGCAGGATGATGAGCGACTACAAGGTGGAGATGGTGAACGATGGGATGCAGGAGTTCTTCGTGGAATTCCGAGGTCCTACTGAAAGTACGATCGTTGCGCAAAATCCGGTTTCGTCCTGTTTCTTGGGCCGATGTTCTGCGTTTCTGTTTCCGATTTCTGATCTAGATGTAGGGCAAAGCAAGTTTGGCGAAAATCGTGAATTTCCCTGGTCAATCATGTGCCATCCCTTAGCATTTAGTGGTTTAGCTCAAGATTCTAGGCTGATTTTGCCATATGCTTGATAAATTACTCACTTGTTCAGTCGACCTGGATCATTTTCTCGTTTCAGTGAATTGAGTCTTGTTTCAGTGATATGGGAAGAGAAGCTGTATTTTCTAACAAATTATGAATATCTGCTGAATTTGATAGGTATTTATCAAGGTGGTGTCTGGAAGGTTAGAGTAGAATTACCTGATGCATATCCTTACAAATCCCCATCGATTGGTTTCATTAATAAGATTTATCACCCAAATGTGGATGAAATGTGAGCCTCCTGAGTTCTGCCCATCAAATTGTTTTGTTTATTAAAATTGATGCTCAATAATCCACCACAAATGTAGGTCTGGTTCGGTCTGTTTGGATGTCATTAACCAGACATGGAGTCCAATGTTTGGTGAGTTCTCCTCCTTGTCATCATTCATATAGGCACTCACTGCTTATTGTAGCTTGTATAACCTCAGATTGAATTTTTTGCGAAATTTTGCAGATCTAGTAAATGTGTTTGAAGTCTTCCTTCCACAGCTTTTACTGTATCCAAATCCTTCTGATCCATTAAATGGAGAAGCTGCTGCACTGATGATGCGTGATCGCCCTGCTTATGAACAAAAAGTGAAAGGTGATGTGGTTCAACACTATCCACTAGTTGTTTTTGGTACCTAGCCTAGAGTTATTATTTGTTTTGAACATCTTGTACTCTAATTCATGTCCATAGTATTTTGCGTGGGATTCATGACTTTCATATACATTGCAACCTTGTAAGATTGATCTGACATACAAATATACAATCTGAAGTAACCAATAATCACTATATAGTTATCCAATGGTCTTCCCGGATACATTTATTGTATTAAGTTCTTACAGAAAACATAGGAGCAAGCCTTTTTGTTTAACTATTCTAGAATCTTGATACTTTTGTGCGCACTGTCTAGGCTATGTGTGCACTTCAATCTTACCTGTGAAGGAAGTCAATTTTATTTTACTGACTGAATGTTAAGGTGCTTGAACATAAATGATAACTCATTTTGCAGCTATTTTAATAACTGCTTTACCATATAATAAGACCATTAGTTCATTATTGGTGTTTCACTGTTTCATAGAGGAACAAAAACTAGTAACATGTTGTGACACTTTAATGGGTCAGATATTATGCAATGTTATTAATGATTCACTCTTGGATAAAACTGATAAGTTTTCAGTATTCAAATTTGAAGATTTCCTTCTGTTTAGAAAAGTCACCTATAAAATCTAAAATCAAATCCAACTGGTGAACTTGATTGTTAGCCCAAAAAGCAATGGATAGCTTCAACTAAAAGAGAGAAATACGTTGGGAAAAGAGAGAGGCAATTTTACGTTTAGAAAAAGAGAGGCAATGTTCAGAAAAAACTCTAATGCTTTCGGGGGACTTAGATTATGACATTATGTGCTTACATTTTATGTTCATTCCTGAGATCTTGATTGTTCAACATCTTGCGAAAGTTTCCTAAATACATTGTATTGACCTTGGCATTAAAGAGGGCAATGAAACTCAAGTGAACGATTACGCAAAGCATGTAGAAGCCCTATTAGAGTATTTTCATTACTAGTTGAATACCTGTGCGTTGCTACAAATTGGCCCGTCACTTCTCAGTTCTAGGCATATGTTTGATTCATTGGTTGGCTTGACTCGAAGCTTCCCCTCGGCCTTGTCGTCTCGCGAGTTGCCAGGAACTCGTCGTTTGGATGCCATCCACTTCGAAAATGCCATGCCACCACGCCCTGTATCTTCATTCTTCTCTCTCCTTGCTTTACTTGAGAAAGGCCATGACGATGGGCCACGGTGCAGCAATGTGAAGGTTCTGTGAGGACGAGCTCATTTGCAGCTGCGATGACAGGCATGCATACATGCGAACAACTGACGGATTCATGCCTGCGTGCAAGCAACTAATAGAGAAACATAAGCTAAATCCTACATGCATGCATCTGTTACACAGGAGACATGTAGAGGTCGCACGTGGAGAATCTTCTTAACAACTAAACATGATTTCCACCATTAATTGTGACTTAGCGGCAGTTAATTGCAGTTTTTGGATGAACTCATGAAAAAAATCGTGCGAGAGGGGCAGGGCCCCACTTGTCGGTGCAAAAACTTTGTGAGGGAGCAAAGGGCCTGTTCTTTTTTGGCTGCGGCTTGTGGATTTTGGCTGTTCATGTGAGAGATTACAGAGTAGCTGAAACTTATGTGCGGTTTTTGCCGACATAAATGAAGTCAGTACAGTATGTACTACAATTAACTAGTAGATCCCATCTTGAAAAGACACTCCGTTTAAAAGCTAGTTACTGTAGAAAAGCCAAAAGCTAAAAAAGAACAGACCCAAAGTAGAGGAGGGGCAGATGAACCACCACCAACAACTCTTTTAAGTAGTAGAGATTAACACTGCACTATCTTGAAGTTAGCCATTTAACCATTTTAAAATTAGAATGCACATTCCTTGTACATTGTAGGATGATCTCATGTTGGTCCCTAGTAGTGGTGGATCTAACATGACCTCCCAATGGTCCTCTGTTGATATATGGCAGTGCCATGCAACCCCTACTGATGAATAGCTATGTTGCTGGTTGTGGAAAATGACGACATTTGCTTTGCCATGCTCAAGAATTGAAAGAGTGCCTGTTGTCTTTGTGTGTTCTGTTACATTGGGAGTCGTCTTTGTCAATTGGTCTCACTTTTGTTTTGACTGTTGGGTGTCACATGACATGAGGTGATCGGATGTGTTGGGCTGGAGATTGTTATGTATGTTTCGATATGTTTGGATTTGGAAAGGCCCCTTTGTGTCTTCTGTAGCTCTTTTTGAAGGAATTGTTGTTTTAGAGCTTTCCTTTTATACATATAGTTGCTGATGGTATGGTTAACGTGCTGAAAATTTAACTGGATTGATTGGTTCGTCGATTCTAGTGCTGCTAGTATTGTTGTTCTTACAGTTGCTAAGTTAGTAACATATGAAAAGTCAGATTGTGTGATTGATTGCTATTGCCGCATGGTAATGTTGGAGAACTCCACTAGTAGATTCCTTAATCAGTAGTTAGGATTATATTTGAAGGGTGCGTGTAATTCTTATTTGGCATCCTAAATACCATGTCTTTGGTTAGTTATTATTTGTCCTGTTAGTGCTGTAGTTTGAACTAATTTTTTAAAGAGCGGCAAAGGAATTTGAGCATACACAAAAAGGACAGGTGAAACTATGATAACTTGCCTAAATCATTTGTATTCACCATTTGTTGCTTAAACCAGCTAATCTAGCGTGATTTCTGCTTGTCAGACCCAGACTATGAGAAGCCCTAGCTGACCACAAGTGCATGCCCATGATTGTCTGTCCAGTCACTGCCAGTTGCCACGTCACCTGTTCATCATTGGTCGGTGTACGAAGGTTCTCCTGTTAAGATAAATATCAGAACCGAAATGGTTTTAACATGCTTGAACACCTAATGCAATAATGCCTTGCTACTGCTTCTGAAGCCCTGATGTTGTTTTGGTGCCGTCTACTACATGATCAGTTGTTGATTTTTTTTCTGACTTAACCGTGCCCTTGGTAAACTAATGATTGTGATGATCATGTGATCAGAGGCTTGCAGAGTTGCAGTGTGCCTGGGTAGGTTGCTTCCATAAGCACAACGTTCCTTGTGTCTAGCGCCAAAGACAACTGTTCGCATAAAATCAAGGTTCTAAAAATCGGCAACAGATACTCGACCAGCCACCAACCTAGTAGTGATTATACGGCATAATCGGTCTATTATGCGGTATAACCAGCCCGATTATGCAGATAACCAGATAACCGGCTAACAGGTAGTGGCACCCGTTACTTGTATATGGCCAAGTATATGACGTAGTAGACCTGTTTTTAGAACTGCATGAATGGAATGGTAGCTACTTTGTTTTTTCAAATTTGCCCCTTGAGCGTCCATTTTTGCAAATTTAGCCCTCTCCTTAGACCCTAAGATTAGTGCTAATTAAAGCACATGATTTGCGCAAATTAAATACAATTTGTATTAATTAAATGTGATTAGCACTAATTAAGCATACACACTAATCCAGCTAGCGACTGAAGGAAGATAGAGTTGGGTGGAATAGGATGTATTGCATTGAGCCTCTCGGGCGGTATATATAGAGATACAAGACTTGGGGGGCAAGACGGTACATGGGATTGTAATCCCAATTGGACTCTATCCTACCAAATATGTATTGTACTCTAACATCCCCCCGTAGTCACAACGGGAGCGTCGCAGACGGTGAGACTGGAGAAGAAGCCGAAGAGCTAATATCCCCCGCAGTCATAACCGTTGATGCGGCGCGTATGCTGTGACTGGAGCAGGAACCGACGAGTAGCTCAAGCAAGGCGGTAGCCCTTTGTGCCGATGTCGAGGTAGCCGAGCGCGAGGCGAGTAGTCGTGGCGAGGATGCCGTGGCCGAGATAGCCGTGGTCGACGTAGTCGTGGGTCGTTACCGATGTCGAGACGGTCGCGCATGAAGCGCAGCGCAAAGAGCGCCATGGTGATGACGAGACGCGTCGAGGCGATCGTCGTGGAAGTGGGCGATGCCGAGGTCGACGCAGCCGTCGAGGATGTAGGCGAAAAACGGCGATGCAATCGAGGCAGACGAGACGGGAACGGGAGGGTCGATGCCGAAGTCGATGCAGTCAAGCCGGTAGAGCCGAGGTGTGTGCTAGGTTTGCCGGACCCGGCAACGCGTCGGGGACAAAGCACGCACCGGTGTTGCCGCACGGACGTACAAGGAGAGGCCCCAACCAGCGTGGTTGTGCCGACGGGCGAAGAAGCGAGCGATGCGGAGCGACGCTCCTACCCGGCGCGGCGCCCGGCGACGCTCGCGCGAAGGCGGCGCCCCGACGCAAGGTACGGCGGCGGCGGTAGCGCTTCGATGTCGGCGATGAAGGCCCGACAAGATGACGAAGACCATGTGCGAGCAGATGGCGCACAAGAGGTTGCGCGCCACGCCGCCGTCGATGTGGACGGCGATGTAGATGCAACGGCGAGGGGACACACGTGCGGCAGAGTTGCGGCCCAAGGAGGCGACACAGAAGCGGCCCTGTTGCTCGGAGAAGATGCGCGTAGTACTCGACGATGGACGTCACGGGAGCCAGGTGGATCACGCACAATCGGCTGATCAGACCGAGTACGCGCGAGGCGGGACGACAATGGAAGAAGTCGGTGGAGGCGTCCCGATCTGTGGTGGCGATGACGAACCGACGATGAAGACATGCGGACTGGATGACCGAGACGCGACACGCGAAGGCGTCCCCTTGACATCGCGTGCCCGGTCTGGCCGCACAGTCAAAGAGGTAGAGGCCGGTGTAGTCGACGCCGATGTCGGAGTAGAGACGTGCGAGGTCGACGGGCGGTGGGCGACTCAACCCCGATCAGTGATCGGGAAAAAAGAAAAGATACAACAGCAGCAGTGAAATCCTCCATGTGCAACTCACTGGTACACCTAGCCTGATCCTCTATCCCTTTTTTTTTGGTGCACCTACTCAAAATATCTCAGGTTTGGATCCGCAGAGCGCACTCACGAGACAGAGGGAGGCGGTCCGAGAAAAAGGAGGCGCCCGGCCGCAGGAGGACCAGAGGGCGTCGGAGGCGGGTCCGGTGGCGGACGGCCGGCCGGGCTCGCAGCGCTGGGCCGAGCGGACGCTGGCGCAGAGCCGGGCGGCGGACGGGGCGGCCGGTGCAGCCGGGCGCAGAGCGGCCGGAGCGGAAGCGGCGAGAGGCGCGCGCCGGGAGGAGGCGACGCGAGGAGGCGGACGAGGAGACGGCGCCACCGGAGGAGGCGGCGACGCCACCGGGAGGAGGACGGCGGCGCTCCCGGATCGCGACGGAGGAAGGCGATCCGGCGGACGAGCCAAGCGGCGGCCCGGATTCGGCGAGGAAGGCGCCGGGTCTTGGCGCCCGGCTCCAAGCGGAGGCCCCCGGACGGCGGCGACCTCTCCAGGCAGAGCGGACGAGGCGAGGCGGCTCGATCCCAGCGGCAACGGGCTTCCCCGAGGGCCGAGCGACGCGGATCTGAGGCGTCCGGCCAAGATTCACCAGAGAAGGAGGAGGCCCGAACTGCTGCTTGACAACGACGACAACGATGGCGGCCGGATCAATAGGATCCGCCGCCTAAACGGTGGCGCTACCCCCAGCGGAGATTGATCTCCCCGGGGGCGCGCGGTGCGGAAGCTAGCGGCGGTTAGGGTTAGGATCTAAACCTAGAGCTCTGATACCATGAAGGAAGATAAAGTTGGGTGGAATAGGATGTATTGCATTGAGCCTCTCGGGCGGTATATATAGAGATACAAGACTTGGGGGGCAAGACGGTACATGGGATTGTAATCCCAATTGGACTCTATCCTACCAAATATGTATTGTACTTAACAGCGACTTGCCGAGCTAGGCAAGAACGGGGCTAGATTTGCAAAAACGGATGTCCGAGGGCCAAATTTGAAAGAAAAAGTGGCTACAGAGCCATTTGGGTGAACAGTTCAAGGACATATGGACAGTAGTAGCTTTCTACATCACCCCTCAACTAAAGCACCCAGTTCTGGACATATGTCATGAAATGCTATACAGTTTTAGATTGCCCACAAGACATATTTTTCTCTGGTAGTGCCTCATGTATTAATATCATGCAATGTTGTGTATATTTTGTGAATGTGGGCACGAGGGCATTTGCCCATATGGTCTCATAGCATTTCTGGATACATGATTCCATTTCAATATGCACATTGCAACACTTTATATTTTAATTGGTCAAATGCGCATGCACATGCATTATTGTGTTTTCTAATGCGGTACTCGAAAACTAACTTGATTTCCCCTTGTTTCTGCAGAATATTGTGAAAAATACGCCAAACCAGAGAATGCTGGTATAACCCCAGAAGATGAGTCCAGTGACGAAGAGCTTAGTGAAGATGAAGACGACTCTGGGGATGAGGCTATCCTGGGCAATCCCGATCCTTAGTCAAGTTGTAACCTATTTCCACAGCTCATCATATACAATGTTCCTTGCAGAAATTGCAATCAAACAAAACATCAAAATCTGGGGGGAAAATTGGATGTCATGTAAATAAGTGTACTTGTATGTTATCCAATGTTGTTTCCTTGAATTGACCAATTGAATTTGCAGCAGCGCTTACATTTTGCCACCCGTCATGCTTGTAGATTTGTGCTTTCGTTTCAAAGAATAAATAAGGTTGTAGCTTGCCGCTGAAGATAATGGTGTGGGCTTTGATGGATTGCTTTGCTTGCTTGCTTGCTTGATCAAGGGTTGGCTTGTACCTCTCAAATTCGAGTACTAGTTCTGTTTTGGCACTTTAACGGATCAAATTTTGGACTAGCTATTTTGACTGAAGTCCATGGTCACTAAGGGGTGGCTTATGGTTGAAAAGTACAGTAGATAATGGTGATTTATTTGACGTAATTAAATTTTAAAAAAATTAAAAATAGAAAAAACAGGTTAGCCTATCACGGACAGTACAAACGAATACGAAAAAAGAACCGATGAAAAAGCTCAAAAAATAAGTTAGAAGTTAGAAAAAGACGAAATTGTTGAATAATGAAAAATAAGTCAGAAGCCTAAGCCGTTTTGATCGGGGCTTAAATTTGCTTTTTAAAATTTCACATGGGTTAAGAGCTGGAGTGCAAACTCGGTGAGATAATGTTGACATTGGCTTCCCGGTTTATTTCCTCGTTCATGTCAAAAGTATGGCAAATTTTTGGCACAAACCAAATCGGCCCCCAGTGGACGGCGGCATGAGCGTACAGACACCTAAGAACACAGTAGCGGGAAAGTTGCGTTGCAACTATTAAGAAACCTGGGCATGTGCCGGCAGCCCAGGATCCATGGTGGGCATCTCATTGTAGTCTATAAATAGAGAGACATACCTCCTTATTATGTACACATGAATGAAAGCAATAAAGAAAGACCAGGAGTTCTCTCTATCTCTGTGTGTTCAATCTATTATTCTGTGATTGATTCGTTCTTGTTCTAAACAGAGGAATCGCTCGGACTGGTCGCCAGCGACGGTTCCTCAACACGTTATCAGCACGACTTCGCTTCGGTGAACGAGGTAATCATCGAAGCACAGATTGAATTTTCTAGATCGCTTTTGAATCTGTATTTTTTTCTTTCGCGTTCTAGAAATTCTACGGTGCAAATCCGCCCTAATTTACCGCGAGCAGACTTGAAGTCACCGGCACAATGCCGATCGGTAGATTGTGAAACGGGGTAGATGTTGATTGCGCTATAGAACGATGCAAATCCGCCCTAAATCTACCGCGAGCAGATCTGAAATCGCCGGCACAATGTCGATCGGTAGATTGTGAAACGGGGTAGATGTTGATTGCATCGTAGATTGAAAACGAAAATTTTTGTATGAATTTATTTGATTCTGCATGATCACTGTTCGAAATTGGCTTCGCTTCTTCTATTTTATTATGCACGGCATCACACAGAAAAGAAAAAAAGGGGGAGAAGCACTGCGCCAGAATGCGCATCAAGCCAATGCCGCGCCTGCATGCGTGTGCATCGCCGGTCTAATGCCGGCTTGCCACCGGTCGTCGGCTGGCCGCTGGCCGTCGACTGGCCGGTCGGCCCGGCCGCGCGCGCGTCGATCGTGAAGTCGCGGCGCGTCGCCGCTAGTGCCCGTCGGCACTGCCACAGCCAGCCATCCCGCGCCGTCCTTGTGCGCCGCCTGCATGCGCCACTATACCCGCACCACCTTCCCGCCGGGCCGTCCGAACGTCGGCCTCGGTCCCGTGTGGCTGCGCCGCCTCATCGGACTCTCCGCGCGCCCGCAGCCGACCCCGCCGTGCCTTGCCATGGCCGGAGGCCATCTGCTCGCCTTGTGCATCGCCTGCATGCGACCGTCGGCTGCAGCCCGAGCCGCCTCAAGCCCCGCAAGGCCGAGCGCCGCCTCGTCTTCCAGCCCTAAGCGCGCGATTGCGGACCCGCGCGCCGCGACGGCCGTCGACGCCGCCTCGGCTCGCGGCCGCTGCGCCGTGCCGCCGCCTCCCGTCGCCGCTGGTCGCGCCGCTCGCCGCCGCTCGCGCGCCGCTCTCGCTCAAAGACGGCACCGCCACCCGGCCGACCTTGGCCGCCGCCGCACACCGAAGCCGGTACTCGGGTAGCCACCGCTCGCGCGCGCGGTCCGCCCCTCGTGCTCGAAGTCGCCGCGGTGGCGTAGCCTCGAGCGTCGCCGCTTCCCGAAAGCCCCGCCGTCCGCTCGGTAATGGCCGCCGCGCGCTTTGCTTTGCCGGCCGGCCGCCGCCGCGCCGATGGGCCCACCGCCCGCCCATCGCGGTTTCGCAGCTGCACGCGCCGCTGCACCTCCCGCCGCCGCAATTGCATGTGAGGGGAGGGGAAACCCTAGTGCCCCCTCCTCTTGTTTTTGTCGGCCGTATGGGCTTTATGGGCCGGGGGTGCGAGGTAAAATGGGCCGGATGAAAAGAAAAACCAGGCCGAAAGTCGACCCGGACGGGGGGAGGCGCCGGGCAATTTGCGAACAAACCCCCCCGAAATCATAAATATTACCGATGAGCCCCTAAAATTTACAGAAAAGGCCTCGTAGTTCCGAAAATTACGAATAAGCCCTCAAATTTACAAGTGGGTCCAGAATTTTTCAGAAGACCCCTCTATAAATCAGGAAATTGCGCGAATTTTTCTCTGAACTGAAATTTTGCGTAAAAACCCTTTGGAATTGCAGAATTTGCTGAAATTTCATATTTTAGCATAAAAGGGCCTCGGGAATTTGAATTTTGAATTATTTTTAGCATTTGAAGCTTATTTATTTATGCCATTATTATTCTCTGTATTTTCTGTATTTATTTACTGTTTTGGTTAATTGTAATTGCTGAAAATTGCTTTTAATCACTGAAATTAGCAGTAAAATTATAGAAAATGCACAGAAAATTATGAAACATTGTGAGAATCTTTTGTACCATTTATTTACCCGCAGTGAATTATTCCATGCATGTCTACCAGCAGTAGACTTATATACATTTAGATGACTAGCATCACGAACTGGAAGTTCGAGGGGCTGGCCTAGCATGGCCAAAACTATCTGACGTAGGCATCCGATGTCGAGATTGTGCTTAGAGCCAGGAAGCTCCGCGCGACTATTGGGATTGGTGGACTGAATGACGCCAACCCACGCCTAAAGAGAATGATCAGGCACTTCATTTTCTCAGGCACCACTTCTGCCTCACTCTCAAGAATGAGTATATGGCGGAGAAAAACGCGCTAGCACTCTGAACCGTACTCAAGAAGCGGTTTGAGAGGCTAAAGTATACCATTCTTTCCCAAGCAAAGCAAGAGTGGATCAGACTGAGGTTTGCTGACTTTAAGACGGTCAAGGAATACAACCGCGCTGCACAGATTTGTACCCCAATACAGAAATTGAGAAAATCCTTCCACCCCAATGCAGTATAATCCGCACGCAATTATCGTCAAGACGGCTATGAGAATATGCCAAATTGATTGATATGATGCAAGTTGCGGAAGCTCAGGACGAAGTTCTCCGCAAGAACTAAGTCACTCAGCCATCTGGGAGCTCCACTGGCCGTGAAGCCAACGCTGGGAGCAACAAGGCGCGAAAGCCCTTAATAGAGAAAAGGGGAAGGATGGGTAAGGCCACAGCCCAGAAAGGCGAATCAGATGCTCCACAAGAGAATAAGGCCAGCAAGCCAAAGCGGGATGGCAAAGGGCAGCATGAAGCCCACTTTGCATTGGCTGAGGGGGAGGGTTCGGAGTAGCTGGCTGCACTGGTGAAGGTTGAAACCATCACAACAGCAGCACTCCCTTTCGACCTAGAAACAGCCACCGCCATAATTTCTCTTGAAGAGAATGTCACTCCCGAGAGAATAGCAGAAGAAGTCTAGTGCACTGAATGCATTTCGACTTTAATTGTCATTTATTTTGTGTGGAAGAATATGTTAAGAATTTGCATGGATGGTACTTAAGAATTGTTTGTTTTCTCGTGATGGTTGGATGATATTTGATGAATTCATTCATTTATTCAGTTTATGATGGCATGATATGTTCTGATATTGGAGTGTTTTATCTATGTGTTGATTGTCTTCTCATGCATGCTAATAAAATACCCTATATTAGAACGCATGTAGTGCCCTATGAAGGAAGTGTGCTTAGCTAGCAGCAGCACAACGCATACCATCTTAAGAGAGATTAAGTATTTTTAGTTGATTTGTAAGAGCACTGGCAGCCTTACGACAATCGCCGGAAGCGATGCATGGTTCAGGAAGAGCCACAAATGGGCACAACTTTGGTCATTGAAGAAACCTTATTGTACCCAGAATCGACTAGAACTCTCCTAAGTTTTAAGAATATTCACGCCAATGGTTTCCACGTTGAGACTAAAGAAGAGTACGGTAAGGAATACCTGCTCATTATGAAGCGCAAAAAGGTACTAGAAAAACTTCCTTCACTAGAAAATGGGCCATATTATACCAACATTAAAGCGTCATGCGCATAATCGCTCAAGACAAGTGTTTAGAAGCTCTGAACTCTTCTGTCTCTGGCATGACAGATTAGGCCACCCAAGTCTTAGGATGATGAGAAACATAATAACTCGCATGGGCATAATATTAATGTGAAGAATTTTCTGAATCATGAAGATTTTGTGTGCCCTGCATGTGCCACCGGGAAACTAATTACTAGACCCTCCACTCTGTAAGTGAAGGATGAAGTCCCTGCATTCCTGGAACGTATCTAGGGAGACATTTGCGGTCCTACTCAGCCCATCTTAGGGTTATTTAAGAATTTTATGGTGCTCATTGACGCCTTGTCATATGTGGGTTTTGTTGTCCACAAGGAACCTCGCCTTTGAAAAATTGATCTCGCAGATCATTCGCATCAGAAATGTGTTTCCAGATCATCATATCAAGTCCATCCGAATGGATAATGCCGGAGAATTTACTTCAAAGGCATTTGATGATTATTGCATGGCGATGGGAATTGCAGTTGAGCATTTGGTACTGCATGTCCATAGCCAGAACGGTTTGGCAGAGGCTTTAATCAAAAGAATTAAATTTATTGCCCAACCCCTCTTGCATAAAAGTAATTTGCCAGCTACATGTTGGGGACACGCAGTCCTTCATGCAGCGAATCTCATCAACCTTAGACCTTGACCTATAACATCCATTCACCTATGCAACTAGCGCAAGGGTCAAGACCAAAATTTCCCAACATTAGGGAGGAAATCAACCCTTTGATGAAGAATGTCGGAAATTACGTGGCAAGCCACGGTAATCCATGCAGATGACCGCGCACTAGTGAAGCGAATAGAGAAGTCCGAAGACAAGAGAAGTCTAGAAGACAATAGATTTGCAAGCATTAGCAAATCAATCGCTCGATCATTTTAGTGATTTGAAGAGCGTGACTAAGTCGCATGTGCTCGCACGCATCGCACCGAGAGAGTTGAAATACCAAAGAAAGCGAAGGTATCCTAATCTCGCCCAGAGGCCTCGGAAAAATAAAAAGAGGACGAGAACTCGTTCCTCGAATCCTTAGTAACCGAGACGCTCGTGAAAAAGGATAAGAGGGATTTATCACACCGATCATTGAAGTCCCCTGAATGAGAAGGGGAGCCGTTGAGACTGCAAAAGTATGACACCTTCAGAAAAAGGCATACCGGATCTGAATATCCCCATCGGCATGGATGTGTGCGCACACATCGGAGCCGAAAGTCTAAAGGGACTTGCCACCGCAATTGAAAGAAGCGATGTGCAAGGTAAAGCTCCAGCAGAAGCAATCACTCCAGAAGAAGCAACTCATGAAGAAATAGCTATAAATTATGTGCACACGGGAGAGTCCCTGAATAGGACAACCGCTAATATCGATATCTACTTCGCAAAGAAAATTGCCACCATCATCGATCTTGATTCCGAGCCTGCATCGCTCGCTGAATGTAAGAAAAGATCAGATTGGAAAGATTGGAAGAAGGCAATAGCAACTGAATTGCTATCTTTGAATAAAAGAGATGTGTTTGGGCCCGTATGCCGCACACCTCCCCACATACACCCCGTTGGGCACAAGTGGGTATTTGTTCGAAAGAGAAATGAAAGAAATGAAGTAGTGAGATACAAAGCAAGGCTGGTAGCCCAAGGTTTCACTCAACGTCCTGAAGTTGATTATGAAGAAACCTTCTCCTAAGTCATGAGTGGAATTACCTTTAGATATTTGATCTCAATGGCAGTGAACTTGAACTTAGAAATGAAATTGATGGATGTTGTGACAGCATACCTTTACGGTAACTTGGATTCAGAAATTTATATGAGAGTCCCTGAAGGAATCCCTCTCCCGAACCAAGACAGAGCAAATAGAAATCATGCGGTGTTAAACTCGAAAGTCATTGTATGGACTGAAACAATCTGACAGAATGTGGTATAATCGCTTAAGCGACTTTCTCTGCAAGAAAGGCTACACGAATAATGAAGACTGTCCTTGTGTATTTATACGGCGATCCCAGAATGGATTCTGTATAATCTCTGCGTATGTAGATGGCTACCATTCATTATGGCTGTGATCATTCGCAAGACTGGATACCGAGGAGCACTCTGCACCCCGCACAAGCCATACAAGCCGCGTGCAGAGCCCCCTGTTCCTGATCCTACTCGTTCCCGTGCTCAGCCTCAGCCTCAGCATCAGGCAGCCGCTGATCCTCCTCCCCAGGGCGAGGGCGATGTCACCTTGTCCCAGATCTACTCCGCCATTCTCAGGCTTGAGGAGCGCGGGATGTCTTGATCTCCACTGTGTCTTCTCTTGGTGATCGCGTATCATCCTTGGAGAGTGCAGTTCATCCGCCTTCTCCAGTTCACTATGGTCGTCGCACTCGTCGCCGTGGTCCTCCTTCTCCCAGTGCAGCTCAGGACTAGCTCCTCTTTTTGGTACTTCGATGCCAAAGGGGGAGAAAATGTAGCAAGGAGAAGTTTAAGTCTTTATCTATTTGTAATAAGATATGGTGAAATGAACCATGTAATGCTTAATGTGTTGCTTAAAACTCTGTGGATGTTTAGTTTTTTAATTTCTAATGCATTGTAATGAACTATGTTATGCCCTTAATGCAATGCTTATTTACTTGTCTATTGCGTATCTTTGAATTTTAGTAAATGTGCTATGATGTGTTTCATGCCTGATTTTATTTTTAGAATTCATATAAATTCTAATAAAATTTGCTGCACATGTTTAGGGGGAGCTCTTTCTTATTAGCTTCTAAAATGCAAAAATTCCCCATGTTCTAAAACTGCTAAAATTTCAAAGACCTTGTGATATACCTCTTGCAAACTAGGAGTATATCCAAATCTTAAATTCTTCTCAAAATTTGCTCCTGTTGTCATCAATTACCAAAAAGGGGGAGATTGAAAGCATCTAGGCCCCTAAAAATATTGGTTTTGGTAATTAATGAAACTATGTGAATATGGGACTAATGTGTGCATTAAGTGTTTGAAAGGATAAGTTCAAATAGCAAAGAAAGAGGCTCACAAAATATCCCATTAAGATTCAAAGATCTCTAGGGCGACAAGGTAAATAGTGCAGGTATCTATTTTATTTTACCGGTCTTGGAGTTAGGTTGAAAGACCGGATTATAGGATAGACGCCGTACTATTAAGAGGGATCATGGTGATTGCTTGATCATGTTCAAATGTGCCCTTTGGATCAATTTAGGATCATGCATGCACTTAGAAATTAAAATCAAATCAAATATGTGCATTGTCAGAAAATCCGGTAGTTCCGGTGTTAATTGGGCGGAACTACCGCAGGTCCGGTAGTACCGGGCGCCCGGGCGGAACGTTTTTTCCAGAGAGCGCCCGGACTCAGACTTAGTCTCTCGGAAAACGGAAGTACCGCGGGTTGAATCGGAACCGCCGGATGGCGTAGTACCGCACCGGCGGAACTTTATTTCCAGAGAGCGCCCGGAGTTTAACTTAGCCTCTCGGAAAACGGAAGTACCGCGGATTGACCTGCGGAACTACCGCATGTGCGGAAGTTCCGGATACTCGTGCGGAACTTTATTTCCAGAGAGTGCCGGGAATAAAACTTAAACTCGCTGAGATCGGAAGTACCGGGTCTTGGAGCGGAACTTCCGGAATTCCGGAAGTACCGCAATTTCAACGGCGGTAGTACCGCACTCATTGACCAACGGTTACTTCTGACTCACTGACATAGCCGTTCTGACCGGTCAGCGAGAGTCCGGAAGTACCGCGGTTTTGCCTGCGGTAGTTCCGGATTTTCTGAATTTTCAGAATTGTTTTTTTGTAACGGCTAATTGAGGTTGGTGAGGGTATAAATACATCCCCACCAGAACTTGTAGTTGTTGTTGAACCTCCATTGAATACATTTGAGACTAGTGCAACCTCTCACACCTCATTCACTCACTTGTGCATTCAAATTGAGGTAGTTGACCCAAAATTGCTAGGTTTGAGCCTCACTAGGTTGATTAGTGGTGTTATTGTTATCCTGTTCTAGTATATCCATCAAGTTTAAAATTGCTAATTAGAATTAGGCGAAAATTTTAAAACCTCCTATTCACCCCCCTCTAGTCGGCCTCCTCGATCTTACAAGTGGTATCAGAGCTTGGTCTCTCAAATTTAGACTTAACCGTCTAGAGAGAAAAGGATGGCTAGTGAGGGTATAGCAATAGGAAAGACACCTCTCTTTGATGGCTCAAATTATGCTTATTGGAAAATTAGGATGTCTATTTATTTAAAGGCCATGAGTCCTCAAATTTGGAAAGTCGTAAATGAGGGTTACGTTATGGCTCTTGATCCGGATCACCCAACGGACCAAGACGGTGTAATGCTCATTTAGACGCCCAAGCTATGAATACTCTATTTGGAGCCTTGAACGCGGATGAGTTCAATAGGGTGAGCAATCTTGAGACGGCTCATGCTATTTGGACTACCCTTTCGGAAATACACGAAGGGACATCCACGGTCAAGGAGGCTAAATTGCACCGGCTTAGGATCAAATATGAGACATTCACAATGTTGCCCCCATGAAGACATCAATGAGATGTACTCAAGGCTCAACAACATTGTGAATGAGCTTAAGGGCCTTGGAACTAACCTTTCCGATCTTGATATTGTTCGAAAGATGCTTAGGGCCTTGTCAGAGAAATATGAAGTGTTGGTGACTCTCTTCCTCAACTCACCGGAGTTGGCAAGAATGACACCAACGCAATTGTTGGGCAACCTCATCACCAACGAGCTCTACAAGAAAGACAAGGAAGAGCTTTTGGAGCAATCTTCTTCCAAGAATAAGAAAATCACCGCCTTCAAAGCTAAAGCGGTGATGAGCGAAGAATCCGAAGAAGAAGATGAGGAGGACTCCGAAGAAGAATTTGCACTTCTAGTAAGGAGAATGAAGAAGTTCATGAGAAGGCGCCCATTTCGGAGCACAAGCCATGAGAAGACCAAGAAATGACATTCTTCCTCCAACAAGAAGTTTACCAACATTCGTTGCTATGAATGTGATGAGAAGGGGCACATTGCCTCTCAATGTCCAACAAAGAAGGATGACAAGGAGAAGTCATCAAAGAAGAAGAACTACAACAGCAAGAAGAAGCTCTTCAAGAAGCTTCACAAGGATGGCAAGAACGAAGCTCATATTGGTGAGTGGAACTCCGAAGAGGAGTATTCGGACTCCGACTCAAGCGAGGACGAATCTCCCAAGAAGAAGGGGCTTGTGGGCATCGCCATCAAGGAGGCTCCATCACTATTCTCCACTCCTACATGCCTTATGGCTAAAGGAGAAAAGGTAAAATTGCTTGATGACGATGAGCCTTCATATGATGACTTGATGAATATGCTAGTTGAATTGAATGAATTTCTTGGAAAAGAAAAATCAAAGTTTAAGGTCTTAAAGAGAGAACACATCTCTCTTAAAGACTCTTATGAGGAGCTAAAGGAAGCTCATGATTTGCTTCTCCAAGAAAATCACAAATCTAGTATTAGCATTGGAGTTACTTGCAATATCTTGAATGAAATGTCTAGTATAGAAATTTCAAAGTCTAGCATATCTACTTGTTGTGATGATTTACTTGCCATACCTTGTTCATCAAGTGTAGATTCTAGAAATGCTTTAAATCTTGTTCATGATGATGTTATTGCTAATGAGAACAAAAATTTAAAAGAACAAGTGCTAAAATTAAACAAAAGTTTAGAGAGGGCTTACAAGGGAAAGGAAACCCTTGATAAGTTACTAAGTGATCAAAGATGCTCCTTAACAAAGAGAGACTTGGATATGTCCCCCAAAAGGGTAAGAAGCCGGTATACAAGCCTCCAAGGTTTGTAAAGGAAAATGGTAAGTATTGCACAAAATGTCGGTGTGTTGGACATATTCAAAATGATTGTTCTAAGAATAACATGCATTCCATTGGTTTATATGATTCTTGCTATATGCTCAAAAAGTCTAAGAATGGAAATGTAATTGCTCATTTCATTGGCACCTCGATTTTGGGTGCTAAAAAGAAATCCATTTGGGTACCCAAGACCTTGGTCACTAACCTCCAAGGACCCAAACAAATTTGGGTACCTAAAAGAACTTGATTTTCTTTTGTAGGTGAACTACAAAACCGGTGGAAGGCATTGGGTGTTGGATAGCGGTTGCACCCAACACATGACCGGAGACCGGAAGATGTTCACCACCTTTGAGAATGGAAGCAATGACAAGATCACATTTGGAGATAATAGCAAAAGAAAAGTATTGGGGTTGGGTAAAATCGCTATCTCAAACGACCTTTCAATTTCTAATGTATCTCTAGTTGAAACATTAAATTTCAATTTGCTATCCGTTGCTCAATTATGTGATTTAGGCTTAACATGCTCATTCTCAAAAGAAAATATTGTAATCTCAAAAGATAATAATAATGAACTAGTCTTCAAAGGCTTTAGATTTGAGAATCTCTATTTGGTAGATTTTTCTTCAAATGAGTCTTGTTTAAAAACTTGTTTAATTGCAAAAACTTCGTTGGGTTGGTTGTGGCATAGAAGGCTAGGTCATGTGGGAATGATTTAACTCAAAAAGCTTTTTAAGCATGACTTAGTAGTTGGCTTGAAGGATGTAAAGTTTGAGAAGAATCGACTTTGTAGTGCTTGTCAAGCCGGAAAACAAGTCGCTAATTCTCATCCTTCCAAAAGTATCATGTCAACTTCTAGGCCATTAGAGCTCTTACACATGGATTTGTTCGGGCCAACAACCTATAAGAGCATTGGAGGAAATAGCTAATGTTTAGTCGTTGTGGATGATCACTCTAGATACACATGGGTCTTCTTCCTAAATGACAAAAGTGAAACCTCCGGGATTTTCAAAAGTTTTTCAAAAAGGGCTCAAAATGAATTTGATTCTAAAATAAAGAAAATTAGGAGTGACAATGGTTCCGAGTTCAAAAATACAAAAGTTGAAGACTTTTGTGATGAACTTGGAATAAAGCACGAGCTTTCCAACGCCTACACTCGGAGCAAAATGGAGTTGTAGAGAGGAAAATCGAACATTAATTGAAATGGCTAGGACAATGCTTGATGAATATAATACTTCCGATAAGTTTTAGGCGGAAGCTATTAACACCGCATGTCATGCCATAAATCGCCTCTATTTACATCGACTCTTGAAAAAGACTTCCTATGAGCTTCTTGTTGGAAGGAGACCGAACATCTCTTACTTTAGAGTATTTGGTTGCAAATGCTATATTCTAAGGAAAGGTGTTCGGCTCTCAAAATTTCAAAGTCGATGTGACGAAGGCTTCCTTTTAGGGTATTCCTCAAATAGTAAAGCCTATAGAGTCTTTAATAAAAATTCGGGTTTAGTGGAAGAATCATGTGATGTTCAATTTGATGAAACTAACGGCTCTCAAGAAGAGCATGAGAACTTCGATGATGTAGGAGATGAAAGTCTTCGCAAGGCAATGGAGAACATGCAAATCGGAGACATCAAGCCAAAGGAGGATCCAATGTCACCAAGCTCATCTAGACAAGCAGAACCACCTTCTTCTTCCACAACAAACGATGTTCAAGTTATAGAAGATGAAGAAAAGGATCAACCGCAAAATATTTTCAAGATTCACAATGCAATAGCCAAGGATCATCCAATTGACCAAATATTGGGTGACGTGAGTAAGGGTGTTCAAACTCGCTCTAGAGTAGCTTCATTTTGTGAACACTATTCTTTTGTATCTTCACTTGAACCTAAGCGTGTAGAAGAAGCACTAGATGACCCGGATTGGATAAATGCTATGCATGAAGAGTTAAATAACTTTGCTCAAAACGATGTTTGGACTTTGGTGGAGAGACCCAAGGAGCATAATGTCATTGGCACAAAATGGGTCTTCCGGAACAAACAAGATGAGAACGGAATTGTGGTAAGAAATAAAGCAAGATTAGTAGCTCAAGGTTATACTCAAGTCGAGGGCTTAGATTATGATGAGACTTTTGCGCCCGTTGCTAGACTTGAATCAATTAGAATCTTGCTTGCCTTTGCATCATGCTTTGACATTAAATTGTTTCAAATGGATGTCAAAAGTGCATTTCTTAATGGTACAATTTCCGAATTAGTATATGTGGAACAACCCCCGGGATTTGAAGACGCTAAATACTCAAATCATGTGTATAGATTATCAAAGGCGCTATATGGTTTAAAGCAAGCTCCTAGAGCTTGGTATGAACGCCTTCGTAACTTTCTTGTATCAAAAGGCTTTAAAATTGGTAAAGTAGATACAACTCTATTCACAAAAATTATTGGAGATGATTTCTTTGTATGTCAAATCTATGTTGATGATATTATATTTGGTTCTACTAATCAAGACTTTTGCAAAGAATTTGGTGAGATGATGTCTAGGGAATTCGAGATGTCGATGATTGGTGAGCTAAGCTACTTCCTTGGACTTCAAATCAAACAACTTAAAGATGGGACGTTTATAAGCCAAACAAAGTATGTGAAGGATCTACTCAAGAGATTCGGAATGGAAGAAGCCAAACCCATCAAAACACCCATGGCAACAAACGGGCATCTAGACCTCAACGAAGAAGGTAAGTCGGTAGATTTAAAGCTTTATAGATCCATGATTGGTAGTTTACTTTATCTTACCGCATCTAGGCCCGACATTATGTTTAGTGTATGCATGTGTGCACGTTTTCAAGCTTCTCCAAAAGAGTGCCATTTAGTGGTCGAAGAGAATTCTAAGATATTTAAAACATTCCTCAAGCATAGGGCTTTGGTATCCCAAAGGTGCAAAATTTGAATTAATTGGATATTCGGATTCCGATTATGCGGGATGCAAAGTGGATAGAAAAAGCACCTCGGGTAGTTGCCAATTTCTAGGAAGATCTCTAGTATGTTGGTCATCCAAGAAACAAAATTCCGTAGCACTTTCAACCGCCGGCCGAATATATTTCGCATGGAAGTTGTTGTGCTCAATTGCTTTGGATGAGGCAAACATTGTTGGATTATGGAATTAATTTTGATAAAATGCCTCTCTTGTGTGATAATGATAGTGCAATCAAAATATCTAACAACCCCGTCCAACACTCAAGAACCAAGCATATAGATATACGTCACCATTTCTTGAGAGATCATGTGAGCAAGGGGGACATTGAAATTAGCCACGTCCGAACCGAAGATCAACTAGCGGACATTTTCACTAAACCATTAGATGAAAGCCGCTTTTGCAAATTGAGGAATGAATTAAATGTCATAGACTACTCAAATGTAGCTTGAAATCTCATTTCATCCATTTCTGCTCATTTGTTGTGCTCATATGGATTTTATTGGATTTTCTCCTCTTTTGGTCAAAAATTCGTTTAAATTTATAAAAACTAGTTTCAAAGTATAGCAATAGCTCAATTGATGCATAATGATCCTGAATAACTTTAGTTGGATGCAAAACTAGGGATCATTTGCAAAATTTCAAGTTCTAAAAGTCAAATCCTGAAAAGTTCCAGAAAATCCGGAACTACCGCAGTTCATTGTGCGGTACTTCCGCTCCTGACAGAAAAATCGGAACTACCGCAATGTAATCTGCGGAACTTCCGGAATTTCTGTGAACACGGAACTACCGGCGTGTTACGCGCGGTACTACCGTTTTCAGCGGGATTTGTTGCGGTTTCCAAAACCGTCGACTGCCTTTACTCCTCCCTCTTAACTCCTACCGTTTCTTTCTTTCTCTCTCTCTCCTCTCCCACTCCCAAAACCGCAGAGGGTTCTTCCTCCTCCTCTCCTCCCTTCAAACCTCTCTCTCCCAAAACTCCTCCTCTCCCGATCTTCGAATCCGAGGGGAGCTTTTCGTTTTTGGGCGATTCCTTGCACTCCCAGGGTTCCTCTCCTTCGACTCCACAAGGTAAATCGGATCAAATCCCTCTTTATCTTGTTCTAAGGACCCTAGGGTTGAAATTAGGTGAAATTTGAAATGTAGCGATTTTTGCTGTAGTTTCTTTGGGCAAAGTAGTTTGTTTGGGGTATTAGAATGTTTATTCATACATGCACTGGATTCAATCCAAGAAATACCCCAAAAAGATTCATTTTTTAACATGCCCTAGAAATGTCCAGAAAAACCGGAACTACCGGTCGAGCGGCCGGAACTACCGGGGTCCCGGAAGTTCCGCATGTTTAATGCCGGAACTACCGGATTTCCCGGAAGTTCCGCAGTTTTGCCGCCGGTACTTCCGTTTTTCTTGGAACAGCAGAAACTTATTGCTTTCAATTTCAAACCTACTTTCACTTATCCTACCTCACACCTTGATTATCCTAATATGTCGTTGAAGATGCCGAGGATGAAGAATGTCTCGCACAAGTCCTATGGGGGCACTGCTGGTCAATCCTCCTCCTCGACTCCTGCATCTCAAACGGCGGAGCATAAGGGCAAGGGTCCCGCCTCCGACCCTGAGAGTGACTCAGAGGATTCGCATGAGAGCGGATCCGAGGCCTCGCATGAGAGCGAGGAGATACCGCGTAATCGCAGACGAAGAAGTGGACCTTTCCAAGATTACCAATGAGGACTATGCTATCCTTCGTCGCGCAATCGGTATGTACGCCTCGTAACTCAATGAACCCCGCCATTCCAAGTTTCAAGAGAAGGTGTACCAAGAGATGTATGGTCCTGCTCGCAAGTTTGCTGCACACAAGTATGTGGATTGGGATCACTTGTCGCAGATTGACAAGTTCAGCGGTGCTTATCAGCTCTTTCAGCAAGCCGATATCCATCAACTTGTTGCATTCAAGTGCAACTATATGGACAACATGATTCGGCAGTTCTATGCTACCCTGTATATCTCTCCCAACTTTGAGCACCTGAGTTGGATGACAGGGACCCAGTTCATTGAGTGCACCAGGCACGAGTTTGAGTTGGCACTTGGGACGGAAACCAGTGCTTATGAGAAGGTGTACAGCAAGCGTGCTCTTCCTATTGCTGCATATTCAGAGTATTATGACCAAGCAGCTGAACGATCACTGGGGACGATAATTGGCTTACTCCCTATTCCCACCTTGTCATCGGGATCATCAACCACACCATTTTTCCCAAGAGTGGAAATTATGGTGCTATTCGTGGCCATGCGTGGAATGTGATTGATTATATTATGCGCGCCAAAAGTTTGATGTGGTGGATCTTATCATCACGGAATCGACGCCAATAAGAATGACAAAGCGTAAAAGGATAAACTTTGCACCATTCATTATGGCTGTGATCATTCGCAAGATCGGATACCGAGGAGCACTCGCACCCGCACAAGCCATACAAGCGCGCGCAGAGCCCCTGCTCTCGATCCTACTGTTCCGTGCTCGGCCTCGGCCTCAAGATCGGCATCAGCGGCGATCCTCCTCCTCCCGGCGCGGGCGATGTCACCTTGTCCCAGATCTACTCCGCCATTCTCAGGCTTGAGGAGCGCCAGGATGTCTTGATCTCCACTGTGTCTTCTCTTGGTGATCGCGTATCATCCTTGGAGAGTGCAGTTCATCCGCCTTCTCCAGTTCACTATGGTCGTCGCACTCGTCGCCGTGGTCCTCCTTCTCCCAGTGCAGCTCAGGACTAGCTCCTCTTTTTGGTACTTCGATGCCAAAGGGGGAGAAAATGTAGCAAGGAGAAGTTTAAGTCTTTATCTATTTGTAATAAGATATGGTGAAATGAACCATGTAATGCTTAATGTGTTGCTTAAAACTCTGTGGATGTTTAGTTTTTTAATTTCTAATGCATTGTAATGAACTATGTTATGCCCTTAATGCAATGCTTATTTACTTGTCTATTGCGTATCTTTGAATTTTAGTAAATGTGCTATGATGTGTTTCATGCCTGATTTTATTTTTAGAATTCATATAAATTCTAATAAAATTTGCTGCACATGTTTAGGGGGAGCTCTTTCTTATTAGCTTCTAAAATGCAAAAATTCCCCATGTTCTAAAACTGCTAAAATTTCAAAGACCTTGTGATATACCTCTTGCAAACTAGGAGTATATCCAAATCTTAAATTCTTCTCAAAATTTGCTCCTGTTGTCATCAATTACCAAAAAGGGGGAGATTGAAAGCATCTAGGCCCCTAAAAATATTGGTTTTGGTAATTAATGAAACTATGTGAATATGGGACTAATGTGTGCATTAAGTGTTTGAAAGGATAAGTTCAAATAGCAAAGAAAGAGGCTCACAAAATATCCCATTAAGATTCAAAGATCTCTAGGGCGACAAGGTAAATAGTGCAGGTATCTATTTTATTTTACCGGTCTTGGAGTTAGGTTGAAAGACCGGATTATAGGATAGACGCCGTACTATTAAGAGGGATCATGGTGATTGCTTGATCATGTTCAAATGTGCCCTTTGGATCAATTTAGGATCATGCATGCACTTAGAAATTAAAATCAAATCAAATCTGTGCATTGTCAGAAAATCCGGTAGTTCCGGTGTTAATTGGGCGGAACTACCGCAGGTCCGGTAGTACCGGGCGCCCGGGCGGAACGTTTTTTCCAGAGAGCGCCCGGACTCAGACTTAGTCTCTCGGAAAACGGAAGTACCGCGGGTTGAACTGCGGAACTACCGGATGGCCGGTAGTACCGGGCACCCGAGCGGAACTTTATTTCCAGAGAGCGCCCGGAGTTTAACTTAGCCTCTCGGAAAACGGAAGTACCGCGGATTGACCTGCGGAACTACCGCATGTGCGGAAGTTCCGGATACTCGTGCGGAACTTTATTTCCAGAGAGTGCCGGGAATAAAACTTAAACTCGCTGAGATCGGAAGTACCGGGTCTTGGAGCGGAACTTCCGGACTTCCGGAAGTACCGCGATTTCAACGGCGGTAGTACCGCACTCATTGACCAACGGTTACCGACTCAACGACATAGCCGTTCTGACCGGTCAGCGAGAGTCCGGAAGTACCGCGGTTTTGCCTGCGGTAGTTCCGGATTTTCTGAATTTTCAGAATTGTTTTTTGTAACGGCTAATTGAGGTTGGTGAGGGTATAAATACATCCCCACCAGAAGTTGTAGTTGTTGTTGAACCTCCATTGAATACATTTGAGACTAGTGCAACCTCTCACACCTCATTCACTCACTTGTGCATTCAAATTGAGGTAGTTGACCCAAAATTCAAGTGCATTGCATTCTAGTTGATCCATTAGGCACTTGAGTGAGATCAAGCCGCTGTGATCTTTTCTCTTGGTGCTTGCCGGCACCTAGACGGCTTGGCGGAGGTCCGGTGATCTTCTCAAGAAGATTGTGAGAAGGCCCGGAAGATTGTGAAGGCTCGGAGCTCGCCTACCCGGAGAGGGAAAGGGCTACCAATAGTGATCGAGGTGTTTAGGCTCATTCGTGGAGCCGGTCCGATTTGTTCGGGCTTACCTCAACGTGGACTAGGGGAGACCGGCAAGTCTCCGATCACCACGGTAAAAAGTAATCGTGTCGATTGTGGTTTGCTCTCTTGTGATCATTTTCATTCAAGCAACGCTCTTCATTCATATTACTTGATTGCTTGCTTAGTTAGAGTAGCAATTGTTGTTCTCTACTATTTGATATTGCTCTTCGTCGATTACTTGAGCTAGTGATTGTTTGAGCCTCACTAGGTTGATTAGTGGTGTTATTGTTATCCTGTTCTAGTATATCCATCAAGTTTAAAATTGCTAATTAGAATTAGGCAAAAATTTTAAAACCTCCTATTCACCCCCCTCTAGTCGGCCTCCTCGATCTTACAAGTGGTATCAGAGCTTGGTCTCTCAAATTTAGACTTAACCGTCTAGAGAGAAAAAGATGGCTAGTGAGGGTATAGCAATAGGAAAGACACCTCTCTTTGATGGCTCAAATTATGCTTATTGGAAAATTAGGATGTCTATTTATTTAAAGGCCATGAGTCCTCAAATTTGGAAAGTCGTAAATGAGGGTTACGTTATGGCTCTTGATCCGGATCACCCAACGGACCAAGACGGCGTAATGCTCATTTAGACGCCCAAGCTATGAATACTCTATTTGGAGCCTTGAACGCGGATGAGTTCAATAGGGTGAGCAATCTTGAGACGGCTCATGCTATTTGGACTACCCTTTCGGAAATACACGAAGGGACATCCACGGTCAAGGAGGCCAAATTGCACCGGCTTAGGATCAAATATGAGACATTCACAATGTTGCCCCCATGAAGACATCAATGAGATGTACTCAAGGCTCAACAACATTGTGAATGAGCTTAAGGGCCTTGGAACTAACCTTTCCGATCTTGATATTGTTCGAAAGATGCTTAGGGCCTTGTCGGAGAAATATGAAGTGTTGGTGACTCTCTTCCTCAACTCACCGGAGTTGGCAAGAATGACACCAACGCAATTTTTGGGCAACCTCATCACCAACGAGCTCTACAAGAAAGACAAGGAAGAGCTTTTGGAGCAATCTTCTTCCAAGAATAAGAAAATCACCGCCTTCAAAGCTAAAGCGGTGATGAGCGAAGAATCCGAAGAAGAAGATGAGGAGGACTCCGAAGAAGAATTTGCACTTCTAGTAAGGAGAATGAAGAAGTTCATGAGAAGGCGCCCATTTCGGAGCACAAGCCATGAGAAGACCAAGAAATGACATTCTTCCTCCAACAAGAAGTTTAGCAACATTCGTTGCTATGAATGTGATGAGAAGGGGCACATTGCCTCTCAATGTCCAACAAAGAAGGATGACAAGGAGAAGTCATCAAAGAAGAAGAACTACAACGGCAAGAAGAAGCTCTTCAAGAAGCTTCACAAGGATGGCAAGAACGAAGCTCATATTGGTGAGTGGAACTCCGAAGAGGAGTATTCGGACTCCGACTCAAGCGAGGACGAAACTCCCAAGAAGAAGGGGCTTGTGGGCATCGCCATCAAGGAGGCTCCATCACTATTCTCCACTCCTACATGCCTTATGGCTAAAGGAGAAAAGGTAAAATTGCTTGATGACGATGAGCCTTCATATGATGACTTGATGAATATGCTAGTTGAATTGAATGAATTTCTTGGAAAAGAAAAATCAAAGTTTAAGGTCTTAAAGAGAGAACACATCTCTCTTAAAGACTCTTATGAGGAGCTAAAGGAAGCTCATGATTTGCTTCTCCAAGAAAATCACAAATCTAGTATTAGCATTGGAGTTACTTGCAATATCTTGAATGAAATGTCTAGTATAGAAATTTCAAAGTCTAGCATATCTACTTGTTGTGATGATTTACTTGCCATACCTTGTTCATCAAGTGTAGATTCTAGAAATGCTTTAAATCTTGTTCATGATGATGTTATGGTAATGAGAACAAAAATTTAAAAGAACAAGTGCTAAAATTAAACAAAAGTTTAGAGAGGGCTTACAAGGGAAAGGAAACCCTTGATAAGTTATTAAGTGATCAAAGATGCTCCTTAACAAAGAGAGACTTGGATATGTCCCCCAAAAGGGTAAGAAGCCGGTATACAAGCCTCCAAGGTTTGTAAAGGAAAATGGTAAGTATTGCACAAAATGCCGGTGTGTTGGACATATTCAAAATGATTGTTCTAAGAATAACATGCATTCCATTGGTTTATATGATTCTTGCTATATGCTCAAAAAGTCTAAGAATGGAAATGTAATTGCTCATTTCATTGGCACCTCGATTTTGGGTGCTAAAAAGAAATCCATTTGGGTACCCAAGACCTTGGTCACTAACCTCCAAGGACCCAAACAAATTTGGGTACCTAAAAGAACTTGATTTTCTTTTGTAGGTGAACTACAAAACCGGTGGAAGGCATTGGGTGTTGGATAGCGGTTGCACCCAACACATGACCGAGACCGGAAGATGTTCACCACCTTTGAGAATGGAAGCAATGACAAGATCACATTTGGAGATAATAGCAAAGGAAAAGTATTGGGGTTGGGTAAAATCGCTATCTCAAACGACCTTTCAATTTCTAATGTATCTCTAGTTGAAACATTAAATTTCAATTTGCTATCCGTTGCTCAATTATGTGATTTAGGCTTAACATGCTCATTCTCAAAAGAAAATATTGTAATCTCAAAAGATAATAATAATGAACTAGTCTTCAAAGGCTTTAGATTTGAGAATCTCTATTTGGTAGATTTTTCTTCAAATGAGTCTTGTTTAAAAACTTGTTTAATTGAAAAAACTTCGTTGGGTTGGTTGTGGCATAGAAGGCTAGGTCATGTGGGAATGATTCAACTCAAAAAGCTTTTTAAGCATGACTTAGTAGTTGGCTTGAAGGATGTAAAGTTTGAGAAGAATCGACTTTGTAGTGCTTGTCAAGCCGGAAAACAAGTCGCTAATTCTCATCCTTCCAAAAGTATCATGTCAACTTCTAGGCCATTAGAGCTCTTACACATGGATTTGTTCGGGCCAACAACCTATAAGAGCATTGGAGGAAATAGCTATTGTTTAGTCATTGTGGATGATCACTCTAGATACACATGGGTCTTCTTCCTAAATGACAAAAGTGAAACCTCCGGGATTTTCAAAAGTTTTTCAAAAAGGGCTCAAAATGAATTTGATTTTAAAATAAAGAAAATTAGGAGTGACAATGGTTCCGAGTTCAAAAATACAAAAGTTGAAGACTTTTGTGATGAACTTGGAATAAAGCACGAGCTTTCCACTGCCTACACTCCGGAGCAAAATGGAGTTGTAGAGAGGAAAAATCGAACATTAATTGAAATGGCTAGGACAATGCTTGATGAATATAATACTTCCGATAAGTTTTAGGCGGAAGCTATTAACACCGCATGTCATGCCATAAATCGCCTCTATTTACATCGACTCTTGAAAAATACTTCCTATGAGCTTCTTGTTGGAAGGAGACCGAACATCTCTTACTTTAGAGTATTTGGTTGCAAATGCTATATTCTAAGGAAAGGTGTTCGGCTCTCAAAATTTCAAAGTCGATGTGACGAAGGCTTCCTTTTAGGGTATTCCTCAAATAGTAAAGCCTATAGGGTCTTTAATAAAAATTCGGGTTTAGTGGAAGAATCATGTGATGTTCAATTTGATGAAACTAACGGCTCTCAAGAAGAGCATGAGAACTTCGATGATGTAGGAGATGAAAGTCTTCGCAAGGCAATGGAGAACATGCAAATCGGAGACATCAAGCCAAAGGAGGATCCAACGTCACCAAGCTCATCTAGACAAGTAGAACCACCTTCTTCTTCCACAACAAACGATGTTCAAGTTATAGAAGATGAAGAAAAGGATCAACCGCAAAATATTTTCAAGATTCACAATGCAATAGCCAAGGATCATCCAATTGACCAAATATTGGGTGACGTGAGTAAGGGTGTTCAAACTCGCTCTAGAGTAGCTTCATTTTGTGAACACTATTCTTTTGTATCTTCACTTGAACCTAAGCGTGTAGAAGAAGCACTAGATGACCCGGATTGGATAAATGCTATGCATGAAGAGTTAAATAACTTTGCTCAAAACGATGTTTGGACTTTGGTGGAGAGACCCAAGGAGCATAATGTCATTGGCACAAAATGGGTCTTCCGGAACAAACAAGATGAGAACGGAATTGTGGTAAGAAATAAAGCAAGATTAGTAGCTCAAGGTTATACTCAAGTCGAGGGCTTAGATTATGATGAGACTTTTGCGCCCGTTGCTAGACTTGAATCAATTAGAATCTTGCTTGCCTTTGCATCATGCTTTGACATTAAATTGTTTCAAATGGATGTCAAAAGTGCATTTCTTAATGGTACAATTTCGAATTAGTATATGTGGAACAACCCCGGATTTGAAGACGCTAAATACTCAAATCATGTGTATAGATTATCAAAGGCGCTATATGGTTTAAAGCAAGCTCCTAGAGCTTGGTATGAACGCATATCGTAACTTTCTTGTATCAAAAGGCTTTAAAATTGGTAAAGTAGATACAACTCTATTCACAAAAATTATTGGAGATGATTTCTTTGTATGTCAAATCTATGTTGATGATATTATATTTGGTTCTACTAATCAAGACTTTTGCAAAGAATTTGGTGAGATGATGTCTAGGGAATTCGAGATGTCGATGATTGGTGAGCTAAGCTACTTCCTTGGACTTCAAATCAAACAACTTAAAGATGGGACGTTTATAAGCCAAACAAAGTATGTGAAGGATCTACTCAAGAGATTCGGAATGGAAGAAGCCAAACCCATCAAAACACCCATGGCAACAAACGGGCATCTAGACCTCAACGAAGAAGGTAAGTCGGTAGATTTAAAGCTTTATAGATCCATGATTGGTAGTTTACTTTATCTTACCGCATCTAGGCCCGACATTATGTTTAGTGTATGCATGTGTGCACGTTTTCAAGCTTCTCCAAAAGAGTGCCATTTAGTGGCCGTAAAGAGAATTCTAAGATATTTAAAACATTCCTCAAGCATAGGGCTTTGGTATCCCAAAGGTGCAAAATTTGAATTAATTGGATATTCGGATTCCGATTATGCGGGATGCAAAGTGGATAGAAAAAGCACCTCGGGTAGTTGCCAATTTCTAGGAAGATCTCTAGTATGTTGGTCATCCAAGAAACAAAATTCCGTAGCACTTTCAACCGCCGAAGCCGAATATATTTCCGCGGGAAGTTGTTGTGCTCAATTGCTTTGGATGAGGCAAACATTGTTGGATTATGGAATTAATTTTGATAAAATGCCTCTCTTGTGTGATAATGATAGTGCAATCAAAATATCTAACAACCCCGTCCAACACTCAAGAACCAAGCATATAGATATACGTCACCATTTCTTGAGAGATCATGTGAGCAAGGGGGACATTGAAATTAGCCACGTCCGAACCGAAGATCAACTAGCGGACATTTTCACTAAACCATTAGATGAAAGCCGCTTTTGCAAATTGAGGAATGAATTAAATGTCATAGACTACTCAAATGTAGCTTGAAATCTCATTTCATCCATTTCTGCTCATTTGTTGTGCTCATATGGATTTTATTGGATTTTCTCCTCTTTTGGTCAAAAATTCGTTTAAATTTATAAAAACTAGTTTCAAAGTATAGCAATAGCTCAATTGATGCATAATGATCCTGAATAACTTTAGTTGGATGCAAAACTAGGGATCATTTGCAAAATTTCAAGTTCTAAAAGTCAAATCCTGAAAAGTTCCAGAAAATCCGGAACTACCGCAGTTCATTGTGCGGTACTTCCGCTCCTGACAGAAAAATCGGAACTACCGCAATGTAATCCGCGGAACTTCCGGAATTTCTGTGAACACGGAACTACCGGCGTGTTACGCGCGGTACTACCGTTTTCAGCGGGATTTGTTGCGGTTTCCAAAACCGTCGACTGCCTTTACTCCTCCCTCTTAACTCCTACCGTTTCTTTCTTTCTCTCTCTCTCTCCTCTCCCACTCCCAAAACCGCAGAGGGTTCTTCCTCCTCCTCTCCTCCCTTCAAACCTCTCTCTCCCAAAACTCCTCCTCTCCCGATCTTCGAATCCGAGGGGAGCTTTTCGTTTTTGGGCGATTCCTTGCACTCCCAGGGTTCCTCTCCTTCGACTCCACAAGGTAAATCGGATCAAATCCCTCTTTATCTTGTTCTAAGGACCCTAGGGTTGAAATTAGGTGAAATTTGAAATGTAGCGATTTTTTTGTAGTTTCTTTGGGCAAAGTAGTTTGTTTGGGGTATTAGAATGTTTATTCATACATGCACTGGATTCAATCCAAGAAATACCCCAAAAAGATTCATTTTTTAACATGCCCTAGAAATGTCCAGAAAAACCGGAACTACCGGTCGAGCGGCCGGAACTACCGGGGTCCCGGAAGTTCCGCATGTTTAATGCCGGAACTACCGGATTTCCCGGAAGTTCCGCAGTTTTGCCGCCGGTACTTCCGTTTTTCCTGGAACAGCAAAAACTTATTGCTTTCAATTTCAAACCTACTTTCACTTATCCTACCTCACACCTTGATTATCCTAATATGTCGTTGAAGATGCCGAGGATGAAGAATGTCTCGCACAAGTCCTATGGGGGCACTGCTGGTCAATCCTCCTCCTCGACTCCTGCATCTCAAACGGCGGAGCATAAGGGCAAGGGTCCCGCCTCCGACCCTGAGAGTGACTCAGAGGATTCGCATGAGAGCGGATCCGAGGCCTCGCATGAGAGCGAGGAGATGCCTGCGGTAACTGCAGACGAAGAAGTGGACCTTTCCAAGATTACCAATGAGGACTATGCTATCCTTCGTCGCCGCAATCAGTATGTACGCCCTCGCAACTCAATGAACCCCCAGTTTCATTCCAAGTTTCAAGAGAAGGTGTACCAAGAGATGTATGGTCCTGCTCGCAAGTTTGCTGCACACAAGTATGTGGATTGGGATCACTTGTCGCAGATTGACAAGTTCAGCGGTGCTTATCAGCTCTTTCAGCAAGCCGATATCCATCAACTTGTTGCATTCAAGTGCAACTATATGGACAACATGATTCGGCAGTTCTATGCTACCCTGTATATCTCTCCCAACTTTGAGCACCTGAGTTGGATGACAGGGACCCAGTTCATTGAGTGCACCAGGCACGAGTTTGAGTTGGCACTTGGGACGGAAACCAATGCTTATGAGAAGGTGTACAGCAAGCGTGCTCTTCCTATTGCTGCATATTCAGAGTATTATGACCAAGCAGCTGAACGATCACTGGGAACGATAATTGGCTTACTCCCTATTCCCAGCCTTGTCAACAGGATCATCAACCACACCATTTTTCCCAACAGTGGAAATTATGGTGCTATTCGTGGCCATGCGTGGAATGTGATTGATTATATTATGCGTGGCCAAAAGTTTGATGTGGTGGATCTTATCATCAGGGGAATCGACGCCAATAAGAATGACAAACAGAAAAGGATAAACTTTGCACCATTCATTATGGCTGTGATCATTCGCAAGACTGGATACCGAGGAGCACTCTGCACCCCGCACAAGCCATACAAGCCGCGTGCAGAGCCCCCTGTTCCTGATCCTACTCGTTCCCGTGCTCAGCCTCAGCCTCAGCATCGGCGTGCACCACGATCCTCCTCCCGATGCGAGGGCGATGTCACCTTGTCCCAGATCTACTCCGCCATTCTCAGGCTTGAGGAGCGCCAGGATGTCTTGATCTCCACTGTGTCTTCTCTTGGTGATCGCGTATCATCCTTGGAGAGTGCAGTTCATCCGCCTTCTCCGATTCACTATGGTCGTCGCACTCGTCGCCGTGGTCCTCCTTCTCCAAGGCAGCTCGGGACTAGCTCCTCTTTTGGTACTTCGATGCCAAAGGGAAGAAAATGTAGCAAGGAGAAGTTTAAGTCTTTATCTATTTGTAATAAGATATGGTGAAATGAACCATGTAATGCTTAATGTGTTGCTTAAAACTCGTGGATGTTTAGTTTTTAATTTCTAATGCATTGTAATGAACTATGTTATGCCCTTAATGCAATGCTTATTTACTTGTCTATTGCGTATCTTTGAATTTTAGTAAATGTGCTATGATGTGTTTCATGCTGATTTTATTTTTAGAATTCATATAAATTCTAATAAAATTTCTTTGCACATGTTTAGGGAGCTCTTTCTTATTAGCTTCTAAAATGCAAAATTCCCATGTTCTAAAAGCGCTAAAATTTCAAAGACCTTGTGATATACCTCTTGCAAACTAGGAGTATATCCAAATCTTAAATTCTTCTCAAAATTTGCTCTGTTGTCATCAATTACCAAAAGGGGAGATTGAAAGCATCTAGGCCCCTAAAAATATTGGTTTTGGTAATTAATGAAACTATGTGAATATGGGACTAATGTGTGCATTAAGTGTTTGAAAGGATAAGTTCAAATAGCAAAGAAAGAGGCTCACAAAATATCCCATTAAGATTCAAAGATCTCTAGGGCGACAAGGTAAATAGTTCAGTATCTATTTTATTTTACGGTCTTGGAGTTAGGTTGAAAGACCGGATTATAGGATAGACGCCGTACTATTAAGAGGGATCATGGTGATTGCTTGATCATGTTCAAATGTGCCCTTTGGATCAATTTAGGATCATGCATGCACTTAGAAATTAAAATCAAATCAAATCTGTGCATTGTCAGAAAATCCGGTAGTTCCGGTGTTAATTGGCGGAACTACCGCAGTCCAGAGTACCGGGCGCCGGCGAACGTTTTTCGAGGAGCCGGACTCGGACTTAGTCTCTCGGAAACGGAAGTACCGCTGGTTGAATCTGGAACTACCGGATGGCGTAATCTGCCGCACCGAGCGAACTTTATTTCGAGAGCGCCGAGTTTAACTTAGCCTCTCGGAAACGGAAGTACCGCGGATTGACTGCGGAACTACGCATGATGCGGAAGTTCCGGATACTCGTGCGGAACTTTATTTCCAAAGAGTGCCGAATAAAACTTAAACTCACGAGATCGAAGTACGGGTCTTGGAGCGGAACTTCCGGACTTCCGAAGTACCGCGATTTCAACGGCGGTAGTACCGCACTCATTGACCAACGGTTGCCGACTCAACGACATAGCCGTTCGACCGGTCACGAGAGTCGGAAGTACCGCGGTTTTACTGCGGTAGTTCGGATTTTCTGAATTTTCAGAATTGTTTTTGTAACGGCTAATTGAGGTTGGTGAGGTATAAATACATCCCCACCGAAGTTGTAGTTGTTGTTGAACCTCCATTGAATACATTTGAGACTAGTGCAACCTCTCACACCTCATTCACTCACTTGTGCATTCAAATTGAGGTAGTTGACCCAAAATTCAAGTGCATTGCATTCTAGTTGATCCATTAGGCACTTGAGTGAGATCAAGCCGCTGTGATCTTTTCTCTTGGTGCTTGCCGGCACCTAGATGGCTTGGCGGAGGTCCGGTGATCTTCTCAAGAAGATTGTGAGAAGGCCCGGAAGATTGTGAAGGCTCGGAGCTCGCCTACCGGAGAGGAAAGGGCTACCAATAGTGATCGAGGTGTTTAGGCTCATTCGTGGAGCCGGTCCGATTTGTTCGGGCTTACCTCAACGTGGACTAGGGGAGACCGGCAAGTCTCCGATCACCACGGTAAAAAGTAATCGTGTCGATTGTGGTTTGCTCTCTTGTGATCATTTTCATTCAAGCAACGCTCTTCATTCATATTACTTGATTGCTTGCTTAGTTAGAGTAGCAATTGTTGTTCTCTACTATTTGATATTGCTCTTCGTCGATTACTTGAGCTAGTGATTATTTGAGCCTCACTAGGTTGATTTGTGGTGTTATTGTTATCCTGCTCTAGTATATCCATCAAGTTTAAAATTGCTAATTAGAATTAGGCGAAAATTTTAAAACCTCCTATTCACCCCCCTCTAGTCGGCCTCCTCGATCTTACACCGTAGCGCCTTGTGACTCGTGACGCACTTTTTTTCTGAGAAAAATCTATTTATATTATACTCAATGAGTAAAGTATACAAGTACTCAACATTACATAGATATTAGACGAACAACATGTCACCATCAAATTCTTAGATCGATAAATGTGCTGAACTTTTTTTTATCTTCGTTGTCATCGACTCCGTATCTTGCAACAGTATTTTGATTGCCAACAAACACGGCAGTAGAAAGTAGATTATCGATGATCTCCATTGATCTGTAGGCAGTGGCGGACCGAGAACAAAAATTTAGAGGGAGCTAGTGGAAGAAAGTCAACACCTGTCATCAGCAACTGTCATTAGCAATTGTAGTCTGTAAATAATAAAACTATCACATATCATTAAAAATAAATAAAAATGAAAGCTCAGTATTTCTTGCACGTAGGAATGCATGGCATGCAGATGCACGTGTAGCAGAAAAAGTATAAGGCAGTACCAGTAGTAGCTAGTTTTGTACTGGATCAAAAGAGACATCCCATTATAGAGATAGTACTAGAACTTTGATTGCAGTATTCTGCACTATGTTGTCAACCGAGAGATGCTAGCAATGAGGAAGTCTAATCTGAATCATGCTTGTAAATGTAGTTACACTTTGAGGCGAAAAACCTATTTGGTTCCTGTTCCTTTCTCTCCTCTATACCTAGTACCTTTTTCTCTATCTTTGTGTGCTTGAAATTATGTTTCCTAATCTTCCGTCCATACTGCTGAAATACCAACAACATTCAGATGTTAGGTAACTGGAATGTTTCAGTTATGCTTGCCTGAATCGTCTGTCATTTCCACACCAACCGCATTTTGCACCGATCAAGGAAAAAAATGCAATTACTCTGATTTGTTGAACATGGACATTAGAGTTCAAGTTCATTGCCACCCAGCATGATCTGATCTGAGAATTTATTACAACTTACATATAACTCGGTATCTTTCCATTTCACATATATCTCTAAAAAATGAAAACACAATTAGGTTGTTTGGACTGAAAGTAGCGCAGGGTCCATGACAGTTACATACTTTGTAGCAAGGTGCAGAGTGAGAGTTCAAACATGACAGTAGAGACTAGAGAATCAAGCATCATGAGAGTTCAATATATGCTGCCATGCTTGTATCGTAGGCAGTTCTGGGCCTTGCCTGGGACACAGAAGAAAAATGCCAAGGCTCCTATGTCGAGTGAGAGCTCAACCTTGGACCTTGCTGCTGCCTCTGCTGGTCTCCTGAATCCCGGGCGCGAGCTTGCACCTGGTATTCTCCTCCTTCAGTGGCAGCCGGCAGTAGGAAGGCGACAGCCCTACCTGATCCTCCGGTGGGTCCGCCCCTATATGTAGGATCTACGCCTCGGTACGGTGTTGTTCATCGAAAGAAAATCATAAGTGATTCATTTGCACACTTCTCGACCTGGGGTGATTTTCGGCGTAGGTGTTGCCATCATTGTCAAGGTATCGATTCGATAAAACCCATCGTATGTAAATAAAATTTTGCTAAGGATTCATCGAAGAAGAACATAACTAGAAAATTTAATCTAGGAATATAAAATTACTTCTAAAAAATCAACAAGCCCCACCCACTCAACACCAACGAGAACATCCAAGAAGAACAGAGAGACCGTTGGAGGGATGACAGAGTTGTGCCCAACAGCTAAGGTTCCTGGTGGCAGCTCCATCTCAAACATTTATTGGTTGGGTGGGTGTGACTGACATGACGCTCATGGTTATAGGAACTTTGTCCATGTTCGAACTTCGCTCGGGTGCCGTAGACGGTAGGCTTATAGCATGATGTGGGCTAGGTTCTTTTGAGCTTGCTGTCTGTGGTTTTTGGCTTTTGTATCTTTTTAAGATGAGGTCTACAAATTGATTATAGTAGATACTATACCAATTTTAGTTATAATAGCAAAAATTATATTTAACTATCTCTCTTCGTACTCTCACACACGAATAACTAGAATTTAAAAGGTATAGGTCAAAAATTGGCCTTAAAAAACCCACTTGTGCCGCTGTTCATTATGGGCTTGTTTGGATTGTGTCTTGGAGACGACCTGCCTGGCCCGAAGCTTTCCTAGAGAGCCTGGGGTGTGTTTGATTGCCGCCGTGGAACCTTGCATGGACCATGCTAGGAAGGCAGGCCCAGCCGCTCGAAAACGAACGCCTGGGAGCCAGCTCCGCGGCACGCGACTCGGCCCGCGCGGACGTCCGAATTATCGCGCAAAAACCCCCACGGCACAAGCCCAACGCGCGCGGCAGGCCCGCGGTCTCACGGTCACGGACACGGCCGGATAGGCAGTTCCGGCCCGGATCCCAACTCTCTCTCTACCGACCCAGCCACCAGCCCGCCCCGGTCCCGTCCCGCCGCACGGCACGCCAACCCTAGTTCTCTCGCCTCGCCTCCTCCCCCTCTGGCGCGTCGCTCCTCTGGCGCACGCGGCACGCCCCTGGGCCCTCGTCATCTCCCTTCCCTTCTCCCGCAGGCCGCGCGCCCCTCCCGGAGCAGCCACCCTCGCTCGGGCGCCTCAGTCCACCGCGGTTGGCCCGGCACCACCGGGTTGCGCGTCGAGCGCGCCAGTGGGCAGCAACCCTGTACGGTCACTCTCCCCACTGGGCAGGCACAGACACCGCGGCTTCAGTGCTTCGGCAAGCCCAGAGGTACGGCAGTCCCACCCCCTCACTATTGGGAATTCTATCCCCAAACCTAGATTGGTAAAGCACTGGCTTTCCACTCCTTTTTTGCTTAATCTTGCTCAAATCAGGCAGAGACCGGTAGTTCAGTTGTTTGATATCGGCGGTTACTTAATACTGAGGTTACTAGATGTGTGATGCGGCGTTGGTACCAAAGAGACAGCATCGATTCTTGTTGTCCCTGGTGGTGATGAAACCATAACTACTCGAGGTTTAAGGTTTTTTTGGGAATCCCAAGGATTGGGAATTTGAGATGTGCTTTCTTCTTATTTTCCAAGCAAATATATTGTAAAGGGAACCCATATAGTGTCTTTTGTGCAGGAAAGTCTCACCTCAGCTTTCCTGCTGTGTTATGCTTACCCTACATGCTGTAGAAAACTTCTGCAATGGAAGGGTCTGAATCTAGCAGGAGTTGCAGCAGGAGAGATGTCGAGGACAGTGTTGATGTCAGGGGAAGCTGGAAGGAAGAGGAAGAGGAAGAGCGAGAGTATGTTGACAGCAGGAAGAACCGGTCTGGCAAGTCAAGGAAGCACAGCTATGCGGATGAAGTTGAGGAGCCGGATGATGGTAGGAGGAGATCTTCAGCTGATAGGAACGAGTCGAGAAGGAAGTCGGTTACAAGCTCAAGCCGGGCCTACAGCGGCGATGAGGATGACTACGATGCAAGAAGGGAATCACGGGTGTCCAAGGTTCCAAGAAGAAGCCCAGAAGAGAGAAGTGAGAGGAGATCGTCTGATGGGTACAAGGATAGAGATGGGGATAGTGGCAGGAGGAGAAGAGAAGATGAGAATGATTGGGCTTCTTCAAGAAGATCTAGCTCTAGAACTTCTGGTCATGATGTTTCTCATAGTAAAAGCAGAAGCCAGACAGATGGGCCATATGATGTTCAGCATGAGAGGCAGCAGGAGAAGGATATACAGAGTTCAGAGGGAAGCGAGAGCAGTAGGGACAAGCAAGGGCACTGGGGCCAAGAGGAAAAGTCTTACCAGAGGAGAGTGGACGAGGCTTATACGAACCGAAGAGCTGATGAAACCGGTTCTGATAGAGCTGATACAAGAGATGGTAGGTCCTCTTCTGATCATAGTAAGCACAGGAATGCAAGAGAGGCTCATGACGACAGGAATGAATTAAGTGAAAGATGGGAAGACACTGACAAGAGAAAGGGCTCTGCCAGAATTGAAAAGAATGATCAAGATAGATGGTCAGTTGATCCAAGGTGTGACACTGGATCGTATGTGGCTAGAGAGGATAAGCATGGCAGGGTCGAAGAGAAGCCACCTGTTTCTGTTGACGATATTGGACAAAGTACCTCGAATCACAGTGCCAAGCCTGAAGATAACGATGATAAACTTAGGCATCTAGTGGAAAGTACACATGAAAATAACGATAATGTGGAAACAAAAGATAAGTTTCCTTATTTGGATGAGGATGGGTGTGCACTGTTGAGGGATGGAAGCAATAAAGAAGCTAGACATGATAAGAAGTATCACAGAAAGAAGGATGGGGGTGATCGAGGTCATTCGGACTCAGATAATGAAAGAAGCATAATCATGAAGGAGAAAAAAAGGGAGGATTCTCATGGAGATTATAAATCATATAGGGGAAGGGACAGAAATAGAGAGTTGGAAGGATCTAAAGAGTACTGGAGGAATCGTCAAAGGCAAGATTCAAAGGAGGCAAATGACACTGTTACAGAATGGAAGCATGGCCAGGAAAGGTTAGATGGTGGAAATTTCCATGGCCGGTCTGGGTACAGGAAAGATTCCAGGGGCAGATATGAGAGCAGCAAAGGCCATTCATCGTATGGAAATCGATATGACAGTTCTGATTCAATAGAAATACGGCCTAACAGGAATCTTGATTTTGGAAGGGAGAGCTCTGTTTCTGAGAAAAGAACCGAAATGGGATCCCATCAGGATTTAACGCCTGGGACAAATAATCCACATGAGGAGAACAAAAGAAATTATGGAAATGGTGAGGATTCTCAGGAGAGATACTATGATGATACTCAAAATATGGATCATAGTACTGGCAAAAATCCTACTGATTCTCAAACTGGGAGAGGAGGATTGAAAGGAGCAATGACATCCAATACTTCCGGAGCAGATCAAAGTAGCAGTGGCAGCATGATTTCTCCAATTCCTCAGCAAGGGCCAAAAGGTGGTAGACCCTCTAGAGGGCCAAGGGGGAGGTCGAATGGAAGGGACCCTCAGAGAATGGGAGTTCCAGTGCCTATGATGCCGCTTCCACCATTTGGACCGCTTGGTTTGCCACCAGGTCCAATGCAACCGATGGGGCCAAGCATGCCCCATTCTCCTGGTCCTCTTGGACATAGTATTTTCATGCCACCATTTCCGGGGCCTCTTGTTTGGCCTGGAGCACGGGGTGTCGATGCGAATATGCTTGCTGTTCCACCCAACCTTCCTATCCCTCCTCCAGTAGCTGGCCCTAGCTTCACTCCCAGTGTGGGGGCTGGCCCAAACCAGAACATTCACTTAAATCAAATAGGCACCGGAAGAGGAGCTGCAATGAATGCATCAGGATCTGGTTTCAGCCCAATAGCTACTCCAAGTCGTGAAATGATGCATGATAAACCACCTGCAGGCTGGACATCACAGCGGAACAGTGGGCCTGCTGGAAAAGCTCCTTCAAGGGGTGAACAAAATGATTACTCACAGAACTTTGTGGACACTGGCATGCGACCTCAGAATTTCATTAGAGAACTGGAGCTTACAAGTGTAGTGGAGGACTATCCTAAGCTTAGAGAACTCATACAGAGGAAAGATGAGATTGTTTCTAACTCAGCTTCGGCACCAATGTACTACAAGTGTAACCTGAAGGAACATGTGCTTTCCCCAGAATTTTTTGGCACAAAGTTTGATGTTATTCTTGTAGATCCTCCATGGGAGGAATATGTTCATCGTGCTCCAGGTATCACAGATCATATAGAGTATTGGACACCCGAGGAGATTATGAATTTGAAAATTGAGGTTGTTCTCTATACAACAGTTATTACATCTTTTCTTTCTCTTCAGGAGCTTGCCTTTTCCTGTGGAGTTGCTATATGACAGTTAGTTATTTGACTCAACAGGCCATAGCTGATACACCCTCATTTATCTTCCTTTGGGTTGGTGACGGTGTTGGTCTTGAACAAGGCCGTCAATGTTTGAAGAAGGTAAGTCAGCTACCTCTTTGTATGATTCGATATTTTCGCAATTATTGTTTCTGTTATTTGTGTCTGTGTTACCAATCACTGGATTTTTCTCTGATATTTTTGTTGAGGGTACGAAAAACAGCACAGAAGTCCTTTGTAAGACTTCTTGACACTATCGTTTCCATTTATTTATCACACTTGAGCTTTGTTTTTTAGGCAGTGGCATTAATTTCAGCTTGTAGAAGACCAATCACCAATATAATCCGCTTCGAAACATGCTGTCCACAATATGGTTTACTCGTATCTTTTAATGTAGTTGTTTCTTGTTCATGGCTTTGTCCAGCCAAAGCTTTAGTCTGCAAAGAGGCCATATCCTTTAGAATGTCCACTTATTCCATAAATACTAACCAGTGTTTCATTGGATTGCTTTGCAAGACAGTATCAGTAATTTCAGCCAAGTGATGAACAGTGGAAATGATATGGATATTGCTAAATATTCTTGTTGTGCAGTGGGGATTTCGTAGGTGTGAGGATTTATGTTGGGTAAAAACCAACAAGAAAAATGCAACACCAGGTCTGCGCCATGACTCTAATACATTGTTACAGCATTCAAAGGTTAGTTATACTATATTTTCCATGCCTTTATATACTCCCCTCTCACTGGTTTTATTTTTAAGCATACTTTTTTTTTCCTTGCGCAGGAGCATTGCTTGATGGGCATAAAAGGAACTGTACGGCGCAGCACTGATGGGCATATCATCCATGCAAATATTGACACTGATATAATAATAGCTGAGGAACCTACTGATGGTATTTTTTACTTGTTTTTATTATAATACTCGATATCATTCTTCATGTGTGCCGTTGGCCAACTACTGACTTGCGCTTCTGCTGATTGCTATACTCTTCTCTGAGACTATGTTTCATCGGCTGCCACTTCTGGTTCCTTTATGAATAATTTGCTCTCTTTTCTTCACCTGTTGTGTACTCAGTTTCAGTTGCTTTCACTTGTCATCTTTTTTATGTTCCTGTTGTTCAATGTCAGCTTTTGTTATGTTTGTTTGTGTCATGATGTGAATATTCCTGTTTGATTTAGCAAATAGGTGATTATTCTGCATATAAATGGCAAATATATTATCCATATTTCATTTGACATGTGGGATAAATTTGTTCATTTATAGATGATCTCATTGACCTGTAGCGAGCTGCCCATCTTGTTGTCATTGCCATTTATTGGTGACCTATGTAGTTGTCATTGTGAGAGTTGACCCACGGATCTTCACTGAAATTCTAATAAGGAAATGTATTGAATTACGAGATATTCATCGCTATTAGATCAGCTGGGAGGAACTATACCCACTTTTTAATTTTTATTAAGATAAGGTAGAAAAATATTTAATTAAACATATCAGCTGGCTGAACTCATATTTAGGTATATAAGCTCTCTACACCACTATTAGTAAGGGTGCAATCGAAGCGGATACGATGGATATCGCTCATTTTGTATCCTATTCCATTTTTTTGCTCGGAGTCGGACACGGATAGTGCTGGATACTTATTTTTCCATTCTGTATTTGCTTTGCAAGTCTTCGGTCAGTCGGACGAAAATTATCCGCTTGTTTTGCACCTCTATAGAGACTAATCATCGAGATGTCGAAGGAGGAGCACTCAATATTCCCCGCCTACTCAGATGCGACAATCTGCTTATTTGTTATTTTGTTCCTAAGTGAAGTCACAACAGGCTTCTAACATACGGACACATACAGACGAATATTGTTCCTCCCATTTTTTGTCGGAGTCGGACACAAATGGTGCCGGATTTCATTTATCTCTTTTGTATTCGCTCCGCAAGCCTTCAGTTAGTTTATTGGATGGAAATTATCTGTTTTGTTTGCACCCCTACTATTAGTGATTGGTTTGCTAACTCTGCAACTTGTGCATTTGTTCTGCATAACACAAAGGAGAAATGGCCGTTTTATAGCATCCAGTTCCTAATAAATCTGGCAAGGTGTAGTTGGTCATTGTGTTCATGCTCAGCAAATGGGTGGCCAACCTTTGGGTGGCCAACCTTTGCGTGGCTACATGGAAGCCATGCCTTCCCATTCCCCAGAGAGGCGGGTAAGGGAGGGGAACATGGTAAAAAAGAAACATATAATATATCAAACACCAAATGCTGCAACGATGGTTAATTTTGAGTTTATGAAAATGGAAAAAAATGTGAAGCTCTTCCAATTTGTTTCTGGAAGGAGAGAAGAATTGAGCTAGCTGTGTACTGTTCTTTTAGTTCAACTAGAAGAATACCCTGCTTGTTGCAGCGTGAATTTGTAGAAATCAATTTGCTAGATGTAATGTTTGAACAAATCAAGATGAAACATGGTAGAGCCTAAAAGAATTAAAAGACGATGCAAACGAGGGAACATCTATGACACTCAATTTCATCCAAAGGTTGTGAGCAACAGGGTGATGTGGTTGTATGAGAGGAGAGAAGTAGCATCGTTATTTTGGGAGATATGGTAACCCTGTAAAACTCCTTTGGAAAACTCTGCCACTTTTGCATGTCATTTGTTTTGAGTATGCTCCCTTTAGAGCTTTTGAGAAAGTTAGTAGAAAACATTTATGCTAATACCTGTTCTTCTACACATTTGTTAGACCAAGATCATACATTACTTTTCCCTCCATGCAAAATTACTTCAGTTGTTTATTAATTGATAGCAATAAGTGAAATAAGGCCTTGAAGCATTTTATTTCTTGTTATAAAGGTTCAACAAAAAAGCCTGAAAACATGTATAGAATCATTGAGCATTTTGCTCTTGGAAGGAGACGTCTTGAACTCTTTGGCGAGGACCATAATATTCGTCCAGGTTGGCTTACTTTTGGGAAAGGTTTATCCTCATCAAACTTCAATAAAGAGGTATGAAGAAGGTTCTATCTCAGTTCAAACACACATGATTATGAGCTCGACAGGTTTTTATTCCATAAGACCTGCTAAGAAGTTGCATGCTTGCAGGCATACATTAAGAACTTCACGGACAGGGATGGAAAAGTATGGCAGGGAGGCGGCGGGCGAAATCCACCACCTGATACTCCTCACCTCGTTGTGACTACTCCAGAGATCGAGAGCCTCCGGCCCAAGTCGCCCCCACATAAACACCAGCAGCAGCAGTCTATGCCCCTAATGGGATCTAGCAGTTCCACAAACAGGCGGCCTGCCGCAAACTCCCCGCATAACGCAGTGACTGTTATCGGTTCTGAAAACATGATGCCGGCGCCATGGGCTTCCACTCCAATGGCAGGTTTGGGAATGCTGGAGGGAGGAGCTGGTCCTGACAGCAATCCATTTGATAGCTATGGCTTCAATGCCCCTTATGGAAGACCAAGCGGAAATCATATGGATTTTGACACGCACAGGTTGTAACATTTATTCAGCTGGATGATTATAGCCGAAGTTTTGTTCGAAGGAAGCCATTCATTGCTGCCAATATAATCGTTATTGATTTGTGTATCCATCGATGCTATTGATTGGTGTATCCATCGATGTTTTGCATGTCATATGTGCTATTTTTGTCCTGTGTTTGACCACTCTCGATTGCCCGTAATTGGTCCTTTTTGCTTTTTTTTAAACATAAACTCATGCATGGACGTAGAATTCCTCATATTGCCCATCTTCAGATATCTAACTCATGAGAAATTTCCACACCTTCGGCTACGAGACCCAGCGCTAGCCAACTGCGCTAGTTGGTTCTTGTTGGTTTAGTGTTTTCGGTGTAAAGGGTGACTTCTTTTCTGATGTAATGGAGTCTTAGGCGGGTGTTTGTATTATCTTCTTTTATCAATGAAATTAATAAAAATGAGGTAAAGCTGATGCCCTTGTTAAAAAAACACACCTTCCCCCCTAAACTTGCTGCCAGTGAGAGGGGGGTGGGGGGAGGGGTCTTTCCCCGGCCCATTTTCTTTTCCTCGCGGCCCATCTTTCGCAGCTCACTTTGCTCGGCCTTGTTTGTGCCATGCATCACATTCGCATTTCCTTCTCCGTACCATCGTTGACCGATGGGGCCTGTATTTTAGGTGCGTTGTCTCTGAGTCTCCCGCCACCACGCCATGTCCGCTATGGACTTCTTCTCCGCGCTGCCTTCCCATGCTATTTAAGGGCGCCTAGAGCCTTGTAAACCCTCACCTCGAGCCGCCTATCCTCTTTGCCCTAGCCGCCATTGCCGGTTTCACTATGTTGCGCTGCAATGTCACCACTGCCTTCCGTAGCTCCGATGAGCAATTCCGTTGCCGCTGGAGAGCTTTCGATCCCGTCGTCTTCTTCCTTAGCTTTGCCATGCGCCACCCTACTTTCTCTGCACCACGCCATGGCCGGAAGACCATTGGAACAAGCCATTCTCGTGAAGCCGATCCTCTCCACTGTAGAAACCTCGCCATTGGTCGTCCCCATCGACCACTAGTCTCCACACCCGATCAAATAACTTCACCTGTGTCCTAGGAACTCGTTGCGCTATATGCACTAGCGTAATCCTAGACTAGTGCGGAATACATAGAAAGTCCAAATTTGTTCATTCGAGTCTTGACAGAGATGGTATCAAAACTATATCAACTATAAAATGAAGCCCTAGTTAGTATGGTTGACTTAGCAAAAATTTTCAAAATCTATTTTCAAAATCAAATCAACAAAATATCTATCTAGTAATTCTCTATTCTTTCTTCATTCTTATGTTCTTACTCTTCACCTTTCTGGAATTTTGTCTTCAATTATTAAATTGACTTCTCCCCATAATGTCTGTAGATGTCTCGAGTTTCTCATAATCGGAGTAGAGGTTGGCCTGGAATTCTTTGAGCTTTGTTGCAAAGTTTCAGATCGAAGAAGAAACAAGTTTATTTCATGAAGAATGAGTTGGCAATAGGCCAACGCATTGGATTCAGGACATGATTATACTCTACCATAAAGATTGGGAGCCAAGTTCTTCATTATAGCCTGAAGTGTTATGGTGCTCATGAAGACTTGTCTGTGCATGGAGCTACGCATAAACCCGTTTGACGTCTCTGCAATCTGTATAGAATCAGTTTGTTCAAGCTCACCCAGAAGTTTGAAAAGAAATACGCACTAGTGTCCAGTATTTCTGAGCAAGAGGAAGTTATGGAGGAATCACCACTACCATTGCCAATCCCACTACCTTCACCTACTCCTCCTAGTCTGGAAGAAAGACAGTGAATAACTAGCAATCGTCGGGAATATCTTCGCCATTTCATTGTAGCTGAAGCAAGATAACTATCGCCATAAGTTCATAACTCATGGGTGTTCTACAGTGATTTACAATCAGAGTTGGGCAAGTCTTATTTAGCAGAATCAGAGTGGAAGCCATCAAATTGTAACCCTGCCATAGTTTTTAGCATTGTGTAGATTGTTTTGCTTTTTCTTTACAGTTGTGTGTGATGTGTGCTGCAGTTTTGCTCTGGCATTATGTTGCAGTCATGTCAAAGATCTTATTTGTGGAACTTAATGCATTTTTGCTATCCTTTTTTTAGCTAAGTGAGTGCTTTTAGTTTAGATTTTGTCCTTAGTTTATCCCCTAGATGAGTTTACCACTTATCTTTACTTTTTTCCCCTCTTTCCTTTGTAACCTGTGGTGCCAACTTAGCATATGGTTAACACTCGAAATTCAACTAATCATAGTCAGATGGCCTCATATCCTTGCAGTAGTGCTGCAAATCCTTTAGCTCAGGGACAACAGTCAGCTCCAGTTGGTTTGGATGCAACCTTAAGTTAGTTCATGGCAGCCCATACTCAGCTCGTGAACACGATAATGTAGAATCTGAACAATATAATGAATCAACAAAATCTAGAAGCCATTGCACCTCAGCTAGTTCGTCTACCATTGAAATTTGCAAAATTTATGACTCGACTGCCTACCTATTGTTGTTCTACTAAACCTTTGGAGGTAGATGATTGACTTCGTTCTGTGGAAAAGAAGTTAGCCCTTGCTTAGTATACAGACAGAGAGAAAGTTCTCTACACTACTCACCAACTTGAGGATAACTCAGCAGTTAGATTTCTGGACTCCAGCTCCAACGCCTCCTCATAATGTTTTGGGACCTCACCCTATCAACGTTAGCAATCAGCCTTAGCGGAATGTTAACCCGGCAGCGTCAGTTACTTGTTTCAAGTGTCATGAGCCAGGTCATTATGCTAAGAAGTGCCCGTAGAAGCAAGCTCGTACCCCAGTTCATTTTAAGTTAGGAGCTACACCAGACAGGAACCCTATTCCAGGAGCAGTACGTGGAGCACCCCAAGCCTCAAACCAAGTCACTAGGACACCGCAATCAATGGCCAGAAGTTAGGTTAACCACATCATAACAGAGGAAGCCTAAGCAGCTCGGGATGTTGTGATGGGTAAGTTTCTAGTAAATTCAATACCTGCCACAATTTTATTTGATTCTAGAGCTTTGTATTCTTATGCTTCTTGAAGTTTTGCTATTAAGCAACAGTTGGAGACTGTTATTCTTAGATCTGTTCTTTTGGTTCAATCTCTTGGTTCTGAGTTGAGCACAAACTAATGATGTTTTGGAGTTAAGATAACTATTCAAGAGGTAGACTTCTTTGCTGATCTCATTATCTTGGATATCAAGTCTTTGGATGTAATTCTAGGAATGGATCGGCTTGCTAAACATCAGGCTGTGTTGGATTGTGAAAATAGAGCTATCACCTTAGTTAGCCCAGATGGAATTGAAGTGAGATTTGAAACTACTTCAGAGCAGTCGAAAGAAGTTATGGTTTGCCAGAGTAAAGGTGTAATCTTGGAGGATGTGCCTGTTGTCAAAGAGTTTCTTGATGCTTTTCCCAGTGATCTTCTAGGAATGCCACTAGATAGAGACATTGAGTTTTTGATTGTGTTAGTTCCTAGTACCCCCTCTATTTCCAAGAGACCTTATAGGATGCCTACTAACAAGTTAGTAGAATTGAAAAAATAGATTTAGAAATTGTAAGACAAAGGTTATGTCAGACCTAGTTCATTACCATGGGGACCCCAGTGTTGTTTGTCAAGAAAAAGAATGGTAGCTAGCGTATATATGTGGATTACCGTGTACTCAATGAGGTCACTATCAAGAATAAGTAACCTTTACCTAAGATCGATGATTTGTTTGATTAGCTCAAGGGAGCTAGAGTATTTTCTAAGATTGATTTGAGGTCATGATATCATCAACTAAAAATTCGTCAAGAGAATATTCCCAAGACTACGTTCTCTGCCAGTTATGGATTGTATGAGTTTATAGTGATATCCTTCGGTTTGACCAATGCTCCTACATACTTCATGAATTTGATGAATAAGGTGTTCATAGAATATTTGGACACGTTTGCCATTGTCTTTATTGATGACATTCCGATTTACTCTAAGAATGAGAAGGAGCATGAAGATTATTTGAGGCTAGTGTTGCTGAGGCTCAAAGATCACAAGTTTTGTGCTAAGTTTAGTAAATGTGAGATTTGGATGAAGGAAATTGCTTTCCTAGGCCATGTTATAACCTCAAAAGGTGTCGCAGTTGAACTTGAAAAAGTCAAAGATGTGCTTAATTGGAAGTCACCCATGACAGTGCCTCAAGTTAAGAGTTTCCTTGGTATGACATAATATTATCGTTGTTTCATTGAAAGATTCTTTAGTGTAGCAAGGCCACTCACACAGTTGCTGAAGAAAGAAAAGAAGTTTACTTGATGTCAGAATGTGAGAAAAGTTTCCATAAATTTAAGGAGTGTTCAAGCACTACACCAATGTTGATTTTGCCAGATATTAACAAGGATTTTGAGATCTATTGTGATGCATTATGTAAAGAATTGGGATCTGTGTTGATGCAAGACAGAAAAGTGGTAGCTTATGCTTCGTGTCAATTGAGACCACATGAAGAGAATTATCCTACGCATGACCTGGAAGTTAGCCGCGGTTGTGCATGCTTTGAAATTTGGCGTCATTACTTCATGTGTAACTGTTGTGAGATCTATACGGGCTACAAAATTTTAAAGTACATCTTCACTTAGGCCAATCTTATTATATGGTCGAGAAGATGACTAAAATTGATAAAAGACTATAATATTAGGATTCATTATCATCTAGGCAAGATTAATATTGTAGCAAATGCCTTGAGCAGAAAAAGTTATTGCAATACCATGATGATTAAAGAAAGTCAACCAGCTTTACATGTGGAATTTTAGAAGATTAGTTTGGAGTTGGTTGACAAAGAATTTCTAGCTACTTTGGAGCTACAACTTTCTTTGAATGCTTAGATTCGCAAAGCGCAAGTAGATGATGTGGATATTAAGGATATTAAGATTAATAAGATAAAAGGTAAAGCTCCAGGTTTTGCAGAAGATGATCAAGGAATTGTTTGGTTGAAGTGTCTGTGTGTACCAAATTAGAAAGAACTTGAGGAATTGTTACTCAAGGAAGCTCATGAGCCTTTGTATTCGATTCATCCTGGCAATACTAAGATGTACCAAGATATCAAGAAAAGTATTGGTGGCTTGCATGAAGTGAGAGATCGCAGAGTATTTTGCCTTCTGTGATGTGTGTTAGAGGATTAAAGCTGAACATCAGAGGCTAGCAGGTTTGTTGCAACCATTGAGACTTCCCAAGTGGAAATGAGAAGAGATTGGTATAGATTTTATCACCAGATTACCTAGGACAAAGGAAAATTTTGATTCAATCTTGGTAATAGTGGATTGTTTGATTATAGTTGCTCATTTTATTTCAGTCAAGACCATTTATGTAGGTTATTAGTTGGTAGATTTATATGTATCAAGGATTGTAAGTCTCCATGGAGTACCTAAAAAGATAGTGTTGGATTGCGAATCACATTTTACATCTTGGTTTTGGAAAAGTTTTTATGAAGCAATGGGTACTCATTTAAATTTCAGTACTACATATCATCCTTAGACGGATGCACAAATTGAGCGTGCAAATTAGATTCTTGAGGACATATTGAGAGCTTGTGTGCTAGACTATGGAATATAGTGGGTAGATGTTTACCTTTTACAGAGTTTTCCTACAACAACTACTACCATTCTAGTTTGCAAATGTCACCATTTAAAGCTTTGTATAAAACAAAGTGCAGAACCCCTCTCAATTGGAAAGAGATTGGAGAAGGTCAAGTTTTTGGACCAAATTGTTTAAAAAAGTCGAGGAAAAAGTTCACCTAATTTAGGAACGGTCGAGAACAATCCAGACTAGATAGAAAAGTTATGTAGATAATCGTCGTTGAGGTTTAAGTTTTGAGCCAAATGATTACGTGTACCTCAGAGTTACCCTATTTAAAGGAGTCAAAAGGTTTTAGATGAAAGGAAATCTTGCACCAAGATGTATTGGATCATTCAAGATTTTGAAGTGTAAAGGAGAGGTTGCTTATCAGTTAGAGCTACCTTCATCTTTCAGTGGGATATATGACGTCTTCCATATGTCTCAATTGAAGAAGTGTTTGCATGTGCCAGAGAAGCCAGTACTAGTGGAAGCCATAGATCTTCAAGAGGACCTCACCTACAAGGAGCATCTTGTTAGGATTTTGGAAGTGGCTGAAAGTGTGATAAGAAGTAAAGTCATTTATTTTTGCAAGGTTTAGTGGAGCAATCTCATCGAGGAAGAAGCTACTTGGTAGCGTGAGAAAGATCTCAGAGCAGAGTTTTCGCACATATTCATTTAGAAAGCCTAAATCTCGGGGTCGAGATTTCGTTTGGGGGGGGAGGAGGTTTGTAACACCTTGGTTTTCAATGCCTTTTTAAAAAAATTTAAAATAAAAATAACCATTTATATTTTTCTTGAATTAAAAAGATTTAATATGAAAAATAAGCTTATTTGGGTTCTTTGTGTTGCAAGAAATTTTTCTGCATTTTCTTAGATTTTTTAGAGTTATTCACTATTTCTTTGACCTCAATTTGATTTATCCCATTTTCTAAAATACGAAATTCCTAAAATCCGGATTTTACCTTGTGGGCCAAATTCTTTCCCCGACCCATTTTCTTTTCCGTGTGGCCCATCTTTCGCAGCACGCTTCGCTCGGCCCAATCCGCCTCGCCCGTGCCATGCATCACCTCCACATTTTCTTCTCCATACCGCTACTGACTGGTGGGGCCCACTTGTTAGGTGTGTCATCTTTGAGTTTGTCCCTTGTAATATCCCGAACGGTGTTCGGAGGAACAGTGAATAAAGGCGAGAAACTGAAGAGTATTAATGAAGTAATTTTTGGAGTTAACAAAAGGGAAACAAATTCTAAATTTTTTTGAGGATCAAAAGGGGATTTAAATCCTGAAATTTTGGAGGAGTTCTAGCCCATGGGCCTTCAGTCATGGCATCCTAGCCCATGAGGGGCCCAGCTAGCCACTCTCTTTCCCCCAAAACCCTAGGGCGCCCCCTCCTTCCCCATTCTTTCCCCCACAGCCGCCCCCTATTCCCCCTACCTGCCTACCTCCCCCACGCCTCCTCCTCCCCCTGCAACTCCTCCCCAATCTACAACACCTTGTTCCTTTGGCAACTGAGAAAAAAGAGGGGAAGAAAGAGGGAAGAAAGAGGAAGAAAAGAAGGAAGAGAGGGAAAAGGAGGAAGGAGAGGAGAGAGGGAAGGGTTTGTGCTAGAGTTCAGAGGTCTTCTTTGAGGTCTCCAAGGGTGACTATCTCTTTCCTCTTTGTTTAATTCTTAGCAATCTCATGTTTGGGCTAGATTTAGGTATTCCATTCAATCTGCGTAGTCTGTAGTAATCTGCGATTTACGATTCCTTAGGTGCAAAATCTGGGAAACTCATATCCTATAGAGTTGTAGAGGATCTCAGTATCGTTCTATAGAGTACTCGTTCATGTCATTCCAATGAGTTTTTTTACGAGATATTAATTTTTCATTACCTCTGTTCAATCTGTCTGTCGGGATTTTAGCAGTCAATATCGTTCTATAGAGTACTCGTTCATGTCATTTCGATGAGTTTTTTACGAGATATTAATTTTTCATTACCTTTGTTCAATCTGTCTGTCGGGATTTTAGCAGTCAATATCGTTCTATAGAGTACTCGTTCATGTCATTCCAATGAGTTTTTTTACGAGATATTAATTTTTCATTACCTCTGTTCAATCTGTCTGTCGGGATTTTAGCAGTCAATAGTCAATGAAATATTAGAAATAGTAGATGACTCAATCAGGACATATGATCACAATAAAAATTGTAGGGAATTTCTTAAGGTTTCTAGAGAGTATAAGAACATAAATTTTAGATGAATGGTTTAAAAGTTATGAAGTTTTTAGTGCTGCTGTTTGGCATTAGTTGGCTGCTGCACCAGTCTTTGGAAATGGGTAAATTTGATTAGTGAAATGCGAGAACTAAAATTTAGTGATAACAATAATGTGATGAGAATTTCTTGTAGATTTCATAAATGTCATCTTTTACTAGGTTTGCCTTTGCAGAATAAAAGTTATGAAATTAACAACTCTGCTGTCTAGAGGATGACAGTTCTGTCTTCCGGGCTAAAATCGGGGATGTAAATAAATTAAGCTAAGGATCATGCCAACTAACCAAATGTGGGAAATTTTGTGTAGATTTTGATGACGGTATGGTTTGCTATTTTTGATGAGGAAATTGGAAGTTATGGCATTTTTGGTACCGGGACAGCAAGGGGGCTATCCAGTAATGAGAGGGAAAGGTTGCGGTTTTGGGAGCGTGTTGGGGCGTTGTCGTTTAATTATATTTGATAATGTTTTGGCTTGAATAGAGGATGAATAATCTTCTGTAGGAGGAGTAGATTCAGGGTTATGGTCATCTTCCAACTTTCCCGACCGTCACGAGTAAAGTGAAAGGCAAGTGCAAGTAGTCGATAAACAACATGTGAAAGAAGCACTTATGTGTTGTTAATGTATTATGCAAAGGAAGGTTTGTTCATGTTTTACTATTGGTTATGCCTTGTGTTAATATGGATAAAGTAAAGACATAACGATTAAAGGTTGACAACATTCATTTGCATCATTTCATTGATCCTTGAAACTTGGTCTACATGGTAGCCAAGGAATGATGATTTTAAGGTCCCTGTCATGCTTTATATGGGCTTGAGATCCCCACACTTGTGGAGTGTGGACCTGAGTTCCCTGTGCAAGAAGGCACAAGCTTGAGTATGCATCAACGGGTGCATACTCTGCATTTCCGGTAATTGTAAAGAGATGTGCATTTGTGTCATTTGCATTGCATGAAAGTAAAAGTTGAAAATTATTGAAAACAGTATGGATGGCTGTTTATGGGAATTATTTTTGTATAATGTTTGTTAATGTGGCTTTGTTTACTATCTTGCTTGTATTTTGCTGTGTCGTGGGCTCACACTTGTTGTTTATGTTTTGTTTTTTAGATACTTTGTGAGAAGGCGACATGCATGGGAATGGGGTAGTTATTTGTACACCACACGATGTCATTCACCATGCTCAATAAATTAACTGACAATGTTTTATTGGAAGAACCATGCTAGTGAACTTGAGTACGGTTTTGATCATACCTATGAGATGAACTTGTGTCCTTTGTAGCAAAGTTGGAGAGTCTCCTTTGGTTGTATTGTTATAGTTATGTTCTATGTTTTTTTATCTTATGGATATCTTGCACTTTTGTTCGATGGTTTGTTTCGATCCTCTTTAGTAATCTATGTTTCAAAGAAAATGCTGCCAAAATTTAGAGAACAGTTTACATTATAATTACTTATTTTACTATTTTTTTAGCATTCTAGGTTCTTGCTAAACTAGGGTATTACATCTCGCCACAACGCCATGTTCACCATGTACTTCTTCTCTGTGTCGCCTTCCCATGCTATTTAAGGGTGCCTAGAGCCTTGCAAGCCCTCACCCCGAGCTACCCGTCCTCTTTGCCATAGCTGGCATCGTCGGTTTCACTGTATTGCACTGTAATCTCACCGCTGCCTTCCGCGGCTCCGACAAGCAATTCCATCACTACCGGTGAGCTTTTGACCTCACCATCTTCTCCTTTAGCTTCACCGTGCGCCACCCTACCTTCTTTGCACTGCTCTAAGGCCTGAAGCCACGGAGCGAGCTAGCACCGTGAAGCCGATCCTCTCCAACATAGAAACCTCACCATTGGTCATCCCCGTCGACCACTGGTCTCCACACCAAGCCAAATAGCTTCGCTTGTGTCCCAGGAACTCGTTGCGCCTCACGCTGACCCAAACCAAGGTGATTTCATCGGAGCTCAATGCTATCCATTCCATCACCGCTGTTCACCTCGCCGCTGACCACCGCACCCACCTCTCCTAGTTAATCCGAGCTATTAGATAGCTTCACCGTCACATGAGGAAGCTACAACTGACCTCACCGACGTCCATCTCGTCACCATTCACCATCAACATCATTGGGAAACCGTTGCCATCGATCTGTCCCAGTCAGCATCCAATGTTGCCTACCACATCAATGCAACCATCCCACGTGTTCGTCGCATGGCTACCATGTTAGCTCAAACTGCCAACTCAAAGCCCTGCCATGTCATTAGCCACGTGTTATCCATGTCAACACCATGTCACCTCTTTTGCCTACGTGTCAAGCCATGTCATGCCCAATCACTATGCCATGTCAGGCAAGCCCATGATCCGGTTTGGTAGACTTAGTCTACCGTGGACCAAGCCACTGACATGTAGGCTCCACTGTTAGATTTTCTTTTTTCTTAATTCCAAAGGAAATATTTCAAAGAATATCCTTGTTTCTCGCTCAATTTCTAGGAATTTATTTTCCTGGTAAATCTTTTGAGAGTTTGTTCTCCTTCATACGAACTTCGATTGAATCGATTCTTCTTCCTAAATTCATATAAAATTGAGATCTACCTTTGGGTTCTAGTTTTGTTATTTTTTGATTTATTTGTATTTCATTTGCTTTCTTTCATTAGATAACGTCTTCGAAGGAGTAGGAGGATTTGAAGATCAAGTTGTGGAAACTGAGCAAAGAAAAGGCATGTCACGATCTTTGATCATGTTGAGCCAATTTTTTCAAATCTAAGTATTATTATTTTATCTTAAATATTATGTATTGCTAATTTGTTACAAATCCTTATACTTGGTAGTTATCAACTAATCTTGATAAAACCCCTCCTTGATCATTTGAATGCATGATTTCTTTGCCACTATAGGATAGTTAATTATCTAGTGATGCAATATTTGTATCTACTTGGGTTGTACGTCTAGTATGCTTAGCCATACATATTGGTATGCTGAGCTTATCATCACATTGATCAATTAATTAATTTTGACTTAATGAGATATTGAATCATGGTGGTTAGCCACAGTTATAAAATTTGTGTACTATGGCATGGGTAGTTATCATGCAGTAAAGTGGGCACAGTTAGCACATTGGGATGTAGGTGTCTCGCTTAGGTATTGGATAAGAACTTAACTTTATACACCATTGATCTGACTATTATCGTGTAACCACATGTCTAGTATAGGATAGATCTAGCTAATTGATTTATGATGTTTCAACTTTGGTTTCAGCATTGAGATGAATGTAGGTGGTTAGTCCACTTTTAGGTAACCTTCCATGTGGCGCAAGAGAGGACTTTCCTACTAAGTGATTAGCCTACTCGGTAGTAAAACCTTAGCTGGTGGGATCGGGCTGCGATTGAGCATTGTAAAAATCTTGTTATGATTTCTTCGCCGTACACCCAAGAAAGTGTGCTAATCGTGTGACAATATGAGATGATCATGCATTATGGGTAAAGTTGTTTGATCTCTGTAGAGTGTAAAACTATTCAAATAGCCATGTCCCTGGTTATGAACAATGCTCGATGATTTTACACGAGAGGTAGAATTTTCATAAAATGTTGGTTTGCTTAGGAAATGAATGGTCATTTCACTTATGGTTTTATCAATTTCTTTGATTTATTTACTTATTATTCATTTTTAAATTGCACTTTCAATCTATTTATTGTATTTACTCTAAATTATTGTATTTATTGTATAACCATTCAGTATCATTTGATAAGCCTTGCATAATTATATATTGTATCTTGTTACAAATAACTTGCTGAGGACATTATGTACTCATAGCTATATACGTTGTTGCTCAGTTGTCGAGAAAGAACCATATCAGCCAGAGGTACTTGGAGAAGATTTCTTTGATGACTTTATGGAATAGGAGTTCGCTTCCCAGTCGATTGTCCGTGGGCATATCGAATGACTACTATGTTTATCTTTTTTTCGCTGCTAGTTTTTTTAGACCTTTAGGCTATTATTTGTAAGCTTAACCATAAAGTTGCTATTTTTATAATTAATAATATTTGTATTTTTATAGTTCTTCATGATAATGGGTGATATTTAATATATATTTCTACTGTGTGCACTAGCATGATTCTAGACTAGTGCATCCTAGACTAGAATACCAAGAGAGTCTGAATTTGTACATTCGGGGTCGACCCACCGCTCGACCCTTTACTCCCTATCTACCTTTCCATCGGTAGTCACGCGTGAGTTCATCCACTAGCTAGCTTCCTACATCCCCCTCCACTGTGAGCTAGCGCCTCCGTTGTGGTACCACGGTAGGCTGGACAACACACTCTTGTCGTAAGTGTTGTAAGTGTGTCTTGTTCAACCTCAGTATCGTGCCACGAAGGGTTCGTTAGCTTCTTATCCTGCAATAGAATGTATTGTTGTGCTTGCTCCTGTATTTGCTTGTTCCTTGACGAAGTCGACTACTACCGTGAGCTAGCGCCTCCGTTGTGGCACCACGGTGGCTGGACAACACACTCTTGTCGTAAGTGTCATAAGTGTGTCTTGTTCAGCCTCACCGTCGTGCCACGAAGGGTTCGTTAGCTTGTTATCTTATAATAGAATGTATTGTTGTGCTTGCCTCTGTATTTGCTTGTTCCTCGACGACGCCGACTACTGCCGTGAGCTAGCGTCTCCGTTGTGGCACCACGGTAGGCTGGACAACACACTTGTCGTAAGTGTCGTAAGTGTGTCTTGTTCAGCCTCACCGTTATGCCATGAAGGGTTCGTTAGCTTGTTATCCTATAGTAGAATATGTTGTTGTGCTTGCCTCTGTATTTGCTTGTTTTCAAAGGGCATGGGTAACATTATTTCTTGAGGTTAGCCAAAAAACAGAAAAATTTAAGGTATAGAGTGAACTATCACAGATGGTTTGTGGTATAAATCATCTATGAATGACTATCACAGACGGTTCTATATACCAACCGTCTGTGATACTCGCCAATCACAGACGGTTGGTAACTAGAACCGTCTGTGATGTGTGGGTATCACAGACGGTTTTTGGTTCGAGCCGTCTGTAATAGTTTCCTTCACAGACGGTTTTAGTTACAAACCGTCTGTGTTGTCTTTATTATAGACGGCCACAAACCGTCTATGTTGTCTTTATCACAGATGGCCCACAAACCGTCTGTGATAAACTTCGATTATCAGTGACACATAAATACAGACGGTTTGGAAAATTGTCTGTGATGACTGTTCCGAACCGTCTATGATGGCCCATTTTGTAGTAGTGAACATCTTTAGGACTAGGTAGTCATGAATGATGACTAAATAGTATTCTTCTTTCTAGAACAAAGTAGGCATGAATAACCATCAGAATGACCAAAAGAGTCAAACTGATGGTCATTAGAGGGGAGACGAAGAAAGCCAAAGCTCCTCTAGCCAAGAGATGCCAGTTGACAAAAGCTGTCGACAAGAACAAGGGGAGTGCAAATGTTGCTGTCCCCCTTTCTACCCTTCCTCCTGCTGCTCCAAGCGCCCTAATCAAGCAATTCTTTGCGGACGTAAGTGTCGCAAATGAAATAAGGGTTGCTATATTCGAGCAACCGACTCCTAAGATCAAGATCCCCTTCTATTATGATACCGAAACTCACTTAGTAGGCGCTTCTCGAGGCTTTATCAAGCAGCTCAAAAAGGAAACTGGGAAAGTTTTGTATCCTTTGTTAAGGAGATTGCTACAGCAGCAGAACCTGTGATTGACAAGGAGATCGCCCTTCAAGTGGTCAAAACTAGTTTCGACTACTAGGAGCGGTAAGAGGGACAAGGAGGAGTAACACTTACTTCAGACCTTCGACCGGACATGGTCAAAAATGTTATTGTTTAACCAGACGTGGTCGAAGAGAAGAAGTCAAAGTGACTAATCTTTGGAAAAGTTTCTTCTAAATTCAAGATAAAGGGTGTGAAAGCAATGTATGAAAAACATAGGCATAAACATAGAATTTTACCTCCGTTTTCATTAATACCAACTTATTTTTCATAATTGTAGCTCGGTTCCTCCACTACTCAAGATGCTTCTACTGAGAAGCCCCCTGCGGCTAGTCGTACGAACCTTGTCTTGTGACTTTGACCACAGTGTAAGGACCTTTCCATTTAAGTAAAAGTTTATTACGATTTTCCTAGCTCTAAAGTTTCCTGAGAACTAGATCTCCCACAGCTAGGATGTGATGCTGTACTTTACGACTGTGGTACCTTTGCAAGGCTTGTTAGTAAATTGCTGATTGAATTAGGGATGCATTTCTTCATTCTTCAAGGAAATTACTATCATCGACCCAATGATCTTCTTGATCATTATCATTATAACAATCCATCCGAGTAGAGCCAATTTTTTATTCTGGAGGAAGCATGGCTTCTGCTCCATAAACTAGGAAGAAGGGTGTTTCTTTGGTCGTGCAATTGGTCATGGTTCGAATAGCCCATAATACAGGAAGAAGTTCTTGTACCCAAGTTCCTGACAGTTCTACTGACTGGTCAAACACTCGGTGTTTAATCCGTTGTATTAGTATACCGTTAAATCTTTCTACAATCCCATTACTTGATGGATGACCTACTAAGGCGTAGCATACTTTGGTACCTAGACCCTCACAGAATTCCTAAAAAATTCTACTCGAGAACTGGGTGTCATTATATGTGATTCTATGACTAGGAATACCAAATCATGTAACCACATTTTAGTTATGAATTTCTTGGCTGCTCCATTATTATTTTTATAGCTGGCTCAGCTTTGATCCATTTTGTGAACATATCAATCGTTTCAAAAAGGAATTCAAAGCTCTCGGGTGTTTTTAGGAAAGGTCCCGAAAAATGTCTAAGCCCCAGGTTGCGAAAGGCTATGAAAATGGTGTAGTTTGGAGAGCTTGCGTAGGTTGATGTACTTGTCGGCTATGGAACTAACATTGTACGCACTTTGACACAAGTTCCTTTGCATCATGGAGGACAGTTAGCCAATAGTGTCCTTGTTAGAAGGCTTTATTGACCAGTGTTCTGTAGGAATAATATGCTCCATAGACTCCCCCATGTATTTTAGATAGTAAATGTAAACCATCCTTTTAAGATATACATCTCAACAACACCCCATGAGTTCCTTGTTTGTAGAGGGTAGATTTGATCAGAGTGTATGATTTGTCCTTTTGAGCTGTATGATCGACCTATACATCGTCTTTAAGAAGTTTGTTATGCGAAAGATATTTGTGGATTGATGCCATCTAATCATTTTTTGGGTCGATCTGAGCGACCTCTATTGGAGTGTCTTCGAAATGCTCGACTACTGAGAGTTTGTCGAGTTGCTCGAGAAATACTCCAAGCAGAATAGGTGATCTTGAGAAAGCCATCTGTGCCAACAGATATGCCAAAAAATTTTCCTTTCTAGGAATATGTTGGACTTCGAAACCAAAGAAATGTTTCTCTTGTTTTTAAACTTTTGAAATACTTGAGTATTGATACTCTTTTTCTACTTGATTCGTTATTAGTTGAGAATCGCCTTTCACTAATGGTCTGTGAATCATGAGCACTTTAGCTGCTCGGGGCCCTGCAGTAAACATTTGCACTCTGCCACACTATTTGTAGTAGGGAAAAATTAACTGGATGGCGTGTTTTATGCTTTCTCCAGTAGGAGAGATTAGGACTACCCTAGCCTCTGAGCCTTTTAATGTCAAGGACTCATCAAAGTACATAGTCCACTACTCATGGTTCTCGTACTCGGGTCCTTGGATAGGTTCAGAATTTGTTCATTCGATGATGAATTCTGCTAAAGCCTAAGACTTAACGGCTGTTCATGAGATGGAATGGAGATCAAACTCCCTAAGTTTGATCGCCTATTTTGATATACATCCTGATGATTCCCTATTTTGGAGAACTTGACCTAGAGGGTATCCGATTTGCACCACAATTTTATGGGCCTGGAAGTAATGCCTTAGCTTCATTGAAGTCATAAGGAGGACATACAACAATTTTTGTATTTTTGGATATCGCTCCTTTGGTCTATATAAGACTTCACTTATGTAATATACTAGGTGTTGAATATTGTCATGTTTAATTACTAGTACTGCACTGACTGCCTATGGTGTAGTAGCCAAGTATAAAAGTAAGGATTCTCCCGGTTTGGAGAGACTATGACCGAGGCACTTGTCCAGTATTTCTTAACTTCTTCAAAGGCATCATTGGTTTTTTTAATCCATTCAAAACTTCCATGTTTCCAAAGAGGTTTAAAGAAAGGTAATCTTTTTCTCCTAACCGTGCTATGAGACAATTTAACATTGCCATACAACCAGTTGGTTTTTGCATTTCTTTCTTTATAGTCAGAGCACGCATCCGCTCGATGGCCGCTATTTTCTCTTAATTAACTTCAATCACTCTAGTTGAGACTCGGAAACAAAGAAGCTTTTTAGAGAAAACTCTGAACACATATTTCATTACATTTAACTTAGGGTTATGTCTTCTTAAGTTAGCGAAAGTTTACTGCAAGTCGAAAACATGGTCTCTGATGTTGACACTTTTTATTACTAAGTTGTCAACATAGACCTGTAAATGGATAGACTTAGAACTACTATTCTTGATTTTGATAACTATGATACTTGTCTTACTTTGCATACCACAATTAATAAATTGAGATCTTCAGAGTCATCTTTGCTAGGACAACTAGAAAATGCTAAAGCTAAAATTGTTGACATCAAGACTAGTCTATGTTCTAGTTGCTTAGGAGCTAGGGACATTTCTAGAGCTAGTGCTTTGCCATGATTGAATTGCGTTGAACTGGAAAATAAACTTACCGTGCAAACTAAAATTTTGCTCCAATTCAATCCTGAATATTCTTGTGCTCATTGTGAGTTTAGAGAGGAAAAACTAAAAGAATTAACTAGCAAGCTTAATCTTGCTAAATCTAAACCTTGTGATAATTGCTCTAAGCTCAATTCTGAAGTTGAAGTTCTCACTAATATGTAGCAAGATAAATGTGATAACTAATCTATTGCTCCTATTCATGCTTCAAATATTGATTAGCTTGTGTATTTTGTGCTAAAATTGGAAATAATTTAGATGATATGCATGAAACATTTAGAGTTAAATTTGATTAGCAGTTGCATAGAATCAAGAATGTGTCTTGTGTTTCTTATGAGGCTTCGAAATTAAAGGTGGCTACGCATAAGGAGAGATATGCTAGAGCTGTTAAGAGCCAAGCTTGTGAGTCTTGTGTCACCCTTACCAAGGAGAATGATTATCTATAGAAAACCCTTGACAAGTTCTCTAGTGGGAAAAAGAACTTAAACCTGATTCTAGATCAATCCAAGGTTAGCAAAGCCAATAGAGATTTAGGTTTTAACCCTTATGAGCATTTCAAGAGTCATCCTCCTAAGGTAATGAACGTAGTTGAGAGTGAAAAGTTTGAGGTTGCCTCTCCAGAGCCTACTAAGATAGTATTCAAGTTTGCAAGATTTGCCTAGTCCTCTTCTATCAATGTAGGTGCTTTTACTTCAGCAGGGACAACCCCTCAAAAGGTCAAATACTATTGCACCATTTGTGAGAAGGATGGCCACATCCTAGAGTTCTATTGCCTCTAGACCTTGCTTTGTAGATGGATTCTTTGATTTTTTTTTTTGGGTGGCTTTAGAGAGCAACGTGGTTCTAGGTTCTAGAAGAGTATGTTTAGGTCTAGGGCTGCCCCTAGATAGGATTTTCATTATTTTGGTTCACAGCGAGGATTTGAGAGGGGTTTTGGTAGCTCTAGGTTGCATCCTATTGCATATCATGTTAACCCTCATTTTGGAGCTTTTCCTGTCAATCATGTGTTTCAGTATTGGATTCCCCATTCTTATATTATTAACCCTAGTACCAAGGCATAGGCTTCTTCTACCCCTTTGATATAGGCTTTAACGTGGAGAGATCATGTGGATCATATCAGTCTCTTTGGATCTCCTACCTCACTTTAAGCATCCGATGAGGGTTATCACTTCTTAGGATGCAGCTCATCAACTTCGACTATATTGACTACATCACACTATCAAGTAATGTGACACAGGTTCTTGCTTGAGCTTTGTCAATTCCCTGCTTCGATTTTCAGCATTGCATAGCATCTGGGAGTGTCGGAGTTTTTAGGTCTTCAGGGTCTTGTGAGTCACACCTTTTGTCCTGTGCCTTTCGTAGGCACCTCTCTAGGATCTCTTACTTAGGTTGAGCTTGCTTCTTTTTCATAACTAGCTTCTAGTAGTAGAGTAGTTAGTGTGGTAAATTCGTTCCATAGCTGTGTGTGTTCCTTAGGCTAGAGACCAGGTGGTGGAGAGGTTTTCCCCTCTTGCAAGAGTTTTTTTTCTTTTTTCTTGCTTTTAGCCCTTGTTTTTATTTTGCAGATGGTTCTTATAGATAGGGGGAGTTTTATTTCTTGCTTCCTTTTTGCATCATATATACATGGTGTTGCATTGTAAATTATGCATTTAAATATGAGTTTTGACTATTACTCAATTATGATGTAATTTTAACTTGATATTGCTCATTGTCATGTTATGCTAACTTAGTTATCTTTGTCATGCTTTTGTATGTATAATTAAATTTTTGCCATGCTAGCTTAACTTGTCAACCTAAACTTAATTTCACAAGTGGTATCAATTTCTGCAAATGGTATCTTTTTAAATTTACAAGGATGGATCTTTTGACTAGTTTACTCTTTAGTGATCCTTTTATATTATATGCTATGTCAAATACACACACACACACACACACATATATATATATAGAGAGAGAGAGAGTTAATGCTTCACTAGTTCTTTGGAAAGCATGTCTTGCTGATTGAACAAGTGGCTAACTTGATAAGAATAATATCTTTTGTGCGAAAAAACTGATCTCACCAATTCTTTCTTATGAGACGGTTTGCCATTGCAGTAGGTATAAACTCAATGAGAGTTTTGGATGACCAAGACCATTCTTTTAAGTTTCTTGCTTAGGATGATCATAGTAAGACTTGAGATCTAGCACTTAGCTAGAAAACAAAAAATATGAAAAATGATTGAAGCTTAGGAGGTAGTTGTGGATGGCTCCTAATCTAGGACTTTGCTTTGCTAAAATAAGACCTAAATGATTTCTAAAATTTTAAGGATGGCTTTTATCTAGTACTTGAGCATAATTAGCTAAAATTGAACTTCTAGCACTTCAAATGATTCAATTTGAGCTTCTTGGTTCTATTTAGCCATTTTCATACAGTTTAGCTCATACTTGGATACCTTTAGTTTAACTTGTCGTTTTTGAAGCCTTCTTAACTTGAAATCAAATTGAATGCTCTAAATTATGCTATCTTATTTAGATCAGTTGTATATATCTTATCATAATCTAGATAGCTTTGTATACATTCTATGGCTTTAAGTGGTATCCTTTATCTTCAAACTTACTTTTTATAATTTTTAAAGCCCTTTTAGATTGTGCATTTTCATTCATGCATACATACTCTTTCTTACTCCCTTATTATTTACAAGTGGTTTCATGCATCATTTTAGTGGGAGGAGTATTTGTGAACTTGCATTGCTTCCTTGACCCTCAATGACTATTTTGCCAAAAGGGGACAATGATTAAGGCAAAAATTGGTATTAATTTCAATAGGGTGAATTTTATAAGAATGAACTTAAAAAGGGGAGAATGCTTAGAAATGTGAAAAATGTGGAGAATGAGCCTTGTGAGGTTGCAGGGAGAATGAGACTTATGAGGTTGCATTAGAGTAAAGTGAGCATTTATGTTAGAAAAATGTATTTTGAATCTTTCATGACTTTTTGTTTTCAAGTGGTATTGCATTTATTCTTACTGGCTCTTTTCGTGCATTATCTTCTTGTGACAATGGTCATAATGAACAATTCTTCTTCTGTTTGGACCATGAGAAAGATTATGCTATTTGAGGTGGTTTATTTGTGGATCGAGCTTTTGGTAAAAACTTGCTCTTTCTTGCTAGTGTGGTCATGTTCCTTTCTTCTCATAAAATGGTCCATATGTGGCTCTTGCAACTTGTTTGCTTTAGAAGTCCAAAATTCAAACACAAATTTTTGCCTTTGAGGTGTTTGTCAAATTACTCATCAAGGGTGAGATTGTAAGACCATGTGATGCCCGCCCCATAAGAGTGATGAGTATTTGATACTACTTGTGCCTTGCTTTTGTTGTTTGAGTTTGATTTTGATAATTTGCATTTTGATTTGCTGCTATCTGAAACTAGCATGGGTGCCATAGTATGACTAGCTAAAGCAGTAGTACTAGCCTGTGGTTGTTGGTAGTTATTTTCCAGAGGATGTCTGTTTTGGAGTTTTGTGTCTAAGACCTAGTGCGGTAGTACCGACATTGTAATCATGGTACAACTAGAGTGTAGCGGTCTGACCGGTCTTGGCAAGGTAGTCTAACCGGTGTGGAGTTGGTGATCTGACCAGCATAAGTGCTGTGATCAGTTTGGCCCTTGTGCTGAGTTGGTTTTGAGTGTTGGTTTTGGTGGTGTTGTCATGGAGGGAGTTTGTGCAAGTGTTAGTCATAGGAGTCCATGCATGTGTGAGTCTTTGTGTGTTCATGCATATGTTTTGCTAATTGAGAGTCAAGTGCATATCATTTTTGCTCGGATAGATTGCTTCGTTCTTTGGTGTGCAGGTACTTTGATGATTGTTGCGGCCAATAGCAAGACCAAGCCTACAGAAGGGGTCTTGAGGCCATGGCGTATTGCGTAAGTCCAGGAGGAGCAACATCTCAAGCCAAGAAGCATGGGAGAAAGACAAGGGTCGTGAAGAGGCAATGCGTGCATGTGGTGTGCTAATTGAACTTGTGAGTTTCAAGTGGTGATGTTCCTTGGAGTAGGTGTACAATCTTGGCGGCAAGCATTAGGCATCATGGACTATGGTGTGTTGTTTGTGTGCCATGGGACTTAGGCATTTCAAGATGTGATGGCCTCGGCACAACCGTACAATCTTAGCAACAAGTCATGGGCCTCGCATCGTTCATGAAGATTGGTGTATGGCAATTTGGAAAATTATCCAATATTGGGTGGAGTGGTAGTTTACAAAACCGCAGCGCTAGCGTAAGTGGTTTAGGTCATATCTTTGTGGATGAATGTATGGAAGTAAAACCTATTTGTGTGTGGGTTACTGGGTTCCCCAATTAAAAGTGGTGTGATCCACTAAGAAGTGACTGGTTATTAGGGTTAAGTGAGAGGTGAGAAATGTCCACTATATAAGCCCTTGTGATGTGCTGTGAGAGTTGTGCCTCTAGAGACTTGAGAGATTAGGGTTAGGGTTTTCTTATGTTGGAGCCTTTTGTGTCTGTGCTCTAGGTTTAGAGCTCTGCTATCCTGAGGAATTGGCTCTAAAACATCCCTCTCAAGTGAAATGAACATCTAAAGTTTACCAATCAAGTTGTGCCATGAATCCCTTCTTGTGCTTTTGATTTTCATGACATTCTTGTTGGATTTCTCTTCTCTTGATCTTTTCTGGTGCCAAGGATTTGTAAGATGTGGAGATGTCTCCTGGAGACAAGATCACATCCATCTAGGCATGATCTAGAGGAATTTTTGGGTTTTGCTCTTGTGGATGATTTGGATAAAATTTGTGCTGTGATCTAGTTTGCTATGACATATGAAAACCCATCCAAGGTCACCTAGATCATCTAGGACTCACGAGCAATAGCAGATCGAGATTTCCCATTTTGCTTGGTTTTCGTCTCCCTTCACTCAAATGGAAAAAGCCAGAACTTTGGCAATGATTCTATCAATCGTTCATTGGAATATATTCCTGCCATCCTAACGATGATGCATGCCAAGCTTCTTGTCATTTGGACCAACGATTGAAAGTTCTAGTGATTTTCGGTTTTGAAATTGTGATGATTTTACTATCCCTGTGCCGAGTCGAATGGATGGGGTAGTCTTCTCGGTTAAAAGAGATGGTTGTTTTCGGCCATCTAGATGGCTTGACGGTGACTGGAGCATCGGTGAGATTCGTCTCACGTTCTACGGTCTTTTGTTGTCGTCAGAACTCATAGGAGGATGATCCGTCAAAGATTACATCAATAGTATGCTCTAACTCTTGATATTCCATTTCTTCATCCCCGTCCATGTCCTTTTTGGGCTTGGTTCTCCAATCTCCTGTATTGAAGGGAGATGACCCTTACTCTAGTAGTAATTCTCAAGCTTCTTCTACCAGGCATGATAGTTGCGGAGATTGTGCCCTGCCGTTTGGTGGAGCGGACACACCTTTTACCTTTCTTGGATTCGTTAGTCAGATCTTTTCCTTTGTTCCGATTAGAATAATCCTTTTCAACTTTAGAGTATTTCTCCAGCATCACAATGACCTCCTTGGCATTGGGCTTGCGACTCTTCTTACCCTTTTGCAATTTCTTGACCTTCTTTTCCTTCTTCTCCAGGCTTGGCTGAGAAATCTTCTCTATTTGATCAATGGCCATGTTCCACTTGACCACTTCACTAACAGTGGTATACTTATCGTCCATATAGAATAGCTCAACAATTATTCGTGGTGGATCCATTGCTATGTCCTCATAAACCGCCTATTCCTTAGTTCGGTCTTGATCCCCTGGATAACAGAAGAACCTTTCTGGCTAGTGTATTGCCTGAAGGCCTACCGATAAAGCTCAACAACTTGTGATTAGGTCATAATGTCTTCTTTGAAAGGGGCCGGATTGAAATCTATTAGAGACCTATTCCTCCGATACTTGTAGTGGGGAGATGGTGCCCCAATCCATGTTTTGGACACTCAAATGGTGTCTCCAACTAGAAGATTGGTTCAAATGATGATGAAGATCACTCGAATCATGTCCTCAATTTTGTCCCTTGTGACAGGGGGGGTTACTTCATTATCGAAGAGCCTTTTTTCCTCATGGCTTCCTTGTTAAAACCTTTGAGTGGGTCTTGTGCCTGATGATGGATTGTTGTTAGTCTGATCACATTGGCTTCTACCGTGCGAGGAATGCACGGACGAAGTCAACGTTTGGCTCTATGATTGCCTTTGCTCCTAGTATATCTCCGTGTGCCGCATGGTCTGCTGGAGGATCTCTGATACCTAACTTGCAACTTGAGCATATCCTAGGGTTTCTGCCAGAGCAGGATTTGGGTTGTTAAGAATATCATGCACACATTGTAAATTTTGAACAGTTACCGAAGATCATGGAGCGTTCCTATTGGTGGAAGGGTACGATGACTCGAGTTTCACCCCAAGTTTTCTGCTTGCTCTACATGACTTAGTAAGCACGGAGGGGTATGAATAGGCAGATTAGATGGTTAATGTACATCAGTTTTGTTATTTCTGATGTCTCCGAGTGATGTAGGAGTGTTAATACCATCCTGACCAATGGATTGTGAGGGGATTTGTCATGAAGAACCACGACGTCTGCAGCGGTATCACCAATTGCATTAATCTCATGCTTCCAGCAGAAATCCCCTGACAAACTCCCATCGAAACTAAGGGAGAGCCTTCTATCGCTTTGGCAAGGAGCTTCCATGATGGAGAACGATTGGAGATCACCATTTCTAGGGGGTTATGTGGTGGACTCAACCTGATCCATTGAATTATCGATCGAATGGTGAGTGTTATTGTCTTCAATAGGCTTTCTACCGAGGGTAATCTCATTGACACCGTGACTAGGTGTCAACTGGCTCCCGTAATATGTAGGAGCTATTGGTAAATTACGGTTGCCCATGACTGCATTTAGAGTACTTTGACCCTCGAATCAAGGCGTTGCTCTCTTGTTGGTGTGTTTGTCGATTGAATGTGCCGGGCTTGCCATGGTGCCTAGGCATTCTAACAAGGTTGGAACACTCGACTCTCCAGGTGGCATTGAAGTCTAGGGCAGCGTGTCTTTTTCAATCAGGTCGACCTTGTTGGTCACAAAGTCTGGCGACCTTGGGATGGAGGATGATGATAAGGAGGCATCATGTTCCATGGCGCGGATGCATGCATCTATGTTGAGGTTGGTGTAGTCTGCTAGATTGAACCAATTTTCTTCATTCTAGGTTCCTACCATGATCATATGGGTGATGTTGACAAAACAGTGGATTGTGATGTTGCTAATGAGAACCTTTAGGGATTCAGTGTCTTCTTCCCCATAGATGGTGCCAGTTGTCGATAATCAAGTCACCAATCTTACGAATTATGGGGAAAGTCTTAAGTCCGTTAGAAGGATTTAGAAGGAGAATGTGAATGATCTTTATTGATATGAACTAATTACAAGATACTCTTGATGAGATGTTACAAAGGGGATGCTACTAGCCCTAGAATACTATTTCTTGCCTCTATAATCCTATCTAGTTGGGAGAACTTGCTTGATTCTCTAGAATCTATCTCTGTTTCTCTCTTCTTGTGCGTGTTGGTTGTTATTCATATATTCTCTTGTCAAACCTTAAATAGCATTGAAAGGGTGTCAGTTATCCACGTGAGTAGGTGCCTTATTGATTCGGCCTATCCGGTCAAGTGAACGGTTGCTGTCAACGAGAGTATCCTGATAATAACTGCACTTCGGTTATTGTTAGTGGGAAAAAAATCATGGGGACAATGCAAGCCGGTTGTTGTCAGAGACATAAGGCCAAGTCATCACGCGATTGGGAGGAGGATAAATCACGTGCTTTATCCACCGTATGGGAGAAATTGCCTAGAGGCAGGTCTATTTACCAGTTCGTGAGATCTTTGAGTGACAACTAGTCTGGTTAATATATAGTGACTCTTTGACCAGGAGTACTCGGGCAATAGTCTTTGGAAGTTTATGACCATATTTGTCTGAAGATATTAATTGGGTATTAAAGCTGTATTTAATGAATTATTTCAATCCTCATTAGATATGATTTTCTTTTTTTATAAAAAAATCTCTCTACTGAGTAGCGTTCGCCGACCACAGATATAGTTGCCTCGATTACTGCTCAAATGACCCCGTGGATAAGGTTTTCCAGTGCCATGCAAAGAGTGTAACTTCCAATACATCGAATCGCTCAATCGTTCTTTATGGAGTCACTTGCTCATGTTCTATCATCATATCGTACACATCATCTCATCTTCATGTTCAAAGGTAGGGTGAGCATTTTAGCCCACAATCAAACACTGTTCTTGGTTCAACTTCTTCTCCCATCACATGCAGAGAAGCCAGTCATAGTTGCAGCCATGTAGGCATCCACTGCCGTCGATAATATGTCATGCAATCTTGTGGACTGAGCCATTTCAACAGACAATAGCAAAAAATGACCAAACAGATGGATGTACTGGGTCTTATGAGCTAAGCCATTTCAACAAACAAGAGCTAAAGACCGAAGGGATAGATGTTCAATCATGGGGTGAGCAGTAAGCTCACTGCAAGAGGTGTTTGGTCCATTTCCTGGGTCTCATCAGGCACCATCGGTTCAGATCAGGCGCCTTATTTCCCATCAAGTCCACACTCATGATTGAATCTGACCCTCATTTCCACGTGGCCTTAGTTTTTCGCATATCGTAAAATTTTCTCTTTCGCAGTCTAGGCGTATGTCGCAGTAGCTTCAGACTGAAGCTGTGTTCAGAAAATAGACTTAAAGCAATTCAATGACAATTTTTCTCTAGGATTGGTTTGCATTCATCACATTTCTGAAGGTTTCACCCACTCTGGTGATATGTACCAGAGGCTAATCGTTCAGTGTTAAATACTGTAATTTCTACACTATGGTCAGCATTACCACCTCCAAGTAGGTAGGCGCCAAATTTTGTTCTCAATCGTGTCGTTCTGAAAACAAATCGCCAACGACCATATTGGATTTGTCCTCTTTGACGACGACTAATCTATGCTGCCCTCACTGCCGAAGAAAACGTGCCTGTTTCTCAAGCCTTTGAGAGCAATGCGTTAGGTGATTTTTACTGCGAAAGCCTGTCAAATAATGATGTAGAAAAATTGCTCCAGACTTTGTAGCCTGGAATTGATCTGTCAGGCAAGGCAGGGAACATTTTACCAGCTGAAAACAGGCCAAAAACTGGTTTTACCGGTGACCTCCGGTTAAATCTCAAATCGGTTTCAAAAAATTTGATTTGCATGCATTTTTATCAAATTTAGAAGAAATTTTTACTGAAATTGTTTTCAAAATTGTTGGTCGATATTTTCAACCAAATTTCGGCCAATTTTCGGCGATAATTGGCCAGTTTGTGTTTGAAACTCAAATTTTATTTGAATTTTTCATCCAGAATTTCATCGAAAAATTCCAATTTTCGGCCAAACCGGCCCTACAAGCCCTCTTCAGTTAAAAATAAAAACCGGTAAAAAAAACCCTGAGCCAAAGTCATGTTTAATTTCACACAAAGTTCTTTAACAAATTTCTTTACTGACAAATCTGCAACGAGAAAAATTACACTCATGTAAATACAAATTTTGCGTTCTGTTTCATGCCTTTTCTAGGGCATACTTGATAAATGATAATTATTGCAGCGGATACTACAACAGTGAAAGAAAAGAAAAATCTCCAATGGTCAAATAGTACATCAGAGGTACGCCAATAATTTCAAGATCCCTCACCTTCAGACGATTTTGGCGTAGGAACCCTAAGGCTTCAACGTCTACGACTCTGACGACCGTCCGATCAACGACTGACAAGGATACTTCACACCTTGCGGACCACCCTAAAAGCCCTTCTGCTACGACACATTCCTGTCCACTGTACAATGCATTCATCATACTGCTACTTCATTAAGGAAAAACAATAATATGTATACCACTCCTTTTCTGATCATCATAAGCAGCTTTCATCACAACACTATCATCACACGGTACTTTTCCAGCCATTACATGATCAAGGGGCGCCCCTCCTGCACAGTTTATCCGTGCCACCGTTTTTGTTCTCTTCGTTCAGACCTTTGCTCGACCGACGGAATTCTTTTCACGGAATTTCCCCGTACCCATCTCCAAACGTATGGGTTCAGACAAAAACCGATCACGACTACACGTTGGCACCGTTCCGTCACTGAACAATGCAATTGGTGCAGAATCAGATGGCTTGAGGCCAAGTACGTGGTGTCTCGTGTGACAGCAGCCGCTCGTTGTTTCGCATGCTTGTTACATGGTGTGGCTTTCGTGCCTCAGATCACCATCACCTGCCGGCGTACGGCGCTCCAGCCATGACGGGGGAGAGGACGCAATGGCGGGCCGACACGGCGGTGACCTGTCGGACCGTGCCGCCCCTTTCGGCGGAGAGAACAAGAGCAAGATCGGATTTGGGGGCGATTGCTTGCAATCCTTGCCGGGGAGAAAGGGACGGGATTGCTCACTGCTCAGGCGTTGGCCCAAGCTATAGTAGTGTGCGTGTACGTTGAGGATCTGGCTCGATGAAAACGTGCAACGGGTGTAGATGGGAGTGAGACCGGTTCGGGAGGGTCTACAGTCTACCTCAAGCGATGTCCTCACGTCTAATGCTGTAGCAAATAGTAACTTATATATGCTGCAATGCTAGAGATGCTTAATAATATGATATGCTGCCAGGGTTATCAAAAACCAGTTTTGAATTTTTACCGGATCCAATAAAACCAGTAACACTGATTTTCGAAAAATTTCGATAGTTTTCAAGCCGAAAATTTCAAATTTCAAATAAAATCGGTCTAAATCAGTGCAAATTGGAGAAACATCAGAGTAAATCGGATTAACTCAGAGTAAAATAAAATATTTGGGCTCAATATGTACTCTAACTGGGTTGTCCACTAGAACCGATTTTCACCGATTTTCGTAATCCTGTATGGAGTACCTATTCCTCGGGAAATAATGCGAGGGACACTATGCTACAATCTTTGTTACTAAGCTTCGGTTGGAGAGCGGAAATATATAATATTGATAGATGAGTATATACAGATCGAGGGTAGATCTGAAACACGTAAGTTATCAATGGTCTTACTTGTTATTTGTACAAGGTCAGTGTAATTTTGTATCTAGTGAGGCATTTCCCTTATCTTAAAGTTGTGGTGTTGACCATAGTGGGTGTGGGTACATCCTAGACTTTTTCTTTATAGACTAAACACAACTGTAACTAAGGTTAAACTGGCCTTTCGTTGATTGAATTCCTTGTGCTTTTCATCATTGAGCACCTATTTCTTGTTTTACATTGATCAATATACTGTAGGCCGGACAGACACTAGATAGTACTACTCCCCCCTCTAGAAGGTATCCTAAATCAATCAGCTGCTATCATGACCAAGAAAATCAGTGCACATACATAGATAAAATATGCCAAAGACTTAACGTACGGTTCCCTCTCAAAATTTGTAAGTGTTTGCTTGTTGTCAAAAAGTTTTTTGTGACTTCTGAAACAACCACGTCAGGTGTGTATATACAACCATTGCGAAGGTTTGAAGATTTTGGTGTTGTCCGTACGTGGCCTTGAATTATGGATGAACAACCGTTACATTTTTACAAGACTTGTGGTGTTGATTAAACACAGTAAATTCGTAAACCGTGAACTGACATGCTAAAAGGCGCGGCAAGGAATAAAGCTGTTCATCCACAGATTCGTTTTTCAGCAAATTGTAACTTAATGTGGACTTTGATTTTGGTCTTGTCCGTATCATAAGCTTGAATTATGGACGACTAGGTAACTATCTGAACACATTCTTTGACTAAAGGAGTTAGACATAGTAAATTTGCGAAGTGTGTACAAAACCATTTCAAAAGGCACCACAAGGAATAAAGCTGTTTATTGACTGACCTTTAATTTGGACTAAACTGTACCTATGTGAAAGAGGTTCTCTCTCTCTCTCTCTCTCTCTCTCTCTCTCTCTCTCTCTCTCTCTTGTTGCGAAGATGTGAAATAGCTACTTGTCATAGAGAAGTGACATTGTGTGGTACATTTAGGATCATAAGTTCATTTTCATGCCTCAAATTTGACAAGATAAGCAACTATGATTGCCCTTTCAAAAAAAAAACTATGATTATTTCTTCAATGGGAAGTATATAGATGCATGTAACATCCCATTCTGGGAACCTTGTATTTGTGCTTGAAGGAAATTTCAAATTTTAATTTGAATTCAAAAAGTGCAACTCAAAATTCATTTAAATTTCAACTGAATTTTCAAAAATTTAAAATTTTGAAACCCGAGACTTGGCTAGGCCAAACCTAGCCCGTTTTCTTTCCCTTCCCTTTTCCTAGCCCTAGGCCCAGCCCCCTCCCTCTCCTCTTCCCTTTCTATCCCCTTCATGCTCTGACGTCACAGTGCACCCGCGCTGTGCCCATTTCATGGTTAGTGCGATGCTGCTACAGCATCGCGCCGCCCCTATTAACCACATCACCGCCTCATCCCTACCCAGCTAGACCCCTCCCAGCTGGCTCCTCTTCCCCAGCCGCATGGCCTGGCCCATACCTACCATGCACACCACTGGTGCACCCGCCCCTGTGTCACGCCTGCCACGTCCGCTTGTCGACCATCGTGCCTGCTCCGCACCCATGCCATTAGTGGTTTCCCTGTGCCATGAGGTGTGCTGAGCCGTGCCGCCCTTGATCGTCATGCCCTCTCTTATGTGTGAATAGTACCATGCCGCACCCTCCTTCATGCCTGCGTGTCGACTATTGCCTCCAAGGTTACTTAAGTCGAAGCCGTGACCTTTTGAGCCCCCTCACACTCTACCGTTGCTCTCTCACCCTTCACCTTGGCCACACTGAGCTCTGGGTGAACTCGCTATAGCCTCTGTCTACCTCCACTTAGATCCCACTGTCGCCAGCCACCTCTGATGAGCCCCGACCCTTGTCGAGTTTTCCCTTGTGTTCGCCTTGATTCTCTCTCGCACACACGATGCCTAATCAACTTCTCCAGACCTATAGCTCATCGACAAAACCTTCGTCTGCAACTTTGGCCACCTCCACTTTTTGCCGATTCGGAGCACCATGCGCCAATTTGTTCCACCAGAAGCATTGTTGTGATCTCCTCCACCAATCCCCACTGGCAGATTGGACCGTCGTCTTCCCCACACCTTCTGGTGACATTCCCTTCCCCTGCGCCACCTTGGGCTTCCACCGCCAGCCAACCTCGCGCCTCCCTGAACCCTGCCTTCATGATGGGTGAGTCCCTCCTGTCCCATGTAGATCCCCTAGCTCACAATCACCTTATCTCCTCGTAGCTCGCCATGGTGCCATGCTTCGATTCGTTGCCGCTACTTAGCTTATCGTTGACCACCACTATTGCTGAATTGGACCACGTCGTCCTCACCACTAGGTGCAGTTCAGTAGTGTCTTCCCATTTTTACCCTCCCTGCTAGCCGCTAAAGTTTCCTTCGCTAGTGATGAGCCTCGCCTACTCTCAGTAGGAGAAAAGAAGATTGTAGTGCGAGGTTTAGGTTTGGGCTTAAATTATTGACTGTCATTAGTAATCATTAATCCCCTTTGATGTGTAGGCCCTCCTCATTTAATTAACCCTCTGTTCCTATGACTTGTGGGCCCTAGCCATTTTAAAAACCGTTTAACCAGTTAAGTGAGTGGGAAGCCACTAACAAATGGGCCCTTTCCACTGTGGCTACAGTGCATGGGTCCCAGCTATTAGCCTCTCAGCTTTTTCTTTTTAGAAAATAAATTAAAATTAATTTAAAATCCTGTAGGCCCCTCCTATAAGCCAAGTGGGCTTTCTCAATAGAAAAATAATTCAAAAATTAATTTAAAATCCAGTGGACCCCACTTGTTAGTGAGAGAGACTCTATCTCTCCTATGTTAATTTTTGGATTTAATCAAAATTTAAATTTTGGAGAGTCCATTCTCACTCATTTTAACTCCCAATCTAATGATTTTATTTCTAAATTTGTCTAAATTCAAGATCTATCTAATGTCAGTAGAATTGTTCAATTGGAGTTCATTTGAATTTTCTTTGATATTTATTTATGTTGCTCTCATATTTATTTACTTTTCGATGCAATCGTCTGAGTAGAGTACAAGGGCACGGAAAAGCCGCAGTACAAAACAACTCAAGAATTTCAAGACCAACCCACTTGTGTGCCAGGGGAGTCAATACTTTGATCATATTGACTCTACATTTTATGCAAATTTATATTTATTTAAATTATGAAATTGCATGCTATTATTTTTTATGCAAATGTATGTTAAACTTTAAGGTTAGATATATGCCTACTTGTCATTATAATATTATTATATCATCTTTTGGACACCTCAATAACATAATTCTTATCACCCTAGATACTTAATGGTAATTTTACTAGCTATAGGTCGTATTTAAGCATCATGCTAGTCTTGCTTAAGTATCAGGGCATTAATTTACCCTATCAACATCTTTTAAATCATGAAACTTGTTTTGAACAATCATTGGAGGGAAATGACTGGTATATTTGAGATAACTTGGTTTTGTGCTTCTCAAAACCCCAAAACTTATCATTACTATATCTGGGCAAATGGTATAAAGGCTGGTGTGGATGTAGCACAAGAAATTATGGTTTGTGGTATCCACCGCCCAAATAATTTAAGAACTGAATCATATGATGACCTTCCAATATAAAATAGTACAACCACAAGTCTATAATGGGTATAACCTGGCTAACTAATTTGCATCCACCAGTGTGGGCTGCACCATGTCAGACCCTTCCACTTTGGTACAATCACAATTAGAATCCAGTGAGACCTAGTCATGTATATCACCATAGTGATTAATCCTAAGTTCATGTTACGTATAAAGTACAAATAAAATTTGTATGACAACTAGTGAAGCACTTACCCCTGGTTGAAGGGTACCAGAATGTAGACCTTGTCACTCTAAGCAAGTAGTTCCATCGTTATGTTATCATCAACGAAGGATGTGTTTGCCTTGATGGATTGCTCAAAGACTAAGTGTGAGTTGAGGAAACTCACTGGTTCTCATCGTCGCCGGACTTGTTGGATTATAGATCTATATGTAAGCAATGAGTTATGGCATTTATCGGTATTATGTGAATGTAGAACTTGATTGTATTGTACGCTTACAATGTCTAGCATTGTAGAAGTGAGGCATCGAGTTCATAGAGGTTGAATAGTAATAATAAGTCTTCGAAGGTCACGACGAAGTAACCCAAGTCGTCGACGAAATGCGCATTTGTGTATCTCACGGTGAATCCACTTTGGTGGTTTGGCTTCCTATTGGATCTCTGTATGTATCAGGTATGCAAAGTTCTGCAAACCAGTCCAAGGCTGGGTAGTTATGATTCAAGGACCAATGACACTCTAAGCTTGTACTTCTAGGGTCGGGGAGGCGCCTTAATCTTCTTTGGTTGGGCCATAACATCTCGCTTGTGATACATCTTCGATGTCTTCTCCACGGGAGCCAGTGCAATGGCCTCCTGAAGTAGAGCTTGCGGTGAAGTCATAGAGAGTTCTATTTGATAGGCATGGTCATGTGGAGATCACGACACGGAAGGGTCCAGGGCGATGTCCCTCTTGGACCACTGGATGAATATGTGGACAACATCCTCTAGTGTCATGATCTCTTCATTTGGGGGCCTCTCAGGTAGGACGGCCCTGAAAACATCATTAATCATATTCACCTAGACCTTCGCAAAAGCGGTCCCTAGCTAGGCATTGTGCACCTGTGTCCCTGGCAGGCATGGAAATGTCATCCCCTGCCCAGCGTCAACGAGAATGGAGCCAACAAGCCTAACTCTGAAAATGCACAACGTGGGATTCTACATAATGATACACGATGAACTAAGGTGACCAATAGTTCTATTTATGTAGCATTCTAAAGAGGTACATTACCTGGATGTCGTTGATAGGTAAGTGGGTGTCGCTATGTTCCGAAAGTGGTGCGGATGCATAGCTACTCCGATGTTGAGGGGGATTGGGTACCACAATAATGGGGGTGGCTTGCGAGTGGTTGCAGACTTCTCTCAGTTTTCCCTCAATGAATCTATCTCTTCTCAAAGTAAGGTAGTTTTCTTCACTTGAAGTGAGGCAGATGGCTCTTCCTTAAGTTGTGAACGAAGCTCCTATTTCATTTATTCCTCGCACTCGGCCTTGGATCTCTTCCTACTCCTATATGCCTCGGAGTCATTTGGGAATCCGTGCCTCCAAGGACGTAAGCCCCTAGGCCTCACGTGCAACCTCGATGCTCCTTGTTTCTTAGGGCCGTGGATAATATATCCTTCTCCCTGACTGCTTTGAAGGAGTTGTGGGAAGATTTGGTAGTCAATGTTTGCTCTAAGAGACAATCATTTTATTTTAGACCCCATGAAGAGATGGACCTATTAACAACTAGTTAGTTTAACATATCTTATCAGATGTTGGGAGACTTCCTTGTCTATGGTGTTTTAGCAAGAGGAGACACCTGAATTTGTGGTTGATGAGCTCGCTCTTAACCAGTTTCAAGCGCGCTCATTTGTGACCCCCAGCAAATGGCGGGGAGGCCACCGATCGGATTGCGGCCTCATCCTACATCTTCTATTGCGGGATTTTAACCATGTACCCAGCAGTGCTAAGTTTGTGGGGGTGAGTATTTTGTGACTAGAGAACTTTATACGCTACACTTTGCTGCTAAAATCCAGTCGTCGCCTTCATCTGCACAAAGGCCTCCCATGTTTCCGATGACAAGGAAGGATACCTCATGAAGTGTTTGTGATCCTTGGTCATGTACTGCATGATAAGCATGCTCTTGAAGGTCTTCCATGCTTTTCCCATCGTGAGGAGCACCTGCCATCGCACAAGTCCCTGGCTTCTTCTAGGATCTCGTGAAGTCCTTTGTCAAAGCTTTTCAGTTTACTGCTGTGATGGGGATCAGTTTCCTTCCAAATATGCCACAAGTAGTCTGAAATGCTATTGCAGCTTTCTTCAGTTACAAAGGGACCCTATCCAGAGAGACCTCTGTGATGGTCATTTGGCCCTCTAACTTTTTCGATACTCCTCTCCATGCTTAGTTACCCCGGTCTTTAGAGCGTTAGACCTATTTGGTGATGTCGATGGCAACAATGATGACTGTGTGAACATCATCTGTCTTACAAGAAAAAAACTAATTATAGTGAGATGTGAGCGTAAACATTAGCATATGGTTGATCTTACAAGAAATAAGAACATTTAGTGATGTATATTATTGCTACAAGGTCTCGTTGTAATACTAACATCCCAAATAACACAGTCCAGCATCTTAGTTTCTACAAAGTAAGTTATGGCTAGAGTCTCTTCCTCCTCATCATTTTGTGTATTGGGCTTGGTTGTTGTCTTAGGCATAAAGCAACCTTTGGGTTGCCACACCCTTCATTTACAAATGAATGGCGTAGCAGCCCAAAGGTTCTTTTATGCCTAAGATAGCAAACAAGTCTAACACACAATATGATGAGTTATTTGATATATATATTATTGTTAAAAGGTCTCTTTGGAACATTGACATGCTACTCAAAATAGATCTTATAGCAATAACACAACTCTTCCTTAAGGTTATCTCTAAGAACTCCAACTAACTTAAAAACAATAGCTCTAACAATTTATCTCTAAAATCATTCCATAGCTATTTTTATTATTTTCACCACAACCTCCATCCTCATACACCCTCACAATTTGTTTCTCCCCAACTAGGATTTTGAGTGATGTGAAATGTATTTCTGACCAACTACAAACTAACTCATAGTGTTTCATGTCCTTTTTTTCTTGAACCAGCAGCCCACCCATAGAAGTAAGGAGAGGAGTTAGAGGAGGGGAGACAAGAACGTACTGGAACTAGGACCCAGAAGGCGACATCTTCGGCAACGATAAGGAATCACCATCCACGTCTTCATCCACATAAGACCACACCAAACCACCCCCAACAACCTTACTACTTTCAGCCCGACACAAGTAGGCCTCGTCTTCCCTCCCACATCCATTTTCCTATTCCTTTTTGGGTTTCGCATCAAAAAAGACACTAACAAATATGGATGGATGGAACACACATGAGGTAAAAAGTGGGGATCCATACCTTCGGGAGGAGAGGCGACAGGGAGGAGAGAACTCATGAACACATTGAACTTTGATTTCAACACACATCAACAGATATGGACAGATCTATCACACAAGAGGTAAAGAAGTGGGATTTGGGATCCATACCTTCGGGAGGAGAGGCGACAGGGAGGAGGAGAGGTGGTGGTGGGAGAAGAGGAGATGGGAAGGAGAGGCGGCGTTGGGAGGAGAGGCGATGGGGCCACCACGTCAAGTGAGGAAGGAGAGGACAGAGACATCGGGTTATGCGGCAATGGCAGTGGCATTGGGGGAACGAGAAGACGAAGGGGTGTGCGAGTGAGGAGTAAGGGTGCAAACCCTAGCAGGTGCCCTACTTATAGAATAACTATCATAGACGGTTCCATAATAGAACCATCTATGATATTTATTTGACATGAGAAATCGCTCACAGATTTCTTACCCTGGGGTATAAGGTGAAGGCATGCCAGTGTACTAAAGTACACAAAATAGATAAACACAACAAAAGTAGGAAAAACATGTATTTTATTCATTCACTTGAGAATAACAAAATTACAAGTTCTGTTTATATATGTGCGCTCTATAGCCTGCTTTGCGTAGTAGATCTGACATAGATGATGTGGTGTCCTGATTCCCGGGGCTCCTGGTTAATTACATCCACGGGGTAAACCCACAAAATTCCTCCAATTAAGCTATGAACTGGTCATCATCTTTAGTCTTCGCTTCATGTTCTCCATGCATGTGATGAATGGTTAATGAAGGTGTGGGCGTTGGCATTATCCATAGCCTCGTCGGTCTATGGGGCCATTGATGGTGTGGTCAATACACTCACCATGCCTGCTCATGCCATTCAACCTCATCAATATTAAACGGACACAATGGAAGTGATTTGAAGTATGCATGATTAATGTCTAGCATGACCAATCTGACAATAATGGCAGCAAGAATCGGTGTCGTGGACATATCAGTAGTCAAGGGTCACATGGTCGAAATCCATCGGACGTCGCCCATGGTCAAAATCCATCATAGTCGGAACCTATTGAGAAATGTCTATGGCCAAAATCCACCATGGTCAAAATCCATCGAAAAATGCCTGTGGTCGAAATCCATCGTGGTCAAAGCCCATTAGGAGTGCTTTGTGGTCAAAATCCATCGTGATCGAAACCCATCAGAAGATGTACGTGGTCGAAATCCACCATGGTCGAAACCCATCGGAAGATGTCCGTGGTCGAAATTCGCCATGGTCAAAACCCATCGGAAGATGTCTGTACTCGAAATCCACCGTGGTCAAAACCCATCGGAAGATGTCTGTGGTCAAAATCTACTGTGGCCGAAAGCCATCGGAAGATGTCCGTGGCCAAATCCACTACGGTCGAACCCATCGAATGATGTCCGTGGTCGAAAGTCACCATAGTCAAAACCCATCGAAAGATGTCCGTGGTCGAAACACATCAGAAGATGTCTGTGGTCAAAACCAATCGGAAGATGTCCGTGGTCAAAATCCACCATGGTCAAGACCCATCAGAAGATGTCCATGGTTGAAATACGCCGTGGTTGAAACCCATTGAAAGATGTTCGTTGTCAAAATCCACTATGGTCAAAACCCATTGGAAGATGTCTGTGGTCGAAATCCACCGTGGTGGAAACCCATCAAAAGATGTCCGTGGTCGAAACCCATCGGAAGATATTCATGTAGGGCTATAAATGAGCCAAGCTCGAGCAAGCTTGGCCTTCTAGGCTTGAGCTCGGTAGAAGCTTGAGCCAAGCTTGAGCCGAGCTCGAGTTGGGTTCGAGCCTAGACTTGGCTCGAGCTTGGCTCGGCCTAAGCTTGAGTAGGCTCGAGCTCGTCTCGTTGAAGCTTGAGAACAATTAAAATAATTTATTGTGCACTATTTTTCAATAATAAGAAAATTTTGAGTTTGAGCTCGGCTCTAGTAAGCTCGATAACAGTCAAAACAATTCAAATATACACTATTTTTTAATAATAAGAAAAGTTTGAGCTTGAGTTCGGCTCGAGTAAGCTCGGTAAGAGTTAATATGTATCACTCGTAAAAGTATTGTAGCAGACTTGGTCAACGATCACTGTAGTGCCATGGTCGGTGATCATAAATCAGAAGCTAGAATATTGCTCGTGGTCATAGGTTGGGAGCCATCAACCATCACCTGTACCTGACAGTCAGAAGTCGTTGACCATTAGTCATAGCAGTGGTCGGAGGCAGTCATCGACCTTGCTTGTAGCCGGTAGCCAGAGTACCAAATATCAAAGATGGTTGGTGATGCTCGAGTGCAATGAGCAGTCAGGAACATGTGAGTGTCAAATGCAATCAATGAGGCCCGAGTACAATGAGCGATCAGAGGCATACACATGTCGAAGATGGTCATGAGCGTTTGAGTATGAAGGACGCTTGACGATGCCCAAGCACGACGCGTGGGTGTAGGCGGCCAAGTATTGAAGGCAGTCGGAGGCGTCTGTCTTCAAGACATGGTCGAGGGTGGTCGTATACGACGAGCGGTCGGAGGTGCCCCACTTCTACAAGTGGTTGGAGGTGTCCAACTTCGATGATTAGTCATAGGCACTCGACTTTGACAAGCGGTCAGAGGCGTCTATCTTTGGGAAGTAATTGAAGGCACTTGACTCCACTAAGCGATCGTAGGCATCCGTCTGCACGAAGCGATCGAAGAGGCCCATCTTTGGGAAGTGATCAGAGGTGCTCGACTCTAGCAAGCGGTCATAGAACACTCAAACATCGCAGGTGGTCAAAAGTGCCTAAGCACAACGGGTGATCAAAAGCGCCCATGTTCCTCGCCTAGCAAATTGTCATGGTCGCTCAGCTTGGCTGGGGCACTCACCACATACAGGAGCGGAGGAACTTCACATCTCACCCTTGGTGAGTCAGAAAGCAAACAATAATCTCGATGATTCTAGCATTAGGGGTCATGGGCTACATCTCAGTGAGCCCCAAAGCACCTGATCAGCGACGCTACTAGTAGTAGTCGTAGTCGCTTGGCGATATTGCCATCGTAGCCGGCATTCATCATATGCAGACTAATTAGATGCAAAAGAAAGAGAGGAGAAAATATTTTTTGCTATTCTGAGCATAGGATGCCATAGCCTGGGCTTGTATGGATCGTTGCCTCAAGTATTTCTGACTTCTCCTTGCTTCTTCTTTGGATCTTCTCCGCAAACACCTTCTTCACATATGTGTGTTAACGGTGTTGGCGTATTTCCTCTTCGTTCTTATTTCTCTCTGCCTCTGTTTCTTTGTCTGTTGGTGTCTGTCTGTGCGTCTATGTCTACATCTCCCTTTCTCTCTCTCACTATGTCCGTGCATGAATGGATGTTGTTGGTCAAAAGCATCTGAGTACGAAAAACCATCGACAACGCTCGAGTACACCGCGAGGTCATAGATGGCTGAGTATTGAAGGCAAACAGAAGTGTCCATGTCTAACAAGCTGTTAGAGGCACTCACGTGCAGTATGCAGTTGAAGGCACTCAAGCCTAAGAATCGGTTGGAGAGGGCGGGAAACGAGCCGAGCCGGCTCGAGCCCGGATTGGCCGAGCTCGCTCACAGCTGCGGCTCGGCTCGGCTCGGCTCGGCTCGTTTCGGAAACGAGCTATGCGAGAGGCTCGGCTCGGCTCGACTGGCGACTCGAGCCGGCTCGCGAGCCCGACCGAGCCAAAAAAGCTCGCCGCTTTGCAGAACAAGAGATGCAAGACTCATGTAATTAAGTACTTACTTTGATAGCTTAATCCGTGCACGCATGCATGCAGATGCAGGTGCTACTAATTAACGAACTTAAGGGCACTGGAAGCTGGAGGACGCGTGCTTGCCGCAGTCGTTGACAAGCACCTCGATGGCGATGGGCAGCACGAGGCTGACGCTGAGCACCTTGGCCTTGATGGTGGTGCAGAGGCAGAGCGCGGCGTCGAGGTCGGCGACGCCGGACAGCAGTGGGCAGCACGCCTCTTTGGCGCTGGCCCCGACCACCGCGTGCACCAGGCCGTTGAGCACATCGAACGAGCCTTTTGGATCGCAAATGCCCAAACGAGCCATTTTGGCTCGCCGGTGCCCGAACGAGCTATTTTGGCTCGCCGATCGCTCGGTGTTCTCCAAAAATAAAAAGAGCTAGCACTGCCAATTGGGAACAGGTAGATCTAGATACTAGTGTTCTTTTCCTAACATTTTAAAGGAAATTTGACCACTAATTAATATATAAAAAAGTATTTTGCTTTATTATACAAGTGTATTTGTATATTTACCATCAAAAATATTAGAGAACGACTGTGTTGATTTGTGCAACCGGCACCTATTTAAGAACTGAGTATCAATTTATTGTCAACATTGCAAAAGAAAGCCAATTAGATAGTCAATATTTGAATGCTATTTCGCGGACGGACGACTGTGTTTCGAGACTATCGACCACATTCGGGACTGGGCTGGGCCGACTGCGGCGTCTGGACTGGACTGGGCTGACTGCCTGACCGGGAACCGACCGAGCTCACACGAGCCAGCGAGCGACTCGCGAGCGGCTCGAGCTCGGCTCAGTTTTCTCACGAGCTAATCGTTGGGCTCGGCTTTGCCTTGAATTAATCGCGACCCGAGCCGAGCCGGCTCGCGCTCGTTACGAGCCGAGCCGGCTCGCAAGCTTCAAGCCAAATGTCCAGCCCTATTGGAGACGTCCGAGTGTCCAAGGTGGTCAAAGACGCTCGCGCATAGTGAGTGGTCGGATGACCGAGTATCAAAGTCATTCGAGGATGTCTGATTACGATGAATAGTCGGAGGAGTACGAGTGCCAAAGGCTATCACAGACGTCCAAGTATGAAAGATGGTCGATGACACTTGAGTATAGCGAGCGGTCGTAAGCGACCGAGTTTTACAAGCGGTCGAAGGTGCTCCTGTACAATAAGAAATCGGAGGCGTCCAAGTTCAATAAGTCATCGGAGGCATCTGTCTTTGACATGTGATTTGAGATGCGTTTGTACGATGTGTGATCGGAGATGTCCAGGCACGACGGGTGGTTATAGACATCAGGGTACTGTGGGCGATTGATGGCGCCCAAGTGTTGAAAGCGATCATTGACGACCGGACCCAGTGGGTGGTTGGAGACGTTCGAGTATCAAAGACGATCGAAGATGCCCACGTTTAGCAGGCGATCGCAGGTGACTGCGAATAGCTGGTCATTGAAGATGCCCAAGTATAGCAGAGGGTCGACGCTATCTGAGAACATCAGGCGGTCGTAGATGACCGAGTATCACTGGCGGTCGTAAGTGACTGAGTTCAGCAGGCGACTAGGACAACTTCAATGCTGTGAGGGCACACAGCAAGAAGTACGACCAGATCATGAGGGCAAGCCATCCTCATTAGATTGGAGTGGCGGTCGGTGACGTCACGTCCTAGGTGACGAGAAGGACTTGCGAGTAGCGGCATCTGCCTCACCCTATAGAGCTAACATCATATCAATGGTACAAGCGACACAAACCTGGCATACGACGGATCATCACAGCCGTACAGCTTGGCTGGGGTGTGCGCTACATGCAAGCGTGGGAGGACTTCTTGTCAATCCATCGTTGCGACCAAAGGTCACCCAATGGCGAGCTCCTAAGTGATTCCACAATGGCATCACCAACAGCAACTGCAGGCATAGGCAGCCATCCTGCTATTGCTGCACTCTATCAGCATGCCTCCCCGGAGTTTCGTTCACTCGTGTTTGCCAAGGGTGTCTCCCTGGTTGTCTATCTTCTCTTGTGGGTGCCAAGGGGTGTCTCCTATGTTCGGGGACCATCCGCCTTGTTCAGGGACCATTCGCCCCTTCGATCTACGGGGGCCCTCCTTTTATAGGCACAAGCAAGGGCCATGGGTGTCGTACGCGGTCCTCACGCGGTGTGAATCAATCCCTGGCCTCCAGGATCGAGGTCCTAATCTGATTGTCGATTCTTTCCTTATGTACCCATTCCTTCCAAATTAGACCAGATTTATTGAGAAATACTTCCATAAATGAAGATATAGTGCAATCTTCTTCCCATCGCAAATATGGTTTACTTGGAACCAATCTTTTCTTTCCTTCATGGTGTGTGGGCTGCCATTACTTGGCCGCACGCATCGACCATTCAAGAACATGTGGTCGTATGAGGCATGGCACTGCAACTTGTTGAACTGTGGTCATATGACGTGTGGCGCCACGGTACTCATAAGCTTATAGCATCGTGGTTGAAAAATCGAGATTGAGGTGCTGTGGTCAAAGCAACACGGTTGACACAATGTGGTTGTAACTGCCAGTCAACAAAATGTAGTCGATACAATGTGATCAAAGAACGTGCTCGACACCCCATGTGGTCTAAGACGTGGTTGCAAAATGTAGTTGTAGCAGGTGCTCGAGCAGGCGTGGTCGTAGTACATGGTCTAACTGACCATGCTCGAGCAGGCGTGGTTGATACAATGTGGTTATCTCAATGTGATCGAAGAACCATGAACACAAAGGATGATCTTGGCACATATATTTCATGGTCAGCTGGGACTTGTAGCCTTATCAGGTGCAACACATCGACCATGCACCACGTACACATAGCACAGTTTTCTTCCCAAACATACACTTCAGTACTTGCTTTAACTTAAAAAAAATATTTGTACAAAAACTCATCAAACAATATTACTATCATAGATGGTTCCATAATAAAACCATCTATGATGTGGTAGCATATCACAGACAGTTCAATAAAGGAACCGTCTGTGATATGCTACCATATTACAGACAGTTTTATTATGGAACTGTCTATGACGTGGTTTATATCACAGACAGTTCTATTATGGAATCGTTTGTGATATGTATATCATAGACGATTTGTGCCACTAAACTACCTATGATAGTTCCTTTTTTAGGTACAACAAATCCTGTTTTTGGCTAGCCTCAGGAAATGCTAGCCATGCCTTATTAAAAAAGCAAGCATGTACAATCATAGATGTAATTATTTCTTAATTGCTGAATTAATTACAATAGAATAATTTTTTAATTACATGCCGAGTTTCTTATAATTACATTGGAATAATTTTCAAATAGGTGTTCGTCGTGTGGGATCGTTACACTTGGCTATTTCCTTTTAAATAAAGCCCTTCACAATGATCAACACACATATAGCTTGCTTCATTGCTTGATTCTTCCTCAAGCATGATGCCATCTCTGAATGGAGGCAACTTGTCAAATTGATTGTATTCTTCCTCATCCACGACATTCTCAACTCTAAAATCCTTCTTTTTCCATGAAGAACAATATGACGCTTCTTATTTGCTGGGTTGGTTACATAAAAAACTTGAATAACTTACCACACGAGTACGAATGGTTCATCTTTGTATCCTACACATTTGAGGTCTACAATAGTGACGCCATACTTGTTGACTTTTACACCCTGTGAGAGTTGGACCCAACGGCACCAAAATAGAGGGAACTTGAAAATTACATAGTTAAGCTCCCAAATCTCCTCTACAAGCCTATAGTAGGAGCTTGGGCCAATGGTACTGAAGTACTCATGAAATGCATCTATGCAGACACCTAAGTTCTAGACTGTGCTCTTTCTATTTTGATCTGTTTGTATAAAATATGTACCCATTAATGTCATATCCTTGCCATGTCACAATTATAAATTTTGGCCCTTTTGCCAACCCTTGCAGCATTTCAGTTGATGACCTCCTAGTGAATCGCACCTTCAACCATTCCTTGAACCGATGGTTGTGCTGTCTCGTGATCAAAACCTCTGACTAGCCTAGATTCTCTTCTCATAGCATGTCCTTGTGCTCTTTAAAATCCAGGAACACTTTAGTCATGTGTTGCAAGACTGTGAAATAGGCTTGAGCATACATATCTAGATCGGAAGTTATTGCTTTCCTTCTAACGATCCCGATACCCTCTAGCCTCCCATCGTGATGAGATAGAGGCATACCTATCAGTATGACCTAAGCCATGTAATCGATGCAAAACTTAATGACTTCTTAAGTTACATAAGTTTCGATGATGCTACCCTCCAACTGAGATCGATTGCGTACATAGGACATGAGAATTCCCATGTACCTCTCAAACGGGTACATATGACGTAGCAACATGGGGCTGCATATCTTTATCCCTTTCACAAGGTAGACGGTGAGATGGACCATGACATCAAAAAATGACAAAGGAAAATATATCTTAAGATGACATCGAGTCGTCACCACCTTAGCCTGTAGAGCATCTAGTCCATCGGGATAGATGACTTTCTAAACAATTGTGTTAAAGAAATAATGCAACCTCACGATTGTCACTCGAACCTTGTTCGGCAAAATATTTTTGAATTGCAATAAGAAGCGATTGTGTCATTAGCACATGATAGTCATGAGACTTTGTACCAATTAATTTCAAATCTTCCATGGAAACAAGTTTCTACATGCTGATGGAGTAACTGGACAGAACTTTCACGCCATGCAAGCACTGGCAGAGTTCAGTTCTATCAGACTTAGATAGAGCGTAGCAAGTTGAGGGAAGGTATGTCCAGCCTTTATCAATCTATCAGTGCTAACTTGGTCCTAGTGTTCATAGCGCGACCAAGTCACACCGTGCATTAACACCATCCTTTGTTTTGTCATGAATATTTAGTAAGAGACCAATCAAGCTATCACATACATTCTTCTCTACATGCATAACATCAATGCAATTGTAAATTTCTAAGTGCTCCCAATAAAGCAAGTCCCAAAATATTGACCTCTTCTTCCACATGTTCTTTTGACGGGTCCTCAACTTACATCCCTTTCTAAGCACAACATTGATATTCTTGACCATATTGTAGACCTTTTTCTTGCTAAAAGCCTTGGTGTTGAGTCATCCTTTTTGTCAACTTGTTTCTTCATCTTGCGGTATGGGTGATATCTTGGAAGAAACCTACGGTGATGCATGCACACAATTTTGCACGAGTTGTTCAACCACACACACTCGGTATAATCTAAGTAGTGCGGACAGGCCTTGACTCCTTTTGTACTTAACCTTGACATGTTACCAAGGGTTGAAAATCATTGATGGTGCAGAACAATATGACGCGCAGAGTGAAGTTCTCTCATTTGTCCGTAATTTTGGACATTTATAGTACTGTGTACCCTAGAAACTCCAAATGTACCCCCTAAGCCTAAAAATTCCATTTTTAGCCCCCTTTCCGACCGCGAGACTCTGGGACACCAACACGTGTTAGTTGTGCGGTCTCGGACGCATGATTAACACTGTAGCTTAATCATGCTGTCGGGGACCACACGATTACACTGTAGCAAGAAATTGTGCAGTCCAGGACCGCACGATTAGCCCGCACAATATGGTCCTACAGTGTAGTCGTGCGGTCCGGGACCACACGATTTCTTGCTATAGTGTAATTGTGTGGTCCCCGACCTCACGATTAAGCTATAGTGTTAATCGTGTGGTCTGGGACCGCACGATTAACATGTGTAGGCGTCCCAGAGTCCCGCTGTCGAAAAGGAGGCTAAAAATGGAATTTTTAGACTGTACCCCTTCGTTTCACAGTGTCACAAGATCTTCCACCAATGGTGCAGGTACACATCAATAACATTCCCAGGTTGCTTCCGCCCTTGCATAAGTAGTGACATCAAAATGTATTTCTGCTTCATACACAACAAAGGAGTAAGGTTGTACATGCATACATTCACGAGCCAGGTGTTATATCGGCTACTCATGTTGCTGAAAGAATTAATTCCATTTGTACTCAACTCAAACCATATACTCCTTGGTTCCACACCGAAGTCTACGAACATCCTATCGATGTTTCTCCGCTGGGCAGAACCAGCAGCGTGTCTTACCATTCTATCTTTCTTACACTCCTCTAAGTGCCATCACAATAATCTTTCATTCTTTCAGTTTACAAATAAATGCTTCAAACAGAGAATTATAGGCAGATAAAACAACATTTTAGCAAGAGTTCCTTGCTTCACCTTGATGCCCTCCCCATCATCGGAGTCATTCTTACACTTTTATAGGGATGCTTTGCACACCAGACAACACATGTAATTTGCATACTCTTTACAGTAGAGGACACAATCATTCAGACATACTTGCATTCATTCTACTTCCATTCCCAATGGACAAACAATCTTCTTGGCTTGGTAGGTAGTTCTTGGCAACACATTTCCCTCTAGAAGGATGTTTTCTAGGAGACCTAACAACGTCGTAAAACTCTTGTTGGACCAACCATTACTTGTCTTCAATTTTAGCAGTTCAAGAATGGATGACAACCTTGTGTATTGTTGCTTGCAGCCCAGGAACAAAGGTTTCTCTGAGTCCTCCATCAAGCCCTCGAATTTACCAAACTTTCTTTCACTATTGTTCCATTATGTATTGCATAGCATCTGATTCAAATTGTCATCATGTGACCTATTTTCATCGAAAGCACACTCCACAACTGGCACATCATTGTCTCCCTGGATGATGTTATGACTATCTTCCTATATAATCTTCTCTTCACAGTGACTGGTTTAACATGTATACGCCTTTTCAAAATCCCCTCGAATCAAGTGAGGTTTGATCTACGCTGAGTTGGTAAACATCTTTAGATTATCACAATCAATGCATGGAGAGTACATATATTCTATCCCCTTCTTCAACATATACTGCTCGCCCGTTCTTCTAAAAGAAGACACACCATTAAATACTCTTTACTCATATGGTTCTCAATGTACATCCAGCTTCAATCCATCTACGCTACGTATGTAATAAATTAGTGTCAAATTATATTAGTAATGCTACTATAGCTAGCTAGCTAAATATTTACATATAATTGTCATTCATCTTATAATAAATTGTCCATATCTAAATTAAGTAGCTAGATACATACTATTCATGAAGCAATATATATCAAGCAAGAATATATTGAAGTAAACTAGGAGCACCGACCCATTCTTAAATTGGAACAAACTACCAATTAAGCTAGATCTAAACCAAGCTATCATCTCTCTTTATTACAAGGCATATAATTGAAGCAAAAACTAACCTCTAATCACCAGGAATAAATCGATCTACAAGGTACATATATAAGCGGTATGCTTTCACCAAGCTCCCCAAATTTGGCCGCCTCCTTCAAGGAAGCACAATGAAGATAGATCTATCAGGACTCTGCTGGCTGTAACATCCCAAAATTCGAATGTTCAAAAATATGGAATTTTAAAACTTTTTCTTGCATTTTGCTGGCATTCAAATTTCTTTTGAATATTTATTTGAAATCTTTTGAGTTGTGACATGCAAATAAATATATTGAGAAATAATATCCAAGTAAAAACAATAATAGTGTTAATAAAAGAAATGGAAAATCCAATGATCTACACACAAACTAAAATTCAAGTATTAGATAATGGGAATAAAAGTTTGAAATTCAATTTAACTAGGTAAAGAAAAGGAATGGCTAAAGGAATATTAAAAGCTCGCATCTAAATAATTGAACTGAGAATTAAAATTTTGAATATCATGCAAAACTCAAAATCAGTAGATCCTAATGTAAATTAAAATTTAAATTAAAAATCCAAATTTCAAAATTTTTTATTTCTTTTTCCCCTCCTCTCACTTAGATCTCTCTCTTTCTCCCTCTCTCTTACATGTGGGCCCGGTCTCCCCGTTCCTCCTCTCTCCTTCCTCCTCCCCTCTTCTTTCTTTCTTCTCCATTTTCCCATCCGCTCTCACTACGCCTGACCGGCTGGCCCCGCCTCCCCAGGCACCAACTGCTCCCGTTGCCTCTGTGCTCGTGCCAGCCACCGCTCCACCAGTTAGCACTGTGATGCCACCACGTCACCGTCTCTATGCCCCGCCTAAACGCTGCGCGAATCCCGAGTGCGCCCACGTGCACTGCGCGGCTCGCGTCACCCTGCACCAGCTTGCTCTCATCGCCTCTGTCATGTCCCTACCTAGGCTCCCACACCGGACCTTCCTTCTCCCTCTCTCCCTTGCTTCTCTGCTCTGGCACTCGACAAGCTACGCGCCTGCTCCTGTCAAGTCACCTCGTCGCGTGCCAGCTCCCATCGAGTCGCATCGCCATCACCGTGAAGCCATGGCCCTACTGCCCCTACGCCAATGCCACGCTCTGCCAGTCGCACGCTGCACCCTGCGCGCACGTCGCCTGGCCGTGCGCCACTTGCGTCGACCACAGACGTTGCCGTCTCGTCCCGAACACTACACCTCGGTCGTCGGTAACAGTGCTACCACAACAACCACCATCGGCTATAAGTAGCTTCCCCAGCCTTGCCTTGCTCCCCCAAACCCCCCTTTACTCCCTCTCTTCCACCTAGAGCAGAGCTCGGGTCATTCGTGCACCGCCCACCATGGCCCCCACCGTTCCTGGCCCTCCAGCGAAGCTATTACCAATGTGCTCGCGTCAAAATGCATACCCAGGCACCCTCTACCTCACCTCTGGTTTAATTAGAAAACCACCCACTAGAGCTTGCCGCATCGCCCCCGACATCAACTCCGGCCACCACCACCTCCAACGCTGCCATTCCCTCCTTCGCCCCGCCATGGCTCGATTCCCTCCTCTTGGAGCTTCACCGCAGCACCATGGAGCTCTCCCCAACATCAGCCATGGCACCCCTCCACCCTAGCATGCTGGCACTATAAGCATGCCCGCGCCGCCGCCGGTGCGTGCCGCCATTTCGCCTCGGTCCTGTTCTGGCTCGGCCAACCACTCGGTGAGTTTCCCCCTACCTTAGTCTTGCCCATGCTCCCCCTACATTCCCATCTCTTTCACCACGGTGCCGTCGCCCCGTGGCCACCTCGCCGCCGACTGCTCCCCTGTTTCTGGCCACCTCCTCCCATTCTTTGGCTGAAAACAGAGAACAAAGCAGCTCCCAAATCTCTCTCTCTCTCCTCTCAATGACAGGTGGGCCCTTTCCCAATTAAGAGCGAATTCAATTAATTAGTGACCATTCAAATGGTAATCCATGTAAAGACAAGTTCATACCATCAATTCATTAACTACGAAATAATTATGTGAGATTTAAGTAATTAACATAAATTTAATTTAAAATAAGAGATAAGAATTTAATTACAGGGATGGAGTAAAGTATTGTGCAAAGTAAGATTATTAAAGATTTAATATTGGATTAATTATCATAAATGAGTAACTAATGTAGCTTGATTATTTATTTAAAATCTAATTATTAATAAAGGGAATTAATAAAGATGGCTTTGGTGAAATGTCCAAATTTAATAAAAATCCCATCCCGAACGTAACAAGGTGAATGACAAAATCAATCCGCTTCGTAAAATTAATTAACCGATATGCCGTAACCATTTAAAATGAAATACATATTTAAATTAGAAAGACATAATTTAAAATATAATCCTCGCAATTAGCATGTCGTCGATAAGTAAATCTCAATGGAAGATTTAGTTAATAATGATAGTGAAATATAGTTGTATAGAACAACCTAGGACCCGCATAAATAGATTCTAATCCAAATTAAACTATGCCAAATGATAATTAAGAGTACATAAAATATCAATGGCATTTAATTCCAAAAATGTCTTCAATTAAAAGATCATAATTAGGTATTAAAATATAATGGCCTTGGATCATCGGACATTGGAATAATCTCACCAATGAACAATCTAAAGAACAATGTAATATTATGACCAGTAGTCGCAGATGAGTAGTAAATAAGAATATACTAAAATTAACTATTAAATATCAACTAGATAATTAAATAATCCCATGCTTTAATTAATTATTAAACTAATCATTCGGTGAATACTTTGAATAATTGGTAAATAGAACCCCATAAAATACCACAACTCAAGTTGTTAGGAATCATACTCTAAAGATTAATTTTATAAACTAAACTCATACATCTATTCATAGGCCTAACATGACTCATAGAACTTCCTTAATAAATATAAAATTATAAAAGAACCTATTAAATAAAGGGGTCAAACAATGGTATTCAACAATCGGCTTAACCTAGCCATCCTCAAATCCGAAGCAGAATATTCCCGTGAATATTCCTTCACCATAAACCTTCCTTGGCATCTGTCTCGACGGATTTCTCTCAGCCATTTATCACTTCGCTCCAACCCTTTTGACTCCGTCAATACTCACGCCCAATCAACCTTGCCTCAAATCACCCATTAACTTATAGTAAAACTAAATTGAGTTTATTTGGACTTTTTGAGTTATTTGGATTTATTTGGATTCAATTGTTTATCGCGTAATTAGAATTGGAATCCTGAGGCATCAATGGATGAGGTGAGACCAAGATCCTGGCGAAGATAAAGACCAGAAGCTTAAGACCATCGAATCAGAAAGCTTTGAGTGAGCTCAAGACCGTGGTAAACCACACAAGGTAAGTTAATACCTTGATCATGTTGAACCTACATTTTCTGCAAATTATTTTTGTTTCAAATTATCAAATTGCATGTTATTATTTCATGTGCTAATATATTTTGTTTTAAGAATTCTAGTTACGTGCCTATTATTTAACTTGTTAGTATCATACTCTTTTGGAACATTTGAGTATTTGAACCTTGTCACCCTAGCAAACTTATAATGGTAAAACTTTCGAAAATAAATCTATAATTATACGCCATGCTTAGTACTGTCTAGAAACTCGGGGGGGGGCACCAAAATGCCCAACATCACTTTTAGTCATGAGAAACAGATTTGAGAAGTCATGGGTGAAAATGGCTGGTATATTTTGACATGGATATTTTATGCTCCCAAAAATCCTCAACTTGCTTAAATATCTGGGCGGATAGTACGGAGGTGTGGTGTAGTGGAAGCAAGTGTGGATTGTGGTAGAACCGCCCATATAACCCTAAGGACCAAATCTTGTGATGACCTCCAAGTGTATAACAGTACAACCACAAGCTGGTAAATTATACGCATGGCTAACTAATTTGCATCGACTCAGTATGGGTTGCGCCGGTGTGACCACGACCTGGCAGAGGATGGCCACATCCTTCGACGTGACGGTGCAAGAGGGGGCTTCTGGAACGGTGGTCATACCCCCAAGGAAGTTAAACCTTAGCGAATGTGGCTCTGCTAGGAAGATGCATTGTAACAGCCTTGTTATGATTACTCAGTCGCACGCCTAAGGAAGCGTATAATGGCTGACATTGTGAGATAATCATATCTTGTGGATAAAGTGTACAACCTCTGCAGAGTGAAAACTATTCGAATAGCCATGCCACGGTCAAGGGCGGACATGGAAACTTAACCAGATATAGTTCTATTTCAAAAACTTTGTGGGTGGGATTGGAAAAGTGGCGGGCAGTGAAAAGCCCTGATTTATGTTGCCTTGGGTGTCGCCCCAGTGATAAGGTAAGCGGTTATAACGCTGAAAGGTTAGCATATGGTGCAAAAACTATGTAACGGTAGATAAAATTTGGATCGTTATTATTATTGCATTCTTTCCATGATAAAATTTGTTTTAGTTAAAACTACTAGGTCTTAGGAAATTTCTATATATCGTATTTTAAAAGCAGTTTATGCTAAAAAAATAACCTGAGCCTTTTCTTGATAAGCCATGCATATTATCTACTTGCATCCTGTGTATTGGCTTGTGGAGCATGGTGGTTTGTGCTTACCCTCGCTCACTCAGTTAATCTAGAATCAGGAGTTAGATTGCTACACTTCAGCGCTACACCTGGTCATGATGGTGAAGAAGACGAAGAGGTCAAGAACTAGGTCGCGAACCCCAGTTGGGTGCTTGTGGGCACGTCTTGAGGGTCCCACCTGTGTGTTCCGTTTCCGCTATTGCATTTTATTGATTTCGGTCTAATCGGCCCATAAGTAAGTCTACTATTATATTTATGCTTCCGCATGATATGTATTTTGATGTTTAGTACTGTATCTGTGAGCATTATCTACTAATCTAGAGAATAGTGTGGTGGAATTACAAAGGATTCTGGATTATAAAATCCGGATCCGATAGAGCTGGTATTAGAGCATATCGACTATAGGCCGTGACCTTAGTTAGCTTGGTCATTAGTTTTATGACTAGAATCATTTCTTCAATATCTATTTCCAAAAATACATGTAGTATTGCTTATTCTCATCTCTCTTAGATGATTCCCCCTCATCTATATGCTGCCCTAACCATTTTTAGTTCTGAAGCTCTCTTATCCCGAATTTAAAATGATAAAAATCCAGTACTCCTCTTGTAAGCTCTCTTTGAAAATCTACTTGGGGCCAAAATCACAAAAGCTTAAATTGGAAGCTCATTTTCAAAAAAAATATTCTATCCTTGGAGGATCGATTATCAAATTGTTTACCAAATTCATTTTCAAGCTCATTTCAACAAACATGATCTTTCGAGGAAATTTTTATAAGTTTAACTACTTACCAAAATTTATTTGAAAATTCATTTTGGTTTCTCAAATAGTCAAAAAAAGTTATTTCTTGAAAACTTTCCCTAGAAAGGACTTTGTTTTTCAAACATAAAGCATAAAGGTTAACCAGAGGTGTTTCTTCTAAAAAGTTATGTTTGTAAAAACATATTTTTCATGTTTGGTTTTATTACCTATGGTTAGAAAAATACTCATTTTCTTGCAAAAAAAAGGGAAAAAGAATAAATAGAGCCGTAAGTAAAGAAGATAGATGTTTCATGTTTGTAGTAAACACACAAAAATGTTGGTGGGTTTTGTGTCGATCATCAGAAGGAAACAATAGTGTGAATTCTGGAAAAATAAATGGGTGAAGCATAAATGAATAGATTGACTAGATAGATGAATTAATTGATTCTTGGAGAAATAGGAAGTGTGAAAATAATTAATGGATTACAATCTTGATGAATTGTATAATTACTTGGAGATGTTTATAATAGCGAAATACTATAATATGATCGATTACTGGATGAATTAATTGAATTTTTGAGAAATTGGAGATGTGATAACAACTATCGGAATATAGACTTGATTAATCACATTATTCCTGAAGGATGTTTATAATTATGAATTAGTTTGGAGGTAGATAGCAAAGATTTAGGTTGGTTACTAGAGGTGCAAATTATGATTTTGAATCAATAACAGAAAATTGGATTATTAGGAAGTCATGATACAAATGATACCGGTGGATCTAAAATAAAGAATACTAGATTTTCATTAGAATGAAAAACTGGTTAAATTGGCAAATAATGAACATGAGCTTGGATTATAAATTTATGGTGAAAATTTAGAAATTTATGGTGGAAATTCATACTCCTATAAGAATTTGGTAACCCTGATTTGATTAATAAAATTATGGGCAATGCACTGGAAATTATTTGATCGGTGGATCAAATAAATAATGATACTCACTGTTTGGATTTTTAGACAGCAATAATACCATGACTAAGTAATAAAAGAAGATAGCGTAGGTATAATTTGCAAAAGTGGAAAGTTAAATTATCGAGGCCATTGGATCCTAGGCCCTATATATGTATAGAAATAATATGGGAGTGAATAGTTCATTGATTGATATTTGAATATTGGAAGAGATTAGGATATCGTGGCAAAAAAACCTTCCTTTTAAAAAAAAGTATTTCAAAACAACTACTAGAAAATCCATTTTTACCACAAAGCCTCATTTGCAAAAAAAAATGATAATACAAGAGTGAGTACTGATATCAATCAAATTATCTCTGAATACTTTCCTCTTCCTTCTATTGATTTCACAAGGAAAATTTTGTTCCCCTCCTCTTACCCTTAATCCAAAATTTAATATTAGGAACGTCGAAGGTGTTCATGAAGATAAGATGGTCTCGTTTTAAGCGGAATATGTATATGAACCCTGTGCCCTCTTGTGTGTGCTTCCCCGAATAGACATTGTATTGCTGTAATATTTTACTTGGACCCTATGCACTACTTTCTTGCCCTCGGGCGTTACATTTCGCAATCACATGAAAAGATTATTTTTTAAAAAAACTTGTGCAATTTGTGTGCCACCCCAGCTTCCATGGTATACTCCTCTAAAATTAGATTAAGTTTAGATTACTTTATTCCCGCGATCCTATTTGTATCTCATGCTATTCCCTCTCACCCTTTTTCTGGAAACCCTACTAGGTCCAAGGATTGAAGCCCTCTCCTGTGTGTGAATAGTACCATGTCGCACCCTCCTCCATGCCTGCGTGTTAACTGTTGACTCCAAGGTTATTTAAGCAGTGCCCTTCTAAGCCCCCTCACATTGCACCATTACTCTCACACCCTTCGCCTTGGCCACGCTAAGCTCCGGGTTAACTCACCATAGCCTTCACCTGCCTCCACTCAGACCCCACCGTCACTAGCCACCTCCGATGAGCCCCAACCCTCGTCGAGTTTTCCCTTGTGTTCGCCTTGATTTTCTCTGGCCTTGCAGCTTGCCGATGTACCCTTTGTCTCCAACTCAGGGCACCTCTGATTTTTGCTGATTCAAAGCACCGTGCATCAATTCCTTTCACCATAAGCATTGTCGTGATCTCCTCTACCAATCCCCACTGCTGGATTGGACCACCATCACCCCCACACCTCTAGTGTTGTGCTGCTTCCCTATGCTACCTCGGGCTTCCGCCACTTGCTAACCCCGCACCTCCCTAAGCCCCACCTTCATCATGGGTGAGTCCCTCTCGGTCCCATGTTGCTCCCCTAGCTCACAATCGGCTTATCTCCTTGTAGCTCACCATGGCGCCATGCTTCGATTCGCTACAACCACTTAGCTTAGTGCCAGCCACCGTAACCACTGAATTGGATCACGCCGTCCTCACCACTAGGTGCGGTTTGGATGTGGCTTCCCATTTACGCTCCCTGTCGGCCACCGAAGTTTCCTACACCAGTGATGAGCCTCGCCTCCTCTCGATGGGTGAAGAAGAAGACAGTAGCATGAGGTTAAGGTTTAAACACATATTTAAGCTTAAATTATTGATCGTCATTAGTAACCGTTAATCCCCTCTAATGTATTGGCCCTCCTCGTATAATTAAGCCTATGTTCCTTTGACATGTGGGCCCCCAGCCATTTTAAAAACCTTTTAACCGGTTAAGTAAGTAGGAAGACACTGACAAGTGGCCCCATTCCACTGTGGCAATAGTGCGTGTGTCCCACCTGTCAGCCTGTTGGCCTTTTCTTTTAGAAAATAAATCAAAATTAATTTAAAATTCTGGCCTCAGTGGGCTTTTTCAATAAAAATAATTTAAAATCAAGTGGACCCACCTGTCAGTGAGAGAGACTCTCTCTCCTCTCTTAAATTTTGGATTTAATCCAAATTTAAACTTTGAAGAGCCCATTCTCATTCATTTTAAATCCTAATCTAATGAAATTTATTTATAAATTTTTCTAAATTCAAGATCTATCAAATGCAAGTGGGATTGCTCAATTCGGTGTTTATTTGAATTTTTTTGGTATTTATTTTTGCTGCTTGCATATTTATTTGTTTTCCATGCGATCGTTCGAGTAGAGTACAAGAACGCGGAAGAGCCGCAGTGCGAGACAACTCAAGAATTTCAAGATCAACCCACTTGTTAGCCATGCGAATACTTGGATCATATTGAACCTATATTTTATATAAATTTATATTTATTTAAATTATCAAATTGCATGCCATTATTTATTATGCAAATATATTTTAAACTTTAAGATTAGATATATGCCTACTTGTCATTGTAATATTATTATACCATTCTTTGGACACTTGATCACATAATCCTTGTCACCTTAGATACTTAATGGTAACTTTACTAGCTATAGATCGGACTTAAGCGTCAAGTTAGTTAGTCCTGCTTACGTACCAGGGCATTAATTTGCCCTATCATCCTCTTTTTAATCATGAAACTTGTTTTGAGTAGTCATTGAAGGGTTGACTAGTATATTCGAGATAACTTAGTTTTGTGCTTCTCAAAACCCTAAAACTTACAATTACCATATCTGGATGAATGGTATGAAGGTTGGTGAGGATGTAGCATAAAAAAATTGTGGTTTGTGGTATGCACCATCGAGATAACTTAAGAACTAAATCCTGTGATGACCTCTCAATGTAAAATAGTACAACTACAAGTTTATAATAGATACGACCTACCTAAATAATTTGCATCCACCAGTGCGGGCTACACCATTGGAGTGACCTATGAATCGTGTCGCTACTTTTAAGCCGTTATGGGAGCCACTGTGCGGTGCAAGAGGGGGTCTGTGTGATGCACACAACCTTACTCAAATGAAATCTTACTGGGTGTAATCTACACTGGGTGATGCACCTGTCCAAGGAAATATGTGAAACATACCAAGTTGGTTATCTATTGTAGGTAAAGTGTACAATCTTTATAGAGTATAAACTGTTCGAACAGTCATGCCCATGGTCTAGAGCAGGCATGGTAACTTACTTGAGTTAGATTCTATTTTACAAACCTTGTGGGTGGAGTGAAAACTCATCGAGTGAATGTAACCCGGTGATGATAATGGGTGGATGAAACCTGCACTGTTATAAATATCGTACACTTTCACTCTGTTTAATAAAACGTGGTTTTATCAGAATCATAAGTCATAAGAATTTCTAACAATTATAGTTTCAAAATGTTGCCTTTAGCAAATAAAAGAACCCGAACATATCTTTGTTGAACTTTGCATGTATACTATTGCATTCTGTGTGTTGGCTCGCATATTACTATTACCTATACTCATCCTCACTCACAAAATCTCTCATAAACTGTGGACCAAGGATACTACGTGTACTACGATACCTCAAGAGCTGATGGTGAAGAAGATGGAGAATATTAGAATAGTCCCTAGTAATCTAGGTCTCACCCCAGCCTTATTGATTAAGTTGGTATTTGCGTGCACCAATATTATCTAAATCTTGGGTTAATATCAGTCACACATAACTTACCTTAGTCGCTTACTTGTGGTGAGATCTGCCCTCCCCTTTTGCTTCCGCTTCCGCTTCCACAGCTATGTAATGTATCCATTTGGTCTCATCAGCTCTATTGTAAACTTGACCTGATGCGGTCTATTTAAACTCTGATGAATGTAATATTATTGTATGGTATGATTTACGTCATGTATGAAATGATTCCATGATGTATTCTGTGAGTACTATTTACTAATCTAGAAAATAGTGCAATAATTTTACAGAATATTCTGAATTGGTTAAATTCGGGTCCGACAATATGGTCAAAATAAACAGAGTGAAGATAGCAGAAAAAGGGTGCCAATTAAAACCGAAAATCATTTTTTAACACAAAACTGAAAGATCACAACACAGAGAAAATTGCATGTGATGACAATGCCATGGAAAGTAAGCTTTTACTGTCCAAATTTCAGAGGATCTCTACGAATGCGAAATAGCTGCAGTCGTTTGTACGTTAACCACTGTACAATTGTCACACTTCACGAACCATGAATTAGACGATTAATTGACAGCTCAGATCACCGGTCCTCATGGACCCAGAAAGGTCTATTATATAACAAAAACAAATGACAAGTGTTTACTGCTATTAAGATGAATATGCTAGAAATTTTCACAATAAAAGAAAAGAATCCGACCTCAATTTGGTGGCCTCCGGATTATAATTAAATTATAACCTTTAGATGTATCAATCCATTATATAATAGAAGTTGATGACATGCAGGTGATTTACACATACTAATAAAAAAGAGAAATGTGCTAGAAATTGTTAAAAATAAAAATATATAGACATTAATTTGGTGAAGCTAATTTTAAAGTATTAGATTTGATAGTTGTCTTACAGATATATTAATTTGAAAAAAAAAGTAAAAAAAGAGATCAGTAGCACTGCATATAATTGGAAGCTTGAGAGTGTGTAAATTTGTTAAACGGGCGCATTTGCTAATCATGTCTTTCATGCATAATGGGGGAGGGATATCTCAAAATAAATTGTGCTAATTAAATATGAAATCAAATATGTCAAATGTATTTTATTTGCAAAATTGGAATTTGAAACTACATTGCGCAAATGATAAAAAAAAGATAAATATTCTATAAATTCCCACAAAAAATAAAAACACCCAACCCTCAATATGGTGGCCCCTAGATTGTGATTAAATTATCATTACTATTATAAAAGAATGAGTTGGTAGTCGTATGTTCATTCTCCTCTAACCGCTCTATTTCTTCAACTTCTCATCACTCTTCACTTTCCAACCGATCAGAGCAACTCCCTTCTATAATCTATACATCAATAAATTCCGTTGCAACGCACGGACATGTAGCTAGTAACCATTAAATGTATCAATTCCAAAATAAAATTGAAGATACGTTTTTGCAACTTCTAAGAAAAATAAATATACTAAAAATTCCTTAAAAAAAGAAAAACATCTAACTCTTAATATGGTGTCCCCCTGGATTATGATTAAATTCTAACCATTAGATGTTACTAGGGAGCTTGTTTAAACTCAAGATAAGTATCCATATCAAACTAGATATAAAAAAGAGTCATAAACTGTAAAAACAACATTAATTAAAGATATAGCATAATGCGTTCGCAATCGCCAACCGATCTGGTTCACTTATAATATCTCAAAGAGTAATTATTGGCAATTTCTCATCTGAGCTTAGCTTGATCGCGTCATATGACGTACCAATATCGCATACCTTTCTACAGTACGAGCCAGTTTTTATCATACCTCCCTTTACTTTTATTGCGACGCACGACAAGTGTAGAGCAAAGTCAATAAAAATAGAAGGGGACGAGCACATGAGACAACTACAACAACAACGACATGGCCGATCGATCCTTTTCTAGCAGTAGAACAAACTGTGACCAAAGTTTCCTCCCTCCCAAGTTGCAGTTATTAATTACAGCCGAAAAATATATACATCCTTTTCCCCAAGGCCATGTCAGTGTCATTACATAACTCCTTGACAAGTGTAAAGTAGAATCCGTGAATGTCCATAAATGCATTTCCTATGAGAAAAAATTGGATTAGCCATAGCCTAATTGCTATAATCTCTTGGATCCTATCCATTTGGTGATCACTAGCTAATCGGGGGAGGTTGCCCCCAATCAGAATTAATAGAGGCTGTGAAAGCTAGGGAACAACCTACGCGCATAATTTGAAGTGCGTGTATCATTCGATCGATCATCATCTCGAACATTGCACGCAAACATAATATTTTTTCTCTCTTCCTTTTTTGACAAGTACACAAAGATAAGATTTGAGAGATGCATATTTGCCTCATGGACATGGAAAAGGGACTAGGCAATCAGAAAGTGCTTGTTAGGTGACATGGGATCGTATCAAACAACAGCGATGAGTCGTTTCTGTCATGCTGAGGCAGCTTAATTTGACGAGTTAATGATGCATTTTTTGCAGCGCTAATAAGACGGCTAATTTCGTTATCGGTGTCCGGCCGGTTCTAGATATTGTTTGAAACTGAGGGACGACATGAAAAGATCTATGATTTTGTATGATAAACTACTGCTAAGTTTGTAGAGTTAGAGTTTGAATTTTACACTGTCTGTAATTTTTCAAAGGTTTTTGTCAGAGGAAACTAGTTAGACTGGGCTGGCCTCAATAGTCTAACAGGCCAAGTGTGACCTTCGACAATAAATCTGATTTTTGGAAATTTGGTCATGGTTTGCATAGTTTGGACCTAAGTATATGCATTTATATTGTATGAAGCATACTTTGACTAGCGTGGGTCAAATTGTAAAATATTTGTGCTCAAAAATGATTTCTTTATCTTTTAATATGCAGGAACGTTTAGAATCAATCATGGTAAACAACGAGAATCGGAGCAATGCTCATAGAAGAGCTGAGACCTAGAACGGTCAAGGATACCAGATAAGATGATTGAACTCAAGTATAGTACAAAGAAAATGAGAAATATTAAAGTGAAGGTTTGAGTGATAGGTTAAACCAAGTAGATTAGTTGGTTTAAGTGAGATGTGGTCTAGTTAAACCAGAACGAAAGAGGCTTGCCAATGCGTAGCAAGCCATTGGTGCACGTACATGTGACAAGCATAATTATTACTTGCAAGGGAAGATGAACACTAGGTTTAGACGAGGGTATATTGGTAGCTTACCAAATACCAAAAATTTTGTTGGATCAAATCGTGATGCTTAGGAAAGTGGTTTAGGTCAAAGAGATGCTGAGAACAAGTGGATCAAAGGCTAAAAACTTAGCGGATTTGGGTTCATATGCTTTAAAAAGCGTGCATAAGTTAAGTGTATAAGTAAGACGGGTTTCCGCCAATTATGCTAGTGGATAGTATCTATTAAGGTTAAATGTGGGCTGGTTATTTTATCTATTTAATGGGTTGGGGATGGAAGCTTATAAGCCAACCATTGGACCATCCAACCATTCTAACCTTGTGTTCTAGGATTAGGACTAGAGAAAAGTGAGTGTTGTGGTGTGATCTCTTTTCTTCTAGGTAGACTGGCTATAAAACCTTCATTCTCAAGTAGCAATAAATCAACTTTGTTCATCACTCAAAGTGTCTTATTGTTTTGATTGATTTGCTTTTGTTCATGTTGGTTTTGATCTTTTTTTCTCCCCTTCTAGATCTTGCTATGTGCCAAAGACGTGTAAGTAATAAAAAAACTCATAGAAATTATATCCTATCTATCTAGGCACCATGTCTTGCAAGATTTTAATGTTACCAGTTTTGCTTACATTTGGCCTTATCTTGAGATTTTTTGATCCCACTTCAAATCTTTAGGAGAAATAGCTTGTTGTAATATGTGAGAGCTCCTCTAGAGCCATCTTGGTTATTTTCTACCCACGAGCAAGTCATATCCCAATATTTTGATGTTTCCTTGATTTTTATGTAATCTTGTCTTTGGGAAAAGTTAAAACTTTGACCAAGATCTACGCGATATTTGTATGGAATATATTCTTGAGGCTCTAAGCAAGGTGTGTTCAAAGTTATATCTCTTTTGGTTATGAATTTGGAAGCTGCACCATTTTCGGTCTTTGCAAGGCTGTTTTTCTGTTATGAAAACAGGGGAAGGTCAGACGGCTCCTAAGCCCGATCCAACCGACAACCGATCAAACCGCTATGGTCAAGCTGATCAGACCGGCCATTGGTTGAACCGTCAGGTGAACACCGGTCAAACCGAACCCTTTGTGGCGGTCAGACCAATAAGATGCTGAAAACTACCTCTTTGGGTTTTGATGTTGTTGCTTTGTTCTTAGCTTTCAATTATGATCTTCATAACTCTGTAGCTACTGGAGCAAAGAATTTGATAATACTTCAAAGAAAATTTCTGAGGCACCATTTATCCCTCTATTGTCATTGCCGGTTCTACAGAAACGCAAGAGAATAATGCATCTTGAACAAGGAGCACATGTGTAAGAAGACAACCCCAAGAAAGCATGATAGATTCAGTAAGGATAGCAATAGCACATGCTAGCACATTTCCTTTCTCACTGATTAATGAGGAAAAAATCTTAACAGATTGTTTTCGGTACAGATTCATGCAGAAAGATAGTTACTCTTTGGAAAAATACACCTGAGATAAGGGGTGTTCTTTTCAGCTTTTAAAAACTGCTTTTTTCAGCTTTTCTACATTAACTAGTTTTTAAACGAACTATCTTCTTAAAATAGAGTCTACTAGTTAATTGTAGTACATAATATACTGACTTTAATTATATCAGCAAAAACCGCAAGTGAGTTTCTGTTACTCTGTAATCTCTTACATGAACAGCGAAAAAGTCACGAGCTACAGTCAAAAACCATAAACTTCAACAAAAAAGAACAGACCCAAGGCCTCATGCATGTTAAATCTCAGTCGTTTCCCCACTCCACACACCTTGTAAAGACATCCTTGTAATTAGAGACCACATTCGAGGTCGACTGTTTATTTAGTTAAGGCCACATACACTTCTTTCGAGATTACAATGTCTCTCTCTCGGTTGTCTTTACCTGGTTGTTTTGCGTGTATCATCAAGGTTCGAAAAACCTCGTGAAGTCACCAAATTTTCTCAGCTGAAGGGTGTGTAGCACATCTGTACATGCATGGTAAATCAGTCAATTTATACTGGTTAGCTATAAGTTACAAAAAAAAGTAAGGTGTTTTATGTTGAACTATGTATGGGTGTTTGACGTCTATTTTATTGACTTGTATATACTGCAAAATTTGTTTTTCTTTAAAAAATGGATAAAATGTATTTCAAAGCTCGCCATGTTTGTCCCACTGTTTAGCTAAAAACCAACAAAAGTGACCGGTCGTCGTCAATTTTTCAACTACACGTTGCTCGAGTACATCTGTTGTTGCTCGTCAATTATAGTCTAGCTGATAAGACATGCGTGTGCGTTTTTTCTAACTTAGAATAGAGTTGGGATTTCAGTGTCACAACTTCAACGCCTTATTAAGATAGACATAGACCAATGCTAACAAGTTTTTCAATCACTTCAGTTTTTTCCTTGAAACAGGTAGTCCCTAGCTATTTTCCATGATGAAACTAAAAGTCCAGTCCCCTTTAATTATATAGTTAACAACAACATGAATGGATTGAACGATGGATCATCATCAAAATTGCTTGCACCAAGGGACTCTGACTAGGTCGACCGGTTTAATTAGAGTTGGTAAGTCTTCACCATCTCATTACCGCTCCATCCATCTCCGTCCTCGCAACAGTGCACTAACACTCTTCGAGTCCAGCAAGATCGCACTCGTCCTCGATCGCTATTGAGCCGCTTTTCCAGCGTCCAACATCCTACAGTACCAACCGTATATATGATTCGGTTTTATTGACATTTTAACAACCTCATTTATTAATTAGCCATGAGTCGAGCTGGTTATCTATAGCTCACACATATCTTCTTCATGTTGTCAAGTCACTTTTTAGTGCAAATTGCCCCTACGGGCCCTAACCTTGTGTAACTGTGTCGCTTACGTTCCTGATAGCTTAAAAATCAATATGGTAAACCCAAACATTATCTCTTCAGGGAAGTTATTTATATAGTTCACCGAATGTCTAAGTACCGAAGTCGAACCACTTGGTGCTGAGTTCCCAAACTAGAACACCTCGATTCACTTGGGTCGCTGAACTTAAAGTATAAACCGCCGCCGCACCCAATCTTCAATTACAATGGTTAGCTTCTCTGTTACCATAGTATTAATTTAAGATCGCATGCAGACCTAGCTGCCATGGCTACACAACTTTAGGGGCTTCAGCGCAATCTTCGTCGTCTCATAAAGCTTTCTTTGTCAAGCAACGAACCCTGTATGCCGCTAGAGTCGAGTGCCAATAGCTTAATCACTCACTAGAAAAGTACAGGAGAAATTATGAGAAAGGGTTAAAGAAGCATACATGTACACACACGTGTGTGGCACGCCTGGCTTCCTTTTGCAGCTTATTTATACCCACACGGCCGACCACCTCTCCTCCCACCCCATCCCTGTGCAGGCAGGCAGTGGCCAGTAGGAGCTCCACGTGAAGCTCGAGGCAGTCAGCTAGCAACCTTCTAGTAGGATACTTCATCGCCACATAGATCCAGATCCAAAAAATTTTTTTTGCCGTCCTTTCTCTCGTTCAAGGCATGCACATGGAGTTGATCTTTCGTTGAGCGCATGCATCGCGGTGTGATGTGATGAGGCAGTCCGTCAATGCACTGTAAGTTTCTCTCGGTTTTGTTCTGCTCTGTGTTGTTTTCACCGGCACAGCACGCCTGCGACTTGTTTATGGCCGTACACATATTATTATCTTTGACGGGATGCGTGGGGAATCGGATGCATGGATGCTACTCGTGAGATCGATCGATGCTGTACTGCTGGTTAGAGCAGTTACGTTTGTGGACGGATTCTGATCGAGTCAAGATGTGTACTGTACCGTATAGTGCATGATTACTAATGTTGTGGCCGATCGTATGCGTACAATCGAGCGAGATTTTCCAACCATGTTGCACGTGCGCGCGGCGAGACTGACTGATCGGTCTCACTGTACAAGTGTGGAACGTATTGACTTGCATGTGTAGCTAGAAATCCGAGATGACAAACAAACACTACCAGAATCTGGTCGGTGGACGGTGAGCTGTACTGTACGGGAGAAGGAGAGCTATCTACGACATACGATCTGCTCTTTTTGGGGGGCTCCGTAGAAGTTTTTATCTGTGTACTGATTTGATTTGGTATGGGTGCTTCTTTTCGGTTATATAACTTATGGTTTAAGATTAGATCTGATAATTTTTTGTCCTAACACAAGTATTTGTGTAAACGAATCGAATATCGATAATTCGCTTCGACAAACCTATCTTAATAAATTGTTTCGAAATAATGATGAAGAAATTGTTTCGTTTATTTATTTGAGTGAAATCGTAAATTATAAGTTGAAGAGAACGAAGCCGATTGAATCACCTTTTTAACTTCAATTCTAAAAATGAGTCCCTCATAATTTTTTTTCTAAAAAAGTCCTACTTGCAACACCACCACCCGTGGGGGTGCAAATAAATGTTGCAACACCATATTTAGGCTGCAAGATCAGCCTCGACAAATGTCGGCAGGGCTGAAATTGCAACGCCACAGGTGGTGACATTGCAAGTAGTGTTCATTTTGAAAATAAGTTTAGAACTATAAGTGGTAGTGTTGCAGAGCTCATGTACAACTTCACTGGTTATAGCGTTGCAAACATGGTTCATTTTCAAAAATAAGTTTCAAGCAAGTTTATTTTTAAATATAAGATTAGAAGATTATTTTATAAAATTATTCTAGCTGATGTTCCTTATAAGAATGACAAACCGAAAACATCATAAAAGACCTGCTTTTTTCCCTGCTGCAGTTGATTAGCACAATTATCATGAAAGCTCAGCGATCAAAAGTTCATAGGATCAAATCCTAGAAAATGTACAAACGACCCCACCTAATATATAATTAGTATGTATGACCATTAGCCAAACGACACGGGCGCGACACGTGTGTTGGATTAACCACCGGTTGGATAAGAACCGACCGGCTATGTTAGCTTACAATTTTTCTGGAGAATACGGGATTGTTAGCTTACAATTTTCATCAGAAGAAAAAAAATATGCGTCAACTACTGGTTAATTTATCGGGGAATAAATTTACTAAGATATCAATCTAAGAAAACATAGCAAGATATCTCCTTGATATGTAAATTATTGCAGTAAAATTGAACAGTACAAAAATAGCTACATAGTAGTGCTTATTTAGACTTATGAGTTTAGACTTTTGACTTTTTTTTATCGTGGCAGCTGAAAATATACAGTTAGCTTTTTAGTGTAATTAAATTTTAAAAGTAAAAAATTATATTATCACGGGTAATACAAAGGAATAACGAAAAAAAAGTAAAAAACCTAAAGAAGTTAAAAAAAGATAAAATTAAAAAATTAGAAATTAAAAGTAGAAGCTTGTTGAAGCAGAGCCATAATAGATGCTGGACTTTTTTCCCTGCGGCTTCCTTTTCTCCAATTTACCGGCCCAAGTACTACCCGGAGGCTAGCCATCCGCCCGTCCATCCATCGCATCGCACCCCGATGGCGAGCTCACAACCGAAAAAGTCAGTTTGGTTGATCCCGTGATCCCCATGAAAAGGGACGTGCGAGACTGCCACGAGTCGTTGCTCGTCCATCCATCTTCCTCCCCCCGGCAACAACCGCCACACGTCTCGCCGCTCGCCCGCCCGCCCGTACGGTCAAAAGCCGCGGATGCGTCGCTTTGTTCACCAGTTCACCGCAACAGCGACGCCCGGCCGGCCTGTGCGCCATGCAGTACTGATCCGTAATTGTGTGTGTGCCTCACGAGTCCATCGCATCAAATCACGTCTTGATTGCCAGCCACTTTTGGACTTTTGGGGCGAGCTCTGGAGTGAGATCCTTGGCGTTTACAAGGGCGCAGATGTCTGCAGGATACTCTCTTCTTTTGACCTGGTTGGTAGCAGCCAGAGAATAGTTAGAAAACTAGCCAACGAATAGTAGAAACTGACCAGGGGGTGTACGTGCGAGAGTGTACCTGTGAGGAGGCAGCAATGTGACAGATTACCAACGTGCAGGCGACGTGGTGACGCCGGCGGAGTGGACTGGCGGCCGGGACGCCCAGTCGTCGCACGCGCGTAATTTTCTCTGCTTCCAAAACAGGGGTCGTTTGGCTTGTTTGTTCAGTGTACGACTTGGTGTTCAAAAGGATAAGAACATGTGTAATCCTAATTCAGTTTCGGTCCTAGATTCGGTTATATATGGGTTGTAGGGTGTCCTTGTTAACTTGATTCGTCAAATTGACCAAACTAAACTCGGCCCGGGGCATTTCACACTTTCTTTAGTTAACAGGTCATACAGATTCACAATTAGAGCGTGGAACTTTATACGTCCATCCCAACTTCTTTTTGAAGGACACATTGTAGCGAGTTATCTAAGTACATGGACAGATATATTTGAATTTTTTTTTACTAGAAGGACCAAATGAAACTTACGCGTAAAGTTCTATCTTAATTTAAGGACGACCAAATGTAACTAGTTTTCGAAGAACATGGATTGATATATTTGGACTTTACAAAGTAAAGGACCAAATTTATCCAGTCCCATATTCGATTTAGGGGCTGGAGCGTAGCATGGTACACTTGGTCCAGTTAGTGGTTATCGGCATGGAACTCTATAGTCAAATCATAATTTGAAAAAACTACAAGAACACGCATAGGAACTACGTATCTTTGGTATGTACTTTAAAGAAGAGTAGGGATTTGAACACATGACGTCAACCACTACAATTCTGCTCTCTACACTAAGCTATATGGGTGCCTCTCGCCTCTCATTTCAGCATAGCTTGATGACCTAACTTAGCTTTGATTTCAACAATTTGACCTAATCTCAACTCTATCGGTACGCGGCATGCATTTTTTTTAGTAAACAGGACATGCACATTCAGAATTAGAACATGAAACTTCATGCTTCCATCCCAACTTTCTTTTGTAAGGATTATATATATAGAAAAAATATCTTTTACTCCTAGGTGTAATTACACCCCATATATATATATATATATATATATATATATATATATATATATAGGAAAATTACATAAGGCACCATGGTGCCTAGGCACCAACATCCGATACACGTGTATGATTGATAATTTTTTTGAGTTTGGGTATGAAAATGTTTTATACCCTTGATATATTTATGGTAAATAAGTTTTGAACTCAGTTCAAATTAGTTTGAACTACTTTTGAGTTCAATGCAACTACAGTGAGTATATACCATAAAAATAGTTCAAACTAATTAAACTGAAGTTGAATTTAAATTTTTTCGGAGTTTGACATCTCAAATATACTTTTTTATGGGTATATGAAGATACCCACATCAAACGTTATAATCTCAAGCAAATCAACGGGTATTGATATTGGTGCCTAGGCACCATGGTGCATGAAACACTCGTCCTATATATATATATATATATATATATATATATATATATATATATATATATATATATATATATATATATATATATATATATATGTGTGTGTGTGTGTGTGTGTGTGTGTGTGTGTGTGTGTGTGTGTGTGTGTAGATAGATAGATAGATAGATAGAGAGAGACTCCTTTTCAATAGAATGACCAAATGTAACCGGTTCTTGAGATATACGGACCAATATATTTGGAATTTAACAAAGTAAAGAACCAAATTGAACGTGTGGGTGAAGTATAGGAGCTAAAGTTACATTTACATTTAACCCTAAATAAAACTATCAATTGTGATAGTTGAATTTCTCTTTTCTTCAAACAACTTGGAGTTCGATCATATCGCGCAACATCATGGCATACTTGAAAAAAAAACCACTGGATCTGGATCTGAAACATGCTTTTTATCTAGCTAGGAACCAAAAGATCATCTCTAGCTAGCCGAAGTGCTGTTTTACAGACCATATCCTTTGCTAGCTATTGGCGATGTACTTGTTGGCCATGTTCTTGCATGCTATTGCATGGAGCACTTGAGCAAAAGACGAGTGTAAGGACATCCATACCTTTCTTTGCAAGTACTAAAGCTAGCTCGTGATGATTGATTGAACATGTACATGACGATTCACCAACGAAATGGGTGGCGGACAATCTGTCCAGCTGCGGCAACTGTTCTTTTTGCCGTATATGATTGCATCGTTAGTGGCCATAGCAAATAGCCTGTTCCGCAGCTTTGATACTACTTGATACCATTTGGCATTCGCATTGATAAAAGCGTGGCTGAGGAACAGTTTAGCAAGTTGTACATGTGAATCTTACCCCACCCGCACTTATGTCTCAAAACAATATCACAGGAACTTCGTTAACGTTCTCCCCAATTGTCAGATTTTCAAGTCCTTGTCCAAAACTTGGATATTTCTTTCGTATCAACTAGCGCAACAACAAGCGTCCGATACCACACCTAGTTTTCCCCAAAAGAATAAAAATTCTTTCTTTCAATATAGAATAAATAGGTGGGGCTAACCTTCTGTCATGAGCTAGCTGGTTTGCGAGTAGTACGAGCATCTTCAATAGTGACTTATGAGCTAGCTCTAAGCATATTATTTCATATTTTAATAGAAGAGAGAGAAAAGCTATCCTTGATCAAGAGCTAGTCTCATACACATATTCCAAGATTATGTGAAAGTGTCATGTGAGGCTATTTATGTTATGAGCTATGTGCTAAAAGTTAGTACTATTGGAGAAGTTGTCTTAGGGCATCTCCAATGGTTCTAGCTAGCAACTAACTATAAGACTTCTACATCATTTATATAGTATACACTAAAGCTAGCATTCTAAAGAACTATCTATAAGGATAGCTATTTGATGCTTACATGCACACACAGAATTTATAGAGGCTGCCTCGTTTGGCGTTATAGACTAGTGCTTAAGGAAGAGATGGCTCGGTTTTTTTTTGCATACTCTCTTTCCTCCACATAGGATATATGCTGATGTGTACATGCATATAGCTAGCTGACTCAGACCATTGGAGATGCCCTTAGGCCAGTCTCAATGGGGGTTTCATGGAGTTTCATGGGCATTAAATACGCTGACATGGCACTGTATTGATGAAGAGAGAAATGATAAAGTTTCATAGGAGTAGAGAGAGTTTCATAGGGATGAAACTCTTCTGCACTGTTTCTAAAATATGGGTGTGTTGGAAACTGGGACATGAAACCTCCACTGAGACTGGCCTTAGAGCTAGTAACTAGCTCATACTGTTGGAGAGATGCTCTAATAGCTGAAAACAAATAATTCAAAAAATTTTAATTAATGTTTGATTGGTACTGACAAAAGTCATCCATGACAGTCATTCAAAATTTTACTTGATGTTAATCCTGCCGAAATTTGTGTCCATATTCCAATCCAGGTTTCTGTACCTACGGTTTCAAATGAATTTATGAACTACAGCCTATATGAGGTTTTTTACACTGAAATTGCACTTACTTGAACTAAAATTTCAGTTATTTTCCGTGTTTTACTTTAAGTTAAATACTCCATTTTTGTTTATTGCAAGATCGTTAGATTAAAAATTCAACTTAATTTCATGAATGAAGGATACACTTATTTTTTTGGAAGAGGATAGGTGGTTAGTAATCATTAAATTCATGGAACTTTTTGAACACTTTTGCAAGGCTGACTCTACAAAGGAATGCATTATACATCAAAATTACTTGGTACCACAAAAGCACTATATATGCTCAAGGGTGCAAAATCCAACAGATATTTTAGTTGGTAGTTTAAGAAGTGATACTTAATACAGTCGTACAGTTACTATCAAATGCTAGTTGTCGGATGTAATCGAAGTTATTGGACATCTGGTTAAAATGGTAGATCCTATGGGTCTAAACCATAACATAAGTTGGAGAATATGAATGCAAGCCTCATGTTGCCTCTGATCGAGGAGTTTATATTAGTCCAAAGCAGTACACAAAGTATTTCCAAAGCAGTACACAAAGTATTTTTAGGACAACACAACTAAAGTATTTATTAACCTTGAACAAATTTTTGTGAGGAAACCTTGTAAGTATTGCTAGGCATAAACAAATTCAATTAACTTCAGATAAATCTCTACACCATAGTAGAAAATCATTTTTTACAAAGCCGTAAAAAAGCATGTACCAGTTATGAAACATACTGTCAATTATAAAACCAACAGTGCAATCGTTGACCCTTCTTGCAACGGAGTGAGAATAACGCCACTGCCTTTTGTCACTTCAGCCAAAGGCATTCCAATCTATCCAAGTCTACACATTGCTATGATTTTCTTGTCGTGACCACTTTTTTTTCATGTGTGTGTACAACTTCCGGCCACCAAATATGAGAAATAACTTGTACTGTTGTACACTCACTTCACATCGACCCATCATTGCTTCCTCACGATATATATTGAACTCAAGACAAAAATGACTGGACAGATCTGGTCCCATATTTGGCAGAAGTTTTCACGTTGAATCGACCAATCGGTCCTGTGTTTTTGCACAATGCGCCCCCATTGAATTAGTAGTACTTGTGGTGCGGTGAAATACAATCAGGTCCTTTTCTTTTTTATCTCTATGTTCTTAGGAGCAGTTTGGACTGAAGGCGGCTTTCAGAAGATTTATGCTACTCAATATAGCACTTCTAAAATTTCCGTGAACCTCCTACGTTCTAAACCACCCCTTAACTATAGTTTAGTATGCCAAACCAGACATGGCCAACCATACCAATAGTACTACGAGGAACAAACCGACTAGGCCCAACCAAGGCCAGTCGACACAAACCGTGCATGCGTGCCCCTGTAATCTAAATATCTTCTGATCCAGATCTCACGAACAATAGCCAAACAGAGACTGGCTTCCCAGAGTCTGAACGTACGAGGACCGAAGATTTGCTTGGTTAGCAAGCTTCGCCCGTGTAAGCTGACAATCGGGGTTCAATCTTTGGATCGACCTAGGGTGACTTATTTCACGTATATATGCGTTTAGTAAAATATATTTATGCTTCATGAGTTACTGGATAAAATCTAGCGATCTTCACTTCATTTTTAGCATGTATTTTAATAGGATGCATATGCGTGTATGAACTTATGGTGTAATTAGGCTGTGTGTGTTCTTTTTTTTGTAATCTAAAAAAATCTGAACCTGCAGGGTGCCCGTAATAAATATCCATCCCAAGTCCCAGCCTCGAGGAGATCTAAGAAGCGCACACGTAGTTATCCCCTCTCACTCCCCTACCCCCTCTCTCTTGGAGTAGCTGTATCGTAGTGGCAGTCCCCTTCGTCCCAAGGCGGCTGGCTGCTCAAACCCCTCGGCCCTCTCGGTGTAGAGACTCGACAACGCCGCCGCCGCCGCGCGCGAGGTGGGCAATTCCATGTGAAACTCTCTTCTCACCTCCTCGTAATCAAACGGCACGTATGCAGAAATCGATCCTTTAATTTGCACGTAGGCATGCGGCGTCCGCCATTTTGCCGGTTGGCGGGGGGCGGTGGCAGGTTAATAACTTGCCTATTTTTGGTCGTGTTGACCTCCCTGCCGATCCTGTAACTTCTGCATGCTGCTAGAGCGCGCGCACGCACCGCAAGTCCGGTTCTTGACATCTCTGATGTGGTGACATCGTGAATTCATGACATGCATGCATGTTTCGCACAGGACACGCTGGATTGTAACCGTTTCTTGCCATTCTTGCGAGCTCTGACTCTGAGTTCTTTCAGCGTCGTAGCCAAGGGATCTTGATCGATCGCTTCGAATCTTTACACATTAATCAGTTGGTTTTCTTTGGTCCGTCCATGGTTGGTTCTGCATTTACACACAGCTGCTGTTTCTTTGCTCCGATTTTGCAGGGTCTTGATCAGTTAGCTGGCTAGACAGTAAGGTCTCTCATTCTGGACGCAGATCAAGTGACACTGATCTGCTGAGGTCGCTGATCAGTTGTACATCGGATTCCTTTCTTCCTCGCAAGTTTAAAGATCTTACTAGATTTGAGGAGATGGTGCTCGCGAGCACGCCCAAGGTGGTGCTAGGATGCGTGGCCTTCGGCATCTTCTGGGTGCTGGCCGTGTTCCCGTCCGTGCCGTTCATGCCAGTGGGCCGGACGGCGGGGTCGCTGCTCGGCGCGATGCTCATGGTGCTCTTCCGCGTCATGACGCCGAAGGAGGCGTACGCGGCGATCGACCTCCCCATCATCGGCCTCCTCTTCGGCACCATGGTGGTCAGCATTTTCCTCGAGCGCGCCGACATGTTCAAGTACCTCGGCAGCATGCTGTCGTGGAAGAGCCGGGGCAGCAAGGACCTGCTCTTCCGCGTCTGTGTCGTCTCCGCCGTCGCCAGCGCGCTCTTCACCAACGACACCACCTGCGTCGTGCTCACCGAGTTCATCCTCAAGGTCGCTAGGCAGAACAACCTGCCGCCGCAGCCGTTCCTCCTGGCCCTAGCCTCCAGCTCCAACATCGGCTCGGCGGCGACCCCCATCGGCAACCCGCAGAACCTTGTTATCGCCGTCGAGAGCGGCATCTCCTTCGGCCAGTTCCTGCTCGGCGTCTTCCCGGCCATGATCGTCGGCGTGCTAACCAACACTTGCATCCTGCTGTGCTACTTCTGGAGGTACCTATCCGTGGAGAAGGACCAGGAGGGCGGGACGGCCACCGGGCCGGAGGTCATCGCCGACGACGAGGTCACCTCGCACCGGTTCACGCCGGCGAGAATGTCGCACGCCTCGTCCGTCAACGGCGACATCGACTGCGTGAGCGAGACGATCCGCCGGAGCGACAGCATGAACAGGGCCGAAACCCTGAGGAGCCGGAGTCACAACTCCGAGGGCGACATCCAGGTCGCCATCAGATCGCTGCGCGCGTCGAGCATGTCGCAGGAGATGGTGGAGGTGTCCACCGTCTGCGACCGGCGAGACGAAGGCCCGCGCAAGATCACCAGGACGACCAGCCACCAGCGGAGCGTGATCATCGAGGACGCGCCCCAGCAGAACGCCAATGGCTTCGACGGCGAGGAGGAGGAGGAGGAGGAGGCCAAGGAGAAGAGGTGGAAGGTGCTCGTGTGGAAGGCAGCCGTTTATCTCACGACCCTTGGGATGCTCATCTCGCTTCTCATGGGGCTCAACATGTCCTGGACTGCCATCACTGCTGCCCTTGTTCTTCTGGCACTAGATTTCACAGACGCACAAGCTTGTTTGGAGAAGGTATGGTCTTGGTCTTCTGAATTTGACAACTTGTCTGAAAGAAAATTATCTTGATTACTTATCAATTGATCATTTTGTTTTGTCTGAATATGCTAATTAATTTGGAGCAATTTCACATGACTGATGATTTGCAGGTGTCATACTCATTGTTGATCTTCTTCTGTGGGATGTTTATAACGGTTGATGGCTTCAACAAGACTGGCATACCAAATGCGCTTTGGGAATTGGTGGAGCCACATGCGAGAATCGATAGCGCCAAAGGCGTTGCGCTTCTGGCAGTTGTGATTCTAGTTCTTTCAAATGTGGCCTCGAATGTTCCAACAGGTAAACTCTTTGAAGTCAATGTTCATTTGATTAGTCAAAATTCTGAGAATCGCACTATGATACTGGCACATTGTTTATCTTCAGAATTCAAGCAGTGTATAGTTCAAAAGAACAAAAAAAAAGATCATGCACATGTTCTTAATTACAGTTATGTGGTGGTAGTGTACCCATATATGATCATATGATGCAGAGAATTTATTAGTTTGTACAACTCTTAATTACAGTATCATATTTATGTTTGGCTTGTGAAACCAATAATGACCTCAGAATCCACTGACGTTGACTTTCTTTAACTCTGTTGTAGTTGACTACCTATTTAAACTAAACCTTTCAAAGATATATGTACTTTCAGTTGGATACAGAATCAATTTTGTACAGAATCAATTTTGTAATCTTCTGAGTTACAACCGCAGCAAACTTAAGAAAGATGCCCAAAAATATAGCAATATTTACTACTTGGGATAATAAGGAGATGAAAATAAGATTGTTCACTTGTTTCAAAAAATAAGATTCTTCAAATTCTGTTTATTCTTCCAAACCCTCAAGGTTGTAAACTTGTTGGATGCATCGTATTAGAGTATATGTCCTAATAGTAGGTGTGAGTATGTCTTTCAGTTCTACTGCTGGGCACAAGAGTGGCAGCATCAGCCGCTGCAATCTCTCCTGCTTCAGAGAAGAAAGCCTGGCTCATCCTTGCCTGGGTCAGCACAGTGGCCGGCAACCTCACACTCCTGGGCTCAGCTGCAAACCTGATAGTCTGCGAGCAGGCGAGGCGGGCTCAGTTCTTCGGGTACAACCTCACCTTCTGGAGCCACCTCCGCTTTGGCGTGCCGTCGACCATCATCGTCACCGCCATCGGCCTGCTCATCGTCGTTAGCTACTGAACCAGCTGAAGGAAGTACGGAACTAGCAGCAAGAGTAGAAGTACAAGAAGCTAGCAGTGTTCCTTCCACAAGGAGGAAGGAAGGAAGCAACTGTAACAAGGGAAGTTACCTGAAAAGGGAGACGATATTGTAATAGGTTTTTGTTGTAACTGTTTTTATGTTTGTGTAACTTACTTTCGCGCAAGAAATTAAGCACGAGGCGTCACCCATCTGCTAAAGCAAATAATGGGCAGATCGTAGATGATCGATGAAGTGGTCGGCGTCCCTGTTCTAAGCTTTAGCTTGGCTTTTGATAGGGTGGATGGCTGGGAAATGATATGGTAATGGTATTTGAGTTTTGGTGTTTGCACATGCCTCGTCTTTCGTCGTTCCATCTAGTAGTAGTGATTTACATGGTTG